>OY728126.1:944471843-945836843 GCA_963277665.1 Viscum album | reverse complement strand
TTTATAATATTACATAATAATTTAGAGGTAAGAAATGAAATGCACCGTTCATGGAGACGGTATGCCGTACGTACGCATGAATGCTACTTTCATTTATATTTCGTATTTTATAGAATGTAATCATAATGATATAAAGGTATATTATAATTCCAGTATAATCTCATATATAATATCATAGTTCCATCCTTTATACGTCCCACATATGGTATTTAACGAATCAAATCACTTTGAGGGGGCGGTAGTCCGCACTTCCTTAAATGAAGATATCGCGTTTACCCATAATGGAAACCATAAAGGTATGCCCAAAATGAAAAATATAGAATCTTAAGGAAAACATAAACATATTATATATCATATATAAATATAGTAACATATTAATGGCCACCTTTGAAGGTGTTAAAATAATGTTGAACAATCATCGTTTCGGGAGTCATAAATTCACCGTCCACGGAAACAATATTTCCTTTAACCATTAGATGTAGGTGTGTGTAAGTGTATCTCGAATACTTCTTATAAAAACATCCTAGTATATTTAAGATACTGGAGTTTTTACAAAAGAAATGAATAAAAAGAGTTTAGGGGGTTGGAGAAGCAAAATAAAACAAAAGGACTCAAGTGAAGACATTACCTTAAAATCGGGTAACTCCCTTTGGTTTGAGCTCAATGGATTCCTTGGGAAGACTTCTGACAAAAGTGAGGCTTCAAGAAGTAAGAGAGGGATGTGGAGAGACAAAATGGGCAGGGGTTGGCCAAGCCAAAGGCTTTGGGAGTGTGGGTAAGGAGGTAGAGGTGGGGGGATTTTATAAGAGGAGAGGAGGGACACTCTTGGATAGTAAAGAAATGTTGCTTTATGTTAAAATGAGTTTCGGATTCAAAAGGCCCCACATTGATATAACTCGAGGTTAAGGTGATAAGGGTTCTAAATACACCCATAAAATAGGTTTTGGACATGTGTAGTTCATATATTTTACATTAATATTTCATTTTATTTAAATCCTTTATTAATGAGGTAATCGCTGCATCATCATGATGTCATGAATAATTTAATTTATTTAAATTCAAAAAATTATAAAAAAAAATACTATGATGTAGGAAATATTTTTATATTTCCAATGACTATTTAAAATAAAAAATCTGACTTGTATAACCCCATGTAAAAAATGCTTTTGTAAACTATCTCTTGTTTGTGTCATTTTTACTTTAACATTAAATAAAAAGTTATTTATGTCATTTCCCAACCAAAGTGGCTCCATGGGGTCCCCAAGTTGACCCATGGATTTTATTGGTCGGACATGACACATCCAATGAGGTTAGAACATGTTTCAAGCTCATCTCATATTATTAAAACATTATTTTTACCTTAAACTACACTAATTACCACTAATCGCGATTAAGAACTTAAAAGTTACTATTCACCAAAAAATTATTTTAATCTCATTGAACCACATTTTACATATTAATGACAACCATGTATGTCGGATTTTTTAAAATAAAATCACAGAAGTGGAAATGTTTCATTTAAACAAAAAATCAGTTTCTTTAACTACAACTTAGTGGTTTTACTATTCTTCAAAAATTGAAGTTTTTCAGAATGATACCAAAACTTCACCATAAGCTGTATTTGATATTCTGAATTCAAAAATGATGTCTATTTTAAAAAATTTAAAACATGTAAGTTGCATTAATTAATTTAATAACTAATTCCCGCTGTCATGACATATAGCGTGTTTTTATGAAACAATAAGTATCAAAAGATTGACACTAGTTTAAGTCCAATTTCAAAGTGAAATTGATTCCAATGACCACCATTGGATAGGATGGTAAAAATACATTCTAATTTAAATTCAAAACCAATTCAAAAGATAATATAATCATATAAATAAATTAGATTAAAAAGTGGGTTTGAATTAAAATACAAAATTTTTCACTATTCATTAAAAAATGATCTTTATCGGAAAAATACCAAAAATTCACACAAAGTAAATTTTGATGTCCCAATCATAAATAATAAGTTTATTTTGACAAACATAGCTTATAAAATTTTTAAAAGATAGATTTAAAAAGGGTTTTCCATTAAAAGACAGTAAAACAATCTTTTAAGAATATTAGTGTATTCCATGCGTAAGATTGTATTTATTTTCATTTTAAGCCCCTAAAACACTATATTAATAATTAATAGACATAGATAAAAGTATCTATTATTCATTACTTACTTGGGATGTTACATCCTTCCCCCCTTTAGAAAATTGCTTCCCCGCAATTTATTTACATATCGAATAAATGGGGGTACTTATCCCTCATTGCATTTTCAGATTCCCATGTTGCCTCTTACATCATGTGGTTTTTCCACAAAACCATTACCTGATTAATCACCTTATTCTGTAACACTTGCTCTCTATGGTCAAGGATCTGGACTGGTTGTTCCTCATAAGATATGTTCTCTTCCAGCTGAACTACCTCTGGACTCAAAACATGAAATGGATTTGGCATGTACTTTCTCAGCATCGAAACATGAAAAACATTGTGTACCTGAGATAAACTCGGAGGTAAAGCCACTCGGTAAGCAACAGATCCAACTCTCTCCAGAATTTCATATGGTCCAATGAACTATGAACACAACTTTCCATTCTTACCAAATCGCATAACACTTTTCCATGGTGATACTTTAAGAAAAACATGATCACCTACCTCAAAAGAGAGATCCTTCCTCCTATTGTCCGCATAACTCTTCTGCCTACTCTGAGATATTCTCATGTGTTTCTGTATCAACTGAACTTTTTCTGCCAACTCTTCTACCAATTCTGGTCCCATAAACTTCCTTTCACGCACTTCATCCCAGAAAGCTGGAGTTCGACACCTCTTCCCATATAATGCCTGAAATGGTGCCATCGGTATACTGGAATGAAAACTGTTATTATATGAAAATTCAACCAAAGAAAGATGTTGGTCACAACTTCCCTGATAATCCATCAAACAAGCTCGTAGCATATCCTCCAAGGTCTGAATTGTTCATTCTGACTGCCCATCTGATTGAGGATGAAAAGCTTTACTAAAATTTAATTCAGTACCCAACGACTTTTGAAGGCCATTCCAAAAGTTTGAAGTGAACCTGGGATCTCAATCAGATACAATGGAGAGTGGAACTCCATGTAACCTGACTATCTCTTTAAGATACAAATGGGAAAGTTGATCTTGGGAAAAAGTATCTCGTATAGCAAGGAAATGAGCAGATTTAGTCAAGCGATCAACAATAACCCAGATTGCATTATTACTTAGAGATGTCTTCGGTAATCTCACAACAAAGTCCATGGATATATTCTCCCATTTCCACTCTGGCATTGGTAAAGGCTGAAGCATCCCTTTCGGTAACTGTCGTTCTGCTTTAACCTATTGACATGTCAAACACTTAACAGTAAAATCAGCAATATCTCTTTTCATTCCATCCCACCAGTAATACTCCCGCAGATCTCTGTACATCTTAGTACTGCCAGGATGAACTGAAAACGGAGAACTATGAGATTCACATAACAACTCTCTCTTCAACTGTGAATCAAAAGGCACAACACAATCTCTTCCCAAATCTCAAAATGCAATCATTATCAATGTTGAATTCAAGCAACTTACCTTTCTGAACCAGCTCTACCTTTTTCTGCATCTCACTGTCTTGCTTCTGTGCTTGCTTGATTATTTCTGATGGAGATTATCTCACTGATACCTGAAACAAAATAGAAAAACATCCTGCACCAAAAACTTCTATGCCAAAGTTCATAAAATCCTTAACCAAAGGATCATGTTCCAAATGCAACATTTCTAATGAAGCATTACTTTTTTGACTCAAAGCATCAGCCACTTTTTTTGCTTTTCCCGGATGGTAATGAGTTGTACAATCATAATCCTTGATTAATTCTAGCCATCTCCTCTGTTTCATGTTTAACACTTTCTGAGTGAATATATACTTTAAAATTTTGTGATCGGTATATATTTCACACTTTACTCCATACAAATGATGCCTCCAAATTTTTAAAGCAAAAAAAAATAGAAGGTAATTCCAAATCATGTGTAGGGTAATTTACATCATGAGTTTTCAACTGTCGTGAAGCATAAGAAATTACCTGATCATTCTGCATTAGGACGCAACCAAGTCCTTTCAATGAAGCATCACTTTAGATAACAAACTCACCATTCCTGGAAGGTAGTGCCAAAACTTGAGAATTCACCAATCTTCTTTTCAGTTCCTGAAAACAATCATCTCATTATTTTGTCCAGATAAACTTAACACCCTTCCGAGTTAGCTTAGTCATTGGACTAGATAACTGTGAAAAATTTATAACAAACCTTCGGTAATAGCCTGCCAAACCAAGGAAACTACGAATCTCAGTTACATTTTTGGGTCTTGGCCATTCTTCAACAACCTTTGTTTTTGCAGGATCAACGGTTATCCTATCTTTAGAAACAATGTGACCAAGGAAATAAATTTGTTGCAACCAAAACTCACACTTGGTGAATTTTCCATACAATTTCTTTTCTTTTAAGGTTTGAAATATAACCCTTAAATGTCTTTCATACTCCTCTTTACTTTTATAAAACACCAAAATATCATCAATGAAAACCACCACAAACTTATCCAAGAAATCATGGAAAATTCTATTCATTAAGTCCATGAATACAGCAGGTGCATTGGTTAGCCCAAAAGGCATTACTACAAATTCATAATGGCCATATCTTGTATGAAACGCAGTGTTCGGAACATCTACTTCCTTTACCTTCAGCTGATGGTACCCCGATCTCAAGTCAATCTTTGAAAAATACTCAGCTCCCTAGAGCTGATCAAACAAATCATTGATATGAGGCAAATGATATTTTTTCTTAACAGTGATGTTATTCAAGGCTCTATAATCAATGCAAAGTCTCATTGAACCATCTTTCTTTTTAACAAATAAAACAGGAGCACCCCATGGTGTTGTGCTAGGTCGAATGAAATCTTTCTCTAATAAATCTTGCAATTGCTCCTTCAACTCTAAAAGTTCAATTTGAGACATTCGATAAGGGGGTTTTAAAATTAGCTTAGCATCAGGAACTAAGTCAACAGTAAACTCAACTTCCCGATCTGGTATTATTCCAGGCAACTCATCAGGAAAAACATCAGGATACTCATTTACTATTGGCACATCATTAATCTGAACATTTCCTTCGTTTTCAACGATGTGTGCAAGGTAACATTCATTTCCATCTTTTACAAGTTTCTTGGCCTCTTGATAATTTATCAACACTAAGGGTTCATTATTGTACACAAACTGAAAGTATTTCTGAAAAGAAACTTCTTTAGCTCTACAGTCAATCTTATCATGGTATATAGAGATCCAATTCATACCCAAGATAACATCAAACTCTACTAGAGGTAGAACAATAAGGTTTGCAAGTAGGTTCTTTCCCCAGATAAGGATAGTAAGATTCTTATAAATTCTTTTTTCCTCAACATTTCCCCCAGGTGTTTTTACCAAAAGTTCAGGAGTCATTTCTTGAGATGGTATTCCCATTTTACTACAAATGTTTTCAGAGATGAATGAATTTGTAGACCCCGAATCAAACAACACACTGGAATAATCTGAAAAAACAAACAAAGTACCTGATACAACTTCATTTGATGGCCCGACATCTGCTGAAGTAGTTGCAAAGGATTTCACCACCCCTTTCTGCTTGTAGTCTAACTGTTTCCCATCACTCAAGCTCTTTTTCAGACACTCGTTTGCATAGTGACCCATCTCATTGCACTTATAACATTTCACTAACTTTAAATCAAATTTTGTCTTACATTCACCTTGATCTTTTTCAGTGAAATCACGAGCCTTATGTCCCATCTTACCACATCTGTAGCACTCTCCAGAATTCAGAAGACATTCCCCAGCATGCCTTTTGCCACATTTACCACAAACTGTAAACTTAGTTTTCTTACCATCAGATTTTTTTTGAAGAATTCTTACCTTTCTCCTGCCACCTCGGTCTCGTCTTCTGTTGGTTGTTATAGAACACTTGATCATCGGCAAACTCCATTTCCACCTTCTCAGCACATCGAACAAGATTTTCATAACTTTTAAACTCACGAGAAGCTAATGCCCTTCGATATTTTGGCTTTAATTCTGAGTAAAAACGATTGATTTTACTATCAAGGCCTCAGATAAAATTTGGAGCATACCTTGCCAATCGAGTGAACCTTTCTTCATAGGCAGCCACTGAGTCTTCCTCTTCCCTCAATTCCAAGAATTACTTTTCCATCCTAAGTCAAATAGCCTTAGGAAAATACTTCTCAAGAAACATACCTTTGAATTCATCCCAGTCGAGAGCATCAATCTCATCAGCGTCCCTGATATTTTTAACCATCGACCACCACTGATCTGCCTCACCCTCCAAACGGTAAATAGAAAGACTAACCTTTTGATTGTTTGAATACCCCATGACATCGAAAATCTTCTCCATTGCTTTAATCCACCCTTCAGCTAACACAGGGTCAGATGATCCTTTGAATGATGGGGGATGTTGCCTCATGAAATGTTCCACCACTGACATGTTCCTCTGCAGTTGATCTGGCTGATCTCATGCATGGATACCAACACCATTTATTGCTTCAGTCAACTGTGCCATTACTGCAACAAACTGTTCAGTTCCAATTCCGACCATCTCAGGATGCTGATTTGGAAGGTTATTTCCTTCTGTATTCCTTCCTAGCACTGCTTCCCTATTTCCTCTGCAGAAAACCATTCTGAACAAACATTTCTTAGTTGAAGCAACATGGTAATCTTCAAATGCTATATCACTTCAATTTGACCATAAAAAAAATATTTTTTGATATTCATTTAATATAATTCTAACTCCTAAATTTATCTAAACCGACCTCTGATACCAACTATAAGGCCCCAGCCTTAATCCTTACATAATCTTGAGTTATTACAAGATTACACATTGAGGATCTTTTCGGGTTTAGAGTTTTAGAGAATTAGATCATAAAACTTGCAATACATTCCACATATAAACAAAGTGGTTACATAAAGATAGTATTCTTCTTTCCCATCAATGGAAACATATTTAAAATAAAACATGGATTCTTTCTTGACACTTCCTTGACACTATCATCATATCATGTACCTTTCCCTTGACCTGTGAAAATCATTTCAAAAAATCTTGGGATGAGCATAAAAATCTCAGTAAGGGATATAAAAATATGGAAAGGAAACATGGGTACATATATACATAATAATGAAATCATACTTTACCCATAAAACATAAGCACTTTAACATACCTCGTCAAATCATGAATAAATCATAGAAATCATAAGACATAAAGGTAACTTGAGACATTTATAACTTTCTTACATAGGGATTAACCCTCTTGGTTACGTTTGGAATACCCATCACAGTATATTCCCTAAATCTCTTCGGAGAAACCTTAACGTTTCACTCTTTCGCGTTACCCAATGCATTGGAGAGCTATATCGGGCTCACCCGCCCTTAGTTTATCACGGAACCACCCGTCTTCATAATAATGCCCAAGAACCATAACATAATCGTATCACATAAAACATACATAAAGGAAACATAATATTCACACCTTTCAATCACAAGATATCAATACAACACATTGATATAATAACATTATGAAAACCATTTTCAATACCAAAATAAAAGAAAAGTAAAACATGGTATTTATTTTTCTTTTTTAAAGAAAAGGTATGGCTTGTAGAGGAAGCCGAAACTCAAATAATGGTCACGGCGGCGGAGAAGTCATTGTCGCCGCATACGTACGACAAAAACATTCCCTTTTGTCGTTTAGTAAACGCTTAGTATAAAAAATATTCCTTTTGAATAAACGTAAAAGTCAAAGGGGATTATACACCATATAAAATAAGGTTGTTTATAAAATAAAATATGCCTCAATGAAAGGAGATTGAGACGAAGTCCCATACCTAGGGTCCGACTTGACTCGGTCGTTCTTTAATCTCCTGAATAATAAACTTGAGTTAATTTCTACTTGGTTAAGAACCTTTTTCAAGTTCATTATTCCTTTTATATCACTTATTGCCATGTCATGAACACTATGTAATTATTTAAGTTAATAACGGTCGTTTTAACGATCATTGGTACTTGAGTCAAAAATAAGCCCTTTATAATTACAATTTGTTCATGTATCCATTATATCCAGAATGGTATTCATGATGTAGATATCATATATGTCATATATATCCAGTACATGCATGCATTTATAATATTACATAATCATTTAGAGGTAAGAAATGAAATGCACCGTTCATGGAGACGGTAAGCCGTACGTACGCATGAACGCTACATTCATTTATATTTAGTATTTTATAGAATAGAATCATAATGATAAAAAGGTATATTATAATTAAATTATAATATCATATATAATATCATAGTTCCATCCTTTATACGTCCCACATATGGTATTTAACGAATCAAATCACTTTGAGGGGGCAGTAGTCTGCACTTCCTTAAATGAAGATATCGCGTTTACCCATAATGGAATCCATAAAGGTATGCCCAAAATGAAAAATACAGAAGCTTAAGGAAAACATAAACATATTATATATAATATATAAATATAGTGACATCTTAATGTCCACCTTTGATGTTTTTAAAATAATGTTGAACAATTATCGTTTTGGGAGGCATAAATTCACCATCCACGGAAACAGTATGTCCTTTAACCATTAGTTGTAGGTGTGTGTAAGTGTAGATAGAATACTTATTATAACAACATACTAGTATATTTAAGATACTGGAGTTGTTACAAAATAAATTAATAAAAGTTTTTAGGGAGTTGGAGAAGAAAAATAAAACAAAAGGACTCAATTGAAGACATTACCTTAAAATCGGGTAACTCCCTTTGGTTTGAGCTCAAAGGCTTCCTTGGGAAAACTTCTGCCCAATGTGAGGCTTCAAGGAGTAATAGAGGGATTTGGAGAGGCAAAATGGGCAGGGGTTGGTTGAGCCAAATGCTTTGGCAGTGTGGGTAAGGAGGTAGAGGTGGAGGCCTTTTATAAGAGGAGAGGAGGGGAACTCTTGGAAAGTAAAGAAATGTTACTTTATTTTAAAATGAGTTTCAGATTCAAAAGGTCCCACATTGATATAATTCTAGGTTAAGGTGATAAGGGTTCTAAATCCACCCATCAAATAGGTTTTGGACATGTGTAGTTCATAGATTTTACATTAATAATTCATTTTATTTAAATCCGTTCTTAATGAGGCAATCACTGCATCATCATGATGTCATAAATAATTTAATTTATTTAAAGTCTAAAAATTATAAAAAAATACTATGATGTATGAAATATTTTTATCTTTCCAATGAATATTTATAATCTAAAATCTGACTTTTATAACCCCATGTAAAATTGTTTTAGTAAACCATCTCTTGTTTGTGTCATTTTTATTTTAACATTAAATAAAAAGTTATTTGTGTCATTTCCCAACCAAAGTGGCTCCATGGGGTCCCCAAGTTGACCCATGGATTGTCTTGGTCGCCATGACACATCCAATGAGGGTAGGACATGTGTCAAGCTCATCTCATACTATTAAAACATTATTTTTACCTTAAACTACACTAATTACCACTAATCGCGATTAAGAACATAAAAGTTACTATTCACAAAAAAATTATTTTAATCTCATTGAACAACATTTTACTTCTTAATGAAAACCATGTATGTCGGATTTTTGAAAATCAAATCACAGAAGTGGCAAAGTTTCATTTAAACGAAAAAACAGTTTCTTTAACTACCACTTAGTGGTTTCACTATTCATCAAAAATTGAAGTTTTTCAGAAAGATACCAAAACGTCACCCTAAGCTATATTTGATATTCAGAATTCAAAAATGATGTCTATTTTACAAAATTGAAAACATGTAAGTTTCATTAATTAATTTAATAACTAATTCCCGATGTCATGACAAATAGCGTGTTTTTATGAAACTATAAGTATCAAAAGATTGACACTAGTTTAATTCCAATTTCAAAGTGAAATTGATTCCAATGACCACCATTGGATAAGATGGTAAAAATATATTCTAAATTCACTTCAAAACCAATTCAAAAGATAATCTAATCATATAAATAAATTAGATTAAAAATAGGGTTTGAATTAAAATACAACATTTTTCAATATTCATTAAAAATGAACTTTAGCGGAAAAATACCAAAAATTCACACAAATTAAATTTTGATGTCCCAATCAGAAATAATAAGTTTATTTTGACAAACATACCTTATAAATTTGTCAAAAGATAGATTTAAAAAGGGTTTTCCATCAAAAGGTAGTAAAACAATCTTTTAAGAATATTTGTGTATTCAATGCGTAAGATTGTATTTATTTTCATTTTAAGACCCTAAAACACTATCTTAATCATTAATAGACATAGATAAAAAAATCTATTATTCATTACTTACTTGGAATGTTACAAATACAATGAAACCAAAGTTAACTAAATTGGTCTTTAAAAATAACTAAACAATTTTATAATACTAACTATAAAGATCCATTATAAATATAACTGAAATAATTCATTACTTTAATGATATAAATAATATATCAGATAATTTTTACATAATATAAATTTTTAAAGGTTTAGTGTCTTGGAAATTAGTTACATAAAACAAAATTTTAAAACACTTAAAAACATTTTTCCCTAAAAGCTTTATTTAATGCCCTTCCATAGACATCTAACATGATGTAATAATATTAATAAATTGGGAAAAAGAAACATATGAAAGTGATGACCTCGAACACTTTGTAAGGGAAAATATATATCATAAATTACGAGATCTCAATAATGTAGTGAATATCAGAAAAAAATAAAACTATAAATAGAAGATCATACTACCATGTTTGATAATAACAAAACATGATAAAGCCACATAATATCATGAAAATATCATTATTTAAACATATATTATAAAACATATAAAATGTGAACATTTAAAAAGTAGAATGGTAAATAAAAATTCTTAATCATGAAAACAAGACAATTATTAGAAATATAATTATTCATGAAACATCGAATAAGATGATAAATAACTTGTAAATATTTCATAACCTTATTAACATTAAAATGTTACACATCCATAAAGATGATAAACATGTTTTTTTAAAACCATTATTCCCATGCATATTAATTAACTAATTAGGTCCACACAAGAAAATGTGAGAAAACTCATCATATCCATGCCTATGTGAAAGACTAATTAAGTCCATGCTTTAATATCTTATCATATATAATATTAAACTAATTCATTAGTGGGTTATATAGGACACCACTCATTATCAACCTTATATATGTGTGCTACATAAAATAAATCACCATCATAACATAAGTAACACTAGGAAAAAGAATGGGCTTATTTGAAATTCCAAAAAAAACATTACGTCACATAAACATAAAAGATCATATTATAAAAAAATATACATTTACAAAGTAATAATTACATAAATTATATATTTTGATTAAAACCCCACTTCTCGGAAGATAAACCATGGAGGAAAATTTAATAAAAAATTCAAATGGTTTGAAATAATTTTTTTTATCATTATTGTAAATTGAAATGTGTAAATTGAAAATAATTTTTTTTAATGTAATGAGAATAATAATTAAAAAAATATTATAAATAAAATAATTGTGAGAAAACCATTCATGACCTTGAATATATGAACATATTCTTTATCTTCATTCATGAAATTTTGAGAAAACGAATGATTCCAATGCCTGTGTAAACAAACCCATTATACTAAAGCATAATAATCTTATGCGATAAAAACATAAACTAATTAATTATATGGTGATATAATACCCCACCCATAATCATCCATACAAATGTGTTCAACATAAAAACAATCATCCTCATAACAGAAATATCCCATGGAAAAAAGAATAGGTTTGTTAAATTTTTCAAGAAAACTTTTAATAAAAAAATCATTGAAGTAAATACAATATAAAAATATCATTTTAAAAAAACATTTATTATATAATAAAAGATATATGTTGATAAAAATATCATTTCATTTGATATAAAACAATGATGGAAAATTCAAATGAAAATACAAAAATTTTCTTATAAACTTTTTAAACAGTATTATAACGGATAATGTGTAAATTTTATTAAATTTATTTTAGATCGTAAAGACCATAATTTTTTAAAAAAAACTATAATAATTTTTTTAAAATAAAATATCTTTGAAAATAATACTAAATTAAAATTTATAAATGAATATACATTGAAAAAAATAATTTTAGAATAATATTTTATAATAAAAAGATAAATTGAAATAATGTATTCAAAAAGTAGAAGTGAAAATAAGTTGAAAATACTTATTTTAAAACTAATATTTAAAAATAAGAAACCTAGAAGAATACATAATTATTATAAAATGAAAATGTCAAGTGGATGGAAAAACAATTTTTTTGGATAACAAAACCTTTTGATCATTTTTAAATAACCATTTTGAAAATACACATTGTTAGTATAATAGAGAAACATTTTTTTTAAAATTTAATCATAGGGATAAATGGATAATTTTAGAAGAAAAAAATTAGTTTACACTTACGATCGTATAACATTGGTATGAAGTAAAAAATTTTATATGAAATAAAAATATAGTATAAGTTATGGGAATGTTTCTTAAAAAATGCATTTTAACAATGAATTATAATCACTAAGGAAGATGAATTTGATGTAAAACATTATTTATAAATTAAAGAAGGTTTAAATATATTATAAATTAATTTTGGGTTCGAATATATAAATTATGAGATGTAATAGAAAAATATGAGTTATTATGACCCCAATGATGTGAATTGAGTAATAAAAAACACCTTATGGGTTTAGTTTTTTTTTGAATAAAAAGTTATTTGAAGACTGAAAATCATATTACTTAGTAAATAAATAGATTAAATAATTTAATATGTTAAAATAATTTCTCGGGGATCATATAAATTATTTAAATATCTATTTGGTTCAAAATTTTAAAACAAAACTCAATGAAGATTAGTTGAGATGAAACCCCTTACAACCTTTGTATTTTTTAAAATAAATCCTAAAGAGAAACTAAACATGAAAAATAAAACAGGATTTAATTAAATATAAATAAATAATTATAAAAAAATGTATATTATTTTTTATTTACACCATAGAAAATTTAAATGCTTTTATAGAAAAATCTTGTCTCAAGGGATTCAAATTTGAAGCAAAAAACCCTTACCTTATTTCCCAACATAATCAAATGTTCTTTTCACACCTGTATAAAACAAATAACTATTAAAATTTAACATTTAACAAACATAAATATACCTAAAATTATTTATAATTTTCATATATAATCATTCTCTATAATTATATTTGTTTTTTCCTATTTTTTTCACACAAGGTGTTTAAATTTTTCAACATTTTAAGAAGTTCATTAGGGGAGCTGTTAGTGTTACTTACCCTTTAAAATTTAATCATAAAAAGTAAAATAATGTTACTATGATTTATTACTAATAACCATTTATGAATTTTAAATGTCCTTCCATGAGTAAATTAATCATTATCTGAGAAGATGAATCACCCATGGTCAATTTTCAATTAATTTTAACATATAAATGATGGGTTCAAAATTAATGAGTTAAAATGTATTTATTATATTTAATAAGAAATTAAAATCATTATACACATATCTATATAAGATTATCATATTAATTATTTTTACATAATCATTCATTAAATTACTTTATAGTATTGTACAAGTAGGGGGTTTAATCACCCCAAACTTGAACATGCCTTAACTAGATATGTGAGTATGGTTAAAGATATGTTTTATGACATAATATAGTTATAAAATAATCATAATGACATTTTTATGTTTATATTATGGTGAAACATATTTTAATATGTTTTTTAATACTAAAAAAATTAAATAAATATGAAAAAAATGATTCATCGTCGAGTTGGAGTTTGTATAGCGCACTATTGGCATTTTCATTACTCAACTAATGAGAGTAATAGAGGTGTATAGTTAGTGATAATTTAATAATACATATATATCCTATTTATTCACCAAAACTATCACTAATACCTTTTATGAGAGGTAGTCATGGAAAACCCAAAGCATCCCATCGCAGAAGTGGTAATCTGCACACACGCACTAACGATGATTATTTTATTTCATATTATATGGATGACTATATAGAGTGATTTAAAATTATTATAATAAATTATAAATAAAATAATGATTTGATATTTTCATTATACTATATTGAGTTTTTTTTATAAAGAAAATAATAAGAATAAAATTTTATAAATGATGTGATATATATATAGAGAACATGAACATCCTCTTGATGAAGGAATTACTTTTGAGTGAATTAGGATAATTCTTGGCAGGCATGGGAATTTTTTAATGTAATTTAATTTAAGGATAAGAATTTTTTTACGGTTTAATATAAATATTGAAATATGAGTGGAGTATTTAAACGGTGGTAGTGATCTTCCTTTTATAATTGAGGATGTTGATCTTTTCCTTGGAAAAGAATTGTAATTAAGTGGTACGAATGGAAAGGAAATAATGATATGTAATTTATATAAATTAAAGTTTTTAATAATTATAGTTTATAATTTAAAACATAAAAGTATATTTATAAAAGGTATAAATTTTATTTTAGTATAGGAAAACTTGATCTAACTTATATTAGTCAATTAAACACTTATTACCCTTGATTAAATATTAATCATGAAAATTATATTATTTCTAAAAATATCTTTTCACCCTTATTACAAAATATGGATGTGATGAAAATGATTTTTTTCTCTATTTAACCTAATTAAATTCATTAATATGACGAAATTAACCTTTTAAATCAAAACGTATATTTTGTTGAAAAACAACTTTTTTAGAAAAATATCATGTTAATAATTAAGTGTTCTTGATATTATTCAAACTCATTACCAATTAAATATTATTTAATTAATATATATATATATAAAATTAATTAGATAAATTAAAAACATATTTATTTAATTTTATAAATTCACTATATTTCTAAAAGTATAAATCTATGAAAAATAATAATTTCATCAGGGTAACCAATATTTACACAAGTCAACATAAAATTAATGAATAAAAATAACGATTACCTTATTAGATAATTTGAAACCAATTATTTAAAATTTTAAACCCATTCCCTTCGATTCAATTGATAGAAAATAATATAAAAATACTCAAGTATAATGTACTTATAATAATTTTGTAGGAAGAATATTTCTTTTGATTTAAAATATCAAATATAGGTTTTTAATTCAAAAATGATATTTTAAAATATATTATTCTACATAAATGAAATTTATTTGGTAAAAAAATGGTTTCTTATGTTTTACATTATTCTTATATCCAGGTGGTATTTCAAAATCCACCTTATTTTTAGAAACATTATTTTTCATCATTCAACTAAAAATCAATTATTTTATAAAAGATACAAAAAATCATTTTTAGATAATATTAAACAGGAACCCAAAAATTATATTAATTTTCTCAAATTTTCATAATAAAATTTAAAATTTTAACTTTAAAATAAAATTATGAAATATCATGAAAATAATATTTCAAAGGGAATCATTTTTGTTATATCAACTAATATTATAAGATTACTGATAATCAAAAATATATAAATCTTGAATAAATTAACATTTTATAAAATAAATACTAATCATAAAGAGTTATTTTTTTAGTTTTTATATTTACAAATTTAGTTTAATGTATAAGGTGAGTTTTATTTTTCCATAATATTTTATATATGAAAATATAGATATATTGATATATATATATATATATGAATTTTTATATATTTTATAAATCATTAACCATTTTTTGTACCTTATTATTATATATATACATTATGATGGTCTATATTGGTTTGGATTTTTGTATTTAATGTGTATAAAATAGAAAAAGAATTATTTATTTTAGGAGAAAAAATATGGTCATTAGAAAAACATTTTTATAATCTATAGTGTTTAGAAAAATTAGTATACATATAGAAGAATAATGGAATGATAATCACATGAAATGAAAAGGATTTTAGGTACATTCATTGTCATTGATAATTAACCACCTAAAAGGGGAGACTCCACACCTGAATACCTACGTCAGGGATTATCTTGGGATCTGATAAAATAATCCAAGTCCATACCCTAACTAAAAAAATACCAGTATCTCTAAATAGATCACACATATACAAATGTACTATAAGATATTTAATAGATGTTTGGAAAAAAAAGATAGGCTCAGAGGGACCCATCATATGGAAAATGAATATTGTATAATCAGTCTATCCAATCGTACATCACAATCCTCAGAATAGGTGAATGGGTATAATGATTCAAGGACTTTTGAGCTCATCCAAATCAATCAACTTATATAAAATATCAAGTTTTGATTCTCAACTCAACTTCTCAAGATATACACCAGCAAGTGGGTACTTATACAAACTCATATACAATAATATATATGTATTTTTAAACATTAAAATTCCCTATAAATTAATTTAAAACAAAAAATCAAAGAAATAAAAATTATAGGAAGAAATAACCCTATGAATTCACTTCAATCAATTATATAGAATCTCATATTAATTGAATGCATCCCTAACTCATTTTATTAACTCTAATCCAGGAAATTGTTATGATATGAAAATACCAAAATATATTCCCAATAAAAAAATCATAACATGGAGTAAAAAATTCATATACAACCCAGAGTGTAATAATAATTATCATTATATATATAATGGTTTAATTAAACCTTAATTATTTTTAACACTTGTTTTTATTTAAATTAAAAAGTCCCAAAACCATTTCCTGGCTAACACTTTGTCTAGGAATGAAAGAAAGGACATGTATAAAAAATTAATTTATGGATAGACTTCATGAGGTCTAATGTAGAATCTTTATTCAATTTTATAGAGACAACCTAAAATAAATATGGTTTATTTCATTATACAAAATCTATAAGGCCCCAGCCTTAAACCTTACTTAATCTTGAGTTATTACAAGATTACACATTGAGGATCCTTTCAGGTTTAGAGTTTTAGAGAATTAGATCATGAAACATGCATTACATTCCACATTTAAACAAAGTGGTTACATAAAAGACAGTATTAATTCCTCCCATCAACGGAAACATATTTAAAATAAAACATGGATTCTTTCTTGACACATCCTTGACACTATCATCACATCTTGTACCTTTCCCTTGACCTGTGAAAAACATTTCAAAAACATGGGATGAGCATAAAAAGCTCGGTAAGGGTTATAAAAAAATATTGAAAGGAAACATGAGTTCATATATACATAAGAATGAAATCATACTCTACCCATAAAACATAGGCACTTTAACATACCTCATCAAACCATGAATAAATCATAAAAATCATAAGACATAAAGGGTAACTTGAGGCATTCATAACATTCTTACGTAGGGAGTAACCCTCTTGGTTACGTTTGGAATACCCATCACAGAATATTCCCTAAATCTCTTCAGAGAAACCTTATCGTTTCACTCCTTCGCGTTACCCAATGCATTGGAGAGCTATACCGGGCTCACCCGCCCTTAGTTTATCACGGAACCACCCGTATTCATAATAATGCCCAAGAACCTCAACATAATTGTATCACATAAAACATGCATAAAGGAAACATAACATTTCCACCTTTCAATCAAAAGATATCAATACAACACATTGATATAAAAACATTATGAAAACCATTTTCAATATCAAAATAAAAGAAAAGTAAAACATGGTATTTATTTTTCTTTTAAAAAAGAAGGTATGGCTTGTAGAGGAAGCCGAAACTCAAATAATGGTCACGACGGCGGAGAAGTCATTGTCTCCGCATACGTACGACAAAAACATTCCCTTTTTCGTTTAGTAAAAGCTTCATATAAAAAACATTCCATTTGAATAAACTTAAAAGTTAAAGGGGTTTATACACCGTATAAAAGAAGGTTGTGTATAAAACAAAATATGGCTCAATGAAAGGAGATTGAGACGAAGTCCCATACAAAGACGGTATCCTTGGTTTAAGGATAAATCAATTACATAATTATGTGTGACAAAAGAATACACAAAATATAAGTGGATATTAAGTGTAAAATAATCAAAGGTCATTCACACATATTCAAAGGATGACATATTCAATAACTTCATGTTGAACCCAAAGAAATCAAAATTGGGTTAAGAAGTTCCCTTGACAGCCTAACGACGTCACATCAAAATGAGTTGATGAGAGATAATAAAAAAAAGGGTATCTCATCACTTGGACATAAAATTTACATCAATAAGGATATATGAGAACATATCCCAACATAACTATATGTAAATTTAAAGACCCAACAGAAGAAGTCTTTTAAAAAGAGGAGGGTGAAAGGTTCCCTTACCGACATGGGTATCTTTCGAAATATACGCCCCGTGAAAGAAGGACAATAAAAAATTGATGTAAATACTCATAAATGAAAGAATATTACACAATGAGTAAAATAATTTTCAGTAAATACACCACTCAAAAGAAATTGTGGAAAATGTAGCATAAATCTCACGGGAATAAAAGTGAGATGAAAAATCCCTTACGAAAACTCGGCAGCCTATCAGATCCACTTAAAACTTCCAAAAATGGATTGATGAGATCAAATAGTGTATCTCATCACATTACAATAAAATTTACATCAAGAGGAATATAAAAGAACATCCCCCATCATAACAAAGAGGAGATTAAAAGAAGTGACATAAAGGAGAGTACTTAAAAAGAAAGAGAGAGGTTAGATCTCTTACGAAAATTCGGCAGCCTAACGGTGCCACTCAAAACTTCCAAAATGGATTGATGAGAGAGAATAGGGTCTCTAATCATATGAACATAAAAATTACAGTAAGATTAATATAAAAGAACATCCCAATAACAAGAAAGATGATCTTTAGAAGGAATGACATAAAAGAGTGCACTTAAAAAGAAAGAGGGGAGTAAGATCCCTTACCTCAAGTCCAACTTGTCTTGTTCGTTTCTTTAACGTCCTGAATAATAAACATGAGTTAATTTAAACTTTATCAAGAACCTTTTTCTAGTTCATTATTCCTTTTAGATCACTTATTTCCATGTTATAATCATTATGTAATCATTTAAGTTAATAATGTCTGTTTTGTCGATATTCGGTTCTTTAGTCGAAAGTGGACTTCTTACAATTACATGTTGTTTGTGTGGTAAAATGTTCATTATATCTAGAATTAAATTCATGATTTGGATATCATATATATCATATATATCCATAATATACATGTATTATTACATAATCATTTAGAGGTAAGAAATGAAATGCACCGTTCATGGAGATGGTAAGTCGTACGTACGCATGAACGCTACTTCCATTTCTATTTCATATTTTTATGGAATGGAATGATAATGATATAGATGTATATTATAATTCTAGTATAACATCATATATACTAACTTTAAATCCATCCTTTATACGTCCCACATATGGAATTAACGAATCACATCACTTTGAGGGGGCGGTAGTCCGCACTTCCTTAAATGAAGATATCGCGTTTACCCATAATGGAAAACATAAAGGTATGCCGTAAATGAAAAATAAAGAATCTTAAGAAAAACATAAACATATTAGATATCATATATAAATATAGTTTCATATTAGTGGCCACCTTTTAAGGTGTTAGAATAATGTTGAACATTCATCGTTTCGGGAGGCAGAAATTCGCCATCCACGGAAACAGTATGTTATTTTACCATTAGATGTAGGTGTGTGAAAGTGTAGCTCGAATCCTTCTTATAACAACATCCTAGTATATTTAATATACTGTATTTGTTACAAAATAAATGAATAAAAATAGTTTAGGGGGTTGGAGAAGCAAAATAAAACAAAAGGACTCAAGTGAAGACATTACCTTAAAATCGGGTAACTCCCTTTTGTTTGAGCTCAAAGTCTTCCTTGGGAAGACTTATGCCCAAAGTGAGGCTTCAAGGAGTAAGAGAAGGAAGTGGAGAGAAAAAATGGGCAGGGTTTGGCGGAGACAAATGCTTTGGGAGTGTGGGTAAGTAGGTAGAGGTGGGGGCCTTTTATAAGAGGAGAGGAGGGGCACTCTTGTAATGTTACAAAATGTTACTTTATTTTCAAACAAGTTTCGGATTTTAAAGGTCCCAAATTGATTTATTTCTAGTATAAGGTGATAAGGGTTCGAAATCCACTCATCCAATAGGTTTTTGACATGTGTAGGTCTTAGATATTACATTATGTTTCCATTTTATTTAAATCGTTAAATAATGAGGTCATCGCTGCATCATCATGATGTCATAAATAATTTAATTTATTTAATGTACAAAAATTATAAAAAAAATAATATGATGTAGGAAATATTTTTATCTTTCCAATTAATTTTTATAGTTAAAAATATTATTTGTATAACCCCTTGTAAAAGTTGTTTTAGTAAAACATTTCATGTTTTTCTCATTTTTTACTTTAACTTTAAATAAAAAAGATATTAATGTCATTTTCCAACCAAAGTGGCTTCATGGGGTCCCAAAGTTTACCCATGGATTTTCTTGGTCGGACATGACACATCCAATGAGGTTAGGACATGTGTCAAGTTCATTACATATTATTAAAACATTATTTTTACCTTAAACTACACTAATTACCTCTAATCACGATTAAAAACTTAATAAGTTACTATTCACCAAAAAATTATTTTTATCCCATTAAACCACATTTTACTTCTTAATGACAACCATGTATGTCGGAGTTTTGAAATTAAAAACACAATGATGGAAAAATTTCATTGAAACGGAAAAATCAGTTTTTATAAGTACCACTTAGTGGTTTCACTATTCATCAAAAATTGAAGTTTTTCAGAAAAATCCCAAAAATTCACCCTAATCTATATTTGATATTCCGAATTCAAAAATGAAGTATATTTTACAAAATTCAAAACATATAAGTCACATTAATTAATTTAATAATTAATTCCCGCTGTCAGATCAAATAGCGTGTTTTTATGAAACAAAAAGTATCAAAAGATTGACACTAGTTCAAGTCTGATTTCAAAGTAAAATTAATTCCAACGACCACTATTGGATTTATTGGTAAAAATATATTCTAATTTCACTTTAAAACCAATTCAAAAGATAATCTAATAATATAAATAAATTAGATTAAAAAGAGGTTTTGAATTAAAATACAACATTTTACACTATTCATTTTAAAAAAAGAACTTTATCGGAAAGATACCAAAAATTTACACAAAGTAAATTTTGATGTCCCAATTCTTAGGAAGTGTTTTATTTCATCCAATTTAATGTATAAGAGTTAACAAAACCATATTTAATGACGGTTCGCCATCAAAAGGCGATAAGTGAACCTTTAGTGAAAACTAGGGAATATACGCCTAAAATTGAATTCTTTCTGTATTTTAAGAATTTATCTTTTATTGGATAAATGTAAAAACATTTAAAAACATATATAATCAAATTTTAGTTATTTCTATCCATTCCCGCCAATACAACGACTACATGTTAACTACCATTTAAAATAATAATATTTTATTACTAGGGTGCAACGTAAGATTTCAATGAAACACTTTGTTGCGTGTTGGGTACGCCATCGAGCATAGCATCCCCTTTAAATTCATATTAATATTTTATTCACAAATATGGATAAATATGAAAATGTCATATTATTTATTTACCTGAGGTGTTACATCCTTCCCCCCTTTTGGGAATTGCGTCCTCGCAATTTTTAAAATTAAGCTTGGAAACATCCTTGAAAGTCCCATATCGGAACAAGAGTCGGTACAACAATCACTTTAAAATAAAGGAAGAGAAGTACAAATGTCACCCGAGTTAACCCATACTAGGATTCCAAGTATGAAAATACGGATATGGAGGAGAAAACAAAGGGTCATGTTCTGATGGAGAGTGATAGTAAACATGTATAGGAGAAATTTAACCATAAGAAAATCACAAACTTGTGATGGGTTAAACGGTATTTGATTCCCCAGCAGGAAAAGTTAATAGAAAACATTTTTGTTTTAAGTTACTTTTTATTGAGGAATTTATTCATAAAGAAACATAATCACTTATCATGTTGACTTTCAACTTTTACTAGATTCCTTAATCAAACTCATTTTTTTTTCCAAAAGACGAGTATTTAGGGAGACTTGTTCGCATTAAGATTACTATAACCAACTTCTATAGAATCACATAATCCACAAAAGAGAACTATATACTTCCCATTTCTTTAGGCTTTAACCAAAACCAAAACCAAAAAGGTTAGTACAAGGTCAGATAATCCAGAAAAGGATAACCCTTTAAAAATAAAATCTATGCTTAATCTCCAAAATTTGTCCAACAAAACCCAAAGTTCAACGAGGACCATAAGATAAACAATTTGTCCATAAAATTCTTCAAAGTAAACCAATATAATATTGAAACCCAAGTATTTGAAGGATTTAGTCACATAGTCTTCCAAGTTAAATCACAACATTTATCTCCAAACAATATCAGTTGCTCCTAAAGTCTCTTATTGAAAAGTAATTAACCTAATCACATATCCTTCATGATAGGTTAATCATTTTCATAAATAACCCAAAATCAACTTACTATTAATTCATAAAATCATCTAATTAAAAATAATCGATCAAACTAACCAGGGACTTCACGTAGTCCTGTGGTAGGTGATAAATACTAGTCGCACTTTTGTTGTGGGTTCGATTCCAACAGCTTTGTCCGACGCGACATGTTGTCACACGGTCTGCGTGTTGTCCTTTTTCCAAAACTATATAATTCTTAAATCATTCCCCAAAAAGAGATAAAATCATCAAAAATTATAATAAAATATTTTAACCTCAAGTTTATCTCATGCCTTTCATTTTCCAGCATATCATATAATAACCCATAATTACCTCAAAAGTAAGGATCATATAAACTCTAATGGTTACCTTTATAATTATTACCTGAACTTCCACATCGATTGGTCATCTCATACATGATGCATTAAAGATCATACCAAGTTTCAAGTGGTTGATCATGACTCCTTGATAGTTGGTTTAGAAAAACCACGAGTTTCCTCATTGAATCCCCCATTTTATCTAGTATCTTAATCATAGAACCACCATAGTTTCCTTCAAACCTGTTGTCTCTTTGGTCCCTGCTAGATCCATACATTCACTAATAACAGAAATGTCAGTGTGAGTATATCAAAAAAACCATCATGTAATAATGAGGAAGGTAAACACTAAGATATACTTACTCATTCACTTTATCTAAAACTAGGACTCCTACTGAAATCCTAACCATTATGGTAATGTCACTTATGCTTAAAGAATACCCTAACCTCTAAAGTTATCTAAAACGACCTCTGATACCAACTATAAGTCCCCAGCCTTAAACCTTACTTAATATTGAGTTATTACAAGATTACACATTGAATATCTTTTCAGGTTTAGAGTTTTAGAGAATTAGATCATGAAACATGCATTACATTCCACATTTAAACAAAGTGGTTACATAAAAGACAGTATTAATTCCTCCCATCAACGGAAACATATTTAATATAAAACATGGATTCTTTCTTGACACATCCTTGACACTATCATCACATCTTGTACCTTTCCCTTGACCTGTGAAAAACATTTCAAAAACATGGGATGAGCATAAAAAGCTCAGCAAGGGTTATAAAAAATATCGAAAGGAAACATGAGTTCATATATACATAAGAATGAAATCATACTCTACCCATAAAACATAGGCACTTTAACATACCTCATCAAACCATGAATAAATCATAGAAATCATAATACATAAAGGGTAACTTGAGGCATTCATAACATTCTTACGTAGGGAGTAACCCTCTTGGTTACGTTTGGAATACCCATCACAGTATATTCCCTAAATCTTTCGGAGAAACCTTAACGGTTCACTCCTTCGCGTTACCCAATGCATTGGAGAGCTATATCAGGATCACCCGCCCTTAGATTATCACGGAACCACCCGTATTCATAATAATGCCCAAGAACCTCAACATAATTGTATCACATAAAACATTCATAAAGGAAACATAACATTTCCACCTTTCAATCACAAGATATCAATACAACACATTGATATAAAAACATTATGAAAACCATTTTCAATATCAAAATAAAATAAAAGTAAAACATGGTATTTATTTTTCTTTTAAAAAAGTTGGTATGGCTTGTAGAGGAAGCCGAAACTCAAATAATGGTCACGACGGCGGAGAAGTCATTGTCGCCGCATACGTACGACAAAAACATTCCCTTTTGTCATTTAGTAAATGCTTCGTATAAAAAATATTCATTTTGAATAAACTTAAAAGTCAAAGGGGTTTGTACACCGTATAAAAGAAGGTTGTGTATAAAACAAAATATGGCTCAACGAAAGGAGATTTAGACGAAGTCCCATATAAAGACGGTATCCTTGGTTTAAGGATAAATAAATTACATAATTATGTGTGACAAATGAATAAACCAAATATAAGTGGATATTAAGTGTAAAATAATCAAAGTTCATTCACACATATTCAAAGGATGACATATTCAATAACTGCATGTTGAACCCAAAGAAACCGAAATTGGGTTAAAAAGTTCCCTTGACAGCCTAACAGCGTCACATCAAAATGAGTTGATGAGAGATAATAAAAAAAGGGTATCTCATCACTTGGACATAAAATTTAAATCAATAAGGATATATGAGAACATATCCCAACATAACAATATGTAAATTGAAAGACCCAACAAAAGAAGTCTTTTAAAAAGAGGAGGGTGAAAGGTTCCCTTACCGACATGGGTATCTTTCGAAACATACGCCCCGTGAAAGAAGGACAATACAACATTGATGTAAATACTCATAAATGAAAGAATATTACACAATGAGTAAAATAATGGTCAGTACATACAACACTCAAAGAAAATTGTGGCAAATGTAGCATAAATCTCATGGGAATAAAAGTGAGATGAAAAATCCCTTACGAAAACTCAGCAGCCTAACGACGCCACTTAAAACTTCCAAAAATGGATTGATAAGATAAAATAGGGTATCTCATCACATTACAATAAAATTTACAGCAATAGGAATATAAAAGAACATCCCCCATCACAACAAATAGAAGCTTAAAAGAAGTGTCATAAAGGAGAGTACTTAAAAAGAAAGAGAGAGGTTAGATCTCTTACGAAAATTCGGCAGCCTAACAGCGCCACTCAAAACTTCTAAAATGGATTGATGAGAGAGAATAGGGTCTCTCATCATATGAACATAAAAATTACAGTAAGATTAATATAAAAGAACATCCCAATAACAAGAAAGATGAGCTTTAGAAGGAATGACATAAAAGAGTGCACTTAAAAAGAAAGAGAGGAGTACGATCCCTTACCTCAAGTCCAACTTGTCTTGTTTGTTTCTTTAACATCCTGAATAATAAACTTGAGTTAATTTACACTTTATTATGAACCGTTTTCTAGTAAAGTATTCCTTTTAGGTCACTTATTGCCATGTTATAAACATTATGTAATCATTTAAGTTAATAATGTCTGTTTTGTCGATATTTGGTTCTTATGTCGAAAGTGGACTTCTTACAATTACATGTTGTTCGTGTGGTCAAATGTTCATTATATCCAGAATTACATTCATGATTTGGATATCATATATATCATATATATCCATAATATACATGTATTATTACTTAATCATTTAGAGGTAAGAAATGAAATGCACCGTTCATGGAGATGGTAAGCCGTACGTACGCATGAACGCTACTTCCATTTCTATTTCATATTTTTTTGGAATGTAATGATAATGATATATAGGTATATGATAATTCCATTATAACATCTTATATAATAACTTTAAATACATCCTTTATACGTCCCATATATGGAATTAACGAATCACATCACTTTGAGGGGGCGGTAGTCCGCACTTCCTTAAATGAAGATATCACGCTTAACCATAATGGAAAACATAAAGGTATGCCATAAATAAAAAATACAGAAGCTTAATAAAAAAATAAACATATTATATATCATATATAAATATAGTGTCATCTTAATGTCCACCTTTGAAGGTGTTAGAAGAATGTTGAACAATCATCATTTCAGGAGGCAGAAATTCGCCATCCACGGAAACAGTATGTTCTTTAACCATTAGATGTAGGTGTGTGAAAGTGTAGGTTGAATAATTATTAAAAAAAAATCCTAGTATATTTAAGATACTGGAGTTGTTACAAAAGAAATGAATAAAAAGAGTTTAGGGGGTTGGAGAAGCAAAATAAAACAAAAGGACTCAAGTGAAGACATTACCTTAATATCAGGTAACTCCCTTTGGTTTGAGCTCAAAGGCTTCCTTGGGAAGCCTTCTACCCAAAGTGAGGATTCAAGGAGTAATAGAGGTAAGTGGAGAGACAAAATGTGTAGGGTTTGGCCGAGCCAAATGCTTTGGGAGTGTGGGTAAGGAGGTAGAGGTGGGGGCCTTTTATAAGAGGAGAGGAGGGGCACTCTTCTAATGTTACAAAAGGTTACTTTATTTTCAAAAGTGTTTCGGATTTTAAAGGTCCAACATTGATTTATTTCTAGGATATGGTGATAAGGATTCTAAATCCACTCATCCAATAGGTTTTTGACATGTGCAGGTCTTAGATATTACATTATCTTTCCATTTTATTTAAATCGTTACATAATGAGGTCATCGCTTCATCAACCTGATGTCATATATAATTTAATTTATTTAATGTCCAAAAATTATAAAAAAATACTATGATGTAGGAAATCTTTTTATCTTTCCAATTAATATTTATAGTCAAAAATAGGATTTGTATAACCCCTTGTAAAAATTCATTTAGTAAAACATTTCATGTTTGTCTCATTTTCACTTTAACTTTAAATAAAAAGATATTAATGTCATTTTCCAACCAAATTGGCTTCATGGGGTCCCCAAGTTGACCCATGGGTTTTCTTGGTCGGCCATGACACATCCAATGAGGTTAGGACATGTGTCAAGTTCATTTCATATTATTAAAACATTATTTTTACCTTAAACTACACTAATTACCTATAATCGCGATTAAAAACTTAATAAGTTACTATTCACCAAAAAATTATTTTTATCCCATTGAACCACATTTTACTTCTTAATGACAACCATGTATG
Source organism: Viscum album (assembly GCA_963277665.1). Classification (NCBI taxonomy): domain Eukaryota; kingdom Viridiplantae; phylum Streptophyta; class Magnoliopsida; order Santalales; family Viscaceae; genus Viscum; species Viscum album. The sequence goes on along the minus strand of OY728126.1, from coordinate 945,809,586 downwards.
TCGGATTTTTGAAATTCAAAACACAAAGATGGAAAAATTTCATTTAAACGGAAAAATCAGTTTTTATAAGTACCACTTAGTGGTTTCACTATTCATCAAAAATTTAAGTTTTTCAGAAAAATCCAAAAAATTCACCCTAATCTATATTTGATATTCTGAATTCAAAAATGAAGTATATTTTACAACATTCAAAACATATAAGTCACATTAATTAATTTAATAATTAATTCCCGCTGTCAGATCAAATAGCGTGTTTTTATGAAACAAAAAGTATCAAAAGATTGACACTAGTTTAAGTCTGATTTCAAAGTGAAATTAATTTTAACGACCACTATTGGATTTAGTGGTAAAAATATATTCTAATTTCACTTTAAAACCAATTGAAAAGATAATCGAATAATATAAATAAATTAGATTAAAAAGAGGTTTTGAATTAAAATACAACATTTTACACTATTCATTTTAAAAAAAGAACATTATCGGAAAGATACCAAAAATTTACACAAATAAATTTTGATGTCCCAATTCTTAATAAGAGTTTTATTTGGTCCAATTGAATGTATAAGAGTGAAAAAAACTATATTTAATGATGGTTCGCCATCAAAAGGCGATAAGTGAACCTTTAGTGAAAACTAGGGCATATACTCCTAAAATTGAATTCTTTCCATATTTTAAGACTTTATCTTTTATTGGATAAATGTAAAAACATTTAAAAACATATATAATCATATTTTAGTTATTTATATCCATTCCCTCCAATACAATGGCTACATGTTAACTACCATTTAAAATAATATTGTTTTATTACTAGTGTGCAACGTAAGATTACAATGAAACTCTTTGTTGCGTGTTGGGTATGCCATCGAGCATAGATTCCCCTTTAAAGTCATATTAATATTTTATTCAAAAATATGGATAAATATGAAAATGTCATATTCTTTATTTACCTAGGGTATTACAAAATCCAAGAACATGTACCCCTTTATATGGTGTTGAAATCACTATATTCAAATTTCAGGCTTTGATTACTATAATTGTGACCCATTTTTTCACCCTAACATTACAATGGAAAAACGGAAAATTGGGTGACTTATAATCTCAAATACTTTTTTGGTTTATAGTTTTAGATAATTATCACTAGATCATATCAATAAATACTAATAAATAGTAGGTTCATAATGATTAATATCATATCCTATTATACACATCTTTTCACATTCCCATTAGGTCCAAAACATAATCCTCGTGAAATCATTTATAGAAGTAATTAATTTAACCTCATTATTTATAACTTACATAAAAGGGACTATAAAGAGTGTGAGATAAATTGATTAGTAAGGGTTAAATTTATGATTAACAATTAAATGACTTTACTAAGATTAAGATTGGAAAAGGGTATGCTAACATAATCCAACTATAAGGGAAAATCAAAAAATAAATCATGCACATCATTACCTAGATCATCAAATATGAAAACATGGAAAAGGAATGAGTCATCAGAATCAATAGTCTTGATCCAAATGATATCAATCTTAATAAAATGAAACATCATAAACCTATAGTAATAAATTAGAAACCTTTTCTATAATTTAGAGTTTCATATTAAAAAAACACATTTAAAACCATTTTAATTAGAATAACCATGTGGAAAACATTTAATATAATAGTTACCAGATGAATTGATGTGATATTTGGGCGCACCCATTGGAAAAGACAAAATAGTCTCACCCAATTATATTCATGCCACAACAAGATTATGTTTTAGTAGGCCTACTCAGTGTTATCTAGGAAAAGTTATGATAATATCAAACAATATTACATGGTTCATTCTAGCCCACTTCATTTTTATTATATAATGGGCTTAGATGTTAGTATATGGGGAACCCCATGGCATGCTATAGTGGTCTTACCCAATGCTATCAAGGCCACCCCATGTTTAATAGGTAATGTCCGTGAAAATAGAAATGAATAAAATAAATAGAAATTTAATCATAAATATCCAAGAAACAATAATTATTAATTTATAACTTGATTAATACATTGAAAATAAATTTATTTCATATCATTCTCATCAAAAAAATGAATAACCCATGGAAAAGAAATAGGTTCAATTGAAATCTATTTGGAACTAACATTATCCACCAAGAGACAAAATGAGTGTGTTATCCATAAAAAAATGGCCCTTTTGTTGGACAAATAAATACATTATTTCCATATGTTCATTAATGAAAACACTATCAAAATATCATTTAAATAATTATTGAGTAAAATATCATTATCATTTTGTAAATCACTTTTTCAAACATAAATCCCTTTAAAAATAATTTTATTTGAAAACACTCATGGAAACATATAAATGAAGTTTTAAAAACCATTTTAAACATTTATTCTAGAAAAAATCCATTCTTATTTAAAAACTATTTTTAAAACATTCATCATTTTTTAGAAAATATGGGTTTTATAGAAAACAGATTTTTGACAAAAGATAAAAGTGTGGTAAAATTTTATTAAAAACAATTTACCAAAAATTTTAAGTAAAAAAGAGTGCAAATATGGTTCAATTATTATAAATTTCATGATTAGACATTTTATAAGACATGTAATGAGAATTATAACATTTCAACATTGTATACTCAATTATACACAACCCCGATAAACAATGAGACTATAAAAATAATATTACTAATTAAGAATCATTCAATCACAATCCCTATGAAATAATATCATTTATAAACTCATTAAAATAATGATATGCATGATATTACATGTCAAATGGGTATAATATACACATTAGAAATGAAGTCTGTTTCTAAAACAAAACATATACCCCAAAGAATGAAAATTGAGGCAAATATCCCTAAATGCTTTGGTAACATTGAAACAATAAACCCCATGAAAGAGAGATCCTCAAATAGATATGAAAATACAAATAAATTCTATGATGATATTTATAAAATAAATTCCTAAGAATTATATACACCAAAAATCAAGTTGTGAATAAGGCATAAATCTCACAAAATTAGAAGTTTTACAAGAATAATTAAATAATTATCATATTAATTCATGAATTATAATTTTAAAACCCATCATGAATAATTTTTATGAAAATTGATTTAATATTATGAGTAGGGAGATGGTAGACTGTCCGTACACTTGAGTAACATTTCCATTTTTCAATGATCATTATGGGAATAATGTAAGTAGTATTTTATCTTTATGGAATTATAATTATGTCATAAATAAAATACTTTTAAATTATATATACTTATATATATTATTATTGTGACATTATTATGAAAAATGAATAATAATATCACTTTATGGAGACAATAGTCCACACATCCCTGAACGACATTATGACATTTTTCAATGTATCAAATGGTAAGAATAAAATGATGAATTATAGTTATAGAAATATAATTATTTCATTAATATCATTATTACTTAATTTATATCATATATATTTATTATATTTTCCTTTTTAACTTCCATATAAAATGTTAGTAAAAAAAACTTCACATCGCTTCGTGAGGATATAGTCCACTATACATATCAGAAACGATATTATATCCTCAACATAATAAAAAGTAAAATGAGGGTATACGATATAATGTATCAATATGTATAATTATTTTATAAATACTACAAATATGTAATATGAATAATATATTCATCATTAAAGTGAACTGTGATAGGTGGTAATGAAAAAAACATCATCATTTCACAAGATGATATTTCATCGTACACATGAATAATGATTCCATTCCCCATTGGATGGAAGTGTGTGTGGGTGTATGTTTTAGAAATTAAATAGGAAAATATTAGTATATCTATTATATTGATATTATTATATAGTCATGGTATAATATTAATTTAATGTGTTAGAGAACAAAATAATAAAAAATGACCATTTATGAACATTTCCTCTTCATTGAGTAACTCATTCTGGTTTACACAAAAGGCCATCCTTGTATGGTTTCCAGACCAAAGTAATTCTTCTATGAAAATTTTAGGGAATTTTGGAATTTATTTGGATAGTATTTGTATGATACAAATTGACTTATAAGTTTGGATAAGTTGGAAGAGTAAATTCTGTTTTATAATTGAGGAATAGTAGCATTCATGTAAATGATCAAAACAATTCATGGTCAGGTGGTGTAGATTACATAAGGAAATTCCAAAATTGAAAAAAATGAATTTTTGAGAAATTATTTTCGATCCAGAGTTATAAAAATAAAATATAATATAACTTTTATTATTATTTTTCCTTGTAATTTATGTTTACTCAATTTTATCCTTTTTTTCCATAGTAACTAGTTTCAAAACTAGGTAATTTTTTATTTAATTACGAATTAAATTTATAATTTTGTTAAACTTTAGACCTAATTATTTTAAAATATGATATAAATTTTATAAAATAAAAATCTTATTTTTTTTAAAATTAATTTCAACAGAAGAAAATGTAACACACAAAAACCACTAATCTAACCTTAACTATGATAATAGTGTTTTTAACATTTAGTAGTAATTATAGTTATTAAAATAGAACCATTGGTAAATTAATGTTTCACATGTGATATTTAATATAATTTATAAATAACTAGGAATATGATATGATCTTTTGTAATTTTAAATCCATTAATAAAATGTCATTTGTTATAAAATAGATTTAATGATGATTTTGACATTAATTATGTAATTAAAATTTATAAACATAAATAAAATGATGAAATTTGAATATATTAATATAAAAACATTGTATAAATTTATATTAATCTAAAATGGTAATGTGCGTAAAATTTCATTCAATTTAACTCATTTTTTTTGTACAATTTGTATTAGTTACTTATAAAATTAATAATAATTATGTAGTGGTTTCATAAGATTTATAAGAAACTTATTCATCTCTAAAATTAAATATAAATATTTTTAAAGCATAAAAAATAATTTATGATTAAACAAAATATGTATAAATTGACAAATATTGTTTTTCCCAATCCGAAATCATTATAGATATTAAAATCATGGAAGGTTCCTTTTTTTTATTTCTCGATTCTTAACTTATTATACAGTTACCGTTCATGGAATAGTACTCCCAATAACTAAAAAACATTAATAATATTGTTATAATGGTCTATATATGTCCATAAATGGTATTTAAACAAGTTTGTAGGTGATTTTAAAAACCCCATTCAAAGGTTAACCCCTAGGTAATCTTGTTTTAACTTAATCACTATAATTATTTCTATTTATTTTTATTATTAATTATTTTTAAAAAATAGTTTTATATTGTTAGATAATATAAATAATTAATATTAAAAATATTCCGTACAATTATTCAACTTCAACTCAAAAAAGTTTCACAATTAAATTTAAAATTAATCCCATATACATGATGGGAAAGTGGATTTTTATGTGAAAGTTTTCAAACATTTACAATGTTAATGTATAGAAATTCAACATGAAAATTATTAAAATGGACTAAATTGGATTATAGAAATATAATTGAACAATTTTTACTTTAATATTGATTATAAATTAATATAACAATATAAATAATTAAGAAGAAAATTTTGTACTCGATTAAAATTTATTACTTTTCACTATTTCTAAAAAATGAAACTTTTGAGAATAATAAAAACAAATAACCCTAAGATAATTTTTTTATTAAAATTTCTGATGTTAATTTTATTTCTTATAATAAAAATTATAATAATTTAAAAAATTAGATTTAGAATAAGTGTGCCTTAAAAACGTTACCAAACTGCTTTTTAGACAAAATTAAATTTTAATTGTATGTTTTGATTTATATTAATATTTTATCTTGAAACCTAATTGGATGAATGTTAAAGTTATACCAAATATATTATATATAAATCCAATTAATATAATTAAAAAAGGGTGAGTTTTTTGTTTTATTTATATAAATTAAACTTGTTCACATTAAAATCAATTTCAGAATATGATTTCCTTTTATTTTGAGAAGGGATTTTTTTGTTTATAATTAATCAGAAAAAATATAATTTATTAAATAAACATGTTTAACACATGTTTTCATAGTTTAATTAATCCTTTATATACCTTTAATTCAAAAAAATATGAAATAACTATCATATTAAATTTAAATATTAATAGCATGTTGTTGTTCGGTAAAACACGATCTTGCATGTATCACGAGATATAGAACAAAATAATTTTGTTATATATCATATGATAAAATCAGTGTTTCATATCCTTTACAGTTTGAAATATATTTTAATTATTTCAAAATATATGGTTATTACATCCTCCCCCTAAGAAATTGTGTCCTCCTAACTGATCATTATTTCAGTAGTCAAGGGTTTGATATTTTAAAATAATTATTACAAACACACATTAAAACAAGAGTTAATAAAATATCATATTGATAAGAGAGATAAGTATGATTGAAGGTATTGTAAAATAAAACATCACTATGTTTTTCAATAGGATAACATAGTTGGGAATTGACGAAAAGAATAAATAATTAAAGAGAGTGATTGAGGTCACTGATCACAGTATGGTGAATTATTAGTGAAATGTCAAGGGCCTAGAAACCAAAAATATGTGTTGGTAAAGAAGTCCATCAGTTCATTATAGTTTATGATTCTATGATAACATTTTTTTCATGATCAATTTCCAATATTTGAGTAATTCTCTTATCATATTAATTCAGAGAATATATAAATATATTTACTCATGTAGTAAAATTTCATCCTTTTAATAATTTTAAAAAACAATATCATATTTTTCTCTAAATGAAGAGTAGTCAGGGTTATGTTTTAATGTGTGATGCACTAAAATAATGTATTAAATATTACATTACCATAAAAGGGATATTCCATATTTTCCACCTTTCATTAACTATTAAGGAAAAACAAAATGGTTAAAACATAGTAAGTTAATTACCAAATTGAGTAAACCGTCATATGATATATTAATATTCAAAAGTATTACCCAAATTTTATAAAAAACAATTCAATATATAAAATTCAGTAAAAAATAATCAAACATTCACTAACTATGATTAAAACCCAATGATTATAAGGGTTTTATCATATATTCTTCAAACTTAAATAAACAATTAGTCATAAAATAAAATTCCAGATGCTTCTCAAATAAAAAACATTTATCTTTGAAATTTTAATACTAACCGGAGCTTCATATAGGCCATTATTAGGCTCAAAACACATATTTACCTTCATTCATGGGTTCAAGCCCCACTACATCGCCACTTGTGGTGGGTTTTCCCCTATCATATGGATGGACCAATTTTTTTCATTATTCCTAAAAATAATCCTCCCAAAAAAAAATTCATGTAGATCAAAAGGATTAAAAATACCTCAACCCCAAAAAAACACCTCCAAAAATGCCATTAATAACAAAAAAGGTTTAACCACTTCAAATAATCAAATGTTGTGTCTAACACTTTGAACATTTGATGAACCATAATCTTATATACCTATGATGTTATCCATAACTCATAATATAACCTCTAATTAAAACATCTGAAGCCAAAGTTATCTATACTAACCATTAATACATATTATAATATTCTAAAACCCATATTCCTGGATCTTATAATTAGATCATAAAATTCACATTTTATGATTTAATGTCAATGAATTTTCCATCCAAAATTTTCAAGAAAAAATTGAAAAATTGGTTCACTTACATTGTCAAGAAACATTAAAGATTAGAGATTTATTTATTTAAGACCAACTCATAACAACCGGGACTCATAAAAAAAATTTCATTAATATGAACATCATCTCCTATTATACCCAACTATTATACTTCAACATTTGGTCATCAACATCATCCTTTTGAAATCCTCTATACATACAATTATCATAACCTAATTATTCATAACATAGGGAAATGAAACCATAATAAGGGTTATGTGAAATTACTAGTAAGGGTAAACGTATTCGTTAACAATTGAATGTTATCAATTAACATAAGAGTTTATAAGGGTATGATTACATAACCAGAGTGCATGAGTAAATCCTAAAAAAACTAATTCCAATAAATACCTTGATCATCAAATATAAAAACATGGAAAAGCCAAGATTCATTATAATCAATAATCTCAATCCATGTCATATCACTCTTGATCAAATAAAACATTATAATCCCATAGAGTGTCATTAAAACATTTTTTGGTAACTAGGGGTATAATATTCATTAAAAACTCTCTAAACCATTTTAATTGTGATAACCATAATACTAACTTCCAATATAATCATTATACAATTCATTGGAGTGTTATCTCAGCAAACTAGTCTTATAAGCTATAACGGGCTCACAAGACACTATTTGGGTCGTCCCATGTTTATGTTATAATTTTTTTACCCGACACTCTCTATACCACCAAATTAAAATATGTGATTATCTCACCTAGTGCTATCCAGGCACCCCATTTTAATATATAATGAGCTTACCAAATAATATCTAGTACATTGCATGTTAATCTGTAACATGATTAACAGCGCAATTTGGACCACCGCCTAATTAATTTGTAATTTCTATGTACCAATACATGAATAAAATAAATAGATATTTCAATATAAATATCATATAATCAGTCATTATTATTTTATAACCTGATTAACCAATGTAAGGAAACTGTGCTTAATATCAAAATCTTTAAAACATTATTATCCTATAGAAAATATATTAGTTCGATAGAAAAATACTTGAAAAGAATAGTATAGATCCATTGAAATAATAAGGATGGTTTCAATAAACGATATCCCCAATGGGGAATAATTATTAATAAGGGTTTTTTAAATTTCATTATGCAAATACCCTTAAAATTTCATTAAAAACATTCATGATGAAAATATCATTTTCATTTTGGAAATAACATTTTAAAACATAAATTTTTTGAAAATTTTTTATTTGAAAACACCCTTGTAAACATATAAAGGGTGTTTTTACAATAATTTAAAAAATTATTAAGTAAAATATCCTTTTGACATCACCAAAAAATTTTTAAAACATATTTATAAAACACGGTTTTGGAAAAAAATAATATTTCTTACCAAATAGTGAAATAAAGTCATATTTTTGTAAAAAAACACTCATAAAAATTTTATGTAACATAGATGGGGGAAATGGAATAATTACAAGAAAACATAAACAACATCAATAACAAAAACAACAACAACAATAATAATAGAAGAAGTTATTTAATTAGAATTTTAATATTTTAATATAGGAAGATTAATCATACACAATCCTGATAAATGATGTGACTGCAACAAATGACTCTTACCACTCTGGTTACATTGACGAACAATTACTATGAAATAATAACATTTATAATACCATGAAAATAATGATATTCATGAGATAACATGTCAAATGGGAGTAATATACACATCATAAAAAAATGTATGTGTACTAAATAACTTATATCTCAAAGATGGAAAATTTAGATAGAAATACCATATCATTTTGGTAACATTGAAATAGTAAATATAGGGAATAAACCTAAATTGTAACGACCCAACCATTCATTAATGGGAATCCCTCTTGATCTAATTAAATGTATATTTATGTAAAAATTTTATATAAAATGTCATCTTCATTGGTTTTATGTTTTGGGATTTTACAATACTGTTAAGAATTGTGACCATTGCGAATATAGTCATTAAACGGTGATCACATGATTAGTATAAATATAGGGCTTTAAAAAATCCAATTTAATCAGAAAAAAAGGAAATGATGGCCTCATTAAGTATATTGCCCCATATGAAGACCATTTCTCAGAGCTTGGAAAGGAGGTTTAGTCTTCGCTCTTTTCTCTTGACCAAGACCAAGTATAGCTTGAATATGTTAAGCTCAAGTGGGACCGCCTATGAGAGAAGTTGAAGTTAATAGAGGTTACCACCCGAGAAATGTTATCTAAGCCACCCGAAGAGTCTGTCACAAAAACATAACTTAATCTTCAGTATTATGTAGGTGTTATAAGGGGTTATGTAACAAGAACATAGAACTATGGTTATGTACATTATTTTTGTATATAATAATGAATATACTTTCATTTTATTATTTTTACATTGTAAATAGTTTGCAAAGCACAAATAGTATTTTTAGTTAATGTTCAACTAAGTAATATATTTGGATGAATTAATGGATTTTCAATTACATAATATTTTAATAAAATATTATTATTATTAATAAATTAATTTTTACTAAATATAAATGTTCATATAATTTTATGAATGCAATTGAAATTTTTATTAAGGATTGAAATCCATTTTTGGTCAAAACCCATGAATTTTTTATAAATGTATGTTTTTATTTTAAAAGTTAAAATTAACATATTTAAAAAATTATTTAGAAAAAATGAATATTATTTCTGGAATCAGGATGTCGAAATTATCCAATGGTGAATTTTTCATAATTTTCTGAGACAGTCAATGTTTTGGGTAAAAATTAAATACTGTTTAAATATAAAATGTGTTTCATGACATCATAATGACCCAATAGTGATGTAATAAAATAATATAAACATTATTTTCGACCAATATATGTTTTAAAATTAAATTAATGTGATTTTTGGTTTGATTTATTTATTTTACAAAGCATTAGTAGACCCTTCAATACTTATTAAAAATTTTGTCTTTTTAAATTGTTTTCCTTGGGAGTGTAACTCACCTCCACATTATAAACCACATTATTTTAAGAAGTTGAGACTTTGGACTTATAAAATATTGTTTTACACTCTCATTTGGAAAAAAATATGGGCAAAAACCATGGTATGGTTTCTGGTTTTGATTAGTTTAATGTGAGGTGTCCCAATCCAAAAAAATAAACAATTCTCTCTCCTTTCTTATATAAACCCACACAGGCTCCCACTTCCTCCTCACTAAAAACCTTTTCAGTTCATCCAAAATTTTCCCTCTTCTCCCTAGATTCCTCCAAAGGTTCCCCAGGCTCCCAAGAAGCCTCTCTCAAGCCTTTGGAAGCACACTTCCAAGTAAGGGATTTTTACCTTTCTCATTTTTGTCTAATTTTCATTAAGTTGTTATGCCATTTTTTTTTCAATTACAAATGTTGGGGTATTATTTCTCCCCCACCCCCAATACCACACTATTTATGTTTTTATTATGGTATACCCATTTATCTCTCATTAATGTCTCCCATTGACACTCGTTACCATGAAGATATTCCATGACAAATTTCTCTCTCTTCTTTTACATCCAAATAATTCTTTTGTATGATGCATCTAAATTCCATTATGTTTTTTGGGACATCTATCTAAATGGACACATTACAGTCCATTCCAGGTAAATATTATTAGACACTTATTTCTCTCTCCCAAACCATTCTCATGAATCCTTATGTCACGTCGTTATGTGTCAAAATTGCACTGCATTTTTCTAAGCCAAGATCATTTTCGAGTGAATACCATACCCATGTCTCTATCAAGTGTATTCACCTTTTTGAATCGGTACATGTTTAATGGTAAATTAATGTATATATTACACATTACTTACTCTTGTAATAACTTATGATGTTGATTTATTCCATGTAATATGGTTCATGTGGCACACTTATGCATGAAATGAAATGTTTAATAAGGGCGTGCCCTGATAGCGCTCTAATGCATTGGGTAAAGTATAGTAACATGATACATCATGTGGAATGGGTATTTACTCATGATAATTCTAGTGCAACGAGGGTTTACACATGATTCATATGCAATGAGGGTTTACTCATGCTCCATGTGCAATGGGCCTTGGATCATGAAAATTCCATGTTAAGTGTTGTTACCACATTTAAATGTTATGATTATCATTCTTTATCAGGACTTTATGTTTATGCTTATATTGTTATCTATTTATATTCCTATTGTCTAACATGTATTGTATTCCTCATTTTATTCCATGATTATTCCCTTACTGGTCTTTATATATCACCCTTTTCTTATGCAAGTCCTTAGGTTATCCCAGGAAATGCTAAGTATGAGGGAATGTAGTGGTCATATAAGAGAAGTTTTCAAAAAATATGTTGTATTTCATGTTTTAAGTTGTTATGTAATGATATTAATCCCCAAATACACTGGACACCTCTATCTTCTATGTTCTATCAAGTGAATTTTATTTAATAAATTATCTTTAATTGTGTAATAATAAGTAGGGTTATCATATAAATAACCACTAAAATTTGTACTAGAACTAACCCATCACATAATTGAAGTGTGTTCATAATACCCATAGGCTGAATAATGGAACCCAAACATCAAACTACAACTATATAGAATGATTTATCCCAAGCTAGAGAAAAAACATGGCACATATTTACAGAAAAAACAATAATGGAAAGGTTAAATATTTTGCATAACTGAAAACAAATAGTAAAAAAACATGAGGGTAAAACCTATCTCCAAGTAAAATTCCAACCACAATGGAATACCAAAATATTAAATAAGAAAACAACTCCATGGAATAACATGCAAATACTCATACTATCTCACCACCTCCTACCAAACTCTGCCGATAGAAAATATCACCACCTCACTGTATTGCCTTGCCTTTTCTAGAATTGATTGACAAAACCAAATCTACATAGCACTGAAGGTGTATATAGGGTGTGAGATAACAATCATAGTAGGGTCTCAACCAAGTGCTTCAAAATAAGTCACTATACAAATAACACAATTATTATAATTTTAAATAAAAAATTCCATGATTATTAGTAAAGTAGTTTTATCAAAAGTGTGGCATATACATACCTTATCCAAAAATTTCAAATACAAGTCATTTATGTAAATTTAAATCATAATTTCCATTATAATTTATCAATGGATGAAACAATAATATAACAACCAAAAAGAGTACAAGGAATAGTAAATCACACTAAAGCACAAAATTGTTTATGCTAAAGGACTACTCATACCAAAATAAATGACTAGTTCACAACATGTCCAGTGAACACATGCCTAATGAGAAAGATAAAACCCCGTGAGTGAACCCCCCACCAATAATGGCAATACCATATCCCTAGAACAATAATCCAAGAGAGAATAAAAAATTCCCATTATAAAATCTCCATATGGTAATCTGGATGATCGCCCTAAGCTAAACCTGACACCCACATACCCAAGGCTTTCCATGTTATTTGTTACATAAATCACTTCAGTACATTTGAAATACATGGGATTATATTTACCAAAAACTAGGGAAACCCCACTTTTATCCTGAATACATTTATAAAAAAAACTCATAAATGTTTTTTTATAAATCAATTTATAAAAAATTAGAGCTATACAGATTATCCAACATAGTCTTGAAAGAGACCAACCTACCTCAAAACTCGGGACCACACCAGCCCACAAAGGATACACTAACAAAAACGACACAAAAATAAAAACCAATGACCTATAATCAATATAAAAATATATTAATTTATTCAGTTTAGAAAAAGGGTTGTAAGAGGAGTGGAAACAAAACATACCTCAATAATGCACACGTGCCACCCCATAAAGAACAAAGGAAATAGCCCTAACAAAAAAGATCATAGAAAAGATGTAGAATAAAACAAAAAGAAACATAAAAAATGTTAAATATATGTGATAAAAAAATCAATAGTGTTATAAAAATAAAATAAATGAAGGATAAGAAAGTATTTCTCACTTGGAGAGATGTAATCCAACCACAATGGTGACCAATCGCTGAATAGATCGAATGTGTTTCCCAAAATTTCTAGATAAGTATTTTGGGATAATATAAATATGATATACATATGAAGGAAAAAATAACTCTTGTATAGTTCCCTAAAATTCCTGACTATAGAATTTACATGGTGTTTAGTACATTTCCATGTCGTGTAATCCTTATGACAAAGATACACTAAAACAACCATCACCATTTTATTTAAAACATACCTTTTAACTTTCCATGGAATGTTATCTATACACAACATGTACTCCTATAAATATTTGTAAAAGGTACCTAAAATACACCCTGTATGACTCACACATCTTATACTCCAATTATAAAGAATTTAATTTCTCATAGACAACAAAAACTGTAGATTAATACAAAAAACCCACATACAAACTCTTTTGTTCTATAAACTCATAGAGAACCCCAAAATGACTTTAAAAATTATTATAGACAATACATTAATTCAAAAAAACATACATCCTAGAGCATTAGATAATTTTCCCAAAAATTTAATCCATCATTACGAGTCCCATGACACACCCAAATTAATGAGGAACACAAGTAATGGAATGATAATTACCTAAAAGCGGGTAATGGGATGTTATAATAAACCCCAACTAAGAGGGATCCTCTCATGGATAGAAAAATACAAATGAATTTGGTGATCATATTAATAAAATAAATTCATGTGATGTGAATACATCACACAACAAAAATAAGTGGTGAGCAATTCATATATCTTTGAGAAATAAAAATGAGATGAGAAAACCCCTTACCTTATGTTTGATTCATCAAAATTGTTATTTATATTACAAAATAATAAACATATGTTAATTAATTACCATATTGGATACCATTTAAATTTTTATTATAACTTTTATTTCAATTATCAGAATATTATATTTAATTACATAATGAATTATGTTTAAGTCAGATTTTTTGAACATATTCAACTTATGTTTCAAAATAGACTTTGGTAGGCTGAATAAGGGAAATGGGTAATTGTTTTAACATATATAGAATAATAATAATGACATAAATATAATATTTTACATTTATTATTCTTTTACATATAATCATGAATAATGTTTTTGAAAGATTCACTAACTTTAAAATCATTTAGATGGAAAGTCGTACACAAGCACGAGTAACACGTCAATTTTTCAATGATCATTATGGAAGGATGGTAAGTAATATTTTATTTTTTAGAAATCAAGATTATATAATAATATACTATTATTTAATTATATATACTTATTAATATCATTTTTTCTATGTGTGGATAAAAAATAAGAATCACATCACTTTGATAAGGTAGTAGTACACACATCCACAAACTATATTATCACATTTTCATTGTGTGAAATAGTAAGAAGAAAAGGATATATTGTTTTTTTAAAATAATTATGTGATAAATACAATAATTAAATAATTTATATCATATATATTTTTCAGAAATAATCTTGTTACATTCCATGTAACACATTTTTGAAAAACATTTCACATCGCTTCGTGAGGCGGTAGTCCGCCACACACACATGATTAACGTCATAGTATCCTATATGTTATGAAATATAAAAAGGGTTTATATGATATATTAAATCTATATGTATAAATATGTTATAAAAATAATATATATCATATATGAACATGATATCCATCATGTTTACCAAACTGTGAGTGGTAGTGATGGAAAATTGAACAACATCCTTTTCCAAGATAGTAGTCCATTGTACATACGAATGATGCTTTTATGAAAAATTTCATGAATTTATTTGTAGTTTTAGGCCATAAACGGAACATAAAAACATCTCAGTATATTGAGGATAAGGATGTTATTATATAATAATGGAATAATAATAATTTAATGGTATGGAAAAAGAAGTAATAAAAAATGCATGTGATCAACATTACGTCTTCCTCAGGTAACTCTTTTTGGTTTCAAAAAATTCATTTCTTGGATAGATTTATGCCAAAATTAAGGCTTCTATTATATGTTTATTGTGGTTTTGAAGTTATTTTTTATCATTTTTACATTAAAATGGATTGATATGTGGGTAGATATTTGGAGAGTGAGTTCCCTTTTATAGTTGAGGAGAAGTTATTTCTTGTAAATACAAAATTTATTGATTATTGGGAGGTCTCCCTTACCTCATGTGCTTCCAAAACTGAAAAAATAGATTGAATAGAATTTATGGCTAATATAAACTTACAAAACACAAAAATAAAATCATTTTGTCATTTTTTACATAGACATTAATTTTACTCAATTTTACCCTTTTGGTTTTTACAACGATAACTTGTTTTATAAACTTGGAAATTATTCATTTAATTTCAAAAAGATATAATTATTAAGAAATTTATACCTAATGATTGTAAATATTATATATAATTTATAAAATGAAAAACCCATGTGTTTATAAAATCAGTTTTAATAGAATCAAATATATCATGCAAAAAAGGCCACTTTAAACTTAATTGAACTAATATTGTTTTTCTAATTTATTGGTAATTATATTCATTATAAAAGAAAAATTATTCCATTAATGGGAAAATATTTGAAATTTATTAACATTTAGAAATCACTTGATGGTGGTGTGTTTTTTAATAATTCTAAATCATTTAATAAAATGTCATTTGTATAAAATAACTATAATTTTTTAAATTATTTATTTAAATTTTACTTTAAAATAATGTATAAAATAATGGAATTTGAATATATTAAATACATCACTCTTTAAAATGATATATTAATGTTTAAAAATTATTTTGGATAGTAATTCATTCAATTTTCATTACTTTTAATAATTTAGTATTATTTATTTTGGTTAATTATTAACAAAATAATTATTGTATTGGCATTTCATAAGGATTTTATGAAACTAATTCATCTCTAAAAAATAATATTAAATTATTATAATTATAAAAACTCATTTATACTTAAAAATAATATGTTAATCCAAACAAATATTCATTTTTATCTATCCTAAATCTTTATAGATATTAAAAAAAGTAATGTTCCTTTTTGTCACTTTCATTATGTGACTTATTATATTGGCCACATTTAGGAAATATTATTCCCATTAGATCATAAAAATAAATAATAATGTGATAATGGTCTATATAATACATATTATTTTTTTGGAAAATTTTTTAGGTCATTTTATATCTTATATTCTATGTTTAACCACAAAGTAAACACATTATTACCTTATTTACTGTAATTAATATGAACAGTTATTATAAATCATTATGGTAAAAATTTAATTTTATATTTTTCAATTAATTATAATATAATTATTAAGAATATTGAATCCATTTCTCCATTATCACCTCACAAAGGTGGTATAATTCAATTTATAATAACTCTCACAAACATGAAGAGAAAACATGTTTATAATGTGAAAATGTTCAATATTTCATAATGTTTTTTATAATAAAATTCTATATGAAAAATATTTCAATGTCCTAAATTTTATTAATTTATTTATCAGTAAAGTATTTTTACTTTAAAACCTACTTTGAATATAATTTAACATGACAAATTATTTAGAATAAATGGTATTTTTCGATTAAAATTCAGTATTTTTCATTAATCATCAAAAAAATTAATCTTTTCAAAGTAAAAACAAAATTAACCCTTATAAAATTTTTATAATCCTCTTTAAAAATATAATTCCATTATTTAAAAATATGTTTTTGATTTTCAAAAATTAATTTTTAAATTATGTTCACCGTTGAAAGGTGAAAAAATCTCACTTTATAGAAAACTTATTTTTTAGAATAGAATTAGGGTAATTTTTATCTATAGTAGAGAAAGAATATAGGATGAATTTATATAATAAAATTTAATATATTACATATAAATTTAATTAATATAATCTAGAAGAAGACATTTTTTTATTTTGTTCGTATAAAACAGACTTGTATACATTTAAAAAAGTCAGGGAAATATATCCATTTATTTTTAAAAGGGATTCATATTCATTTATAATTAAGTGGTCAGAATATAATATATTATACATACATGTGGAATAAATTTATTCATAATCTATATAATTGTGTATATACCCACCTTTCCAACAACTATGTGATAACATTCATTTTAAATAATAATATCAATAGTAAATTTTCTATTTAGTAAAAATTGATCTTGTGTGTAACTCAAACTATTAAATTAACTCATTGTTCCATGTACCATTTGAAATTCTTGGTGTTGTGTTCCCTTTACTAAATGAAATATAATTTTATTATTTTAAAATAAAATGGTTCTACACAAAAGCATTACCATTATATGATAGAAAACCATGAAATCCATACCATCTTCTCACCTTATATAGACATATGAAAACCCTATGAAAATTATATCCTAGAAGTAATACAATATATTTTCAAGATATAATGAATCATAGATTGATAGAGGATAAATTTACACATTTTACCATCCACGAAAAAGAATTAATGGGATAGTTATTGTTGTAGAGGTCTCAACTTGATGAAATCGATCTTATATGGATGATTTGAACCACTTGAACCAAAAAATTATAAGAATCACATTTAAGATATTGATAAGAGATAAAGAGATTTCAGATGAATGGGAAAGGATATAAATGGGATGAAATTTTTATTCCAAAATTTCTTGGGAAAAGTTTTAACTATGAAATGATAATA
This sequence comes from Viscum album, assembly GCA_963277665.1. Classification (NCBI taxonomy): domain Eukaryota; kingdom Viridiplantae; phylum Streptophyta; class Magnoliopsida; order Santalales; family Viscaceae; genus Viscum; species Viscum album. The sequence continues at coordinate 945,791,215 of OY728126.1, read as the reverse complement.
ATACCATTTAAAAAGGGAACTCTTCCCAATATCCTACTAAGTACCTGTTATAATACCACAAGGTACATGGTGAATAGAATAGAACCATATGAACCCCTATCACACACATTAGTTCCCATTATAGGTATATTGGGTACCATATGGACACATGGACCTTGGTTCTTTTTTTATCACATTCATTAGTGACATGACCTTGGAAAAAAATAATGGATGTCAGGATCACTAACCATGAATTCCATTGGTATCCTTAGAATACTAGTACTTGACATTCGTTGATGTTGAGATTTTATGAGTTACATTTTAAATCGTTTAACCCTCCTGGTTATCTCTTGTATAATGTAATATCCAATAATTGACATCTCTCATACCTTATTCTAGTAGAGAGGAGAAGAAATCTGGCCCCCATAGAGAGATTCTAAGGGTTTGAATTAGATAGATGTCTATTATCAATAGGAAACACCCCAACTCGAGTAACCTAAATCTGGTGGTTATTTTAGTAAAATGGAATATGATAAATGCGATATCATTCCAAAGTATTGAAGAGTTCTTCCAGGTTGGGAGACAATGTACAATAAATATTCTCACATTAAATTTGGAAACATGAAATAAAAAAGTAAAATTATATAGTTATGTTTATGATTTATTATACTATATCCCTAAAATAATATATAAATCCCTTTTTAATATCATAGGGAATGTAAAATAATATCCAAATTCTCAGTAATTATTTTGTATGATGAATCTAAATTCCATTATGTTAGTTGGTACATGTGTATATATAACCACATTACAGTCCATTTCATGTACATATGATGATACACCCATTTCTCTCTCATAAACCATTCTCATGAATCCTTATGTCACGTCGTTATGTGCTGAAATTACACCGCATTTTTCCAAGCCAAGATCATTGTAGAGTGAATACCATACCCATGTCTCTATCAAGTGTATTCACCTTTATGAACATGTACATGTTTAATAGTACATTAATGTATATATTATACATTAATTAATCTTATAATAACTTATGATATTGATTGATTCCCTGTTATATGGTCCATGTGGCACACTTATGCATGAAATGAAATGTTTAAGAAGGGCACGCCCTGATAGCACTCTAATGCATTGGGTAAAGTATAGTATCGTGATTCATTATGTGTAATTGGTATTTACTCAGGCTAATTCTAGTGAAACAAGGGTTTACTCATGCTTCATGTGCAATTAGGGTTTACTCATGCTCCATGTGCAATGATCCGTGGCTCATGAAAATTCCATGTTAAGTGTTGTTGCCACATTTAAATGTTATGATTATCATTCTTTATCAGGACTTTATATTTATGCTTCTATTGTTCTCTATTGATATTCTTATTGTCTAACATGTATTTTATTCCTCATTTTATTCCATGATTATTCCCTTACTGGTCATTATAGCTCACCCTTTTCTTATGAAAGTCCTCAGGTTGTCCCATGCAATGCTATGTATGGGGGAATGTAGTGGTCATGTAAATAATGTTTTCAAAAAAGATGTTGTATTCCATTTTTTACGTTGTTAAGTAATGATCCTAATCCCCAAAGACACTAGACCCCTTGATGTTCTATGTTCTATTAAGTAAATTTTATGTAATAAATTATCTTTAATTGGGTAATAAAAAGCAGGGTTATCATATAAATAACGTCTCAAATTTGTACCTGAACTAACCCATCACATAATTTAAGGGTGTTCATAATACCCATAGGCTGAAAAATGGAACCCGGACATCAAACTACAACTATAGATAATTATTTATCCCAACCTAGAGCAAAAACATGGCACATATGTATAGAATAAACAATAATGGAAAAGATAAATATATTGTATAACTGAAAACAAATAGTAATAAAAACCTGAGGGTAAAATCTATCTCCAAGTAAAATTCCAACCACAATGGAATACCAAAATAGGAAAGAAGAAAACAACTCCATGGCATAGCATGCAAATGCTCCAACTATCTCACCACCTCCTACCAAACTCTGCCAATAGAAAATATCACCACCTCACTGTATTGCCTTGCCTTTTCTAGAATTGATTGTCATAACCAAATCTACATAGCACTGAAGGTGTTATAGGGTGTGAGATAAAAATCATAGTAGGGTCTCACCCAAGTTCTTCAAAATAAGTCACTACACAAATAACACAATTATTACAATTTTAAATAAAATATTCCATGATTAGTAGTAAAGTGGTTTTATCAAAAGTGTGGCATATACATACCTTGTCCAAAATTTTCAAATCCAAGTCATTTATATAAATTTTAATCATAATTTACATTATAATTTTTCAATGGATGAAAAAATAATATAACAACCAAAAATAGTACAAGGACTAGTAAATCACACTAAGGAAAACAATTGTTTATGCTAGTGGACTACTCATACCAAAATAAATGACTAGTTCACAACATGTCCAGTGCACACATTCCTAATGAGAAATAGAACACCCCATGAGTGAACCCCCCCACCAATAATGTCAATACCATATTCCTAGAACAATAATCCTAGAGAGAATAAAAATAACCATTATAAAATCTCTATAAGGTAATCTGGATGATCGCCCTAAGCTAAACCTTACACCTACATACCCAAGGCTTCCCATGTTCTTTGTTTCATAAATCACTTCAATACATTTGAAATACATGGGATTATATTTACCAAAAACTAGGGAAACCCCACTTTATCCTAAATACATTTATAAACAGAAAAACTCATGCAAATTTTTTTTATAAATAAATTTATAAAAAAATTAGGGCAATACAGATTATCCAACATAGTCTTGAGAGAGACCAAACTACCTCAAAACTCGGGACCGCACCATCCCACAAAGGATACACTAACACAATGTCCAAAAAAATAAAAACCAAGGACCTATAATCAATATAAAAATATATTAATTTATTCAGTTTAGAAAAAGGGTGGTAAGAGGAGTGGAAACAAAACATACCTCAATAATTCACACCTTCCACACCACAAACAACAATGTAAATAGCCCTAACAAAAAATATCACACAAAAGATCTAGAAGAAAACAAAAATAAACATAAAAATTGTTAAATATATGCGATAACAAAAATCAATAGTGTTAACAAAATAAAATAAATGAAGGATAAGAAAGTATTTCTCACTTGGAGATACGTAAACCAACCACAATGGTGACCAATCGCTGAACAGATCGAACATGTTTCCTGAAATTTTCAGATAAGTCTTTTGGGATAAGAGAAATAAGATATACATATGAATGAAAAAATATCTCTTGTATAGTTACCTAAAATCCCTGACTATAGAATTTACATGGTGTATAATACCTTTCCATGTCGTGTAATCCTTAGGACATAGATACACCAGAACACCCATCACCATTTTATTTAAAACATACCTTTTAACCATCCATGGAATGTTATCTATACACAACATGTACTCCTATAACGATGTGTAAAAGGTACCTAAAATACACCTTGTATGACTCACAATCTTATACTCCAATTATAAGGAATTTAATTTCCCATAGACATCAAAAACTGTAGATTACTACACAAAACCCATTGACAAACTCTTGTGTTATCTAAACTCATAGAGAACCCCACAATGACATTTAAAAATTATTACAGACAATACATTAATTCAAAAAAAGATACATCCTAGAACATTAGATAATTTTCCCAAAAATTCAATCCATCATTAGGAGTCCCATGACACACCCAAATTAATGAGGAACACAAGTAATGGAATGATAATTACCTAAAAGCAGGTAATAGTATGTTATAGTAAACCCCAACTAAGAGGGATCATCTCATGGATTGGAAAATACACATGAATTTAGTTATTAGATTAATAAAATAAATTCATGTGATGTACATACAACACACAAAAAAAATAAGTGGTGAGAAATTCATATATCTTTGAAAAATAAAAATGAGATGTGATAACCCCTTACCTTACGTTTTATTCATCAAAATTGTTATTCATATTCCATAATAATAAACATATGTTAATTAATTACCATATTAGATACCATTTAAATTTTTTTATAACTTTTATTTCAATGATAAAAATATTATATTTAATTACATAATGAATTATGTTTAAGTCAGATTTTTTGAACATATTCAGCTTATGTTTCAAAGTAGACTTTGGTAGGCTGAATATGCGAAAGGGGTAATTGTTTTAACATATATAGAATAATAATAATGACATAACTATAATATTTATACATGTATTATTCTCTTACATATAATCATGAATAATTTTTTTTGAAATATTCACTAACATTAAAATCATTAAATTGAAGGTCGTACACATGCACGAGTAACATTTCAATTTTTCAATGATCATTATAGAATAATGGTAAGTAATATTTTATTTTTAAGAAATCACGATTATATAATAAAATAATATTATTTAATTATATTTACTTATTTATATCATTTTTTATATGTGTGGATAAAAAATAATAATCACATACACATCCAGAAACTATATTATCACATTTTCATTGTGTGAAATAGTAAGAAGAAAAGAATATATTGTTTTAAAAAAATAATTATGTGCTAAATAAAATAATTAAATCATTTATATCATATATATTTATTATAAAAACCCTTGTTACATTCCATGTAACACGTTGTTGAAAAACATTTCACATCGCTTCGTGAGGCGGTAGTCCGCCACACACATGACTGACGTCATAGTATCCTCTATGTTATGAAATATTAAAAGGGTTTATAAGATATATTTAATCTATAGGTATAAATATGTTATAAAAATAATATATATCATATATAATAATGATATTCATCATGTTTACCAAATTGTGAGTGGTGGTGATGGAAAATTGAACAACATCGTTTTGCAAGATAGTAGTCCGTTCTACATACGAATGATGCTTTTATGACAAATTTCATGAATTTATTTGTCATTTTAGGCCATAAACATAACATCAAAACATCTCAGTATATTTAGGATAAGTATGTTATTATATAATAATGGAATAATAATAATTTAAGGGTATGGATAAAGAAGTAATAAAAAATGCATGTGATCAACATTACGTCTTCCTCAGGTAACTCTTTTTGGTTTGAAAAAATTAATTACTTGGATAGATTTATACCAAAATTAAGGATTCTATGATATGTTTATTGTGGTTTTGGAGTTATTATTTTGATTTTTTTTACATTAAAAATGGCTTGATATGTGGGTAGATATTTGGTGAGTAAGTTCCCTTTTATAGTTGAGGAGAAGTGATTTCTTGTAAATACAAAAATGTATTGACTATTGGGAGGTCTCCCTTACCTCATGTGCATCCAAAACTGAAAAAATAGATTGAATAGAATTTATGGATAATATAACCTTACAAAACACAAAAATCAAATCATTTTGTCATTTTTGTACATAGGCATTAATTTTACTCAATTTTACCCTTTTTGTTTTTACCACGATAACTTGTTTTATAACCTTGGTAATTTATAATTTATGTTCAAAAAGATATAATTATTAAGAAATTTATACCTAATGATTCTAGATATTATATATAATTTATAAAATTAAAAACCCATGTGTTTATAAAATTAGTTTTAATAGAATCAGATATATCATGCAAAGAAGACCACTTTAAACTTAATTGAACTAATGTTTTTTTATTTATTGGTCATTATATTCATTATAAAAGAAAAAATATTCCATTAATGGAAAAATATTTGACATTTATTATCATTTTGAAATCGCTTGATAGTGGTGTGGTTTTTTAATAATTCTAAATCATTTAATAAAATGTCATTTATATAAAATAACAATAATATCAATTTTTAAATTATTTATTTAAATTTCAATTTAAAAAATGTATAAAATAATGGAATTTAAATATATTAATTACATAACTCTTTAAAATGATATATTAATCTCTAAAATTTATTTTGGATCCTATTTCATTTAATTTTCATTACTTTTAATATTTTTAGTATTATTTATTTTGGTTAATTATTAACAAAATAATTATTGTGTTGGCATTTCATAAGCATTTTATGTAAATAATTCATCTCTAAAAAATAATATTAAATTGTTATAATTATAAAAACTCATTTATCCATAAAAATAACATGTTAATCCAAACAAATATTCATTTTTACCTATCCCAAATATTTATAGATATTAAAAAAAGGAATGTTCCTTTTTGTCACTTTCATTATGTGACTTATTATATTGGTCGCATTTATGAAATAATATTCCCATTAGATCATAAAAATAAATAATAAAGTGATAATGGTCTATATAATACATATTATTTTTTTGGAAAATTTTGTAGGTCATTTCACATCTTATATTCTATGTTTAACCACAAAGTAAACACATTATTACCTTAATTACTGTAATAAATATTATTGGTTTTTACGAATCATTATAGTAAAAATTTAATTTTATATATTTCAATAAATTATAATATAATTATTAAAAATATTGAATCCATTTTTCCATTATCACCTCACAAAGGTGGTGTAATTCAATATATAATAACTCTCACAAACATGAAGATAAAACATGTTTTTAATGTGAAAATGTTCAATATTTCATGATGTTTTTTATAATAAAATTCTATATGAAAAATATTTCAATGTCCTAAATTTGATTAATTTATGTATCAATAAACAATTTTTACTTTAAAACCTATTAAGAATATAATTTAACATGACATATTATTTAGAATAAATGGTATTTTTTCGATTAAAATTCAGTATTTTTCATTATTCATCAAAAAATGAATCTTTTCAAAGTGACAAAAAAATTGACCATAATAAATTTTTTAAAATAATCTTTAAAAATATAATTTCATTATTTGAAAATATGTTTTTAAATTGTGAAAAATTAATTTTTAAATTAAGCTCACCATTGAAAGGTGAGAAAATATTACTTTATAGAAAATGTATTTTTAAGAATAAAATTTGAGTAATTTTTATCTATAGTAGAGAAAGAATATAGGATGAATTTATATAATGAAATTTAATATATTACATATAAATTTAATTAATATAATCTAGCAGAAGACATTTTTTTATTTTGTTCGTATAAAACTGACTTGTATACATTTAAAAAAGTCAGGGAAATATATCCTTTTATTTTTAAAAGGGATTCATATTCATTTCGAATTAAGTGGTCAGAATATAATATATTATACATGCATGTGGAATAAATTTATTCATAATCTATATAATCATGTCTATACCCTCCTTTCCAACAACTATGTGATAACATTTATTTTAAATAATAATATCAATAGTAAATTTTCTATTTAGTAAAAATTGATCTTGTGTCTAACTCAAACTATTAAATTAACTCATTGTTCCATTTACCATATGAAAATATTGGTGTTGTGTTCCCTTTACTATATCAAATATAATTTTATTATTTTAAAATAAAATGGTTCTACAAAAAAGCCTTACCATTATATGAGAGAAAACTATGAAATCCATACCATCTTCTCACCTTATATTATCATAGGAAACCCCTATGAAACTTATATCCTAAAAGTAATACAATATATTTTCAAGATATAATGAATCATAGATTGATAGATGTTAAATTTACACATCATACCATCCACGAAAAAGAATTAATGGGATAGTTATTATTGTAGAGGTCTAACCTTGATGAAATTGATCTTATATGGATGATTTGAACCACTTAAACCATGTAATTAGAAGAATCACATTTCAGATAATGATAAAAGATAAATAGATTTTAGAGGAATGAGAAAGGTGATAAATGAGATGAAAATTTTATTCCACAATTTCAGGGAAATAGTTTTAACTATGAAATGATAATAATACAATTTAAAAAGGGAAATCTTCCCAATATCCTACTAAGTACCTGTTAGAATCCCACAAGGTACATAGTGGATAAAATAGGAACACATGAACCCCTATCACACACCTTAGTACCCATTATAGGTATATTGGGTACCATATGGACACTTGGACCTTGGTTCCTTTTTTATCACATTCATTAGTGACCTAACCTTGGAAAAAAATTATGGATGTAATTATCACTAACCTTTAATTCCATTGGTATCCTTAGAATACTATTACTTGACATTCATTTATGTTGAGATTTTATGAGTTACATTTTAAATCATTTAAACCTCTTGGTTATCTCTTGTATAATGGAATATCAAATAAGTTAAATCTCTTCTACATTATTCTAGTAAAGAGGAGAACAAATCAGGCCCCCATAGAGAGATTCTAAGGGGTTGAATTAGAAAGATGTCTATTATCAATAGGAAACACCCCAATTCTAGTAACCTAAATCTAGTGGTTATTTTATTAAAATGGAATATGATAAATGGGATATTATTTAAAAGTATTGAAGAGTTTTTCAAGGTTGGGAGACAAGATACATAAAATATTCTCCCATTACATTTGGAAACATGAGATAAAATAGTAAAATTCTAGAGTTATGTTTGTGATTTATTATACAATATCCCTAAATCATATATAAAACCCTTTTTAATATCATAGGGAATGTAAAATAATATTCAGATTCTCAGTAAGGGAACGTGTCTATAAAAATTTATCACATAATAAATAATCCCATCGAAACAAATCATTAATTTCATAATGATAGTATGTATAATTTTATAAATCCAAATCATACCATTTTGGCCATTTATCTATAAATCATAAACATTTTGTCAAGGTCATTTTCCAAGAACTAAGAAATAATTAGGAAGACATACACCAAATACCATGAAAGTTTGTTTCATGAGACAAAACAACACATTGAGGGGCTATGTGATTCGTGTCCCTATCTATCACATAATATGTCTAAAGAATTAATTTTATGAATAAACATTAAAATATAATCAAAATTTTTTAACATTAAATATTTATCTATATTGGAAAAACTAGCATACATAATTATAATACTTTACCCATTCAAAAAGAAATGAATACATCCAATAAAATATGGTGGATGGTATAATTAAATAATATCTATAGTAATCATATGATTCGAAAAAAATTAATAGATATAAATTCATTCAAAAAGTCACTAGAACATTTTTTAATGGAAAACACCCATTTTATTTCTTAATCAATAGATTAAAATATAAAATTTTCCTGATTATTATGAAAAAACAATTATTTTAAATACTATAAAAAAATTAAAGGAATATAAAAATTAAATGATAGATATGATAGACTAAAATTCCATTAATACCATATATATTTAAATAGAAATTTTTTTACACTAATTAAAAAATTGAAAAACAAAAAGTTAAAAACATATGTATTTAAAAATATTCCATTTAATAATTTTAGAAAAAGTAAAACTTAATGAAGATGATGTTTCTAAATCATTTCAATCATAGGTAAAAAAATGCATAAAACATTTTTTAATAGACTAGACATAGAAAGAATATTTAATCGAACAAAGATGAAATAAGGAAGACATTTTATTAAAAACATTTTCATAACAATTTTAATGGATAATATGGTATATGTCACTTTAAAATAAATTTGATACATTAAGTACTTACAAGGATTGTAACATTGAAGTGAAAATTAATAATTCATGTGATTTTGTGTAAAAAAATGTAAATCCCCATAAAAAAATTTATATATAAAAAAATAATCATTTTTCCTTATGCACATAATATTTGTATAACATAAATAGTATATAATTAATATAACCCAATGAATAAAAAATTGAGTTATGAAACCCACTACCCAGAGTCTGAATCACCACATATGTACATTTTCTCCAATATTATTAACATGTTTTAATTTTATTATTTGATCCAAAACTATTTGATTTGTATTAACATATTATTTTTCTTTTAATTTAATTTATTTACATGCCCTATATTGTTATTAAACAATTTAAGTTTATGTCAGATGTTTTGAGGATGTTAGGTTTATTTTCGCAAAAAAATATTGGTTGGTTGACCATGGTCAATGCGGAAATATATCCATCATATATAGATTATTTTTCATCAATGTTTAAAATTGTTATACATTAATTATAATTTTAACTATTAATTAATGGAATATAAGAAAAATCAATCACATAACTTCGTTGTAGAGGTAGTCCACATGAATGCATGACCTACATTATCATTTTTTAGTAGGTGGATTTATAAGAAGGTAAGTAATATTTTAACCTAAATAAAAAATAATTATGTCATGAATATAATATATATATATATATATATTCATTAAATATATCATAATAACCATCCTTGTGTCTTGGTGCTAAAAAATTAATCACATCCCTTCTTGGAGGTTGTAGACCACACGTGCATGTTGGAGTCGGTAACCTTGATCCGAATTTATTAGAAATTGATTAAATTCATTCCTTATATATGAAGATTCCTATAAAATTATGTTTATTTATTTTTATTAATTTTTTATGTGATAATTTCCTAATTATATATTTCATCCTAAAAGGTCTTAAGAATTCCGCACTATGATGAGGAGATAGATCTTCCATGACAATTTTCTTTAATTTATAGTCTATGACTGAATGATATTGTCTGATGAGAAATATATGATATATTATATCACGGTTAGGAGATTCAAAATACATTTTGATATCATTTCATGATGTTTTACAAAGGAAATATCCAAGATATGATATTATGAGAATAAACCAGTTAATTATAAATTCACATTTCCATATGTTATTAGATTTTTCTATATATAGATGTGTTTATTAATCATTAGACCTTAAGATTATCGGTAGTGGATATAATGAATCATGTACTTTGATGTATTGATGAAAATAATTAAGGAAAATTCTCTAGGTGTGGTAGTATACTTTGGGAACATCATTAGTTGTATTTCATTAATGGATAATGAAAAAAGGATTTACCCATTCAATCCCTTTATAGAAGATGATATTGTACACCCCTTAATAGGAATGGAACTGTTTACATAATTCCATAGATATATTGAATAGTGGGTGATATAATTTCTTGAATATTAGTGATTGGTGCATCTATCATAAAGTTTTATTACTCCTATATACAACATAATTGATTAGAGATACTTTGATAATATTTTTATATTTTATGTTAGGAATTTTTAGGAGGTTAGATGTTATTCTGAAATTTCATTATTACTTTGTAGGTGACATGTCATATTTCTAGACATTAACAATTTACATTAGGTTTTTATGCCAAATGATCCTGAGAAATTGGCCAAGAAGGTCACACAATTAGTGTATCTACAATCATAGTTAAATAGTAGTGTTTATTTTAACTAGTTTAAATAAATAGATTGTTTATTTTTATTTTGTTGATCGCCATAATTTAATCAAATCTTATTCAAAATAATAAGTTTGTTAAATAAAAAAAATTAATTTTTTTAATACATTGAAAAATATAATTTCTATAGTATTCATCATAGAATAATTCAGTGAATCATTTTTTTAAAATAGTAATTATTGGAGGATTTTAATATTTCAACAAGAGAAATCATGATATAAAATATATTTATTTTTTATACTATTGAGGGTGTTTTACATGTTAGGAAATTAAAAATTATAATAATATTGTTTTAAATGGATTCATCTTATAATGTAAAATGACTTGGTTGTGATTTTAAAACCATAAAAACCCATAATAAATATATAATTATATCACCTCCAATGATAACACTTGTTCTACACAACAAATCAAGTAAGACTCTCTCTATCCCTAAAGAGGGACCGTGATATCTATTGTTATTTTCTAAAATACTCTCTTAATAAAATAGAGAGCCTAAAGAGTTCTTACTCATCCAGAATAATTCTACAATTTTTTATCATGAATAATTCAAGAAATCATGATCGACCATGATAGAAATTTCCAATTATATGATGATGTTCATGTATTTTTGTGCATATATTGATATATCTAGAAAAATTCTAAACATAGAACCTATAGAAAAACAATAGATAGATGATATATTTAGAATTAAATCCTCATATAATGTATAATTAAAATATTTGATAATTATATATATATATATATATATTATTAATTACATGTAAAGATCATGATCTTCTAGTTTTGGAATTTTAATCTATTTAATTCATATATAGTTTTCATTGGACATTCAAATTTAATCATATAAAGTAATGATTACATGTAAAATATTAATAAAATATGATTTTGTCATACTATAAAAGACACTTCCACTGAGCCAAAAACCAACAAGGGGAATTAGAGTTGTCACATGTTTAATTTATAATAATTTATTATTTATTTATTTATTTTACAAGTTTCTATTATTTAAATAACATAAATCAATTCATTTTTTTTATCTAAAATCATCATCCCTTGCCATGTTGGTTCTTGTTAATATATCTAGTAAAAATTATATGTTAAATAATAATTAAATATCCAAAAAACACCATCTCAAGGTACTAAATGTTCTACCTTGATAAAACTAGAGTACGTGATGTGTCATTCCCAGATACATGATGTGTATTAGTTTTTTCCTTTTGTTTCTCAATCAATTATGTCAGATATGATTAAATATGTTCTAATATATGAATAAAGTAGATTGATTTGTAGATCAGGATAAATCTTCACGCAACACGAAGAATTGAATGGCCTGTAACAATTATACATGACATGTAGTCCCTCTTTTCCCATAGCCGAGAAAATTGGGAGTTAGAATAATACTATGTACATAAATGATGGCACAATGAATAACACGACATTCATTCCTTAGGTCATGTTCCATGTAATTTTGACTACACATTATATACCTAAAAAACATTCGAATTAGGAAACACAACTAGACTATAGGCATGTTCTGAGGACATAGGAAGAAGACAGTACACACCATGTAAAATACTACACATTTTGTAGTCTACTTTAGGTAATTTTATCAATTTCTTAGAATATGAATAATTTAATATATAATTAAACTGATTCATATCTATTATTAGTGAAATTAATATCGTAATACATGCCATATATTAGGTTTTAAACTTATATATTAAATTAGATTTAGTTTTAAAATTTTTATAAAATCATATAGTTTCCTCTAATTTCAATTCTATACTTCACTAATATTAAATGAAGTTATTTTTTTAATTATATATGATGATGGAGTAAGGATTAATTTATAGAATTAAGACAAATTTAATTAATTATATAAATTAATCTCATTTTATCATAATTAAATAAGAAATATTTCAAACTGATAACAAAAATTAAAATATATACTCTTTACATAATGTTTGGATTGGCATGAGATTATACCATCCATTTTTATATGATTTGTTCCATTTAATTTATTATTTAAAAATTATAATTCATTATAAACATTGCATCCAATCCACTTTATTATATAAGGGACCAGGTGATTCATGTTTCTTTTATGTAAATCCCATTTATCTAATCCTTCTGATACCCTCACTTGAAAGTTTGAAAATGATTATGTAAGTATGGATATCCCAAGATATAAGAGGTGGTCTTAGAAAAGTATCTTACATGAAACTAATCAAGGTGATTCATGTGAGTAAAGGTGTAATGTTACTACATGAATGAATCTATAGTTCAAAGAGATTTCACCTAGGGTTGAGGGCTATTTTACCATCCTCTAGATAAACTAACCCCAATATAATATCATTGTCATGCCACTTATATCTTACATATATAAAATTAATTGTTTATTATTTATGATTTTGGATTCTATGCGATCTCCTAACAAATGAATTAATAATCATGAAATTTGGAATAAAATACCACTGCATGATTCATGATTTTTTTATGAGACAAGGTTAATCACTTAAGTAAAATCCACTTAATATTAATAAGGAATGTGAAAATATAAATAATGATTTACACATACTGATAAAATATATCATCTAAAATATTATAATGTAATAACATTACACTACTTATATTAGAGTAAGCCTCATATTATAAACTGATTGACTAACCCATGTTGGGGTGATTTCAATTATTATTTAACTTTTAAATTTAATTTTTCTATTGAAATAACATGGTTTAAATCAACGGTTGACTACCCAACTTTTAATTGGTTTAATTGAGAGGCATGTGTTAAGGAAATATTTAACTAGCATTTTAAGATTAGGGATTCCACTCAATAGATTATGGAATTGATATTAAATTCATTCTACAAGTTACACCAACATAATTACATTAAAATAAGTTTTTAGGGCCAAGAATGTGTTATGAGAAGAGAAATATGGATCATTTTAACTATAATATCCAAGAGATGTGATATTTCAAAACTGATGGTGAGGGATATTGGGTTTGAAAAAACAGTTGGATATTAATTGAATTTAATTTATTTTTAATTTACAAAATATATGTTTGAAATCAATACATGAAATAATTATCCTATCTAAATTTATAGACATTTAAAATCATATTGTTTAAACAATATTACAATGATTCGCACTAGGCAAGGATAACCTTATCATCAATGGGAATTTCCCGGAATAATATAGGCTCTTTGGCATTATGGTACACCATGAGTGAAAATTGTACATGTTAGAAATCCTACATTCTGAGCCTCTTTTTAAAGTGGTTAGTGAGGATGAATAATCATTATATTTGAGGCATGTGGTTGTTGTTATGGAAATTAAATTTGTTAGTATATCCTCCATATCCAATGATCATGTACTATAATATATGAATATGGATTTTCATAAAATAATTTATCACCTTTAGGTTATCTATCAAGAGAAGGTGAGATCAGAGAGTTTGAGATCTCTAATTCGTTATTCATGTAAAATATTAGAGATTTTGTGCCAACTGGGACACATAGTCAATATGATTCACTATATTAGAAACTAGAAATCTTGGCTTCCATGAACCTTAATGAGTTTTGCAGGGATCAAATTATTTCTTACTACCCAAAAATTTCTCCAGTTTTATTTTGAATTATAATATGATCAATAGTGATAAGAAAATTACATAACTTCATACTATTATTAACCAAGTTGATAATGAAATGTTCAATTTAAAATCCACAAACCTTATGATGAACAAGAACAAGTGGAAATAGGTCATGGGGATGAATACAATTTTCTTGTGAAATGCTTCATAACCCTATCCTTCCATGATGAATAATATCCATATGAAAGGAAAGGAACAAGATGTGTTTTTTTCATGTGAAATGAAGGGAAGCTTCAAAAGTAATTACACCTAGAAAAAAAAGAAAATTGGAAGATTCATGTTAATTCATTGTTGACTATAATATTTTAATATATACAATTTAGATAATAGATAAAGCATGTGGTGATTACATCAATTTCCAAATGCAAGAACCAAGATGATTATAGAAGGTTTCTAGAGAGGATGTGGATCTGCTGGCTACCAATAGAGTGTGGATAGAAACTCTATCAATTGGATACAACTATATCACATTTAATGTAAGATTTATTTTTGGGTTTAAATGATTGTTATTATGTGTCTTCTATTACTGGGAACATTATTTCCATTTCTTATTTATATTTGGATAGATTTATTTTTAGATTTAGAAACAACGAGTTTTAATTTTATAATGATATCCAATGTTATGGTATGAAATAGTTTAATAAAAATCACTGTGTCATAAATTATTGAAAATAATAATTGAAAATTTATTATGAAATAGATAAACATCACCTGTATGACACCAATGTACATTACCACAATTTGGTTAAATAAATATGAACAATTTGAAAAACCACAATCAAGAAGGTTACTTAGAATATTCTCAGCTTAATCCACTTGAAGGGTGTCATGAATGTTTATAAGTTAAGATGACCAAATCACTCTTTAATGGTAAAGGTGAAAGGTCCATAGATCTTATTGAATGGGTAAACAAAACTATTTGGGGACCATTTCATGTAGAATCTAGAGGTGGTTTCTCATATTTAATTTCATTTACTATTGGATTGAGTTGGTATAGTTACATATATTTGATGTGGTATAAGTATTAATCCATTATGAAGGTCAAATAGTTCACGAATGATGTTCAGAATCATTATGGAAAGAAGATAAATAAACCATGATCAGATATGGATATTGAATATATTTACTAAAGCTTTTATTCAATATCATAGTAGTATGGGATATTATCACAAATTGATTCAACTTATACACCAGAGATGAACAGTGTCAAATAAAGGAGGAATATTATATTATTCAATGTTTTAAGGCCAACAATGAGTCACAATGTCCTTCCATTATTCTTTTTGGGGTATTTATTATATATGAAATCATACATACTAAAACAAGATGGTATTATTATCAAGTTATGATCTGGAAGAAATTATATTTTATCCTATTTTTGTACATGGGTTTGCGATGCATGTGTTAATTATATATCAATCATCTAAATATCACTATGTTGTATGATTTTTATATTTATGTGGTATCCCAAGGGAAAAGGGGGATATTATATATTTAACCCTTTAGATAAGATGGTAACTGACGATGATAGGCCATTTCATTTAAGTGGTAGAGCATCCTCATCGAGGAAAGTGGGAGCATGATTAACAATATAGAAGTTGATGGTAGAGATACACAAGAGTGGGAATTGAAATATATTCCATAGGTCCCCATTGAAAATGTTTTCCTAGAAACATAAGTTCTATATAATATTGATAGAGTTTTATGAGAAATGGAGAGATATGGTTTTCTAATCACTAATTATAATTACTCATTATTATTTTATAATAATAATTATTTTCCCTAGAAGGATATAGTAGATAGATCAGAGGATCTCATATGGAATGATACTGTGAATTCTTAAAAGGATTCCATTTATCAAAATAATGTTTGTATTCTGAGAGATCCATGAGTTGATGTAAAAAATTTCCGTTTAAAGGGGTGTTAAAGAGAAATATTGATATGTAAGGTAATGTCAATAACTATATGTAGTCACTAGTTTCTAAAGGGGTTAAACAATGTATACTAATTGATTATGATAAATCACTTCTCCTATTTTCATGTTTAAATACATTATAATGTTTCTTCCCAAAGTAGCTTACCATGAGAATAAGATTTGGAAAATGGATATGAAGAGTTTTTCCTTGATGGGAATCTTCAAGAGGATGTGTACAATACAAAACCACAAGGATTTGTGAATCTATAAAAAGACAACATGGGATGAAATATATAGAGATTAAATTATGGACTAATGAAATAATTTAGTTCATGCAGCCTTCTATTTTATTAAGATATGAAGTAATTTGGTGTTATTAATAATAAATGTCACGCACATGTTTACAATAAGTTTAGTGGTTGTATGGTAATTTTTAAAATAGTATATCTTGATGAAATATTTTTAATTAGAAACGATATATCATCCTTATAGGAGGTTAAGGCATGGTTGATCTAGTGATTCTCTATGACGAAAATATGTGATGATACTTACATTGTAGGGATCAAAATCATGCAAGTAAGATCTAAAGGTTTCTTTGGACATGTCAAATTACTTAAATTTTTTATATGTTGAAGTGGTTCAGCATTAAAAGATCTATAAGGGGACTCTTTCTAGTGTAACATGGTATATATATATATATATGATAATTTATACTATTACACAAGAGGAAATAGAGAGAATTAGTAAGATCTAAGGATATTTTGTAGTAGGATCTTTCATGAACAATATGTTATAAATGAGGCTAGATGTTTCCTATACTTTTATAATGTTATGATGAAATAATAATGATCCAATTGAATAATATTGGGCCTCTATTAAGGATATCCTTAAGTATATGAGGTGAAATAAGGATATGTTCCTAGTGTGTGGTGGAGATTCATATCTATTTTTAGGGGTTATAATGATTTTGGATTTTAGATAGATCATAATTATCTGAATTCATGGTAAAAATATTTATTTTGGCATAATGGAGGCGCTGTGAGCATGAAGGGTTCAAAGAATCCAATTTTTTCCATTCTATAGATGTGTCTGAGTATAGTAATATTTATTATATTCCCAATAAAGTTGTTTGGATTAAAAACATTGTCAAAGATCTTTATGTGGTACCTATCATAAAAGATCATATCACAATTTACTTAAATACCACTGCCATAGTGGCTCACTCCAAAGAGCTATAGTCAGATTAAAGGAAAATGTACATACTTCAAAATAATCATATCTTGAAGGATTTTTTTCAATGTTTTGATATCTTTGTGAATGAATTATCCATAGTGGAAAATATAGAAGGCATATTTATGAAAGATTTATATCAGTAGAGGGATAAGTATCATGTAATGTCTAGTGGACTGAATGATGTTTTTAGTTGGATCTAGTGCAAGTGTTAGTCTATTTTATGTGGTTCCCATAAATATAATTTCTTAGTACGTGATTACATATTTTCATTATTAATTAATATTATTATTACATCATTATTTTATCGTTTCCGGAAAATTGTATGTGACAATTTCTGTTTAATATTTATCACATAGAGTGTTTTTAATCATTCCCCACTATGAGGAGAACCTATATGGGATATGATACTGTTATTGAATATAAATTATAAAGCGAGATGATATTTTATGAAAAGAAAAATAAAATACAAGATTTATTGGGTAAGATGATACTATGTCATTGAGACACCTTTTCAAGATGTTTTCATTGGTAATCTCAAGGACAATTGCTTATGAGAACCCATATATTCATAGGAAATCCAAATTTCAATTTTTCATTAGATTATCATATATTTGGATGTTTATATTGATCCATAAACCTTATGAATATCAATAATGGATACCATGGATCATGTACTATGATGTATTAATGAATACTTTTATATAATATACTCATAGCGGGGTAGGATATGCTTGGTATGACATGAGTGATATTGCATTAATGTATATTGTGAGAGAGGATTTTGACCATCAATCAATTTAAGAATGTTGATATCTTATGATGTTTTATGGGAATGGAACTACATATATTTATCCATGGAAATGGTGTTTTATGGGAGAGTTCATACCCAAAAAATAAAAAACAATGTGACATAGACCACATAAGAAGATAACACTAACATATAACCTAATCTCGCAGACATATTGTGATAAAATTATTTAATTACATGGTAAGCATTCATTAGAGTTTGGATGTAGTTGTGATATTAACTTCATTCTTTAGGGGTGTATTGTCTTGTTTCTAAACACTATCTTTAGATTTTATGTGGTTATGCATAATTCCACTAAGAAATAGGTGTAAAGGGTAAAATAATAAGTGTACCCACAATCTCAATTAAATTATAGTATTTAATTTAAGATGTTAGAATAAATATTAAATTTATTCAGGTTTAGTTCATTGTAATTATTTAATCACATGTTATTAAAACTAATAAGGGTATTCATTATTATTAATCAATAATATTTTTCAGGATTATTGAATATAATATTTATTATAAATATCATAGAATAATGTATTAATATTTATTTTTTATTAAGTATACATTATTTGAGGATCGGTAAATGTTGTTGAGGGAAAGAGGATAGAGATAAAGAGTCCAATTAGTAATGATTTAAATCATATTTATTTATATATTCTTTTGGTTTTTTATATAAATCAATTATTATTATTATTATTGTTATTTTATATAGAATCAACTATGAAAAGTAATGTTTATAAGGGGTTTTGGGCAATTTTTCGACCATAAAACTTCCATAATAAATATCTAATTGTATCACATTCCATAATCACTCAAGTTGTGCATAACTAATAGAGTGAGGCTCTACAAAGTCCTAGAGATATATAAAGAGTTCTATTATACCCTCTTATATCAATCTAATGAGATTATGTCAGGGTTTCTTTTTCCTCAAGAAGAAATTTTTAGCAATCAATCATGAATAAGGAAAATGATCTTGATCGGTAGTATAAGCATCGGGAAATTCAAAAATGTTGTTCAAAGAATGTGGTGTACATATGGATTTGAACTATATTTATTTTTTCACTTAGATGCAATTGAAACGTGATTGTTTTATGTGATCTTGTCAACCAGATCATCAACCAAATTGTAATTACATATTGTGGAAATTCTCTATCTACTATAAAAATTATTAAATTTTTTCAATAATGATCCTATTATTTTAGTTACAGAATTTCAATCTAGGAAAGTAATCTATTTTTTTCAATTGTAATGATGTTTTAATCATGTGTGGGAATTATTATATATAAATTACTTCTAAAATATATGTTTTTAAAACTCTCTAAGTATATTTATTCTGCTCTAAGAATCAACTATACACACAAATGATTTTTTCATTTTCCATATGATGGAAAGGATATGAAAAGGGATGTACTATAAACGTAATAAAATATCAATATGGTGAAAATTTTGATGAAATTATACCACAAAAAAATTAAGAATATTTGTGTGACATATGAGAATAAATAAAATGAAAATATCTAGTTAAGAGTCATACAAATTCTTCATGAATCAACATTTTTCATAAAACTTAAGCCTTATTGGATATTATTATGATGAGACCAAATCATACAGGTTGGGGAGGAAGGATGGAAAGTGTTTTGAGTATGGATTTTACCTTTTAGAGTGCTAAAAATGTTCGTGGATGAGTGGATATGATATTCTATTTTACAGTTAAATAAAAGATGAACGTAAAATTACATAAAAAAATTAATTTTATTAAAGTATTTCACAAGAAAAAATTCATCCAAATGGAAACATATTCCAATAAGTAAATTATAAGGTTGAAATATCAACCCAAAATAATAAAAAATATTGAATTTTATGTCATTTTGTACTGTATATTTTAGACTAACTACATTGTTAACCATTTTTTATGGTTAACTATTGTAACACATTTATTATTTTTTAAGGGTTATAAATGTATATTTATGATGATAATTATCTCACATATGGTCCACCAAAGAATTTTTTTAGCATTTCCCATTCCAAATATCCACTTTTAAAATTTTATTAAATCAATTTCAAATAAGTTATTTGTGGTAAATTATTACTAAAGTAATTTTTAGACTATTTATTTAATTAGAATTTAATGTCATCAATATTATAATAGATTTAACCCTAAAATATTTAATAATGAATTAAATATATTTTTAGGCATAAAATTAAGTGATCATTATAATTCCATGAAAAGATTTTTCTTTCATTTTTTTAAATAATTTATAATATTTTTTTGACTTTCTGCGTAGTCACTTAGTCGGTACTGTATAAGAATTTTAAAAAATTAAACCATCACCAAAAAAAATAACGTACCATCATAAACATAATTTATTTATGTTCAAAATTACCTTTTCTATTCTTTAATGAAATTATCTTATCCCTGTGAAAACATATTAGTGAAATTAAAATCAAGAGAGTGACATTTCATATTTTTTTATTACATAATGTAGTATAAATACCATTATGAATGGAAAATGAAACCAAAATTACTTATATAAGAAGTTATGATTGATATGTTAGGATTAATCTCATACAATGAAATCAATGGATGTTTTGGGTTGATTGGGAGACATTATCCAATATATTTAACCTTATATTACTTGTTTTACCTTTACCGTGGTGAAGAGGTTTTACCACAGTTACTATTCTTAATGATAAAAATAAATGGGACTAATGAAAAATTTTATAATCACGGTTTTATATATGAATTCAATTTTTCATGATTAAAATTATATAAGTGGAAAAATTATATTTTAATATAAATGAATAAAACTTAATGAAAAACTATTTTTAGAAATAAATGTTTTTACACACAAAATAATGAACTTATAACATAATCATGTATAATGTTGAATAATATAAAATTAACTAATTTTTTACTATTTATAAGAAAATTATGTTAATTAAAGTTCAAATTATAAAAAAAATGTAAATTTTATATAACTGGATTTAATGAAATGACATGATGGCTTTAAAAAACATTTTTATTTATATTATTTTCACAAAAATAAATCTTTTCAAAAAAAACATAAAATTCACCCAAAGATAATATTTACATGATTTTTTAGAAATTTATATTCATTTATGAAAATAGAATTTTTCAAATATAGTTTAAATTAATTAAATTTCCATTCAAAAAAATGAAATTAAAACCATTTTATATGCATTTATATTTTTTAAGAATAAAATGACTTTACTAAAAATTATTTACTTATTTATTTTGAATTAAA
Source organism: Viscum album (assembly GCA_963277665.1). Taxonomy (NCBI): domain Eukaryota; kingdom Viridiplantae; phylum Streptophyta; class Magnoliopsida; order Santalales; family Viscaceae; genus Viscum; species Viscum album. Next base: position 945,769,065 of record OY728126.1, on the reverse strand, counting down.
AAAATTAAATTGTTGAAAAATTTAATACATTTTTTTGTAAATTTTTTATTACTATTCACACATCTAATTTTAATACTATGTTATAATATACATTTTTAATTTATAATATTTTTACAATATATCAAAGTTTTCTTATGGATCAATCTCTCATATTAAAAAAGTAGTTTAGATTATTAATATTGTAAACTAAAATTTATTGATGATACATCCCCCCTATATAAGATTGTTTCTAATAAAATTATCTTGATAATTAGAGGAAAATATATCTGATATTAGCATTATTGAAAACCCACAACGTATATAGGGATAAAGAAACATCATTTGAAAAGGGAAAGTGGGACACATAAAGGTTAACTAATATAACACATAATCATGTTCTCCGATCAGAGGAATATAAGAGTGAATTGAATATATGTACATGGAGAAAAAAGGTAATGTTCATATTATTATTATATATAATTATAGAGAACATTTTCATGTTATTATTAATGACAACAAAACCAGAAATCAGTAAAGGATAAGGATTCTCGTAAATATATAAAAATTTAAGCTAATTGTATAAATTTTTTATTTCAATATCGTTTCCCAGGAGTTGAGGGATTTATTTTTCATTAAGAGAGAGAAATTGAGGGTATATATTAACATTATTTCATTCTATATCCTTATTAAATGTATAGACCTGGAAATTCCATGGGATATTTTTTAAAAATACATGGTATTTTTACGAGTTTGAGAAAATTTACGGTTCTTTATTTCGAGGCCCGGTGCGCCCAGAATCAATTTTAGAATTTTGTTCGGGTATGTTCATTAAACGTACGAGCGGGATTTTACAACTTTTGAATCGGTGCTCGAAATTGAAATCTGAGGGCACCGTTGAACTCGCAGCACTGGTATATGCTTAAGAAGACATTCACCTCGATGGAAAATGGTCGGGAATAAAAGATAGTTTTGGTGTTTTTATGTTTTAACTTATATAAAAATAAAGTAGTGACTTTATTTTTATTCTTGGTGGTTAAAACCTCCAAGAGGAGGTTAGAGGTGGGGGCCACCACATCATAACCTCCCATGAGAGGCTATGGTGGCGGGTCCCACTCGAGGTCTAAACACCTCTTAAAAATTAAAGTGGTGGAAACCACCTGAGGATGAAACCCCTTGAACTCCCCATTTATGGTGCCACCACCACCCTTGTAACCTTTTCAACTCCCTTAATTAATTTTATGCCTACACACAAGAATTAATTAAGTGGAGTCCCCAATTAATTGATAACTCCCTTTTTGAATATTTTTTCATCTAATTAATAGGATTACAAACTATTATTTTGGTTGGCAGATTCGCTTTGGGTCTTTGAGGAGAAGAGGAGCTCTTGGAGATAGAACTCTAAGGAGTAAATAACTCTCCAATGACCAATGCTTCATCCGCCAATGATGGACACCTTCTTCCTTCTTCAACCAGAACAAAGGAGGGAGCGCCATCCTTGAAGAACGCCGATGATGCTATCCTCAGCTTCTTCTTTCCCGAAAATATAAAATCAACACTCTCCTTCCATGACTTCATCAACGATCATCGATACGTAGTAGGGGATTTACGTTTCAAATTGTTTACGTTATTCATCGTTCAAACCTTGGTTTACATTTTTCCAATTGATATCACCATGAATTTGAGGGTGCGGGCCGAACCAACATGGCCTGACCCTCCCCCTTCATTTTTCCTCACTTGTTCATGAAGGTGGACTAGCAACGACGGTCAGCATCAGTCCATGTTGGTTCGGCCTGCACCCTCCAATTTATGGTGATATCAATTGGAAAAATGTAAACCAAGGTTTGAACGATGAAGAACGTAAACAATCTGAAGTAAACCTATCGCAATGGAAATCGGCGATGCAGGGCTACCGGGTCACCCAAAGGGCGCAAAGCCATCACGCCGTGCGAAGGAAGAATTCGTGGCATGGGCGGTTTATGGTAGAGGATCAGAGGTGGACAGTGTCGGGCCGGGCCGCCAGTGGGGCGGAAGAGGCCCGCCGCTCGGCCAGGCGAGAGGAGCGGGACCCAGCGGGTCCCTCTTGTCATAGACCGGCACCACCTGGCACCAGTTTGGTTCCCACCCAAACAGCTTTTCCATTTGAGATTTACATGGGGAGCATATAATCCCCCTAGATGCAGCTGAGGTGCACCCCCCGCGGGATGTGTCGGACCCGCGGACCGGGTCAGACCCCAGTCCAGACCCGTTGACCCGATTTCACCTTTTCACCCATATCAGGGGTACGGGTGTCCGATTGACGAACCGCCTATAGAGATGAAAATCATAGAGTGAGACTATTAATTTGGAATACCACACTTATGTTTTGGATGTAGTTGGGGTATAGTAGGTTTGGATTGAACCAAAACCCTTATGGGCCCCCAAAATGGAAATGCCAATAACTCACAGATTGGGCGTCCGATTGAGGCGTCCTCTATTTCATTGAGACCCCTATGACGAGGTGGAATTTTGAGATACTTTTACATTGGTTTTCATGGTATTTGGATAATTGAACTGTAGCTCGTGGAATGTATCCTTTCGGAGACAAGCAAGCAAAGTACATAGACCTAGTAGCTAGCTAAGACCTGATGACTGCTGACCGATTCGACTCGGAGTGTTTCGACTAGCTTAGTGGGGAGCACCTCTGTGTGTGCCCGACCGAAATTTAGTGGGGAGTGCCTCTATGTGATGAGTCAGACCCATGATACTCAACAGGAGGAGTACCTCAACAGGAGTCTAGGGGGAGTGCCTCTGTGTGAGAACGATAGACCCATAGTGGGGAGCGCCTCCCTGTGAGCGCAACAGACCTACGGTACTCGACAGGAGGAGTCCCACAATAGTCTAGGATAGTGGAAAGCATCTCTATGTGATGTGGCAGGCGCAAAGTACTCTATAGAATAGGATTAATCCAGCAGCCGAGGTTTAAATAAATTGATTAGGGCTGTTACTTGATACTAACTCTAGAATAAAATCCTATTTTGAGCTGATTCAGTAACTTTGTGCTTTCTTCATGATTGATATCGATTCCATGATAACTTAAGTATATGTATTGGTGTATACCAAAGTGGGGATATCAGTTGATTTCATACTTTTTGGTTTATCATCGTTGGTTTTTGTGAGACCTTGAGGCTCTCGCGGTCCCTATTGAGTATCGTTATACTCATACCTATATGAGCTATGTCTGCACCTCGATGTGTTGGTTACAGACGCCGACAACGCTGACCGAGTTTGAGTGGACTAGACTGGACGATACCAAGAGGCGGACCTTAAAACGAGTTGGTACACAGAGGAGCCGGACGGACGTGGAGCGTTGAGGAGGATATCGTTAACTAACCTTCAGGTATGGTTTCCCAGTGGACGATCCAGCATCTATTTACTTTATTTAAGTTGTACTTGTACTTTTCTGTTTCATTGTACTTTACTATAGGGCTTGTATTTCTGGACCCTTTACTTTTTAGCACTCCTTTTTGTATACAAGTTTTACTTAGTGTTTTTCTTCCAGCTTACTCTGATTGTGTGTGTTTAAAATTTATAAAGGAAATGTCTTCCCAACTTTGGGATTTACGCCTTTGGTGCTAGTCTCCAGTACCTGGCCTATGGAAGGAGGACTTGGGGTAGTCACGACACAGGTCCCGAGGACGAGTCATGACAAATTGGTATCAGAGGAGTCAGTTCTACCATATAACATAGAACTCTGATCTTTTTTTTCTATGAAGTAATAGTGTTAAGGGTACTAAGTGTGGTTTTTAGTTCAGGGAGTCCAGAGTTGGTGTGGGTGGCCAACGTATCCATACACCAGGACCCTAACTTCTGATTTCCAACTCAGTGCATGAAAAAACTAATTGCATGCGTGTTTCCAAAAGTTTTCTTTATGTCAGCTCAACCAGGTCAGCTCACAAGGTATAATATTTTAATCCTGTCGCATCTGTTTCTTTCAGGTTTCCTCCCTGCGGACGACCAGTTAGTGCCCTGAGATTCATACGTACTAACAGCCCCCCGAACGAAGAGGCCTCGATGCAAGGCCCTTTACCAGCGGAGGAACCAAAGGTACTACATCCCATTGGGCCACCAATGCCACCAGCCCCAATAGTAGATGATGCATACCTCTTTAGTGCATTTCACGAGTTCCAATTCCAAAGGCCACAGAGGATCAGGGGAGAGATGAACCCACAGATGACTGAGGATTGGCTGGAGGCTGTGGTGAGAGTCTTCAGGATAGTAGGGGCACCAACAGACTTCATGATGATCCTTACCATGAGTCTCCATGAAGAAGTAGCAGATAGATGGTGGAGCCTGATGTACCAGGTGCATGACGAGGTGATTCTACTCTGGGCAGACTTTGAGAGCTTGTTTCGAGCGGAGTTTTTTCAAGCCACTCTTCGTGCAGTGCAGATACAGGAGATAATGCATCTACAACAGGGTAGCATGATGGTGGCACAGTACTCAGCGAGGATCACTGACCTCTTGCGCTACTCCACAGATATAGTGTGGGACCCATTCTTCAAGGCCCAGACCTTCGAGAAGGGACTCAGGCGAGAGATAAGGGTTTTGATGATATACCTCAGCATCCCGACGCAGGCGGGAGTGTTAGATCGGGCCCTCTTAGTAGAGAGTTTCCTTGCTGAACAGTCACTAGCAGCGAGACCCACCACCTGTCGACATGCTATAGAGTTTTCTACATATTGCAGTAGATAGATGACATACAGGTCCAAGAGGAAAAGACCCATGGTTGGACGACCACATGTCTCCGAATCAGATGTACGGGGCACCTAAGGCAGTGACATACATATCTGGAGCAGACAGTGATACACATGCGGCGAGTAAGGTCACATGGCTCGTGACTATCCGACCTTCTATATGGATGATCAGAAGACGGTCGAAGGACCTCCCATGCAGAGGTAGTTATTCGATCGAGGCAGTCCATAGGGAGTAGGCAGACACGGTAGAGGAGCTGGTCGTGCAGCTGGCGGTGGAAGACATTTCGTGGTGCTACCGCCACCACCACTAGGAGGACCAACCTGACCGCAGGGAGTAGGTGGATAAGGGAGACCTCAGCTCCAGGTAGCTAATGCCTATGATCATGGAACTCTTGAGATGATTCGAGGAATGATTTGTGTCTATTCCACCTTTGCTTCAGTTCTTATACACACAGGTGTCAGTAACTCTTTCATTGCCACTAACCTCGTTCAGAACTAAGATATTTTGACAGAGTAGTTGGCTCAATCCTTACCGCTAGGGACTCCTTCAGGATTAGACTCAACAATTACGAACTGGTGATAGGAGTGTGAGTTTACTCTATGAGGTGAGAGTTTCGACTGGAATCTCCTCGTAGTGGCGTCGAGGCCTTACGACGTCATCTTGGGTATGGACTGGTTATCTATAGCCCATGCACAGATCGACTTTATTAGGTACAATGTTCGGTGTGTCCACATGGATGGGATCAGGTTTACCTTCACTGGTGAGAAGGGAGCCTTTGCAGTGCTGAAAAAACTAACTCAGAGGAGGGTTCAGCTAGAGGACTTGCAGGGGAAGGAATTCATCCGGCCCAGTGTTTCTCCCTGGGCAGCCCAGACTCTGTTCGCCAAGAAAGCATATGGAATCTTGAGGCTTTGTGTTGACTACCATTTCCTAAACCCAGTGACCAAAAAGAACAATTACCCTCTCATGTGGATTGATGACCTCTTTGACCAGCTGAAGGGAGCACGGTGGTTCTCGAAGATAGACCTCAGATCTGGCTATCACCAGCTCAGAGTTCGAGATGAGGATGTGCAGAAGATGGCCATTGGGTGTCAGTACGACCACTACAAGTTCTTGGTTATTCCCATCGATGTAACCAATGCTCTAGAAGTGTTCATGTGTCTCATGAACAAGATCATCCAACCTTACCTTGATCGCTTCGTCGTAGTCTTCATCGACGACATTCTGTTCTACTCGACTACTGAAGAGGAACATGCCTACCATTTGTGGTTAGTACTAGACACACTATGAGAGCACCAGCTTTATAATAATATCTCGTAGTTCTAGTTTTGGATTCGATAAGTTCACTTATTTGAACACGTCATCTCTGAGGAAGGATTTGCAGTGGATCCAGCGAATATTTTGGTGGTACTTTCTTGGGAGCCACCCAGAAGTGTGACAGAGGTTCCGATTTTCTTGGTTTTGGTGAGATATTATCGGAGGTTCGTTCCCGACTTCTCCAGAGTTGCAGTACAACAATAATCCTTAAAGAAGAAGTGGAAACCCTTCGTGTGGTCTGAGAGATTCCAGCAGAGCTTTTCGGAGCTGAGGTAGAGGCTGACTAGTGCCCCCATCTTGAGGCTTCCAGAGGAAAGCGTAGGGTATGTAGTTTACTGTGACACATTAGGGACCAGACATGGGTGTGTCCTAATGTAGGGGAGAGCAGTGATCACGTATGGTTCTCAGAATCTGAGATAGCATGAGCAGAACTATGCTACCCATGACTTGGAGTCTACAGTAGTGGTTTTTTCTTTGATGATGTGGAGACACTATCTAATTGGTGAACGTTTTACCGTGTACTATGATCAAAATATTATTAGGTATATCTTCTCTCAGAAGGAACTGAATTTGAGAAAATGCCGTTGGCTTCAGTTCCTCCAGGACTATGACTTTGAAATAGTCTATACTCCTGGGATGGGGAATGTTGTTATAGATGCACTTAGTAGGAGATCTGTTATACAGATTATATGAGAGGAAACAGAGCAGCTGACTGCTTTACAGATATCCTTTCTGGATAGATATGGGGTAGCAATTCTACTATCTCATACAGTCACTTCAACACTTCTTCAGCGAGTCCAGGAGGTTCAATATGGGGGCATTGACTATCAGACACGACGTGCTCAGATATCTATAGGGCAGGCACCTGATGGATTTTCTGAAGGTGGGGAGCATGTCATCCTCTTCAAAGGATGTACCTTGGTACCAGTTTCACTTCAGGAGGAGGTGTTGAGGGAGTTCCACACATCCCCTCTAGCGGTATATCTAGGAGTGGTGAAGATGTACAAGGGCCTTTGACGACTACACTAGTGGATTGGTATGAAGAAGGCAGTAGCGGAGTTTGTTTCTCAATGCCTCACTTGTTAGCAAGTGAAGGCATAGCACCAGGTACCAACAAGCTTGCTTCAGCACATAGAGTTCCCAGAGTGGATGTGGGATGGGATATCCATGGTCTTCGTGATGGGTCTTCCACGTACATCCAGGGGTCATGACTCTATTTGAGTGATTGTTTACCGACTCACCATGTCGGACCACTTTTTACCGATCAGAGAGTAGGGATCAGTAGAGATATTGGTGCACCTCTACATACAAGAGATTGTGTGGCTACAAGGAGTACCTTCATCTATTGTCTCTGATCGTGATGCACAGTTTCCTTCCCGGCTATGGAAGGGGTTGCTGGAGGCCTTCGGGACGCAGCTTCATCTAAGCACCGCCTTTCATCCCCCGACAGACGGTCAGACTGAGCAAACTATTCAGTCCCTCGAGGACATGTTACGTGATTGTGTCCTCGACTTTGTTCACAGCTGGGAGGATCATTTACCTTTGGAGGAGTTTTCATACAAAAACAGCTATCACTCCACCATAGGGATGACATATTTAAAGGCATTGTATAGGTGACCTTGCAGATCACCCTTGTGTTGTACAGATCCTGGGGAGTCAGTACTGGTGAGACCATAGATGGTATGGGACACCACAGAGAAGGTACAGATCATCCAGGAGTGGATGAAGACTACACAGAGCTGGTATAAGTCATATGCTGACAGGAGACGGAGACCTCTGGAGTTCAAGGATGGTGACCACATCTTTCTGCGAGTCTCACCTCGATGAGGTTTACGGAGATTTGGTCGGGGTGGTATGTTATCTCCGAGATTCATAAGACCTTTCCAGGTCCTCAGAAGAGTAGGCGAGGTGGCTTACTGATTAGCTCTTCCACCTCAGTTGCACCGGGTGCCCCGACGTCTTCCACATATCTCAGCTGAGGAGATACGTGAATGACCCTTCCCACATAATCTATCTTGGAGAGCTGGAAATCGATGATGGGGATACATTTACGGATATTCCCATGGAGATTGAGGATCAACATGAGCGGGTCCTATGTGGACAGTCGATACCTCTGGTGTGCGTTTTCTATCAGCATGAGAACCTCCAAGAGAGCATATAAGAGTGGGAAGAACATATGCGTGATCAGTACCCTAATTTGTTCCCATAGATTGAGTTGTAACTTATGGGGATTTAAAGCCCTAATGTGTGGAGAATTTAAAGACACAGAAATTATTTGGAAATTTTTTAAATACATTGGATTTTTATGAGTCCGTGAAAATTTACGACGCTTGATTTTGAGGCCCGGTGCACCCAGAATCAATTGTTGAAGTTTTTTTCCCGTGTATTTGTAGTAAACGTACAAGTGGGATTTTATAACTTTTGAACCAGTGCTCAGAATTGAATTCTGAGGGCACTGTTGAACTTGCAGTTCCGATATTTACTTAAGAATACTTTCACTTCGACGGAAGATGGTTGGGAATAAAAGTTAGTTTTGGGGGTTTTATGTTTTAAATTAAATAAAAATAAATTAGTGACTTTATTTTTATTCTTGGTGGTTAAAACCTCCAAGAGGAGGTTAGAGGTGGGGTCCACCACATCATAACCTCCCATGAGATGTTATGGTTGTGGGGCCCACCCGAGGTCTAAACACCTCTTAACAATTAAAGTGTTGGGGACCACTTGGGGATGAAACCCCTTGAACTCCTCATTTATGGTGCCACCAGCACCCTTGGAACCTTTTGAACTCCCTAAAATAATTTTATTCCTACACACAAGAAATAATTTTGTGGAGCCCACAATTAATTGATTACTTCCTTTTTGAATAATTTTCCCACAAATTAATAGGATTATAAACTATTATTTTGGTTGGCATATTCACTTTGGGTCTTGGAGGAGAGGAGGAGCTCTTAGATATAGAACACCAAGGATGAAAGAACTCACCAATAAACAATGCTTCATCCGCCAATGACAGACACCTTCTTCCATCATCAACCAGAACAAAGGAGGGAGCGTCGTCCATGAAGAACAACGACGATACTATCCTCAGATTCTTCTTTCCCTACAATATCGAATCATCATTCTTTTTCCGTGACAACATCAATGATCATTGATACGAGGTAAGGTATTTAAGTTTGAAATTTTTTTCGCTCATCATCGTCCAAACCATGGTTTACGTTTTGATGATTGATTTCACCATAACGTGGAGGGCGTGGGCCGAACCAACATGGTCCGACCCTCCCCCTTCATTTTCCCTCACTTGTTGAAGATAGTGGTGGAGAAAAGTCGGTCGACATCGGGCTGATAGCGAAGGAAACTGGCTGCACAGGGCCGTAGGGTCGCCGGAAGGGTGCGACACCGTCACACCACGCGGAGGAAGAAGCCACGGCCAGGACATGCTGTGGCGGAGGAAAGGAGGTGGCTAACATCGGGATGGGCTACTGGTGGTGTGGAAGTGGCTGGCCACTCAGCCAGCCAGGAGGAGCAAGACCCAGCGGGTCCCACGTGTCATGGACCGGCTTCAACTGGTGCCGGTTTGGTTCCCACCCGAACGGCTCTGCCATTCGGGATTTTGAGGGGGCGCAAGGACTCCCCCTGAATGCGACTGAAGTAGGCCCCCCGTGGGCCAACGAGCCACCCCCATGGTCCGGGTTGGACCTGCAGCTCGGGTCAGACTAGTGGCCCGGGTCGAACCCGTGGACCGTGTTAGACTCTAGTTCATACCCATTTACCCAATTTCACCTTTTCACCCATATCTTGGGCTATGGGTGTCCAATTGACAAACCGCCTTTAGAGATGGAAATCTTGGAGCGAGAAGGTTCTTTTGGAATACCTCACTTAAGGTTTGGACACAGTTGGGGTACAGTCCCGTAGGATTGAACCTAAATCTAATCGGGGCCCCAGAATGGAAATTTCAATAACTCACTGACTGGGCATCCGATTGACGTGCCGTCTATTGCGTTGAGACCCATATGATGAGGCAGACCTTTTATATACATCTGCATGGGTTTTCATGGATGTTGGAGAATATACTTGTAGCTCGTGGAGTGGATCCTCCTGGAGACGAGAAAACGGAGTACGGAGTCCTAGTATTTGGATGAGACCTGATGACTGTTGACTGATTTGACTCTGAGTGTTTCGACTAGCCTAGTGGGGAGTGAATCTAAGTGAGTGTGGCAGACCTAAAGTCAGGAGCACCTATATTTGATGTGTAAGACCCACAATACTCGACAGGAGGAGTACCTCATTAGGCTTCGAGGGGGAGTGCCTCTGTGTGAGCGCGGCAGACCAACAGTGGGGAGCGCCTCTATGTGAGTGTAGCAGACTAGTAGTGGGGAGCGCCTCTATGTGAGCGCAGTAGGCCTATAGTACGCGACAGGAGCAGTACCACAGGAGTCCAGGATAGTGGGAAGTACCTCTGTGTGATGTGGAAGGCCAACAGTACTCTATAGAGGAGGTGTACTCCAGCAGCCTAGGTTTCGACAGTTTGACTGGAGATGTTACTTGATGCTACCACTAGAATAAAATCCTGGTTTGAGATGAGTTAGTAACATTCTTCTTTCCTCATGATTGATATGGATTACATGATAACTTAACTATATGTATGGGTGTATACCTAGGTGGGGTTATCTTTTTGATTTCATACTTTTTGGTTTATCCTTGTTGGTTTTGTGAGACCTTGAGGGTCTCGGGGTCCCTACTAAGTATCATTATACTCACCCCTGCACGGGTTATGCCTGTACCTCGATGTGTTGGTTGCAGACGACAGACAGCTCTGACCGAGGCTGAGTGGACAAGACTGGATGGTACCCAGAGGTGGACCTTAGGATGAGTTGGTACACAGAGGAGCCGGACGGACGTGGAGCGTTGAGGAGGCTGTATGTACCTACCCTTTAGGTAGGGTTTCCTAGTGAATGATCCAATAGCTGTTTACTTTCTTTCAGTTGTACTTTTACTTTTCTGTTTCCTTGTAATGTACTATAGGGCTTTTATTTTTATCCCCTTTACATTTCAGCACTCCATTTTGTATACAGTGTTTACTTAGTGTATTGCTTACAGCTTACTCTGATTGTGTGTGTTTACAATTTATAAAGGAAATGCCTACCTAGCTTAGGGATTTGCGCCATTGGTGCTAGTCACCAGCCCCTGACATATGGAAGGTGGGCTTAGGGTAGTCACGGCACGGGTCCCGAGGATGGGTCGTGACATAAAAATTTAATATTTGGGTTTTGTCCTAATAAATTTAAACTTTTATGTCATCTCTTACTCTATAAAATGAATATTCAAGATTAATTTTTAATTCTTGAAGACTCAAGCTAACTTTTAGTGAATTATATTTTACATTAAAAGATACCATGTTATTCCACCTATATCTATATAATACTAAAATAGTTTAAAGTTTTAGAAAATAAATTTTCATATTATAAAATAATATATATAATATAAAACCCATAATAATAACAATAAAAGTTAAACATAAATCATTCCATAAATAATTATCCTTAAAAAATTCGAAAATATGTATGATTAATTTCGAAAGATATAAGTCATAAAAAATTGATCACATTTTATTTAATGATCACGATTACATTGATCTCGTTGAGAAATTAATCACATATAGGGTCATATAAAAATATATATTTTTCATAATCATATAATTTCAAAAATATAATAATCATATCTATAAATAACAAGAACCAACATAAACCGAAAATAAAATCATATTTGAATCCAAAAATTTAGTCAACCATTATACCTCAAAATGAAATATAATCTTAGAAAACAATTTTTTGTTTACATATATAATATAATGATCTAAAAAAAATTAGTGAACATCATCTGAAATATCATTCATCACTTTCTCACCAAATCAGTTTTCAATCCTACAGTAATGTATACAAAAAAAATAATTTCCAAATTTTAATAACCCATAATTACCTCAACATCAATGATTATAGTCAACCTATATTTTAACAATAACATTAAACATATTTCTAAAAAAACTAAAATCTTTTTTCCAAAAATAATCTTTTTAATAAAATACATACGAAACCCAGGGGTCTTAATTCCAAAAATGTCTCTGAAAATAAAATTAATCATCATAAATTCCCATTTTATAATTCCTAAAAAGTGGAATATTTTGTATTAAACTAATTATAAACCTTATTATTAGAATCCCATGACACGTTACGTGTATCACATATCATTGTGGAATAAAATATATTGTTATAGTTCATTAATCACTTTCTTAATAATGATCTATAATGAAAATTTGAATTTACTTGAGAACATCCCCTAGTATTTTCTATCTTGGTTCAATGTCTTATTCCCACTCATATTTCACTAATGAAGATCGAGTTAATATCACAATCACCCTATTTTGAGTTTGTACTCTTATGTTCATTTATTCTACAACAACATCGATTTTCCAATATCTATATGTCGACGTATATTCTAGAAAAACCATACAATATGTACTTTACCCAAGCTTCATGATATTGTTATATCCTTAGAACTATCCTAAAAATATATTAGAGGGTTATGTTCCCTAATTTATGTTTTCCAAATTTTATGTTTTCAATGTCCTTCTAAACTTTATTTAGTTCTAATTGGAACACCATGACTCTAGTAACCCATATCCTGTAGTTATTTTACTATATTGGAAAAAAATCATGTGATATTATCCCAAATGATCAAATAGATTAGTAGTCTTGGGATTACATATTGATATATTAATATAAAATTACATTTGAAAAAATTAAATGAAACTATAAAATTCTTTTGATAAATTCATTATTTCTTTTAGTATACCCCTAAAATAATTTATTTATCTATTATGTATATCATGGGGAAAGGAATCCATAAAAGAGATTCAATTCAGATACTCATTAAGGGAAATTGTACAAAATAATATATCATTGAATTAATAAATCCTACATAATATGGTATGTTTAAAGAATAACAAAATGTGACATGTGATTAGTATGATAAAAAATAGACTATATCCCTGACTCATGTAGAAACATAAATAATCCCATGGATAATAATACATAATTTTATAATGGTGGTACGAATAACCCTTGACATCACAATAATACAGTTATGTACTTGTGTCAAGATATCATAAGAATATAATCATGGCCATGTACTAATAAATCATAAATAATTGGTAAGGCATACACAAAATACATGTGTTAGTTTTTCTCATGATACATACTTATGTTTGAAGGTTCAATTTAATTTTTCTCCCTTTCTATTATTTAATAGGTAAATGTTAGTCATCATATTTTAAATAGTACAACATTGCCAATATGTCTTAATTATCAATAAAACAAAACCTCGTGAAATAATAACCCTTAGATGGAATTTTAAATAACCATAATAATCATGATAATCATAATAAAATGAATTCAACAAAACTACATACACAACACGAGAGTATCAAATTGTGAATAAGGAACAGTTATCATAGAAATTAAAGTGAGATCATAATGTTGATGTGATAATTAATCAATAAAGTAATTTTGTATACCAAATTTAATCCATATAAATAAATTCAAAATAAAATATAAAATACTTAAATTCCATTAGACACATAATATACTCATAATATAGTCAATTAAGAATTAATATAACCTAATGAATATAAATCGAGTTAGGAAACCCGTTACATTGAGCCTGAATCACCCAATATGTACTTTCTATTATTTTTAATTAATTTATATTATCTTTATACTTGATTAAGATCCATTTTTCTATTTATTAACTTATTATTATATTTTTTATTTCATTTATCAACATGCAATATATAATAATTTAATCGGTTAAGTTAGTGTTGGAAGTTGTAAGGACACTCAGTTTATAATCACAAAACAACATCGGTAGGTTGGTCGTAGTCAAAGGGATCATGGTACCATATCATCCATAATATTAACCATGAAATAATTTTCATTTTCATACATTAAATACAATTTTTTAGATTCCATGAAATTTAGACATGAAAAGTGAATCGCATTGCTTCATGGATGTGTCATTCTAAACATACATATGACTGACATCATTATTTTTAATGGGTGGTAGGGTAAGAAGATAAGTAATGTATTATCTTTCCAAAGTCATATTTATATGTTTAATATCACAAATATTCATAAAATTTATCATAATAACCATCCTTGTGAGGTGTTAAGGAAACATGAAACACATCGCTATGTTGATGTGGTAGTATATACATACACATTAACAATGATTTCTGTCCCAATAGGATGTAAAAGAAGATAAAAAACATTTTAACATAAATATAATAAAATTTTACTATAGTTATTACATTGATTATATTATATCATCATGGTTTAAAAATATTTTAAATAGGTATAAGAATAAATATTATTAATCCAGTTAAGAGTTATACTTATTCTTTGGAAACCCAAATTTAGCTTACAACTTCTGCCTTCTAAGATGGTATTTTGATCCACCATAGAATCTAGGTTGTGGGTAAGAAAGATTTGTAGGGATTTCAATAGTGATTTTTGAGTTACAGTTATGGAATATTTTGAGTAAAAGAGGAGATGAGAATCACTTTTTTAAGTGAGGAACAGACACACATGGAATTATTTAAAAGATTTAAATATAATTAATATCTTATTAAAGTAAAAAAATATTCAAAATGGACATGGATTTTAATAAGAGTTGATATGGTGTAAATATAATCATAAAATATAATTTATATAGGTTTTGGGGTCTTTTTAAACCATATATTTTAGTTTATCCCATTTATTAATACTTTTAACTTAAACTGAGGTAACACATTTTTTAGTCTTTAAAGGTCGTATATGTATTTATATATTGGAAAGTAGATAAATTTGGTCCATTAATGAGATTTTATAAAATTAATTATTCATTATTTCCTCTTGAAATATTTTTTTACAAATTTAATAAAATATTATTTGATATAAAATATCATTAAAGTCTTTTTGTGAATATTCATTTAATTTTACTTTAAATTCAATAAGATTACATTGGATTTATGTCCAAAATTATTTTACCATAAGTTATACACAATAATTAACCATAAAAGTAGTGGGAAATAACAAAGAAAAATGTTTTTTTGAAATATTTTTATTCAAGTATATTTAATATTTTTTATATTTTGTTTCACATGCAACACCGAGTTTAAGAAAAACAAGATGTACTGTTAAATTGTTATTGTTAACTAATATGATAGTTAACACATAGCCTTTATAATTATAGGTATTACTAATATTTACTAAATTATGAAAATTTATAATTTAAAAATTTATATAAAAATAATTATTTGGTGAATAATTAATTAGAAATGAAAATAAGTAGCATATGAAAATACAGAAGATATTTATTGAAAACTTATCTTGTTCCCAAGAACGTTTTACCTCAATAAACTAAAAAAATAATTTTTTTGAATGATTTTAATGTAATTTATATATTTTTATATATTTCAAAAGATATTTAAAATTCATCTTATGTTTTTTCAAGATAATATATACAAATAAATCCAATTTTACACTTAAAAACAATAAATTTTTAGAAAAGTAGTTTTATTGAATTTGTACAAATTATTTTAAAAATAATTTTTAAAACATTTAGAATTTTTATTGTAAACAATTGAAATACATTACTAAAATAAAATTTCAAATTTATCTTGGGGTGAAGATTTGATAATTTTGTAAAAAATTAATCTTTTTTGTGAATAGTGACAAATATATGTTTATATTAACACATGAATTTTATTTCAGAGTATTAACAAGATAAAATTTATTTTTTAATGATTTTAAAAGTTAATGTAGTGAAATAATATTTATATATTAATCCAGATTGGTTCATTTTAATATATTTTGATATTAAATTTGATGTAAAATGTTTTTAATACTTTGACCCATTTCTCTTTGGAAAATTCTCATTCTTCTTGTCTGTTGGATTAATTTTAAATTTAATTTTGACACTTATATGAATATAAATTAAAAATTTTATTATATATTTTTTATTATATTAATTTCTATTTTATAATAAGTTCACCTTAATTATTTCCCATATGAATAAGAGAAAATTGTTAAAAATTAACTATTATGGTAAAAGTGAAATTGGGTTTACTAGGGCTTGCACTAAAATTATAATGGGTCAAATGACCTAGAAACTTGTAAAACACCAATTTTATAGCCATATTTAAACCTTATAACCTCCATGTTTACATAATGTACAATGTGTTATCCTATTGGCATGTGGAAAATAAGGGCACACCTTTTGCTTTTTATAAATTACAAGTGTCCCACTCACTTTGTTTATAAAAGGACATCCCCTATTATATCATCTTAAAACCACTAGGACACCTTGGTTCATACATATAATTCCCAAATAACTTCAAAATTTTCTAAATCTCATCCAATTTCCATATTTTTTTCATAAAAAAATCTAACAATCCTTTCGGTTCAAACAAAAAGGTGTTGTCTAAATAAGTGGTAACATCCATAACAGATAATTTTATTTTATTTCATCATCCACCTCCTTAAATTGTTTTTAAAATTTTATTATATAAAAAACTCATAAAATTTAATATATATATTATTTATTATGATAATTTTATTACAAAAATAATTCAATTATTCCATCAAATGGGATATGAAAGAATTATTTCAGTGTACAGAGGACTACCACCTCACAAATGGATGTTATTCATTTTCCATCACTACCACTCACTACAAGATATAATGATGGATTAAATTTTTATATATAATAATTATGATATTATAATAACTCTATATTTAGAATACCTTTTATACCTTCTAACCTTAAAACACATTGGAAAATATTAATGTCGCTTCTGTGTATAACAGACCATCACCTCCCGAACAGATGTGATGTATTTTTGATATCTATTTTACTTTTATAGTAATAAGTATAGATTAGATAAATATATCTAGTATTTTTATAATATTTATACATTTTTAATAATTATATCACATATACCTCCTTACTTTACAATCTGTGGTAATTGGATAATGTTGTTCCTGTGTTTGGATGACTACTACATCACAAAGTGGTGGGATTCGTTTTACACATACGCTTTACATGGAAGTTACTAAGGGAAGTTTTAAACAAAAATATGATATGTATAAAATAAAATTTTTATGGTATTATATTATTTATCCTTTCTTCATTCATTTCATCAAGAAAATAGAAATTGTGGTCTTGTTTATGTATGACCTACTATCATCATGAACATTATATTTTTTTCCATCTCTAACTTTTATAAATTTTGATATATTATTAAATAATGAATATATATGATATTTATATCTTTTTTTACGCTATTTATATTTTGTAACAATTATCAAAAGATGATAACTGAAAATAAAAAATCCAAACATACATGAAAAACAATGCAATTATTACTCAGAAAATGATTTTAAGAACAAATTATTGATAAATGAGTAATAAAAGGTCATACATAAATAATTTAGAGAATGAGATATTTAATTATTATTATTTTATATATTTATAATAAATTTATAATTATTATAAATGAGTTTTGAACATGTACGAAGGAATTTGAGACTTAAGATGATGGAGTTTCTTCTGAGTTTTTATTTATATGAGATAAATCCCATATGCAGCACCAATTCCATTTTGGTTTTGTATATAATTCCACTGAAGGTATTTTATGATTATTAAAGTAATAATTATTGGTACTTAAGTATCCAATTTATAATCACTCTATCTTGGGTTTTATGATTTAAAATATACCAAGGTGGTAAGGGATTTTTTCTTAAATTTTTATTCTTTAAGACATACATTATTTTATGTACATATATTATTTTATGTGGTGTATATTCATCCCCTTTTAAATTTAATATAATAAATTTATTTATTCTCAATATAGTTTATGTTACCTTTAATTTTATTCGTTCATGATTATTATAGTTCAACATTACCAATGTGTATGATTTTTATGAAACAATAACATAATTTATCAATATTGTTTTTGTTTATGCTTCAAAGGGATGAACCATTATGATCCTTATCTCAAGGAAATATGGAATTTTAATCTCCTATGGTTACTTCATTAGAATATGGGTTTTACATTAATTTTCCACTCTTTATGTACTCATGATTTAAAAATAATATTTTTATGAAAAAATATTATTTCTTTTCCCTTTAGTTAAAAAACATTTTTTATTCCAAAATGATTTTTAATTATTTTCCCAAAAATATTCTTAATTATATTAAAACAATGTATTAATAAATGTTATCCCTTATTTATCATTTGAAAAAATAAAAATAATATTTATTTTTTATAATAAATGCTCAACTAGATGTTACCAAAAATGTTAAAGGGGTGTTTATTTTAAAGTTCTGCTAATGAATGGTAGTTTACATCATAATTAAAACGAATTATATTAACTTTTCATTAATATGTTTCCAAGGTAATTACAATTTTTTTTAAAAAATATGTATTGTTTTAAGAAGTTCATTTAAAGTTGATATGGTAATATTTTTCAAGAAAAGTTTTTAATGATTATTGAAGATTTTTTTTTGATTCCAATGTTATTTTCAATGTAAAGGATTAATATTTTTTTAGTTTTTATAATATGTGTTCGAATATTGAAAGGTTATTTTCTTCCAAAATGTTTTATCTGATATTTAAAAATAATTTTCTATCTAATATGAAATCCTTTGATGGTACTTGTTATTTACTTGGTATATGATTCAATGATACATTTATTCTAATTTATAAGACTAGTTTACGTTTATAGTGATGAGATTATTGTGAAACCCATTTATTTTCCACATGTTATTGGATGATGAATTACATTATGAAAAACATTTCTTTTTATTGGTTCATATATGTAGAATGAATTATAGAGTCCATTTATTTTCATGGTATTTGATATTAATATTTTGTTATGAAGTCCATTTCTTTTCATGTGTTCAGATATGATAAGTGTTTTATAATCACGAGGAATAATTATTTATGGTTTACATTTTGTGATCGTGGTTAAATTATAACCAAGGTTGGTAGATACGTTATGACCAATGATGGTGGTTTTTTTGTAACCAATGAATGTTTTTATGTTATGATAAATTAAGGGTGGGACTTGTATCTCCCTATAATGCATTGGGTGAATATTTATATCACATTGTTTCACCATAAAGATATGCATATTGAGGGTTGTCACCCATGTGAAGAGAAAAAAAATTGTATGATGGGAATTGGGAAGTTTAACCTCTTTATTTAGTGTAGGAGATTATGTATTTTGATGATTTCACATTGGGTTCACCTTTTTTGTTTTCATGGGAAGATAAAAATGGGAATTCAGTTCAGAATGATGACAGATTGTGAGGGGGTTCAATGATTTTTTATTCGTTCACATCAGGTTCACCATTCGTGTTTAGATTTCATGGAATCTATAAGAGGTTACCATATCTATAACTAGTTACTTACCTTCTTTCCATTGGAAGGTAGTTAGTTGGGGTTTTAGAACAAATGAAACTTAGGAAATCAAATTATCTGAGATAATGGGAGTCTAGGCTCATCACACACTTTTGTGGAGAATTTTTTCATAATCAATGAATATTTTATATATTGAAGATATATTGAAGAATATATTCCTAATACCTAAATTGGATTGGTTACCCTAATAAAATGATCATAGGTTATACTCTTTTATATAAAAGGGTAATATTGTAGGTGAATTAATCTATATTTATCTGAGGTCCTTCATGAATTTCTTAATGATTAGTAGATTATTATATATTGAATTTGTATATATAGTCACTTCAGAATTTACTACCATGTAGGGAATTGTTCAGTATGAGTATAATGGGATTGATTCATTATGAGGCATCATACATATCTTGTGTATACTAGGACTCAAAACCCAAGTAGTTTGATAGAATATTTATGTTTAACATCATAAAGAAATTAAATATATGAGGGATCATAGACACTATGTATTTGATCTAGTTTCATAGGAAGTCATCATGAAAACCCTGGTTATGGCATGAATTAGAGTAATTATAATTCAGTCACTCCCTTTGGATAGAACCCAATGCATATTCCTTTACATGGTAGTACTTATATCGGGACACTTATAGGGGTTTACAGACTTTGTTTTCCTTGAATGGTGGAGATTCATTATTTAAATTATATGACCATTGAAACTTTCTACGCCCTTGTCTTCCATGCTTGGTTTGAGAAACCTATGATATCAAGTATTCATACTCACTATATATGGATGAAGAACATATATGGTGGGACTAGCCTTTCGATGTTTAATAAATAGATCCAGTCTTAGTAAGACATCATATTTTACCTGGTTATTTTGAGAATTATAGTTCCCATAATTTAGTTGGGGTTCTCAGTCATCTTGTGGATGAGGGATAAAGATCATCTGATGGGAGAGAATGGGTCCTCATGGTTGAAATGTTTGATACATTGAGAAAACTATCACATTATAGGATATATATTTGATATTATGTGTTAGAAAGGAATCCTATATAACCTGGTTGTAAAAGGAATAAATTTTATTTCAGTTTAGTTGATTGGGGATTAGATAGTGGGGTTTTCCTAGTTTTGAGGCAGTCATATCATCACACTATTTGGGGTTTGAACACTAAGGTTTACCTAGTATGGGAGTAATAATATAAGTTCACTGATTAAGCCTTACACACTGAGGCTTACCTAATATGAAATTAGTCATATTTTTCATTGATTGGGGATTAAACTCTAAAGTTTACCTAGTATTGTGGTAGTCATATCATACAATTGATTACGAATTAAACATTGAGGTTTCCCTATTATAGGCGAAAGAAAAAGATATCATGTTCAGGAACTCCTTCATTAGGTGGCTTGGTTGTCCTCATGAGTTTCTTGAATTTCTTCATGATGTATCATGATTGTAAGAATTGACATGTTGAAGGATTATTAGACATTTTAGGTTGTATCATGGACATCTTCAAAGAAAATCACATGATCTAATTGGATTGTCTGAGGTAAATCTCATAATCTAGATGTCATGTATGACAGATATCACATGACCGATGAAGACTTGTCTGGATAACATCATAATATCTTGGTTTATATTACTGTAGAACATAATGGGATATCAGGTGAATTGTCTTGGTGTCATTTTTAAATTCTAATGACATTATTAGAGGGTGTTTCATGATCTAACTGATATTTTTGGAGGACTTCACTTATTCTAGGTTGAAAAGAAAGGAGGTCATCATGTGATGTGACTAACATGTCCTAGTGTCTTCAAAAAACTATACTAACTTGTTTGTATGATTTTTAATACATGGTGGATAAACCAATAGAAATTAACTTGATCTAGATGAAATAAAATGGTATCCCTTCATAACATGGGAGACACTTCTAGAGGAAATCTCAAGATCTAGATTTCTTGACTAGAAGGATTCATAAGAATCTGATGGCATGCTTTGATGGTGTTTTGAGACTCTATTGGTATGCCTAGAGGGAATTTCAAGACTCAAGATTCATTTCCATATGGCTTTGGTTTATTTTATTGATGTGTTTTAAGGGAATCAGATGATCAAATGATATATCAAGGGATTTTCACATTATTTTAGATACATGTCATAGTGCTTCCATATGACATGAGTGGTTCATATGAAGTGGATGAGGATAGAAATGTGTATTATTCCCATAATTCTCCCATCCATTTTAGTATTTATTCCAGTTTATATTAAATATATTCCATAGGATTGACTAGTGGTATATTGTTTTAGGTTTCATGTGTTATAGAATATCTACATGACCTCCCTCACATAACTCTGATGACACGCCAAGAGTCAATAGTGTCATCCAAGGTGATTTCATGAAGTCCATGTTCATGATTCATGATCCTTAAGTTGTTCCCATAATTTTATGTTGAGGAAAACCATTTTCATCATGATATAACCACTATGAGAAATCAACTAAGATTCATGGGTGTGTTGTGGTATCAATCTAAAGAGTCATTTTTTCATGTCTGGTTGGGGATGCATAGGCCTCATCCCCCTAATTATATGCCTTTTTATGTGACGAGCATCATGTAGATCCAAGATTGGGTCGGTGAAGGAATTTTTTTTCTAGTGCTTCACGAAATCCTACCATAGGTGTCGCATTATTTTCAGTGACTATAAGACCATCACGTCAAAGCCCCATTTATTGTATTCTGACCAATCAAATAGGTCTTTCATAATCACATGTACACAGGTAGGGTCCTTTATAATATCATTACAACATGTATAGTGACCTTACAAGATATAGATTCATGTTTAATGGTTCTCATGTGATCATTTATGCTTTTTCCAATACCTTTTACAAGAAAAATATGGATTTTTAGGGGGCCCTTCAAGATATCAGATTGATTCTTGATGGTGGCCTCACATGACCAATGATGATCAACCGATGCATATTACACTAATCACATAAGATCATAAAATCTTCTCTTCACAATAAACACTAATAATTTACCATTTTTATTTCCTTTATTATTTTATAAGGTTGGGTTTCTCAGGAGTTTCTGTTAGTATTGTAAAAGAAAATCACTATCCCCATCAGTGATGTGTTTCTTGACCAAAAATTGTTCATATGGTTATTCACATGAATTATCATGGAAAAGCATTATGTTTGTCTTTTTATATGGAATAATAAGTGTAATACTACCTAGACATGTATTTAACCCTTCACGTAACATGGGTGGCATTCCTGTGAGCACTTTCCCAATGAGGATGGCTTGTCACCAGTGCTTTTGTAGTGTACTATGAAACACATGGGATTATTTCATGATGTTTTCGGGCCTCAAGAGGCTCCAAAATTTCTGGTATTCTAACCCCCATATTTTGTATATTTTTTTTGATGGGGTTTCAGGCATCTGATTATTGAAAAGTCTTCTGATCCAAGGGAAGTCATCTAGTGTTCATAACTTGATCAATGAATGTCTTGGACACCTTCTCACGAACATTTAGGGATTTTCAAAATGGGATCTGTGTGATTTCCTAGAAGACTATGGGTTTCATATGATCTATTTGCATGACCTTATAAAGGTCAAGAGATCATTTGTCTTTCGATTGGTTACACGGTCTTCATTTAGTATCAACCATTTACTCATTTTATCTGGAGGGAAAATAATACCCATGTTTAGGTATTTCTTCCCTTTTTGATTTCCCATGCTCATCTAGAAGGCATAAACAGATTCCCCCTCCAAAGTGACATTTGTTTGGAAAAGAGATTTGTTCTATGGAATGTCAATAACTGCCTAAGGATTTTGAGTAGTCGCCAATCAGTGTCTTCGACAATGCTAGGTCTTCTGGGTGATGTTTTATATTCAAAATAAGACCCTGTAAATAGGGGAATGGAGGGTGGATCATTCATCAACTACCCAAGTATCCAATATATCACAATCATCATCCCTTGTGAAACCCATTTTCTAGACCTTCTGTATGATCTAATCATGAGATCCATTAGCAATAAAATTTTCCAAGAACTACTTCATAATACCATCATTCATTAAAACATATTCAAACTAACCATAAATCCATTTATGGTAACTAGTTGAACATTGGATATATTTCTGTGTGGTTGCCTTTGAAGGGATTTCAGGATCTACTATCTTGGATGCATGATCATCTATTATAGGGATCATGTGACCATGTCTGGGGAACGCAATCACAAGTCTTCTAATTGACCATGTGATCACTCAATGTTCTATGGGTTTATCATGACTAAAATATATTTATGAGCTTAGTATTTCATGAATTCTATATGATATCAAGAATCCCATTATGATTCATAAAACGCGCATGAGGCTACTAGAATTCATACCATTCTTTTGACAAGATATTGTTTCAATATGTCTGACATATTCCACTTACTTTTGTTCATATGTTTGTCATATCTCATTGTACTTAATCTTCTATAACAATCGGAAGAAATATAACTTTCAGGAATTATATTTCAAAACCTAGTTATCCTATGTTCTCTTACAACAAGGATTTAATGATGATTTCACCATGTGATATCTAGAGTTATTATTTATCCCACTACCTTCCCTATATGGGTCTTTACTATACGACGACATTGGAATCCCTTCTCTGGAATAAAATCTACCATATTTCTTGGTGTCCAATTCCTAGGATTTAATTCAGATGATGGATTTTGAGGATGTTCAACCTGTTGTAGAATTGTCCATGAGGTTGGCTTATACGTTGGGGGACACCCCTATGGGTCTAGATGGGTGCAATGTCACCCACTATCCCATTTATCAAATCTATTTGAGAATATTTGTTTCTTCATTGAACAATTAGAGTGGTGGATAGAGTTTAAAATTTTATTTCCATCCTGGTGGAAGCTTCTCTATTGAATGGGTATATCCATTCAGGTTTAGGTAGAACTGCTTATAATTTTCTCAACATCATTATGCTATCCATAATTATGAATTTTTATGAGTTTCCCAATTCATTATTTTTCGTTAGTTAGATATTTTATGGTAACTGGTCAGCCGATGGTACCCTAGAACTATGTTATTTTGTTTGTCCCATGACGAGGTTGGAATCGGCTTCTTGGATATCTATTATCTGGGCGGGATATCCCACCATTGAGAAAAAATTTTATGATTCCTTCTAGTTATGTATAACTGGGATGGCCCCACACAAGCTCATGATTTGGTGACGGACATGCTCAACATTTTGAAGGAAAAGTTAATATGGGATATGATTATGAGTTCACTTATCCATTTTATAGAGTGTATCATTTTTTTCCTCTATCACAGCTGATCTTAGTAATCTGTTATATGTCCTCATTGGTGCACTTCCATGAATGTTTGTGATAGAAACATTTTATATTGGTAAATATTGGAAGCCAAATATCATACCACATGAGGTTATCAAATGATGACGGATAATTAATTGAGCCATAGGTTGGCGGGCTACATGGATATGTTTAAGTACATGGGGATTTTACCAACTGGGTATGTACACTTAGGGATTTAATTTGGTATTCTAGTGATGGAAGAAGGGTCAGCAAAGAGACAACATCTCAATTTATTATTACTAACTCTTAGATTCCATTATTAGCTCTTATGGCACATTCATCAGGAAAACACCTCATATTGGATGGGTGGTCCATACTAGTTTTTATATCATTTGATAGGTGTCACTATCATTCTATGGAAACCAAAATATCATCGGGTTCCATGGAGGCTTTTTTATCCCTTTCTTTAGACATATCCAAGGTTGATTCCATTTTCATTAGCCATTATGAGGTAATTAGTATGTTGATATTATTTGAGCATTTTGATCTCATCACTTACCTTGCATCAATCAGATCAACAACTTACCATAGTGGCGGCACTTTTGGTGAAAGGTTAAAAAAGTTATCCCTTAAGGATGAGGTTCTTGCTGTGAGAATGGATGTGATGATCATTTTCAATTTGTTTACCCCATGTCTGTTCTCTCTCTAATTGGTTTTCATCCAATGTATTTCTCATCTCCCTTTAGTTAGCGTGATGGGAGACACACACCCCAGAATCATCCTCCAGTTCTAGATGATATTGAAGCATGAAGATACAAAGGATGAGATATTTGTTCCACCCACTGATTCCTCAATTATTTTGTCACATGATTATTCCTATGATTTGGAAGAATCTTTCCTAGCTTGGGTGATGAACTGACTGGTCTACCATGTAGACAAACCATTTTCTCACTAAAATACATTTATGTAGTAACAGTGGAGTTGATTCAATACTTGGTAGAGTCTTATATAAACTATCCTCATCTTAGTGATCACCATATGATTGGTTGGAAAAATTTATTGAGGAAGTTGGCCCTTCGATGCATGGAACAGATGATTACCCTGATAAGGGGAGGATATATGGGGCCTCCCCTCTTGTTTCCTCATTAGTTAAAACGTCTATTCCTGGTTATAACATACCCATTATAGATAAAACTAATGAAGATCATACATTACGTAGGTTTATTTAAAATAATGGTCATACCTTTATTGTCAAAACTCATATAGATATATTTCATTGTGAAGAAGAATTTCTTAATCAAAAATTTTATTATTTGGGGCGGGTTTCATTGACTGCAAACCTTCATATGAATCATGAAACAGATCATCCTGATGTGGAAAGAGTTGGATACAAATGTTAGAGGATTACATGATCTTGATGATGGGGATCTCTTAGATAAATAGACGAAGAAAGATTCATATGAATTTAAACAGATTCATCTATGCATATCTGAGTAACATGACTGTATGGATGTCTTCACTATACATATATGGAGATATGAAGAGATCTTAACTCGCTCAAGGAATAACCTTTCAACATCATTATCCCGATAGGAAACAACTCTGAAAAGAGTCAAGGAGTTTTATACTCTTATTGAAATCAATTTTCCTAGGTAAAATGTAAAATAAGTGGGGATGGAATCACTTTGGTTCCCTATTGATGCATCTCGAACGACTTTTACTGATTTGGATAGACTATCTGATTATATTTTGTTATAGTTTGATCATTGGTTTTTATTTTATTTTAATTAAATCCATGGATAGGCTGAAAATTATGGATATCCCACCTTCCATCATTCTATTAATTAATAGATCATTGGTACGTTCTATGTTGTTTTCTATTCACCACTCGTTAATGAGGTGCATTCAATTTTAGTAATCTGATGATTCATGAATTGTCAATAATACCCATCGTTTTTCATAATACAATGTAAATTTGAATACATGAATTTTATTGTTAAAATTATAATAAATTATTTGTGATAAATTTTCATTAATTCCCACTATTATGAAATTCTTCATTGACATATCTAATCCAGATTTCATGGGATTAATTAATTCAAAAAATGATAATTTCAGTCTAATATTGTAACCAAAGGAAGAGTTATATAGATTCTTCCAAATTATATGGACTTGGAGAGAATTTCATAATTTTATTGAAGTTATATAGGGGGATTCTATAAGAATTTTATATTTTTCAATATTTGAGAATAAATGTTTGTTGAAAAATAGTTTAGGGTATTTTAGTTTGGACCTTCTACTATTATAGTTTCGGGTATTTTCACTTAGACTATCTATTTATATATTTTATTGTCTTTCTAGTTAGGACCTTATTTTGTTGTAGTTTGGGGTCTTTTAGCTCAGACATTCAAATTTTATTGTTTATGGTATTCTATATTTTACCTTATATTGCTACCATTTAACATCTTTTATCTCGAACCTCCTATTTTTTAGTTTAAGGCCTTTAAACTCAGACCATCTATTATTGTAGTTGATGGTATTTTAAAATGGATGTGGAGGTTACATTATATTTAGTTTCATGATTTTAGGACCTAAATATATGATATGGTATGGCATTCTAGTGATGACCTATGATACCCTAATTTTCTGAGTTCTTCCATGTATTTATATGGGCTCATTAGGATTCTAGTTCCATTATTATGAGGAAGAGACACTGCTGGTTGGTAGATTAGGTCCCTTATTCATTGATAGTATTTTCAAATGGAGGGTTCCCCACTCATATCCAAGGGCCTTGGGTGATTTATGGGTAATATTATTATAGGGAGAAGTAATTGAAAAGATGATTCCACTTGGACAGTTGGGGCATGGGATGAACAATTCATAATCCAAAAGTTTGAGTCAGGGAATTATGGATTTGGAAGGCATGATGGGGATTACCCATTACACCCAGAGGCTTCAAGCTCCACTATTCTATTACTATGTCTCACAAGTATTGGATTTCATTTCATAAAATGAGGGTACACCTCTGGTTGTTATGTTAAAAATCATTTATGTCGATAACAAGGTCAAACACAGGTTTCCTTTCTCCTTTCCAAGGACCATGTTATATTCATCAAGACTCCTAAGTTTGGAAGATGAAGATGGGTATGGATGAAAGTATATGTAGGAATGGTTCTGGAAACCCTAAGAAAATTTATCTGTATAATTGTGATGACAAATTTACATGCCATGTGGTTTTGATTCACGATCTGTGGGTTATTAAAAGGATTGGGAATGTAGTGTCTCATTCTTGTACTATGAAAGGGTACAAAACATGATGAAGTAATGTCAAGGATTTTGAATCCACTTGAATAATTTGGTATGGAAATTTTGAATCAAAATCCAATTCACTTGGGTCATGAGTATGGTATAGGAAAATCATGCCAGGAATGGCCCAGAACACCCATAGGTGATATGTTATTCTGTGGTAACTTGGGCTCACAAGGATAAAAAATACCATTATATAGATCCATGATGTATCTAATTGGTAGGTATGATCCCTTATGCATTGATATCATTATCAAACATAGAGATCTATTTTCATTTCCAGTGGCCATTAAAGGATCAGATGACCCAAGGTGCTCAAATCATGAAGTGTGGTTTTTATAAAATGTAAATTCAATAAGGGTTCGAGAAGTCTAAAAATAGGTCTCCACCTGGTGAACAAGTTAACACATCATGTATATGTAAAAATAATTACTATAACTTATTCTAATACCATGGGGTCTAATAAGAATAGTGTATCTTTTTATAGAGATAAAAAGTAGGCCCAATGAGCTTTATGCCTTATATAATTAACCTTTAATTTTTTCCTACACATTATAGATGGAGAGTTTAGTGAGTGGAAACATGAATTTTTATGAATATTGCATTTGGGGGTTTTCCACATGACATGTTTTTTGTATCTTTCAATATCAGTTGATGGAATTTATATTTGGACCATAAATGTTTTGTGTTTAAGGTCATATAGATTTGATTAAAGTTAAGGTAGTTTAAGGTTGTGATGCATATAGACCTAATATGGGGTAAATGTTACTAAAGTTCCCAATTATGTTTTTTGGGGTTAGGATTATTCCAAAAACATTCCAAAAAATAGATTTAAATATTTAATATATGGATCAAGGTTCTCAATTCATGGGTACTGATATTGGAAAATCATTCCTGGTATTTCCCCAAACACACTCACGTGATGAGTTCTTCCACAATGATGTCTGAATCACAAGAATCAGAATCCCCATTTTATGGGGGAACAATGTCCATAGATGGTGTGTCTGATACATTATGCATTAATATAATGTTAAATTACATAGATCAATTTTCTATTCCATGGGCCATGAATTATTTTTATCAACTCAATGTTCTCAATACATGATGTCTAATTCATGGATTGAGGGGCATACAAGATGAAAAATCAACCCCATTCTCTAGTTGAATAGCGTAAAGATATTTTTTCCACTTCATAAAGAATAATGATGCATGATGGTCTATTCATTTCAACATCATTTAGTGGGGATAAATTTTTCATTCAGTATTAGTTTCATGCAGCCAAGACTTTTTCCTTATTGTTTATCATCATGTCGTAAGGATGTATTTTTCTGTTTCTAGATAAACATCATGTGGTGGGGATGTGGGAATAGATGTAAAGAAATGTATGAGAAGTATTAGGTGTGCAATAAATATGTAAAAAAATATGCCTTTTAGGTAGGAAAAATTATTTTATATAACTCCACCCTTCTGCAATTAGAGGAGAATTTAGGGGATGGTTTTCATTGTTGGGACAAGTATAAGTGGTTAGGGTATCACTACACTTATTGTGATGGTAGGAATCAAGACACATATGGTTCTTGAATGGGAATGGGAAAAATCTCTATTCAGGTCTGAACCATATGTATATAGGGAATTTTTCCCATTTATTTCTATACTTGGGCTAAGGATTGGAGATCTGGGTTTCACTACATATCCAGTGATCATAGGAATAATCCAAACATCGTTAAGGAGATTTCATGAAGTTTAGAATTGTGTGGTAAGGTTGTAGGCACACCTTCATGATAAGGGAACATTGAATTAAAACCTAAGACCCAATATAATGGAGTCATTATGTATCCTCAGATGATAGGAATCAATAAAAATGTAGTTCTAGAAAGAAATCTACCCATGTAGGTCTGACTTGTAAGATTGTAGGGGTGAATTTTTATGTTTATTTGTCATAAAAGGACTTGGGATTGAAGATTTGGTAATCAGTACATATCCATTTATGGTTTGAAGCAAGTCGCTAGTAGTTCTTGAAAACCATTAATTATAATTTCTTGTGGTAAGTAAATGTGGTGTTCCTTTTATTGACTTGCATCTACCAACATGATAACCCTCTCATGAATGGGTATATATAAATCAAGTGAAAAAACCCTTACAAAAATCCCTAATCTCAAATGATCCATGCTTGGTGTGAGAATTATTGAAAGGAAAAGTCTTATTTCATGACATCAAATAAATAAAAAATAATATATAAGGGAATTTTGTATCTTTTAGTGGCTGGGAAAATATATAGGATATGGGTGTCCCTAAATATCTCATTTGGAATGATAATAAAGCCATATATAGTGCTATTAACCAATGTTCTTTAGTTTCATTCATTGAGGAAATTGGTTGTGTCTTTTAATATCTTGTGGTAAGGACATAGGTGACATGAAATTAAAGGTGTTGAGTATTTGAGATCCATGTAGTTTTACATCATGGAATAATATGTTATGTCGTGTTTTTTAACGTCATGTGGTAAAGACATATACCATGTAGTTTAAAATCATGTCTTAAGGACTAGGGTCACCCTACTTGGAAGGAACATAATATTGTATATGGGCTAAAAAATAGAGGTTTTATCTTCAATAAATGTCATGCGATGGTAGGAATCAAGCCACACATAGTTCTCATATGAAGATATTCCCTATGTTGATCTGACTCTCAAACACGAACATAGGAATTTTATCATTCCTTCACATGGATCTAGATTGTGTGTTTTTAATAATTAGTGAGATAAATATTCCTATGTATTTTATCATCATGTAGAGAATCCATGTTCCATAAATTTTAACGTCATATGGAAAAGACATGTTCCATTCATTTTAACGTCATGTGGTTAGAATGTATTCCGTAATTTTTAACATCATATTCTAATAATTTCTTTTGTGTAGTTTAACTTCATGTGGTTAGGGAAAGAGTGTTCTTTTATTATAATGACTTACTTCTATGAAATATTTTTGTTATATAACATCGTGAAACTAGAATGAGAGCTGGTTTGTAGATTAGTTTATTATTTCTAGGAAATCTTTGTGCAGTTTCACTTCATGAAACTAAGACAAGATCCTTATAGTTTTAACATCATGTAGTTTGGAAGATATTTTCAGTTTAAGTAATGGTGGTGATGAAATATTCCCAATAGTTTAATTCCACATAGTAAGGACATGTTCTGTTCAATTTAATGAAATATGGCCAATGTTTGTTCCGCACAGTTGAACATAATGTGGTCAGGATATCTTTCGTGTAGTTTAATAACATTTGGTCAATATGAGATATGTTTTTTAGTTTAAAATATTTCTTCTAGGAAATATTTATACATTTTATAATCATTCTACTAGGACAATATATGGAATTATGATTAACATCAAGCTTATAGGAATTCATTGTGCGGTTTAACATCATAGGACTAGGATGAGAGACACTGTGTAGTTTAATGTCTTGTGGATAAGACATATATAGCAGATTAATGTCATGTGACTATAATAAGATATATATAGTTTTAATTTCATGTGTTTTAGATGAAATATTATTTATGGATGATTTGAATTGATATTCATAATAAATTGTGTGTTGGTGGGGGGATGTGAAATTTTCTCCATCCATTTATATTAGTGTGTAATACTTGTCGTGATAGTCCTTATGTATGTTATAAGGATTTTAAAATATAGGTTGTAGATTTATAAGCCTCTATCCTAGTATCATTGGGATTCTAAGATCCATCATCAATTCTACTTGAACGATTGAACGAAGGAAAACAATTTATTAAAGGCCCATGCTATTTGATTGTGATGAACATCAAGTATGTGTAATGTATGAAACCTATTCTCATCAAGATTCTACATCTCATTGAGAAAAGTTTTCAATTTTTGATAATCTGAGTGTTGTCCAAAAATGGCTACTCATGTATAAGGAAGTTAGACTTCTATGTGTAAAACTACCACTATCACATACACTAATAAATATGGCTTTGCATATGTAATATTATAAGTGGTGGTACGATACGCCCCTAAAGAATAGAGAATATTTCCCATCCATGACTTCTTATCCTTATTAACCATATTCTATAGTATATTTGATAGAGTCTTATTGAAGTAATATTTATTCCCACATTTAATTGTCTGATAGAGAGATGAACTATTGGACTTTATATGGTACTCCTTGTACAATTTCTGTAACTCTTTGGAATAGAAGTCGACCCAGTTTTATATTAGTGTCATGTCATGGACTCTAAATTTGGTGATGATGTGGGAATTTATTGTAAAGACCCGTAAAAATTCAAGGGAATTTTTTTCTTAATTTTCTTAAGAATTTTACAAGAGCACGGTTTCAGACGGCACCTGATTCCGAGACCCGGAGTGCCCGGAATTAATTTCCGAAGTTTGGCTCGGGTACGTTCAGTGAACGAACGAGCGGGAATTCCTAACTTTTGATCCGGTGCTCGGAATTGAAATCTGAGGGCACCGATGAACTCGCAACGCCGATATTCGCTTAAAGAGACCTTTTCGGGAGTTGCGTTTGTTGCGGGTTGAAAGTTAATTTTGGGGTTTTTAGTTTGAGTTAAATAAAATTTGTGTAGAACAAATTTTATTATAACTTGATAAAACCTACCAAAGGGGGTTGGAAGTGGGACCCACACCCACTTAACCTCCCTTGGGAGGATTAAGTGTGGTGGGGCCCACACGAACCCCTAATCCTTTCAAATTCTCCCCACTCCCTTAACGCCTCATTTATTGACTTGAGTTACTTATTTAATTATGGGAGATAATCCTTTTGAATTTCAAACTTTTGAAATTCTATTGTGTTATGTAATAATAAAATAAGTTGTTGTCTTATTTTATTTTGGGTTATTTGTTTGTCTTCTTGAGAGGTGGAGAGTTCTTCTTCTTCTTCAACTCTGACGAAGAACTCGAAGAACGTTCATCTTGACGAAGAACGCTCAAGCTCCGACGAAGAACGCCGCACCTCCATTCTTCGTTTACCGTGTCAATGAAGGGGACGCCACTTCTTCCTCGGACAACCTTCGTCGGCGTACAAGTTTCGCCAACGACGTGTCTCTTCGAACGCATCCCTTCGTCATCGAATTTGACGAACGGCTACCGCGATGCCCGACCTCCACGACGTCGTCTTCCGCAGAACGTTCACAATCTTCGAACCTTATACCCGAGGTAGGGGTTGTTGATTTCTTTTTGGTTTCCTTTTTTTTATTCTTGATCGTGAATAGCAAGTCTAACGTGTGGCCTGAATTATTTAAGTTGCGTTATTATTTTAACGTGAGGGGGCCGGACCGCACGAACACGGCCGAACCCCCCTCCATCGTTCTTGTTTATTCTTGCGGGTGGAAGCAAGTGGCGTGGTGCCGTCGCACCACGCGGATGATCGTGCAAATATTTTACGCGGCGCCGTCGCGCTACGCCGAGGTAGAATCTTCAAGAACGCGCCGCCGTCGCGCCGCGTTGAATGGAATTAAGGCACGACGAAGGGGCACGGTGCCGTCGCACCGCGCCGGATGACGAACGCCGCGGCCGGTTCCGGGCCGCGGCGGGACGAGGAGACCGCGGCCGGTTCCGGGCCGCGGCGGA
Organism: Viscum album; assembly: GCA_963277665.1. Taxonomy (NCBI): domain Eukaryota; kingdom Viridiplantae; phylum Streptophyta; class Magnoliopsida; order Santalales; family Viscaceae; genus Viscum; species Viscum album. Next base: position 945,735,303 of record OY728126.1, on the reverse strand, counting down.
AGAGAAGACCGGCGGCCGGGCCGCCGGTGTCGGAAGCCGAAGGGGGGACCGGAATTTCCGGTCCCGTTGGAGAAAACCGGCCGGCCAGCTGGCCGGCCGGAAGGCATTAAACCGGGGGAATTAATCCCCCGGCCAGCATGTAAAACCCCCCTCTTTAAGAGGGGGCGGTTCCATGAAAGGGGGGGGGGGGGGCAGCAGCCCCCCGGTTCTCTTTATTAAACCGGCCCCCACGTGGGGGCCGTTTGTTGCAAAGGCGCGGCACAAAGGCCGTGCCGCTTCAATCAGCGGGGGCTTAGCCCCCGCGTGCGGCCCCTCGCGGCGCCAGGCTGCCGCGGGCCGCCGCGCCGCCGGCCACCGCGCCGCCCCAGGGGGGGTCGGGCCGGGTCGACCCGGACCCGGACCCCCCCGTTTCGAACCAGAATCGGTTTTTGGGCCATATCTTGAGCCTCGGACCTCCGAATGACGAACCGTCTGCGGCAACGCGATCCTTGTATCGAGACGGTCGTTTCGGTATATCGCACTCAAGGTTTCGGTTTACTTTGAGTTCGGCCGGGTTGGTTCGTTCACGAAACCAACCGGGCCTTCGGAGCGGAAACGCTCATATCTTGAGCTACGGACGTCCGATTGACGTGCCGTCAGCTGTGTTGTGTCCCTCTTAGTGAGGCGAATCTTTTGGCATACTCCGCCCGAGGTTTGGACGCAGGTGGAGTACGGTCGGGTTGGTTTTGCCTTAAAAACCAACCGGGCCCCGGAGACGAAAATGCCAATAACTCTCAGACCGGGCGTCCGATCGACGCGCCGTCTGTTGCGTTGAGTTCCTGTTGACGATACGGAACTTTTGGATACATCAACTCTGGTCTTCGTGACAGTTGATGTATCAGCCTCTCGGCTCGTGGAGCGGACCCTCCGAACGAGCTTGCTATGTGCGGGAACCCTAGTGCTGGCTGCGACTGTTCTACTGCTACGACTACTACTGCTACTGTGACTGCGACGACGACAGTACAGAGATCCTGTGTGGATTCGACGACGACGACTACAGCACTCAGCGATCCTACGTGGATCAGTGCTACAGGTCCTGTGTGGGCCCGATCCTGTGTGGGTCACTGCGCTCAGCGGTCCTGTGTGAACCAGCGCCTACAGGTCCTGTGTGGTCCCGATCCTGTGTGGGTCTTTTCGGGGGTTAGTTACCTATCGATCCTTCGTGGGTCCGACGACTTAGATGGATCAGTGATCATCTTTATCGTCCTTGAAGAAGTATACCTGTGTGAGCAAAATCCTATTGCTTTCCTGTGTGGATTGTGTTGTGCAATCCTGTGTGGATTACGTTTTGCTTTCCTGTGTGGAATACGTTTACTTTCCTATGTGGACTGAGTTGTACTTGGGCTCGGAGGTTAGAGCGTATTTGAATTGATGACTTAGGTATATGTATGGGCATATACCTAAGCAGTGTCGGTTAATACTTCGTGATTGTTACTTTTCTTCGTGGTTTATCCTTTGTGGATTTGAGAGACCTTCAGGGGTCTCGGGGTCCCTACTGAGTAGCTTATACTCACCCCTGCACGGGCTTTGCCCGCACTACGTTGTGTTGGTTGCAGACGACGGACAGCGTTGACCTTAGCTGAGGCTTGCAGAGCGGGACGGTACCCGGAGGTGGACCACTGGGCGGGACGTGCACGGAGCGGACGGCGGGACCCGTGGAGCAGAGGAGCTATCTGTACCCACCCTTCAGGTGGGATTTCCAGTGGACAGCTCGGTGTAGCGGCTTTTACTTTTCAGTTGCTGTTTTCCCTTTCGAGTTGTACTTTACTTTCAGTTTGGGTTTGTATTCTGGCCCATTTACCTTTCCGCACTTCCAGTCGTACTCTGCTTTGTTTAGTGTTTACTTTCCGCTTGTTTACTCTGTGGTGTGTGTTTACTTTTCAAAGGCAATGCCTTCCCTTTTTACCGGGATTTACGCCTTGGTGCTAGTCGCCAGCCCCTGGCCTATGGAAGGCGGGCTTGGGGTAGTCACGGCACGGACCCCGAGGGCGGGTCGTGACAAATTGGTATCAGAGGAGTTCGGTTCTACCGTGAACTCTGATCTTTTCTATGTGAAGCAATAATGTTTAGCGTATTGAGTGTGGATATCAGTCCAGGGAGTCCAGTGTTGGTGCGGCGGCCGACGTATCCGTACACCAGGACCCTGACTTCTGATTTCCGACTTAATGCACGAAAACATTGATTGCGTTTGTGTTTCAAAGTTTTCTTTGTGATTACTTATATCAGCTCACCAGGTATACTGTTCTGACCGTGGTGCACCTGTTTCCTTTTCAGGATGGCCCCACGACGGCAGCCAGCTAGGGTTCCGAGAGTCGAGTGTGACGACAGCCCACCGAGCGACGAGGCCTCGGTGCAGGGCCCTTTTCCAGTAGTGGCACCGGCGGTAGCTTTACCCGCCGATCCCCCGATGCTTCCAGCAGCAGCCGCTGACGATGCACGTCGCCTCAGCGCACTGCATGAGTTCCAGCGCCAGCGACCGCCCAGGTTTCGCGGGGAGACGGATCCCCAGGCAGTAGAGGAATGGCTGGAGGCAGTGGTTCGAGTGTTTAGGCTAGTGAGGACACCAGCAGACCTCATGGTGATCCTCGCTGCGAGCCTACTACACACAGCAGCAGGACGATGGTGGAGCTTGATGCTCCAGGTGCACGATGAGGCATCTCTACTTTGGACGGACTTTGAGAGCCTCTTCCGCTCGGAGTTCGTCCCAGCCACCCTTCGTGCGGTGCGTATCCAGGAGCTTCTACAGCTGCGGCAGGGTAGCATGACGGTCGCTCAGTACTCGGCGAGATTTACCGATCTCTCGCGCTACTCGACCGACATGGTACGAGACCCATTCTTCCGGGCCCAGACCTTCGAGCAGGGTTTGAGACACGAGATCAGGGCATCGCTGATCTCCCTCAGCATACCGACTCAGACAAGAGTACTGGAGCGGGCCCTTCTGATCGAGATCTTCCTTGCTGAGTCTACACCAGCACAGCGACCCACCGCAGGGCGGCACGTGGCAGAGTCATCTGCAGCAGGCAGTCGACGGATGACTCAGGGGTCTAGACAGACCAGACCTTCGGGCAGACGACCTCAGGATACTGGCTCAGCAGTGCGGGGCACACAGCGCGGGGCCAGTCTTCCGAGAGGCAGACAGTGCTACTCGTGCGGCGGGCAGGGCCACATGGCTCGTGACTGCCCGACCCGCCGTGCCGAGGAGCAGCAGACGGTTGAGGGACCACCGAGGCAGAGGCAGAGGGTCGACCGTGGCGGTCCGCAGGGAGGAGGCAGACGAGGTAGAGGAGCTGGACGAGCAGCTGGTGGTGGACGACGCTTTGAGGCTCTGCCACCACCACCACCAGGAGGTCCACCCCGACCACAGGGAGCTGGCGGGCAGCGACAGGCACAGCTCCAGGCAGTAGAGGCCTATGACCACGGCGCACCCGAGATGATTCGAGGTACTATCTATGTCTATTCCACCCTTGCTGTAGTTCTTATAGACACAGGAGCGAGTCATTCTTTCATAGCCGCTGCCCTTTTTCGGAGCTCGAAGATTCCGACAGAGCCGTTGGCTTGATCCTTACGGCTAGAGACTCCTACGGGAGCAGACTCGACGATTACGCACTGGTGCCGGCAGTGTGAGCTCACTCTAGGAGGCGAGAGCTTCGGCTGGGATCTTCTTGTAGCAGTGTCGAGGCCTTACGACGTCATCTTGGGCATGGATTGGCTATCTACGGTCCATGCACAGATTGACTGTTTTAGGCGCAAGGTGCGATGTGTACGCACCGACGGGAGTAGGTTCACCTTCACCGGCGAGAAGGGAGCCTTTGTAGCACAGGATGGACTTCCGCGGAGGAGAGGACAGCCCATCACTCATCAGTTGGCTAGCCTCATCCTTGGAGCAGTTGACGTGCGGAGTCCTGGTTTTCCTGCAGTGGTGGATCAGTTTGCGGACGTTTTTCCTGACGACGTTCCAGGGCTACCTCCTCGCAGAGAGGTAGACTTTTATATTGACTTGTACCCCGGGACAGCCCCGATATCCACTCCAGCATATCGGATGGCCCCCGCCGAGCTTCGAGAGCTACGGGTACAGTTGGAGGACTTGCAGGGCAAGGGATTCATCCGACCCAGTGTTTCACCCTGGGCTTCCCCGATATTGTTCGCCAAGAAGGCGGACGGGAGCTTGCGACTTTGTGTTGACTATCGTCTCCTGAACCAGGTGACAGTGAGGAACAAGTATCCGCTACCGAGGATTGATGACCTCTTTGATCAGCTCAAGGGAGCACGGTGGTTCTCGAAGATAGACCTCAGGTCAGGCTATCATCAGCTCAGAGTCAGAGACGAGGATGTGCAGAAGACGGCCTTCAGATGTCGGTATGGCCACTATGAGTTCTTGGTTATGCCTTTCGGTGTAACCAATGCTCCAGCAGTGTTCATGGCTCTCATGAACAGGATCTTTCAGCCATACCTCGATCGGTTTGTCGTGGTCTTCATCGACGACATTCTGATTTACTCTACGACAGAGGAGGAGCACGCCTATCACTTGCGAGTTGTTCTTGACACACTCTGAGAGCACCAGCTTTATGGTAAGCTCTCGAAGTGCCAGTTCTGGATACGTGAGGTCCACTTTTTGGGACACGTTATCTCTGAGGCGGGAGTTGCAGTGGATCCCGCGAAGATTGAGGCTGTGTTAGCTTGGGAGCCACCCATGAGCGTGACTGAGGTTCGGAGTTTCTTGGGACTAGCTGGATACTATCGGAGATTCGTACCAGACTTCTCTAGAGTTGCAGCATCACTCACAGCTTTGACGAAGAAGGGGAAACCCTTCGTGTGGTCAGACAGATGTCAGCATAGCTTCCAGGAGCTGAGACATAGCTTGACTAGCGCACCTATCTTGAGGTTTCCTGAGGAGGGAGTAGGGTACGTAGTCTACTGCGATGCATCAGGGACCGGAATCGGATGTGTTCTGATGCAGGAGCGGGCCGTGATCGCCTATGGATCATGTCAGTTGAGGCCGCATGAGCAGAACTACGCTACCCATGACCTGGAGTTAGCAGCAGTGGTCTTCGCTCTGAAGACATGGCGACACTATCTGATGGGCGAACGCTTTACAGTCTTTTCCGATCATCAGAGTCTCAGGTATATCTTCTCGCAGAAGGACCTGAACCTGAGACAGCGGCGATGGCTCGAGTTCCTCCAGGACTATGACTTTGAGATAGTCTATACTCCTGGTAAGGGGAACGTAGTAGCCGATGCCCTCAGCAGGAGGACGTGCATTCAGCTACTTGAGGAGGCGACGGAGCAGCTAGCCTCTTTGCAGATATCCTTCGTGGATAGAGATGGAGCAGCCTTTCTTCAGTCTCTCACAGTCACTCCTCCACTACTGCAGCGGGTCAGAGAGGCACAACGTGAGGACGCTGACTGTGAGACACGGCGTGCACAGATATCCTCGGGACAAGCACCCGATGGTTTCTCCCTTGGAGCAGAGCACGACATCCTTTTCAGAGGACGTACCATGGTACCAGTCGCTTTGCGAGAGGAAGTGCTGAGGGAGTTTCACACTTCTCCTTTAGCGGTACATCCTGGAGTGGCGAAGATGTACCAGGACCTCAGACGACAACACTGGTGGACGGGCATGAAGAAGGCTGTAGCAGAGTTCGTTTCTCGATGCCTCACCTGTCAGCAGGTGAAGGCAGAGCATCAGGTACCAGCAGGCTTAGTACAGCCCTTGGAGGTTCCGGAGTGGAAGTGGGACGGCATATCTATGGACTTCGTGACTGGACTTCCACGCACTTCCAGAATTCACGACTCCATCTGGGTGATTGTTGACCGACTCACCAAGTCGGCACACTTCTTACCCATCAGAGAGCAGGGCTCAGTAGAGAGCTTGGGACGTCTCTACGTTCAGGAGATTGTGCGGCTCCACGGCGTGCCATCATCTATCGTCTCCGATCGAGATGCCCGCTTTACTTCCCGGCTTTGGAAGGGGTTGCAGGAGGCGTTCGGGAAGCAGCTACGTCTTAGCACAGCTTTTCACCCTCAGACGGATGGTCAGACTGAGAGGACCATTCAGACTCTCGAGGACATGCTCCGCGCATGTGTCCTCGACTTTGGTCGTAGCTGGGAGGACCACCTACCCTTGGTGGAGTTCGCATACAACAACAGCTACCACTCCACCATCGGGATGGCACCATACGAGGCGTTGTACGGCCGACCATGTAGATCTCCTTTGTGCTGGATAGACCCTGGGGAGTCAGCACTGGTGGGACCGGAGATGGTCCAGGCCACGACAGAGAAGGTCCAGGTCATCCAGGAGCGGATGAGGACAGCTCAGAGCCGGCAGAAGTCATACGCTGACAGGAGGCGGAGGCCACTGGAGTTCGAGGATGGCGACCACGTCTTCTTGCGGGTCTCACCTCGACGTGGTATTCGGAGATTTGGCCGAGGCGGCAAGTTATCTCCGCGCTTCATCGGACATTTCCAGATTCTCAGCAGGATTGGTGAGGTGGCTTATCGCCTGGCTCTACCACCTCAGTTGCACCGGGTGCACGAAGTCTTCCACGTATCTCAGCTAAGGAGATACGTGCATGACCCGACACACATCATTGACCATGGGGAGCTTGACGTTGACGATGGGGCGACTTTTACGGAGGTCCCGGTGGAGATAGAGGATCGACAGGAGCGGGTCCTGCGTGGGCGATCGATTCCTCTTGTGCGCATCAGATGGCAGCACGGGAATCTCCAGGAGAGCACATGGGAGCGGGAGGCTCAGATGCGTGCTCAGTACCCTCATTTGTTTCCCTAGTTTTTGATGTATCTTTACGGGGACGTAAAGCCCTGAGGTGGGAGTAATGTAAAGACCCGTAAAAATTCTAGAGAATTTTTTTCTTAATTTTCTTAAGAATTTTACAAGAGCACGGTTTCAGACGGCACCTGATTCCGAGACCCGGAGTGCCCGGAATTAATTTCCGAAGTTTGGCTCGGGTACGTTCAGTGAACGAACGAGCGGGAATTCCTAACTTTTGATCCGGTGCTCGGAATTGAAATCTGAGGTCACCGATGAACTCGCAGCGCCAATATTCGCTTAAAGAGACCTTTTCGGGAGTTGCGTTTGTTGCGGGTTGAAAGTTAATTTTGGGGTTTTTAGTTTGAGTTAAATACAATTTGTGTAGAAAAAATTTTATTATAACTTGATAAAACCTACCAAAGGGGGTTGGAAGTGGGACCCACACCCACTTAACCTCCCTTGGGAGGATTAAGTGTGGTGGGGCCCACACGAACCCCTAATCCTTTCAAATTCTCCCAACTCCCTTAACGCCTCATTTATTGACTTGAGTTACTTATTTAATTATGGGAGTTAATCCTTTTGAATTTCAAACTTTTGAAATTCTATTGTGTTATGTAATAATAAAATAAGTTGTTGTCTTATTTTATTTTGGGTTATTTGTTTGTCTTCTTGAGAGGTGGAGAGTTCTTCTTCTTCTTCAACTCTGACGAAGAACTCGAAAAACGTTCATCTTGACGAAGAACGCTCAAGCTCCGACGAAGAACACCGCACCTCCATTCTTCGTTTACCGTGTCAACGAAGGGGACGCCACTTCTTCCCCGGACAACCTTCATCGGCGTACAAGTTTCGCCAACGACGTGTCTCTTCGAACGCATCCCTTCGTCATCGAATTTGACGAACGGCTACCGCGACGCCCGACCTCCACGACGTCGTCTTCCGCGGAACGTTCACAATCTTCGAACCTTATACCCGAGGTAGGGGTTGTTGATTTTTTTTTGGTTTCCTTATTTTTATTCTTGATCGTGAATAGCAAGTCTAACGTGTGTCTTGAATTATTTAAGTTGCGTTATTATTTTAACGTGAGGGGGCCGGACCGCACGAACACGGCCGAACCCCCCTCCATCGTTCTTGTTTATTCTTGCGGGTGGAAGCAAGTGGCGTGGTGCCGTCGCACCACGCGGATGATCGTGCAAATATTTTACGCGGCACCGTCGCGCTACGCCGAGGTAGAATCTTCAAGAACGCGACGCCGTCGCGCCGCGTTGAATGGAATCAAGGCACGGCGAAGGGGCGCGGTGCCGTCGCACCGCGCCGGATGACGAACGCCGCGGCCGGTTCCGGGCCGCGGCGGGACGAGGAGACCGTGGCCGGTTCCGGGCCGCGGCGGAAGAGAAGACCGGCGGCCAGGCCGCCGGCGTCGGAAGCCGAAGGGGGGACCAGAATTTCCGGTCCCGTTGGAGAAAACCGGCCGGCCAGCTGGCCGGCCGGAAGGCATTAAACCGGGGGAATTAATCCCCCGGCCAGCATGTAAAACCCCCCTCTTTATGAGGGGGGCGGTTCCATGAAAGGGGGGGGGGCAGCAGCCCCCCGGTTCTCTTTATTAAACCGGCCCCCACGTGGGGGCCGTTTGTTGCAAAGGCGCGGCACAAAGGCCGCGCCGCATCAATCAGCGGGGGCTTAGCCCCCGCGTGCGGCCCCTCGCGGCGCCGGGCCGCCGCGGCCCGCCGCGCCGCCCCAGGGGGGGGGGGGGGGTCGGGCCGGGTCGGCCCGGACCCGGACCCCCCCGTTTCGAACCAGAATCGGTTTTTGGGCCATATCTTGAGCCTCGGACCTCCGAATGACGAACCGTCTGCGGAAACGCGATCCTTGGAATGAGACGGTCGTTTCGGTATATCGCACTCAAGGTTTCGGTTTACTTTGAGTTCGGCCGGGTTGGTTCGTTCACGAAACCAACCGGGCCTTCGGAGCGGAAACGCTCATATCTTGAGCTACGGACGTCCGATTGACGTTCCGTCAGCTGTGTTGTGTCCCTCTTAGTGAGGCGAATCTTTTGGCATACTCCGCCCGAGGTTTGGACGCAGGTGGAGTACGGTCGGGTTGGTTTTGCCTTAAAAACCAACCGGGCCCCGGAGACGAAAATGCCAATAACTCTCAGACCGGGCGTCCGATCGACGCGCCGTCTGTTGCGTTGAGTTCCTGTTGACGATACGGAACTTTTGGATACATCAACTCTGGTCTTCGTGACAGTTGATGTATCAGCCTCTCGGCTCATGGAGCGGACCCTCCGAACGAGCTTGCTATGTGCGGGAACCCTAGTGCTGGCTGCGACTGTTCTACTGCTATGACTACTACTGCTACTGTGACTGCGACGACGACAGTACAGAGATCCTGTGTGGATTCGACGACGACGACTACAGCACTCAGCGATCCTACGTGGATCAGTGCTACAGGTCCTGTGTGGGCCCGATCCTGTGTGGGTCTCTGCGCTCAGCGGTCCTGTGTGAACCAGCGCCTACAGGTCCTGTGTGGGCCCGATCCTGTGTGGGTCTTTTCGAGGGTTAGTTACCTATCGATCCTTCGTGGGTCCGACGACTTAGTTGGATCAGTGATCATCTTTATCGTCCTTGAAGAAGTATACCTGTGTGAGCTAAATCCTATTGCTTTCCTGTGTGGATTGTGTTGTGCAATCCTGTGTGGATTACGTTTTGCTTTCCTGTGTGGAATACGTTTACTTTCCTGTGTGGGCTGAGTTGTACTTGGGCTCGGAGGTTAGAGCGTATTTGAATTGATGACTTAGGTATATGTTTGGGCATATACCTAAGCAGTGTCGGTTAATACTTCGTGATTGTTACTTTTCTTCGTGGTTTATCCTTTGTGGATTTGAGAGACCTTCAGGGGTCTCGGGATCCCTACTGAGTAACTTATACTCACCCCTGCACGGGCTTTGCCCGCACTACGTTGTGTTGGTTGCAGACGACGGACAGCGTTGACCTTAGCTGAGGCTTGCAGAGCGGGACGGTACCCGGAGGTGGACCACTGGGCGGGATGTGCACGGAGCGGACGGCGGGACCCGTGGAGCAGAGGTGCTATCTGTACCCACCCTTCAGGTGGGATTTCCAGTGGACAGCTCGGTGTAGCGGCTTTTACTTTTCAGTTGCTGTTTTCCCTTTCGAGTTGTACTTTACTTTCAGTTTGGGTTTGTATTCTGGCCCATTTACCTTTCCGCACTTCCAGTCGTACTCTGCTTTGTTTAGTGTTTACTTTCCGCTTGTTTACTCTGTGGTGTGTGTTTACTTTTCAAAGGCAATGCCTTCCCTTTTTACCGGGATTTACGCCTTGGTGCTAGTCGCCAGCCCCTGGCCTATGGAAGGCGGGCTTGGGGTAGTCACGGCACGGACCCCGAGGGCGGGTCGTGACATTTATGATCTTTATTATGTAATTCATCATGAATTCCTTGAGGTTGTTTACCTCATCACATTTGGAGAAAAATTAGGTATCATTAAGGATGTACTTGAACTTATGAGGTGTGGTTGAGTGATACAACCCCACAACATTCATTCCACATATGAAAAATAGCCAATATAATGTAGTTATTTATAGAAATTATAGGGTTTTATAGATGAATCATGCATGTATAATTCATACAATGCCTTTCTTGGTGAATTCCACATAGTCTTATACCATGGTTTTTGAGTACTAACCCATCCTCTTGATTTGGTGAGAGAGCCTAGTCCAAGACTATTTAACACTACATGAGCTTGCATGGACTTCTTCCATGATTTAGGGAATTTAACATTCTGTTATTTATATAATGATTATTACATTCAATTCTCACCTTTAGTGGGATTTTGTCTCTTTTGAACTATCCTATATGGTGAATTTCGCAGATCATCGCCTAATATTTTCCATTTCAGTTCTGTTGGTCATGAGGGTTCCATTATAAATATAATCAATTATAGGATTCATTCACAGATGTTTTGATATCGATTCGTTGTTCTCTATGGATGTTTTGACAAGATTTATTTCATACATTTCCCATATGGTGATAGATTCTTCCATTCTTTGGATCCTAACGCAGAAGATTGCATCACCCAGATCAGGGTCTTCTAGGACTATTCCAACATTAGCCAATGCATCGCCATGAGCATTTTGAGATTGGGGAACATGATGCAATGTGGGCTCAAATTGAACTATTCCATTATTCTGCTATTGTATCAAGTGAAAGTGGTTCATTATTCATTTTTAATGGAATTTTCACCATTAATATTCATTATCATTAGCTATAAATCCCCATTAATGTTTAGGTAGGCTATTTATAGCTATAGGAAAAATCCCAACCCAATGATAAGGTTTTGGTGCTTGAATTAATTATTCATTCAACATTTTGATAGGGAGAATTAGTAGAGAAAATTACTCTTTATATGGAGAAAAAATAAATCCTTAATCCCACCCGATTGATAATTAGGATTTTCCATTCCTTTTTCAATAGGATATATGGAGGCTCCATAAAAAAGACATCTCCCATTTTGGGGAGTTTCATGGGAAGATAAAACATACACATTAAGAATTTCAGTATCCACTGGTGTAATTTCTGCGGTGGGATGTTCCATGGGGAAGTCATCAAGGTTTTTCCCTTTTTATAACTACTGAGATACAAATAGAAAATTCTACTGTTTTAGAATGACCACCCATCGATCCAAGCACCCAGTTAGAATGGGATGGGCAAGGATGTTCTTGGGAGGATCTATAAAATAGAATATGTTGGATTGATGGGTCTTCATGTAATTCCTCATTTTTTCGACTAAAATTATGAGTGAAAGGAATTCCATGTCGATATCTGAGTATCATGTGTTTGTAACGAACATTTTTCACTTTAGTTAGTAAATACTACTCTAAGTCAACGAATCATTCTTTTCTGTGAGGATGGATCCAATAGATAGTTCCATAGAGACCACATATAATATGAGAGTATTTTTGTCCACTGGTGGAATCATGTCTGGAGGGTGCAACAGGTACTCATTGAGTAACTTGAAGGTTTCCTAGCAGTCCTCATTCCATTGATAGGTGACTCAATTACCCATTATCTTGGCAATAGAGAGATATTTTCCATCCAGGTTGTCTATAAAAAATTTAATGTATACAAGGTGACTTATATCCCCCTAAATTCATTGATATTCTTGGGGTGGACAATGATAGAATATAACAAGCCTTTCTGGGTTAACCTCAACATCATGGTGGGATACTACAAAGCAATGAAACATCCTTGGTGTTAACCTAAAAGTGAATTTTAGTGGATTGATTTTCAAACTGTGATATCACAACTTGTCAAATACTACTTTATGATCCATGAAGTGATTAGATCAATATTGAGATTTCAGCACCAGGTCATTAAAATAACTTTAATTAATTTTTTCCATGAATTAAATGATGGTATGATGCATGGAATATGGATATGTATTTCCAGTCTTCTTTTATCCAAATATAATGAATTTATAGAAAAAATACCCTAGGATTTCTCTCACATTAGTTGCTTCATCATCTTGAGGGGCCATCTTTATCTATTTTTACACAAAGTATCCACCCATGAAAGAGATGGACTAGAAGAAAGTAATTGCATACCCTAATCAATGCATACCCTAATCAATGGATTCTTTTTCTTGAAAGGGATGATGTTGGCGAGCCATCATTGTTATTTCACTTCTCTTAGAATGTTTTATTTGATTAATTTTTAATGTTCCACCTCAAAATTGGTTGCATGATATGGGTTCATCATCCCGAATTCCCACATAAAACATTTATGGTCATTGATTAAGCTGATATGGTGTGTAGTCACATTGGGATTCAGTCCAGAAGTTTTTTTATAATTCAATGTGATCACATATAGGGTTTTTTTGAAATGTGATGTATATCTCTTTCTCCTTGAGAGGAATGGAGGAACTAATCAATGTAGGTCATGGTTCATCATCATTTCCTTAGAGTTACATTCCCATGTTCATCAATGGTGGTGGAAATTCATTCCATGAATGTAGGAGGTGATTTCATGAGGCCATCCTCCTCTTCTTTCCCCTATAATTTTCTTGATGATTTTTTAAATGGAAGTCGACAATCTATGGCATCTATGTCACTTTCAAGGTGTGATGGGTGATAATAAAAGTAATTTTTATCCTCTTCTGCCAAAGTCATTATAGAGGGAATATAGGGCTAATTTTCATTTACACTATTACTAGAGATATAAGGGTCGTGTACATCTGGAATCAGTTCTATAGATTTAACTAATTTTTTTGGGAGAACATAGTCACTCTCATGTAGATTCCATGGTTTTTTAGCTGTGTTATGTGATACATTATGATTTACAAATGGTATATCATCACCCACCCTTTTTTCCTTCCCTTTTGTAGAAACCTTACTCATCATACGTGGAATTCAATGTATCAAAGGAGGAACTTACACTATGTAATATGATGAACATACCATTGATGGGTTATTTCAAAAAATAATATAATGATGATGGAACTTCTACACATATATGGAGCTACGACCATCCGATCAAGAAATTTTTTTGTGATGTCTTGCTGGATAACCATAAACATGGTTTTAGATGTGAAATCCCCAAACTTATCTATGAGCATGATCTTCTCAAGTTGTCTTTGATAATGCTTATTATACCCTTGAATGGTCATATTTGTGGGAGGAAATCCCTTTATCTATATACCAATTGATGGAAGGTTCAAATATTGATGAGATTTATCCCAGAACCATTTTCAATCACAGACCATCAAATGTTGTCATTATTGAATCGACCAGATATATATAGGGGCGTGAAGTTTTATATAATGACATATTCCAGATCTTGGTCTCTGTATGAGATGGTGACATGAAACTATAGTATAATGGTCTCAATTTATAGACTTCGAATGCATCATCTTCTATCTTGAAAACCTGTGAAATCTAGAGGTATTCAATAAGTGCCTCTCTGAGTTATTTTTAAATATGGAGTATATCCTGGATTAAGAGAATGTCTAGGAGAACCTCCATCTATTTAATAATGTCATACTTTTTTCTATAGGTCAACACTTCCCATATTTGTGTTTCTTCTAACTATACCTCCTAGGAGAAGAGACATTCTAGCACGATTAGCCTAGTTATTTTTTATAGACAGAGGGGGCTTCTTCAAGTGACGCAGTTCATTCTGACCTTCCTCATTGACTGTGGTAATTAGATAATCACACCCTATATAGATGGTGATTTAAAAAAACTTCTTTCAGATGAATATTATAGGGCTTTGAGACACATCCATGTCTCTATTGGGTATGATGGAGTTCTTGTACATGAATCTCATTTTTATATATACCCACTATGGGGATGTGACCAAAATATTGGGCTCGACCGTGCCTATTTTTCCCATGTTTCCTTGTTTCCTACCCATGTATTCTACTAATCCCTAGTTGGGTGTGAGAACTCTTACATGGAGGCATATTGAACCTTAGATAAGGGGACTTCCATGTGTATCACATTCATAGAACACAAAGTGATTTCTTCATTTGAAGTGTGTTTTGTTTGGTAGGGAGGTTTCTATGATTTATATGTTGTAGGGAAGAAAATTCAAGAGATAGATTTTGTGTTGTAGAAGTATATGATTATTTTTATTCTCTTTCTTCGAGTTTCTGATGATTATTTCCACCGTCATGAGGTCTTTTTAATGTCACCTCCCTTGAAAATGTTCCTATTATGGATATATGAATTCATGATATTAGAGTGGTATGAGCTTTGAAAACTGTATTTCAAGTCATTTAGTCATTGTTCTTCTTACCACTATTGGACATAACTCTATACAAATCAACTTATTCTTCTGATTGGGTAATAGTTATGTAGGTCACCTACTTTGGGGAGTTTTCAAAAATCACATGTATGAAATCATCCATGATTTGGAGAACATAATTGAATGTTAATAATCCAAAATGTTATTACATATCCTCCTATGAAATGGGTAGTGGTTTGGATGATCGGTGAGGATAATCTCATTGGGATTTATGTGATGTGATAGCTTGAGCAAGTTATTATACATTGATAATTAAGAATTTAAAGGAACATGGTCATTTTAGAAGTAGTTTAAATTATTCATCCATTCCTCAACACTCAGGTGACCATGATCTATTTTTTATATTGATCAAGGTAGACTTTTTGGTATTTTTTACTCGATAGGAAGCGTTTTGTGGTTTAGAGTTTTTTGGGGTGCATAAATAGGGACTAGTAGTGGTTTCAGGGAAAATGATAGTTTATCCTTTATCAATCCTTTCTCCATGTTTTAATGGTATGAGCTATGACATATCATGGGTTTTATGAATTTTAGCTATGAAATGTTGCTCTATTTCAGTGAACTCACATAACCCACCTAGATTCCTCTTTGGGATCATAGGTGTCCGTATATTATCTCATATATTTTACATTTTGATTTATTGAAATCATTCCATTGATATATCGATACTGAAGGAATATTTTAAACAAATAATTCAATCATAGAAGATAAAAAAAGATCTAATTTTAATATTTCATTCAATTTATTAGGATGAAAATTGTGTTTTTCCTCAACACGGATCTAGACAGGTAAGGGAATTGGTGATGGTATTTTCATCCTACAACGGATCCTACTAGAAGGACTATGTACCAAGAAATGGATGGTCCTACCATATTCTCTACAATACAATTAATATTTCTTTCTTCTAGTTTATTTCAAGGGACTAAAAATGTACCACATCTAATTATGAAGTGTGTCAGATCATGTTCTGGGTCACCCACACCATCAATGGTCGAGAAGGTAGGGTTTCAGAGATTTGGTGGATATAAAGTGTCATCCAACAATTGAGGATATGTATTTCTCTTAGGATACACAAGTGTGTGTACCCTTCCATATAATCCATTAGAGTATTTAGGGTCTCAACGAGGTTGATATATTCTAGTGGTATTTCTATTTGAGCTTCCACCCATCAATATGGGAGTATATAGGCTTTTATAATGTTTCCCACTTTTCTTCTCCTGATGATTCTCCATTCATGTAAAGTTGGAATGATTACCCAAGAGTGTAATAGGCGGTTACCATAATGGAGGGATATCATGATTATTTTTTACTTCCATTTTTATTTAGATTAGCATAATGGAATTGGGTCCAGTCTTATGCTAAGATACGACTCTTATGGGAAGATCATCTCTAGGAGGAAGATTAATTTTCACTTCCTAAAGATGATACCCAATATAAATATTTCCCCCAAGTATATCCTTGTTGAGTTGTATGAGTGTTTTTTCCCATTATCATATCATGAAATCTATTATTCCAATGATTTTTTATTTTCATGGGTGGTGATTGGGATTTTTCCACACCTTTACCTTTATCCTTGGTAGTGTTTTGATATATATGTGGTAGCTCGATTTTGGAGGTTCCAAATTTTGGATTGTCCTCATGTTCTAGGAACATGAAGCCTCATTTTTTCCATCTAGATCCTCCTCTTGGGGAATATTTCCATTATTACATCCCTCTTCATCAACATATTTATCCACATTATATGTCATGTTTATAGTGATGACATTCATAGAGTTGTATCGAGAAATGGTGGAAATTCCATGACATTCAATGAAATAGTATAATTCTGAACTTCCTTTTTAGGATCATTCCTTGAACCTTTATCTCTATTGGTTCTTTATAGCTTCAAACCCCAGAGGGGAATCATTTCCATAGTTTTACTCTTATCCAATTATGACATACGAGTATGGATCCTAAGAATGTTTCTGATCATGAAAATTTATTGGGGCCTAAATATAAGAAGTTTTGTTTGGGGTAGGAGGAATGGATTACATGACGATTGTTTATTTTAACCTCCCAAATAGAAGAAGGATTATTTTGTCTATTTTGATGATGATGATGATGATGAAAATTACCCAATTCCTATGGTGTAGGGACTATTTTGGGCCACGATTCGAATTGATTGATCATGTTGTTGAGGATCTAGTGATTCTTGTCAAGGATTTTATGAATCATGGGATTGAAATTGACATATAAAGTTTCACATCCCACATGGATATATTTAATCTTTGATCATTGTTGATTCCCCAGGACCTCCATGGGGGATGATGAACCTAGTGATTGAGTTTGAAATATAAATTCCTCAAGACCAGGGGGGATGCAATTTGTTTCAAACTGCTGTGGATATGTCCTAAATCAATTCAGTAATTAACAATTAAAGATGTGGAGGTCCTGGTTGATATTCCTAAGTCCTAGAAGGCTGGGTTCTCTATTAGATTCTCACTATATAATTCTCTACTATGACCCATTTTATGTGGAACATCTATACATATGTGTGATCTTGGTGAAATGATACCCCATAATGGGAGATACTTTTTATGGGAGGTTTCCAAGTTTATTAAAACCATAAAATAAATGCTTGAAATTTATTCCTATTGTTTTGAGGGTCCCAGTTCAATGAATTGTGTGTTTTCCTCAGCCTATGTTCAAGATGTCTTGTCACTGCTGATGTAGCGGAATTATATTGTAGTAAAAAACTGGCTTCTGTGTTACCCGGTCCTCTGATTTCACAAGAAGGCATGACATTATAGGATGTCATATCTGAGGGGTTTTATTGTTCTTGGGATATAGTGAAATTAAATCCTATATATTTCTACCATTCCTAGATATGTAAATGTGATTATTCTTTTGAAATAAGTATGATGAATGTTGTCATGATGGAGAGACCAAAACTACATAGATATTTGTCATACTCTGTCATTCTTGGGATCTGGGCTATAGAAAAGATAGCCATATTTACCTGACAATAGAGTTTATTAATGGTCTGGAGGTGATACTCATATATTGGGTAATGGATACATCTATACTTTAGTCACTGATGATTTTCCCACAAATTTTAGAAAATCTATGGCATTCACTCGTTGCCTAATTGTTTGGTATCTCATTGTTAGAAGTGGAAAGAGGCCATAACATGGTGGGGAGGTTTTTCTCACCTAACTCCATACATATGTTAATGTAAGTTTCTATTTCAGCAAACATAAATTCTTCTATTCATTCATATCACAAAATGTGCTTTTTGGGGTCACCTACTGATTGGGGTGGAGTGTTTCTAGAAGTTGTTGGGAAACTATATATGGTTTACCTTGATTTTTTCATCAACTCTTTATATAAATGTTTCTAACATTTAAACACCTATCTATAATGATCTATCTAGGAAGGGGGGATTATCTTATCTATGGGATATGTCACCGTGGTGAGGTTGACCACGTCAGATGTTAGGATTAAAGTCTTTGTGATCCATCACCACACTACCACAAGTAGGAATATCACAGTAATTTTCTCCATCTACATAATTTGAATAGTTAATGAACCCTTGAGGTGTTATAAATGTTTATTGAACAACCTCAAGAACCCTGTAATTGAGAATATTGAAAATATGATTCTCATTATGTATCATGGATGGAATATTCCAACATATATTTTGAGTTTGTGCTGGTATACGATGTTGCACTATTAGAGCTTCTGGATTTTTTTGATAACTATCTAGAGCTATGAGAATATGATCCCACTAAATGGAAGAAAATATAATATGGAATGTAGCTTCATTTACATGAATATGATCCTTTACTAGGTCATGTGTCATTATTCCAAGGCGAGCCATAGTCGGAATGGGGACATGATCAAGATTGTGAGACTATAGGGTATGATTCCTTTCATTTATGCTTGGAATATAAGCCCATCCATTGGATTTTGTTTCTCTAACATGGTAAGACATGGTTGGAGTGGGAATATTATACCATTCGAATATGAATCCCACTTTGAAATGTACTAATAGACCTCTATAATGGGAGATGGTATATGAGCCACCTCATGTATAGCCTCAGATGGATATTGGTGTTGTTGTTCATCATAAAAAGTATGGATATGAGACTGGCTTCCATGAGATACTAAATTATTTTTGGAGTTATCACTAATAGTAATATGAACCTTTCATGAGGCATGTCCCACTCTCACAAGCTGATCCCCGACCAAAATGGGGATATGAGCCTGATCCTAGGATTTTGATGTTTGCTGCTTGTTTTCTATGACAAGATTATAATCCTAACCTGATACATGTGATGCTCTCACATGGTGTTCCCCAGCCATAATGAGTGTATAAGTCCCGTACAGGAACATTGGAATATGGTACTGGTATTTTGTGACAGAAATATGACCATTTCCTAAGGCATGTTTCACACTCACGTGGTTAGCCCAGTTGGAATGGTAATATGAGATGGTTTCAACTTCATGTTTTTACTAGAATAAGATGATAATCCCCCGGAATGAGAGAATGAATATATAATTTCCACAAATAATCCACTTTTTTATGATGTCAAGGGTTATGTGCTTCCCTGGATATAGGGATAGAAATAAATTCAAGTCACAATATCTGTATTATGTCAAAATATGATGGCATATTTCTTCATGTGTTGCTAATATGTAGTGATGCTTTAGAAAAGTGTTCACAGAAATGTAAACATCCACATTTTTGTCTCTAGAATATATTGTTTGATATGTTCAATTTAATAAGGAATTTTACCTCAAATCATTCCCCCATATTCCACAAGAATATGATGATGTACTTCATGCATTGGGGTATAAATATTCTCTTCCCCCATTCTTTCTCCTAGAATTTTTCTAGAAACTTCATTCGTGTGAGTAGTGATATGATAATGCTTTCTTATTACTACCAGAAAATACTAGTAGAAATATTAAGTGGGAGTGGGGATATTATCTCACAAAATATTATCCAGATTTTTTCATTCTATATATATCTTCATTATTTCTCATTCCTATATATTAGAGGCAGAAGTGGGTCGGCTGGTATACTCAACAGGTGACGGAAGGGCGCTAGTGGGATCTCGCTGATGATGGTGGTTCACAAGATCCCTAAAAAATGTATCCTAAACAAAAAAATTCATAAATGATCCCATGGTTCTCCTTCATTCGATATATATGGTAGTGATTAATGAGATCAAGGGATAATCTCCCAAAGCGATTAGTAGCGGTGAAGAGTTCCACTTGCTATACTGCATCTTTCTTCAGATGATATAGTCTCATCAGTTTCATTACTTAAATATCGTCATGAGAATACCCAATGTTTAGGATTATTTATATGTTAATGGTATTCTCATACCATTTCATTCTCCGCAATATTCTGAATATGTCTATTGGGTGATGTCATTTTGAGGCCTGTAGGGGTTGCAGTTGCATCTAGTTTTACATAATGGTCACTAGATGAAAACATGTGAGACAAAGGTGTTGATTATGAGGGCAGTATCTAATATTTTAAATAAAGCATGGAACAAGTTCACCAGTTAGTGTTTTGTTGTAGTATTCACATTTTCTCAATTAGATATGCATTTGTAACAAACTTTTCCCTTTATTCATGATATGTACATCTTCTCAGATGGACTTTTCAAATCAAGGGTGGACTTATTTCCTAAGAACACTTGACTAATGAAAGGGACCCATAAGATTCTTTTCATATTATCCATTATTGGTTCAGATATGAAAAGAACATTCCTTAACATATGGTAACTTTATTATTATTCTGTTTGAGAGATTCATGTCAGGTTCACCATTTTTTTGCCCGGATTATATGAATGTTGATGGTGGAAAACTATTTGGTGAAAAAAATACAGTTCAACAAGAAGTGGTAAGTATATCCTCTTCATTTTTTAAGTAAATTTCATAGATAGATTGTTTCAAACCAAGTCAACCATTTTTGTTTCCTCAGTAAGATACAACTAGGAATTCAATTCATCCTAATGATTTATTGTGGGGGGTACAATTTTTTAAACAATCATTCACATCGGGTTCAAAATGCATGTTATTTTCATTCATGGAAAATACCAAAATCTCCTAAATCTATAACTGGTTAGATACCTTCCTTTCAAAGGTAGTTGTTCACCTGTCGTTTCATACCCAATGATTCATATGAACTCACATTTGGTTGATATGATGTGTGTTCTGGATCATCATGCCTTTTTGGGGGAAATTTTTTCCTACTTTAGAACTATCTTAATAAATTATGATATATTTGAGAATATATTACTAATACCAATATAAGATCATTGACCCTATAAATTTATCAAATTTTAAACCCTTTTATGTGACAAGTGGAATACTGATGGTTGATTCATCTGTATGTTTCTGAGAACCTTCCTTAATTTTCAATTGAAGGGTATGTTCTTAAATGTCAAAGCCATATAGACATGCACTTTAGAATTTTATGTCATGTAGGGAGGTAGTTAATTTGTTGAGTATGGGACTTATCCATTATGATTAGTCCAACATATCCCATTGATAATATGAATGAAAACCCAGACAGTTTTCTAAATATGTATAGTTTAATAAAATGAAAAAAGGGCCTATATGAGGGCACTTAGTCACAAGGTATTTTAGCTCGTGCCTCAAGGATACATCATGCATAACCAAGATATAAAATGAATCAGAATAATCATAGTTCAATCACACCATTGGGACTGTCTCTAAGGTAGATGCATGTACATGGGAGAAGTTCTATCATGGAACAAAATGGGGCTTACACAATATGGTTTCCCAAACTGGTGGAGATTCATTATTCAAATGATATGCCCATTTCAATTCCATATTCACATGTGAGCCATATTTGGTGTAATAAATAAGGGATAGAAAGTAATTAGTCTCAATACATATGGATTAATGGCATATGTGTTGGGATATCCCTTTGATTGTTTATTATGGAGACCAGGCCTTAGAAATACATCATACACATCTAGGTTATTATAGGAATCAATGTTCCCATAGTCTGGATAGGGTTCTATATCTGCTGGTGGATGATGGAGAAGGATTATCCAATGTGGATGATTGGGTCTCAAGGGTTGAGATGTCAGATACATGGGGGAAACATACACCTTAGTGGCTATTTATTTCATCACAGGCCTTTCAAATTCATTTTATATATCTCAATTATAGTATGATTAATATTTCTCATATTTATGTTGATCAGGTCTCACACACTTGGTTTTCTATAGTATGAAGGTAGTCATATAATTCCTATAATCAACGATTACACTCTGACTTTCCCCTAGTATTGAGATATTCATATTATTCCAATTATCATAGATTACACAATATGGTTTCCCTAGTATAGAGGAACTAATATAATGCTATTGATGAAGGATTACACACTAAGGTTTCCCTATTATGGAGGAAGTCATATCCTACTATTGATCACAACATTCACACTAAGGATTCCCTAGTATTGAGATAGGAATGAGTTATCAAGTCATGGATATCTTTTTTTTTGTTACTAGTTTTTCCAATAGAATTGATTGATTATCTGACTTGAAAAATATAATGATTTCTGGACATGTCTGGTTGTATTATGGTCATGTTCAATGATAATTGTGTGATCTAGTTGGCTTGTATGTGGGACAACATATAATCTGAATGACATGTTTGATGTTCATCTCTTGACTGTGGATGACTTGTTGGAAGGAAATCATATGATCTATGTTGTAATTCATGGAGGCCATCACACAACCTTAGCTAAAAGTCATGGAGTCATCTGGAAATTCTTATGAAAACTATAGAGGAATCACATTACCTGAATTATATGTCTGTAGGTATTCAAATAATATGGGTTGACATTTCTATTGGTCGTCACATGGTTTAAATGACAAGCTATTTTTTCGCATGAAACCTTAATATCCTGAATGGAGGCTGTTGTAGGACATGGTGGACAATCCTAGAGGGATTTCACGTGATCTAGATTACAAGCATTTGTGTCACCACACAATAGGGGATACACTTCTAGAAGAAAAATCATGATCCATATGTTGATCCTAGAGGGATTTGTTGGACTTTGGTGGCATGGTCGGTGGGTTTCAAGGGACTCTGGTGGCATGCTCAGAGTGCATCATTAGACTCATGTGGCATGCTTGGTGTGCATTGTGTGAATTTCTTGAAGTGTCCAAAAGATATAAAATTAACCTAATTATATTTCAAGGGACTATTTTGAAATCTAGTTGACACATCCAAGTTTTGTAGCCTGACTTTGGTGGTTCACATGATGTTCATGTGGATTTTCAGGAATATTATTCACATAACTTTTCTATCCTTTTTTAGTCTTTATTCAGATTTTTAGAAAATGTTCCTTAAATTTGTTCAATGTTAGATTGTTTTATGTTTGATTTGATGCATAAAATCTATGGTAAAACTTTAATATATATCAGATGACATGACAATAGTCTTTCCTATCATGCCATGTGTTCGCACAAAGATACTATGTAACACCTACAAATTTTATGAGTAAGATTCTTTTTAATTTTATTGATGTCTTCTGTTGTACGATACACCAAGATTATCTTGCACTATACGCAACACTGTATTAGCTTGTATTATATGCAAACACTATTTTTGGCTTGTGTTGCACGCAAGAGCGACCTTCCTCAATTGCTTATGTTGTACGTAATATCGACTTTCACTAAACAACGATATATTGTTATAATATTATTATGAACTATACATTTTGAAAAGTATTCAACACATTTTAAATTTTATAACAATATCATTCCTCTTATACATATTATAGAACATGGTATGAGAACCAAATTAATTTTTCGGGTAAAATAAGTATTTTTCAAAAAATGCAGTTTTATCGCCGTTTGATGGCGCATCCACTTGAAATCTAGTTTTAATATGTATATAAGTTCAATTAGACAAATTAAACTTATTCATTGTAACCAGGATATGAAATATTAATTTGGATAAATTTTTGACATTATTCTGATAACTTTCATATTTTGATGAATAGTAAAAATACACTAAATTTTAATTAAAAGGAACTTTTTCCATCGAGATAAATTTATATGGTTAAATTATAATATTTAATGGTTTTAAAGTATAAATATAATATATTTTTACCATTTATTATAATTTATTTCATTATAATTATCTTTACATTGAATTCATAGGTAAAACCATTTCAATATTTTGCAATGCTTTAAACAATGACCCATTTTTTTCAACACCGGGATTAATTTTAAATTAAAAACTGCAACTTCTATGTTTTGAATTTGGAAAAATGGATTCTGTATTTAGAATCATTAGGTCCAAATTATGTTATTTGGATACTATTTATTTTCATACATTATGAATAATAACTACGGTAAATTTTATTTACTACAGGTAAAGGTAAATCCTGTAATTACGGGTTAAAATAAGATTATAAAATTACTCTAACACCTGAAAAAATTCTATTAGATGAATAAAATTCGACCCATATCACCCAAGGGTCAGAATAGATTCATTTTATGGACTCTTGACTATGAAAATAATGTAATTATTATTAAAACCAAAGATGTGACAACATGTCACTCTCTTATAACCTATAAATGTAATAATTTTAATTTAGTGACAACCTTCATAAACCTTGGAATATAAATATTAACCAAAAAAATAATAAAATTATCTACATCATGTGAATTTATTTATACTTTTTAGGATTAAATATTTATCATTAATGATGATACAATGGTGATGTATAAATTATTTTATTGATTGAAATATCAAATAAATGGTTATAAAAATATTAAAAAAAATATAATATAAACTATTTAATGTGATCCACTAATTTTCTAGATAAATATGAAATTTTAAAAATCTATTAAATATTTTGGTTCGAACATATCTTTTTTGTGGAGTTTATTTAAAATCAAACTAATGAATTGTGTCAAAATTGACCCTACTGATATTTTATATTATTAATTTTTTTTAAAAATCACAAAAATATTTAAAAAATATAAATTGAAATTTATATGGTCGAAAATTTAATAAATTATCCAATTATGGAAAATTTTCTAACACATAAGTAAGTATTCCTATCAATTTAAAATTTAGAATATTATTGCCACAAATAAAATTAAATAGATTAAATAAGGATAAATCAAAATGATAAGGTTTGAAATAAACTAAAAACTTGTCTAAATTTTATTTTATGATGATATTACAACCCAATCTTATCTCATATCCTAATTTGATTCACTTTGGATGTTTTTATGTGGGGGTTGAGTCTATTATTAATTAATGATTTTGAGGTTTCCAAAAGTGGTCATCTCTTATCTTATAAAAGGGAACCTCATCCTTCTCCTCATCACACCATTTTGAGCCTTAAATCTCAGTAAACCCCTACCAATTTTTTCCCATTTCCCTAGAAACATACTAGAGGTCCTGTTATTTTTTAAAGACAAACTTTAGTGACCTAAGAGGAGGTTTAGAAGAGGGGCGTCAAAGAAGAGGTAAAATCCTTTACTTATTCTTTCAAATTAATTTCTTCTTCTACTTCCTCTTATTTTGTTGTTTCATAATAAAGTAAAAACATAAGTTTCACTCATATACTGATATGTTATTATAAATATGAAAAAACCATATTTCACCCTTTATCGATCCCACAGAAAACTAAATCACCGCGCGAGCGTACGTACGGAATATTGTCTCCACGCCATGGTGTAATCTGTTTTCCACCACCCCCTTACATGGATGGGTATAATGGTGTAAAAAATAACTATATATGATTATTATAACATGATAATAATTCTGAGATATTCTATCATCCACTCCAATACCATTCATTAATTATGGGAATGATATCATCGCCCGTGTGTACGTATGGATTACCGTCTCCACGACGCAATGAGATTCATTCTCCATGTTAACCATTCAAGAATGATTATAAAGTATATATATAATAAATAATAATGAAATATATGACATTATAATGATACTATATTTATTTATATAATATATATGTCATCTACTTACTTCCATTCAATTAAATAAGGAAATGAAAACAACGTTAATGTGTACGTACAGTCTACCGTCTACATGAACGGTGTATTTGATTTCATTTAACTATCTATTATATATATACTGAATATATATGATATATATATCATTTTTTACTTTCTAAAAGTAATTAAATCATTATATAAGTAATAATAATATCAATAACAATAAGTCCAAATTCGTACGATAAATGAAAAGATTTTACCCAAAACGCTGCTTTAACATGGAATTGACAAAATTGTTGTATAACGCATTATAGGGAAAGGGAAGGATCCCGTGGGCTATTAGTTACATGGTTTGGTGGTGAAATTTTCTTGTGGAGGATCACACAGAGGTCTCTCATATCTGGCAGGAGGGTAATATGGTGGCTGACTTTTTGGCATCTCTGGCTACTCCTGATCGAAGTATGTTTTCCTTCACTAACATGGGTTCCTTTCCTAGTGAGGGGTTTCATTTTGTTGTCAATGATGCGATGTCTTTCATTACTTTAGACCACAATATAGTGGTTTATTGATTATTGTTTGTGTATTAGTATCAATAAAAAATGGTAATTTTCAGTCGAAAGTCTCAGACACATACAGAAGAAATTGGACATAAGGTAGGGGATAATTATTCCAATCTCATTCTTATCCGAGATTTTTTATTTGTCAGCATTTACTGGGGTTATATTTATCATCCATGTCCCTATTTTATAATTTTTTTTCATAAAGTGTTTTCTATTCTTCCATTTATGTTTAAAGTCATGTTTACCCCTTTTAACATTTACTATGTAGTATGGAAGGAATCTTTCTTTTGTTTACCATACGAGGTACTTTTTGACTTTTTTGGAAAATGTACAAGAAGAATATTTTATGTAACTTATATGACATGATCGGATTTTTATGGTTTCATAATGCGTAATTTTGACGAAGCTTCGTCTACATGATTTTATGATTATTTTCAACAAAAATCTTTCTCTTTTAAAATTAATTAGAATTTTGTAAAAATAAAATGATTTTGAAGAAGAAGGGATATTTTCATCAAAAATTAATTTCAAATGTTTTATCAAAACTATTTCCCAAATAAGATGACACTATTTAGTATGATTATGTTTCAAGTATAATGTATCTATTATTTACATGGTTTGATATTTCTTATGATGAAATGATATCCATTTGTTTTATATGGATTATGTTATAATGGGATGATGTTTATGAAACCTATTTTATTCTTTGGGTTATGATAAATGATTTATGTTTATTTTATGGCACATGAAAGAATGATTTCATTATGATACGGGTTGGACCTATATCTGCCTTCAATGCATTGGATAATGATTTATATCTCATGAGATCAACATGTCTAGAAAGAAAAGTAAATCTGGTTCAGTAATACATGACTGGAATGGAAATTAAACCCGGTTCAGTAATGGGATTTTTCCACTATGATGGTCATGGCAGCAATGCCTTGGCTACTATGGAAATCATATCTTGTGCTTAATAGTTTTCCATAATTACATGTTTTATCCCAATGCTATTTTATCATGATTAATGTTTCTTTCTGATTTATGCCTTATGTACTTCCAAGATTTATTTCAAAACTCATGATTTTGATGTTTAAACTTTATGTTCATGTTTTTAAGTTCAAATGCATATGGTGTGTTTTATTTTCTCCATTCTTACTCTTACTGAGAATTTGAGCTCACCCTTTATATATTATCTTTTCCCCAGGATATAAAGAATTGTTTTAGGTAAGAAAACAGAAGGGGAATATCTTTATGGGAGATGTCGAAGATCTTTCACCATAATTAGAAGATTATGTTCCAAGTTTCTAAAGATACTAAACTATTACGGTCCTTGGGTGTCTGTTTTTGTTATGTATTAAGTATTCTGGAAAAGTAATGTATTGTCCACGTATGTCATGCTTGGGTCTCTATAGTTGGTATTAGATGAAAGGTTTTAGTTAACCTTTGGACACTAGGATGCAAAAAAATAATGAGATCCCTAGAGATATTTCTAAGGTATGTCTAGGGATGTACCTATGGCTAAGTATAAGTATAGGTTACAATCCTAGAATTTTGATAACTATCATAAATAAGATAGGATTAAACCTAAGAAGATTGAGATTGAAAGCACTCCCCTTGATTATGTTGTTTTACTAGTATGATTTTTTCCTCTCACACTATTCTTTTTGGGTTTTAAATAATGGATGGAACCCGGAGGAACCGTGTTAATGATTAATGCAGTGAGAAATGCAATGATTGTCCTTCTGAACAACCAAATGTTATGGGAAATGGAGTGAAAAATCTTGTTGTTATACTTACACAAGCTATGAATCATTATGGACTTCCAAATGAGTAGGGAAGGGAACAATATTCTATTGAGTACTTCATGAGGCAACTTCCATCTTCTTTTAGTGGGTCTTCTGATCCACTTGTTGCTGAACAATGAATCAGTACCATTGAAAAGATATGTTCCATACTTCACTATTCAGAACATGAAAAGGTCATTTAGCTATTTACCATTTAGAAGGTGAATCAGACTAGTGGTGGACTCTAATTAAGAATAAAAGTCCCCAAGATGAAATTGAATCCATGGAATGGGACAAGTTCAACAACTTGTTTTTAAATAAGTACTTCCCTATTAGTCTTCAAAAAAAGATAGAAAAGGAGTTACTTGATCTTAAGAAAAATGATGATGAATATGTTGGTATATATGAGGAGAATTTTACATGTCTTACAAGGTTTGCATCTGGCTTTATCATCCAACCTGAAAGAAAAGTTGATCGATTCTTCAGTGGCTTAAAACCAAGTCTTCTAAGGGCATTAGCTATAAGAAACTTTTGTAGATATGAAGAGATTGTGCATATTGGTATCAATGTAGAACTATAATTTGGTATTACATATCCACATCTTGGTTTTGACAAGAAACAAAAGATGGAGATCAAGGAAATATCTCAAAACAATGGTGAGAAGAAGACGAATGCTTCATTATGCTCAAAGTGTGGAAACAAGCACGGTGGAGATTGTATTACAGGGACTAAAAAATTTTATATTTGTCAAAAAGATGGTCATCGAGCAGTTGAGAGTCGAAGTAATGGGAAAAATGTATCTAATGATGTGAATAGAGAAAAGATTATAGAGAACGCACCACCAACACATCAATGCTACAAGTGCATGGAAATGGGGAATTATGCTCACCAATGCCCTAATCTAAGGGTTAATGATGATCTACATCAACAACCTCTTAAGAGAAAGGACAAATGGAAGTCACATGCAATCACTATTGGAGATTTTTAATATGAAAACGACGTGGTGGAATGATTATGTGATTATGTAATGGGATTCCAAAATAGTATTGTGGAATCTTATTTATAGTACCGTGGAATTTTGGGATATCTATGTATTAGTTTATTGTGGTTTTCAATAATTATATGGTACTGGTACCCATGAAAAGTGATTGAAATATTTTTAGAAAGAATATGATATGAGCATAATGATGGGATGAGGAGAAAATAATATATTTGATATTATTAATGAGCTCATGACTGATATAAGGACAAAGTGACATCATGGTTTCAAAATATAAAAATTTTGGGATTTTGGTATGTGTAAATAATTGACTTTTGATAGCATTCATGTTTTCACTAAGGTTCTATGGAAATTATTGTTTCAAGAGAATACATGATTAAGGTATTCACGTGTTTGGAATATGACCAACAAGATATATCTTATGATATATATGGGATAAATGATGGTAATCACATGCTTCATATATGACCTCTCTAGTAATCTTTTTCTTTTTTACTATGAGATTGGACAAAAGTTTTTTGGATAAATCTAAAAATTGGAATGGACTATGTTAGATTTTATATAGTATTGTTTATGGCTAGAAATTTTGATATTATTTCTGAAATGTTATAATAGTGTAGTTTTAGAAGAAGGACAACCCATAGGACTGTCGACAACTCATTGCGTCGGACAAGGATGTGGGAATCGAACCCACAACCAAAGTGTGACAGGCCTTTATCACCTACCACATGCCTGCATGAAGTCCCTGGTTAGTATAAATTAGTTTTATTTTATTAAGTGGTATGATATATGAAGTATAGGTCCATTTTTGGAACAATATATGATTAATATTACCATATATAGGCTTTTATATTTTTGATAACTTTTTCTAACCTTTTGTTTGTGACAAATGGAATGACCCGCCATTCTATCACATGAACAACTAAAACTTCAAGAATAACAAATTCAACTTTATTTCATTAAGAAATGAAGTGGAAATTTTTGAAGGAATGACCAACGATGATATTATACCGAAATCAAGTAAGTAGTTCTTCTAATTCAAAATGTTCAACTTTAGGGAAATGATCTTGAAAACCAAGAACGATGTCATAATACCCTCATATCCAATAAATCAGATGGTACCTTAGATCACCAAAAATTTATGGCCTTGTGATTATTGGATTTTTCATAGCCATGTTCTCTACCACTCTCCATCAGAACTTGATGGTTATATTTCTCTTCCATATCCATATTTTGACCTATGTTCTCCTATGTAGAAACCCAGTGATGAGTTAATTTTCATAAATATTACGTTTCATAGAATAGTTTTTTTAAAATTATGGTTTAGTATTCCTTTTTTCTATGTGGGTTTCTACGAATGAAACATTCAAGTAGTAAACCATTTATAACCTCGTTGAATTTCGCGGGTGAAATTCAATTTAAGGGGGGTAGAATGTAACACCCAGAAATTTTATGAGAAATATTCTTTTTAGTTTTATTGATATATTGTGTTGTATGATACACCAAGATTATATTTTACTATATTAAACACTGTATTATCTTTTATTATACGCAAAAACTATTCTTGGCTTGTGTTGCACGCAAGAGTGACCTTCCTCAATAGAGTGTGTTGTACGCAATACCGAGATTAACTAAAAAACAATATATTGTTATAAAAGTATTATGAACTAGACATTATGAATAGTATTAACCAAATTTTTATTTTTATAACAATATCATTAATCTTACACATATTCTAGAACATGGCATGAGAACAAAATAAATTTTTCTGGTAAAATAAGTATTTAAAAAAAAGGCAGTTTCGCTGCCTTTTGATGGAGCACCCACTTTAAATGTAGTTTTTGACATGTTTATAAATTCAATTGGAAAAATTATACTTATTAATTGAAATAAGTATATAAAAATTTACTTTGGATAAATTTTTGACATTATTTTGATAACCTTTATATTGTGACGAATAGTGAACTTACGCTAAATTTTAATTAAAAACAAATTTTTTCATCGAGATAAATTTTATGGTAAAATTATAATATTGAATGGGTTTAAAGTATAAATAGAATATATTTTTACCATTAAATATAATTTATGTCATTATAATTAATTTTTACATTGAATTCATATGTAAAAGCATTTCAATCTTTTGCAATGTTTTAAACAAAGACCCGTGTTTTTTTCAACAATGGGATTAATTTTAAATTAAATACTGCAACTTATATGTTTTGAATTTGGAAAACTAGATTCCATATTTCGAATCAGTAGGTCCAAATTATGTTAATAGGCTACTTTTTTTTTGACATTATGAATACTAACTGCGGAAAATTTTATTTACTATCAGTAAAGGTAAATCGTGTAATTGTGGGTAAAAATAAGATTATAAAATTACCCTAACACCTTCCAAAATTATATTAGATAAATAAAAGTCTACACATATCACCTAAGGGTGGGAATAGATTCATTTAATGGACTTTTGACCATGAAAAGGATGTAATTATTATTAAAACCAAAGAAAGTGGCAACATGTCACTCTCTTATATCTTGTAAGTGTAATAATTTTAATTTAGTGATAACCTTCATAAACCTTAAAACATAAATAGTCACCCGAAATATAATAAAATTTTATACATCATTTGAATTTATTTAAAATTTTTAGGGATTAAATAATTATCATTTATGATGACACAATAGTGATGTATAAATTATTTTATTGATTGAAATATCAAATAAATGGTTTTAATAGTATTATAATAAATATTATATGAACTATTTAATCTTCTCAAAAAAATTTCTAGATAAATATGACATTTTAGGAATCCATTAAATACTTTGGTTTGAACATATCTTCTATGTGGATTTTATTTAAATTCAAACAAATGAATAGTATCCAAATTGACCTTATTGATATTTTATATTAAAAAATTGTTTAAAAAATCAATAAAATATTTAAAAATTATAAATTGAAACTTATATGGTTTATTATTTCATAAAGTATCTAATTATGGTAAATTCACAACACCTAAGTAATTATTCATAACAATTTAAAATTTAGAATATTATTACCACAAATAAAATTTAATGGATTAAATAAGGATAAATCAAAATGAAATGGTTTGATATAAAATAAAAACATGTCTAAATTTGATTTTTTGATGTGCTTACAACCCAATATTATCTCATATCATAATTTGAGTCACTTTGGAAGTTTTATGTGGGGTTTGAGTTTATTATAAATTAATATTTTTGAAGTTTCCAAAAGTGCCCCTCTCTTCTCTCATAAAAGGGCACCTCATCCCTCTCCTCCTCACACTATTTTGAGCCTTCAATCTCAGAAAAACCCTTCCAAATGCTATTTTCCACATCCCTAGAAACATACTAAAGGTCCTGGTCTTCTTCAAAGACCATCTTTAGTGACTAAGAGTAGGTTTAGAAGAGGCGCGTCGAAGAAGAGGTAATATCCTTTACCGATTCCTTCAAATTAATTTATTCTTTTAATTATTCGTATTTTTTG
The DNA here is from genome assembly GCA_963277665.1 of Viscum album. Classification (NCBI taxonomy): domain Eukaryota; kingdom Viridiplantae; phylum Streptophyta; class Magnoliopsida; order Santalales; family Viscaceae; genus Viscum; species Viscum album. The sequence goes on along the minus strand of OY728126.1, from coordinate 945,702,815 downwards.
GTTTCATAATAAAGTAATAACATCAGTATCACTCATATACTGATATGTTATAAGAAATATGAAAGAACCATTTTTAATCTTCTATACATCCTATGGAAAACGAAATCACCACGAATGCGAACGTACAGAATACCGTCTCCACACCGTGGTGTAATCTGTTTTCCACCACCACCATACTTGGATGGGTATAATGGTGTAAATAATAAATATATAGTATTATTATAACATGATACTAATTTTTATATATTCTATCATCCACTCCAATAACATTCTATAATTATAGTAATGATATCATCGCTCGTGCGTACGTACGGATTATCGTCTCCTCGACGTGATGGGAATAATTCTCCATGTTAACCATTCAAGAATGATTATAAAATATATATATATAATAAATAATCAAGAAATATATAAAATAATAATTATAATATATTTATATATATATATATATTATTGTGTGTCATCTACTTGCTTCCTTTCAATTCAATAAGGAAATGAGAACAGCGTTCATGCGTACATACAGTCTACCGTCTTCATGAACGGTGCATTTAATTTTATTTACCTATCTATTATATATATATACTAAATATATATAATATATAAATCATTTTTTACATTCTGGAAGTAAGTAAATCATTAAAAAAGTAATAATAATATCAAGAATAAGAAGTCCAAACACATACGATAAATGAAACGATTTTACCCAAAATGCTACTTTAACATGGAATTGACAAATGAATGGATAATATAAAGTCGTAAGTGAATCATATATGATATAATAAATATTATTAAGGTTATATTAAACGTTAATAATATTTTTAAACCCACTATACCGGTGTCTCAGACACATACAGATGAAATTATACCAAAGGTAAGGGATAATTATTCCAATCTCATTCTTATCTGAGATTGTTTATTTGTAAGTATTTACTGGGGTTATATTTATCATCCATGTCCCTGTTTTATAGAAATATTTTAATAAAGTTATTAATATTATTCCATTAATTTTTAAATTAATTTTTACCCCTTTTTTAATTTTACTATGTAGTATAGAAGGAATCTTTCTTTTGTTCACCAATCGAGGTACTTTTTTACTTTTTCGATAAAAGTACAAGAATAACGTTTTTTAACTTATACGGAATGAATGGATTTTTAAGGTTTCATAATGCCTTGTTTTCATGAATCTTCTTGTACATAATTTCATGTTTATTTTCAAAAAAATTCCCTTTCTTTTAAAATTACATGGAATTTTGTGAAAATAAAATGATTTTGAAGAAGAAAGGATATTTTCCTCAATAATTCATTTCTAGTGTTTTATCAAAACTATTTCCCATCTAAGATGACATTATTTAGTATGATTATGTTTCTAGTATAATTTATCTATTATTTAGAAGGTTTGATTTTTCTTCAGATGAAATTATATCCATTTGTTTTATATGGATTATGTTATGATGGGATGATGTTTGTGAAACTCATTTTATTCTTTGGGTTACGATGAATGATTTATGTTTATTTTGTGGCATGTGAAAGAATGATTTCATTATAAGATTGGTGGGACCTATATCTCCTTCCAATGCATTTGGTTAAAGAATTATATCTAATTATATAGACATGTCTGGAACAGAAAGTAAATCTGGTTTAGTAATACATGGATGGAACGACAAGTAAACCGGGTTTACTAATGGACTTTGTCCACTATGATGGTCTTGGAAGCAATGCCTTGACTACTATGGAAATTATTTCATGTGCTTAATGGTTTTCCATAATTACATGTTTTATCCCCTTGATATTTTTTCTTGAGTAATTTTTTTTACGATCTATGCCTTACATACTACGAAAATTTATTTGACTACTCAAGATTTTTATGTTCAAACTTTATGTTCATGTTTTAAAGTTCAAATGTATATGGTTTGTTTTATTTTCTCCATGGTTACCCTTAATATGAATTTGGGCTCACCCTTTATATGTTTTCTTTTCCTCATGATATAAAAAAAGTTTTTAGGTAACAAAACAAAAGGGGAATATCTTTATAGGAGATGTTGAAGATCTTTCACCATGATTAGAAGATTATGTTTCGAGTTTCCAATGACACTAAACTATTACGGTCCTTGGGTGTCTGTTTTTTGTTATGTATTAAGTATTCTGAAAAAGTAATGTAATTTCCATGTATGTTAGTCTTAGTTCTCTATATACTATACATGATTCGTGATCTTAAGGTTGTTCCTTGAATTTTACCTTGAAGAAAACCATTGTGATCCTAATATTAGCCACTCTAATAAGTCTACTCCAATGAAAGGATGTATCTTTTTATGGATGAAAGGATTAATTTTTCCATATTGTTGTAGGGGTTAATAGGCCTCACCACCCAAAATATATTTTTCTTTTCACAGTGAGTATCATGCAAAAACAGGATGGAGTTGATGGAGGGCTTTGATGTCACGCGCTTCACGAAATCATATCTCAGGTGTCACGTGAATTTTAGTGACCTCAAAACAATCCAATAAATTATAAATTCATTGTATGTTTTTCAAATAAAATGGGTATTTCCTAATTATGTGGACATGAAAATATGATTTCACAAAGTTAGAAAAATATCTCTATGAAAATTTGCATGACTAAGACCCCTCTTTAAAGGTTCTCTTGTGATTTTAGATGATTTTTTCGGGACCTTTCAAAAGTCAAAGTTGGATTTATAGGGGTATTTGTGAGATCAATATAACTTTTCATTGGGGCCTCACATGATAAATGGTTATCACTATGTCATATAAAATGGTTTTCATAATATAAGATTATCATCCATTCGTAAGAATCTCCCTTCATTTCTCTTTTTTATATCCTTGTTTTTATAAGGGTATGGGATTTTAAGATTTTGTGTGAGTGTTATTAGAAAAAATAACACTCCCCAAAGATGATAAATTGTGTGACAAAAAATGGTTTATGTGGTTGAGAATGATCACTATCATAAGAAAAATTATTTTTGACTTTGGAGCTAGAAGGTGAAGCACATGATGGTCCGGACATGTCAGATTGCCTTTACCTAGAAAGGGTGGAATGACAGTAGCTCTTGCATGATGAGGATGGCATGTTTACAATTAATCCCTAGTGTATTTAAAATAGATGGGTGAACAACATTATATTTTATTAATTAATGTTTGTTATGTGTTTTTGGAATTCAAATCACTTATTATACATAGGTTTTTGATGGTTTTTTCAGGCGTCCCCTGATTGTCAAGTCGCGTGATCAAAATGAAGTCATTTTTTAGTTATCACATGATAAGTTAATTTCATATATGCATTTTCAATACTAATAAGAAATTTTCAGAAGTGTATTTGTGTTATATTACAATAGGATATGCACTGATTATGAATCATTTTCATTACCTTCTAAATGTCATGTGATCTTGTGTACTTCGGAAGGTTATGTGATCTAAATGTACTTTCCACTTTTCCTCCATTGCTTTTTGGGAAAAATAATACCCATTATCTTTTATTTATTCCCTTTTGTATTTGTATATTATCAAATAGTGGATGTCAAAATTCATGAGATAAACCTTATTGGATTTGTGATTCAAGTGAGTTCTGTAAGGCACTATGCCCACTATGATAGTATTGGGATTCAAACATGACTATTATGATGGGTTGGGGAGTGAACCCATTCCACTATGATAGCCTTGGAAATAATTCTTTAACACTAAGGAAATGTTTTTTTCTTATGTGCATGTTGAAAATATATTTTTTATACTAATGTTAAGTTCTCAAGTTTTAGGTTCTTTGATTCCATTATGATTTATCTCTCATGTGCAACCATGATTTATGCCATGACTCATGTTTATGATCTATGATATGCAGGGTATAGTTTTAAAATATAATTACCATGTTAATATACCCTTATGCTCATGATTTTTTGATATCTTCCTTGTTTACCCTTGCTGAGATTATAGTCTTACCATTTCTTAAGTATTTATTACCCTTTGTAATAATAAAATGTATTAAGTATGTTAAGATTATAATGGGTTCCATTTATGAAGAATATAGTTGGAGGTGATGAATCTCAATTTTGGACGTTTTTTTATGTCTCCACAATTGTAAATGAACTAGACCTAAATTATTTTGGTGTGGATGATTATGTTATGTAATAAATATTCGTCTATTAAAATGTAATATTTATGTATTAGACATTTGAGTCTCTATGCATGGTCTTAGAGTGAGGATGTTTTAAGGTTTTAAAACTAGGATGATAAATAATTACCGAGATCTATAGAAGAGTTTAAATGAAAATAATATAGGGATATGACTATGTACAATTCTAAGGATGAGTCAAAGTATAAAAATGTGTCCTAGAATTTACGTAAAGGATAGAGTGAGTGGTTTCTAAGAAATTACAACCATGTCTGGATACTACAAGTGGATATGGATCTAACACCAATGTACCTTGGTATAACAACTATGAAATAGAATTCTGATCTTGAATATATCTTTAAATGGTGATTGCTAATCGGGCTTTATATGGACCAGGTTTGAAACTCTAGTGGGGGGAAAGTTTTCAAAATATAAAAACTCTTTATAATCTGTCACTAAGGATTTGAAAAATGAACATGAATTACCCCTATTAAGCCTTATATTTCATAAATTAACGATATGATTTCATCATTTAGGGACACAATAAATTATTTTTCAAGATTTTATGGTTTTACACAAGGAATATTGTTACTCACACTATGATTCTTTATTTTTTCCATTGGAAAGAACCATAATGAACTTTATTACTATTTAATATAATAGAAAATGTGTTGATGATAAATTAAATGACATGATGATTGGAGTGAAGGGTATTTGGATTATTCCTAATAATTTATTTTTATATATGATTGATAAACTACACACAAACCAACTATCATACTCACAAAAAAAGATAAGGATATATTTCATTGACAGTGTGTGTGTAGATATAATGGATAGAAAAGGATTTAGTTTCATATATGTCAAGAATGTTCGATGAGGAAGTAAAGGAAATGTATAAAAGGAAGGAGAGGATGTTTTATATGTGAATAATTATACATATTAAGAAATTGTTGAGGAAAATAAAAATTTTATTTAACAAAATGGATGGTAATATTTGTATCCATAATATAATATCAACAAATGAATGTTTTAAATGTTGAATTTATGGAATTTATGAAAAATGTTTTCCTAGGGGGAATTCTCATGAAACTAATCACCAAGGTGGTACAAGAAATATTTACACTACTAATAATTAATATACCTTGAATTCTATATGAACGGTTTGGGTTTTTCTATTAGTATAGTTTATGTTAAAATTATGAAGCATTATTAAATTAAGGTTGTCTCATATTTCATAAACTTTGAAACATGAATTAATGAATTAGATTATGAATCCTAGTTAATTGTTTAATAATGAGTTTTAATTATTTATGTTCTTGTGTATGGTAATTACAGAATTATGTAATATGAATTGGGAAAAATATCTTATGATTTTCTATAGAAAATTTCCATTAATTATTTTCAAGAATATGTTTAGTGATATTAATGAACTATAAATTTTATTTATAGATAAGGTGGTATTTTATGGGAAAAAACATGATTAATGGAGGATAAACCAAAATATGGTTGAAATGTTGAGATAATGGTGTTTAGTTTGGATAAACAGATGATTGATATGTATAAAGTATGTTTTAAAGGATTGATGACCGTGAAACTGTAAAATTATTTCTGAACAATGTTTTTTATATTATCAACAATGAAGATTACAACATCAATGGATATATGGGAAATATTCAATAATATTTGGTTTTATTAAAGGAAATAATATTTATGTATATTTTCATTATGGTTTTATGGTATTTATGGTTATTACCATGTTTCAAAATCATATCTGACTAAGGTATTCACATATCTGTTATGTTACTATTATGATCTGATTTATGATATTTTGGGGTTTATAATAATGCTGATTTTAGGAAATTTAGTGAACTTCATTATATATTTTGAATTTTTTAAGGATCATATGGTTAACAATTAATGTAATGGTTAATGATACACATTGGACGATGTGTTAGATATTAATTTATTATTTCACCATATAGAGATTTAAGAATATAGGATAATTTGTTCTAACCAATTAGTTGTAATGATATCTATTGATAGAATGAATTAATTATAATTTATATTATAGGTTTTGTGATTCATTATTTTTTTCAAGAATGAAAAATTCATCTTCATTTCATTTAGTTGGAGATGAAGTATAAATTGAATGAATTATAACCAAAATATGAAACTATTCTTGTAACATAAATTAATTATTAACCATACTTATATCAGTCCTTTTGATATTTAAATCTATAAAACTAAAATATAATTGATAATATAAGAAAATAAATTTTAGAATAAAGTCACAAGAATGTGTAATATTTAATGTCGGGTCCTTATAGTTGATATCAAAGGTAGTTTTAGAAAACATTATATGTTAGGATAACGTCATTAGAATAGACACATAATATTTTACATTATTTTTATGTTGAAATGATATTGAATTAAAATATTACCATGTTGTATAATCTGAACTATTTTTCATTCAAAATGGTTTTTCATTAATAGAATGGGGAAGTTAAGTAGGAAGGCACCAAGTGAATGATATCCTATCAAACTAACAACATGGAAGAGTTGGAATTAGAACATGGAATTTTTTTGATGTATCTGTTGATGTATGTTATATATGGTTTTGGTAGTTATTCCATAGAACCACTATATCTACCATAACATAACATGTCAATAATGAAAAAATTTATCAGGCCCCACCCACTTGCATTCAATGGATCTTCTGACCCCATGGTAGTTGAAGGATGGATAAATACCCTAAAATATATATTTGATGTACTAGGATGTTTAGATATTCAATAGTTAAGTCATTCGAATAACTTTTTTGAAGGTGAATCCAATCAATGGTGTAAAATGGTAATGAGTACTAAATAAAGTAAAGAGATTGATATCTTGGAAGGGGATTATTTTAAGAATATATTCATTGAAAAATATTTTTCTTCAGTTTTTTGACATTGGATTGAATTTAAATTCTTAGAATTGAAAGAAAATTAAAAGGTTTCAATTTCCATGTATGAACAAAATTCCTTCTATTTCTATGGTACATACCATATACTATGTAAGATATTTATAGAAATGTTAATTGGGTTTACATATAATTGTAGCCAAGGGAATGAAGGGAATTAACATCCCTTAAATTAAAAATTTATGAGAACCCTTTGTGATGTCATGTGAAGGTGGAAATATAGTTTTTCAAAGATCATTTTTAGTTCAAAAATTAGTTGAAAAAAGTCCAAGTGGAAGGATAAAGGGAAAATTGATCAATAAAATCCAATGTTAAAAAATTGAAGTTTTTTAGTTTGTGAGATTCTTAGTAAAAAGTACAGTGGGGATTGCCTTATGAATCCTTATCGGTGATTCTGATGCAGTAAGATGGGGCATATAGAACATAATTTCAATGAAAAAAATCATTGTTGAATTAATACCTATTCTGATAAATGTGCAGTAAAACAATTTAAATGTAACGAGATAGATCATAAACAACATGAGTATCCTAAGAAGAACATAGATGATAGGAAGTATCCATACAATATTTATAATTGTGTGATGAAATCATTTGTAATGACTTCAATAGATGTTGGTCCATTAAATGAAGTCATGTCAGGTACATTGGTTGTTTATTTAGATTATACTAATGTTATATTTGTTGTATACACATTCTTTTATTTCGTAGAAATTTTCTCTTAAATTAAAAATTATGTCTCAGGAAATGGATCTCAAACTTATGGTAAAATCACTTTGGGGAAGTACCAATAAAAAAGGTTTTAATAATATTCCTACTATTTTTATGGAAATAATTTACATACAAAACTCGTTATTTTTTCCCTAGTATAGTTTGGTGTTATTTTTTGAATGGATTTGATATGTGTTTACCATGATTATATAGATTGTGGAGCTAAAGTAGTTTTTTTATAAATAGTTTTACTTTATATATAAGAATAAACCCATAACATTAATAACATTTAAAAATTATGAGAAACTATTAAAAATGGAAGTGAATGTTATATTTCAAATACATTAAATTATGAGGTAACTATATAGTTTAATGATGTTTCTAAAGTATAATAATACCTAGATGTTTTTTCATTATGAGTTACATAGTATTATACATCATTGTGAAGTTTAATTTTCTATTGACATAGATCTTAATGTTAAGTTACTCTCAAAACCCCCTTATCATATGGCACAAGTATGACTTTTAAAATTGAAAAAGTAATTGTAAGAGTTACTTGATAACAGTTTTATTTATTCAATAAAAACACTAAAGAATGCTTCTATTTTAAAAAAAATAATGAACGATAATTCCATAAGGATCTTTATTCATTATATAGATTTGAATAACATCATTTTTAAGAACAAGTATCATTGACCTCATATTGATGATTTGGTTGACCAAATCTAGGGAGCACTATATTATTCAAAGATTAAATGAAGGTCCAGGAAATATCAGTTGAATGTGAAGAAGGATGACATTTTGATGACAATGTTTTAGACTTGACATAGAAATTAGTATTATTTAGTTTATCAATTTGAGTGTACAAATTCCCCTACTATATTTATGGATCATAGGAATAAAATATTACAAGAATATTTGGATATGGTTATGGTCATTTTTTTGATGATATCTTGATTTATTCAATAATTTATAAGCATCAGGAAAAACATTAATTGATTGTTCTGAAAATCAGTAATGAAATTATGTAATATGGAAAGATAGATGAATGTGACGTTTAGTTACATCAGATATCATTTCTTAGACACAACCTAAATAAATATGGTATAATAATGATCCTATTAAAACAAAATTGGTTAATGAATGGAAGAGACCACCAAATGTTACTGAAATATAATTTTTTTCTTGGTTTATTAGGTTATTAATCATATATTGTTGAATAAATTTCATTGTTATCTATCCCATTGACTATGTTAACTAGAATGATAGTTTTATTACTTTTTTGAAAATCATGGTATGGATCATTTAGAAACTAAAAAGAAGAATAGTGAATGATCTTTTTTTTTCTTTCCCTTGTGTAATGGTGACTCTATCAACTATAATTATGCTTCATTGAAGGAACATGGTTTTATTACAATGTAGAAGAATCTGATAATTGTTTATTTTTTACGATAACTTATACTTCAGGTGTTAAATTATCCAACACATGATTTGGAATTACCTATTATGTTTTTACATTAAAAATATAGATAGATCATTTATATAGATGCAGGTTTAAAATACATAACGACCATAAAAAGTGAGAGGTATATATTCAGTATTAAAGAGTTGAACATGGGATAGAGTAGATGGAAAAAATTGATAAAGGATTATGATGTAAAAATTTATTACCATCATGAAAAATAAATCAAATCTTCTGAAGCTTTGATATTGAAAAATAATGATTCATTAAATATTTTATTTTTTAAAAATGGCACTTTTTTTAATGATTTAATTAATTTCAGCCAATGTGTTTTTGATATAGGAACTTCCCATTTTGGTTTTAGTTTTCAAAACAATCATTTATGTTTGAAAGAATTATCCAAGATTATAAGGATGATTGTGAGTTAAATGAAATGATAAAAATGGGTAAGAAAGGAAGGTTTCCTAAAATCAGCATTGAAAAATATTGTTATTTGACATTGTGAAAGAGATTTTGTTTGTCTTTTTATTTATATTTGAAGATATAATTATTAGGTAAATCTCATTTCCTCCCATTATTTATTCATTTGGGAAATAATAATATGCATAGAGACCTTCGAGATTATTACTAGTGGGATAGAATAAAAATAAATTTTGTTAGTTTTTTGCAGAAATGTCTAACTTATCATTAGATTAATATAGAATAAAAATATTAAAATGGAATAGTTCATCCCTTTCCTATGTTAAAATAAATATCAAAAAATATTTTCATGGATTTATTAGGCTCTATCCAAAAGACATATCGAGGTAAAAAGTGATTTGGGTAATTGTTGACTGATTTACTAAATCTACACATTTTCTTCCATTCCAGATACTATGTATTTGGATCAACATACTCTATTATATATCAAAGAGATAATTTAGTTATAGGGAGTTCCACACTCTAATTTATATTTTCATGATCCTATGTTATCTGAAAACTTTGGTTATGGACTTCAGAATTCATTGGGTACTAAATAAAATTCCATTATGGATTTACATCCACAATATGATAAGTAATCAAGAAAAAATTAAGACCTTGTAAGAAATGATTCATTATTATTCAATGTGTTACTAGGGATTTTTTGATCCAAATATTTCAATAGTTTCATATTTTGTAATAATTATTTTCATTAATTTATATAGATGGATACTTTTAAGGAATTATATGGAAAGTGTTATTGGGATCCATATTTGTTTAGATTAAATATTTGAAAGGAAGTTGATGGGTCTAGATGTGGTAGAGTAAATGATTGAGAAATGAAGGTAATTTAGAAAAATATGAGGTAAATTTAATGTAAGAAGAAAATTTATCTAGATAATAATAAGTAGGATTTATATTTTGAGGTAGGGGATTTTATTTTTCTAAAAGAATCCCGATGAAAAAATGCGATGTGTTTTAGAAAAAATGAGAAGTTAATTATGCTCTTCATTGAAACATATGGAATCCTATAGAATTTTTTATCAGTCTCTTATTGAGTGGACTTTACTATGAGTTTATCCTAGGTATATAATTGTTTTCATGTTTTGATGATAAGAATAAATGTTCCATATTTGTCTTATTTCTAAAACATTGAGGAATTTCTGTCAGAAAAGAAACTTTTTTTAAGGAATATCCTTTTTAGATTATTGAACATTGAGATAATGAATTTTTTAACATTTTTATTCACCATGTTTTGGCTTTCTAGAAATCCCTTATCTTTGAAGAACCAATATGGGAGTCCCAAAATTCTATGACGGAAAGGTATCCCTACCTGTTCAATACAAGAATTAAATTATGAGAACACAATTTCCAAAAGGTGGGAAGGATGTAACAACCCATGTAATTTCAACAACAAAAACTTTATATATTTATTATATATATTATATAGATTTATATTTATTATAACAATATTATACAATTATTCATTAAAAATAAAAAGGATTTATTTTTAACCATATATAATTTTTATATATTCGATGGTTTGAGTTATAATATTGAATGTTAAATTATATAATTTTAGTTTGAAAAAACTGAACTTAATTTCTAAATTTATAGTTTTAAAATTATCCTAAGAGGATCTTTTATAATTTTATTAATTCATATAATTTTTAATGAATAGTGAAAAAAACATATTTTTATTGAGTACTGTATTTTATTAAAGTTTTTAATAGGGAAAATTATATTTTTTTTTATTTTTGAATTTAATTAGTTCAGTTTGAATTAAAATAATCCAATTATGGATTTTAAATTAACTTTACAATTTAATTTAGTATAAAATCCTCTTATAGATAAAGTGATTTTTTCTGAAAATCTATTTTTCATCTGTTTTTCTTGTTAAATTTCAAAACAAATTCTATAAATTTTGTTTTTTGAATTTTAAAAAATATATTCAATATTTTAAATCATAAGTTACAAATTTCATAAATATTTCCATTTTATATTTTTTTAATTTTAATAGTAACCTTTGTAATTTTTTTACTATGGTAAAGGGTAAATCGTGTAATTAAAGTTAAAAATATAATTATAAGGACAATAAAATTACCCTAGAACTTCCTTTATTTATATTTTATGGGTCTATTTTTCTATACTCATCTATGATTCAATTATATGTACTTTAATCCATTATTATGTGACTCTACCAATTATAATATTTTAATTAATGAAAAGTAAGAAATTTCATAGTCTTATTTTTAATAACAATAATTTTTTAATCACAGTTTTAACTATAAGATATGGTCAGTTATAAATTATGATTTTAAATATGAAATATTTATCTTCATCATGATAGTTTGTTATTAATTTTAAAATTTGAAATAACTTCCAAAAATTCTTACACAATGATGACACAGTAATTATTCAATTTTTAGAAAAATCAAATAAATGATTTTAAAAATATTAAAACTAATATAATTTTATAGAATTAAGTAGATCCTTAAATTTTATATACTACCATGACATTTAAGTGATTTATTAGAATCTCTGGTTTGAATTTTACCTTTTATTTTGATGTTATTAATATCAAAGTAATGACTAGTTATAAAAATTGTAATGAATGATATATTATAATAAGTAATATTTTATTATTTGATTTTAAATTTACAAAAATCTTATATTTTTTCAATATATAATGATATGGTTGATAATATCATCCAAGGTACATTTTCAGGCTTTTTGATCATTTATAGTAACAATAGTGACCCTCAAGATGTAAAAATCCTTGTTTTCACTATAAGTGTGAAAGGATATAACGAAGAGTTAAAAAAAAAAGACAATGTTATGATTTTTTCATAACATGACTATTGCAGGGGGTTGTGGGGGTTGGGGATTAGGGATTGGGGGGTTTGGGGGAGAAGTGTCAGGTTTCTGAAGAAAAAATGAATTTTTTAACAACGTTTTGTTAAAAACTTGTCCTAAATATTCATTTTGGTGTAGTTATGGATGTGGTTGAGGTCATGTGTTTATTAATTGAGAAGGGAATTTCAAGAATCATAAATAATGGATATGTGGTTTGAATCAGTGTTTCAGAAGATCTTAATGATCTTTATAATGTGTTTATTAATTTCTTATGTGTGGTCAGACCACTGGTTGTTAGGATATTGTATTGTTTTAATGATTTGAGTCTCTATTACTATATATTGTATCCCATTTATTATAACATCATATGTTTCACTTAATTATTATGTGAACCCTATTGTTTATCTCAGTATATGTGCATGGTTATTTTATAATGTTATTGTACTTTGACAATCGGTTATAATCTCCCCATTGCATCATTTAGATGCTCACTATTAGTCGCCAGCCTCTAGTGTTTGGGAAGCATTCATCTGGCCTTGTGACATGCCTGGTATTGTGACGTGTCAGGTCAACCTTGCCTAGTTAACTTAAAATAGATATATTTAAAAATATTAAAAATTTTATTTAAAAAGGTAAGATAATGTTTGAGATCATAAAATTAAAATAATGTTAGTTTTAATTTTTTTTAATTTTCTATAAAGATTGATATTTCAATGAATAGTGAAAATACTAATTTTCATTTAAAAATATACATTCGTTATAAGTATTTACAATTTAAAATTATATTTCGGATTAAATTTAAAATTTATTTTATCCATTTTTATTAATCATAATCTAATTATTCCCTTTAGAATTAATTTTATACAAGAATTTTCAAAAAAATATCTTTAAAATTATAAGAATTCTAAAAAATTATTTTCATATTTTTCTGTCGACATAATTTTAAATTGAATTATAATAATTATTTTAGTTATATTATTAAAAATTGATTCCTTGTTTGGAATCAGGAGGTCTAAATTTATAAAATAAGTCCATTTTCATTATTGATAGTTACAATAGAAAATAATTGTCACCATGGTAAGGGTAAATCTGGTAAGTTATATTAAAAGTAATGTGAGAAGTACATAAAATGTCCCTAAAAACACCTTTATCCTATTTTATGAGTTTATATTTACCATTTACATCAATTATAATAATATAAAAAAAATACTTCCATATTTCTTTGATTTTGACCTTTATAATAATTATGAAAAAGATAATGTCAAAAAGGTCACTTTCTTTACTTTAATATCTATAATACTTTGAGATATGTTAAAACAATTATGGTCAGTTACAAATGGATAATTGAAATATAAAAAAATTATTTTTATCATGTTTTTTCATTTTAAATTTTTAGTAATGAAAGATTTTCTGTAAATTCTTACAGAACACATACACAATGCTTCGACAAGTAGTAGAAAAATCAAGTAATTGATTTGAAAAACTGTAAATGGAATATTATAATGGAACAAAAATGTTTCCCCTGATTTTTATAGGTAAAAAAAACATATTATGTAATTTTTAATTGATTATAATCTAATTCCACTGTTTTCATGTAATTATCAAGGAAACATTTAAAAAGTAGTTCAAAACATTACATTAATGATATTTTATAATAAATCACATTTTATTAAATGAATTAATATTAATGAATACTCTATATTCAAACAATTTATTTTAATCATATTTAATATATCAACCATATTCCATTTAACATTAATTTTATATAATCTATCATGACCCTAAAACATTAAAAACTTTTTTATTCTAGTAATCGTTAAAGGGGTTAATGAGGAGTTAAAAAACATTATAGGGGTGAAAAAATCATCCAATGTTATCCAAATTTTTGTTTACGAAATTAATTATACCAATAATCATCCTATATTATAATATTAACAATTTTTATTTGGTTTTCAATGAATATTAATTTATATTATTTTTAAATAAATAATTAATTTGAAAGGTGAATATTCCTTCACATATTAAAGTTCACCTACTATCCTCTTTTCTTGATAGTTCAAAAAAATCATGACTAAAAAAACATGAAAAAAAAACTTAGTTACATCCCTCCCCACATATCAGTTCAATTATTTGGTCGTAAATTCATCTTATAAATTCATTAGATATAAACCTAAAGAGGTCCTCTAAAGAGGAGGTATGGTTTCTGAATATAAATTTTCATTTTAGTTCTATTTATACCACATAAAAATTTTATTCAAGAATGATGAGATAAAAATATATTATATATAACTTTTTATTATTATTTTAATTTAATAACCAATATTCATATCATCTTCTATCAAATTGGAAACAAAACCATCATTTGTGTGTATTATGGACTATCGCTCCCACGAACCTATGCAATTAATTTTCCATCACCACCTATCATGGTTTTTTACAAAAATGAATTTAGTGTGTGTGTGTGTGTATTATATTATTATAATTTTTATAATTTTTTACAATTAATACACCATCTTTTTCTGGCCTTTCTATTCATTGAAAAATGGTAACGTTGTTTGTGTGTACGTGTAGACTACCACCTTCACAAAGTGATGTGATTAGTTTTTCAAAACCAAATCAGATGGAGGATATTTTTAATTATAGTTGAATAAAAAATATAGTATTTGTGATATAATTATCTTTATTAATTGATAATATAATACTTACCTTATTTTCATCAGGATCTTTAAAAATAAAAATGTTACTCATGTGTAAGTATAACTTATCATCTTCATGATTACAATGTAGTTCATTTTTCATAAATTTATTTAATGATTGGTTTTAAAATTATAATTAAAATATGAATATTGATATTATTTCATGATTATTATTTTGGATATGATTTAATAATAATGGCATTAACCATTGTCAACCAACTAAAGTCATTTGTGACGTATGAGCAAAATATCATTAAAAATTATTATGTGACATTAAATGATTAGGTAATTGAATATAACATGGTAATGAATAAAATAAAGCGAGTAAAAAATATTAATTGTGTTATTATGAAATTAAATAATTAACATAATCCTATGATTCCTGATCTTAATGAATTTATGTTATGATATATCCTCTAGGTAAGAGGCACATTAACTTCAAACTTCATTTTAAATATTTTAAATATTTATCTTATAAATTATTTTCATCAATGTTCATACTCTAAAAATTATTTTATGGATTTATTTATTTATAAATAAAATAATTATAAAGGTTATGTTATATCTCTTTTAATTTTTTTCAATGGTATTCAAAAGGAGTATTTTTACTTATTTTATATTGAATGTTTTGAATTTCATTACAAAGGAAAAATGAATGTTTTATTTTAATTTATAGGATGTAAATGGACTTTTTTATCACCACAATCATTATTTTAGGTTTGTATTACATTATAATATTTTTGGGTTTCTTCAAATAAAATCCATATTTAATTTTTATACAATGTATTTTTTTTTGAAAAATGGGGTTTCAAAATGGATTTGTGTTTTCATATCTAGAGGTGTGTTTTATATGGGTTCATAAGTATTTTTCATGGGTTGTATGATGAGTTTTGTTTTATAAAAATATGTTTCTTTTTATATGTTAGAAGAGAATTATAAATGAACTAGGGGTGGCCGCAAAATATATTATAATAGAGGATGATCCTAATACAGCTTACATGAATGGGTGATCCCAATAAAATTTATCTGAATAGGTGTACCTGATACAACTTATATGATGGATGTGCCCCATTATATATTTTTAATGCATTGGTTAATGTTTCTTGTCTTCAATGGAAATAAGGAGTTACTTATCTAGGGGATTTTTTCCTATAGATTTAATTGGGAACCTATTTTTTATAGCATAGGATATAAATATAATGCTCAAAGTCACCTAAAAGGGGTTTATATTTTCTTTCTGTGGGTTTAATGTTTTTCATTCAGTATAACATTATGTGTTTTTCATAGATATATGAATTATTTTATGTGATAAAGGAATATTTTTACCAAGATAAAAAAATTTATTATTTTTCATTTATTTCACTAGAGTAGTGTATATTTCATTATTTAATTTACATTACTAAGATTTATAGATATGAACCTTGTTTTTATATGAGGTATGGATCCTTTAAATTTTTATAATTCTTTATTTTGGATCTAATATGGATGTATAATGATTTCATTTTTTTCGAGGATGTCAAGGGCTTTTTTAGAGATCAAACCTAGAGTGATGGAGAAATTCATTGGCCCACAGAGCTAGCAAAGACCATGAGATCCAAATCTTATGGTTCACCTAATAATAGGATTGATGGATAATATGATTCCTGATAATTCATAGTGTAATGAAACTATGAATACATGGTTTCATTCCCATGTAGTTAGTCTATTGTTTTTAAGAGATCAATTGAGAATGGTTGGTGTGTGGTTTCTCAGACAGTGTGGTCTAACCATGTGGGGGGATCCTTATGTAGTGGGAGGTTAATTTTTAGGGCACCATATGGCTAAAAGTGAAACCAAACTGTGAAACCGATATATTTTTGGGTGAATTTACCATTTTTTCTTGTATTCTATAAAACAGAATCCCTCCCCATTTCTGTCACATCTAGCTGAGAAGATACTTGTTTTCCCACTACGACTAAGCTCTCAGCCCCCCTACTCTTGTCTTTTGATCATGTTCTTTATTCTAGAGTCTAATAATGTCATTTTCATTATATTTGGAATCCAAATAGAAATCTATTAATTCATTATTCTTGGTTATTCATTTATATTTCCCTTGATGGAACTATTTTTATATTAGATCATATGCACTATTTTTAGACTATTGATACATTCTATAGTTTTCATATGATCTACGGCAAACAAAAGGATGATAATAGATGAGGAGAGTGATATAGGATCTAGGTGTGTCATCTATGACTCAGTCGTCAAGTCTCATAATTTTTAAAACTATATTCATTTTCCACACACTAAATTCTGCAGGAATTAATTGTAAAATTATCATGGCATGCTAATAATCAACATTAATGTATTCCAAATCCACTCTGATATATGATCACAGAATCCTTCGTGGTCGAAATCTCAATGCACGCAACCCCAAATAGGGTGTCACCTATCTTATTCCATAAATGGTTTGTTATGACTATTTCCACCACCGTTCTACTATCTTATCACTTTTCCATTCTAAGGAAAGTGTTCTTATATAACCAATGGATCCTTAGATGAAAAATTTAAAGCCATTTTATTTATAGATTCCACTGGACCCTCTATAGTTATTCTCTAAATTAATTTATGGACCTTTATAATGTTAAATGGAAGTTATATTTAAAGATATAACTTGGACTAGTTTATTATAGTTTCAATTTCATATTGTTCCATGTCCCCATCCCTCCTTGTCATTCCTTTGAAATGTAATGGAGTAATCATAATAATTTAATATGGAATGAAAGTAATAAATAATTCCTTGTCCCATTATACTTTTCACATTGTATAAAAAGAGATGGAATGTGCCTTATGAATTTTGAAATGGCCTAATTATTAAATTTCCTCTACTAAATAATAAATTAATTATAAGGACCATATTGCATATTGAACTTTTCATCATTATTGGAGCGATCATACATGACCAATTCCTTGAATTCCCAATGGAATGACTTAATCAATCAAAGGATGCTATTCCTATTCAAGGATCAAATTTTCAAGGGAGATTACCACCTTGGAACATTGTCCTTATCTACTAGAGGATTCAAGGAATGACACTATAAGATCCCATTACAATCTTCTTGAAATTATAGTGACTTAAATACAGTCCTTGGATCCAGGCTGACTTACTAGGAAATGTCGCACCAAGGATACACCCCACTAGGGATAGTCATTACTAGCCCATTTTACCATAGATGAGATCCTTGGACTTGGTTAGAATCATTTCGGGTAGAATTACATGGGATAATCCCCTTGAATCTACACCTATAGACAAGACATAGGTTTTTACTTAGTTGCATCAACCCATAACGTGAAGGATTCCTTGGTTATTACCTTAGATCACCTATCACTATTTTTATCGTAGGATTCCTTGGTTATTACCTTTGATCCTCCTTCTATTATCATCATTACAGGATTCCTTATGACACATTGGATACAATATTATTATAATTAACATGATACATTTTCAATGTTGTTATATCTCATTGGTATTTTTTATATAATATAACTCAAATGAATTTCCTCATGAAATTATTAATTTTCAAACATCTACCAAGTATGAAGCATTAATTGGGGTATTTACATTACCTTATTTTATATTAATTCAAACATACCTATACACTATCAATTTATATTCACATATTGGATGGTATTGACGCTATTGGTAGTGGCATACAATGATTTATCTGACACTCTATCCATGTCATCGATGGTACCTAGGAAGATTATATGTGTACAGGTGTTGATAAGGGGAAGCATCCAGATTTGGGCACCATGACTTGATTTCTTTCATTAGTAATGATCATGGCTGCATATGACTAGTATAATTCTTGGGATGATGGATAGTTTTTTTCTTGTTTTTTTATTTTCTATAGAATTTGTTATTGTCTCTCATGTATACCCATTTTCTAGTTTTTATATGCATGTCCTTCATATCATCAAATTTTTTATGATTCAATTTACATAGTTTGATTATTATTTGTTTCTTGGATGATTATGTTTTATTCTACAATTTCATTTTACTAGTCTTTCTCATAGATTACCTCTTTCCACTGTGACATCTGTTTAAATTTCCTTAAGATATTTATTTTTTATTACTTATATATTATGAAACACTTTGGTTATGAGGGTATAGTATACCCATAGACACACCCTAGGCCCTTACTACTACATGGAAGCCTCTAACATATGTAGAGGTGCAGTTGAGGCCCTGTGGCCATCCATATTTGCGGAACTTTTCAGGGGCACCTAGGTCAGGATGTAACAAAGCGATATCAGTGCCTTTATTTTATTTCATTACGATTCTGAGACAATAGATATATGATTTGGAATGATCAAGAAATTTTTTATAATCCATTCTTGAAAGTATTTTACCCAGGTTTAGGGTGAATACTGAGTTTCTTGATATGAGGAATGTTGTTATATATTTTTCTTATTACATTTATATACTTTAATTGTTGGGTGATATACGTTATATGTGATGGTTATTATTATTATTAGGATTGTCGAATTCATTTTATCCTTACCCTAGTGAGACGAGGTCAAGAAAGTATCAAACATGAATCATTATAAGCACATATAAGTTACATCTCATGTATATTCCATGAAATATAGTTTCATCTTACTACCTGTGTTTCCTAGAAATGTTGAGTGACCCATGGTTGATATATTTATGTATGTGATACAAACATATTCTATAGGGTATGTGATTGTTTATTTAATATTCCAGCATCAATCTAAAAATTGTTCTTCTATATGGGTTGATGGTGGAATCATTAATAGATGGTTTATACACATGTCAAATATATACCAATAGTTACATGAGAATATTTTTGGATTTGATTGAGTGATATCCAGTTTCAATTCATGAGGTTTATGGGACCTCATAGATTGGAATGGGTAGATTACAGGTTCAAGCCATTATATATATGATGCTACATTTTTAGGCCAAATATAGATGAGGATAAATATAAATTAAATGGGTGTCAATTTCAGTGGTAAAGTTTATAGACCCTTAATAACTTGGAATGGAAATCCATTTTAAATCGAACCTTATTATATGTAAATATTCAAATAAAAAACATTAAATTTAATTATTTAATTATAAAATAGAATGGTTTACAGTAAATTAAGATGTGTGTTATAGTTTACCAACCATCTACTGAAACCCTGGTAAATTAAACTCGAACACTTACCAATACCTTATCCTTTTTAGAGGGTAGTTCGGTTAGTACATTGGATAGTGATCCCTTATTCCAATTTTCTTTGTATGATAGTTCTTAAATAAATTAAAACCCTTGATTTGAGGCATGTTCTTTGAATTTTCAAATATATTCCACCATAACATCATCATTTCATGTTATAAGAATGTGGCAATGACAGCACTCTAGAGAGAGTGAGCCCTAAGCCGCTAGTCCTGCCACTAGAAGGGCCACATGAGGAACCACCTATTATACCTGAAATGGGAACTCACTCTCATCTTAGAAAAATTTCAAACATCTGAAAATTTCCATGTAGTGTGTTATTTCTATTATGGTTTATCAAATTTTTATGAGCTGTAATGTTTTTCACTACTTCTAGGTGGTGATGATTTATAGATTGGTAGACACTTCGAGAATGGGATTATGTATTCCATCCATACTTTGGTGAATGATTTTCACCTAAATCACTTTTCTAAAACTATCAATCAGGATATTATCAATGAGTGAATCCTTATGGGACGAGATAGTACCAAGAAGATAGCTTTATTACTGAAGCAGGGCAGTATTTCTTCAGGTAGTAGGGAGCATTCCATTTAGGTTTCTCATCAGAGAAATGGTAGCTAAAATTTGTTCTTTGGAAGTTGTATTGTATGACTATTTGTGTGGAAGATAAGTCCATTTGAATCCATAGTGTGATAGAGACTCAATGTAGTGTCATGCATGCGGTCATATCGGTCAACATCAGAGAATCAATCATACATTTCCATTTAATTATAGTAGATGAAGCTCCACACCACATCCACCTTCAATAGAAAGATATTTTATGTTGCATCAAGAATGGTGTTAGAGTATCACCGGATGAAATAGCCAAGGAGGATGTCATGACTATAGTCTCCAAACATATGATTATCAATTCCATTATAGTAGACCCACTTAGGGTATTCTGGTTGTATCACATAGCCACAAATTAGGTTAGTTTCATTCATTCCAACTGATACCTATGGATGAGAATGCATGATTGTTGACTATATGATTAAATATTATTGTATCATATACTATTTTATCTTCTTTATTTGATATATGCGATTAACATTTATATATCTCTATATCGACCATGGAAGGTCTCAAAATGGAAATTCATCATTATTGTGGTTTGATGACCCTAGATACAACATTGAGAGTACGATTAGTGGGAATATAACAATGTGGGGACTGTCCCATTAATAAAGAAAGTTATCCCTTTTATGGGACCTATTCTTCATCGAGGTGAAGGGATTTCTTGTCCTTATTAGGATAGAAATTTTGGTTCTGTATCATAACTTTGCATACTTATATCAACATATGGTATCATTTATATCACTAGTGGGGAGCATTTATCTCTACAAGGGCAAGTGGAACATCCAGGATGGTCGAGTTGTACCATAACATCATAGGATAGTGTAGTTACCTCCCAGATTTCTTGTCTTTTCATAGAGGATAAGGGAATATATCTAGAAGAGGTTACTCTCAAAGTAGATGATTCCAGGTTTGTTTTTTAGGATGAATTGTATGCCTTACCTCTAGGGATAAAGGTATAGTTTACTATTGAGATTGTTTTTGGAACAACTTCAATGTCCATTCCAATGTATTGGATGGAACCTACTATTATTTTTGATCTCAGGTGATAGTTGAAAGATCAAGAGTCTTATTTTATTATTTTAAACAATACTAATTCTTGGGGTTCACCCATGATTTTCTCCAAGAAGGTCGATGGGGCCCTTCATTTATCCCAGGATCACTGATAGTTGAACCAGATTATGGTTAAGATCTATTCTCCACTATCTCAAATTGGTGATCTCTTTGTCCATATTTGTGGATCTAGGGTGTCCTCAAATATTTACTTGATATTATTCTACCCTCAAGTTCAAGTCAAGATATCAAACATACCACATACTACTTTTCGTAGTTGGCTTGTTGTAATATTTCAACCATTTTACTATATCCCACTGGATTGTTTGAGTTTTTTAGAATAATATGATTTCTCTTAATTTTGTGAGAATTTGGGTGAAATATGTACTTTTTGGAAGGAATGAGGGTGGTGGATGGTTGTCACACAATTTTCTCAAACTGTGTGCCACATCCCAGGAAACTATGAAAACCAAAACAGAGTGGATTCACACAGCTAGTGAATGGTTTGTCTAAATATGAACCCTTATAGAAGAAATCATGAACCCCTAGAAGAGTAATATAGTTAAGGCTAGTTAGGGAAAACTGTGTGCCCCGATATTCAAACTGTGTGTATGAGAATTTTGACCCCATGAATTTTTTTATGATATTCATGAACCACCTATATTATACCCTTTAATGATCTATATCAACCCATAATAAATATTCGTCAATTGTAGAGCCTCTGTGAGGGATTCCAATCCATTATAACCTCTTTTCATGGTGATTCAGAGCCCTAATTGAAGATCTACACCCCTCACGTTAATAGAAAATTATCCCATGCGGTTTTATTTATCTTTCAATTCTTCTCCCATTTGTTGTATGGATATTCTTCTATATTTCGGTTGGATCTAGATCTAGGATTTTGTATCTAGATCAAAATTTATGTTATAATTATTTATTCTATCTTGATTTTTGGATTAAGATCTTGATCTAATTTTACTTCATTATTCAGCCAAAATCATGAATTCACATTCAGCAATTACTCATCAAAAAATAAAGTAATGTGGTTTATAATTCAAATACCAATGTCCATATTTCAATTATGTGCATATGATTGAGAGAATTGATAAATTTTTATTAGCATTTAAATTTCCTATTTATTTAATTAATTTTTTAAATTTATTAATTAATTAAATTGTGGAATTGGTAATAATTGATTGTTGATTCAATTATCAGTATATTGGATTGGGAATTGGAGATGATTAATTATTGAGTTAATTATCAAAATATTGAATTGTTGGATTTGGTAAATATTTATTTATGTAGTACTGGTATTTTGAATTGGATAATTAATTATTGAATTAATTATTGGGCTATTGTAATTGTAAACAGAGGTGATGGGATTAATTAATAATCGGATTAATTATTGGAATTGATGTGACTTATTAATTGTTGAATTAATTGCTGAAATTGATTGATTAATTTATTGTGGAATTAATTAATGGTTTTTGTTGAAATTATGCTATTGATTGAATTGGTTTAATTCATTGATGATTTTTTTATTGTTCAATTCTTGGTGTATGGAATTTAAAGAGTGGGATTAATTAATGTGTGATTTTATTAATAGAAGATTGTGATGTTGAATTGTGATTGAAGATTAATGTTAATTAATATTGATTGATATGATATTTTGATATATGTGATTAATGAATAAATAGGGTGTGAGACATAGACTAACACTCTGAATACCCATGGGGTCCTAGCAATTATGTTCTTGTTCCCATGGAATGCATGAAAATTGTACGGGAGAGGGACTGATGCTAAAAATACCCATGAGGTGTGGGATATGTATTTATTATCAAAACACTCATAATGGATCTAGAAAAGACATTATACACCTATTAATTTTCATTGTACTATGGTTTTAATTAGTCATTGTATTAACTGAATTGAAGTGGATATAGAATTCTCATGTGATATAACGGTATCTAAATTAAATATAAGATGTGGATTAGAATATGGTGTTGGTCAAAGTTGATATTGAGGTCTAGGTGACCTCATGATCTTGAGGAGTTTATGTTGTAAAATACTGAATAAATGATAACGGGATAACTGTTTACTTATGCATCATAATTTTTTGTTTATATAAATACATACACGAGTTATTGATTGGATGTTTTTTATACACTTTTGGTGGTGGCATAGTGAGTGGTACCCACACCCTACATGGGTTGCCTAGTCAGTACCTAAATATATTTCATGATTTTATGACAAGATAAGAAAGAAGGCCATGTGTTAGATGAATTCTTTGTTATAGATCATAGATTAGTGAACCAGACAAGGTTCAAGATATTAATTGGAGTTTTCTATATCTTAATTTTAATTTTTGTTTTTCATATTGGCACTTTGTACAACTTTATCATTAAATATCTACTATTTAGTTTTGATATTATATTTCCCATTTTGGTCATCTTGTGATACTGGAATTATTTAGGTTATGTTATATCAATTAGTTATTGTTTATTCTATTTTTATATGGTGGTTTTAAACTGTTAAATATGTTTGGTCTCCACATTATTGACATTATACGTTGCTGCTTGTCGGAAGCCACTAGCATATGGGGAGGCCTTCTTGAGGTCCTATAACCGACCGGTTTGGGCACCAATGTGTGGAACCTAGGTCGAGACGTTACAAGGTGGTATCAAATCCTAATTTTCTTTTCTTTTCTTTTGTATTACTATTTTTTATTTCTATATGGGGTATTAAGAATATTTAGGGCTTGGTTATGAGCTAATGCATTTGAGTAGCTAACCCATGTATAGGGTACAACCCATGTTCCTAGGGTGGGATTGTTTTTATTGTTGTTTGTTGATATATTTTAATGTTATATCAATTTAGATGAAACACTTGTTATGAAATGTTGTTATAATTCCAATTATTTGTTAATATTTGACCCATCACCTGATATTACATGAGTTCTGAGTTTACATGAATCATTCTAGGAACTCATGATTATTTTGTAACATGATTTATTTTAGGTATACATGGGAAAATTGGGAAACGGTTCCTAATGTGAAATTGAGAATTTTAAAATGATGCATGATGAGAATAAATGTGTGTCTAAATGAGAAACATGAACATGTGAATGTGTTTACCTTTTTCAATTATGTCCATGGTGTAGAGTCATTAAGGGTAGTGATAGCCCCATTATTTTCAACACATGGTATGGTTTGGGGAAATGACTTATTTTGGAATATTATGTTTCTTAAAATGTGTTAATTTTGTGAAATGTTTTCAAAGGTTCTAATTCAAAATATTAGTCATATGAAACCAAGATTACTCTTTTTGATATGTTAAAAGAAGGATATGTGTGGAGATGTTCCCCAAGTGGTGGAACCTGAGGCACTGATTATGTCATTTGAGGAAGTGGGAGAACATTTATGTGAGAACTTTTCTCAGTTCATGTAATTCATGGAAATAGAGTTGGGGTGTGTTGTGAAAATAATGCCTGATATGATGTCGGAGTTAGAGATACAAAACCCTCTGATTTTCACTATAAAGGTGGACCTAAGGCGGTTGAGTTCTAGGTTGATTCTATCTAGACTATACTTGATCACTTAGAGACTCCTGCTAAAAAGTGAGTCAAATTGGATTCTTATATGTTATGTGGTAACGTCAATCAATCATGGGACATCTAAACTCTATATGTATTTATGGATACTCAAGAATGAATGAAAATTAAAGTGATATTCTTGGAAAAAAATTCCTACAATTCTTAGGTAGGAGAGAGTAATTGAGTTCATTTGGTTGACTTAGGGGAGTATTTTTGTGATAGAATATATTGGAATCTTTATTCATTTTCTGTGCATTGCTCCATCATTGGAGGAATATGAGGTTATGTTAGCAAAATAATTTCAGAATGGACTTATGTGTGGAATTAAGTACTAGGTGAATAACTTCATGGTGGAGAAGTGTTTATAAGTGGGAAATCATGATCTCATTTGTGAGGGGAACCTGAAAGAGGAATACAGTGGTGAACAGGTGGTTTCCTTTAGTCAGTCATGAGGTATGTCTTCCAAGAGTAGAAAGCATTATTTCGAAAATTTTAAACAGAGTAGTGGAAAGCATTGTAGCTTGGGGAAAGGATCAGTTACTCGGGATCTTACCAGAGTGATTTCCCACTATTCTGGTAGTCTGGGGGACATTATCAAATATTTTTCTCAAACACTTGTTGAATTCTAATCTTGCAGCAAAATGGGACATTGGAAGAAGTTTTTATAGAACGCACGATATACAGGGAATGACAGTGAGGCTAGACATAATCAGAATGAGGGAACGGTGTCTTCTAATCCATATTAGGATGGAAGATAGTGTTATAATATCCATGATAGTAGAGGTAGTGGACATGGAAATTCTAATAATGTGACCTCCTAAAAACATAGTGGGATAGCTGAGGGGGGTCAAACTACATCATAGGGGAGAGAATCCATACAGTTTCATGTCATGCAACTTATACCTTTGGATAGAGAGGTTGTACATCAATAGTTATATGTATTATTCATGTAGCTTGTATATCATCTAATTCCTTATTTGATATTGGATCTACTCAATCCTTTATTTCTTCAAACATTTTAATGGTATGAGCCTTGATTTGGTTTTTATGAGTGGAGTGTTAATAATAGACACAACTATGATAATATGGTATAGAGACATCTGCGTGTGCAAGGAATGTTCTATTGAGGTTGGATAGTATCTTTTTCTATAGGATCCCTATATTCTTGACATGTTAGTCTTCGACCTAATTATGGGTATGGACTGGTTAGTAGTATACCGAGTCCATATATATTTTTATCACATGATAGTGAATTTTACATCTCGTAAGGGTGATATCTATATTCACTATGAAGAGTGGGATATCAAGGTAGGTTGGGTAGTTCCAATTACTCAAGAACTAGTATAACTCACAGCCTAGGATTCTAGTCTCAGTCTAGATGATGGAGTTATAAAATGAGATGACTTTCCACCCGTAGTGTATAGGTTTTATGATGTGTTCTTGAAGACTTCTCAGGGATTCTACTTAAGATAGATATGGAATACACCATTGAGATCATGTATGGGAATGATATAGATTATATTCCACTATAAATAATGGAACCTACATATGTTCAAGAGACCTAGAATCAACTAGTGGATTTGGATGATAAAAGATTTTTTCCATCCAAGTATGTCATTTTGGGGTTCAGGAGTTATGTTCTCCAAGAAGTATGATGGGATTTTGTGACTGTGTGTTGATTATCGGAAGATGAACTGGTTGATAGTGAAAAACATGTATCCCTTCCACATATCGATGAATTTTTTGACATGTTGATAGGAACTTGTGTACTTTCAATGATAGACTTGAAATAAGGTTATCGTCAGTTGAGAGTTTGAACTTCTAATATATCAAGGAATGTTTTTAGAAGATGGTATGGAATTTTCAGTTCACTGTAATGTTGTTTGGGTTGACCAATGTACCACTAGTGTTTATGTTCTTGGTGAATAGAATCCTCCATATGTACATGGATTAGTTTGTGGTGGTTTTTGTGGATGACATCTTGGGGTAATATAAGTGTCATGATGATCATGCCCAAAAACATTATATCATCCTGAGTAAAATGAGATAGAATCGCCTATATGAAAAGATATCTAAGTGTCTGTTTTGGATTAATCAGGTACACTTATTGGGTAACATCCTCTCAAAAGATGGTGTGTATGGAAGCTAAAGAAAGTCTAGGATGTGGTTTATTGGTAGCAACCAAATAATGTACTCGATATCAGAATATTTCTGGGAAATATGTATATTATCAAATATCCATTAAAGAATTTTCTTATTTGGAAGCGCCTCATTCATGTTTGACCAAAAAAGGGAAAAAAATTTACTTGTTGGGAGAATGCGATAATACATTCCATGAGTTGAAGAAACTCTTGACATCGGAACCAACTTTGATCCAAACTGATCCTTGTGAGAAAAATATGATCTATTGTGATACTTCTAGGATTGACTTGGAGATGTTATGATTCCAGGAGATCGAGTTGTGGAACATGGGCCTCAGTAGTTGAAACCACATGAACAGAATTACCCTATGCATGAACTCGAGTCGGAAGTAGTTCCATATTATCGAATGTGATTGCAAAACTATTCATTGGGATATAAGTTTATGGTGTATACCGATCATAAGAGGTTAAAGTATATATTCTCCCAAGGATATTAGAATCTCTAGAAGTGGACATGGGTGGTGTATATGTTTTCATTAAACTTTTAACCGGCATTTAATTTCAAGAAATGAAATAGTGTTTTTTATTCTCTAAGAATGAAAACTCGGACTCATGAAATTCATGAGTCTGGTGTTGAGTGAAAGATTTTGACTTTACTGGCTGAGATTCACCTTGTGGTTCAAGATAATGAGGAGAATATGACTCTACTATTAATATTAGTAGAGATTATTCTTTTGATATGGATTAGAGATAGATAGTATGAGTATCAATAGATCTTCACCATGAGGTAAATTGCTAATGGTGGGGATTCACCTTCTGTTTGGAGTATAGATGACGAAGATATAATTTATGTCATGAATTGGGATTTTTTCCCTATGATCATGTGGTAGAAAATGATGTGTGAGTTTTATACCTCGAATTGGGGGGTACATCCAGGCATGATAAAAATGTATTGTGACATATGTCAATGGTTTTGGTTGATGGTAATGAAAATGAAATAGTAGTGTTTGTGACATGATTCTACACCTATCATCTAGTGAGGATTGAGTAATATGTACTTGGTAGTTTACTACATCCATTTTCCATTCCATAATGTAAGTGGGACAACATTACAATGAATTTTCTGGTTGGTCTCCTGATGATTCCTTGTAAGAATGGTGATATTTGGGTTGGGGTGGACATACTGATGAAGGTAGTGAATTTATTATCTATATGGGAGACATTCTTAGTGGAGGAGTTGGGAGGATTGTATGTTCAATAGATTTTTTATCTGCATGGGGTGCCCTAAATTAGTTTTTCAGACTAATATTAGCACATTACTTCACACTTTTGGTAGGGATTAAATAATGTGCTTGGTATGTAGGTTTTGTTAACTTCAACATTCCACACACAAATAGATTAGATGTCAAAATGTTCTGTACAAGTGCTTAAGGATATTTAATGAGCATATGTTCTTTACTTTGGTGGGTCTTGGGGGAAGCACAATGATTTATTGGATTTCACCTCCAAAAATAATTATTAGGAAACTATACGGACGACACCATTTGAGAATATTTATGGCAATGCATCAATATCACTTCTATGTTGGATGGGGGAAGGTGTGTCTAGGATATTGAGACAAAGTCTTGTGTAGGAGACATTAGAGTAGAAAAAGTTGATTCAGAAGAATGTGGATATGGATCAGAGTAGATATTTGTCGTATGGTGATAGAAATCGAAAACCCCTAACAAATAAAAAGGGTGATCATGTATTCCTTCAAGTGTTTCTCAGACTGTTTCACAAAAGGATATAGAGATAGGGAAAGCAGGCATCCAAGTTTGTGGGATTGTTTGATGTTCTGGATATAATCAGTTCGTTGGTGTATCAATTGAATCTTTCACAGAGATAAAGTGTTATTCATGTTTTTTCTAGGTCTCACAACATTGATGGAATCACACTGAACTATATCGTGAAATCATGGGTGATGTTGAACATGATATAGATATGTCATTTTAGGAGCATCCAATAAGTGTGTGGGATAACAATGATAATATATTGAGGGGAAATATTGGGCTAATATTTCATGTATTGTGGAAACATGGATGTGTGTAGGAAGAAACTATGGAGAGAAAATAAGATATGAGGGATCAGTTTCTCAATCTTTTTGACTAGTAATCTTATATATTCTTGCAATCACAACTCGAGGATGAGGTTTTATAAGTTTGGGAGATTGTAATATTATTGACCATTTTTTGGAGATTTCACTTGGTCATTTATATGTATTCATTTTATGTTATTGATCATAATTTGATTGGGTTTTAAATTGGAGTGAATTTTGGTGAAATTTGGAATTTTTTTAAGGAAAAATGGTAGTCCACAGTTGGCGCATGGTTTTCCCAAACCTTATGCCCCATACTAGAAAATTGTGCTAACCAAAACAATGGAGATTTACAAGAATGGTTCATGGTATTTCAAATTGGGTTCACTCTTTATAGAAACTATGAACCCCCTAGAATAGGTGCATGATTAAGGTACAAGACTAAAGGAAATCATGTTCCCCATGTAGTAAAAAATGCATACCAGAATTTAATCCCCCAAAATACAATTATAACATTCCCAACCCCCCCCCCATCATATACCCATAAACACCCATGCTTGAACCATAATCATTTTCTCTCAATTTTAGAATCTCCCAAATCGATTCAAAAACATTCCAACTTTTTTTATTGGTAATTCATATACAATATTGAAGATCTATACCCCTCCCGATAAGAGGATCTTATCCCATGTGGGTTCCTTTCGCCTTTTTTTATTCTATTATCTGATGTATGGGTTTTCTTCCTTATTTTTTTGATCTAAATATATGATTTTCAACCAAGATCTAGATTTAAGGGATATTGATTTATTCGATCTAAATATTGGTATTAAGATTTGAACATCTCTATACCTCATTATTCTGTTGAAATTGGGTTTTTATATAGGGAAATTGATTGTCAATTAATTGAGGTAGGTGGAATATAATTCAAATCCAAAAGTCTTGATTGCAATTATGTTTACGTAATTATAGAATTTATATGTTAATATTAGAAAACAAATTTCATATTTAATTAATTAATTTTAATAATCAATTAATCAATTAAAAGAAGTGAGGAATTGTATATAATTTATTGAAGAGTTAATTATAGGAATATTAAATTAGTAATTGGCGATAATTAGTTGATGAGTTAATTATTGTGAATTGTGGGCTTTTGGAAATAATTAATTTTTTAATTAATTATGGAATATTGGACATTTTAATTGGATGATTAATTGTTTAATTAATTATTGGTCTATTGAGATTGTAAATTTAATTTATGGGATAAATTAATTATTGTATTAATTAATGGAATTGTTGTGATTGATTAATTGTTAAATTAAATTATGAATTTGATGTGACTAATTAATTGATGAATAAAATAATGGGTTTTATCGAGATTATGAAACTCGTTAAATTCGTTTAATTAATTTTTGAATTAGTATATTGGTAAATTTCTTTGATATGCAAATTAATGAGTGGAATTAATTGATTTTTGAATTAATTAATGGTAGATTGTAACAATGAATTTTGAAGGAATAAAAATTTTTATTTTTAATGATTGATGTGATATTGTGATACATATGATTGATTGATAAAATGGGTGTGGGACATATACTACCACTCCAAACACCCGTGGGGTCGTAGCCATGATGTTTTAAGGCCCATGGTATTCATGAATATTAAATGGGACAAGGGCTGATGATCCAAATAACCATAAGGTGTGAGATAGATATTTATGCTTCAAATACTGATTAGGGTTCTAGAAATGGCATTTTACACCATTTAATTTGAATTTTACTATGGTTTCAATTAATCATTGTATGAATTGAATTGAAATGTATAATGAAATCCCATGTGATATAATGATCTATAAATTGATTATGAGATACAGTTCAGACATAGAAATTGTGGGAACCAGTTATTGATGATCATGTGACCTTATGAACACGGGGGGTTAATGTGGTTCAGTAAGGAATAAATGATAATTTTATCACTATTTAAATATGAATTATACATATTTATTTATATAACTATATACACTTGTTATTGACTAAATGTTATTTTATAAACTGCTGGGGTTAGCCTACTGATTTGTACTAACACCCAACACGGACTTCCTCATCGGTACCCAAATAGATTTCATAGTTGTAGGATAGAATTAGGGAAAAGGATCTTTGTTAGATGGATTATTTGGGATGGATCATGGTTGAGGAAAATCGTTGTGGTTCGAGACATGGTTGATATTTTTTAGTGTCATTATTTTTTGGGGGGTTTCATATAAACACTTGGTGCTAATTTAGCAAGAAATATCTACTTCATATATTGGTATTGTATTTCATAATTTTTTCTTATCTTGTGATATTGGTATTATTTTTGGTTTTTATATTAGTTGGATATTTTTATTCTATTTTTTTGTTGAGGTTTTACTCAGATAAAGAAGGTATAGTCTCCCAATGACTCACATTAGACCATTGTTTGTAGTCGTTATCCTCTAGTGTATGGGATGGCTCCCTTGATATCATGTGACTGACTACCACGGGGCACCGATATGTGGATCCCAGGTTAGAATGTTACATATCATATTTCGGACAATCTTCTCATGTCATTTGGTCTTATAAGAAAACCTTCCATTTTTGTGTCTTAGATGAATAGGGTTTCCCATCTCTATCTGGATTCTATTTTCATGGTCTTTGTGGAAGAAATCTTTGTGTATTTAGGTACTCTTAGTGACAATTCTAAACACCTTGAGAAGTTTTTTGAATATATATATAGAGTGACCATTATATTTATTCTAATATTTTTAATTGACACTTCTAGAATGACAATTTTCACATCTTGGGTCACATTATCTCATATTCTAGAGTATTTATTGACCAATAGATTGTGAGAACCACGGTTTCTTTATACCATCTTAAGAACATTTTTTATATGCATAGTTTCTTAGGGATTTCTGGATGTTATATAAATTTCATACAGGACTTCTCACACCTTGGTGAACCTCTTACTATTCTTACAATGAATGGTGTGATGTTCGCATGGTAAGAAGCCTGTGATAAATCCTTTCACGATTTAAAATGGATTTTTTTTATGGCACCTATTCTGATTCTTCCTGATCCTAGAATATGTAATATAGTTTTATGTGATGCATCTAGCATCAATCTGGGAGTAGTGATGATAAAGGATGATATATTCATTCTATACAAGTCTCAATAGTTGAGGAAAAATGAGTGTAACTACCTGACGAAAAACATTTAGCTAGCATCTGTTGTCCATGACATACATGGTTGGAGACACTTTATGATGGGTGAGTGATTTGTGTTTATTAAGAACCATAATATAATCAACCATATCTTTACTCAACATGACCTTAATATCAAACAAACAACATGGGTTTAATATCTATAGTCCTTCAATTTGGATCTTACCTATATCCATAGAAAAGGTATTGTGGTTGAGGATGAATTATTCCAGAAAACATTGGAATTGGACATACAAGAATCCAGTGGTAATTGTGTATTTATTTACTTCTATTCTGAGCTTCATCTATATTTTCATGAGAGTCAAGAGTATTCATATAAAACTGTCTTGAAAATTACATATTCTCTCCTTGATAGGGAGAAGAGAAGAGTATTTTTCAGATCCTGAAGAGCTTGTTCTCCAAGAAAGTATCTCTGGTCGGGACCCCCCACCATATTAGACTATTGATGGAGATAACATCCTACATATACATGGGAGTTCATCGTTTCATATAGATATTAGATATGAATATATGTGATCCCACACATCTGAGTGGGATGTTTATCTAGGAATCTTCATGATGTATCAAGATATGAGATTCCAGTATTGATGGGTTGGGATGATGAACATAATCGTACCATGGAGGAAACATTGTGAATACCTATCCAAATATACAAAATATATTTTATAATCATATACTATTAATCATGTGACATATAGAATACATGAATTATCACATACATTGCATATGTGTACGATAAACTTAATGATTACATGAGTTTCATGCTTTTTCTGTCACTTGTTTTGCTTTAATGTATGTTTAGTAATAAATATAATACTTATCCCCAATTATATGAATATATGAACACTATAAAGATATTAATTAAACATTTATATGAATATATATTATAAAACCCATCACATTAAATTTCCTATCATCTTGATGACCGCAAGCAAGAACATGTCAGTAAGGTTTTCATAGTATAATAAATTAGTTTTAATTATACATAATATTTTATAAGTACACAATATATAAAATGAGATATATAGTATGTACATTTTTCACCACATATGTAATAAAAAACCTAGGGATTCATCGTGTCGACCATGCCTTGAAGAAATTGTATTACACGATGTGTATAAGGGCTAAACGGTGTGTGGCATCCAGGTTATATGGTTACCAGTCAGGAAGGTCATATAAAATAATAAATATCCCATATATTTCTACATAATACTTGACTTTTAAATGGAATACAAGGAATGTATTCTTGTTGATTGCGTACCAAGATATCCTAGTCAACATGTAGTGTATAATTATATGTACAATGTGTATTTAATGAAGATGGTTTTAATTAATTTCAAATTAATTCTTCATTTATTGAACACTAGTACGTTGAATGTACCTATAGGTACACTACCTGTCCTCCTATTTTATTTGAAAATAATCCTTAGAAACTTTATATGAGAACTTTAATTTTATTTAATTTATAAAATTAATCAGTATATAATGATCTCTATGAAATGAAATAGGATGAATCTGATCTCACAATTATTATTAAAAAATATTTAAACATGAACTAAAAACCAAATGGAAACAGTGTACATAAATCAAATATCCCTAAATTAGTATGAATAATTATGTGACACTCTTATACCACTTGTAGGTTTTGGGTGCATTGTAAGCATGATATGGATCATGCCCAGCATTTCTTAACACCCACTTGAACTAGAGCCAACTGCTAACAAATTTTTGTCCTCAAGATTTCAAATGATACTCATGCTTCTACTACAATTATAATTTAGTCAATGGGTCCACAATATTTTTATTTCATGGGAACTATGCTAGTAAGTACATCACCCCTATGATATGGATCCATCAATTTGTGATATGTTCAGAGTATGTTCTTTTTTCATTGGTGTGAACGTGGATATTTTTCATGAACCACCCTTGTAGTATTATCAAAATACAATGTGATAGGCTATTTACTAATATGTATCAAATCAATATCCAAACAAGAGATTTAAATCCAAAAAACATCCTTGGATATATCAATATCCATTATATAATTGGACTCCGCTATATAATTAATAATAACTAGTTGCAAAGAACTCTTCCAGCTCATGTCTCCTTCGTTGAGACAGATAACATATTTTTCCGCCACATCAGATTATTCTTATATATTTTAAAACTAGCATCGATATATCATATGATGACCAGCTCCTCATCTACTCTATACACATGGAATATAACCTTAGTTCATCATATATAATTAAGGATAGCCTTAACAGTAGACAAAAATTGTTCTCATGGTTATTCATGATATCTTACTACCATATAAAATTCCTATAAAATATCTTGTCTAGTAAATAAGATGGAAAAAATTATTTATCATATCACTAAAGCATATATGGTCTAACTCTTTCTCTCTTTCTCGAATTGTTTCTAAGGATATATTTTCCTTGAATGATGTAAACCATGTGACACTGGAACCAATCCCCTCTTTGAATTATCTATACTAAATATAATCAATATCTAAACAATGTATGTACTTCTAATTAGTCTAATGAACCTCTTGGATATATCATGAATGAGATTAATCCCTAAAATTAGGGCTGATTCACCTACTTCCATCATGAAGAATCATTTTTTAACTAGTAATTAACTGTCTATAATAGTATTTTGTCATTTATAAGAAGTAATATGTAATTAATATATAATACTAGGATAAAAAATAATTTTCCACTAAATCTCTTGTCAACTCTTGGATCATATTGAAGATTAATGGAACCATATTCTTTTATATCCTTAATGAATTAATCGATCCATGACTTGGATAGTTTCTTTAATAATTAAATGGATCTCTAAAAAATTGAAAATATTTTTGGAATCTGATGGAGTAACAAGCCTTTTTGGTTTTGTTATGTAGATATATTCTTAAAGGTTCCCATCAAGGAATGTAGTTTTTACATCTATATTCCAAAATTTCATACTCTGGGTAAGCTACTATAGAAAGTAGAATTTTAAAAGATTTAATCATGGGAATTAGTGAAAAATATTTATCATAGTCAATTCCTTGATTCTTCTTCAACATTTTATTGACTTTAATTTCTCTAGAGGTGTCAACTTTCCCTTCCATGTCCAGTTTTATCTAGAATAACAATTTATAACTTTTGAGTTTTAGATCAATTGTTGCATCGACAAAAACCTAAAATTTGTTTTTAAATATGGAATCCATTTCACAATTCATGAATTATTTCCATCTTGGAGCTTCTGATCTCTCTACTATCTCTTTTTAGGAGACATTTTCATCATTGTGATCAAATAATTAGTCACAATCTATGGTGACTAAAAAGCCACATCCCTCTAGTTCTCTTACCTATCTTGTGCTCCTACATAATACGTGTATTTCAAGAACTACTTCATCCAAGGGGACTTGTAGAATACTTTCATATACTGACTCCTATGTACCTTGTGCATCAATTTTATTAATGTCACTCTTTCTCCCACTATTATTTTTGAGGATTTTATCTTTATCAAAAAATACGACATGTATCGTGATGGTCACATTATTATATGGGATGTTCTATAAGTAGTATCCATTTGTTTACTTAGGATACCCTACAAATATACACTTAGTTCCCTAGGTTTCTAGTATATTTTTTGAGAAGTCAATAAAAAAACCTCACAATATTATACTCGTGTATTCAATAAAATGATTTTCATTAAACTCCATAGCTCAAATGGAATGGTGTTTTACAGTTTAGTTGATACTCCATTTATTGAAAATTTTGAATTTTTTAATGTATATCTAAAAACGGATCATGGGAGATATATATGGCTCGTCATCAACCTTTCCATGTCTAACAGGGTACAGTTCCTCCTTTCATTAACACCATTCCACTGTGGTGTGTAAGGTGGAGTGATTTTAGATTGAATAAAACCTAAAGAAATTATGAACACATATTTAAGTTATTCAACACCTTGAACTGATTGAAGCATAATTATCGTATTTCCAAGTTGATTCTCAACTTAACTTGAATTTCTTGAATTTCATAAAGGCATTAAAAATATTATTCATCAATTAGATATAACTATATATACTCAATTAATCATTATAAGTTATTATTTAAGAATATACCCTACTAGGTTCAGCTGGAAATGGTCCACACTCATCATTATATTCCAATACTAGAAGCTTTTTGGACCTTTCACCCTTTCCACCAAATAGAATTTTGGTAATTTTTCCTTGTAAACAAGAAAGAAATATTTAAACTATTTTTAACTTAGAAAAGTTTAAATAACTATCTCCACAGTGATTTATAAAAAACACATCATTTACAAGGCCAAGATGATGATTCCATATTTGGGTGTTATATGAGTAATGTGAACATTATTCATTATAAATTTACAATAATTGGTTTTTATAATTTAATACATAAAGGATATTATTTAATTATTCCACACCATAACATATTTTTTCATTATAAAAGAAAAATAATTATATTCAAACATGAAACTGAAAACATTATCATCTAGGCTTGATAAAGAAATTATGTTATTGGTAATAGTTGGTAAATAATTAAAATATTTTACAACCAAAATGATTCCTATTGTAAATGATAGGTGGTATTCACCAATGTCTATATAATCAATAAATTCACCAGTGGTAGCCCAAAGATCTACCTCTCCCCTAGTAATATTTCAAGTTCTAATTGGTTCCTACATTTAGATACCTATATGAGAACCACAAGTTGTATTTAACACCCAATGTGTATAAATTAAATGATTGCACTAAATAAAAATTAACCATTAGATTATCATTTATTCTGGGTGCAATTATTCTTCCGTTGTCCCTTCTTTCCACATGAAAAACATATTTCACCCTTTTCCATTCCCTACCACAAGATATTCCCCTTATTAGATGGATAATGCTCAGGGAATTTAGGCTTATTATAGGGTTTGGACCTCTTTTCCTTATTCTTATTTGTCTTATTCTCTATAAGGATCATGTGTTAGTCAGTCCCCATGTACTTATTCACATGCTGAATCAATGTAAGAAGTTCCATAAGACTCTTCTCATTGTTTCTCAAATTTTAATTAATAACAAAACTAGATAAATTCTCGAGATGTGTTGAAATTATGAGATCTATGCGCAACACATCTTGGAATTTAATCCATGATATGTCTAAGAGTTAAATATTTCCTATAATCTTGACTACATAAGGCCAATATAGAACTAACTATCCAGGATTAGTTGTAAACAAAGAATTGGAAATCATGTATCTCTCTTGAATTTCCTTCTCTTGATAGAGGCCTCACTGGTGAGACATCATTCTATATTCATCCATGTCCACATGTTTCTTCAAAACATCACTTCTTGTTGTTGAAAGAATGAATGAATGGACATACATATCATAATTTAAATTTTTCTCATAGTGATACAACTTTTCATTACTAGAATCATTTCTTGGCATAACAGGAATTGGTTAATATAGGGAATACAATTTTCTTTCATGGAGAATGATAAAGTGTAATCACCTTTCCCCATCTTGAGTTTTTTTATAAGGATCTCCCCCACAAGTATAGATCACAGTTAAATGTTTAATGTAATTTTATTATTGTTTCTATAAATAAGATGAGCATAATTTTAGTACTCATATGGAGATGAAAGGGAAATAGTTTACAGAAAGCAGTATGATCATGAGGTTTTACTAATGGTTAGTTTATCTAGGAAATGATAAACTAACCATCGACCTAAGGGAAAATGCATTGATGTAATTAAGTTTCATGTTTCAGCTTTCCACTTGTCCACCTTTGTTTCTTTGTTTGATTGGTTTCTCCTTATATCCAAACATGGACCACCTCCTCCATATTTGAAGAATGGTCCATTACATGTTCTTTTATTCACATGCATGTTGAAGGGAAATACTTTACATAAAAAACCATGGGAATATAGTCCCATATAAAATTATTTTATAGATGAAACACATGCCACCAATATAATTTAATAATAAATTAAATGTAACCTATCATATACAATGGTCCGTTCTATGGTCATGACCATAAAAATGCATGCAACAAATTTCAAATTTAATAAAATTAGCGTTAAATTATTAATAATTCCTATTTAAGATAAATTATGATCAAAAAAATTAATTATTTTATTTAATTAATAAATTATTATAAATTATTTTTCATCTGAATTCCATTAGGGTTCTCAGGAATAATTAATTTCCAAAAAATTAATTAAATTTATTTAAAATTAACTATGTACATAAATTTACCTTGGAGGAACCACGATGAATACCCATATGAATCTACCCAACAAGTATCATACTCATATACTATTAATGCTTGTTACATATGACATACATGACTTATCACTTGCATTTGTGACATATACTATCAACTTAAGGATTATACAAATTACCTCATTGTTTTTTCATGTGTTGTGCTTAAATACACATAGATTAATAACTATATTATAGCACACACATGATATGAATATCTGAAAATTATATATAAATTAATTAAAAGTATATATATATATATATTAAATCTCAACACATGGTGTGTCCTATCAACTTAATTACCACACGCTTTCACAATCAATAAGGTTTACACAGTACCAAAATTAATTTTAATTCTTAATTTTTGGTATAAGTACATGGAATGTACAAATGAGCTATATGAAGAGTAAGTTTCTCACCATCTATATTGGTCACTCCCTTAGGGACTCAGTGTGTAAACAATTCCTTAGATATAATGGAGCACACAACATATATAATTGATACATGGAATGTGGTCTCTGAGTTACATGGTGACCAGTGAGGTAGGCTATGTAAGTCGATACACATCTTGTCTTTGACTACAAGACTACAGGGAGTGTACTCTATTTGACCACGCACCAGGCTAGCCCAATCAACATGTATTGTATAACTAAATGCAATACATGTAATCAATGAACATTATTTTAATTCATTCTGAATTAATTCATGATGTGTTAAACACTAGTACACGATCATTACCTATGGTTATACTATGTGTACTCTTTTGTTGTCCAGATATAATCCTTGGCACATCTGGATCATATCATCAGTTGTATTTCTTTTATAAAACTAAAATATTTGAGTAGATCTATGTGAAATGAAATATGAAGAAACCAATCTCACAATTCAATTTAAATAATGATTAAACATTAATATAAAACAAAATGAAAAAGGTGTTATTCTAACAATGATCCTTAAAAAATTACAAATTATTATGAGGCCATTTGGATACCAATTTTCTGTTTCGGATATAGTGGAAGCATGTGATGGATCATTACAAACTATTCTTTTTTTCATGATCAATGATCATTATAATGTTTATATAATGATGACCACTATGATCAACATAATTGAATCATAGATAATAGACAAGGGATGGAACACCATAAGAAAGCGTAGGATCATCACATATTATTTAAAATTATTTTACATAATTTAATAGTCATATTTCATGATTCCATTCTTCATTGATGTATATGAAAATAGATCTATGTTTTATCATCATTGTGCTGTATAAATCAAGTGTAGATTCCCCTAGCAGTGATCCACTCGTGTTCTATAAATATCCACACATTATTGTAAGAATCAATGGTTTCTAGAGTGGAAATCTTATCTCTTGTTTCATTATCCTTTAACCTCCATGTTAATTGATTTTAAATAAATATCCATTATCTATCTTGCATCGATAGTGGATGGTGGAGGAGTATTTCACTTCATTCCTGGCAGAGTTTGTGGAGATGGTTCTCTATAGCACCCCTAGTTTGAGGTATGTGTCTTTTTTATGCCATTTTAGGTTTTTAATGTGCATGGGATGAGTTGGGATGATGTTGGGAGTGTTTAGAATGGTTTTGAATATATTTGGAGGCTTTTCCATGAGAGAACAGTTTGATAACGGTTTGGGGAAACCGTGGGGGTTCTCCAAGAATCCGTGAAGGGGGAGACTGTAGGCTTTGCACGACATGCGCATGGTTTTCCAAACCATTCAAGGAAACAGTGTAGACCCATCGTCTCAAGATAATTTCATGTGCACAGTTAGCGCACGATTTTCCAAACTGTGTGAACTAACTGTGCGGCCACATCAAAAAGGGATTTTTAAATTCAAGCTCCCTCAGGCTTAACATATTTCACTCCAATTATTTTCCCACTCGAGCCTCACTAAGGATTTTGGGTTCCAAAAAGTTTAACGTGTTGTCCCACTCATTGTGGAAGCAACTCAAAGGGGTTTTTTGGTGGATTGAATGCAGTTCTTCTTCAGTAAGTCTTCACTCGGGGTTCTTTATAGTTTCCTCTAGATCTATATCTCCCTATATATCAGTTTTCTATATCTAACTTTGTTTCATATAGATATTGGGTTAGGGTTTTCATGGGTATTGATTTTAAGGTTTTTGGAAGTTAGGGAAGGTGATCTAGATAGGTTTCACTGATGAGTTCGCCGAATTTGAGGTGTGATTTCTTATGGGTCGATTTTTCCTGAAGCCTAAAGATTGGTGGCTTCTTTCTCAACTCCACTTTACTATAACTTGATGCTTGGTGACAATTAATTTTATTTTTAATTTTTTTTATGTGTGATTTTTTTTGGAAATCCCTTTGGTGATGAATTAGGGATTTTTTGGAAAAAATGGGGTTGTGTGGTGAAATGCTCTTGTGAATTTAATAATAGAGATTTTAAAAATTGTTTTTTTGGATAGATTCATGAAATTGGTTGATGAAAATGGTTTTTCACTAAAGGGTTTGTTTTATTGAAATGGGAATTTGTTGTGTAAAATGGTTGGATGGTGTTTTCAATAAATGTGGGATTTATTAATGTGGATTGACATGTAATGGAAATGGTTGATTG
The DNA here is from genome assembly GCA_963277665.1 of Viscum album. Lineage (NCBI taxonomy): Eukaryota > Viridiplantae > Streptophyta > Magnoliopsida > Santalales > Viscaceae > Viscum > Viscum album. The sequence continues at coordinate 945,660,753 of OY728126.1, read as the reverse complement.
CTTTTTGTTGTGGCCTTGGTGGGTCGTATTCTTGGTTCTGGATTGTTTGAATTGTTTTGTGGAAGTAGGAGGGATGTACAAATATAATAAGGGGATGGTTATTGGTTGGAAGGGCCACAATTAAAGGATAAGTGGGAGGGAAGCACCACTATTAGGAATGGGTGAATGGGTTAGATAGATTCTCCTCCATTTTGGTTACCTTTTTGTACATTTTATTGCAAGGTGGAAATTTTTGTGCTAATGTTTAAATGGTTAAATTCTTTATGGCATTATTTTTTTTTGGATTTCCCTTTGATGTATATATTGAATGAGGTTTCTTTGTAAGTGTGTGTTTGGCATATGGTAATGCTTTCACTTCTGATTATTTTATATAAACTTTTTTATATAAATTTTCTAATGGTTTAATCCTAGTGGTGTGTGTAGGTAAGTCATTTGGGTAAAACCTACAAAGTATTAGTACTGACCCCCTGCTTTGGAACTTGGGTTCTTTTTCAGATTTCATATTTCGGGACATAGGTAAAGGTAAAGGATAACAATGCTAGTGGATTGTGGTGATTCTTGGGAGATGTGTTGGTGCTTGGAGCATGGAGCATAATGTGGATTTGTGGAGTGTGCCTTGGTTTACTTTAGCATCTCTTGTTTAGTCATATGCATAGTACTCTGATCTTGTGTTGGGTTTTATTTGTTTTGTGTCATATTATGGAACAACTTGGTTGTCTTTTGGTAATACATGATTTAATGTTTTATTGACTTGCATCATATTGTCTTTTTTAGAGGATGGGTTGGTTGGTTTTTTCATAAGGGAAAATCATTCCCCAATTTGTTATCAAAGCCCTTGACATTTATTGATAGCCTTTAGTGCCTTAGTATTTTCACTTACGTCCAAGTAGCATTCCCCCTACCTCCCAGGACAATGGAATGGGGAAGGAAGTTACAAGTGGTATCATTTTTTCAGTCCTTGTATTTCAAGTGAAAATAGTTGTTCGATCCTTGGTGTTGATCATTGGTCTTGGTGTTGTCATTTATTCTTGGCCTATTCCTTATATCGGGATGGTAGAATGGTGTAGGATTGTCAGAACATGGAACATATAACATAAAATGACATAGATAACCCTTTTCTTTTGATCTTCAAGTTACCAGGGATTTGCATACATAAGTTCTTGGAGACACTTATAGGCATCAGATATCTCATTTTTTAGGGTGTATCCAATGAGATGATCATGGCTTGCATGGTAGAAATGACTTCCAACTTAGTGGATATTTCATTTGTGTATAATGAATTATTGTGTGATATGAATGTGTTGATTTTTTAAATCTATTTTGGGTTTTAAAATGGAAGGATTCGAAACATGGAAATAGGTGGTATTTTAAAAATGGATTGATTTTCAAAACATGGTGGATTTTTCAAAATAGCACAATATGGGAAATGTGAACTTGTGGAAATCCTAGTTGTGATAGTTGTAGTGTAATTGAACTGGAATTTTTGAACCATGTTTAGCTAAAATATAGAGACTTGTGCTTGTTTTTGTGTTGGAATAAATGGTCCCGGGTAGGCGTAATAGAGACCAATTCGAGGAGGCTTCTAAAAATGTGGTTACACCCAAGCCCCAGGTGAACCAACAGCTAGTGCAGATTATAGTGCCAAATTTCCAGAATGTAGGATGTGTGAATAATGCGGATGAACCAAGGAATCTGGATCATACGATTCAGTTTCAAAGGAAGAATCCACCCATCCATAGGGGTTATTCAGAGCCTGAGAGGGCAGAAGCATGGTTGAATAGAATAAACACGATCATTGAATTATTGGAACACTGGTAGAGTAGAATGTAAAGTTGGCCACATATATGTTGGAAGATCATTCCCTCCAACGGTGGGAGTTGTTGGTCCAAGATAGAACGGACCAAGGTATGACATGGAATGGATTTGAGGAATTTTTTAACAAATAATTCTACCCACATTATTTCAAAATCCAGCACACAATGAATTTATTCTATTTGAAACCTAGTAACCTTTCGGTAATAGATTATGTAAAAATGTTTATGAAATTAGATAGGTTTCCACCAGAGGTGGTGGGTAGTAAATCGTTGAATGCTTGTATCTTTGACAATGGTTTGAGGTAGGAAATTTGGCCCAAATAGAACTGCTTTGTATAGATGATTATACAAATATGTTAAATATAGCATCCGTGGTCGAAAGGTATCTCTTGGGGGCTTCCAGCAGAGGAAGTGTATTAGTACTGATGGGGAATAGTGCGAACTCAAATGTTGGGTTCAAATGGAAGAGGTACACTTATTTCTAGGGTGGGAGTATGACTCAAAATCCAACAATAGGATAGATGTATCTTCCTCTTAATCATCAAATTAAGCTGGGATGTTTTTGGTGTGGTTCTATGAGCCACATAAAAAGGTATTGTACGACACAACCTTAATCATGTCATAATTGTAAGAATATGGGGCATCTGCAACATTATTTCCCTAATACTCCAAGTTTGGGTGTCAGTGACACTTCTCAGGGGTCGTAAGGGTATTATTCCTCGATGGGATGGGGAAGTAGCATACCCCTTGGCAGCAGAGTAATGTGGGTCATGGTGGTTCTCTTAATACCACGACGCCTCAGTAGGGCAATAAAGAGTAGAGAGTGGAAAGAAAACTGCTATTTGGAGTTGAGATGGTTGTGTTGGATGATCAGTTGGGACTATCCATGGTGTAAGGTACATTTATTTTAAATTCCACATTGATGAAAGAATTGTTTGATATGGGTGATTCACGTTATTTTCTTTCTTCTCACACTACCACGACCCATCCCCCGGGGCCCGTATCGTGACTACCCCAAGCCTGCCTTCCATAGGCTAGGGGATGGAGATAGCACCAAAGGCCTAAATCCATAAACTGGGAATGCATTGCCTTTATAAACTGAAAAACTCACAAAAGAGTACGTGCTGGAAGTAAAACACTAAAAAAAACTGTATACAAAAGACTACTAAAAAGTAAAGGGGCCGGAAATACAATCCCAACAAGAATGTACAATATAACTGAAATGAAAGTACAACTGAAGAAAAGTAAAGCAGCTACTGGGCCATCCTCCGGGTTCCCTACCTGAATGGTAGGTACAGATGGCCTCCTCAGTACTGCACATCCGTTTGTCCTCTCCATGTACCGTCAGGCCGAGTGGTCCACCTCCGGGTACCGTCCAGTCCTGCTACTCTCTTCCTTAGTTAGCGTTGTCCGTCATCTTCATCCCACACAACGAGGTGTGGGCATAGCCCATGTAGGGTTGAGTATAATGATACTCAGTAGGGACCTCAAGACCCTCAAGGTATCACAAAATCCAACAAGGATAAACCACAATGTATGGATTCAAAAGATAACCATAACTTAGGTATATGCCCATGCATATACCTAAGTTATCTAGTAACCCATCTCAATCGTGAAGAAAAAAACAGAAGTCATTGAATCATCTCAAACCATAATTTTATTCTAGGGGGTAGTATCAAGAAATAACCCTAGTCACTCTGTCGGAACCTCGGCTGATGGTGTACTCCTCCTCTATCAAGTGCAGTGGGCCTACCGCATCACACAGAGGTGGTTCACATTATCCTTGGACTTCTGAGGTACTCCTCCTGTCGAGTATTGTGGGTCTGATGTGTCACATAGAGGGCTCCCCAGTATGGGTCTAGCGCGCTCACATAGAGGCGCTCCCCCTCATAACCTACTGAGGTAGTCCTCCTATCGAGTATCGTTGGACTTCTGTGCTCACACAAAGGAACTCCCCACTGTGGTTTTGCCGCATCACACAGAGGCACTCTCCACTGGGCTAGTCGAGTCACTCCAAGTCGAATTGGTCAAGCGGTCTTCAGGTCTCAACCAACTACTAGGTCTCTATAATCTGTCCGCTCACCCATGGAAGGATCCTCCCCACGAGCTACTATTTGATACTCCAACTGTCACAAATTCCTATGTAGAAGTATCTCAACAGTCTTCCTCCTCATATGGGTCTCAACACAATAGATGGTGCCTCAAACGGATGCCCGGTCTATGAGTTATTGTCATTTCTATCCCAGGGAACATTTAGATTTTAGGTTCAAACCAACCCGACCATACCCCAACTATGTCCAAACCTCAAGTGGGGTATTCCAAAATAACCATCTCACTCCAAGATTTCTATCACCATAGACGGTTCGTTGATCACACACATGTAGCCCAAGATATGGGTGTAAAGGTGTATTTGGGTCAAACGGGTTCGGACACCATCGATTTGTTGGTTTTACACATGGAAATGATGCCTTCTGTTTTGAAACTACAAAATCATCTCGATCAAAGAGAGTGTTGAGCCTTCCTATGTCAAGGTTTTTGTTTAGTTATGGATGGAAATGAATTGATGTGGGACTTCTGAGTGGTTTAGATGGATGTGTAAGATATAATCCTGTGAATGGATTGGTTAAGAATGTTTAAGGCCCATGTTGACTGTTATGCATGAACAACTATTTTTGTGACTGGGGATGGCATGAGGCATCTATTTAGAGAGGTGAAGAATGAGAAGCAGGGTTCAATAGGCTTGTTAGAACTAGTGGTTGGGACGATATAATAATGGTTAGAAGTTTTTCCATTTTCAACAGTGGAAGGTATTGACCAGATTGTTCTTATTGTAATCATGGATTAGTTTATGGATATATTTCTCAATGAATTCTCAGGGTTTCCACCCATGAGTATAGTGGAGTTTACTATTGATCTCTTTTTGGGGACATGTCCTATCTCACTTCCATCTTAACGAATGGCACCGATAGAATTGTAGGAATTAAAGGTACAAATAGAAGTATTATAAAACAAAGGGTTCATCTGGCCTAGCACGTATTCGTGGGTAGCACTAGTTTTGTTTGTTAAAAAGTATGATGGAACCTTGTGGCTCAGTGTTGATTATCATATTCTTATCTGGTTATGATAAAGAACCAATATCCACTTCCACACATTGATGATTTGTTTCACCATTTGAGGGGTGATCAATGGTTCTACAAGATTTACATACAATCAGTGTATCAACAGCTGCGAGTGAGAAAAGAGGATATTCCAAAAACTACTTTTATAAATTTATATGGCCATTACAAATATATGGTTATGCCCTTTGTTCTAACGAATACACCAGAAATGTTCATGGAATTAATGAATTGGATACTTCATCGATATTAGGATTCTTCGGTGGTGGTATTTTTTGATGATATACTTGAGTATTCAAGGACAAGGGTAGATCTTGAGCAACATATGGCGATCGTATTGGGGATCCTAAGGGAACATTGGTTGTATGCCAAATTGTCAAGTGTGACTTTTGGATACAGGTGGTTTTTTTCCCTGGCTATGTTATTTCTATGAGGGTTGATTCTATTGATCCAGAAAGGATATAGCCGGTTATCTCTTGGAAACCACTGAAGAACATTTTCATGATACATAGCTTCTTTGGTAAAGCTAGGTATGATCAATGTTTTCCCCTAATTTCTCACGATTGGCTTCACAGATGATATATTTTACAAAGAATAATGTTCCCTTTAAATGGGACGAGTAGTTTCAGAAAAGTTATTAAGAGCTAAAGGATTTCCTTACATCAGCACCAATTTGGTTTTTCTAGAACCAGTGAAAGGGTACGTGGAGTATTGTGACACAACAGGATCAAGGTTGGGATGTGTTCTCATGAAATGGGATCTTGTGGTGGCATATTTCTCAAGGAAGTTGAGGTTTCATGAGAAGAACTACCCAAAACATGATTTCGAGTAAGCAGGTGTCGTTCATCTTTAAAAATGTGGCATCATTATCTCTTCGATTAGAAATTTACAGTGCTTACCAAACATAAGTTCTTAAATCATATCTTCTCACAAAGAGATTTGAACATGATGTGAAAGAGACAGATAGAAGATCTCCAGATGATTGATTTTGACTTAATGTGCACTCTATGTAAGGGAAATTCGGTGGAAAATGCATTAATTATGAAATCATATGCTCAAGTGATGAAGAGGGTATCAGATCTGTGGTAGTTTATGTCGGTCATAGCCAAAATGCGGTTGGAATGTGAGGACTGGGGTGAAAGAGTGGTCTACATTCTGGTTTCATTGGTTCCTGACCTGGCTGGTTTTATTAAAGAGGGCTAGGCTTCATATTCTGAGTATATGGAGATAAGGTTGATACTTAATTGTGGGGAGACCATTGAGAATTGGGAAGTGAATGGGAATTGAGTCCTGTGTTTTTTTGAATCAGATGGTGGTACTAGTGACTTGTCGGAAGGAACTTTGTAGGGCTTATCATCATTCTAGGTGGGTTGTCCATCCTAGAATTTAGAAAATGTATAAGGCCTTGAAGGTGCAGTTTTGCTGGTTAGGTATGAAAAGGGATATGGTCGAGTTTGTTTCGAGATGCTTCACTTGTCAGCAAGTCATGGCAGAGCATCGGTGGCCAGCAGGCATGTGGCAGTCTTTACCTATCCCAGCGTGGAAATGGGAGTAGATTGCAATGGATTTTGTGATGGTTCTCCCAAGAAGGGTAAAAAAGCATGATGTTATATGGGTGATAGTGGACTGGCTCACAACATCGTCCCATTTCATCCTGATTCGTGAATCTCAAATGGTGGGGGATCTATCTAGAATCTATATCTGGGAGGTGGTAAAGAGTCATGGTGTTCCAGTTTCGATTATATCAGATAGAGATTTGAGAATGGCATATTGTCCTCATATGGATGGGAAATCCGAGAGAATGATAAAAAAAATTAGAGGATATATTAATTGCTTGTGTGATGTACTTTTCTGGTTCCTGGGAGGATAACTTACCATTGGTGGAGTAATCCGATAATAAATGTTTTCGGGCTTCGATACATATGGCTATGTTTGAGGATTTTTATGGGCTTTCAGGTCATTCCCGACTATGTTGGGTCGAAACAGGTGATATTTGATGATCATACCGAGCCCTATCCAAGAGAGGATGGAGCAAATAATGTTGATCATGAAGAGGATAGAGACAGCTCAAAGTCGTCAGAAATCGTATGCGGACCATCTTCGACAACCATTGTCATTTGAGGTGGGTGATCATGTGTTTTTTATAATATATCCTTGGTTAGGACATTGATGGATTACAAAGTAGCGTAAGTTATCTTCGAGGTATATTAGGAATATCGAGATACATTAGTGGATTGGAGAGGTGGATTTTCATTAGGATTTTCCACCATTGTTTAGTGCGGTGCACAATGTGTTTCATGTGTCGCTGTTGAAAAAGTTTCATTTGGATCATGACCATGTGATTCGTTGGGATCATGTTGAGCTCAAACCAGATGCATCCATGCTACACGTGCTAGTGAGGATTGCGGATAGACAAGAAAAATTATTGTGTGGTAAAATCATTGGTTTAGTTCGTGTTTTGTGGCAACACGGTAAGATTCAACGGGAGACTTAGGAGTGGGATAAAGAGATGGCCCGAGCTCATTCATTGAAGCAATGGTTCCCAACTTTCTGGGGACGTATAGTCGAATGGTGCGTAGAATATAGCAACCCTTTTTTGATTTATGTATCCTTTTTATGCCTTTTTATGTGTTTAAACTACACGGTATGAGTTGGGATGAGGTTGGGAGTGTTTGGAATGGTTTTGAGTAAGTTTGGAGGCTTTTCAAGAGACTGTTGCTTGAGCACTATTAGGGGAAACTGTGGGGAATCTCCAGGAAACCATGCAGTGGGAGATAGTTGGATTTTCATGGCCTGATCATAGTTTTCCAAACCGTGCAAGGAAACATTGTAGACCCCTCCTCTCGAGACAGTGTCATGCACACGGTTAGTGCAAGGTTTTCCTAACCGTGCGGACTAGCTGTGTGACTACTTAATGGAAGGATTTTTAAAATTTTAACTCCCTTGGGATTAACCTATTTTACTCCAACTCTTCTCCCACTCAAGAATCCCTCTAGATTTGAAGTAATCAATGGCTGAAGGTTCTCTCCCACTCATTTTGGAAGTAAATCTAAGGGGTTTCATGGTTTATTGAAGGCAGTTCTTCTCGGGTAAGTCTTCCCTCATGGTTCTTTATGGTTTCCTCTAAATCTATATGTCCCTCTCTCTCGGTTTTCTAGATCTACATTCATTTCATTTAGATCTAGGTTTAGGGTTTCCTTGGGTGTTTATTTTAGGGATTTTGGATGTTAGGGATGGGGATCTATAGTGGTTTCAGTGGTGTGTTCGCCGAATTTGAGGTGTGATTTCTTGTGGGTCGATTTCGTCGATACCCTAAAGGTAGGTGGATTCTATCTAGACTCCACTTTTCTAAAAATTTAAGCTTTGTTACAATTAATTTTTCATGCTTAATATTAATTGTGTTTTTATATGCAAACATGGTTGAAAATTCCTTTGGTGTTGTTTTGGAAATTTTTGAGAAAAAGGGGGTTTTGTGGTGGAATGAACTTATTGTGAATTTGAAAGAGGATATTTTAAAATGGGTGTTTGGGAATGATTTGTGAAATTGGTTTATGAAATTTATTTTTCACTAATGGGGTTGTTTTATTAAAATTTGAATTTGTCTTGTAAAATGGTTGAAGGGTGTTTTCAAAAAATATTGGATTTATTGAAGTGGATTGACATGTAATGGAAATGGTTTATTACATGTTGTTGTTTCCTTGGTGGGTCATATGCTTGGTTAGGGATTTTTTGAAATGTGGTGTGGAAGTCGGTGGTAAGTACCACTATAATAAGTGGATGGTTATTGGATGAAAGGGCCACCATCAAAGGATAAGTCGGTAGGAAGGAGGACTAATAGGAATGGGTGAATGGGATAGATGGAAGCTCCACTGTTTTGGTTTCCTTATTGTCTGTTTCTTTACAAGATAGAAATTGTTGTGCTATTGTGTAAATAATGATATGCCATGTGGAATGTTTTTTTTAAATATCCCTTGTTAGCATGGTTTGGGTGAGGTGGAATGGTAAGGTTGTGTTTGGCTTATGGTAATGGTTACACATGTGATTATATTATATAAACTACTTTACATAAATTTGTTAATAGTTTTATCCTAGTGGCATGTGTAGGGAAGTCATTTGGGGAAAACCTACTGAGTATTAGAACACACGCCCTGCTTTGGAACTTGGGTTCTTTTCCAGATGTCGTATTCTGGGACACAGGTAAAGGTAAATAATCTCATTGCTAGTGCATTATGGTGATAATTGGGAGATGTGTTTGATTATTGAGCATGGAGCTAGGTGTGGAGATGTTGAGTGTTTCATGGTTTATTTTGAGGTCTCTTGTTTAGTCTTTCGCATAGTACTCTAATCTTGTGTTGGGTTGTATTGTGGAACAACTTGGGTGTCTTTTGGTAATACATGCTTGAATGTTTTATTGAAATTCATCATATAGTATTTGTTAGTGGATGGTTTGGTTGGTTTTTTATTAAGGGAAAACATTTCTCCAATTTGTTCTCAAAGCCCTCGGCATTTATTTCCAGCCTTTGGCACCATGGGAACGTCGTTTAAGTCCAAATAGTATTCCCCCGACCTCTCAAGCCAGTGGGATGGGGTGGGATGTTACATTCTCTCTAGGGCTTGAGTGGATTATCTCTGATTTTCATTTTGAACAATAAAAATTGAAATTACCAATATTCCAAACTAATATAATTGGGTTAAAATATCAATAGGGATATAAATGAATAATTTCAGAAGTTCCCTCTATTATTTAGTTAATACATTATGTAACCTTATGTCTGAGATATTATTATTATTATTATTTCCCAAAATTCACTTAACATGTGAATTAAAATTAAATATTATTTACTCAAATAATATTCAATATATATTATTTATCACCGTACAATTAAAATTAGTTCATCGTTCCTCCACAATTTTTACTGGGCACTGAATATAGTCTATTTATTTATTAAATAAATATAAAATCAGTATTCTCTAATAAGTAAATAAATATTATAATCACTAAATAAAAAATAATTATTTATTAAATATTCAAGTCAATTAATACTCTATCAAATTGTGAAAAATATATATACCATCAAGAAAACATGAATAATTATTATACCACTTGAGTATGTAATATTTATTGAAAAATTTAAATAATAAGTAATAATATATATTTTTTAACGGAGATTCTTGATACACATAGGGTTTGACCCTCTATTAATTTTTCTCAATAGCATTAGAAGAAGCAGTATAATGTACAATATTAGCATCTTGTAACCTTCCATGACACCCATAGAGAAATAATTTAATACCTCAATAGTGTAGTAAATCATATGGACATTTACTGTGTTATACAATCATATTATCATGATATCTCTAATCAGGCAGGTTGCATAGTGGTCCCTTCAACCTCTGTTCTCAACATCTCTTTCATTGACATTATGAAAATCAAATATGCTTATAGAACACCATATACCTGGATTTATTTATTCTATATCACTCCATTAAAGGTACTAAGATATAAACTTCTGTTAATGAATCAAAGGGACAAATCCTTTCATTAGTTATTCATTAATGGAATAATACTCATGATGCACCCAACATATCCTACCTCATTGAGAACATATGTCATCAGGATTTTCATTAATACATCACAGTACACGACTCATAATATCGATTAATAATAATTTTATAGTCTAAGGATCCATACACATGTCCGTAGATTGTAACATACAATGACACATATAAATTTTGATCTTCTACTTGTCGGTCTCGTTCTCATATTAAGCTATACAAGATATTTTCGAGGACATAAACCAAGAGAAGGTTCTTATATTTCCTACGAGTGTCCACCAATGATAGTCTATATAATTTTTATACAAAAATTGATATCACATATCTATATAAAATATATATTTAAGAATACTTTTATGGCACTTATGGGTTCTCATCATAGCGGTGAACTATTATGACCTTTTAGTGCTATAAATACTCTTATGAAATTATCACATATTATGTCATTATGGAGAATAATAATGATTTGAAATGATTTATATTAATATTAAATACTATAAATACATGTAATCATAAATTAAAAAGATTTTGGTTTTAGGGAACCATCTCCATAACATGAAATGACAGATATAAAGTTTTATCCCTATGTGTTCCACCTTTTAGTAGGTGAAGGAGGAGAAATAGTGACCTATTGGATTGGTACATCCGATTCTAGCACCGAAATGTAAATGAAAATATGTTTTTATAGATTTTGTAGTTATATTATTACATTCTCCTCAAGGTATTGATGCAGTTTCGGTAGTCATTGAAAGACTGATGAAAGTATCCCAATTCATTCCAATCCATGAGAATTTATCACTTAAAGAGCTAGGAAGAATGTATGACCATGAGATCATATGAATACATGTGGTATATCGTACTATAATTTTAAATAGGGACACATTTTTTACATCAAGGTTCTGGTAGGGGTTATAGAAAGCTATGGGTTCACGGGTGTTCCTAAGAACAAATGATTCAAATAGCTCCTTATGAAGCCTTATATGATAGGTTTTGTTGTTTAACCCTATGTTGGTTAGAGGTAAGAGAGGTATTGATATGAGGTCCACATCTCAAGTAGGAGAGTTTAGACTAGGTTGAGATGATCAATAATCATATTTATAATTCTTAGTCTAGATATAAATATTATATTAATCGCCATTGATGACATCAGGAGTTAAAGGTCGGTGACCATGGTTTCTTATAAGTATCACTCATACTTGGACATAGAAGGATATAGATGTAATAGAAGCAGTTGAAGGGATTTTTCGGGTTATTTTATTCTTCGGTTTGATTTGGGCCATTATATTATCAGTTGTTACTTCTTTAGAGGTAAACTTCCATGAACGATGACTTCCATGATCCGTAGCTTAACTGTTATCATGTCGACCAGTCTAATAATTTTCATCTTGAGGATATTGAGTTAGATGCAATTGCTTCTTTTGAGGATTATCCCATATACATCATCGACTGAAGCATGAAGTCTCTCAGAAGCCAATCTATACCAATACTACAGGTGCTATAGCAACACTGTCATGTACTGGATAAGACATAGGAGAGAGAGGTCGACATACATTCCCAATTGTCAGATATGTTCATAGAAATAATTTTTATTCCCTTGGAAAGTGAATTAGGGGATGAGTTCCTTCAAGGGGGATACATCTAAAACATGTTATTTCTATGAGGTATGTATCCTTTAATTTTTTTCAAATTCATTTTTTTGGACCTAATATGGATGCCTACTGAGTTCATGGTTATTTTGGGGGTGTCCATGGCTTGTTTGGAGATCAAAACCCTGGAGATTAGAGAAAAGGATTGGTCCACCTAGGTAGTAGAAACCATATGAGCCAATATTCATAGATTGTGTGTCATAACCATGTGAGGTTTCCTCCTTTGGTTGTGGGAGTTGTGCGGTTTGGCCAGCAATGTGGCCAAACCATGTGACCCCTATATTTTTTGGTGAGTGGAAATGTTTTTCCATTATTCTATTAAAAAATAACCCCTCCAATATTTTTTCTCTTCTATCAGATAATAGTCTTGTTTTCCCATATAAGAATATTCTAAGAACCCTTTTTCGTAGTATTTTGTCCAAATAATTAATACAGTTTTCACTCAAAACATTATTTATCTCTTTGGATTACTAGATGTAATATCTAAAATCCTCAGTCTTAGTTAATCATTTATTCCTTGATGATTTTATTTTCATGTAGTCTCATATTCCCTATATTCAGAGCATCGATTCGTTCATTAGTTTTGTTCTGATAAATGTCAAGCTAATGGCTGATAGTGGATGAAGAGAGTTCTATAGTATAGAGGTACGTCTTCCATGACTCATCCCTCAAGTTTATCCATTTGAAAAACTCTCACCATTTTGCATGTATTGATTTCATTGTGAATTTCTTATTAAATTTATATTCAATTCATATATTCATAATACTCATATTCTAGAGCACTTCCTATATATGATCACCACATTTTGGGAAGTTGGAACCAAATTGATGTCCACCTTGAGTAGGGTGTGAATTGTCATTCCCTTTAATGGGTTTTAATACTTTTTAGACCACTTTTATTTTTTTATCACTTAAACCATCTATGGAAAGTGTTCTTATATAATCCATGGATACATAAATCCTAAATGGATATTAATTGTATTTATACATGTAATTTTACCCTTATAAGGTAATTGTTATAGTTAATTAGTGAACCGTTATACAGTTAAATGGAATGTATATTTATATATAACACTTGGCCTAGTTTATTATAAATTGGATTCCATCTGGTTGTATGCCATTATCCCACCATGTCATGCCTATGAAATGTAAAGGAATGAACCTTATAATTGAATTTGTAATGAATGTAATAAATGGTTACATGTCCCATTATCCTTTTCACTTTGTAAGAATGAACATGGATTGAACCTTAAAATTTATCAAATGCCATCAGTATTACATGGACTTATTTAAATAATGAATTAATTAAAAGTTGACTGCTACATATGGAATTTTTCATCATTATGGGAGTGGTTAGGCTTGATCTATGTATGGGATTACCAAGGGAACTTCTTCAGCACAGAGAGGATGCCATTCTGATTCAAGGAGCCAGTTTACAATGGTGATACCCACTTTAGAACATGTTCATTTTCAACTACTAGATTCATGAAATGATTCCATAATATTCCTTCAATATCTTATAGTTATTAGGAATCCTTGGATACAATCCTTGGATTCAACTTGATTTCCTCATACATGTGGCTCTAGGAAATAAACCTCATTGGTCAAAGTCAAAATTATCCCATCTTACCTTGAATGGGATCCTTGGGCTCTATTTGATTCATTTAAAGTGGAATGCCTTGGGTGATGTACCTTTGATTGCACTCTAACCCCTTCTAGTCTGGTTACATGTTTTTCTAGGTTGGATCAACCCCATAGGTCAAGGGTTTCATGCTTATTAACATGGAACCTCTTTCAATATTATCATCATAGTATGACATTGTTATTACCGTGTATCCTCTTATTATTATAATCATTATAGGATTTCTTGTAACAAAATGGAACTGATATTATTATAATTATCATGATCCATTTTTAGTGATATTGTATCTCTTGTGACTTATTTACATAAGTGAACTCAAATTAGTTTATTAATGAAATGATTAAATTTATGGACACCAGATGAGGCCAAAGAAGGTATCAGGGTATTTACATTACTATATTGTAATAAATTTTATATATACCTATACATTTTCAGTTTATATTCACATACTGGATGGTATAGACACCATCAGTGGTGGACTACAAAGATTTATCTCACACCCTATCTGGACAGCCAATGATACCAAGAAATATTACATATATGTAGGAGTTGATAAGGGGAAGCGTCCTGATTTGAAAACCTATACATTACTAATTTATTTAGTATGGAGCATGGTAAAAGATAACTAGGACAGTGGTAATGATGTTATATAGTTTTTTGGCTCTTTCAGATTCTTTTTTATAGCATGTATTTCCTACTATGAGGTATAACTATTTCCCACTTTTTTAGCGACATGACAAAAATTATCATCCACGTTTGTATGTGATTCAGTTTCAATCTTTTGATTATTGTCAGTTTCTTGGACTTTTACTTTTTTCATCCACTACAATGGGTTACTAGTCTGGTTAATATATTATATATTCCATTGTGGCATATGGTTATATTTTCTTCCACTATTTATCTTTTATTACTTATCTAGGGGTTTCCTCTCTGGTTATGAGTGAATATTCACCCTATAGACACATCGTTGGTCCTCACTATTAGTTGATAGCCTCTAGTATATAGGGTGGGACGTTAGAGGAAATGTCACCAACCATGTTCAGGGAACCTTTGAGTGGAACCTTGGATGAGATTTCATAGATAAGGTAAACATGAAAATTGGGAAGATATTTTGTGAATTGAAAATTAATATTAAACAATTTATGTTGGGTGAAAATTGTACACATAGTAGAAGTATGAACTTTGTAATATATCTGTTTTCCATATTATATTTATGAAAAAATCCTCTAAAATAATAAACCCTAAAAATCCTAAAAATATATGAATCTAAATTATTGACTAGAAATAAATAATATGTAATTGCTTAAGGTTGGTTCCATATAGTTGGTATCTTAGGAATTGTCCATATAATTTTAGAGGTTCTACTAGTAGAGTATCCTTAAAATATGTTACTTTATATTTGTTTTTAAAATATATAGAATTTGATGGTCAACATTTTGATTCACATAATCAACATTTTTTCATAATGACTTTACAATTAAAAAATAGGGACACTATATTAAAAATTAATCAAGATGAAGTCACATTTCTTAATAAGAATCCCTGAATTTAAAGAATATGAACCGATAAAGTTTTAGTAGTGATGGATAAGTTTAAAGGCGATATAAATTATAGTGGAATTGATGTGGGGGATAAATTGGATTTTCCAAAAAGAAACATGTTGACAGTTGTTAATTTTATAAGAAAAACCCCTTATTTTTTTTGTAACACTAGATCCAGTATTATATCGATGATGGATAAATTCTATAAAAAGATACTTGAAGTCATAGGATTTTCATAACATCAAATGGTTACTATTTCTATTTATCATTTTTAAGTTCAATTTGATCGGTGGTGGTCAACGGTTAAGAATACCATAGAGAGTGAAGAGATTGATTCCATGGAGTGGGATACGTTTACAAAACTTTTTTAGAGAAATATTTCCCTAATGTTTTTGGACTCAAAATGGGGAAACAATTCTTGGAATTGAGGAAACAAGATGAATATTTAGTAGCTACATAGGAAGTAATTTTTTTAATATTAAATAGGTACACACCAAATATTATTTAGGACTTTGGTAGAAAAAATAATATATTTTTCTCAAGATTCAAACCAATTTTAACAACATCTTTTGCCTTAGAATAATTTAAAATAAATGATAATATTATTCATTGTGATGGGAAAGTTTAGATTGAATTTTATAACAATCTTGTTATTCAATATAATAAGAGTGATCAGTGGTCCACATAGCATGAAATATAGATTAATTCAACTAATATGTTTGTAATTATTCCCCCATAATGTTTTATATGTTTTGAAATAAATTTTAGGTAATTTTTCATAAAATCTATACAGTTTTTTCCATTGTGATATATTTTTTAATAGAGAGCATGATTGAAATAAAAAGAGTCTAGAATAGTCCAAGAATGAGGTAACTAATATTTATCCAATAATTATATATTTTAATTTTAATGTGTTGGAAAATTACGATAACATGTGTCCTAGGATATTTACTCAAGGTAGAAATCATCAAGATAGAAAAAATAAAGGTGAGGGAAAATAATTTTCTACTACTATGGTTGATGTTTTTCCATATGATTATGTGATGTTAGACATATTACCTATTTATTTATTATTATTAAAATCTCATGTTTCACTCAATATCTTTACATTAATTCACTTCTAGGAAATTAATTTTAATGGGAATGTCACTTCATGAAAAAAAAGATAGAGATTCATGGGGAAACTCCAGATTGAAATATTAAAGAAACCAAGATATACATGGATCTTCCTAATATAATTAGTTGGATTTCCTTTCCAAGAAATATTTTTGAACATACCATAGTTGATTATCATATTATTTTTGTTTTATATTATCTTTTAGTTTTCCAAGATAAGATATATTTTAATGCTAAAAAACTGTTCTTCAATGATTTTATACCATTGATAACCTACCAACCAGATGATAAATAAATTAGATATTTCAGTGAATGTTACATAGTTCATGTTGTTGAAATGTAACAAAACTTTCAGAATAGTGATTTCTAAGTATTAAATAGATTTGTGTATTTATTTTTGCAAACATTTTCTAGGGGTTATTTCAAATTGGGAGGTTAGGTTTATAGTTTACTTAGTGTCTAATGTTAATCTTATTTCAATAACCCCATATCAAATGGCCCAAGTAATAATTTTGGAATTGAAATAAAAATAGTTCGAAGAGTTTCTTGAAAGATATTTCATTCATCCAATAACATCACCTTGTGGAACTCTTGTTTATGTTTTTAAAATAATAATTGTTCAGTGAGAGTTTTCAGGGATTATAGTTCGATGAATAGCATCACTAAAAAGAAAAAATATATCTTTTTCCCCAGATCAATGATATGTTTGATCATCTCTAGGAAGAAAAAAAATTATATATTGATCTCAGTTTAGGGTATCATTAGTTGAATGTGATGTTGGAAGATATCTCAAATACTATATTTATGACTGGATATGGGAATTATGAGTTGTTAAATTTTCCTTTTGTGTTGTCTAATGCACTAGATGTATTCATTGAACTCATGAATAGTTTTTTATATAGCTATTTGGATATGTTTGTTGTTTTTTATTGATGATATATTTGTATATTCTAAAAATCACGAGAATAAAGAACGACACCTATGAATTTCTTTTCTTACCTTAAAATAAAATAAATTGGATAGAAATTTTAGTGTGTAAAAGGTTTGTATATAATGAATTATTTCCTCTAGAATATATTTCAAATGATAACATAACTAATTTTCCAAAAAGAAATAATGTTATTGAATAATTTCCAATACCTAAAATTTTCCAAATTATTTTTAATTTTCTTGGATTATTGGGTTACTACTAGTGGTTTATTGCAAACTATTCTCTCTTCTATAGACCATTGACTAATTTAAAATGAGATGGAGGTAAATTCATTTAAATAAAAGAGTGAATGATTGTTTTTAAGAAATAAAACATAATGCTGATGAATGCTCTAGTTTTTACTTTCCCTCTAGAAATATTGAATATATCATCTAAAATGATGCTTGTTGTAAGGGACGTGGATGTTCCCTAATATAAAATGATTTGTAAATTACTTATGTTTCATGTCAACCAAAACCTCATGCATTAAACTTTCTTACCCACGATCTTTATTTATATCATGTGCTTTTTTAAAATAAAGATGTTCTATTTATATGTAATAAATTATGGAATACATTTTGATAATAATATATAAAAAGTACATATTCACTCAAAATGATTTTAACATGATGTAAAGTGGTTAACAGGAAGAAACTAAGTATTAATACTCGATGATTAATTATCATCCTGCAAAACCCACCAAATTTATCCAATTATTAGACTTAGAAGAATAATGATATATTAACCACACTACGTTTGTTACAATACCCACTGGTTAAAGATTTGATGAATTATTGATTAGATGTTGTACATAGAGAGACTTCATCTGTATAGTTTTTGATGTTAGTAAAATCATATCTATCATAAATAAATAAGAATGTTTAGAAAGAGGATTATGTTTTATATAAAATTGAAATATCTCTTAAGAATAATATGTTTCCAAATATTAATATTGATAATGAAGGTGTTTTAATATTTATAAAAACATTATGTGTCCCCTAGGATTACCAGATGAAGAGATAATTGATAAGTAAATTTCATTGTTCCATATTTCCATTCATCTTATAAGCACTAAGATTTGTAAGGAACTAGAGGAGTATTAATATTGGGATTGAATGATAATATATATTGTTGAATTTACCAAGAAATGTTTGAATGTATAATTGATTAAAGAATAATGAAAATTGGAAAGAGGGTGATTCATCCCTTTATAGTTCTGGAGTGAAAATCAGAAAATATATCCTTGGATTTAATTTTAGGATTAACAAATACATCATGAGATAATAATGAAAATTCAGTTATTATTGATCGACTAACTAAATCTATTCAATTTATTACAATTCAATATATTATTTCATTAGATCATATTACTCAACTAAATATCAATGAGATTGTCAGATAACATAGTGTTCTTATCTCAATTATATATATCCATGGTCCCAAGTTCAATTTTCATTTTTATAAAGGATGTCAAATTTTGTTGGGTATCAAATTAAATTTCAATACATCTCTTCACCATCAGTGTGGGGGAAAATCTATGTGAATGATTAAAACCATAGAAGACATGATTTGTGATATTTAAAATGATTTTTTGGAGATTTGTGATCGACATCATTAATTGGATAAGTTTTTTTTATAAAAACTATTTTCATTCTATTATGTAGATGGAAAATTTCAAGGCATTATATTGAAAGTAGTTCTAGACTCTAAATTTGTGGGATGAAGTAAGACAAGCGAATTTGATGGGATTAGAGTTGGTAAAGGAAATAGTTGAGAATGTTAAGATGAATCAACAATATATGAGGATGGATCAGAGTAGGTTTAACAATTATGCATATAACCATAGTAAATATCTTTCATTTGAGGTATGTGATCATGTTTTTCTTTAAGTATCTCCAAGAAAAAATGATTTCTGTTTTGGGAAAAATTCTAAGATATCTTTAATGTTTATTAGACCATATGAAATACAAGATAATGTTGTATTGTTAATATATTTAGTATCCTTACCTATGGTTTTATTGTATGTACATAATGTATTTCCTGATTTGATGTTATGAAAATATGGTTCCTATTCATCACATTTTTTGAGTCTTAAAGTACTTCAGTTGGAAGATAACCTTTATTATAAAGAATTGAAAATTCAGTTTATTTACTATAGAGATATGGTTATATATAATTACGTTATTAATTAGGTTTATGATTTTTTGGAAAAACCATATTATTGAATTAAGAACATGGGAATCAAAATATTTTTTGAGGGAACGTTATACCCACCTTGTTAGCTAAAGAATAAAATTGAAAGGTCGTAATTTCAATGGGGGTAGAATTTAATATCCAATGTAAAATCTGAATAAACAATTTTCATGTATTATTAATATTAATTAGTTAAATTCCCTAGATTTATATTAAATATATTAATAGTATGTATTTTTTGTAACACCCCAAGATTTCATAGTATTTTATCTCTTCAATGTAATTCAAGAACTTGCGCTTCATGCAGCAATGAGTTTGAGTGCACCACAACTTACCAAACTATCCATTTAAAATGTGTTTATGAATAGTATTAACCGCATTTTGAATTTTATATATATCCTATATAATTGAAACATTCATATTTTGTGTTTCTTAGATATAATATAAGGACTAATTTAAATTTTCAGATAAAAGAAGTATTTTTCAAAAAATGCAATTTAACCACCTATTTAATAGAGAATATTTTTTAAAACAAATATTTTACACCATTATATTTTCAATTTAATGAAATTAAATTATTTTTTAGAATTGAGACATAAAAATTTAGTTCGGATTATTTTTTGGTACTTTTCTAATAACATTCCAAATTTGATGAATAGTGAAAAATATTAAATTTTAATTGAAAACAACTTTTTTAATAGAAATAATTTATGTGTTAAATTAAGAATTTGAATGTTTTGAAAGAATAATTAGATTATATTTTTTCAATTAATACAATTTAGCTAATTATAAGTAATTTCACATTTAAATTTGACATAAACACATGTCAATCTTTTGATAGTTTTTACTTTTTGAAAACCCAATTTTTGGTTTTGAGAATGGGAATTAATTTAAAATTAATAAATGAAACTTCAATGTTTTTAATTTGGTAAAATAGACTTAATTTTATAATTCATAATATCAAATTTATCTTAGGATGAATTTTTGGTATTTTTCTGAAAACTTTCCATTTTTGATGAATAGTTAAAACAGTACGTTATTGTTTAAAACTGACTTTTTGTCGAAATAACAATTTATTCTATTTAAATTTTCTTTTAAGTAAAAATAGATATATAATTCTTATATATGTTTATTATAATTAAATTGAGCCATTTTCTAATAAAATTAGATGTATAAAATTTTATTGAACTTTTTAACTTTTTTACCCACCTTCTAGGCACGTTAGAAAATTTGCTTAAAACATAATTTGACTGATTCATTGAGTATAATTTCAAAACTATGAGATACATGGTTTACATCAGAAGGTAAAAATTTGATTCAATAAGATGAAAATAATTGTTAGTGAATAGTAACTTTTGACTTTTTTTTACCACGGTTAAAAGTAAATAGGGTAATTAAATGTAAAAATTATATTATAATTACCCTAACACATGTCCTAATTCTATTAGATGAGTGTAATTCTACCAAAAATAACCTTAGGAATAAAATATTATCCTTTAGGTCCACTTGGATTAGATTAGGGCATTTATTATTATATCATTTAAAGAAGAGTTAAAACTGTTAAATTCAAAGTTTATTAACTAAACCATTTTTAATATGTGGTTATATATAAGATAAATTAGACTATAAATATTCATTAGGAAGATAAAATTATTTCCTACAAAATTATATTTTATTTATAATTTTTAATAACTAAATAATTAAATTTATTTATGACACAATGATGATGCAGTAATTACATTCATAATGAAATAATAAAATATACTATATTATTTAAAAGTTTTTGTAACACCCCAGGTAAATAATGAATATGACATTTTTATATTTATCTATATTTGTGAATAAAATATTAATATTACTTTAAAGTGGATGCTATGCTCGATGGCGTACCCAATACGCAACAACGAGTTTCTTGGAAATCTTACGTTGCACTCTAATAATAAAATAATATTATTTTAAATGGTAGTTAATGCCTAGCTGTTGTAATGGAGGGAATGAGCAGAACTACCTACAAAATGATTATATATGTTTTACAAGTATTTTTACTCTTTACAATAAATGATAGAGGATTAAAAATGCGAATGAATCCAATTTTAAGCGTAGACAGTCTAATATTCTTTAAAAGGTCGATTAACCGCCTTTTGATGGCGAACCTCTTTTAAAGCCACTTTTTGACAATTTTATGTGATATATTTGACAAAATAAAATTCTTATTTAGAATTGGGACATCAAAATTTACTTTGTTTAAATTTTTGGTATTTTTCTGAAAAAGTTCAATTTTTAATGAATAGTGAAAAATGTTGTATTTTAATTCAAAACCTCTTTTTAATCTAATTTATTTATATGATTATACTATCTTTTTAATTGGTTTTAAATAGTAAATATAATATATTTTTACCATTTAATCCAATGGTGGTTATTGTAATTAATATCACTTTACGATTGGACATAAACGAGTGTCAATCTTTTGAAAGATATTATTTCATAAAAACACGTTATTTGTTTTAACAGCGGGATTTAATTATAAAATTAATTAATGCAACTTCTATGTTATAAATTTTTTAAAATAGACATCATTTTTGAATTCAGAATATCATATATAGCTTAGGGTGAATTTTTGGTATTTTTCTGAAAATCTCCAATTTTTGATGAATTGTGAAACCGCAAAGTGGTGGTTACAAAATTTGATTTTTCATTTAAATGGGACTTTACCACTTCTTTTATTTGAATTTAAAAATTCCAGTTTAAATGATTTTAACTGTTAAGTAAAATGTGGTTCAATGGGATGAAAATAATTTTTGATGAAAAGTAACTTTTAAGTTTTATAAATCACGATTAAAGGTAATTAGTGTGATTTAAGGTAAAAATGATATTATAATAAAATGAAAATATATTGAAACTTGTCCTAACCCTGTTGGATGAGTTATGGCCGACCTAGACAACCCATGGTTCGATTTTCGGTACCCCATGGAGCCACATTGGTATGATAATGACATTTATGCCTTTTATTTAAAGTTAAAATAAAAATGTCACAAACATGATTTGTTTTACTAAAACAATTTTTACATGTGGTTATACAAGTCATAATTTTGACTATAAATAGTAATTGGAAATCTAAAACGATTTCCTACATCATAGTATTTGTTTTATAATTTTTAGACATTAAATACATTAAATTCATTATGACATCATGATGATGCAGCGATGACCACATTATTTAACGATTTAAATAAAATGGAAAGATAATGTATATTATAAGACCTACACATGTAAAAAACCTATTGGATGGGTGTATTTCGAACCCTTATCACCTTATACTCGAATTATATCAATGTGGGACCATTAAAATCCGAAAACCATTTGAAAATAAAGTAACATTTTATACTTTACCAAGAGTTCCCCTCCTCTCCTCTTATAAAAGGCCCCCACCTCTACCACCTTACCCACAACTCTCCAGCCTTTGTTTCAGCCAAGATCTGATCATTTTGTCTCTCCAAATCCCTCTCCTCATCATAGAAGCCTTATCTTAGGCAGGAATCTCTTCAACAAACCCTTTTGGTTCAAACCAAAGGGAGTTACCCAATTTTAAGGAAACGTCTTCACTTGTATTCTTTTGTTTTATTTTGCTTCTCCAACCCCCTAAACTCTTTTTATTCATTTATTTTGTAACAAATCCAGTATCTTCAACATATTAGGATGTTTTTATAATAAGTATTTTAGCTACACTTATAGACACTTTCATCTAATGGTTAAATAACATACAGTTTCTATGGATGACGAATTTCTGCCTCACGAAACGATGATTGTTCAACACTCATATAACACCTTCAAAGGTGGCAATTAAGATGTCAATATTTTTATATATGATATATAATATTTTTATTTTTTACTTAAGCTTCTTTATTTTTCATTTGTATCATACCATTCTGGATTCCATTATTGGTATACGCGATATCTTCATTTTAGGAAGTGCGGACTACCGCCCCCTCAAAGTGATTGGATTCGTTAATGCCATATGTGGTATGTATAAAAGATGGATTTAAAGTTATTATATATGATGTTATACTGGAATTATAATATACCTTTATATCATTATTTTTTTCTTTCCATTAAAATATGAGATAGAAATGAAAGTAGCGTTCATGCGTACGTACGGCTTACCGTCTCCATGAACGGTGCATTTCATTTCTTATCCACAAATGTAATGTACTATTATAAGTACATATAATGGATATATATGATGTATGATACATATAAAGGATGAATATAATTCTGGAATTAAAAATATACACATATCTCATTTAGTTTTAATTCCATTAATGTGACATTGAAATAAAAGTAGCGTTCATGCGTACGTACGACTTACTGTCTCCATGAACGGTGCATTTCATTTCTTACCTCTAAATGATTATGTGATATTATAAATACATGTATATGACAGATATATATTATATATATTATATCCAAATCAGGAATTTCATTCTGGATATAAAGAACTTTTGACCACACGAACAACATGTAATTGTAAGAAGTCCACCTTCGACTTAAGAACCAAATATTGACAAAACAAACATTATTAACTTAAATGATTACATAATGTTTATAACATGGAAATAAGTGATATAAAAGGAATAATGAACTTGAAAAAGGTTCTTAATCAAGTATAAATTAACTCAAGTTTATTATTCAGTACGTTAAAGAACGATCGAGTCAAGTCGGACCCGAGGTAAGGGATCCTACTCCTCTCTTTCTTTTTAAGTACGCTCTTTTATGTCATTCCTTTTAAAGATCATCTTTCATGTTATTGGGATGTTATTTTATATTAATCTTACTGTAATTGTTATTTTCATATGATGAGAGACCATATTCTCTCTCATCAATCCATTTTGGAAGTTTTGAGTGGCATCGTTAGGATGCCGAATTTTCATAAGAGATCTAACCTCTCTCTTTCATTTTAAGTACTCTTCTTTATGTTACATCTTTTAATCTCCTCTTTGTTATGATGGGGGATGTTCTTTTATATTCCTCTTGCTGTAAATTTTATTGTAATATTATGAGAGACCCTATTTGATCTCATCAATCCATTTTTGGATGTTTTAAGTGGGGCCGTTAGGCTGCCGAGTTTTTGTAAGGGATTTTTCATCTCACTTTTATTCCCTTGAGATTTATGATACATTTGCTACAATTTCCTTTTAGTGGTGTATGTACTTCCCATTATTTTACTCATTGTGTAATATACTTTCATTTATGAGTATTTACATCAATGTTGTATTGTCCTTCTTTCACAGGGTGTATGTTTCGAAAGATACCCATGTCGGTAAGGGAACCTTTAACCCTCCTTTTTTTAAAAGACTTCTTTTGTTATGTCTTTTAATTCACATACTATTATGTTGGTATATGTTCTTCTATATACTTATTGATTTAAATTTTATGTCCATGTGATGAGATACCCTTTTTATCTCTCATCAAGTCATTTTCTGAATTTGGTAGTGACGCCTTTAGGCTGTCAAATTTTTGCAAGGGAACTTCTTAACCCAAATTTGATTCTTTGGGATAAACATGTACTCCTTGATTATGTCTTTAAATGAATATTTGTGAATAACTTCTGATTGTTTTACACTTAATATCCACTTATATTTCGTGTATTCATTTGTCACACATAATTATGTAATTGATTTATCCTTAATCCAAGTATACCGTCTCTGTAAGGGACTTCGTCTCAATATCCTTTCATTGAGGCATATTTCATTTTATACACAACTTTCTTTTATACGGTGTATAAACACCTTTGACTTTTACTTTTATACAAAAGGAATCTTTTTATACAAAGAGTTTTACTAAACGACAAAAAGGAATGTTTCTTTTAATGTAGACGGCGACAACGACCTTTTCCGCCGCCGCGAGTATTATTTGATCTTTGGCTTCCTCAATAAGCTGTAATGTTTTTAAAATAAAAATAAATACCATATAATATTTTATGTATTTTGGTAATGAAAATGGGTTTGATAAAGTATTCTATTATGTCAATATATTTAAATGATATATTGTGATTGAAATGTGGAAATGTTATCATTCATTTATGTTAGTTTTATGTGTTATAATTTTATAATGGTACTTGGACATATTAAGGGTGGTTACATGATAAACCATATGACGGGTGGTGTCGTGAATACTAGTACGGGTGGTTACGTTATAACCTCCAACGCATTGGGTTTGGAAGTCGGTCGTATGGCTATTCCATTAAGTATGTATGGAAGTTGGCCGAATGGCTATTCCATTAAGTGATATGTGTGGAAGTGAACCTTATGGTTATTCCACTTAAGTTTGTTTATGTCCCAAGTTACCTTTATATGTTATGTGATCTTTATATGGGTTTTATGGTAATATTTTGGTTACAAAAGGGTATGTAATGAACTTTTATTCAGTGAAGAGTTTCTACTACTTCGAAAAGGTGAAAAGTATTACTTTGATAAAGTATACATGGTTTACTTGTTGTTTTGAAAAACTAACAGTTTTCATTCTTTGTGTATCCCTTACTATGCTTTTTATTCTCATCCCAAGTTTTTGAAATGTTTTTCACAGAACTTAACATGGAATAGGGTCAAGGATGGGATCAAGGGAATGTCATGCAACCTAAAACATGGAACTGGACATGTTTCTTTTTAAGAGTTTTTATTTTAAAGAAACTTAGTAAAAGTTTCTACTTTGTAATCTTTTGAGATGTAATAGTTATGTCCTAATTCTCTAAAACTCTAAACCTGAAAAGATCCTCAATGTTAATTATTCCTTTAATTCAATATTAAGTAAGGTTTAAGTCTGGGGCCTTATATTTGGTATCAATGGTGGATTTAGACAACTTTAGGGATTTGGAGTTTTTGTTAGACACATGATTTGTCCCTATATCTATTATTTTAGTTAAATACTTGTTTTATAACTTTTTTCAGGACAAGTAAATTCGGTTATGAATGAAAGGAGAAGGATCTAAAACGACATTCCTATCTCTTCCTGATGACATGCTTGCAATAATTATTGCAAAGTCATGTTCGAATGATTTTGAAACTTTTTCTAGCATATAACTCACTTGCAAGCAGTTGTTTGAGATATCAAACACCTCCACTATACCTCGTTATCATCGTGGATCATGGGTTGTTTTTAGACAAATACTATTTTCACAATATTCTCATATTTTCAAGAAAGGTAAATATTATCAAGGTATTTTCAAATATTTTACCTTATCACAAGAATTTGAAGTATATTATGATTTTAAAGATGGTGTTGAGGAAGGAGACCCTTGCGCAACCTATTTATATTTGATTTTAAAATATAGTCTCTCAGCACATACTTATGGTATTTTAAAAGGACCAATAATAGAAAGTTTCAACTCAAATTCGGTCCGACTATTTTATAGAAATCATGTTTTATCCGATGTTTTGGAAGTATATGTCATACATGATTATTTTCCAAAACTATTTTTCTGTGAACACCCATATGACCCATGTTGTACAAGGTGTATTTGGATAGAGGAAGCAAATGATTTTTAAGGATCTCTAAATCATTGTTGTAATGCATGGGACTTCTACCTACGTGACTAAGATGACGATGAAACCGAGTGGACGCCATGATCAAGGTATGATGTTATTCATTTTGGGAATCGTTTTGTTTTATCTTATGGTGGTGAAATGAGACATCAAGAATTAAGATGTTGAGACCATAACAAATTTGGACGAAAATGAGAGGTATAAGGAAACTATTAAGGTTAAAACATGTTAGGGTTATTTTTGGAGTTTTATAAAAAGCACAATACGCAGACCGTGTGACAACCCATCGCGTCGGACAAAGCTGCGGGAATCGAACTCACAACCAAAGTGTGACTGGTATTTATCACCTACCACTGGTCTACGTGAAGTCCCTAGTTAGTTTGAATGATTCTTTTTAGTTAGATGATTTTATGAATTAAGAGTAATTTGATTTTGGGTTATCTATGGAAATTTATTAACCTATCATGGAGGATATGTGATTAGGTTAATTACTTTTTAATACGAGACATTAAGAGCAACTGATGTTGTTTGGAGATAAATGCTATGATTTAGGTCCGAAGACTATGTGACTAAATCCTTCAAATATTTGGGTTTTAATCTTAGTTTGGTTTACTTTAAAGAATTTTCTGGATAAATTGTTTATCGAATGGTCCTCATTGAACTTTGGGTTTTGTTGGAAAATTTTTGGAAATTAAGAATATATTTTATTTTTAAAAAGGGTTATCCTTTTCTGGATTATCTGATCTTGTACTAACCTTTTTAGTTTTGGTTTTGGTTAAAGTCTAGAGACATGGGAAATATATTTTTATCTTTTTTGGATTAGGTGAATCTCAATAATTTGATTATAGTACTCTTAATTTGAACAATTCTTCCTAAATACTCGTCTTTTGTAAAAAATATGAGTTTGATTAAGGAATCTAGTAAAATTTGAAAGTCTACATGAAAAGTAAGTATGTTTCATTATGATTTAGTTAGGCTCAAAAATAAATTCCTCAATGAAGAGTAACTTAAAACAAAAATGTTTTCTTTTAACTTTTCCTACTGGGGAATCGAATACCGTTTAACCCATCATAAGTTTGTGATTTTCTTATGGTTAAATTTCTCCTAGACATGTTTACTATCACTCTCCATCAGAACATGACCCTTTTTTTCCTCCATTTCCATATTTTCATACTTGGAATCCTAGTATGGGTTAACTCGTGTGACCTCTGTACTTATATTTCTTTATTTTAAAGTGATTGTTTTACCGACTCTTGTTCCGATGTGGGACTTTCAAGGATGTTTCCAAACTCAATTTTAAAATTGCGAGGATACAATTCCAAAAAGGGGGGAAGGATGTAACACCCCAGGTAAATAATGAATATGAAATTTTTATATTTATCTATATTTGTGAATAAAATATTAATATTACTTTAAATGGGATGTTATGCTCGATGGCGTACCCAATACGCAACAACTAGTTTCTTGGAAATCTTACGTTGCACTCTGATAATAAAATAATATTATTTTAAATGGTAGTTAATTCCTAGTCGTTGTAGTGGTGGGAATGAATAGAACTAACTACAAAATGATTATATATGTTTGTCAAATATTTTTACTCTCTAAAATAAATGATATAGGATTAAAAATGCGAATGAATCCAATTTTAAGCGTAGATAGTCTAATATTCTTTAAAAGGTCGATTAACCGCCTTTTGATGGAGAACCTCTTTTAAATCCACTTTTGACAATTTTATGTGTTATATGTGACAAAATAAAATTCTTATTTAGAATCGGGACATCAAAATTTACTTTGTTTAAATTTTTTGTATTTTTCCGAAAAAGGTCATTTTTTAATGAATAGTGAAAAATGCTGTATTTTAATTCAAAACCTATTTTTATTCTAATTTATTTATATGATTATATTATCTTTTTAATTGGTTTTAAAGTGTAAATATAATATATTTTTACCATTTAATCCAATGGCGGTCATTGTAATTAATATCACTTTAAGATTGGACATAAACGAGTGTCAATCTTTTGAAAGATTCATAAAAACACGCTATATTTTTTAACAGTGGGATTTAATTATAAAATTAATTAATGAAACTTCTATGTTATAAATTTGTTAAAATTGACATCAATTTTGAATTCTAAATATCAATTATAGCTTAGGGTGAATTTTTGGTATTTTTCTGAAAATCTCTAATTTTTGATGAATAGTAAAACCACAAAGTGGTGGTTTACAAAATTTGACATTTCGTTTAAATGGGACTTTACCACTTCTGTGATTTGAATTTCAAAATTCCAATTTAAATGATTTTAACTATTAAGTAAAATTTGGTTCAATGGGATGAAAATAATTTTTGATGAAAAGTAACTTTTAAGTTTTATTAATCGCGATTAAAGGTAATTAGTGTGATTTAAGGTAAAAATGATATTATAATAAAATGAAAATATATTTAAACTTGTCCTAACACCATTGGATGAGTTATGGCCGACCAAGACAACCCATGAGTCGATTTTTGGTACCCCATGGATCCACTTGGGTATGATAATGACATTTTTTCCTTTTATTTAAAGTTAAAATAAAAATGTCACAAACATTATTTGTTTTACTAAAACAATTTTCACATGTGGTTATACAATTCTGAATTTTGACTATAAATAGTCATTGGAAATATAAAAAGATTTACTACATCATAGTATTTGTTTTATAATTTTTAGACATTAAATAAATTAAATTCTTTATGACATCATGATGATGCAGTGATGACCTCATTATTTAACGATTTAAATAAAATGGAAAGATAATGTAAATTCTAAGACCTACACATGTCCAAAACCAATTGGATGGGTGGATTTCGAACCCTTATCACCTTATCCTAGAATAATATCCACGTGGGACCATTACAATCCGAAAACCTTTTGAAAATAATGTAACATTTTATACTTTACCAAGAGTGCCCCTCCTCTCCTCTTATAAAAGGCCCCCACCTCTACCACTTTACCCACACCTCTCAATCCTTTGGTTCAGAAAATATCTGATCATTTTGTCTCTCCAAATCCCTCTCCTAATCCTAGAAGCCTTATCTTAGGCAGTAAGCTCTTCAAGAAACCATTTTGGTTCAAACCAAAGGGAGTTACCCAATTTTAAGGTAACGTATTCACTTGTGCTCTTTTGTTTTATTTTGCTTCTCCAACCCCATAAACTCTTTTTATTCATTTATTTTGTTACAAATCCAGTATATTCAATATAATAGGATTTTTTATAATAATTATTAGAGCTACACTTACAAACACCTTCATCTAATGGCTAAAGAACATACAGTTTCTGTGGATGGCGAATTTCTGCCTCACGAAACGATGATTGTTCAACACTCATATAACACCTTCAAAGGTGGAAATTAAGATGTCACTATGTTTATATATGATATATAATATTTTTATGTTTTACTTAAGCTTCTGTATTTTTCATTTGTAGCATACCTTTATGGCTTCCATTATGGGTATACGCGATATCTTCATTTTAGGAAGTGCGGACTATCGCCCCCTCAAAGTGATTTGATTCGTTAATGCCATATGTGGGATGTATAAAGGATGGATTTAGTGTTATTATATATGATGTTATACGGGAATTATAATATACCTTTATATCATTATTGTTTTCTTTCCATTAAATTATGAGATAGAAATGAAAGTAGCGTTCATGCGTACATACGGCTTACTGTCTCCATGAATGGTGAATTTCATTTCTTATCCTCAAATGTAATGTACTATTATAAGTACATATAATGGATATATATGATGTATGATACATATAAAGGATGAATATAATCTGGGAATTAAAAATATACACATCTCTCATTTAGTTTTAATTCCATTAATATGACATAGAAATGAATGTAGCGTTTATGCGTACGTACGGCTTACCGTCTCCATGAACGGTGCATTTCATTTCTTACCTCTAAATGATTATGTGATATTATAAATACATGTATATGATAGATATATATGATATATATTATATCCAAATCAGTAATGTCATTCTGGATATAAAGAACCTTTGACCACACGAACAACATGTAATTGTAAGAAGTCCACCTTCGACTTAAGGACCAAATATTGACAAAACGATCATTATTAACTTAAATGATTACATAATGTTTATAACATGGAAATAAGTAATATAAAAGGAATAATAAACTTGAAAATGGTTCTTAAGCAAGTAGAAATTAACTCAAGTTTATTATTCAGGACGTTAAAGAACGATCGAGTCACGTCGGACCCGAGGTAAGGGATCCTACTCCTCTCTTTCTTTTTAAGTACACTCTTTTATGTCATTCCTTTTAAAGATCATATTTCTTTTTATTGGGATGTTATTTTATATTAATCTTACTGTAATTTGTATTTTCATATGATGAGATACCATATTCTCTATCATCAATCCATTTTGGAAGTTTTGAGTGGTGTCGTTAGGCTGCCGAATTTTCATAAGAGATCTAACCTCTCTCTTTCATTTTAAGTACTCTCCTTTATGTTACTTATTTTAAGCTGTTATTTGTTATGATGGGGTATGTTATTTTATATTCCTCTTGCTGTACATTTTATTGTAATATGATGATAGACCCTATTTGATCTCATCAATCCATTTTTGGAAGTTTTAAGTGGCGCCGTTAGGCCGCCGAGTTTTTGTAAGGGATTTTTCATATCACTTTTATTCCCGTGAGATTTATTCTACATTTTCCACAATTTCCTTTTATTGGTGTATTTACTGCCCATTATTTTACTCATTGTGTAATATACTTTCATTTATGAGTATTTACATCAATGTTGTATTGTCCTTCTTTCACGGGGTGTATGTTTCGAAAGATACCCATGTCGGTAAGGGAACCATTCACCCTCCTCTTTTTAAAAGACTTATTTTGTTATGTCTTTTAATTCACATACTATTATGTTGGGATATGTTCTTATATATCCTTATTGATTTAAATTTTATGTCCATGTGATAAGATACCATTTTTATCTCTCATCAAGTCTTTTTCTGAATTTTGTAGTGACGTCGTTAGGCTGTCAAATTTTTGCAAGGGAAATTCTTAACCCAAATTTGATTCTTTGGGATAAACTTGTACTCCTTGAATATGTCATTATATGAATATGTGTGAATAACCTCTGATTGTTTTACACTTAATATCCACTTATATTTCGTTTATTAATTTGTCACACATAATTATGTAATTGATTTATCCTTAATCCAAGGATACCGTCTTTGTAAGGGACTTCGTCTCAATATCCTTTCATTGAGGCATATTTCTTTTTATACACAACTTTATTTTATACGCTTTATAAACCCCTTTTACTTTTACTTTTATACAAAAGGATTATTTTTCTACGAAGAGTTTTACTAAACGACAAAAAGGAATGTTTCTTTTAACGTATGCGGTGACAACGACATTTTCCCCCGCCGCGAGTATTATTTGATCTTTGGCTTCCTCAAAAAGCCGTAATGTTTTTAAAATAAAATAAATACCATATACTCTTTTATGTATTTTGGTATTGAAAATGGTTTTGATAAAGGATTATATTATGTCAATATATTTAAATGATATATTGTGATTGAAATGTGGAAATGTTATCATTCCTTTATATTGGTTTTATGTGTTATAATTTTATAATGGTACTTGGAAATATTACGTGTGGTTACGTGATAAACCATATGACAGGTGGTGCCGTGAATACCCGGACGGGTGGTTACGTTATAACCTCCAATGCATTGGGTATGGAAGTTGGCCGTATGGCTATTCTATTAAGTAAGTATGGAAGTTGGCCGAATGGCTATTCCATTAAGTGATATGTGTGGAAGTAAACCTTATGGTTATTCCACTTAATTATGTTTATGTCCCAAGTGACCTTTATATGTTATGTGATGTTTATATGGGTTTTATGGTAATCTTTCGGTTACAGACGGGTAAGTAATGAACTCTTATTCAGTGAAGAGTTTTTACTACTTCGAAAAGGTGAAAAGTATTACTTTGATAAAGTATAAATGGTTTACTTGTTGTTTTGAAAAACTAATAGTTTTCATTCTTTGTGTATCCCTTACTGAGCTTTTTATGCTCATCCCATGTTTTTGAAATGTTTTTCACATGACTTAACATTGAATATGGTCAAGGATGGGATCAAGGGAATGTCATGAAACCTAAAACAAGGAACTGGACATGTTTCTTTTTAAGAGTTTTTATTTTATAGAAACATAGTAAAAGTTTCTACTTTGTAATCTTTTGATATGTAATAGTTATGTCCTAATTCTCTAAAACTCTAAACCGGAAAAGATCCTCAATGTGAATTATTCATTTAATTAAATATTAACTAAGGTTTAAGGACGGGGCCTTATAGTTTTGATGCCATCCATGAATTTTCTAGGGTAATATGACATGTTATGGTTGATTATATAATTTTTTTTCGAAGTGATAAGGTTTTTATGACTTTAAAAAAGACAAAATACCAAATAGTGTTAAAATGGACATAAATTAATTTTTTTAAAAAAATACTATATTATTGGTTGATATAATATTCCAAAAAATCTAAGGTTCTACCAAAGGGATTAAATAATATTATATATGTCATTAAATAACCACATGAGGTTCTCTTAGAAGTTTATAGTATTATAATTAACCATGTAGTGTAACAATAGTAGAAGACACGGTAAAAGTTAAACTATTTAACTAATAGTTAAATCTAAATGATAATGTTAAAATGGTAACATAAACTTGTCTAAAATCTATTGATTAAAAGTATTTAGACCCATAACCACCTAAGGGAAGAAATAAATTCATTTGGAGCTGTTATAAACCGAATATTATTTTATAATAAATTAATATTTTAAACTTTTCTTAAAGTGACCCTCACCCCTCTTATAAAAGGGCACTTCCCCATCTCTTAATTTCACCCCACCAATGCCATTTTTCTCGACCAAACCCTACCCAAATATAATTTCAACTACCCTAAATTAGACCTACATTCATTAAATTTATCAGGAATCCAACCTAAGGAGCCCTTTTGATCTACTCAAAAGGAAACACTAGAAGAAGAGTTAATAATTTCACCACCCTCTTTCAAGTTCTTTTCTTCTTCCACTTCCTCTTTCGTTGTTTTTTCCATAAAAAATTTATAACTCAAGTACCTCCTAAATACTATGTTATTTTTATAAATATGGTACAACAATATTTGTTATTATATCCATCCTATAAATGACAAAGTCACCATACATGCGTACGTACGGCTTACCGTCTCTATGTTGTGGTGTAGTTTGTTATTCAAACACTTCATTATTTAGATGGGTATAATAATGAGTACAAATAATGTAAATAATAAATATAACATGTTAAGTATTATTTATATATGATATACCATCTAATAACATACCATTTCACCATCAATATATTGATATTTTTGCTCGTGTGTACGTACGAATTACTGTCTCCATGACGCGATGAGATTCATTCCCACGTTCACCATTCAATGATGATTATAAAATATATATTATTAATAAGTATGTAATATATGAAATAATTATTATACTGTATAAATATATGTTTGTGTGTGTGTGTATGTACATACATATATCTTATTCACTTACATCTATTCAATATGATATGAAAACGGAAACAACGTTTATGCGTATGTGTGGCCTACTATCTCCATAAACGGCACCTTCCATTTCATATATCTATCTATTATAAATATTTATATTCTAAATATATATTATATATAAATCAAGGTTTATATTCTGGAAGTATTTAAATCACAATCTTAATGATACGATCAAGAATAACAAGTTAAAACATGTACGATAAAGAAAGTGATTATTACCCGAAATGTTAATTTAACATTTAAATAATTATTAAATGGGTAGTATAAAGTCATAAGTGAATAATTTATGATATAAAAAATATGAATATGGTTCTGGTATAATTTAATAACATACTATGGTCATCATACAGGAGGTTAAACATACACTCGACCAAAGGAAAGTGCAAGGTAAGGGTTGATTTCACAGTCTCATTATCATCAAAGGTTGTTTTTACATAAGTATCTACTGGGAAATATTTATTATCCACGTAAATTATTCATAAAATAGTTTTCAAAGTGATTCTATTTAAGGTACTTTTTACTAAAACATCATTTCAAATGTTTTTAAGATTTATTTTTCTAATCCTTTCTAATTAATTTCCATGTTTTTAAAATGATTTTAAGGATTTATTTATTTGGAAATTAATGTTTTAAAATGATAATTCTATTCAAAATTTTCAAAATGGGATTGGACACAATGATTCAAATCTATATTTTTAATTAATTCTTTATAAATTATGTGACTTTTAAATGATTTCCTAAAAAAAGGATATTTCTCTCAAATATTTTTATTAATAATTTTCAATTATGTCCACTTCCTTTATAGGATATTATTCTTGATCAAGGTTGACTTATTATAAAAATATTCCATGTTATATTGAAGGTTTTGTGATATTTTTTACTGTAGATGTGTTATTTTTATATCATTCATGGTTTATGGATAATGTATTGACATTTATTGTGCTAGTTTTAATATGAATGTTAATGTTATGTTTAAACATTTTCATATGAGGAATGCATTGGAAATAGTAAGTTACAGGTGGAGCCATCTATATATCTTTGATGCATCGGTATGTCTTATGATATATACTAGTGTCTTGGAATAAGGCAAAGAAAAAATCTTATTCCTAATCTCGGTACAATGCCTTGACTATATGGTTATGATGTCTGGAATTATGCATTCCATCATTATGAAAGTGGATATTGATATTGCATGTGATTATTAGACAAGTATAATATCTATGTAAATAAGTAAATGGAATTATTTAATTTATATTTTCCATATTATGAAGAATATTATATTTAAAAGGCTTATGTTTTAGTCTTATTCATTGAATTTAATGTTTATGTTAATTTATGAATGTTTCAACTATATTGTTATCTTTACTAATCATCTGATCTCCCCCTTTAAATGTTTTATTTTTCCCATGATGGGAAGAATTATATTATAACATACCTATAGGGATAGTATACGGGATATGAATGTGTCAATGGATACAATGTTGTTATTGTTTTTCATTTTGTAATGTAATGTAAAACTTATAAATGTATCTAGTACTTCCAAGGATAATATATTGATCCGTATTTTGGGACATAATTCCTTTTAATCATGCCAATTTATAAAAATAATGCACCAACTCTGAGCTTATGGGGTCGAGGCATTACATTTGGTATCATAGGATGTTTAGTACGTACCTTGGAAACTAGATTTAGAAAAACTCTAATTAGAGAACATTTCCCAATGATATTATTTGAGTATTTGTATAGAAAAACTTCCTACAATTTTGGTAATTTATAGATTTTGTGTATTTTGAAACATCCATGTCTGGATATGAGTAGGTAGAGGCGGTCTGGAATAGATATACAAATGAGTAAAAACTCCAACAAAAAGTTCCAGGCTTGACTCGGGGTATCTTAGTACATGACAATGGGCCTTTCTACACTCTTGGTTACGACACTCATAAGGGATATGCTTCAGATAACTCACAGTTTCATAACAAGCCATTGTAATGGATTCAAGAGTAAATACTACTTCAATGAAAACATTTTATGATCATAGATTATATATATAATCTTTTCAATTTATGTTAGGTATTTTACAGGTTTTAATTATGCATTATGATTCATAAACTATCCTATTGTACACCATTGTTTCAAAATGGCTCCTTGTAGAAGGAATGATATTTTCAACAATACGCATGATCAAAAGATTAATAAGAATCATATATTTAATGGTATTAAGACAACATTTAAATGAGAAATAATATCCCACATATTCTCATCATATGAAGAAATCATATCATGTGTTAATAGCGTAGGTAAATAATTCTATGAGTCTTATGGATTTGAAGGGAAGCAAGAGAAGAAAAGGACGGAAGAGGGAAACATGGGGAAAGGGAAGAGGGGAAAGAAGTATTTTCCCATATGTGATAATTATTGAAAGAATCACCGTGGTAAATCCATGAAGGGAATAAAATTTTGTTATAAGTGTGGAGAAAAAGGAAACCAATTACGTGATTGCAAGGGTGATAAAAATATTTCAAATGTACAATGCTTTATCAGCAATGAGTTGGGACACTACGTCAATCAATGTCCAAATCATCGGAGTATACCCCAAATGCTACTACGGGATAATAATCAAGTTATGATACTACTGAAGATGAAGAGGAATGATTAGAGTTCTTATTTAGTTATTAAAACATTTTTTCATTTAAGTATTGTATTAATGATCTACATGTTATAAGAATTATACAGTATATAAGTATTGTATTGCAGTACTATTTAATTAAGGACTTAAGATTTTGTGGAACCAATAAAAGTGACTCAACAACATGTTAAATTTTTTGGAAGATATATGGTTGAGAGAAAGATAAACCATAATATGGTTCTGATACAATGGTATTTATTTTGGAATAATATTTGATTGATTTGGATAAATTATATTGGATATTCTTGACTACCTTGAAAGTGATTAATTATTTGTATATTCCATCGTTGTTGGAGTTTAAAACATATTTTTGGATATAGAGAGTATATCTAGTATTCTATAAGGAATAAAGGAGCATGACTGTAATCAATAAAGTTTTATGGTAATTCAGGGTGTTACCATGTTTTGAAATAATATGTAATGAAGGTATTCACATGTTATTATGTGGCAAAAAGGATATTTATTGTTTTTACATTCCTTAAAAATTTTGGACTTTGAGTTTGGACAGAAGTATTTTGGATAAGTCTAATGGTGGGAATGTATTAAGTTAAACATTGGATACTATTGTTTATGTTTAAAAAACTTCTTTATATTATTCTTTTGGACTATTATAAAAAGGTCAACCAAGAGGTCGGGTGACAACCCGTCGCATCTGGAAAGGCCTCGAAACTTGAACCCGCAACCGAAGGGCGACAAGGCTATATCACCTATCATTGTTCTACATGATGTACTGGTTTGTGTAATGTAGTTTTTTTAAATAGTCTGAAAAATGAATTATAATTTAATTATTTTTGGAACCCTATACAATAAGGATATGTAGAATATTTTTTAATTCTATTATATTTTGGAGTAAAAGATGAGTTTGTGGTAGGAATTAGTTGAAAGATGATGCTCTACTAGTCAAGTATATATATATATATATTCCTCTTATTTTATGAATAAATTAATTCTTTTTATTTAGGGAAGGGATCTTAAAACCAACAATTTGTCATCATAATACCTTAAGTTTTGTTAAACTGATGATATTTTACATCATCTTAGATTGATGGCTTTGAGGCCCTCAATTTTACAATTGTTTGTGATTGATGTCCTCAATCACTCCCTATAAATATTTAAATTTTTTCACCAATTATGTGTCTCTAATTTCCACCAATGTACTCCTAATATAGATCATAATTTGGTGGTGACTTTTTCATTTCCCTTTCCCTCTTATTAAGAAAAAATTTTATTAAACCAATTTCTGATGTGGGTTTTCCACAACAGTATTTTTATATTTTAACCATTTTGAAGAACAATTTTAAATTAATAGGATGAAATTTATTTAATGAGGGGAGAATGTGACACCCCATAATTTCATAGTATGTTATCTCTTCAATGAAATTCAATAACTTGTGCTACATGCAACAACGAGTTCAAGGGCACTAAGACTTACCAAACTAGCCATTCAAAAAGTAGTTATTAATAGTATTAACTGCATTTTTAATTATATATATATCTTATATAATTTTTGAATTAATATTTTGTGTTTCTTAGATATAATATAAGGAAAAATTCAGTTTTTCATATAAAAGAAGTATTTTTCAAAAAATGAAATTTTACTGCTTATTTAATGGAGAATCTTTTTTAAAACAAATATTTGAAAATTTTATAAATTCAATTTCATGAAATTAAATTCTTATTTAAATCGGACTAATTTTTTTGTACTTTTCATATAATTTTCAATTTTCAATGAATAGTGAAAAATACTAAATTTTAATTAATTAATACATTTTTAATCCAAATTATTTATAGTTTTAAATTATGCAATTGAATGGTTTTGAAGTATAATTAGATTATATTTTTATCAATTAATACAATTTTTGTAATTATAATTAATTTCATATTTAAATTTGACATAAACACATGTCAATCTTTTGATAGATTTACTTTTTAAAAACCCACATTTTGGTTTTGACAACAGGAATTAATTTTAAATTAATAAATGAAACTTCTATGTATTGAATTTTTTAAAATAGACATAATTTTTGAATTTGGAGTATCAAAATTAGCTTAAGAAGACTTTTTGGTATTTTTCTGAGAACCATAAATTTTTGATGAATAGTAAAAAACACTGAATTATTATTTAAAACCAACTTTTTATTTTAATAATTTTTAATTTTATTTTAATTTATTTTAATTCAAACTAGTTATATAATACATATATAAGTTAAATTTAATTCATTGAATCCATTTTATTATAAAATTCGATGTATAAAATTTTATTGCACTTTTAACCTCTTTTACCCACCTTCAATGTACGTTAGAAAATATGCATAAAACTAAATTTTACCGCTTCTCTGAGTTAAATTTCAAAAATTAGAGAGACACGGTTGACATCAGTATATAAATTTTGATTCAATAAGACGAAAATAATTTTTGGTGAATAGTAACTTTTAACTTTTATTTGCCACGTTTAAAAGTAAATAGAGTAATTAAAGGTAAAAATGATATTATAATTACCCTAAGACATGTTCTAATTCTATTGGATGAGTTTATTTTGACCAGAAACAACTTTAGGAACAAAATATAATCATTTAGGTCCACTTGGATTAGATTAGGACATTTATTATTATTTTATTTAAAGAAGAGCTAAAAGTGTTAAATTCAAAGTTTATTAGCTAAAATGTTTTTAATATAGGGTCATACATAAGATTAATTTCACTATAAATTTTAATTAGGAACATAAAAAGATTTCCAATATAATGATATTTAATTTATAATTTTTAGAGATTAAATAATTAAATTTATTTATGACACAATGATTATGTAGTAATTACCTTCTTAATAAAATATTAAAATAGTTTATATTATTTAAAGGTTTTGATGCCATCCACGAATTTTCTAGGGTAATATGACATGTTAGGGTTTATTAGAAAAAATAATTTTGAAGTGAAAAGGTTGTTATGACTTTCACAAGGATAAAATTCAAAATAGAGTCATAATTGACATAAATTAATTTTTAAAACAAACACCATATTATTGGTTGATATAATATTCCCATAAATATATGGTTCGGCCAATGTGATTAAATAATATTTTATATGTCATTAATAAACCACTTGAGGTTCTCTTAGAAGTTTATAACATGTTTATTAACCATATAGTGTAAGAATACAAGAAGACGCGGTAAAAGATAAACTATTTAAC
The DNA here is from genome assembly GCA_963277665.1 of Viscum album. NCBI lineage: Eukaryota > Viridiplantae > Streptophyta > Magnoliopsida > Santalales > Viscaceae > Viscum > Viscum album. The sequence goes on along the minus strand of OY728126.1, from coordinate 945,620,118 downwards.
AAAGAGTTAAATCTAAAAGATATGGTTAAAACGGTAACCTAAACTTGTCTAAAACCAATTGGTTGAAAGTATTTTGACCCATAACCACCTAAGGATCAAGCTACATTCAATTGGATCCATTATAAACCGAATATGATTGTATAATAAATTAATCTTTTAATCTTTTCCTAAAGTGACCCTTACCCCTCTTATAAAAGGTCACTTCCACTTATCTTAATTTCACACAACCAAAGCCATTAATCTAAGCCAAAACCTACCCAAATATCCTCCCAAATACCCTCAATTATACCTATATTATTTAAAATGATCATAAATCCAACCTAAGGATCCCTTTTGATCAACTCAAAAGGACACACATGAAGAAGAGGTAATAATTTGACCACCCTCTTCCACGTTCTTTTCTTCTTGTACTTCCTCTTTATTTTTTCCCATACCAAAATAATAACTCCAGTACCTTCTACATATTGTGATGTTATTATAAATATATTACAACCATATTTGTTATTTTATACATCTTATAAATGACAAAGTCACCATACATGCGTACGTACGGCTTACCGTCTCCATGTCGTGGTGTAGTTTGTTATCCAAACACTTCATTATTTGGATGGACATAATAATGAGTATAAATGATTTGAATAATAAATATAACATGTTAATTATTTAGTATATATGATATATCATCCAATTACATATGTTTTCTCAATCAATATAATGATATTGTTGATCGTGCGTACATACGGATTACCGTCTCCACAATGCGGTGAGATTCATTCCCATGTTCACCATTCAATGATGATTATAAAAATATATATTATTAATTAGTATGTAATATAGGACATAATAATGCTACTGGATATATATGTATGTACTTATATATATCTTATTCACTTACTTCTCTTTAATACGATATGAAAATGGAATCTGCGTTTATGCGTACGTACGACCTACTATCTCCATAAATGGTGCCTTCCATTTAATATATCTATCTATTATAAATATTTATATTCTAAATATATATGATTTATAAATAAATTTTTATATTCTGGAAGTATTTAAATCATTATCTAAATGATACGATCAAGAATAACAAGTTAAAACATGTACGATAAAGAAAGCGATTATTACCCAAAATGATAATTTAAAATGGAAATCATTATTAAATGGGTAGTATAAAGTCATAAATGAATCATTTAGGATATAATAAATATGAATATGGTTCTGGTATAATTTAATAACAACCTATGGTCATTATACAAGAGGTCAAACATACCCTCGACCAATAAAAAGTGCAAGGTAAGGATCAATTTCACAATCTCTTTATTATATGAGATTGTTTTCCCCTAAGTATCTACTAGGACATATTTATTATCCATGACCATCATTCATAAAAGAGTTTTAAAAAATATTAATAAGGTATTTTTTACTAATACAACATTTTAAATGTTTTTAAAATTTATTCTTCTAAACATTTCTCATTAATTTGCATGTTTTTAAAATGGTTTTATGGATTTATTTATATGGACATGAATGTTTTAAAATGTTAACTCCTTTAAAATATTTTAAAGTGGTATGAGGAACTTTGATTCAAAACTATCTTTTAAATTACTTCCTTTATAAATTATGTCACTTTTAAATGATTTCATGAAAAAGGTATATTTCTCTCAAATATTTTTATTGATCATTTTCAACTATGTCAGCATCCTTTACGAGATATTATTATTGAACAAGGTTGATTTATTATACAAATCTTCCATATTTTATTAAAGGTTTTTTCATATGCTTCATTGTGGATGTGTTATTTTTATACCATTCACGGTTTATGGATAAAGTATAGACATTTCGTATGCTAGTTTTAATACGAATGTTTATGTTATGTTTAAAACTTTTCATATGAGAAATGCATTGGACTTAGTAAGCAACGGGTGAAGCCCGCTATAGCTCCTTGATATATCGGTATATCTCATGAGACAAACTAGTGTCTACGCACAAGTCCTTGAAATATCATATTTTTAGTCTTGTCACAAGTCCTTGACTATGTGGTTATGAACACTGGCATTATGAATACGATCATTATGAAGGTGCCTATTGATATTGCAAGGTATTATTAGACTAGTAGAATATCAATGTGAATAAATATATGAAATTATTTGATTTATATTGGACATATTATGAAAGAAGTTTATGTTTAAATGTCTTATGTTTTAGTCTTATGCATTGCCTTAAATGTTTCTGTTTATTTATGAAAGTTTCCGCTATATTGTTCTCCATACTGAGCATCTGAGTTCACCCCTTTCTTTGTTTTATTTTTTCCAGGATGTGAAGAAGTATATTATGACTTATCTGTAGGGATAGTCTAAGGGATATGAATGTGGTCAATGGAGAAAATTTTGTTGTTGTTTTTTATTTTTTAATGTAATGTAAAACTTATGAATGTATCTAGTAATTCCAAGGCTACTAAACTGATCGGTCTTTCGGGACATGATTCCTTGTAATCATGCTGATGTATAAAAATAATGCACTGACTCTGGGATTCTAGGGTCAGGGCGTTACAATTTTCTTGTCAAAAAAGAAACTATTTGTATTCAACTGAACTTCTTCACATGTATAGCTCTATTTAAAAGTTCAATTTCATAATTTCGTAATTTAAATTTTGAAAAATCAACTTCATTTTTGAGATCATGAAATCAAAAATATTTTATATTGAAACTCTTTTATTTTTATGAAAAATATTTTCTTTTTAATGAATAGTTAAAAATAATAAATTTTATTGAAAATAATATATTATATCAATATTTTACAAAGTAAAAATAAATATAAGATTAGTTTTAAAAATTAAATAGTCAATTATTTTAAAAAAATCTAATTATAGTATATTGAATGCATTTAATACATTAATTTGGTATAATTTTATTTTTATATTTAAAAATGTATTTTTATGGAAAATAATTTACCATCACAATTTTATGGATTATTTCAAAATTAAATTGTAAAAATTATAATTAAAAAATAATGAAAAATGGATTCAATTTTTTGAATCATGAGGAAAATTTTTAATAAATATCTTACTGTTATTATTATGAATATTTACAATATTAAATAATTTTCATTATAATAAACGTAAATAATGTAACGAAGTTTAAACATAATAGGATAAGGACTAAAATGAGGCTAATAGTTTCATTTAACCTATTGTATTAGTGCATTTCGTTTATTTCTATCCCATTTTTGATAAAATGGAAACTTGGTTCAATATATCTTTGATTTTAAGAGTTATAATAGTTGGGTAAAAGATAAATTCAAAAATTTCACTTTTATTCTTTTAATATTAATAATATTTTATGAATGGAATAAGAAAATTATATTCAGTAATAAATTGATAATGGATATTTAAATTTTTTTTATAATAGAAATTTGTTTTTAATTTTTAGTGATGAAATAATTACCCTAAAATATTATGAAGCATTGACATGGTTCTTGTGCATCCAGTTGAAAAATGATGTAAATTATTTTAAAAAATTAAAATGTTCTATTTTGGGTAATTTAATAATTATAAATAATATTATAAGATAATATTAATTATTTTTTATTTTTAATAGATTTTATTCAAATACCACTTTATTAATTTATTTTTAAAATATAGACTAATTAAATACTTTCAAAAACATCATTACTTATTTTTTGTAATAAATAATATTTTATTAAATGATTTATAATTTAATAAGATTATATCTTAACAAAATTGATTGGTATATGGTTAGAACTATCAAACACGGTCAACTTATAGGGTTATTACTCATTTATAATAATTGTCTTAACCCATAAGTATTAAAATAATTTTTTACCTCTGTAATCATCAAAATTCATAATGGGGGTTAAAAAAGATAATTGTTAAATAATCATTTAATATTTTATGTAATTTTAAAAGTTCCACTTCCCTCACTTATAAAAGGGCATGTCATCACGTCTTTTCTTCCCACATAAAAAACATTTTTGTTCTTCCAATAACTACCCAAATCCCCTTATTGCATCCCTTAATGTATACTAGAGTCCTTATATGGATAATAAATCCATCAATGGAAATATTATGTATAAAACTAAAGAGGTTTTATAAATAAGAGGTGTGGTTTTTAATTAGGAATTTCAACTTTATTTCTTATTATGCCTCCTTAAAACCTTTACCAACTATACTGAGATAATAAAAAAATACATATAATTTTATGTTATTATTTTAATAGTATAACCTATATTCAACTCCTCTTCAATAAAATAGGAAACTAAAGCATCATTCATGCATACAGAAAACCACAACCACGCAAATTGATGTAATTCATTTTCCATAACCACATCTCATAGCTGGTTATAGTAAGGTATTTAATGTATATGTCTATATATTATATTAATGAAATTATTATGATTTAATAAAATTAATATATCATCTATTTAATACCTTTCCATTCATTTGAAAATGATCACGTTGTTCGTGACTACGTGCGAACTACCACCTCCTAGGGGTGATGAGATTCATTTTTCATAACCAAATAACATGGATGATATACATACATATATATATATAATGAAAGGTTATTTTATTTATCAAATAATTATCATTATATGAATAAAAAATAATACTTACCTTTATTCCGTTATGATTATCGAAAAAAGGAAATGTTACTCATGCGTACTTAAGACCTTCCATCTCAATGATTGTAACATAGTTCATTTTTCATAACCATATTTAATTATTTTTCATAAAATTATAATTTATTTATAAAAATGATAATTATTTTACAGTTATTATTCTAGATATAATATTATAAAGGCCTTGTTAACCATAGTTAACCAACTAAAGTCTTTTTTGATATATGAGCTGAATATCGCCAAAACATCTGACATGAACTTAAATGATTAAGTAATTGAATATAACACAGTAGTAAATAAATTTAAAGGAATAATAAAAATTAAATTTTTTCTTAATAAATTAATTAATTAACCTAATAATATTATTTAGGATGTTAAAAATGAATGTTATGATACAGCCACAAGGAATGGGGTGCTTTAACATAAAGCCTCATTTTAAATATATTAAAATTTATATTCTAAATAATTTTCTTCTTTGTAAATGTTCATAAAATTACATTATGTATGCATTTATATATACATTAAAAAATTATAATTGATATTTTATTTCAAAATTTCCATTATTTTGAAGGTTTTATAATGGATTATTTTTATGTGTTTTATACAGAATATTTTGATTTTCTTTACAAAAGTCAAAGTGAATGTTATATATTAATATGTACGGAATCAATGGTATTTAATAACACTATAATATTTATTTTATTTTGGGATTATATTAAAATATTTCATTAGTTCTTCAACATGAAACCCAATTTCTATTTATTTCTATGTATTTTGGTTTTAAAATTGTTTTCGTAAGGAGAAATGGTTTTTCAACATCTGAAAGTTTTTTTCAAACAGGTTGAAAATAAATTTTAAAGGATTTTATGATCAGTATTTCAAGAATAAAATTATTTTAATTTGTATATGGTACTTGAAAATTATAAATCAAGAGAGTTTGATCCATATGTTTCTTAGTTGACTAGGTAATCCTAACACAACTTATATGAATGGGTGATCTCAATACAACTTATACGAATGGGCGATCCTGATATAAACCATATGATGGGTAAACCATTTTATACCTCGATAGTGTATTATGTAATTCTATATGTAGTTAATGTAAATAAGGATATAGTTATCTAAGTAGGTTTCTCTTTTTTTATTTAACCTCGATCTAGTTTTTTCTAACATAAGTTATAAATATAATCCTCTAAGTCACATAAAAGTAACTTCTGTTTTCTTACTATGGTTTTAAAATTATTTATTTGGGTAAAATAGTGTTAAATATTCATGTGGATATGGTTTAAATCATATATCAATTAATATTTTGATAAAATTAACCACTTTATGGGTTTTAATTTTTTTCACTAGATTAGTGGATTTTTCATTATTTCATTTCCCTTACATAGCATTTCGTTCACATCCAACATTTTAAAATGTTTTCATAGGGTTTTAAGAATGGGTATAGACATGGATAATTTTATGATGAAAATTTTGAATACATTTTAGGAAAATAAAATGGGTTTCTTTTTATTTGTTTTATTTTATGGGGAAAATGGATACTGAGTAGAAGTTCGGACTTTGTAATATATGGGTTTGTTATGTAATAGTTATGAATTTATTCTCTAAAAAACTAAATCATAAATATTATAAATTTTTTATAAAATGAATTATTGAATGAATCTCAAGATTACATATTATTTCAATGCTAGTAACTTATATCAAATATAATACATTTTTTCATAATCTAAGGAATGGAAACATATAAAAGTATGAGATTTGGTGCTCAATATAGGTAAAAATAAGAGACATAAATCAAATACCATATATTTTTATAAGATAGTAAAATTTCTATGATTTTATAATAAATTTTCATTATAGAATCATACCTAATAAAATGTATATCATAAAACTTGAGTAATGGAATAGGGATTTAATTATAACATATGACCTTAGTTATAGAACTGTAGAAACATAAGTTAGAAATCATGATCCATGAGAACATAAAATGTTTTTTTAAAAAGATATTAATCTTTTAACAAAATATAAATAGAGATAATAAAATATTAAAAGGATAAAAACCAAGAAATTCACATCATAACAGGCCAGGCTAACCACCATCCCATAACATAATCGAGTTGGGATAACCACCCGTCTCCAAAAACATAGTAGAATTTGGATAACTACTTGTATAACATACCATTGTGCTCATGGGGCATCCAAACTCATCATATATTGACCTGGTACAATATAAAACAATATTCCGTGCATTATAGGTATATAATGTTAATTTCCTTTTCGTAATGAAAAACTATACAAATGTGTTCCACTAGAACATAAAAACCTTAATAACTCCATCGCATCTTAATTTTCATATAAAATATACATTGGTTTTATGAAAAAATAATTTTACATTATCACAATCTAGTAATATAAAGAATATGGATGTTATCAATATAGAATATTCTATTTAATTCATAAGAAACAACAATATATTTTTATATAGTTTAAAAACACATTTATAAAAGCATTAGAATTTACTCAGTGAATGAAGAAAAATATTATTCACATTTTTTATATATTTTTAGAAAATGTTTTATAAAGAAAAGTGAATTTAAATTTATTTGGAAAACTATGGAAAATATATGGAGGATTTTTCTTAATGAAAATCTATATCGATTGTGTGAAAATTATTTTGTATATAAATTGTTTAAAAATGAGATCCATTTCACACATTGTAATGAAGGTCGAAGTGAATGGGAAATGACCATATAAAAAATTTTAAAATAAGTTTAATTTTTTAAATAAATTATTTTCCATTTAAGAAGACCATATGAAATTATATAAGTATAGTTAATGACATCCATAAAACAAAATAACGAATATGGACATGGAGGAGAAATATTGATGGACTAAAAAAAGTGGGCTGGTTTTTTTCTAACAAGAATCACATTGGGAAAATTATGATCCAAATAAAGGAAAAAATTGTAAAAATATATTTAAACATTGTGAATAACTAGAGAAAAATAAAATTTAGGGTTTTTACAAAGAGAAATATAAAATTTCATTATATATAATCTTAGTCATAACAATTTCAAACTCAAAATTAGACTGGAATTAAAACTCTTACCTATACAACATAAATCCACAAATGATATATAAAAAATTGTAAAATAAAATTAAACAAATTAATAATTTAATTCATAACATTATTCATATATTTTACAGTTTATAAACTTCAATTATATTCATTCATTACACATATGTTAGTTAGATATTTTTTATTTTCATCATCGAATATTACTTATACTGGTTACTTTGTACATGTTTCATAGTGGAGTTGTCTATCCCTTTTATTTGATACAAATATCATAATTACAAGATTATTAAAGGTATTTGAATCATTTTTTTAGTGATGTATGTTTCACATTGTTTATTTGATGGAAATTATGTGAATGGTTTGCAAGAATGAAATCCATGATGAGTATTTTTCATGTAATTTACCAATAGCATGTTAATTTATATTGATCATTCATTTTTGTGTTTTCATTTAAAAATTTTTTGGTATATAGTTTACACATTATATATTATAATACCAATATTAATTAGTGATAATTGGTCGAGGTGGACACTCAAGAGTGGGGTTAATTGAGTTCCTACATAAAATTAATGTTAATTTTTTTTGATAAAATTCCATAATTTAAAATAGACCAGTTAATTAATGCAGTAGAGATATAAATATTCAATTGATCAATAATTCTTTAAAAGGTTGATTACTCCTTAGTTGAATCAGTGGAAAAAAATTATCCAACTTTTGAAATAGGTTTTCTTAATTAAACACATATATAAATGAATAAAAAATAACTATCAGAGTTAATGTAAAATTGTTTTCTTTCTTTGAAATTATAAGGAGTGGAAAATAGAAAAACAGAGTATTACAAAATAAAGTACACAACAGAATCAAAAAAGTGGTTCAGTCTCAAGCCATGACTTAATCCTCTCCACTTGGTGATCACATACCACCATGTATTTTATATTAATAAACACGATACGCAGCCTGTATCGGCTTTTACAATAGTTTTCACAAACTGTTATGGTCTCACATCCTCCACCATAGTTCTTTATGGAAAAAACAAACAACTAGGCCTCAAACTGCCTCTTATACAGTTATACGTAGGAAAAAATTTAAGGAATGTTTAGTGTGAGTATTTTCATTATCCTTTTGTTTAATCATAGAAGAAAGTGTTTGTGATAGACAAACACTCACTTCATAGAAATGTAAGAAAAATAACACAATAGTTCTAATTTTAAGAGGATTGTGTTATAAGGTTATACGTGTTTTTAGTTCAGATATGGACTCCTTGGTCTAGAGAAATTGCAGTTTGGGTCCGTATATGGAAGTTGTGTCCAAAATAGAGTGTTTCAACTTTAGGTTATGGCTTCCAGGTACATAGGTGTTCAGCTTCTTAGATTAAAAGATATTTGATGAAGCACAGAAAGGCAGCATTGAATTTGATCACCCAAATAATCTTTATGAATCTCTTGGGTTCAAAATGTATGTTCTGATATGTTCTTCTTATTCTCTAGGTATGTTATGTAACATCTCTCACCCAGTGTGGTCTTCTCAAGCTTGATCTTCTATTTTATTCTTTAGATCAGATAGTAAGAATGATCAAGACATGTGCGACCTTCCTCATAACTCATATGGTCTCTTAATATGTCAACAATATACATTAATTAATTTCAAAATCATTAAATTTACCAAATATTATCGTTATAATAATCTTGAAAAAATTGAAAAAGTAGAGTAGAAGAGTACAGGTATCAGTTGACTGGTAGTGGTAGCCTTCTCAACAGTTGCTTATCAATGGTAGGATTATCAGTGGTAGATGTGTGAATTCCAATGGTTCTTCCAGCAGTAACCTCTCATTAGTAAATTTCCTACTGTAACTTCCTAGTATAAACCTTGTATAAATATGATTAAAACGATAACCTTATAACATTAACCTTTTAGCAGTGTCTTTAGAATTATTCCAATGGAACGAATCCCCTTGGAGACCCTATACCATTAACCTGTAGCGGTATCTCTACAATAGTAGACCTTGAGAGGTAGACTCGTAGTGGTGAACACGCATTGGTAACTCAGTAGTAAGGTTCCTTAGTGGTAACATTCTTATGGTAACCTTCTAGCGGAAAACTTCTTTGGGTAACATTCTATAAGTATACTTCTAGAGATAACCAATCGAAAAGTAGCCTCAACTGATGACTTACACAAAATTCTCTTAACAGAGACCGTCATACTGGTGACCTTTTTCTTTGAAATTTTTACACTGTAAAGTTAATCAAGAAAGCTGTGAGATTAAAAATACATAATTGTTACATGATAAAAACTATAAAAACTAATGAGAAATGATTTGGTATTATCAAAACATGTGAGTTAAAATATCTCTCTCTTCTTATAATCACAAATTACGGTAGGGAAATATAGAATAAGTATTATTGTATTAGGGTTATATAAATTTTCAAATATCTTCAGTGGTACCAATATACATTGTATCAGTGCTAAAAACTTTTCAACTAAAATATAAAAATACAAATCAAAACATATTGAATCAGATCTAGAATAAATATGTTTTAGAGCAATGAGAAAAATAATTACAATAAAGTGTAGCTATAATAACATAAAATTGAACAAATTTTATTGTTGAAAATATACTAGAGCATAAATTTATAGGAATATCGTATATGAAAGGGCTCCAATATTAAAAATTCTCCCCCATTATGATGATAAAAATGGATAAAAATGGATATATTTGTATTAATGAAACAACAGTACATTATACACAAAATATTACAATGATCCCTATCAAATTTGACAGCCGATAGTCAATCCACATCAGATATGTTCATGTGAGCTTTGCCTTTGAGAGGTGAGGAGGAAGGTTCATAAGATGGAGTTATAGACTTAGGTATATAAGTAAGCATGGTAGGAGGAGCTACTACAGAAGCACAGGTAGACCTATAATGAGTAGATATCTAAGGAATCATAGGACTCAAGATTCTGATGGCCTATGTTGGACTCAGCATAGGGGAAGCACTGGTAGATCCGGATGTAGCTGAGGAATAAAGAAAGGATAGAGGGACAAAAATAGGAGTATAATACTAATGGATAAATTCCATAAGGAGGTTCCTGAAATCCATAATGATGTTTCCTCCTCTTTCAATAGCTGATATGAAATCATCTTTATTCTCCATGAACTTTTCCCAAAGTAGGAGTCAACTCTATAAGCCTTCTAACTTAATCCTTAAAGGCTTGAGTGAGAGGAGGTATCCCCAAGTTCTACAATAGCAACATGAAATCAATATCCATCTAATGCTTAGTATAAATCCTTTAATAATAGATGTCAATATTCTCTTTTATTGCCTTCTGATCTTGGGTATCCTCTTGTATGTAATATCCTACGAGCTTATGAATTTCTCTGGTTGTGGAAATGACCTGAGTCAAAGACTAAGGATATGAGGTACTGGAACATGAGAGCTTCTCCATTTCTTCTCTAACAACTGATCTAAAGGATGTTAGATCAACATGAGGAGAGGTAGATGAGGAAGTAGGTGCACATAGAGGTGCCATGGTAAAACCCACAGTCTCCTTAAAAGACATAGTCAATCCACTGATCAACCTCTTCACATCACCATCTTGATCATTCACATTTGTTTAAATAGACTTGTTAATGTCCTCAAACACAGTTACCATATGTTGGACAACACTCTTAACTTGATGAATGTCTTCTTCTACTTGAACTCATGAAGCCATATATGAGTCTAAACTCACAACTAATTGTTTCAAAGTCTCCACAGATTCTTCCAAAGCACTAACTAGATTTTGTAATTCCATCACTTCATGTAGCAGTTTGGATTGAATACTAGACATTTTTCTATCCAAAACAGATACTACAAGCTCTTCATTCAGAGCCATTGTTCTCTCTATCCCAATGGAACTTTCATCAAATAATCTCTGCAAAGATAATTTCAATGACTCAAATTCATCCTTCTTTACACAATCTTGAGGTAGAAGAACCACTGGTTTCACTATAAAGGTATCCAAAAAAAATGAACTAGAGGTATTATATTAGGATTTTCATTTTTACAGCCATTATAGTCTAAGACCAAAACAATGAATCCAGGGTCCTCCAACCAACCATCTATTTCATGAATACAAGAAACTGATCCTATGGAAACTGGTTCATCCTCCTCACATGGAGCATCCTCCTAGACAAGTGAATTCTCTTCTTCTATTCTTCCTTGATCAATTGAATCATCAGTAGAGTTTACTACTTCTTATTCTATAGAATACTAAACCACTTCCATTGAAATTATAATAGATTCACTATCCTCTTACATTTCATTCACTTCCATTTAAATATGACCTATTAAAGGAATAAGACTTAGGCATTCTTTTTCACTTTCATCATCATTAGCTATTTCAGACTCCTCAGGATCAGAGTCAACTTCATCCTTCTCCTTTGAGATCTCTTCAATACTGATGTATCTTAATAGATTCTACTCACATTCTTCTTTAGTGGTTTCTTCAGCATCATTTCCCCTTAGGACAATCTCTCTTCTGGGAAAATTCATTAGTGGAATAGGCTCACCAAATGATATAGCACTATCATGGGGGCTTGATGGAAGGTCAAGATCACTCCTATCATCTATAAGATAATCGTGTCTTCTTGGATAACAACAACCTCTTATTATTCATCTGAATACATTGGTTCCACTTCAACATGTTTTAAACCTAGATCTCTTTTCTTCATTGGCCTAGTAGTATTGGCAATAGATTTGATTAATTTATATATATTATCCTCATCATTCTCCCATTTCCTTTTCCAAGGGTTCCAATTTATCTTCATACACTTGTAAATCATTTTGGTAATACCGAAGTTGTCCTTTAGAACTATGGTTTCTTCCTTATTTCTATAAACACCATTCAATTTCAACATCAACGATATCAACATGGCATGAAATTGAGAATTTGACTTGGAACCAGGCCTAGTCATATCCTCTAATTGAACCATTAAAATATGAAAAGGTTTATTCTTTTTCCATGATTCAACAATTAAAAAAAATATTTCATAATATTTAAAACTATCAAAATCCCCACTCATTGGAATCAAGACATGTAGGATAAAAATAAAGAGTAATATGTTTTTTCAGTCCATATTAGTAGTAATTACCTTTCTAGGGATTCCACTCCCTGTTAGTTTAACCAGAACCTCTTCATAGTAGAAAAGATATCTGGTAGAAGGCACCACTCTAGAATAATAATCATATATTCTATCAAGTGGGACTCTTAAAAATTTAGCCCATTAAATAGAAGAGAATATCACACTAACTGCATTTATATTAGAAATCATTCGGTTATTATCCTTAGATTTTTTGACATCAGAAACTCATAAAACTCCTTTACTAGCTTCGGGTAATATAGTTCGTTGTTGTTTGTGAAGAATTATACACAATCATGAGCTTTGAGTGCCTTCATCTCTTGATACCTTCTTGAGAACAGCCATTCATAAATTAATTTTTTCTCATCCATGATTTACCACTTAAAAAAATGAGGATTGATCAACTTTTCTATAAAATTTCTTCAACCACTAGTCTTCAGTCGACGTCTCTTAAGGTTTGGTGCATCTCTTTCATCACCAATCATCTGTTTACTTTCTCTTTACATTGTTATTTTATGCAGTTCTAGGGTATGAGAAGTAGGTTTAGTTCAATGATTTGGGAGAAAAGTGTTTGGGAGAGGATTGAAATGGATCAAATTATTACCTAGAATGTTGTTTTCATCATTTATCTTTTCAAAAACAAATTCAGTAAATGAAATAAATAAAATTAAAATTTTTCAGATTCCATAATAAAAAAAAGTACATGACCTATCAATAATGTCAACTTACAATAAGGTGGCTACATTAAGGTCTATCGGTGAGGTCCAATGGTAAGGTATCCTAATAGTGAGGTCCAATGGTGAGGTTTTCTAATGGTGAGGTCCAACGGTCAGGTGTCCTAACAGGTAGGTCCAATGGTAAGGTGTCCTATCGGTGAGGTCAAATAGTGAGGTGTCCTAACGATGAGGTCCAACAGTGAGTTCCAACAATGAGGTGTCCTAATGGTGAGTTCCAACTGTGAGGTATCCCAAGGGTGAGGTCCAACACAGAGGTCCTGTAATGACCCAAAGTTTCATTAATGGAAAATCCCTCTTGATCTTATTAAATGTCTCTTTATATAAAATGTTTTTATAAAATGTCCATTTCATTGGTTTTATGATAAGAATTATGACCATTACTTTTATAGCCATTGAACATTGATCACATGATTAGTATAAATATAGGGCGTTAACACATCCAATTTCACTTAGACAAAGTAAGCGATGGCCTCATCTAGTAGAATTTCCCCATACGAATCCCATTTATCAGAGCTCGGAAAAGAGGTGGCGTCCTTGGGCTTCGCTCTTGACCAAGACCAAGCTGAGCTTCACCATGTCAAGCTCGAACGAGACCTTCTATGGGAGAAGTGGTAGTTGATAGAAATTACCACTCGAGCGATGTTATCTGAGCCACCCCAATAGTTTGTCACCATCACACACCTTACCCTCAAGTCTTATGCGGCTGTTTTAAGGGGTTATGTAACTAATCGATAGTACTATGTTCATGTACATTATTTTTGTATATAAAAATTAATATAATTTCTTATCATTATTGATACATTGTAAATAGTTTTGAATGTACAAATGGTGTTTTTAGTTATTATTTAATTAAGAAATATATTTTATTAAATTAAGGGATTTTTGAATTAAATAATATTTTAATAAATTATTATTATTAGTATTAGTATTAGATTAATTTTATTATATATAAATGATCATATAATTGTATGAATGCAATTATAATTTTTATTAAGGTTTGAAAGCCATTTTTGTCAAAACCCGTGAATTTTCGATAAATGTCAGTTTTTATTTTAAAAGTGAAAATTAACATATTTAGAAAATTATTTAGATAAAATAACTGTTATTTTTGGAATCAGGACATCGAAATTATCCAATGGTTATTTTTTTCATAATTTTATGAGACAGTCAAATTTTTGAGTAAAAATTAAATACCATTTAAATATATAAAGTGTTATATGACATCATAATGACACAATAGTGAAGTAATAAAATACTGTAATCTTTTTGTTCGGCCAATATATGTTTTAATATTAAAATAATGTGATTTGGGTTTGTTTTTCTTACTTTTCAATGCATTAATGGACCCCTCAAGACTTATTAAACACCTTGTCTTTTTAAATTAATTTCCATGGGAGTGCGACTCACCTCCACATAAGAAACCCTAATATTTTAAGAAGTTCGGACCTTGGCCTTATAAAATATTATTTTCCTCTTCCCTTTGCCAAAACCCATGGGGAAAAACCATGGGATGGTTTGTATTTTGGATTAATTTAATATTATGGGTCCCAAACATAAATAATAAAGAATTCTCTCACCTTTCCTATATAAACCAACCCAATATCCCACTTCCTCCTCACTCAAAGCCTTTTTAGTTCATCCAACCTCTACTATACTCTCTCTATAATCCTCCCAAGGTGCCCCAAGCTCTCAATAATCCTCTCAGAAGCCTCTCTCTATCCTTTGGAAGCACACTTCCAAGTAACGGTTTTTCTTCCTTTCTCATTTTTGTCCAATTTTCATTATGTTGTTTTACCCTTTTAATTTCAATTATGAATGTTGGGGTTTGGTTTTTCACCTACCTCATACTTCCCTATTTATGTTTTAATGATGGGATACCCCTTTATCTCTCATTAAATTCCTCCCATATACACCCGTTACTATGCCAAAATTCCGAAAGGAACTTCTCCCTCCTCATTTACATTCAAGCAATAATTCTGTATCATGAATCTAAATTCCATTAAAATTGTTGGTAAATGGATCCATATGACCTCCTTATTTTACATTACATGTAAATATGATGAGTAACCCCTTTCTCTCTCGTCAACCATTTCTATGAATTCTATGTCATGCCATTACGCTGCCGAAATTGTACCGATTTTCTAAGCCAATGCCATTGTGTAGTGAATACCATGCCCATTTCTCCATCAAGGGTATTCAAAATTATGCACATTTACATATTGATTGTAATGTTTCATGCATTAATTCGACATTCCTTTATCTTGTAATAAATGATTATGTTTTATGAATCCATGTTTTATGATCCATGTGGCACACTTATGCATGAAATGAAATGTTTAAGAAGGGTGCGCCCTTATAGGGCTCCAATGCATTGGGTAAAGTATAGTATCATGATACGTCATGTGAAATGAGTGTTGACTCATGCTAATTCAAGTGCAATGAGGTTTTACTCGTGATTCATGTACAATGATGATTTACTCATGCTCCATGTGCAATGGGCCTTGGCTCAAGCTAATTCCAAGTTAAGTGTTGTTGCCACATTTCCATGTTACGATTATCAGGCTTTATCATGCCTTTATGTTCATGATTTTCTTATGCTCTATTGATATGCCTATTGTCTAACATGTATTTTACTCCTCATTTTATTCCATGTGTACTACCTTACTGGGCTTTATATCTCACCCTTTTCTTATGCATGTCCTCAAGTTATCCCATGCAATGCTAAGTACAAGGGAATTTAGTGGTCATGTAAAGAATGTTTTCAATAAAGATGTTGTATTTCATGTTTTCTGTTTTTATGTAATGATCCTAAGCCCCAAAGACACTAAACCTCTAGATCTTCTTTGTTGTATCAAGTGAAGTTTTATGTAATAAATCATGTTTAAGTTGTAATAAAAATCAGGGTTGTCATAGTTGGTATCAGGGGATAGGTTTAGTTATTTTTGGGATTAGTATTAGAAAACCCTAGTAAATCCTTAGATACAATATTAAGTACAATAAAGAAATCCCTATGATTTGGTGAGTATTGAGTAAGTGGGTTATCAAGCAAATATATCTCTGTCTGGATATGAGTAGGTAGAGGTGGCTCTGGAACAAATGTATCCTAGGGGTAAAACCTGAAAACACCACTTTGAGCTAGACTCAAACATGAACTAGTTCATGACAACGAGCCCTGCTGCACTCTCGGTTACGACACTCCTGGGGGATATTCTTTGGTAAATTCACAAGATTAGTATGAACCCTTATTAAGGGAATTAAAAAATTCTCCTAATAATATATGTTAGAAAGTATATCATGAAAATCCTAGATTGAAGCCTATAGACTCATGAGTTAAGGAAATGAAAGTTTATTTATAAGTCATAAAATTTTGTCTTTGGATTACCCTTGATGTGTTACCCCTAACATTCCTTTTATTCCAACCAATGGCCGGTAATAGGGGGACTCGGGCTAACAACCGATGTGAAGATTAGTGTGATGACTGTACTAATGAGATGCCCAATCCAATGGGAGCAGGAATCGCGAACTTTGTCACACTTCTCTCTCAGCTAACTCAAGCATTGAATAGAAACACTGGTCAATAGGAATGTCCAAACCCCCCTAAGAAAGAACAAGTCACTATTGAGAGCTTCATGTGACAAAGGCCTCCAACATTTAGTGGATCATCCGATCCCCTAATCGCTGAACCATGGATCAACTCCATTTAAAAGATCTTCTCCATCCTTCAATGTTTTGAACAAGAAAAGGTTCTCCTTGCAGCTTATCGTATGGAGGGTGAAGCTAATAAATGGTGGGCGTTGATCAAAAATACAAAGCCTGAGGAGGAGATCGAGGGGTTGGAATGGAAGGAATTCTGGAAGATGTTTTTTGAAAAAAAATTTCCGTGCACCCTTCGGCTTAAGATGGAAAGGGACTTCCTTTCCCTCAAGAAAAAAATGTAGAATCTTTTGGAGAGTAAGAGGTAAACATCACAAGGTTTTCACGATACACATCCGAATTTGTCGTTACCCCAGAATGAAAAGTTGACCGCTTCTTTGGTGGGGTTAAGCCTAGCCTGCGGAAAGCATTGGCGATCTGTGACTTCGATAGATATGAGGAAATTGTCTGATGTTCCCTCAAGGTCGAAATGGAGATCGGAGAATCACAAGGGTATCATGGGGATAGGAAGCATAAGGTGGACTTCAATGCTGGTGGGCCGATGGATAAATCCAATGGTGCTATGAAAATCCAGCACACCGCTTTCCAAAAGTGCAGAAAAAAGAACCCAAGAAATTGCCTTAAGGGGACGAGGAAATGCTTCAGGTGTGGAAGAGAAGGGAACCTAGCTATTAACTATCGGCAAGAAAGACCCGCGGCTATGAGAGAGGAGAGGAACTCTCTATTCGAACCCCAACACATTTTTCAATGCTACAAATGCAATGAACCAGGTCATTTTTCAAACTAGTGCCCTAATCTAAGGGTTTTCAAAGACAACCAACAACCTCCAAGGCAGCAAGGAAGAGCTTTTTCCATCACTTCTGCCAAAGTGAACCCCGAAAACGAAGTGGTGATAGGTATGATAATTATTCATTCAAGAATAGAGAATGTAATTTTTGATTCAGGTTCTACGCATTCTTTTATATCTCTAAAGATTAGTAGAACAATCCTAGCACCCCCACAAATCATGGAAGTGAAGATGTCGGTGAGTACGGAAAATGGAGCAATCATTGCATCCCATGAATATAAGTCCTCCCCTGTTATAATTTGTGTATTGAATTTCCCAGCGAACCTCATCATACTCCCTCTGGTGGTATTTGATGCAATTATTGGCATGGATTGGCTTTCCTTATATAGAGCCAACATAAATTTTCGGGAGAGGGAAATCACACTCCATATGGAGAATCTACCCCCGATTCATTACAAGTGTAAGAAGGAAGATGAATCTCATTTAGCTCCATCATCTCAAGCATGGATATTACTACTTTATGAGCATGCGTATCTGGCTCAGATAATTGATTCCAAGGAAGAAACCATCCTTGAAGAAATGCCTATTGTGAGGGAATTCGCTGAAGTGTTTCCCAAGGAACTGCATGTTCTTCCTCCTATAAGAGATGTTGAATTCTCAATTGAACTTATACCTGGGGCTTTACCAATATCTAAGATTCCATATAAAATGGCTGTTTTAGAGCTTGAAGAGCTGAAGAAACAACTAAATGAGAATCTGGATAAAGGGTTTATACGCCCAAGTGCTTCACCATGGGGTGCACCAGTCCTCTTCGTCAAAAAGAAGGATGGGTCAATGCAGCTTTACATCGATTAACATGAACTTAACAAAATCACGATAAAGAAAAAGTATCCTCTCCCAAGAATTGATGACTTGTTTGATCATCAGCATGGAGCACAATTCTTCTCCAAGGTAGATTTGCGGTCGGGATATTATCAAGTAAGGGTGAAGAAGGAAGATGTCCCCAAGACTGCTTTTCGTACAAGATACGGGCACTATGAATTCATAGTAATGCCTTTCGGAATCTCCAATGCTCTAGAAAACATCATGGACTTAATGAATAGAGTATTTAGAGATTACCTAGACAAATTTTTGGTAGTCTTTATAGATGGTATTATAATATACACCAAAACCAAGGAGGATCATGAGGAGCATTTAAGAACTATACTAGAGACTTTGCGCAAGGAGAAGTTCTATGAAATGTACAACTAGTGTGAGTTATGATTGAAGGAGGTCTCATTCTTGGGCCATATCTTCACAAGAAATGGGATATCTATGGATCCCTCCAAAACAGATGCAATTGAGGGATGGTCGAGGTCAACATCGGTAACAGATATCCGTAGCTTCTTGGGGTTAGCTAGATATTATCGATGATTTGTGAGAAATTTCTCACGATTGTCAATCCCTCTTACCAAGCTAACTCGGAAGGGAGTAATTTTTTCATGCAGTGATGAATGTGAAGAAAGCTTCAAGGATTTGAAAAGGAGGCTTATCACTGCGCTCGTGCTCACTATACCAACAAGTGGGGAACTTTTTGTGGTATTCAGTGATTCTTCCAAGAAGGGCTTAGGCTGTGTGCTGATGCAGAATGGTAAAGTGATATCCTATGCCTCAAGGTAGTTGAAAATACATGAGTGAAACTATCCAACGCATGATCTGGAGTTGGCAGCGGTGATCTTTGCCTTGAAAATCTAGCGTCATTATCTTTATGGGGAGAAATGTGAGATATATACTGACCACAAGAGTCTTAAATATATATTCACACAGAAAGAGCTTAATATGCTCCAGAGAATATGGATAGAGCACATCAAGGATTATGACTGTTTAATAAATTACCACCCTGAGATTTCAAACAAGGTGGCAGATGCCCTAAGTAGAAAGGATCCAGCGATTCTATTAATGATGAGAATTGAGAAGGATCCAATCTTCTTAGACTTGATGAAGATGGACATGGGAATCATAGAGACGGGAACATCATCAATCCTTTCACAAATGATTGCTCGACCATCTCTTTTGGAAAGGATAAAGGATTCTCAAAAGGATGATGTGGGAATTCAAGAAAAAGTGGGAGCTATCGAAAAAGGGAAATCCTTGGAGTTTAATGTTAATGAAGAAGGAATTGTGCGGCTTGGGAAAAGACTATGTGTTCCATCAAGCCCAGAGCTGAAGAAGGAACTTTTGGATGATGCACATAGTTAAAATTTCTATATTCACCCAGAGAGCACAAAGATGTATCGAGATCTCTGAGAAAACTTTTGGTGGGATAATATAAAGAAGAAGATTTCTGAATATACATCAAAGTGCCTGGTGGGTCAGCAAGTGAATGCAGAGAGTCAGAAGTATAAGGGGATCATGCAACCATTGCCTATACCAGAATGGAAATGGGAAAACATCACCATGGACTTTGTCACAGGACTTCCGAGGAAATCCAAAGGCAACAATGCAATATGGGTTATTGTGGATCATCATACAAAGACTGCACACTTCATTACTATTTGGGAGGATTTCTCATTGGATCAACTGGCATGAATATATATTAGGGAAGTGGTAAGGTTGCATGGAGTACCACTATCTCTTGTGTCTGACCGAGATCCAAGATTCACCTATATGTTTTGGAAGAGTCTTCAACATGCTCGGAATACTGAACTGAACTTTAGTACGGCCTATCATCCTCAAACTGATGGCCAATCTGAGCGGACTATATAAACACTTGAGGATATATTGAGAACATTATCAATGGACTTTAAAGAAGGATAGGATCAACATCTTCCTCTGGTTGAGTTCTCTTATAATAATAGTTTCCACTCAAGCATCCAAATGGCACCATATGAAGCCCTGTATGAGAAAAGGTGAAGAACACAGGCATGTTGGGATGAGGTCAGTGAACGTAAGCTGCTTGGACCAGAAATGGTTGAGGAAATGGTGGAGAAGGTGAAAACCATTCAGCAGCATATCAATGCATCCTAGAGTTGACAGAAGAGTTATGTAGATAATCTTCGATGAGACCTTGATTTTAAATTTAGAGACATGGTTTTTCTATGCATATCTCCGTGGATGAAGGTCATGAGGTTTGGAAAGAAAGGAAAGTTAAGTCCAAGGAACATCAGCCCCTTCGAGATTCTTGATCGTGTCGGGGCTGTGGCTTATCAACTAGCACTTGCACCTACTATGGCCAAAGTACATGATGTCTTTCATTTATCCCTCTTAAGAAAGTACATACCAGACCCTTCACATGTACTCTCTTCTGAGGTGGTACAATTGGAAGACGATCTTTCTTATGAGGAGCAACCAGTGAAGATCATAGATTGTACAGAAAAAGTTCTACGAAATAAGACAATTCCCCTCATCAAGGTGTTGTGGAGAAACCACAAGTTTGAAGAAGCAACTTGGGAATCGGAGGAAGTGATGAAGCTGAGTTACCCACATCTGTTTTAGTGTGGGAAAAGGAAAATTTCAAGGGAGAAATTTCTTAAGGGGGAATATTGTAACGACCCAAAGCTTTATTAATGGAAAATACCTCTTGATCTTATTAAATGTATCTTTATATAAAATGTTTTTTATAAAATTTCCACTTCATTATTTTTATGATAAGAATTGTGACCGTTAATTTTATAGTCGTTGAACAGTGATCACATGATCAGTATAAATATAGGGCTTTAACACATCCAATTTTACTTAGACAAAGGAAGTGATGGCCTCATCTAGAAGAATTTCCCCATACGAAGCCCATTTATCAGAGCTCAGAAAAGAGGTGGCATCCTTGGGCTTTTCTCTTAACCAAACCCAAGATGAGCTTCACCATGTCATGCTCGAATGGGACCGTCTACGGGAGAAGTGGAAGTTGATAGAAATTACCACTCGAGTGATGTTATCCGAACCACCCCAAGAGTCTGTCACCATCGCACATCTTACCCTTAGGTCTTATGCGCCTATTTTAAGGGGTTATGTAACTAATCTATAGTACTATGTTCATGTACATTATTTTTTTATATAATAATGAATATAATTTCTTGTCATTATTGATACATTGTAAATAGTTTTTAAAGTACAAATGGTGTTTTTAGTTTTTATTTAATTAAGAAATCTATTTTATTAAATTAAGGGATTTTTGAATTAAATAATATTTTAATAAAATATTATTATTATTATTATTAGATAAATTTTATTATATATAAATGATCATATAATTGTATGAATGCATTTATAATTTTTATTAAGGTTTGAAAGCCATTTTTGTCAAAACCCGTGAATTTTCGATAAATGTCGGTTTTTATTTTAAAAGTGAAAATTAAAATATTTAGAATATTATTTAGATAAAATAAATTATATTTTTGGAATCAGGGCGTCGAAATTACCCAACTGTGATTTATTCATAATTTTCTTAGATAGTCAAATTTTTGAGTAAAAATTAAATACCGTTTAAATATGTAATGTGTTTTAGGACATCATAATGACACAATAGTGATGTAATAAAATACTATAATCTTTTTGTTCGGCCAATATATGTTTTAACATTAAAATAATGTGATTTTGGGTTTGTTTGGCTTACTTTTCAAAGCATTAGTGGACCCCTCAAGACTTATTAAACACCTTGTCTTTTTAAATTAATTTCCATGGGAGTGTGACTCACCTCCACATAAGCAACCCTAATATTTTAAAAAGATCGGACCTTGGCCTTATAAAATATTATTTCCTCTTCCCTTTTCCAAAAACCATAGGCAAAAACCATGGGATGGTTTGTGGTTTGGATTAATTTAATATAAGGGGTCCCAAACCTAAATAATAAAGAATTCTCTCACCTTTCCTATATAAACCCACCCAAGCTCCCACTTCCTCATCACTCAAAGCCTTTGGAGTTCGTCCAACCTCTGCCATACTCTCTCTATAATCATCACAAGGTTCCCCAAGCTCTTAATAAGCCTCTCACAAGCCTCTCTCCAGCCTTTGGATGCACACATCCAAGTAAGGGTTTTTTCTTCCTTTCTCATTTTTGTCCAATTTTCATTATGTTGTTTTACCCTTTTAATTTCAATTATGAATGTTGGGGTATGGTTTCGCACCTCCCTCATACTTCCCTATTTATGTTTTAATGATGGGATACCCCTTTATCTCTCATTAAATTCCTCCCATGTACACCCGTTACTATGCCGAAATTCCAAAAGGAACTTCTCTCTCCTCATTTACATTCAAGCAATACTTTTGTATCATGAATCTAAATTCCATTAAAATTACTGGGAAATGTATCCATATGACCTCCTTACTTTCCATTACATGTAAATATGATGAGGAACCCCTTTCTCTCTCATCAACCATTTCTATGAATTCTTATGTCACGCCGTTACGCGGCCGAAATCGCACCGATTTTCTAAGCCAATGCCATTGTGTAGTGAATACCATGCCCATTTCTCCCTCAAGGGTATTCACCTTTATGCACATTTACATATTGATTATAATGTTTCATGTATGAATTCCACATTCCTTTATCGTGTAATAAATGATTATGTTTTGTGAATCCATGTTTTATGATCCATGTGGCACACTTATACATGAAATGAAATGTTTAAGAAGGGTGCGCCCTTATAGCGCTCCAATGCATTGGGTAAAGAATAGTATCATGATACGTAATGTGCAATTAGTGTTGAATCATTCTAATTCATGTGAAATGAAGGTTTACGCGTGCTTCATGTGCAATGAGGATTTGCTCATGCTCTATGTGCAATGGGCCTTGGCTGATGCTAATTCCATGTTAAGTGTTGTTGCCACATTTCCATGTTATGATTATCATGCTTTATCATGCCTTTATGTTCATGATTTTCTTATTCTCTATTGATATTCCTATTGTCTAACATGTATTTTACTCATCATGTTATTCCATGTGTACTCCCTTACTAGGTTTTATTGCTCACCCTTTTCTTATGCATGTCCTCCGGTTATCCCATGCACTGCTAAGTACAAGGGAATGTAGTGGTCATGTAAATGAAGTTTTCAATAAATATGTTGTATTTAATGTTTTATGTTTTTATTTAATGATCCTAAGCCCCAAAGACACTAAAACTCTCGATCATCTTTGTTGTATCAAGTGAAGTTTTATGTAGTAAATCATGTTTAAGTTGTAATAAAAAGCAGGATTTTCATAGGTCCAATGGTGAGGTTTCCCAATGGTGAGGTCCAATGTTGAGGTCCAATAGTGAGGTGTCCTTGACTAATATTAATCACACCTAACTCATGTTTTGTGTAATTTAACCTCTCAGAAATCAAAGGCATTGTGAATATATTATCCAATTGATGTTCTGTTCCAATGAATTCAAGAGTGATATCACCTCTTTGATAATGGTCTCTCAAAAATTGATGCCTCACATCAATGTGATATGTATTAGCATGATATAATTGTTTTTTAGAGATGTTAATATCACTTGTATTATATCAATTTATAGACACATGTTTGAATTGATATCCATATTCTGGTAAAGTGTGTTTCATCCATAGAATTTGAGCACAAAAACTACCACCAGCTATATATTCAGCTCCGGCAGTGGATAATGAAACAAAATTCTACTTATTTCTACACCATGATAGTAGTGACTTTCCCAATATGTGACATGTTCTAAAGGTTATCTTTATATCTACATGAAACCAGAAAAGTTAGCATCAGAATAGCTTATCAAATCAAATGATTGTCCTCTTGGATAAATATTCCTATGTTGGTTGTATACATGAGATATTTAAAATTCCTTTTAATAGTAGTTAAATGAGATTATTTGGTATTGTCTTCAAAATTAACACACATAAATACACTAAATATAATATCAGTTTGGATAGTTAAAAGTTAGAGGAGACTCTAAATCATACCTCTTTAAATGGATTGATCCACTAGTTTACCGGACTCATCAGCATCCAACATAAAAGTGGTACCCATAGGTGTATCACTAACTTTATTATTATCCAAAACAAAACTTTTCAAAAGATCCTTAGTATGTTTACTTTGATTTAAAACATTACCATTTTAATTTTTAAATATTTGACATCCGAGGAAAAATTTATATTTCCCCATTAGAACCATTTCAAATTCATTTTACATCATCTTTGAAAAATCTACAAATAAACAATTTTTAGTGGATCCAAAAATGATGTCATCTACATAAATTTATAAAATTAAAACATATTTGGAAATAATTTTAATAAAAAGAGTAAATCATATATACCTTTAGTAAAACCTTTTGAAACAAGAAAAGAACTGAGTCTATCATAACAAGATCTAGGAGCATGTTTTAGACCATATAAAGCTTTAGAATATTTAAAATATGATTTTAAAAATGGGGATTTGTGAAGCTAGGTAGTTTTCAAAAAACAAATTCTCAACTATATACCAATTTTAAAATTCCCTTTTAACATCCATTTGATAAAGTATGAAATTCAGATGAGCTGCATAAGAAAGTGGTATCTGAATGGCTTCAAGTCTATCTACTGGTGAAAAGGTTCCCTAATAGTATATTCCTTTTTCTTTACTATATACTTGTGCAATTAATATAGTCTTATTTTTAACTATATTTTCACACTCGTCAAATTTGTTTCTAAACACCCATTTAGTTTCTACGGTCAAAGTTTCCTTAGGGGTTTCTACTAATTCCCAAACATTGTTTCTTTCAAACTAATTTAATTCTTCATTCATATATATCACCAAAAATTCATCATTGATAGCATCGATAATATTTTTGGGTTCATGTTATGAGAGAAAAACATAATTATCAACCATTTTTTTAGAGAAGATCTAGTTTTTGTTCCTCTATCTAGATCACCTACTACGGTATCTATGTCATAACTCGTCCCCCAACGACCGTTCCGGGACTACCCCAAGCCCAACCTCCATAGGTTAGGGTTGGTGATTAGAACCAAAAATACATATCCCTAAAATGGGAAGGAATTTCCTCAAAACCTTTGAACACATAGATAGGGCACACTAGACCCAAGAAAAACACAATAAAAGAATAATGGTACAACCACAAATAAAAACCACCACTTATTATAAAAGTAAGTACTGAAATTAAAGGGGACAGAATAAAAGACCAACTGAAATAGAAGTACAAAAAAGGAAAAATAGATCCTAAGGCCATCCTCCAAGGATCCAACATGGAGGCTAGGCATAGCTCATCACTGTGTCTCGACAGGTTAACCAGTCACCTCTATGCACCGTCTGTCAATCACCTCTGAGCACCATCTATCCCTGACTCCTCAAGACTCCATCAATATGTATGTCATCTGCACAAGACAAAACAAGGTGTGGACAAAGCCTATGTAGGGGTGAGTATAACAATACTCAGTATGGACTCCAAGACCCTCGAATATATCTCATAATTCCACAAAGGAAACCCTACAAAGCATGATCTCAATAAAAAAACATATATGAAAAGACATCTCACACCAGGTATAACTTAAGTCACTTCCATAAAAACGGGCATGGGAAGTGCCACCTTTTATTAGTTCTATGAAAAAGTCCGGATAAAGGAACCCTTTATGAGCACTAAAATTTTAGCGCTGATAAAGAAACCCTTTATCAGTACTTTTTTCTTATCACTTATAAAGAGTACACTTTATAAGTGCTAAAAAGTGCTGATAAAGAATTACTTTATCAGCGCTTTTTTAGCACTGATAAAACCATAGTCCCATATTTTATAAAATCGAGTGCACATTATCCTCTGTTTATCATGCCCCCAATCCCTCGTGGTATTGTACCACTACGACAACTCCCCACACCCCACAATCTTCTCCTTTCCGGAGCTCCTCCGCTAGCCCAACTCTTTCTCCTCCCCCTAAAACCCCTTCGTTGGATCCTCCTAACCGAAAACCCTTCTTCCTTCTCTCCTCTAAACACCCCAGTAACCCTACTCCTCTGATTCTCAACGGTGGTGGCTCCTCCCATTCACCACCCCCTCATGATCGCGCCTTCCCCTCCCGACGTAGCATAGAAGGATCCATGACCGCTCGACGCTTCTTCTCTCCATCCATCGCGGGTGCGATCTACTCAAGGTAAGTCTCCCACTTCTCCTATTAGGTTTATTTTTTGTGGATAGGTTTTGTGAGAGTAGTTTTCATTAGGGTGATGTTTGGTTTCTTCCCCATGATCATCACCCTTGGATTAGATGATAACTAACCTAGAGTTCTTACAATCTATGTCATAAAATAACCCACGTTGTGGATTATTATACTTAGTTAGAAGGTGATTTGAACTAATGTTTGACTTTTTTTGATTCCCAATGGGACCTTATGATTTTCAGAACTAGAATTTATTTTTCACTAAGTGAAATATGTTTGAGGGATTGATATTCTTGTGAAACCTCAAGCTAGACCTTTTTATACATGAATATTCTATTAATGTTGAGTGTTTTTCCCCATCCTTCTAGTGGGTTTATCTATTTTGTGGAATGTGGTCTTTTTGTAAACCCCTTCATGAAAAAGGAGACTTTTCCTAGTACCTGCCTCATTATTAATTGGTTACTCTTTTTGGGTGTCATTATGTGTTGGTGATTGGGTTTATGGGGAATGTTCTATTTATGATAGTGATTAGGAACCCTCAAATATAGAAAGTGTATCCAAACCTGTGGATGTTATGTTATATTTCCCTTAGTTGTTGAGAATGGTTTTATTTGTTGTATGCAAGAAGAATACTTTTCTTCCCTAGGAATGTTGAGGAATTATAGAATGCATCATAAGGTAGAATTATGGTTAAATCTTGGTATGGATATGGTGTATGCGTCGACCCATATACCAGAGATGATGAGTGTCTTTGTGAATTTATAGTGTTCTTAATTGAATCTCTCCTTGATATGGTTCATAGTAAAGCCTATAATCCATTTAGGTTTATTTATTATTAAATCACGATTTATGGAGTGGACTCCAGTCTTCATGCACTAGGGCCACAAAAGATGAGGAGATCAAAGTAGTGCATCCATGTAAAGGTGAATGGTATTCTTTGGAAAATGACTTTGGGTTTAGGTAGTGGTATGAACATGTGAGTAGTTGTATTTGGGAGGTTAATTCTTTTTAGGTTTGTGGGATGTTTCTTGACTTCGATCAATGGTAAATTCCACACATCATTCTTTTATGTCAAGGATAATTTAAGGGTGGTGTCAACATAGTGAACCTCTATGACCAGTTGTTCCAACGTTCTAGTCTAGAAGGTTATTTCTTGAAAATGGGGAGACACCATGCCATTCATTTGGTAGATATTGATTCTTCCCTGATACCTATTAAGGGTATCAAGATTGTTATTTTGAATGGAGGTTGCTCTAGTAAAGAACTACCCTTGGTGTGTCAGGCCAAGTGATTTTGGTTAAGTACACCTACACTATGGAGAACCCGATTACATGATGGGGGATGAATTTATTCTCAGGAAATTGTAATTATCTTTCACTTGGTTGGATAGTATTTCAGCTCTTTTTATTAAATCAATTAATTTATGTTGATCAATTCATAGACTAAAATATAGTGGTTTGGGGGAATTTATCATTTAATACTATGCTTTGGATGGATATATTAGTGTTCTATGATTATGCCTATGGTTTGAGTTGATATTATAATCTTTTAAGGTAGTGATCTTCTGGTATGTAGGGTTAGCAGCACCCACCCACAGTAGGTGTGTGATTCAAGTCTCATCTTAGGAGGCACTGTCTTTCATAGGCACCTTAAGGATATCCCATTACTCTAAGGAATTTAATATGATTGTGATGGGTATAGAAATATCACATTGTATTTTCTTAACATTAATGCTACAGTCAGAGGCAGTCGACGAATAGCCTAGGCAGAGGAAGGAACTAGAGAAAGGATGTCTGTACAGTGATAAATTGTTTGAGGAGATATGGGAGTAGCGTGAGGTGGATGGAACTTTGGTTTTGTTCTACTAATACTACCATTATGTAGACCACTCCTATATTTGGAAGTTAGTGGTTAGAATCTTGAATAGTTGTATTCACTAGTCTTCTTACCAGGAGGCTTTAGGAGTTTTTGGAGGTACAATCTATCTTCGTTATAATTGTCTTGTAGTACTATTATAAATAGGTACAAGAAACTATTTATTCGAAATTTTTCAATTTTTTTCTAAGTATATGGTAGGTGTTGGTAGGGCCCCATGTTAGAGAGGGAGAGTTATTTCATATTCTTTAGATGTTCCTCATAGAATTTATGTTCACTAACCTTAATTTTCTATTTCTTATGTAAATCTGGGTAACGAAACCTATGATATTTCATAGTAATTTTTGATAAACTTATGTTATTTGTTTCCCCCGTAAATCCCTTTTTTGAAATGTATCCACTTTATTAGTTTTTTCATCAAAATTCTATCCTTGTTTTCAATTTTATTTGAGTTTTGTCACTAGTTGTGGGTTGTTTAGTGTGATTATCTTTTTATGAATGAGGTGGATTGTAGGGGTGGTAAAAAGGATGTTTAATGCTTTGTTGTAAGGGTGGTGGGTTCTAAAACTATTGGTATGGGGGTTGGAAAGAGTATTTATTTTGATGGTGGTCTATCCGAGTTTGTTGATTTCCAAATCATTATTGGAAATGGTTAGGACCATTTAATCTCTTTTTTTATAAGGAAGTTGTTCTATTCTACTATATTTGGAAGTCTTGTTTTTTGTATTTGAATCATAAATACTAATATTTGAGATTAAAATATGATGGAGATGAATAATTATTAGATGGACGCTCATTGTTTGACAATACAGTATGAGAACAGAGTGAAAGAGTTTATCATGTTTTCAAAGGATCACGTAAAGGATTCTTCACAAATTCATTGCCTGTGTTTACATTGTTGTTATTCTGGACTAATTACTCTAGAGGAGTTGGAATAACATTTGATATGTCACAGAATAGATCAGAGTTATAAATTTTTGAATAAACACAGAGAAAATGTGAATATAGCTATTGGTTGGGATAGAAATGTGTTTTATGGATCATCATATATGAATAAAAATATGGATAATGAAGAAGATTGTATGGAGGATGAGATTATATATGTCAATGATGATGAAGATCGTATTCAGGAAATGAATAGGACAATTGAAGATGAACTCTATGATTGCCCAAATTTTTTTGAGAAGTTAAAGAGTTGTGCAAAGATACCAATGTATGCTGGTTGCACTATATATACAGCATTGTCAGCTGTACTGAAGTTGTATAAATTGAAAGCAGGAAATAGATGGAGTGATGTCTATTTTATGGAACAACTTTCTCTCTTGAATTACACGCTCCTGGAAGATAATGAGATCCCAAACCGTGCATATGAAGCTAAATGAATGTTATGCTCGATGGGTAATATTTCTAAAAGAATACATGCCTACTCGAAAGACTGTATACTATTTCCCAAGGAGAAAAAATCACTTATAGAATTCCCAAAGTTTGGTTCTTCTTGATACAAGAAAGATTAATCCATTCCTATGAATGTTTTATGGTACATTCCAATCATTCCATGGTTTAGGCGTCTATATGGATGTGATGAAACTGCAAGACAATTGTCGTGGCATAAAGATAAAATATATAAAGATGGGAAATTACGTCACACATCCGACTGTCCTCAATTGAATATAATTCATCATGAGTATCCTTAATTTGGAAAAGAGCTGATAAACCTTCGTCTTGAATTATCTACAGATGGAGTGAATCCTTTTGGTTTTCAAACCATCACTCATAGTACATGCCCTGTTGTGTTGCTAAATTATAACTTGCCACCCTAGTTATGCATGAATCAGAAATTAATAATTTTATCTAGGATTATATCAAGACCAAAACAACCAAGTAACGAGATTGATGTGTATTTGTCTACATTGATATAGGATTTGAAGTTATTTTGGGATTCGAGTGTTATGTTGTATGATGCTTATAAAAGTGAATACTTCATGTTGAGAGTGATATTGTATGAGGCGATAAATTATTTACCTGCTTATGGAAATTTTTCAGGCTATAGCATTAAAGGAACTCAATGGTGTTCTGTGTACGAAGAAAATACATAATCAGTTAGGTTAAAACATTCATCGAAAACTGTGTTTCTAGGACATCTTAGATTTCTACCTCATCAGCATAAGTACCGATCTTGGACAACATCATTCAATGGACATTCAAAACAATGCACGTCACCTTCTCCACTAATAGAAGATCAGCTGTTTGAGAAAGTAGAGGACGTGAACACTGTTTTTGGTAAACCTTTTTTGAAAAACCATATGAAAATTGATTGGAAAAAACAATCAATTTTTTTTAATTACCATACTAGAATTTTTTTATGTCAATACTTTTCTTGATGTGATGCATGTGGAAAATAATGTATGTGACAGTGTTATCCGAACGTTGCTAAATTCCCCTAAAAAACAAAGGATGGAATTAAGGAATGGATGGACATGGTTGACATGGGACTATGAGAAGAGTTGGCTCTCGTGAAGGGTGAAAATCGAATGTTTCTTCCTCCAGCTTCTTAGACTCTTTCCAGGGTGGAGAGATATCATTTTTTCAACGTATTCAATGATGTAAAGGTTCCATTGGGGTAATCATCAAATATCAATAACATTGTGTTAATGAATGATTTGATGTTAAAAGGTTTGAAATCACCTGACTGCCATGTTTTGATTCTAGATTTAATTCATATAGATTTATGTTTCATTTTTTCCAAGAATGTTTGTCATAAAATAACCAATATTTGTTTCTTTTTCAAATCTATATGTAGAAAAGTTGTAGACCCTTCGAAATATCCAACTATGGAAACATAAATTGTCATCATATTATGTGAATTAGAAAAGTTATTCCCACCAACATTCATTGATATGATGGTTCATTTGATGATTTACTTGGTGAGAGAGATTCAACTTTGTGGTCCTGTGCACTATAGATGGATGTACCCCATTGAACGGTATATGATGATTTGGAAAGGGTATGTCAAAAAAAAAATTCATCTGGAGGGTTTTATAGTGGAGCAATATATTTTTGAGAAAACCATTGAATTCTATAATGAATACCTATCTGATGTGGAATGCATTGGTCTCCGGAAATCTCGTCACACTGAACGCATTGAGGGTGAGGGAATTTGTGGAAGAAATGTTGTGACAATCAATATTACAGATCAGGATCAGGCTCACCTTTATGTTTTTCATAACATTTGGGAGGTTTCTCCATATATTGAAACCCACAAAAAAATTATTAGGCAGTTGAATCCATCATGGGATGAAAAATGGATATAAAATACACATAATCACCAATTTATAGGATGGTTTCAGGAGCATATTTTTAAGGGGTTAGATGAAAATCCGAATTCAATTTCAAAACAACTTTGATGGATAGATGTCAGAACAAGTGTGTTTGTATTATCTTACAATGGTTATGTAATTAATGGTTATACATTCTATATAGATGAACATGATGGATATAGTACCATGAAAAATAGTAGAGTTACACTTGTGGCTGAAGCGATTCATGTTTCTAGTAGTAAGGAAATAAATCCAATTTATGAAAATATGTCATAATTTGGCATTATCAAACAATTATCGGAGTTGTATTATACGACATTATGATGTCCAATTTCTCAATTCAAATGGGTTGATAATAATAGTGGTGTAAAAATAGATGAATTGGGATTTGTGAAAGTTGATTTTAGTAATAAAGGGTACAAAGATGAATAGTTTATAATTGCATCACAAGTGGTACAAGTATTTTATGTTCCAGATCCCGTAATCTGAAAGTGGTCGATTGTTCTGTTATCATCCAAAACTACTGAAGGGACCAATGAAAATTTTGTTAAGGATGATCCTTTCAATGGTACGTTGCAATCATTTCATAGCTGTCCAAATGTAGATGATGTTTTATATGTTAGAGGAGACCACAATGAAGGGATTTATATAATCGATAGAGGTGTCAAATCCCATCAGCCTTTGAAAAAAATAAAGAGTGTTCAATAAAAAGGATATGTTTTGTTTGTAATATAGATTTTTTTATCTCATGTTATTATCTTATCATTACTAAATTTATGTAATATAAATTAACTATCCAACTAATTTTGCAGATAATGACTTCTGCACATTCTCGTGCTCCTATCCTCAAGGCTGAACAAGTCTCCCAAGCTATTGCTATTGCTGCTGTTACAGTTGCTTATAGTGCAGAGTAACAACAGGTTTTTGAACCTGTTGTTGCTCCTAGTTTTGAGTTCTGACAACCATCAGAACATGGTGTTTCTATTATTTCATATGAACATATAGATGGTGTTGATATCGATGAAATGGTCGTGGATGAAGGACCGAGGTCACAAAAAACACGGGTGAATTGTAGTTTGATGGTGTTATCCAATGTTCTTAAGGAAAAAAACAATGGCATCAAATTTGATGTCAGATGGAATGCACTAGGCCAACATGTTAATCCCAACAAGGCTATGTTTAGTAGTTACATTGGAATTGTAACTCAGCAAAGCGTGCCTATTGACATAGATTCATGGCACCATGCAGTGTATGGGCTGAAGGTTGTAATCTGTGAGGAAATTACTGTAACATTATGATATTATTTCTTTAGTTTACTAGAAAATAAAATAATGAAACAGTGTCTTACTCTTCTAAATCACTTGTCGAGTACATTTATCATAGATGATTCGCACAAGAATTATATACTAAGGCATGTAGGAAGGTTTCATCAAGGTTTTACCACTAATTTAACAAAATGTCACCTGAAATATTCCAAAGGTAAAATAAAACTTCACCCACCCCTTGTATACGCTCACCTGATATCCCAAGAATCATGGGATGCATTTATTGGTTGTCGTGGGGATGAGAAGTTTTAGGTACACTGTGGCTGATAATATGTTGTTTGAAGATACGTGTATTTAATCAATTTTATTTTCAATATTTCATTTATAAAACAACAACTCGATACACAAAATAAGGAACCCTCATCAAAACCAACATACCTCTATCGTAAAGCAAGGATGGGGTACACTTCACTAGAAAAGAAAATGGTACATATTTTAAATTTACAGAAATATTGTTAGGTGCCAAGAAACCACATCATAATTATATTTCCATATTTATATGTAGATTGATGAATCTAAAACCAAATACACTTCCATCCCATGTCATGTGCTATGGAAGGAGGCACATGTGAATTAGGAAGAGAATCTAGTATATGAAAACACAGAAAAAGTGTGGTAAATATGTGTAAATATGACATGATAAAAAGATTTGTTTTAAATTTTTATTACATAAAAATAATTACTTATTTTCATATATCCGACAGTCATAGGTATTAGTTACTCTTATAGGGGATGCATACCTATTATCTACAGCTTTGAAGTGGCCAGAAGAATACGGTCATGTTAGAGGTGTGGCGTTTGGGGTTACAACCCGAGTATATTGTGAGAAAAAAACAAATAGGTGATAAAGATGAAAAAATGAAACAAATGAGTGAAAGACTAGAAACAGTTGAAGAACAATTTCAATGGTAGGGAGAGTTTCTAGAAACTTTTATGGGTGAGAAGCAAGACGAAGACACAACTCAGAAACAACCAGCACATGAAGATCCTGCCCCACCCCCACCAGCTTTGAGGCGAGCCATTCCCCTCAAAGAATTATCTTAGACATGGTAACCAATATTCTAATAATTTTTCCAATGTAATGTGAGTCAGACAAACACTGATACTTTTCCTTTGATGATATTTTATAGGGTGAAAATGACTATGATTTATATCTTTCAACACCCACCTATCACCTTGTAGCGAGGGATATGGTGTTCAACATCCCAAAGGACAAGCTGAATAATAGACCACTTCCAAAAGATCATCTGAAATTAATGATTATTTTAGCTAATGATACAAATTAAGATCTACATAATCCACTTGATCATAATGATATTCATATGGTCAAAAAGGATATTGGGACATTCATTGCATGGTTGTCACAACTTGTATGAGTACATATGGAAAAAAGAGGTATTTATTTCCATTTTTTTCAAGCTAAACCTTTATCAATTAATGAAAAATAGGTCTGAACCAATGAATGTTATTATAGACAGAGAAAGGGAAGGGATTTATAGGAAACTTTGTCCCAAAAGAATTTAAAGGATCGACCAACCTGATTCAAAGAGCTACTGAAAGCCTAAAAACACCACCTTTTCTCTATCCACATTTACTACCATTAAAGACTCATGTGGATATAAAGCTAAGAGGTGGTAGTAGTCATATAGTGACTTTTGAAAACAATATATATGGAGAGTATATTCAATATTTCATTGCTTCTAAAATTGTAAATGAGATCCTTGAATACGATTGGCTAGGTGTCATAGTTGTAAATTTATATATGAGGTATGTTTTCATGAATTGATTTTATAAAAGCTGATATAATGTAATAATTATGACTATATTCATTTTATATTATTAACAGGCGTGTATATGAAAAATTGTTGAAGTAATTTTAACATGAGCCAAAATTTAGACTCGTTAGTCCTCATGCCACATCAACACAACTAACAAAATTACAGCCATAAAAAATGGATGAAATAGTGAACGACTTGCTAAAAACATTTGAAAGTAAGATTTTGGATGACATACTCTTCCTAATACCAACCATTCATGGGTAAAAATCTATGATTAAATCTTATCAATTATATTTTCACTTCTTTTATTACTTATTACTTTTTTTGTTTTCAGGCAACATTGGCTGCTAATTGCGGTGAACTTGGATACTCCAAAGATTTATTTTCTAGATTCAACGTAAGGATATCCATCAAACCGACCACACATGATGGAGTTTGTTAATCTGTAAGACACTACCTTCTATGTTTTAGGTCAAAAAATAAAGTAATATAATTTATATTATATTTTACAAATAATTTTATTATTACAGGTAGTTGTATCATTATCGTCTAAAAATGGAAATGAGGACATGGGCTAAGCATAAGGAGGCGAGCAAGTACTACGTCTAGACATATATCATGGTATATATAATAAAATTTCACATTACAAACACATATCAACACAAGTTACTTATTCTCTTAAGGATAAAATTTTATATCATGTCCAAAACAAACAAATGATAATGATTGCGGTAATTATGTTTGTAAATTTATGAAAGAGATTGTTTTTCATCAACAAACTAGAATCCCTAAAGAGGTATTTTACAAACCAACTACGATTTCATTAAAATTATTTATTAATTATTTATTTATATACTTTGATGTACTACTATGACTGTAGAAAAGCCTCATACTCACAGGATGATATAGATTTGTTTGGAAATGAGTGGGCTGCATACCTGATGAAAGATTGTACACAAATAGCATGAAGATATGACTTGGGGACGTGTACAATTAGCAATCATTTTTGAGATGGGTTAAGGGTATCAAAATATAAAACATTATTGTATGTAAATGTTTGTAGGAAATATTTAATTGTTATTAAATAAAACATCCTTTCCCCAATGAGCCATTTCCCCATTTTAACAGATGAAATTCACCAACAACATGCAAGAATGATGAACCACTTTTCTTTGGGCTTTGGATAAGAAAACGAGTAAAATCTCCAAAATACCTTCATATCTGACCAAACGAATTTTTATTGTATTGATACTCTAGGGTATTGATCGATGGGTCATTTTTGATGTGTATGAGTCAAACCCGCCTCAATTCGAGGCACGGTGTGGCCAGTATCACTCAACGTTTCTCTTTTGTTTGAAATAGGCAGAATTTTAAGTGAAAAAACAACTTATGTACGTAAATATGACTAAAAACATTAGGATTTTGTTGATAACATTAGTGGAATGATCCATGGGTCATTTTTGATGTGTATGAGTCAATCCAGCCTCAATTTGAGGCATGGTGTGGTCGGTATCTCACAAAGTGTCTCTCTTTTGTTTAAAATGGACAGAATTTTAAGTGAAAACAACAAATGACGTACAAAAATATGACCAACCACATTCTGGTTGTGTTTATACTTTAGTGTAATGATCCATGAGTCATTTGTGATGTGTACGAGTCAACCCCACCTCAATGTGAGGCCCGGTGTGGCCGATATCACCCAAAGTCTCTCTTTTGTTTAAAATGGACATAATTCTAAATTAAAACAACAAATGACTTATGTAAATCCAACTAAATTCATTAATATTGTGTTTATACTTTAGGGGAAAAATTCAAGGGTAATTTGGGACGTTTATGAGTCAACCCCGCCTCAATCTGTGGCATGGTGGGGCCAATATCACTCAAATGTCTCTCTTTTGTTAAAAATGGACTGAATTTTTAGTGAAAACAGAAACTGGCGTACAAAAATCAGACCAAACGAATTCGTATTGTGTTTATAGTTTATTGGAATGATCCATGGGTCATTTTTGATGTGTACGAGTCAACCCTTCCTCAATCTGAGGCACGGTGTGTCCGGTATCACTCAAAGTCTGTCTTTTGTTTAACATGGACATAATTTTAAGTTAAAACAACAACTGACTTACAGAAATCTGGCCAAACGCATTCAGATTATGTTTATACATTAGTGGAACTATCCATGGGTCATTTTTGATGTGTAAGAGTCAACCCCTCATCAATATGAGGCATGGTGTGGCCGGTATCACTCAAAGTGTCTCTTTTTTTAAATGGACTGAATTTAAAGTGAAAACAATAACTAACATACTAAAATCTGACAAAACACATTAATATTGTGTTTATAATTTATGGGAATGATCCATGTGTCATTTTTTACGTGTATGAGTCAACCCCGCCTCAATTCGAGGCATGGTGTGGCCGGTTTCACTCAAATTATCTCTTTTGATTATAATGGACAGAATTTTAAGTGAAAACAACAACTGACATACAGAAATTCAACCAAATGCATTCAGATTCTATTGATACATTAGGGGAATGATCCAAATGTCATTTTTCACGTGTACGAGTCAAAATCACCTCAATATAAGGTACGGTGTAGTCGGTATCACTCAAATTGTCTCTCTTTTGTTTAAAATGGACAGTATTTTAAGTGAAAACAACAACTGACGTACGAAAATCTGACCAAACGCATTAAGATTTTTTTGATACTTTAGGGGAACAATACTTGGGTTATTTTTGATGTGTAAGAGTCAAAACTTCCTCAATATGAGGCACGGTGTGGCCAGTATCACTCAAAGTCTCTCTTTTGTTTAAAATGGAGAGAATTTTAAGTGAAAACAACAACTGACGTACGGAAATCCAACCAAACACATTCAATTTGTGTTGATACTTTAGGGGAACGATACATGGTTTATTTTTCATGAGTAAAAGTCAACCCCTCCTCAATATGAGGCATAGTGTTGCTGATATCACTCAAAATGTCTCTCTTTAGTTTAAAATGGACAGAATTTTAAGTGAAAACAACAACTAACGTACAAAAATCCAACCAAATGCATTCATATTGTGTTGATACTTTAGGGGAACAATACATGAGTCATTTTTGACATGTACGATTCAACTTTTCTTTAATGAGAGGCATGGTGTGGACAATATCTCTCAAAGTATCTTTTGTTTAAAATAGACATTATTTTATGTGAAAACAACAACTGACATACGGAAATCTTACCAAACGCATACATATTGTGTTTATACTTTAGGGGAACAGTCCATGGGTAATTTGTGACATGTGAAATTCAACCATACCTTGATCTGAGGCACGGTGTGGCCAGTATCACTCAAATTATCTCTTTTGTTTAAAATGGACATAATTTTAAGTGAAAACAACAACTAACATACAGAAATCCAACAAATGCATTAAGATTGTGTTGATACTTTAGGGAAATGATCCATGGGTCCTTTTTGATTTGTATGAGTTAACCCCGCCTCAATCTAAGACATGGTGTGTCCAGTAACACTCAAAGTGTCTCTCTTTTGTTTAAAATGGACAGAATTTTAAGTGAAAACTACAACTGATGCATGGAAATCTGACCAAACACATTCAAATTGTGTTAATAATTTAGGGGAACGACCCATGTGTCATTTTTGACATGTATGAGTCTACCACGCCTCAATATGAGGCACAGTGTGCCCAATATCACTCAAAGTCTCTCTTTTGTTTAAAATGAACAGAAATTTAACTGAAAACAACAACTAGCATACAGAAATCTGACTAAACACATTCAGATTGTGTTGATACTTTAGGAAAATGATCCATGGGACATTTGTGACATGTATGAGTCAACCTCGCCTCAATCCAAGGCACTATGTGGCTGGTATCACTCAATGTGTCTCTCTTTTGTTTAAAATGGACAAAATTTTAAGTGAAAACAATAACTGACATACGAAAATCTGACCACATAGATTAGGATTGTGTTGATATTGTAGGGGAACAATTCATGGGTGACATGTACATTTCAAACCCACCTCAATCCGAGGCATGGTGTGGACATTATAACTCAAAGTCAATCTTTTCATTAAAATGGACAGAATTTTAAGTGAAAACAACAACTTACATATGTAAATCTGACCAAATGCATTAAGATTGTGTTGATAATTTATGGAAATGATCAATGGGTCATTTGTGACATGTACGAGTCATCCTCGCCTCAATCTGAGGCATGGTGTGACTAGTATCACTCAAAGTGTCGCTCTT
Source organism: Viscum album (assembly GCA_963277665.1). Classification (NCBI taxonomy): domain Eukaryota; kingdom Viridiplantae; phylum Streptophyta; class Magnoliopsida; order Santalales; family Viscaceae; genus Viscum; species Viscum album. The sequence continues at coordinate 945,580,485 of OY728126.1, read as the reverse complement.
TTGTTTAAAATTCACACTGTCTAACCCCTAGACACCCCAACCCCCTACACACCCCCACCCCTAGATGCCCCCACCCCTATTAGACACCACCCCACCACCTAGACACCACCCCCCCCCAAAACACCCCACACCCATGGACAACCACCCCAAACCCCCTGGATACCACCCCACCCCCCTTGGACAGCCCCACCAACCCCCTGGACTCCCCTGGACACCCCCCCCCACACCCTCTGGACACACTCACCCCTCTGGACACCCCCACCCCTAGAAATCCCCCAACCCCCTAGACACCACCCAACCCCCTTGGACACCCTCACCCCCTAGACACCCACCAACTCCCTAGATGGAACCCCCACCCCTCATAGACACCACTCCACCACGTGAACACCCTCCCCCTCCCCACCCCCTTGGAAAGCCACCCCCACCCCCTAGACACCACCCCACCCCCCTTAGACAACCCCACCAACCCCTGGACTACACCCACCCCCCCCCCCTCGACACCAACCCACCCCCTAGACACCCCCACCCCTAGAAAGCCCCCCCCCCAACCCCATGGACACCCCCTAGAAACCTCCATGGATAGCCCCCCATGGACACCCCACACCCCCATAGACACCCACCAACCCCCTAGACCGCACCCCCACCCCTTCTAGACACCCCCCCCCACCTGGACACCCCCTCCCCACCAACACCCTAGACAACCCACCCCCTTGGACATCCACCCGCACCCCCTTGGACACCACCCCACCCTCCATGGATAGCCCCACCAACCCCCTGGACCACCCCCTCCCCCTTGGACACCACCCCACCTCCCTTGGGCAGCCCCACTCCACCCCCTAGACACCCCCACCCCAATGGACACCCCTCACCCCTAGAAAAGACCCAAACCCCCTAGACACCACCCCTGGACACCCCCATGAATAGCCCCCCCACCCCCACCCCACCCTGAACATCCCCCCCACCCCACACCCTTGGACACCCCCTCCCCCTGGACACCCACCAAACCCCAGGACTGCACCCCCACCCCTCATAGACACCACCCCACCACCTGGAAACCCCCACCCCCTAGACACCCCCACCCTCTTGGACAGCCACCCCACCCCCTGGACAACACCCACCCCCTTAAACAGCCCCACCCACCCCCTGGACCTCCCCCACCCCCCTGGACACCACCCCACCCCTAGACACCCCCACCCCCTGGAAAGCCCCCCAACATCCTGACACCCCACCACCCCGGACACCCCCATGGATTGGCCACCCCCCCTGAATCCCCCTGGACACCCCACCATCCCCCTAGATGCCCCCACCCCTTGGACCCCCCCTCCTCGACACCACCCCACCAACTAGGCACCCCCTCCCCACCCCTAGACAACCCCACCCCCATGGTTAGCCCCCACCACCCCCCTAGACACCACCCCACCCCTTTGGATAATCCGCTTCCCCCGGACACCCCCACCCCCTAGACATCCCCTACCCCCCTTGGACAGCCACTACAAACCCCTGACCAGCCTTCAACCCCATCAATTCTGAATATAATTCTTTATGTATTTATTTAACTTATTAATTATGTGTTAATAGTGTATGGGTATACTTGTTGTATGGGTATACTTTCTGGAATTACCTTATAAATTATGTGTTAATTTTGTATGGGTATACTTGTTGATATGAGGATTTTTTTGCATGTCTTGTTTGGGTGTGCTGCTGTAGATTTTTATATTACAACAGGAAGGGCATTTATCAGTGCTTTTTTATCACTGATAAAGGGAGCCTTTATCAGCTCTAAAAAGGAGCTGATAAAGAAACCATTTATCAACCCTTTTTTAGAACTTATAAAGGTATCCTTTATCAATGCCTTTTTAGAGATGATAAAGGATCCATTTATCAGTGCTATTTTAGCGCTAATAAAGGGGACCCCCCCCCTTTATCTGTTCTAGTAATTTCTATTTTGAGCACTGATAGAGACTGTTTTTGTAGTAGTGAGTACACAAGTCAAGATAATTAGTCATAATGCTAGATCATCTTATTCTATATAGAGGCTCTATTGCTTACCCACACATGATTGCTCGGTGAAAACCCACATAGGATCACTAGGTGCTGACCCATACAATATTGCTTGGTGTTGACCCACACAAGATCTCTCAGTACCAACCCACACATGATCTCTCAGTGCTCACCAAAATAGTATCGCTCAGTGATGGACCAAATAGGATCACTTGGTGCTCACCCACATAGGATCGCTCGGTTCAGACCCACAAATGATCGTTATTAATTCTTCACATAAAATCCAGCCACTGAATTTTCCGTACAAAGAACACTTTATTTTGGGTGGTTCTTCTATTAAATCCATGAGTCATATTTCAACCAGAATGAAGTCACACAATGAATTAAACCAATGAACTTTCATGTCATAAGGGTTCCAACGCAATAGACAGTGCGTCAACGAGACAATCAGTATATAAGTTATCCGCATTTTAGTGTCGAGGGCCTAGTTGGATTCGGATTTGATCCAACTCATACATACTCAAAATTTATCAAAAACTAAAGTGGAGTTTCAATAAGGACTGTCTCATCCTAAGGGTTTCATCATTGTAGATAGTTTATCAAACCTATGTCTGGTTTATGTGATGTTCCCATTTAAGCGTAATTGGGAGAAAAAGGGTCTGGGTCCGGTCTGACCTAGTCGGACTGACCCAACCTAGACAACTAGGTCATGCCCGAATGGGGATAGGCGAGGTCTTGTTCACTTGGGCATGTTCTAGCCCGCTGGTCTGCGGGCTCGACTCGCTGGATGCGGGCTAGGCCTACCGAGCCATAAGCTAGGCCCATAGGGCTACAGGTTCAGCTCGGCCCACCCAGCATAGCGAGACCCACTGGTCGGGTGTAGGGGTCTGCTCCTTTCTCAAAAGTATAGAAGTCCATTTGGTTTCAAAGAAGTGGTTCCATTTTGCACCGCACCACCTGGTCGGTCCTACTAGACTAGGGAAATGCTGAACCCGCGGACTGCAGGTTTGGCCTCTACCGTGACTCGATGCCACACCCTTCCTCAGAGGCGAACCATTGCATCGCGCCACCCTTCTCTGATGTGGATGAAAATTTCCAGCCACCCCTTTTTCTATCGTGGCGCCTTTGGGTGCCTCCACCTTCTCGTGGCCACTGGCATCCAGCTTCCGCCTCCTCCAGTTTCCTACGTTGTCGCGACGATGATGCTTCTGCGGGCCACCAATGATGCTCTGGTGGTCTGATTCCTTTCCCGTCTTCACCTACAGGCCTCATGAAACGACGCCTACACTGTGCATCCTGAAGTTTCACCTTGCCATCATATTTCTTAATCACCCATGAAGAAATCCACCAAAACTGAGATCGATGAAGGGTCCAGGCCTAGTTCAGCTCAGCCTGCACCCTCTGCGTTAGCATTATAACATGGGAAGGATTATTTAATCATAAAAACTCCTATAAAGAAACCTCTTATTATGCTCCCACATTAAGGAATAAAACACATATCAACCCATTGGATGGTTGATCTGTGCTTTCCATAAAATTCAAGAATAGAAAAAAGTAATAATTAACCACATAACTCCTACCTTAAATGCATTGGTAGATAGTGTGGATGAGGAAGAGGAGACCACATTCGAAGCATGTTTGTTAGCATTCTTAATTGTCCATTTCGAATCTTCTAAGACGTTGAAGCTCTATTCTATGTTGGAGGAAGTCATCATTGGCACTTCGTCATAGGTTCCTCTCATGAGTACCCAAAAGCCATACCCAAGCATTGTTTAACTAGATTTGAGGAACCCTCCATTTTGCATATCATTAATGTGGTTTTGTAATGAACCACATTTAGTGTTACATTAAAACAACCAACATCAAGGTTATAAAACCTAGTGGTCAAGTCATATAATGACTTATTGACTCTACAGTTCCTCCATGTCACTCAATAGTTACCAAAAGAGATAAAATAACTCATTGAGTTATTTTATTATTTTTTGTAAAGTCAAAAAATTAACTCTTTCGTATGACCATTTCTGGTTAATGTTAAGATTTTAATAAGTGAATCTTGGAACTGCAAATTCAATAGTTCCCTCAAATTTTTAATTCAGGAACTGGTTCAAATTTTATAAATCTTCACCCGCACATTTATTGAACATAACTAAAAAAATTCAAAAAATTATTAATAGTCACCCTTGACCAGCACCGGTTGAGGTTAGGCTCTGCATAAGGGGAACATTCCCTGATGATTTCAATGGTGCTCTTGGTTTTCGAATCCATGTTACCGTTTAGGAGTTAATAAATTTAATAATAAAATAATTTCTACTTAATTATTTTATTTACAACCAAAAAACTAACTTCTACTTTAGGTCCCTTCCAAACAATGTTAGGATCTGTCTAAGGAAAGAATACCCTCATGCGCTCAATGGTGGTCTCATATTTTCAATTCGAGTCACCGTTCGTGAGTTATAAGCATTTTAATAATAAAATAAATTTATTTAAATATTTTATTTACAGTTATTCCATTTTGGGTTTTCTCACTAGAGGCTTGCACCGACAAAATGTAAGTCACGCCTAGGGTTAACTCACCATCCTGAACACAACGGTCCCCTTGTATTTATGATATAGAAGCCCATTTAAGATTTATTCCACTTTTTTAGAAAAAATACTCACATATGCTATTTAAAGATTAACATTTTTTTGATGGACCATTCTGGGCACTCCGGGCCTCAGAATCACTTATCGTCAATTTTCACAATCTAGTAATAATCTCATATAATTAAAAAAATATGGGATTTCTAGGGCATCATATTCTCCCCATATTAGGGTTTTACATCCCCAAAATCCATAGCAAAGGAAAATCAAAACAAATGAGGGTAATGAGTATGAATCTGAGCCTCCCACTCTTATATGCCCTTTATAGGTTCCCATGCTGCTACCGAACTCGCACCAGAGGGATAGACCATCCACTAAGTACTTTCTCTTATCGATCATCTATCTCCACTGGGAACTCCGTAAATGTTGCCCCATCGTCAAATTCCAATTCTCCCTAGTCATTATTGTGTGATTGATCATGCATGAATATCTCCCACTGTGACACATGGAAAACAATATGAACATAGTGCATCTGTGGGGGAAGATCAAGGTGATACTTGAACTCACAAACTCTGTTGAGAATATGGAATGGTCTGATGAACCTCAGAGATAACTTGTCGCCCCGACCAAATCTCTGAAATCCTCATCGGGGTGAGATCTGTATGAATACATGGCCTCCCTCCTCGAACTCTAAGGGTCTTCGTCTCCTATCAGTATAACACATAAGCCTTCTTTATGAAATCTTTGTCCTCTCCTAGATTATCTGCACCTTCTCATTTTTAGAACATATCATCTCTTGACCCATAAGTTATGACTTCCCTAGGTCTATCTAGCATAGAGGTGACTTACATGGTCACCTGTACAAGGCCTCAAATAGTGCCATTCTAATTGTGGAGTGATAATTGTTGTTGTATTCGAAATCCTACAGTGGTAGTTGATCCCCTCAACTATGACCTAAATCTAGTACATAAGCCTGGACCATGTCCTCCAAGGTCTATATGGTCCACTCCATCTGACCATCAGTCTCGGTATAAAAAGTTGTTCTGAAGTGTGATGGAACCTTATGCTTAGCTTTCACATGCTGACAAATGAGGAATCTTGATACAAACTCTACCACGTCATTCTTCACCCCTAGCCACCAGTACTGACATTGGAGGTTCTGATACATCTTTTCCACACTTGGATGTACCGCCAATGGTGATGTGTGAAACTCCCTCAATAAACTCCTCTCATAGTGTCTCTGGTACCGTGGTGCTTCCCCAGAAAAAATTAATGTGCTCCCCACCATTAGAAAATATTTCAAGAGAATGTCTTGAGGATATCTAAGAACATCGGGACTCAGTGTTTGTGTCCCCGAGATGTGCCTTTGGAACTCGTAGAAGGAGTGGGGGAGTGACAATCATAGGCTAGAGGTATACTACTCCATCACTATCCACAAAAGATATCTATAACGCGACTAGCTGTTATGTCGCCTCACTGAGAAACTGCAGACCGGACCTACTACTGAGTTCATCTACCACCACGTCCCCCTTATTAAGAGTATATAATATCTCAATGTCATAGTATTGGTGGAACTCCAACCATCTTCATTTTATCAACTACTAAAAAGCATGTAGGCACATTTACATCCATGCGAAAGGATACCCCTTTTAAATGATCGGGGTGTCATTAACCCTCTAGTAGTGGGTATTCATTTTCCAAGGCCACTTGGTTAAAGTTCCAGTATTCCACTCATAACCTCAAAAACTGTGTCTTACTAAGCACTTATTGTAAAAGTATATCATCTATAATCTCAGCTCTTGGAGCTCCATGTGATCCATCCAATATACAGTTGTAGATATTAGTGTCATCCCTTGGTAAAAGCAAATGCAAAATTCCCTCTCCCTATGGGGAGGTAATCCTCAAAAAATATTTGGAAGGGATGTTCCCACACTTTTCAAATATTAATGGGAACTAAAAAATAAAAACTCATACTACCAGTAGGGTAAAGAATTTTCAACTCAAGAGTGATCAGCTCCACCCTTCTATGCATGAGTTTATCCTATGCTACCTGGGTTTCCTTTTTTATCGACCAAGGAAAACCTCATTTCATGGTTGTAGATATATGAAATCCTTTTTCCCTAAAATAGTCAATATGAGCCTGAACTGTGGATGACCAGTCCATACCAAAAATAATGTTGTAAGGCCTTAACACTTCCACCAACAGGTTCAATCCAAAACTCTTGCCCCAATGGTCAGATCACATATTCAACATAACTTTAATTATTGAGTCCCCTCTCATAGGTATCTCCAGACGTAAGGTTCAAGTCAACAGTTTAACTAGAAACACAATGTCTTGAACAAGATTCATGATAAGAAGGAATGATTAGTACATATTTCTATTTATTATGGTAGCTATTAGTACACACAAACCAAACCTCGAATCATTTATGGAACCCTTGGGTCACACTCCTTGACCGCATACATCGAATTCCTTCCCCTTTCCATTATCTCCCTAAGCCTGGTGAGGACCACATTGGGGTGGTGGTTATAACATGTCGAAATGTACATCACCTCCTGCTACTCTCCTAGCTCCGCTTCAATGTTTGTTTCCCTATGGATTCATCTGTCCCTATCACTTCCTCTTCTTGATAAATTTTCCACTTCTAAGTCTCTCATACTGACATCAGTTTTCTTTTCATTCCCACTGCTGGCATTCACTGGATGCATCTACTCAGACAACGAATTCTCAACCACAAAGGTTCTCTCCAGATCCCTAACTTATGTAGGTATGCACAGAGGAATAGTGCTGGCTCGGATAACCCTAAACACATCTCGTTCAAAGGTCTGATCCCAAAAGCACTGGTAGTATTGTATTCATTGAGTACCTGGAATGGTTGATACACCTTCATTAATACTCAATTAATGAAATTTCATCCTGTAAAAACTGTTGAATCTATTTGGAACACAAACCCCCTTATCTTGTCAAGCTAAGATCACCCCTTCTCTGAGGAAGGTTCTCAAGCTCTGTCCATGGAAAAATTCACCTCATCATAAGATAGGGGTAATCAAAACTCTGCCATCACCCTGTTGAGCCACATAGAATACTCACTTCTATGACCAACATCTGATCTAATGGTGCCCTAGCTAGATGGAAACTTCATCACCACCTCACGCTAGTCCTTATCCACCTATGATTAGGTATCGTCTCGGAACTTAAGGGGTATCTTTCAATGAAACTCGTGTAAGGAACTAGGCTTATTGGATTCCTCTATCGGTAGTTCTGAAATTAACTACTGATCAATAGGAAGTGGTATCGATATGAAACCTCAAAAATGTACCACCTTTTGAAACAATCCTTATACTGATGCCTCATCACATAGTGGACCATCCTCATGGTCATGCATTGGAATCCTGGTTGGGTGTTTCTGTGGAGTAATCTTCAAATACATTCATGATGAACCGTAGTCAATAAGTTATACCTGGTGAGCTGACAATAAAGAGTACAAAAGAAAACCATTTCAAAAGAACACGCAATCAGTGTTTTCATGTACAGAGTTAGAAAATAGAATTCTGGGTCTTGGTGTATGGATATGTCACCCATTGTACCAAAACTAGACTCCCTTGATTGAAATCAAAACTCAAGACACTTAACACTATTTCTCCAATGAAAACACAGAGTCTGAGTTCTTCTTGTAGAACCGACCCCCTTTGATACCACTATTTCATGAACTATCCTCAAGGGCCCATTCTGTGACTACCCCAATCCCGCCTTCCATAGGCCAGGGGTTGGTGATGAGCACTGGAAAGGAATATCACTAAATTGGTATGGAATTTCCTAAAAACCTATACACACACAGATAGGGAACACTGTGCACAAGAAAAACACAATGGAAGAAGAATTGTACAACCACAACTAAAAACCACCACTAAATGTAAAGGTATTTACTAACAGTAAAGGGGAAGAATACAAGCCCAACTGATATGGAAGTACAAAAAAATGAAAAATAGATCATGAGGTCATCCTCCAAGGATCTTACCTGATGGGTAAGTACAGCTCATCATTGCAACTCTCCACGTAAACTGGTCACCTTTGTGAAATGTCTGTCAATCAACTCTGAGTACCATCTAGCCCTAACTCCTCAACACTCGGTCAAGTTGTCCGTTATCTACAGAAGACAAAAAAAAGTGTTGTAGAATCCCATTCAAGGGTGAGTATATCAACACTCAGTAGGGACCCTGATACCCCCAATGGTCTCTCAAAAATTCCACAATGTAAAAACCACAAATCATGATCTCAATCACAAAGCACAAAGAGAAAGATATCTCACACTAGGTATAACATAAGTATAGAAGTACATATGATTAATCGTAAAACTAGATCATCTTATTAATTCTAGAGGCTCTACAGCCGACTCGCACTGAATCTATCTGTGTTGACTCACATATGATCACTAGATTCTGACCCACACATGATCTCTCAGTGATTACCCACACATGATCGCTCGGTACTGATCCACACTAGATCACTCGGTGGTGACCCACATAGGATCACTAGGTGCTGACCCACACAGGATCACTTGGTACTGACCCACAGAAAAACACTCAATGCTGACTGACACAGGATAGATCTGTGCCAACCCACACAGGATCACTCCATGCTGACCCACACAGGATCTCAATTAATTTTTCATGTCACATTCAGCCACTAGATTCTCCCATAAAGCTTGCTTGATTTTTGGAGGTTCGTATCTTCAAGCCATCGGTCATATTTCAACTAGAAAAATTTCCCAAAAAGAAGTAACCCAATGAACATCCATGTCATAAGGGTTCCAATGCAACAAATGGTACATCAACCGGACGTCTGGTTTGTAAGTTATATGCATTTTAGTGCTGAGGGCCTAATTGTATTCAGATTTGATCCAACCTAGTTGTACACCAACATTTTACAAAACTCAAGTGGAGTATCTCATATGGACTACCTCATCTTAAGGGTTCTAGTGCTGTAGACGGTTTTTCAAACAAACATCTGGTTTTGGAGATATACCTATTTAAGCGTAATTGGGAAAAAAAGGGTCTGCGTCCTGTCAGATCGGCCCGGCCCAAATGGGGCTGGGCTCGGTCTGGATTTCCTAGGCCTGGTCTGGCCCACTAGGCCAGGGGCTCAGCCCGTAGGGCCGCAGGATTAGCATGAACCACATGGCGAGGCATGGCCCACTGGCTGGGCGCAGGGGGGGGGGGTTCTCCCCTTATGAACAAAAATAATTCTGTTCAGTTTCAAAGTAGTGGTGCTAGTTGGCACCACACCTCCTCTTTAATCCCGCTGGATAGGTCACCTATGGAAACCATAGACTGTGGGTCCGGCCTCCGTTGTGGGTTGAAGCTGTGACCAACCTATGTGGTGCACTACCGCAGTGCGCCGCCCTGCTCTGACGTGGCATTCAATGGCCAACCGCCCCTTTGTCTGTTGCGGCGCCTTTGGGGCTGCCACCTTCTAACAACCGGTGGTAGCCAGCCACCGCCTCCTCTGGTTGCTGGTGTCGCTGCGCCGGTGTGGCATTAGCACGCCAATAATGAATCAATAGTGGTCAGATTTCTTTCCTGTCTGTGCCTACATGCCTCCCAGGAGGGCGCCTACACTACGATGCCCCGATGGTTCTCCATGACATCTTATTTCTCAGTCTCCCATGAATAACACCAGCAGCCCGAGATTGGCGGAGGTTCCGGGACTTGTTCGGCTCGGCCTACGCCCTCTACATTAGCATTATAGCATGGGAATGATTATTTAATCATAAAAATTCCCATAAAGAAACCCCATATTATCCTCCCACATTAATCAGCGAAACGCAGATCAATCCTTTGGACGGTTGATCCGTGTATTATATAATATTCAAGAATGGAGAAAGAAGAGGAATTAATCACATAACCCCCTACCTTGAATACGTTGGTATACGGTGTAGATGAGGAAGATGTGACCATGTTCGAAGCATGCTCTTTGGTGTTTTTCTCTATATGGTTTGAATACTCTAAGGTGTCGAAGCTCCATTATACGTTGGAGGAAGTCGTCGCTGGCCCTTCATCAGAGGTTCCTCTCGTGAGTGCCTAAGAACCATGCCCATGCTTTGTTTAAATTGATGTGAGGAACTAACCATGTTGCATAAAATTAATGTTCTTCATTAATGATCCGTATTTAGGGTTACATTAATACAACCAATATCGAGGTTACGCAACCCAAGGGTCAATCATTGTATGACCTATTAACTCCATGGTTCCACCACATCACTCAATAGTTACAAAAAGGGATAAAATAACTCATGGAGTTGTTTTATTAATTTTTATAAAATCCCAAAATTAAATTTTTCGTCTGACCATTTACTGTCAAAGTTATTCTTCACCTAAGAGAATATCGTCACTGGGAATTCAATGGTGCACTTGGATTTGTAATCCATGCACCGGTTCAAAAGATAAAAATTACCGCTAGCACGTTTACTGAACGTGCCTTATAAAAAGTTCAATAAATTATTAACAGTCACCCTTGACCCATGTCAGTCGAGGTTAGGATTTTCCTAATGTGAACACTCATCACAAGATCAATGTTACTCTCAAATTTACAGTCCAAGTTACCTTTTAGGAGAAAATTAATTTAACAATAAAATAATGACTATATAATTTTTTTCATTTACGACCAAAAAATATCTTCCACTATTGGCCCATGTCGACCAAGGTTAGGATCTTCCTAAGGAAAACATACCCTAAAGAGCTCCATGGTGGTCTTTGATTTTCAATCCGAGTCACCGTTTGTGAGTTATAAGCTTTTGAAAAATAAAATAATTTTATTTAAAAAAATTATTTATGGTTATGCCATTTTTGGGTTTTCTCCCTGGATTCTTACACCGACTAAACTTAATTTGTGCCTAGGGTAAACCCATCATCTTGAATGCAGTGGTGCCCTCATATTTTTGATCTGGGAACCTGTTTAAGAGTTATTCCACTTTTTTAGAAAAACTGCTCATGCGTGCTATTAAAGATTAACATTTAATACTGATCATTCTAAGCACTTCATGACTTAGAATCATGTGTCGTCAATTTTCATAGTATCATAATATTCCAATATATATAATTGAATTATACTATAATTATTGGACATTATAATATATAGGATGATTTTTGAGAGTTTTAATACCTCTAGAAAGTGTTGGACTAGAGTCCTCATGGTTGTCTATAGGTTCAGACTCAATAGGCTTAGATTATGGGAAATTTCCAAAACTAGTTTTTTTCAATGGGGGTTCACTATTTTTATCATTATGTTCTGGAATTGACATATCTTCCTCAATATATTCAAGAAATGTTTTTGGTTCATGTGGATTAGTATCATCAAATTTGACATGAACTGGTTCTTCTACACATTTGGTTCTCTTATTGAATACTCTATAGTCTTTACTAGAGATTGAGTAACTTAGGAAAATTCCTCCATAACTTTTGGAAGAAAATTTGTCAACATTATCCATAGTGTTAAGGATAAAGACATTGCAACCAAAAACTCTAATGTAATTAAAATTAGGCTTCTTATTTTTCTATATATTATAAGGGGTATTCCTATGAAAAAGTCTAATTAAAACTCTTTTTATGATGTAGCAATCTATATTAATAGCTTAAACCCAAAAAAAGACAGGCAGGTTATACTCATAAAGAATTGTTTGGGGAATATCTTGAAGTGTGATTATTTCTTCTTTCTATAACACCATTTGGATGAGGTGTTATAGGGGGAGATAAATTGTGATTATAGCCATTATGTGAGAAAAAATATTCAAACTCATGATTTTCAAACTAACGGCCATGATCACTTCTCTGGGTCTTAATTCAAAGTCAACTAATATTTTCCCCAGACATGGAATATTTAATGAAGTAAAAACATGCTTCACTTTTGTGTGCTAGAAAGTGCACCCATGTGTATCTAGAAAAATCATCTACAAGAACATAGACATAGTGATTCCCATTTAAACTTGAAACTCTATATTCTCCAAACAAAACCATGTGAACCAACTCAAGCGGTTGAGAAGTTAAAAAACGTTTTCTTAAAGAAACATTTTGTTTTTTCCATTTGACAAGGATTAAGAACTTTGTTTAGTGGGAATTCAAATTTATGTAAGTCTCTAACTATTCCTTTTTTAGTTAGTTTCTTATGTGAGTGCACACTGTAGTGTTCTAATCTTCTATTCCATAACCTAGATTCTTTTTGAAAATAATTTAAACAAGAAAAATTTTGTACAATTAAGAATTTAAATCAACAACATACACATTTTCATTTATAAGAGCAGTGAATATTAAATCATTTTATCAATTTAAAACATTGGATACATCATTTTAAAACATAACATTAAACCATCATCACAGAATGAAGAGATACTTAGTAAATTGTAATTTAACCCATCAACAAAAATTACATTTGACATTAATATAGTATTAGGGTTACCAATTTGGCTTAAGTCGATGATCATTCCCAAGAATTATCAACAAATGTAACATGTACACCAGTGACATTGATTATGATCTTGAGGCATAAATAGCCTCCTGTCATATGTCTTGATCATCCATTTTCCATGTACCATAGGGTTTCATAGTAACTCTTTAGACAATTTTCCTACAAACCAGATTAAGCATAGGGTAACTTTCGTACCCGAATTTTCATGGGTTGAGGGAGGTTAGCAAGTAATGCTTTGAGAACCCATATTTGACTTATAGTTTTCCTACAATCAATAGACATTTATTAAGAGATAAACACTTTTTTATTTCCTTTAGAAAATTGTTTTCAGGAGATTATCCATTACTTGAACTAGTGGTGAACTGTCTAGATTTTGGAACAAATTTGTTTTTAATAATATTTCTATTTCCTGGTTGATATCCGAGACCAGTGGTGTATTTTGAAAGAATTTGTTTTCCTAGTAACTGAGTAAACAATTCCCTTCTGGTGGTAAACTTCTCAAGATCTCTTTTTAATTTCTAATTTGATAATTTCAGTTTAGCATTTTCTTTTAATAGATGAGGAATTTTTTCCTTTTCAATATCTGAATTAGACTTATAATTGGCATTTAAATCATGTTGTCTTTTCAATGATTTAAAATTAACCTTGATCTCATTACATGAATCATCAAGAATTCCACTATATTCAAACAGTTCATTCCTACTCATATTTTCATCATTATTTGATTCACTTTATTTCCTATAATAGCATAAATTATGTATAGGAGAATTAAGTGTTACCTAAAATGATTCTATCATGAAACACAGGTTTTCCTGATTGTTCAGTTTTGTATCAGAACTGTCAAATCCACTAGAGTTGTATTTTAAAGAACTCCAAGAATATTTCATTACCTTCTCATATCCCTTTCCCTTGTCTTCGTATGTCTTCCTAAATTTCATCTTGGGGAAATCATCCATCACATGACCTTTTTGTCTACACTCAATGCAGATTATCTCATTTGTGTTCTAATTCCATTTTCTATCATTTTCCCAATGTCTCTTACTATCATACCTTACTCTATAGTTAGACTTTTTAAATAACTTCATTGTCAACTATAAGTTTTTGAATCTTATAGAAAGATGATCCATCTCCCCATAAATATCAAAATTTCAGTCTTCACTACTGGAAATGTCTATAGGAACTTGAACCTTTTTCATATCTTTTCTCTTTGAGGTATTAGTCTTGAATGCTATAGATTTATTTCATGGTTATTAATATGATTCTTGATTCACCTTCTTCTCTTCTTCATAAATCATGAGTTTTCCAATTAGTTCTTTACCTGGTAGTTTTTTTATGTCACAAGATTCTCAGATAGAAACAGAAGTTCATATCCATCTGTCAGGTAGAAATCAAAGTAATCTCATAATCTAATCCTTTTTTTCACTAGTTTCTAAAGCAGACTCATGGTATTTACTATTTCATTGAACCAGATATAAATTTCATAGATAGGTTCATCAAGATCCATTTTAAAATTATCATATTTAATATTATAAGTATTTAATCTCATTTCATTTACATTGTATTTTCCATCATGGGAAATAACCAAAGTATCCCTAATTTCATATGCAGTTTTATATGCAGATATTCTGTTGAATTATTCATTACCTAAAGCATAGTACACTGCATTTATTTATTTACAGTTATTATTATATGTGGCTTTAGTCAACTGAGGCCATTTGTTCCTAGCAGTAGCAGGTAATGCATGTTGTTCTTCAATTACGCCCTATATTTCAGGACCCGTGCTATCTAAATTCATTTTTATTTTCATTTTCCACTGAGAATAATAAAGGTGTAATGTCAGTAGCCACACCCTCAAATCATTTATCTATAGTTGAATAGAATTTAAAAAAATGAAAATTTAGATATGACATAAAATTTACGATTTTTAAGATTCAACTAAAATCATAGTTGAAAATAATTTGAAAAGCATGAAAAAATTATTCTGATGGTATCAATAAACACACCTTTGATACCAAATGTTTCTTGAGGTGGAAACTCAAGAGAGGGGTGAATAGAGTTACTATATAAAATTTTTGTTAAAAAAAATATGATAATATCTCACAATTTGACACAACCTAGTTCATTAAGGCAGTAGAGATATAAATGTTCAATTGTTCAAAAATTATTTCAAAGGTTTATTAGTCCTTAATTGAATCAGTGCAAAAAACCTATCCATCTTTGGAAACAGATTTACTGAATTAAACACATATAAAAACCAACAAATACTAACTGTCAGATTTAATGTAAAACAGTTTTCTTTCTTTGAAATTATAAGCAGCGGAAAATATAAAAATAGAATATTACAAAATAAAGTACATATAATAATTAAACAAGGGGTTCTGTCTCAAGCCAAGAATTAATCTAGTCCACTTGGTGATCACCTACCACCATGTAGTTTATATTAATAAACATGATACACAACATTTATCGGGATTTACAACTATTTTCATAAATTTTCCAAGTCTCACAACATCCACCATAGTTAATCCTTGAAAAAACAAACATCAAGGACACACACGACATCTTCCCCAGTTATACGTAGGAAAAATGTAAGGAATGTTAGGTGTGAGTATTTTTAGTATCCTCCAGTTTAAGAACAGGAGACAGTGTGTGTGTGTGTGTAATAGACAAACACACACTACTACAAAATTTATGATAAATAACACAATATATATAATGTTATAAGGATTGAGTTTTTAAGGCTATATGTGTTTGTAGTTCAGCTCTAGACTCCTTGGTTTGAAAAAATTTTAGTTTGAGTCCTTTGGCTGTTGTGTCCAAAACAGAGTGTTGCAACTTCAGGTTCTATCTCCCAGGTACTGAGGTTTTCATCTTCTTGGTTTGAAAGAGATTCTATGGAGAACAGAAAGGCATCCTTCAATTTGTTCTCCCAAATTATTTGGGGGAATCTCTTTAGTTCACAATGTATGTTCTGGTATGTTCTTGTTATTATTCAGGTATGTCATGTAATATCTCTCACCCCACCTGGTCTTCTCTAGGTTGATCTTCTATTTTGTTCTTTAGAGCTGACAGTAAGAATGATCAAGCCATGTGTAGTATTCCTCATACCTTTTACGGTCTCCAGATATTAATAAAATTGAAAAATTAGAGTATAAGAGTATAAGTATCGATAGACTGGTAGGAATAAACTTCTCAATGGTAGCTTCTCAAAGGTAGGCATATAAGAAGTATATTTGTGAATTCCAATGGTTCTTCTAGCAGTAACCTTTCATCAGTAGACTTCCAGCGGTAACTTCATAGTAGCAACCATGTATTAGTAAGCTTAAAATAGTAACCTTCTAATAGTCACATTTTAGCGGTGACATTAGTAAGATTCCAATGGTATTCTTTCCATCAGTGACCTTGTACTAATAACCTCAAGCGGTATCTCTACAACAGTTTCCCTTGTGCGGTAGAGTCGTAGTAGTGAACATGCATTGGTAAAATAGTAGTATGGTTCCATAGTGGTAACCTTTTAGTGGAAACCTTGTAGTGGTAACCTTCTAGCTATATCCTTCTAGTGGTAACCTTCTAGCGGTAACCTTATACAAGTAACTTTCTAGCGGTAACCTCTCAAACAGTATCCTCAACTAGTGACTTAAACAGAAGGCTCTTAATAGAGACCTTCATATCGATGAACTTTGACATAGAAAATTTTACACTGTAAACTTAATCAAGAAAGTAGTGAGATTAAAAATACATAATTTTTACTTGATAAAATCAACAAAAACTAATGAAACATGATTTTGGATTATCAAAATAGGTGATTCCAACATCTTTCATGGTGAAAATGAAAATTTGATATTGAATCGTTCACGTAGGTTGTTAAACTCATCAAAAAAATAACATGCTAAACCGGTGGATGAGTAAGGGTTTAGAGTTAAATTATATTAGTGTTGTATTTTTCAATAATAATTTTGTTTATATAACATAATAAAATTATATTATGAGGTTTATAAATATTGGATATTATAAGTTAATTGAAAAGGTAAGAGAAGAACATAGATGCTTGATAGAGTTTCTAATTCTCAACATGAGTTCCATTGGAATAAAGGATTTAGGCTTCATCATTGAACCTTGATATAACCAATATATTATAAATATTTATAAGATATAAAATAGTTAGGTATAAATTTTATATTATAAGTAATATTGTGGTTTTGAAGCGATATTGAATAAATCATTTTGTTAGTAAAAATGAGGTTCATTTCCTTGAACAATTATGTTAGGGGAAGGGTAAAGATGAAATTATATGGGAATTATTTAATTTATTTGAGGATATGTTAATAATACATTTTTGTTTGAAACCCACACCTATTTTTTAAAATTTATAAATATCATATTAATTAAGAAAACTGATCCATAACGATTTACCTAATGTGGCTATCTTTTTATCTTGTTATATTTGCTTAACATTGTGATTATTTATTAAGAAAAAAATATAATAATATCCCTATTACTCAATTTAATGATTATGATTCCAAATATGAACTCTATTTAATAAAATTTAGATTATAAATATAATTAATTTAACATTTAATTAAAAACATAAAATAAGTAGAAAACTTTTTTTGAAAAAATATTCGTCAAAAAAGGTAAGTATTTTTAATAATAATTAATAGAAACTAGTAATTAATATGTATTAAACTATTTTTCAGAAATTGTAACATTAAAACATTATTAATTGTTTAAAATTATGTAATTTAATTTATTTGGATTTAAATACATAATATTTAAATAAAAAATTATTTAAAATATATAATTTTTAACCATCTCCTCTTAAATTTAATTATTCATATTTATCCATTTAAATGTATAAAAAATGGTATTAATATCTTTATTTTAGTTAAATAGATACCTAAAATAATTCTTCAATGACGATAACAACAAAAACAGATAACGCACAAAAAACATTATTTATAAGAGAATATTTTAATAAATTTTTTGTTTTCTATTCTAGATTAATTTTCTATTGTTGAATTATATTACTTAAAAAAATTTCTAAATATTATACAACATCAATATACCTATTAGATACATTCATACCAAATAAACATATATCTAATGACCATATTTTTAATGACATTATTTCCATGAACCGTACGTCTGATGACCATATTCTTTCCCTAAATATAACCTTATAAACATCACTAAAATAATTCATTCAATTTACCTACATCTCAACATGTCTATTATAATTATAATTTTTTCACTTATTTTCATAGTTGAATCCTTGGTTATAATATTCATGGAAAATCATGTTGCCAAATCGTTTTTGTTCTTCATATTTTTATTTACCAATGTATTAATTCTACTAAATATTTTTTTATAGAAGTTTCATATTTCATTATAATATTATTTTTAAATGTTTTTTATTAATAAAAGTTGTATTATATCATTTTGTTTTGGTTTTATATTGGAAAATGCCTATTCAATGAAATATTTATATTTTAAAAAAATATATACTGAAATCATGGTGTACGTCATTATACCCTTGTAAAATAATATATCCCTAAAAATTTCATTAAACTAAAAAATGGTAATCCTACAACATTACATCTTTGGGTTCACATGTAGTATACTTAATCACATGATTCATATTCAGAGCATTAACCAGGACATTGTTTTTATTTTATAGTATTCCATATCTATAATATAATATTTCTATAAATTTCTCCTCTAAGGAAATATCTCACACCAATTGTAAAACCTACAAGATCTGTGCATGCA
Source organism: Viscum album (assembly GCA_963277665.1). NCBI lineage: Eukaryota > Viridiplantae > Streptophyta > Magnoliopsida > Santalales > Viscaceae > Viscum > Viscum album. The sequence goes on along the minus strand of OY728126.1, from coordinate 945,561,674 downwards.
ACGGTTCAGGTATGTACTTACTCGTAAGTGATAAATGGAATAAATATTTCAATTATGATAGGATTGGTGGAGGTTCATGATGATAAGAAATTTTTCCTAGATTATAGATGATTTATAAGGGGGGAAATACATCTTAGGCTCAAATTTCTATATTTCCTATCTCATAAACAACTTTATAGTGATATTCAAAGTAATAAATTATCTCCTACACAAAAATCCAAATCTAATTGATCATTATCAATATAGATCTTATATAGAATCTATAAATATTTAATATATTTCTAAATGGTTTGAATCATTAATAAAGTATTTTGAGAAAGGGTTGGTCGCAAAATATTACACTCATATACTTCATCCCAATATGTTAGAATTTTAACCTCTTTCCATATAAATCCTCATAAGGTGTGATGTGATTTCTAGAATATATATTCTTATTATATGATAACTCTACAAGGAAATGTTTTTGGTCATACACACCTTTAAAATTCAATGAATTGTATCTTAAGATATCATCAGGAGTTTGAATTGTTCTTTCAAATTACCTGTCAATATGTAGATGATAAGTAGTGAGGAATTTCAACTATGTATCCATTTCTTGTAAAATAATTATCCAAAAAAATTGATTTTAACAAATGAACTTTATCATGTGAAATTCAAAGTTATAATTTGTGAACCCTTACATCATCCTTTATGTATATCCTATAATGTTTATTGAGTAAGAAATATTCTCTAATAGAAATGAAATTTTCTTAGTTTGTTTGGTTATCAACCATCATACAAATATATTAACGACCTTTTAAAGTATTATTAATTCTTATAATAAAATTTGTTATGATGTTATCCCATTTTTATACTACTAAATATAATTTTTTGATTGTCCCCTTAAAATTCTTCCATTCTACCATAACTTTATAGTGTTCTAAGAACTGAGATACAAACTATGAAATTTCCCACTTCATGTTGTCCCATAAAAAAATATTCTTGAGATCTGTATACATATATTTGATTCTCATTTGGATAGATATTCATAAACTTGGTACATCATCCAAAAACACTTTATTCAATTATTGAATTTCTAAAATCCCATTTTTAATTTTATTATTAAATATAAATCATTTTGGAGTTTTCAGTTTGGTGGATAATCCAAATAATAAAATGAGAATAATAATGGAATTGAGGAAGTTAAAATAATAAAATGTAATGGGTTTAGATGGGTTTTATGGCCTTAGAGGTGTCTCTAGAGTTTGGATGGGTTTTGGGATTATTCATCTTTGGAAGGCCAGTTAGTGAAAAGATAGTGGAGAAGTGTTAGTGAAAACCATACCCTCTAGCTGTGAAGTATGGTAAGGGGTGTCACATGTTTTTTCAAACTATACACCCCCGGTTATATGACTGAGTGGAAAATTATAGAGGAATTTCATTGGGACATGCATGGGTTGTTTGTGATTTTCCACACCATCCACCTAGTCATTTGAGGGGGTGACCCACTTGGATCGTTTCCCTATATAAGCTACCCGTTTTTTTCAAGATATGCTCGTAATCATTTCAGAATGTATGCCTTTGGACATTAGGGGCACATGTTTGGGGCACAGTTTGGAAAATCTTATGGCTAGACCATGTGCCCCTTTAAAAAGGGTTATATGTCAATTTTACCCTATATCCTTTAATATTGTTTATTTACATTCTTATCCTCACCCACACAAAGCATATCCCCTCGAGTCTCATATTCATACTCAAACTACTAATTGATTGTTCAATTTCATTCAGTATTCAAATTACTTGTCATCGGTTGTAATGGATCACCCTCGTTAAGGAAATAAATACTCTTCCTACTTTTCTTATTTTATATTTCTTTATTGAAATGTATCTCAATGTAAGCTCATAGACCCTATTGAACAAATAATCTCTATATTTTATTCCTATCATTTTAGATTGAAACAAATCTCATGAATAGATTTGTGAAGCACCCATGTTATAAGGCAGGTCATATAAATATTTTCCCATGAATTATTAATATTTATAGCTTGCGTCATAGTTCCACATGTTTTACCCTATATGAATTGATTATAACATTAATAATAGGTTAAATTAAACATGGTAAAACATGTTTTCATACCATATTTCCCCATTAAATTTTTTATAGTATTCCAAATGCAAACCGAACCACTCTTTGATGTGGGTTCATTCAAATTCCCATGACTATGACACCCCATTGGGTGAGATAACCTTGTAACGCATGAGTGAAAGATGATTTTGAATTAAAAGGGAATGTTAATGTTTAAATACCTCATGTGCAACCCTTTCATTTATTAAGGTATATAATGATAAAATTTATTAATTTTAAATTATGAAATGAGATGGATGGTCTCTTGGCTTATGCTTGTAATAATAATAAATTTTCAAGGGAATGGACACCAACATGGCCCCTCCATCTTATCACTTTGGATTTAATTTTATAATGGGATGAATGTGATGAATTAAATTGATAAAGTTCATGGGCACTATAATCTCCCCTTGATCAATTATATAAAATATTGATGATGGATATTTTAGTATGGTACTGGCAACGTAGTATCGAACTGGTAATGTGATATACACTGAAAATTCCATTAAATTGGTTTCATTGGATAATTACATTGGATACAGATTACTAGGGCTCCCTTAAACATTCACCTTAGGACTGGACCAGTTCATTATCCATTTTTTTATAAACACACTCCATGGACTCAAAGAGGATTCCTTGGTCAATTTCTTTGGTTTCCTAACCCATATTTTTGTACATTAGATAGATTTTTCTATGGATGTTATCTATGTACTCAATGAGGAAGCATTGTTCAATGGAATTGGGCCTTGGACCATCAGGTCCAGGAACATGATATATAAGGCACATTCCATGGATGATTCTTTGCACTGTTATACTATTACTTTTCATTCTTATATTTTTTTTGATGAAACTTGTATTCGTTTATTGTGAATGTTTGACATTATCCTTTAAAAAAATATTCTTATTGATGAACACTATTATAGATCATATAATCATCCATGATTTGTTTTAGACCCTATTTATAGTGGCCTACTTGGTATATCCCACATCATCTTTTGGCTTGCAATTGGTATTAATTCAAACCTATTGATTGTAAGTTAGGATCAAGACTTTTTTTGATATATTTTTTCATTATTGACTTCAATTGGATAAGGGAGATTTATTTTAGTGGTATAGAATATACATAGGATTCAACTTGGAGTTAGAGTGTCTTATAATTTTATTCTTTTCAGTCTAGTGCAATTTATTACATCACCCACTACATGTATACTATTTGAACATTGTAACTTTTTTAATCAAGATTATTCATTCAATTTTTTCCTATATTTTTTTATCTTTGTATTTTTTTTCTTAAAATGTTGTATCTTTATCACAAAACCTTGTTCCACTCTGATTATGATTGTATAGTCTCTCTGCCATACCATAATATACACTCACTACTAGTCAGTTGTAGAGATCCAAAGCTTGACATAAATTAACATTGAATTACTTTTACGGAATAATTAATACATAACAAAAACACACACACAAGGATCGTAATAGTTTAGTGTCTTTGGAAACTCGGAATATAATCTTCAAATCGTGGTGAATGATCTTCAACATCTCTCATAAAGATCATACCCTTTATGTTTTCTTACCTAAAACCATTCATTAAATCCTGGGGAAAAGAAAACATATAAAGGGTGAGATCAAATGCTCAGTAAGGGTAAGCATGGAGAAAATAAAACAAATCATATACATTTGAACTTCATAACATGAACATAATATTTAAATGTCAAAATCTTGAGCAATGACATAAAACATGGTAGTAGGTAAGGCATAGATCATAATGGAACATCAATTATGATAAAATAGCTTGGAAATAAAACTTTTAACTGTGGAAAAACATTAAGCACATGATATGATTTCCATAGTAGCCAAGGCATTGCTGCCAAGACCATCTTAGTGGATAAAGTCCCTTACTGAACCGAGTTCACTCCTCATTCCAGTCCTATATCACTAAACCAGATTAACTTTCCATTCCATCCATGTCTATCTAATGAGATATTAATTTTTACCCAATGCATTGGAGAGAGATATAGGTCCCACCCATCTTATAATGAAATCGTTCTTACTTGCTCCAAAATATAAACATAAAACATTCATCATAACCAAAATAATAAAATGGGTTTCATAAACATCATCCCATCATAACATAATCCATATAAAACAAATGGATATCATTTAATCATAAGAAAATTTAAACCATGTAAATCATAGATACATTATACTTGAAACATACACATATGAAATAATACCATCTTATATGGAAAATTATTTTGATAAAACACTTGAAATGAATTCTTGAGAAAAATATCCTTTCTTCTTCAAAATCATTTTCTTTCACAAAATGCCATGTAAATTTAAATTAAAATGATTTTATTGAAAATAGTAATTAAATCTTGTAGAGTAAGATTCATAAAAGTAAGGCGTTATAAAACAGTAAAAATCTATTCATGTCGTATACGTTAAAAAAACATTCTTCTCATACTTTTGCCGAAAAAGTCAAAAAGTACCTCGTAACGTAAACAAAAGAAATATTCCTTACATACCATGTGGTAAAATTCAAAAATGGGTAAAAAGGACTTTAAACATACATGAAACCATTTTTAGGAAATCGGGACATGGATGATAAATATAACCCCAGTAAATACTTAAGAATAAATAATCTTAGATAAAAACGAGGTTGGAAAAGTTATCCCTTACCTTAGGTCTGATATGCTTCGTACGTATCTGAACATCCTGTATAATGATTTAAATAATGTAATTGAATTATTATAGAATCATCTTCATTTTTATGATATCATATATGGTTCACATTTGACTTTATATTAACTGTTCTTTTGTAAATTCATGTTAAAGTAGATTTTTGGGTAAAATCGTTTCATTTATCGTCAGTGTTTTGACTTGTAATTATTAATATGATTACTCAGATCATGATTAATTAATTCCAGAATATAAAACATGATTTATATATAATATATATTCAGAATATAGATATATATAATAGATCTATAAATGGAAAGTAATACACCGTTCATGGAGACGGTAGGTCGTACGCACGCATGAACGATGTTTTCGTTTCCTTATGGAATTGAATAGAATTAAGTAGATGACTTACATATATAAATATATACATAAATAAAGTAGCATTATTATGTCATATATTTTATTATTACTTATTATATATACTTTATAATCATTCTTGAATTGTTAACATGGAAAATGAATCTCATCGTGTCGTGGAGACGGTAATCCGTACATACGCACGAGCGATGATATCATTCCCATAATTATTGAATGGAATTGGAGTGAATGATATAATATCTTAGAATCTATATGATTTAATAATATTCATATTTGGTTATTCTTTACACCATTATACCCATATATGTAAGGTGGTGGTGGAAAAACAGTTTACACCACAGCGTGGAGATGGTATTCTGTACGTACGTACATGCAGTGATTTTGTTTTCCTTAGGATGGATAGAAGGTGAAATAGGGTTGTTTCATATTTATAATAACATATCAGTATACTAGGGATAATTATGTTTTTACTTCATAATGAAACCACTAAAGAATAGGATGTATAAGAAGAATTAAACTTGAATGAATCGGTAGAAGGTATTACCTCTTTCTCGAAGTGCCTCCTTTGAACTTCCTCTTAGGGCACTAGAGTTGGTCTTTTGAGAAGAACAGTACCTCTATAAGGTTTCTAGGTAAGTGGGGAAGTAAAATGGGAAGATTTTGGCCTAGCTTCAAGGCTCAAAATGGTGTGAGGAGGAGAGGGAGGAGGTTCCCTTTTATAAGTGAGGAGAGGGACACTTTTGGAACCCTCTAAAATACTAATTTATAATATACCCTAACCCCACGTAAAAACATCCAAAAATGACAAATATTCAAATATTAGATGATATAGGGTTTTAATCTCGTCAACCAATAAAATTTAGACATATTGTGAATTTATTTTAAACATTATCAACTTGATTTATCCTTATTTAATCTATTTAATTTTTTTGTGGTAATAAGATTATAAATTTTAAATTATTATAAATAATTACTTATGTGTTTTGAATTGTCCATAATTAAATCATTTATGACATTTTCGATAATATAAATTTTAGTTTATTATTTTTAAATAATTTTGTTATTTTTAAACAATTTTATATTATGTTATTTTCATAAAATAACAATAGTATCAATTTTGAAACTATTCATTTATTTGAATTTAAATAAAATCCCCACATAAGATATGTTTGAAATGAAAGCTTTAATAGATTCATAACATGTCATATGTATCTAAGAATTTAGTTTTGTACACTAAATAGTTCATGTAATATATATTTTAATATTTCTAAAACCATTTATTTGATATTTCAATCAATAAAATAATTTCCACATCACTATTGTCTCATCTTTAATGATAATTATTTAATACCTAAAAATTATAAATAAATTATAATGATTTAGATAATTTTATTAGATTTCTGGAGACTATCATGTTCGATGTTTCATGAAGTTTATCACTAAATTAAAATTATTATACTTATAAGATTTAAAAGAGTGACATGTGTTGTCACTTTCTTTGGTTTTAATAACAATTAAATTATTTTAAAGGGAAAAAGTACATAAAATGAATTTATTCTGACCCTTAGGTGATATGGATCTACATTTAGTCATCCAATATAATTTTGGAATGTGTTAGGGTAAATTTATAATCTTATTTTTACCCTTAATTACCCGATTTACCTTTAATTGCAGTAAATAAAAATTACCATAGTTACTATTCATAATATCAAAAAAATAAATGTAACCTATTAACATAATTTGGACCCACTGAATTCAAATATGGAATCCATTTTTCAAAATTCAAAACACTGAAGCTGCAGTAATTAATTTAAAATTAATCTTGTTGCTAAGAGAATGTGTTTTAAAAGTTAAAACATTGCAAAAGATTGAAATGATTTTACCTATGAATTCAATGTAAAATCAATGATAATCACATAAATTATATTAAATGGTAAAAATATATTCTATTTATACTTTAAAATCATTCAATATTATAATTAACTATATAAATTATTACAATGAAAAAAGTTGTTTTTAATTAAAATATAGCGTGTTTTTATTAATCATTAAAATATGAAAGTTATCAGAATAATATGAAAAATTTATCCAAAGTAAATTTTTATATCCTGATTCAAAAAAAGAATTTTATTTTTTCAAATTGAACATATAAACCTGTTAAAAATTAGATTTAAAGTGGGTTCTCCATCAAAAGGCGGCAAACCTGCATTTTTTGAAAAATACTTATTTTACCTGAAAATTTTATTTTGTTCACATACCATGTTTTAGAAAATGTGTAAGATGAATAATAATGTTATAAAATTCAAAATTTAGTTAATACTATTCATATCAGCTAGTCCATAATAATATTATAACAATATATCGTTGTTTAGTGAAACTTGGTATTGCATACTACACACGCTATTGAGGAAGGTCGTGATTGCTTGTAACGCAAGCCAAGTCAGGGTTGCGTGTAGTGAAAGACTCCTTCGTTGTTGCGTATAATAGAATCCAACCATATTTCATTTATACATTGAATATATATATATACACTCAATGTTGCGTAGAATAACTACTGTCAAACGAACTTGAAATTGTGTGTAACATAATCCAAGAATAGTGTTGCGTATAGTGCAAGCTAATATGGTGTTGCGTATGTTGCAAGACAATATTGGTGTAGCGTACAACAAGAGATATGAAAGAAATTAAAAAGAATATATCTCATAAAATCTCCGGGTGTTACATTCTACCCCCCCTTAAAATGAATTTCTCCCTCGAAATTCGTCGGGGTTATAAATGGTTTATTACATGAGAGTTTCATTCATAAAAACCCACATCGTAAAAAGGAATACAAAAAATTTTCTTTAAAAACTAAAGTATGAAACGTAATGGTTACCAAATTTAACTAATCAATGGGATTCCACATAGGATAACATAGGTGAAAATATGGATATGGAAGAGAAATATAACCATCATGTTCTGATGGAGAGTGGAAGAGGACATGGCTATGATAAAGCCAACAGTCACAAAGCCAAAAATTTGTGATGATCTAAGGGACCATCTGATTCATCAAGTATGAGGGAACTAGGACAACATTTTTGGTTGTCAATATCATTTCTCTAATGTTGATGAATTAAAAGAAATACTTACATGATTTTGGTACAATCTCATTGTTGTTCGTTCCTTGAAGAATTTATACCTCATCTCTTAAAGAAATGAAGTTGAATTTGTTATTCGTGAAGAGTTAGCAGATCATGTGATAGAATGATGGGTCATTCCATCTTTTTCAATCAAAAGGATAACAAAAGTTATCAAATATACATAAGTCCATTTATGGTGAGGTTAATCGTATATGATTCCAAAAATGAACTTATACTTCATCTATCATACCACTTAATAAAATAAAACTAGTTTCTACTAACCAGAGACTTCTTGTAGGCCAGTGGTTGGCGCTAAAGGCACGTCGCACTTCGGTTGTGGGTTCAATTCCCGCAGCCTTGTCCGACGCGATGGGTTGTCACCCATCCTGTGGGTTGTCATTTTTCTAAAACTACACGATTATAACATTATAAAAATTATATCAAAAAAAATTAGCCTTAAACAATACTATATGATGTTCGACATAATCTATTCCAATATTTAGGCTTATCTAAAATACATCTTACCACTCTCATAGTATAAAGAAAACAATTACATGAAAGGTCACAGAATAAGAAAATAAATACCATCATTTATCCCCCATATATCGTAAGATATATCTTGTTGATCACATTCCAAACAAGTGAATACGTTGATCATTTATTCTCTTGAAACATAAATTATCATAGAACCATAGTGAAAACATGAATGCTGTCAAAAGGTAACTCTTCCCACATACCAAAATCCCAAAAATTATATATACTCAAACCATGATATCACTTTGTCCTTATATAAGTCATGATCGCATTACTACTATCAAACATTTAATTATCTCTTTATCCCTTCTTTATGTGCATATTAGATGCTTTCCAATAATATCTGAATAACCATTCATGGTTACCGGTACCATTCAACATATACTTTTAAATACTTTAGGAAAAACAATAGTGTAACAATCCTTATATGTGTCTTTATTCCATAGTACCATTACCTATACAATATAACTCTTGATAAAAATAAATCATTCCATTACCTTATTAAACCATTGATCGAGCTTGAAAAATTCTTTCATCTCACATATCATTTGTAGTCTCTTCGTCATCGTCAATGTAAATACTACCCATACGACCATGATGATTCTCATCATGAGACATCCCCTTAGGGAATTTGTTTGCATAATGACCATACATGCCACATTTAAAACATTTAATTTTTGTTGATGTCGTAGAAATACCATTATCCATGTACATGGTGTTAACTGAACCTTTTCCATTACACTTACTGGCTTTGTGTCCTTCTTTTCCACACCAAAAGCATCTTCCAGTTCGTTTGAAACATTCTCCTTGATTCCTCTTCCCAAATGATTTATGTGAGGGAAATTGAACTTTATTTCCTCTATGATCACCATGATACTCTATCTTTCTATTATTATTCGAGTCAGGAAACTTACCAAAGTTGATATTATTGATCATATTATGAGCCGGCTGATTAGGCATAATAACAATATTTGGACTTCCAAATCCTGTTTCATTTTGTTTCTCATGAATAATTTCATTCCATTTTCTATCATATCCTCCATTATCATGAATCTTCTTGTTTCCATCCATTTTCTAAAAACCAAAAAGAATAGTGTGAGAGGAAAAAATCATGCCAGGAAAACAACATAATAAAGTGGGAGTTCCTTCGATATCTAACACCTTAGGTTAAATTCTAATATCATTACCGTAATTCTAGGACTATAACCTATACATATACTTAACCTTAGAGACATCCCTAGATATACCTTAGGAATATCCCAAGGGATCTCACTAATGTTTTCGCATCCTAGTTTCCAAAGGTTAACTAAAACTTTCCTCTGATACCAACTATAGAGACCCAAATCTTGACATACATGGACATTAAATTACTTTTGTGGAATACTTAATACATAAAAAAACAAACACCGAAAAACCTTAATAGTTTAGTGTCTTTGGAAACTCGGAACATAATCTTCTAGTCGTGGTGAAAGATCTTCAACATCTCCTATAAAGATCTTCCCCTTTTTGTTTTCCTACAAAAACCTTTCATTAAATCCTGGGGAAAATAAAACATATAAAGGGTGAGCTCAAATGCTCTGTAAGGGTAAGCATAGAGAAAATAAAACAAACCATATACATTTGAAATTCATAACATGAACATAATATTTAAACATCAAAATCTTGAGCAATGACATAAAACATGGTAGTACGTAAGTCATAGATCATAATGGAACATCAATCATGATAAATTAGATTGGAAATAAAACTTGTAATTGTGTCAAAACATTAAGTAAATGATATGATTTTCATAGTAGCCAAGACATTGCTGCCAAGACCATCTTAGTGGAAAAAGTCCCTTCCTGAACCGAGTTCACTCCTCTTTCTAGTCTTGTATCACTAAACCAGATTAACTTTCCATTCCATCCATGTCTATTGCATGAGATATAAATCTTTCCCAATGCATTGGAGGGAGATATAGGTCCCACCCATCTCATAAGGAAATCATTCTTACTTGTGCCACAATATAAACATAAAACATTCATCATAACCCAAATAATAAAATGGGTTTCATAAACATCATCCCATCATAACAAAATCCATATAAAACAAATCGATATCATTTCATCATAAGAAAACTGAAACCATGTAAATCACAGAGACATTATATACTTGAAACATACACATATTAAATAATACCATCTTAGATGGAAAATGGTTTTGATAAAGCACTTGAAATGAATTCTTGACAAAAATATCCTTTCTTCTTCAAAATCATTTTATTTTACAAAATTCCATGTAATTTTAAAAGAAAAGTATTTTTTTTAAATAGTAATGAAATCTTGTAGTGTAATCTTCATAAAAATATGGAGTAATAAAATCGTAAAAATCCATTCATGTCGTATAAGTTAAGAAAAACATTCTTCTCGTACTTTTTCCGAAAAATTCAAAAAGTGGCTCATAGCATAAACAAAAAAATATTCCTTACATACCATGTGGTAAAAGTCAAAATGGGTAAAAAGGACTTTACACATACATGAAACCATTTTAATAAAATATGGACATAGATGATAAATATAACCCTAGTAAATACTTACGAATAAACAATCTCAGATAAAAACGAGATTGGAAAAGTTACCTTAGGTCTGAGATGCTTCATACGTATCTGAACCTCCTATATAATGATTTAAATAATGTCATTTAATTATTAAAGAATCATATTCACTATTATGATATCATATATTGTTCACTTATGAATCTATATTACCCGTTCTTTTGTAAATTCATGTTAAAGTAGCGTTTGGTGTAAAATTGTTTCATTTATCATCTGTGTTTTGACTTGTAATTATTAATATGATTACTTAGATCATGATTACTTAATTCCAGAATATAACACATGATTTAAATATAATATATATTCAGAATATACATATATATAATAGATCGGTAAATGGAAAGAAATACGCCGTTCATGGCGACGGTAGGTCGTACGTACGCATGAACGTTGTTTTCGTTTCCTTATTGAATGGAATGGAATTAAGTAGATGACATAAATATATATATACATAAATCCATTAGAATTATTATGTCATATATTTCATGATTACTTATTATATATACTTTATAATCATTCTTGAATTGTTAACATGGAAAATGAATCTCATCGCGTCGTGGAGACGGTAATCCATACGTACGCACGAGCGATGATATCGTTCCCATATTTATTGAATGGAATTGGAGTGAATGATATAATATTTTAGAATCAGTAAGATGTTATAATAATCATATGTGGTTATTATTTACAACATTATACACATCCAAGTAGGGTGGTGGTGGAAAAACAGATTACACCACAGCGTGGAGATGGTATTCCGTACGTACGCACGTGCAATGATTTTGTTTTCCTTAGGATGGATAGAAGGTGAAATAAGGTTGTTTCATAGTTATAATAACATATCAGTATATTTGGGATACTTATGTTATTACTTCATAGTGAAACCACTAAATAAGAGGAAGTATAAGAAGAAAGAAACTTGAATGAATCAGTAGAAGGTATTACCTCTTTCTCGAAGTGCCTCCTTTGAACTTCCTCTTAAGGCACTATAGTTGGTCTTTTGAGAGGACCAGTACCTATATAAAATTTCTAGGTAAGTGGGGAAGTGAAAGTTTCAGAGTTTTTCCGAGCTTCAAGGCACAAAATGTTGTGAGGGGGTTCCCTTTTATAAAGAAGGAGAGGGGCACTTTTGGAAACCTCTAAAATACTAATTTATAATAAACCCAAACCCCACATACAAACATCAAAAAATGACTCATATTCGAATATTAAATGAGATAGGGTTGTAATCTCACAAACCAATAAAATTTAGACATATTTTGAATTTATTTTAAACATTATCAACTTGATTTACCATTATTTAATCTATTTAATTTTATTTGTGGTAACAAGATTCTAAATTTTAAATTGTTATAAATAATTACATATGTGTTGTGAATTGTCCATAATTAAATAATTTATTCAATATTTGAAAATATAAATTTTAGTTTATAATTTTTAAATATTTTTGTGATTTTTAAACAATTTTATATTATGTTATTTTTATAAAATAACAATAGTGTCAATTTTGACACTATTCATTTATTTGAATTTAAATAAAATCCCTACAAGACTATATGTTCTAAATAAAAGCTTTAATAGATTCATAACATTTCAAATGTATCTATGAAAGTTTTGGAGCACATTAAATAGTTCACGTAATATTTATTTTAATATTTTTAAAACAATTTATTTTATATTTCAATCAATAAAATAATTTAAACATCAATATTGTTTCACCTTCAATGATAATTATTTAATCTCTAAAAATTATAAATAAAATCTCATTATGTAGATAATTTTATTATATTTCTGGAGAATATTCATGTTCGAAGTTTCGTGAAGTTTATCACTAAATTAAAATTATTATACTTATAAGATTTAAGAGAGTGACATGTTGTCACGTTCTTTGGTTTTAATAACAATTAAATTATTTTAATGGTTAAAAGTCCATAAAATGAATTTATTCTGACCCTTAGGTGATATGGGTCCACCTTTAGTCATCCAATAGAATTTTTTCATGTGTTAGGGAAATTTTATAATCTTATTTTTACCCTTAATTACACGATTTACCTTTAATTGCAGTAAATAAAAATTACCGTAGTTACTGTTCATAATATCAAAAAAATAAATGTAACCCTATAACATAATTTGGTCTCACTGATTTCAAATATGGAATCCATTTTTAAAAATTCAAAACACATAAGTTTCAGTAATTAATTTAAAATTAATCCCATTGTTAAGAAAACATGTTTTAAAAGTTAAAACATTGCAAAAGATTGAAATGATTTTACCTATTAATTCAATGAAAAATCAATTATAATGAAATAAATTGTATTAAATGGTAAAAATAAATTATATTTATACTTTAAAATAATTTAATATTATAATTTAACCATATAAATTATTACGATGAAAAATGTTGTTTTTAATTAAAATATTGCGTGTTTTTACTATTCATTAAAATATGAAAGTTATCAGAATAATATGAAAAATTTATCCAAAGTAAATTTTTATACCCTGATTCCAAATATGAATTTTATTTTGTCAAATTTATCTTATAAACCTATAAAAACTATATTAATTTGGGTGTGCCATCAAAAGGGGACAAAACTTCATTTTTTGAAAAATATTTATTTTACCCGAAAAATTTATTTGGTTCACATACCATGTTCTATAAAATGTGTATGATTAATAATAATGTTATATAATTCAAAATGTAGTTAATACTATTCATAGCATCAAGTCAATAAAAATATTATAACAGTATATCACTGTTTAGTGAATCCCAGAATTGCGTACTACACACGCTATCGACGAAGGTCGCGATTGCGTGTACCGCAAGCCAATTCAGGGTTGCGTGTATTGAAAGACTCCTGTGTAGTTGTGTATAACATAATCCCATTATATTTCATTTATACATTGAATATATATATATATATACACTCAATGTTGCGTAGAATAACTACTGCCAAACGAACTTGAAATTGTGTGTAACACAATCCAAAAATAGCATTGTGTATACGGCAAGCTAATATGGTGTTGCGTATAGCACAAGATAATCTTGGTGTAGCGTAAAACAAAAGATATAAAAAAAATTAAAAAGAATATATCTCATAAAATCTCGAGGTGTTCCATCGGTAGCCTATAGAATACATGAAGGCATACCTAGGTCCATGTGACCCACAATTATTTCTATTGAGCATTGATTGAGTTGATTTGGGATGTTACAATGTCGTGTTGGAGTTTATTTTTTGTTTATCTTACTATTTTTTTAGTATACAAGTGACTATGAATGTTTTGACACATGGTAAATATCTCAAGTTTGAGTTTATCTAACACGTGCACAAGGGATGTATCATGTTTCAATGGATGGTCAAAATTTTCATGTCTATTTTTATTACATTGGATTATTATTTCCCCATTAGTGATTTATGTACTTCTTCGGGTTTTATATTTATGAAATCTTATCCTCGGCCCAATATGGTATGGAAGTACAAGTATATGAATCATCATAGGATTATATAGATTCATGTTCCATGCATATTTTATTCCATGTTGATTTCACTTCATGACAACATAATACTTGTTTGATGTTACTTGTTTGGTTATTATTAATTCTTATATATATATACCATGATAGGTGACTATTTATCTTGCTAGTCTGTATACCCTTTTGGGTGACAAATCTATACTTACATGAACTCTTGGCCTATGTAGTATTTTATCATTCTTACTATTATTCAATACTATTTCATAACATGAAATATTATAAATATGATATATGATTATTTATTAAAGTGATATAATCATCCCAAATGGTGTTTTCTAATATAGCTTGATGGTGGAATATTAATTCTCAAATTAAGACATGTTTGATCCATAGTACATTTGTTGGATGGGATGAAACCTTAGTGGTTTCAATTAAATGGGTGTGAATTCTGAAATCTATAATGTGTTTGGGACCTTATAAATTGGGAATTTGTGACCTATATAATTTATCCTTCTATTGTTAAATTTTTATATTGTGAGGATGAATATAAAGATCTAGTTGAAGTTACATGATCTATAATTGTAACTTATAATAGTCAGTTCCATTATAACATTGGAATATTAATTCATCTTATTGAACCACGGTATATATATAAAGTCCTGTACCATTTTAATATAGGCATAAAAACCCATTTTACTAGAACCGTATAAAATTGGATCGATATTTTTTTGTGAGTTTTATAATTGTATGCTTATGAGAAAACCCTTTTAGGGGTGTTTTGGAATGCATGATAATTTTACTATTATGGGTTTCCCATAAATGTGATGCCAACTATAACTTATAGGGAATTTAATCTAAGAATTGGTAATGGTTTCCTATATAACTGGGCCAATAATTTATGGAATATTCCCTTTTAGGTCACCTTATTCTTTATATTATTTGAGGCTTAACCCCATAGGGGTATTCTTATTCTAAATGGGATGATTATTTACTCTTCCAAAATTCACTAATATGGTGTTACATATAAATTTATGTTGGAATATTACATGCTCAATCCCATTAAAGTTATCATAATATACTTTGATATGCTTTCAAGCATCATTATTATGAGGAGTCAATTAATTAAATGGAAAATTACAAACTAATGAATTTTTTTCCTATATAGCTTGGATTTGGAATTTTTTAACCATAATTAATTTGGAGAAATATGGTTAAATGATATTTTTAAAATAAATAATAAAATATTTTTCCAATGGTTGCATGGAGTCATCTAGATAAAGTGATTAGTGTAGTTTTCCTTGATAAATAATATTTGATATCATTTATATATGTGCTGCTTCAAAAGTTATAATAAATTAGGCAGAATTAAATCCCATTAAATGTACCATTTTAGAGGTGTCTATAGGGTTATCCCATAGGTAATGGATAGCTTTATAATTACCAAGAGACATTAGTCGAATAAGAACTTGGTTGTTACCCAAAGTTAATAGTTGGAATCTTTCATGTTATTACGTAAAACGAATTGATTAGTGGTAGGGACTAGTGGCCATTTAGGCATGATAATGTTTTAAAGATCGAAATTTAATACTAATGAGGTAGGTTAGCCCAGTTATGGTAACACCCTTGGGAATGAGAAATTGAAAAACTTTTGTGATGAGTTTTTAGGAATGATTAGTGTTTCCCATTTGACCATTTGGGTTAGGTATAACTCCTAATTAAAAAATTGACACCTTAGGAGTATGGGTGGTTGTATGGTAAGATATACCTTGAGGGGGTACTACCAAATGAAAATACACAGTGGGTGTCCAATACCCATCCTTTCTACATTTTCATTGCGACACTCCAAGTAGAAATCACCTATAAGAAATGTAGTCCTCATGTGAGAGACCTTAAGTCTAGTTAGATTGAACAAGATTCATTTTTTGATAACTGATCAATAGGGATATGTGGGAGACCTAGACACCCTTAGTTTTTATATGGACCCAATAGGTTATGGTTTTTTGGTTTTACCCAGCTAACTCTTTGAGAGGTTGTCCTATGTTTTATATATTCTTTTCTTGGTAGTGAGTTTCGGTGTATTATTGATTTAGGACTAATTCATAAAAGGATATTGGGTTTTTTTAATTAATTTAAATTGGTATCCCATAGTTTTTATGAAAGAACCATTGGTGTAGGATATAAATATAGGCTTTCATGGTTAATACAATTCACTACCTCTCCCAACTGACCGGTGGTTGTTTGGTTAATGCTATAATTTCTAAAATGGCTTCGTGTGGTAGGAGGTTGTTTGATTAATCTTGGATTATTATAGTGATAAATTTTTGAAAAGTGGTTCCACTAGAGATTTTTAAATGTTAATAGTAAAACTATGTGTAGAAAATTTTGCTTATCCTTGTTAATGGATGACTCACAGAAGCATGATTCAGGTCTTTAATCTATGGGTATGTAAAGTACCCTCATAAGTGATGGGATGAATTTTACATATCAGGTGTGTATAGTAATTATTTAGAATTGAATTTAAGTGATTGGAAGGGTGTGATACAATTACTAATGGTTTTCATGAAGTTATATTTATGGGAATGAAAACCGAAATATTTTAAATAATTTATCAGATGTATCTAATGATAAGGGCTATCTTGGTGATGGATTATGTTACATGATATAGTTGACAAGCTGTTAGACCTTGACACACATTGTTGGAGATTCATGTTGTTAGGAGCTGAATAATTTAACGTACATAATTATTTGATTAATTGTGGATCAGGTAAATTTGTATGATCTTATCAATGGAATCATTATACATTCCCAATTGAGAGGAGGTCATTCATAATATTTTTAAATAATACTTAGTATGCTAAGATATTTTATAATAAATATGAAGTTACCTATCTATGTGGTTTTTATGGTTCAACAAGTGGAATTATTGTGAGTTGTTCTCCAATAGTGGTTTATTGTATCTATATGGCGTGTATTACCCCATTGAATATTTGAGGTTGGTTACCCTCATTGTGACTTTTATTTCATTGAATGTGCTGGAAACCATCCTTATAAAGTGGGAATGTGTGATTAATGTAATTTTTGTCAACACTTATATACGATATGACTCTTATTTATGAATGTGGTTATGTTTAATGATGGATGGAAGATACATGGTCAGAAACAAATGTTCATTTTTTGGTATAGTGACTAGGATGATCCTATAGTGGATAGTGGGGTTTTAAATACCAGTTTATGACCCTCTTGTGAGAAGGGTCAAGGTGTTGTGCGACTTATCATTGGATAGCCATTTTTCCTCTTATATGTCATTGAAAAAATTAGTTAATTTTCACATGGATTTCTAAGTAAATTCTAGGTATTATACTATATGTTTTATGCTTGATTATGGTCACAAGATGAGATTTTATTATAGGTTCTCCTATTCTGAGTGATACCTTGGTTTATGAGTAGGAAAACCATAGACAGACTTGTGGACACTAGTCAAAACCTAGACTCAACCACCATCTAAGACACCACCATTGGCATTGATCAGTTGTTCTAGTGTGTGGACATATTATCCATGTGCCATCAATGCACTTTTTCACTCTAGTGGGTAGACTACCATTTATTTAATCCTTCTACTCTAGTAGTTTTAATCTAATAATTCCTTGGACTTACATTTGGGTTTGGTTGATAATTATAGTGTGATGATGTAATGGTTACAGATCAGGGATATATCAATGTTCATGTTGGGGAATGGTAGCAACATTGGTTTAATCAAGAGACATCACCCAATGTTAGTGGTGAATGTCAGTGTGCATTATCAAAATGATTTCAATGTACCTCATATTAGGAGAATTTGGATCTGGATTTGAAAGCATCAGTTGATGAGTCCATGCACCTTTTAATATGTTTATCTTGTGTTGGATTGATAAGTTTTATCTTCTTTATTTGTATGTGGTTAGTGAGTAACCCCATAGGGAATGCCTTTGGGATGAGGTAGGTTCAGTCAATGAGTAGGATGATGCGTCTCAAGGAAAATAAGGTGTGATATGTAAAAGTGTTTATGAATAGTGTTTGTCTATTTTTATTATGTTGAGCACTAGATTAGTGTCTTCATGGATAGTTGGGTGTATCTTGTTGAGAATTTTTCCAAGAGAAACATTATAATTCTAAGGATTATACCTAATTAAAAAATCCAATGGAAAGAGTATCGTGACTCAAAATTGGCTATTCAAGTCTATGACTATTGTTTGTGAGATTTATGAGGTGACTGGGGAATTAGATGATGAATTAATCATCTTTCATGATAGAAATTATTGTGCATATATTGTCTCGATGTTACATTCGTAATAAAAATAATTGGATTATGATTTAGTGGATTAATAACCATGTGCATAGTGTGATGTTTGGTTCCATTTTTGACATTCATAAACGCAACATGTCTATCATAGTATATATTCAGACCCATATTAGGTTAGGTGATGTTTTCGATGTCTTCCGGGATACTCTAGGATGATAATTCTTAAGGTGTTGAGATTGTAATGTCCCATGTTTTCATCCAGTCAGATATTATAAATTATTTTTGATTATTCCATTTGGTGTGTGGGAAAAATTACAAATTTAGATTTATAATGGAAATAAAGGAGTTCAAATAAGTAAAACTTTTGTTTTGGGATGGGGTTTAAGGCCTAAGAGGTGTATTGGATATTTGGAGGGGTTCTAGGTAAATTGGGCTCTTGAAGCTCAATTTATAGAAAGATAGGGGAACAAGGTTTGTGCATGGTTATTGAAGACTATACATCCAAGCTGTGAGGCTCAATAAGGGTTGTCACATAAGTTTTGAAACCAGGAAAAAGTGTCCAAATTGTCATTTGAAAATTTTCGAAGAATTATAAAATGTACTCAAATGGGCTACGAGTGATTTTTCAAACTATGCATCTGGACCTATGAGGGGGTGAGCCTCTTAGAAAATATCTCATCTTGGGATTCACATGGTTTTTCAAACCATACACCAATTCATGTGAGGCCATGTGACTTTTTTTTAGTTGGTGTGAATGGTTGGTTCATAGTTTGGAAAACCATGAGACCAAACCATATACCCATTTAAATGTGTGAAATGTAATTTTTCCCCTGCCTTTTTTAAGGGTAATTCCTCCCATTCTTCTCCTCACCCTCCCACATCAGCTACCCTTGGACCTCATCTTCTCCCTCAAGATATGCATTGATGGTTCTCCTTTATTTGGGCTCAAAATTAATTTTCATCGATTACATTGGATCACCCTTAATATATCTATCAATCATATTCCCCTTTTTATTTATTTATCTTGTCGTATTTAATGTTATCTTAATGTGGGATATAATGCTACATTTTTAGGTAATTTACTATTTCATGGATTTCTTTTGTTTTGGATCGAATCAGTGCCTTGTAACAGAAGAGTGAAGAAACCTTGATTTAAGGTATGTTTTCTATAAATTTTCCCTTTACGTATGGATTTTTCAAGCTTGCGTCATAGTGCCACACGTTGGACCATCCGTAAGTTTCTTTTAAAATGAATAATAACTTAAATTAAGCACTATAAAACATGTTTTGGATCCCATTATCCCCATTAACATGGTTCTATGTCTCCAAAATCAACCCAAACCAATCATTATAGTTGGTCCATTCAGATTCTCATTATTATTCCACCACATTAGTTAAGATGAACTCTCCACCCATGAGTGGGAGTTAACATTGACTTAAATGGGAATTTCAATGTTTAAATTACTATTATTGAACCGTGTAATTTCTAAATGAAAGGGATGATGAAGTGGATTAATTATGGAATGGCCCAGTCCATCCCACAATCATTATAGTGTCTGCATTGGGCCCATCCCGCATGGTTTTACTTTCCTTGGGCTCTGGCCCTTATGAATCCCCCAAAATAAGGCCTCATGATTGGAGAGGTATCCACACCACCTTATAAAGGGATTATTCATGATCCTCTTCCATCGATGTGAGATATCCATAATCCACCCCCTATAAAGGGCCCAACATCTTCACTAGCACATCAAATAGACCCTGGTTTGGATACCATTTCTAATGTCTAGACCCAGCTCACCCTTGAACTAGAGGCTAGACTAGTCACCACATGACCTAAATCGCGTATCCCTGTATGCCAAAGTCTATCGACTAGAAATTAGGGTCTAATGATAGTCAATGGGGAGACTATAACCACATATCAGAGTAAAAAAGAGTGGAAAATAGCAGCAAATGGCAGAAGCACTGTAAATAAAAATAAAGCATAGGAAGACATGATTTCATAAATCATGAATAAAACAAAATGGCCAATGTTGATGTTATACAATGCATGCACCTTATGATGGTAAAACTATGAAAAAAAATCAATGATACGTCATGATTTACATATCAATAAATAAATAAATAAACAATGACTCAAAGTATTAAAGTTGATCACATCAAGCATCTTGAGATTCTTCTCAGTCCCCTGATCTTATCTCCCAAGTATACTCAAATAGCACAAACATACAAACAAATAGAATCTACTCCGGTACCCCAGTTCAATGGAGGTCTGATTAGGGTGTGAGACATAAACATCTGTAGGTCAGCAATACTAGTAAAGTTGTATCATAGGGCTCATGTTTTCTTTATTTTCCTTGTCTTACTGTTTTGGGTTTGTACATAGGAGACTAGGAATGTGTTGGTGCTTAGGTTAATAGTCATTCGTGGGACTTATCACCACATGTATGGGTAATGACCAAGAGTCTAGGAATGGGAATTGATGTATATACGATTTTAGGTTACATTTGACGTTATTTTACCATGAGTGACTAGTGTATTTTCCATTTCTTATTGATTATGAAACTTTTGAAAAAATTTCCATTCATATTATGGAAAGAAAGTTGCATTAAGTGCATAATATTAGGCTCATGAAGATTCACATTCCATTTATAGATGTCATTCCTTGTATTTGAATTACTAGGATGCCTGCTAATATAGAGTGTGTTCCATGAATAAATGTTAGGTCTTGTACTTATTTATCATGTACTTTTAGCAACATGTTTCTGTGATATAATTAACATGCTTGGGTGATAATATGCCATGATTCTTATATTTCTTATGTTCCATGCTTTTGTGTTATAACATGTTTTAGTGATTTCACAATGTTTATCAGTGTTAGCTACTTGTAGGGACCTGTTAGGTTGATGATAAATGATCGGTTTCTTTGGATAAATTTATTTGGTGGCCATTACTATGGAACTAGTTTTATATTGTAATGTGCGTGGGAACATTATAATTGGGAAAAATGTAACCCATGTATTCAAACTTTTGGAATAGGGATGCTAAAGAAAATCATTATGTTCATAGATTTTGATTAAATGGGATCCAAATGTTAGCATTAAGGGGTATGGGCGCCTTATCTATTTGTATATGGACACCCATGCGAATGAACCTTATATAACCATAGTTTTTTGAAAATGGTTATAAATGTATAATTGACGAGTTTTGAATGTAATGATCTATTATGGGGTTGAATTTTGAAGAACCTAGATTGAATAAATAGGAACCTTGGAGGTTTCATTTTTGGTAAATGGAATTTAGATGAAAAATTGAATTTTAAAAATGAAATCACATTGAATGTTAAAATTTAAAAGGGGATGTTTGATATAGCTTGCATGTTTGGCCTGTAAGGCGTTGTTTTGAAAACCAAGTGACTTATTGTGAAAACTTATTTGAGGGTTTTTTGAAATTTATTTAAATGTTTAAAAGGTTTAAAAGAATTAATTAAAATGGATAAAATGACAAATTCTCTTTTGAACCATGTGATTTTGGTTTTTCCTGACCAAGAGAGAGGGTCGATGTTTATGTTTTGTAGAGGGCTAACCCATTTTAGGTAGTACCCTCATAATTTTTCGGGCATTAAGGTAATTTCACCCCACTAATTGGGATGAATTTTTGGGAATCGAGTGTTTTGACACACTGATAGGGTTAAGTTACGACTTTTATGATCAATGTTTGATGTGGTGATCATGGTTCGAGGAATGTCACACACATGCATTAAGGTGTTCTAAAATAACATGCTAGTGAGAGGATGATCTTTTATAATGATAGCATGGGAAATACTAAGGTGGGTAATTATGCACAAGAAAACATTGAAATAACACGAATTCCTTTGAGGATATAGGAATCGAGGTTTGGTTGATGATGAGTCAGCAGGAGAAACTATGATTTTTGTGTAAAGAGCCTACTGGTGATTGTATTACAGATATTTTAAGGACCAGAGTTTTCTATTAGTGTGAACTTTCCAATGAGATGAGAATTTCCCCAATATTGACCTCACCATGGAGACACTAAGATATAATCGGTCTTACAATGTGCTAAAGTTTCAATTTTTGTTGGGCTTGATGATTTGTTGTTATCTGGGTTGTACGCAGGATGCGTGGTTTCTTTGTTACATGAATTCATTCTTATTGGGGAACATTTTTTTCAATATACTTATGATGTCTTGACTTGGTAATGTCACCAGAGATCGGGTAAGGACTTTAGTGTACATGTGGTTGGTGATGTAATATTTTTAAAAGGCATGTTACCAGTTTAAGGGTGAGTGTGGGTTTTGGGACGATAATGTCTTTCCAGGAAATCATATGCAACCAGTTTATATTGGTTGATCAGAATTTTACCATATTCTTCAATGAGGTCTTTTTAATGGCCATGGATGTAAACTCTGTTTCTGTGATATTTGGCTATGTTTGGAAAGAAATAAGTGGTTGAACATATGTTTTGGTTAGTAGTGTGTTTGTCGTTTGAAAATGCAATGCTTTTGTTAAAATGAAACTTCATGACCTTAGTGGGTCAGAATATGTTTTAGTAGTTCTTGATGACTTCTTGGGGACGATATCTTTTTAAGGTTGGTATATTTAAAAGTCTTGTGTTTTCTAACTAGGTTTAAATACAAAGGTTTTCAAAAACAAATCTGTTTATCGACGGGTTGGTTTGTAAACCGAGTTCTAGAACATTATTGCAAGTATTAGAACACTTAAAGGTGTTTTTTGGACTTGGGTGATTACTTTATAATTTTCTCTGGTGTCCTGTTATGTCTCGAGAAAACCAGATCCGTAAAAGTCCACCTAAATGGATCTGCACGAGCTGCTCATGGTTGCAGTCCAACCTGTACAGCTTAACCAGTTTGATATTTTATTAATTTTCTTTAAATAATATTAAATGGTATATTTTTTTAAATAGATTAATGTGTTAACAATAATAATGTTATTATTATTATAGTGTTATAAATTATTTGGATGTTAAGAGATTTTAATAGGATGATTAATTGGGTGTAATAGTTATGTGAAATTAATGAGGCTTTTGGGTATCTCAGTGAAACATTTTTCTAAATGAGGAGTTTTAGAAATTTTGAAGCAACGTTTTATTAATTAATTATTTTTTATTTACTAAATGAATTATTATATGACAATACTAATAATATGATTGTTATTATTACCATTAAAATGATACATATTGTTGAATTTTTTAATAATAAAATTTAATTATGAGTTTTATAAAAGTTCTGAATAATAATTAAATGGGATGGGGTTTATCATTGAAGATATTTAATTAAATGATAATATAATCATGGTTATTTTTTATCATATTAATGATATTATAACAAATTTGGGGTTTTGGTTTTAAATAAATGAAAGTTGGAATAATAATAATAATGATGTTATTACTGATAGTATTGTGCATATTTATAAAATTATTTTCAAAATAATATTTAATTAATTATGTTTTTCAACGAAAATTTAAATGAGGATGTTGGATTTTATTAAAGGAATGTAAAATTGTTTTTCATTATGGGGAGATTTAAATTGATTGAATAACTGTTTAAATGGAAAAAATAATAATAATAATAGTTTAATTTTTTTTATAATTATATCGATTATAATTATGACAATAAATTAGGGGGTTTTATTTTATTTTTTAGAAAACCCAACGGGCGCAAACCCCATCGTTTTCTCCCCCTAAAAGGCATAAACCCCCCCCCCCCCATCTAAAACCCTAGCTAGCGGCACCAGTCTGCCTCCTCCATGTGCTTCCTACATACATGGCCAGAGCTCCCCCCTACGGCGTGATCTCCTCCATATGGACAACCTCATACAGCGCACGACCTATAGCAGGACCCCCCTCCAGGCATATCCCAAAGCGCGCGACCCTCCACCATTCTGGTTCCCCCATCAGTGGAAATTTATTCCAATTTCTTCTTCGTTTTGGTTCAATTTAAAGAGGTAAGATCTTCCCACATGGTATCCTTCATCTCTTAGGAAACTTTCTTCTTTGCATGTGTCCTATTTAGGTTTGGCTAATTTAAGGGTTTTGTGGTAACCCAGATTACTAGTGTTCTTCGATTCTAGGGTTGTTCAATAGGGTTTTCAGGACTCATTAGTTCGTGTTGCGATAACTGCCTCCAAAGTCTAGGTGGTTCAGGCTGATTATTTTCGCCGACATTGGTTCATAGGTAAGGATTTATACCAATTTTGGGTTTTCACCAGCCATTGACTCGTCTAATAATTTATGTGAGTCCCTGGTTTATAATTGTAAGTGCATTGGTCCATATTTCCCTGATTCTAGTTACCAGTTTAATTTTTTGTTTTCTATTGATGTTCAACTGGGTGCATGTATATATTTATAAGTGTGCACATACAACTAGAGACCATTTTTTTCTGTAAGCCAAAGTACTAGATGTTATTTTGGTTCCACCTTGAGGAAGGGTTATTTTTTCATGTCCTTAACTTTAATAAATTCATTTATAATATTATTGATGAACTTTTGTTTGTATTTAAATTATAAAATGAAGTATTTATATTGAATCTCATTAAAATTTGAATTTAGTAAATTTTATTAAATTGCTAAATGAGATATATGATATATTGGTACAATACTTTTGATGATATTGAATCATACTACCCACCCACGTGAGAAAAATGAAGACATGACCATGCATTGGTTTGAAGATTGTATTGCTGAATAAGATAAAGTGATAGTATTAAATAATTAAATGATTTTTGGATTTGGATAAGTTATGATAATTAATTGGTATATTAATAATGTATATTTTGAATTTTAATTGAGACAATTAATTGGTGGAATAATTATGAGTTATTGAGTGAGATAAATATAGATAATTAATAGTGAATTTATTGCCAGCTTTGAGTATGAAATATTAAATAATTAATCAAAGGATCAATACTGTCATATTTCTTTAGCTGAATGAGGTATTTGATCTGCAATTTAATTGCAATATGTTGTTTTATCTAAATAAATATATTTAATTATTGATTAACGATGTGCTGTTGCAGTGATAATTTGGATAAATAATTTTACGAATTAATGATGGAAAATGAAATTTGAATGAGATAACTAATTAGGTAAATTAATTATGAGATGTGGTGCATATTGTGATGAATTGAATATGCCTTATTGAAAATAATATATGTTATTTAACTTTATTAAGGGACACCCCATGAATAGGTTTCCCTATTTTGACATCTTAAGGTGATTGGGCCAGTAATTCCTTTTGATGCGTGTTTGTTTTCAATTCCATAAATTGTTTAGGATAGAGTTGTTTAAATATATGATATTCCATGTAAAATGGTTGCTAAATATCTGATCCTTGTTTATATTGTTTGACTTGAGATGATTATGACGTGCATGTTAATTGATAAATCCCTAGACGAATCACAACTTGAGTGGATGGGTTAGACTTTTTAATGAATTGGATGACTTGCTATTTAGTGGATGGACCCAGGATTGTATCACTATGTTTATTGGATGGGCTCTTACTCGGACTTGTTAATTAATTGGGTGAATCATTATTGAGTGGACATACCCAGGAGAGAATCACTATATATAGTGGACGAGCTCAGATTTTTTTTATTGTTTGAGAGAATAACTATGTTTATTAGATGGAATCGAACATAATATATGAAAAATTAAAATGAATATCTTATGATGCTTTATCGAAGACATAGAACAAGCTTGTATTCGCTCTTTACTTTGATTTCTTACATGGTCTTTAAATTCATCTGTTATGAGTGGCTTATACATGGGATGTCGGGCTTAAGACAAATATCAAGACTTATATAATTTAAGGAGGTTTGAATAATTGATAAATGAAAATGAATGTGTGATTTTTATTGTGTATGCATGAAAAAATTATAATCCTAGTTCAGACACCATCTTAGGGATGAAGCGGGAACTTGGGTATATAGTTACATTGTACTATATTTATGCAAGCATTCACACTTTTTAAATTATTTATTGAATGTATGGATTGGGTGTGGACACCGGTGGTCCCAACCTACTGATATTTATGTGTCACGCCCTACTAGAGCCTATATTTCACTAGGGTACTTGATTGTATTATATTTTGTTTCAAGTTTGTGTTGTCTGCATATAATTGGGAGATACATATAGAGGACCAAGAAGAATATCAGGATTCTTGATGGGATCACCCTTGTAGATTTGTTTCATTGTTAATTTATTACATTATTGATATTTTAATCATTACGTTTTTTATTACATTCATAGTTGTGCTATCATAACATGCAAGAATTTTATAACATAAACATTGGCCATTTTGTTTCATTAAAGATTTATAAAATTATGTCTTTCGTGGCTTTATAATTATTTACACTGCTTCCACCATTTTTTGTTATTGTCCAAAGTCTATTACTCTGATAAGTGGGTATAGTATCTTTACTGACTATCCGTGTACCCTCGCTGCCAGTAGGCATCCTCTGGCATACAGGGAGATGCGCTTGTTGTCATGTGGCGACCAGTCCGTCCACCAGTTCTAGGGTGAGCTGAGTCTGGACGTTACAAATTTGAAATTATAAAATGAGATGGGTGATGTCTAGGAAGCTTATTGTAATGTAAATTGATGTAAAAGGGAATCAACACTAACATATTCCATCCTTTCCAATACTTGTGAGTGAATTGTCTAATGAGATGAATGTGATAAATTAAATTGATAAAGGAAATGCACACTAACATGGCCCATTGATCTCTTATATAAAATACTAATGATGAATAATTTTGTAGGGCATCAACATTGCAGTATTGAACTAATATCATGGTATTTCACTGATGATTCCTTTACATTGGATGACTTTGGTTGTTATCTTGGCACAATTTGTTTGGATAAACTCAGAATTGATCCTTGGGATCCATTCTACTCTATTGAATTTTCTATGTATGTTACACATTGACACGAAGAGGAAAACATGATCAATTTCCTTGGTTTGTCAACACATGTAGGTATACAATATACAATTTTTTCAATGTTTTTACTATTTGTACTTGAAGATGATGAATTTATCAATGTCCTTGGGTTGTGGCCCTGAAGGGTCTCATACATGATACAACTTGTGAATGTAGTGGGTGATTATTTACATTAGTATACAACTTCTATTTATTCATATACTAAATTTAACATTATTAGTGTCGATTGATTATAATTTTTTTCATTATCAGTTGCTACATTATTACTGTTATACCAAAAAACTGTTACAATTTATTTGTACTAGATGGATTTTTGATGCATAGTTGGTGGTGGTAGACTATGTTTTTCTCACACAATTTTTGATCTACCGAAAGGTACCCTGAAAGACCTCCTATATATAATTTCGAATATGAATTTTACTATATGTTGTTTTTCATTATGAACTACCATAGGACATGCGTTATTGGGAGTAGAAGCTAATAATTTTTCCTAGATTCATTTCCATAGGTGTAGAATATTGTTTATTTATACCTATTAGTAAAGTCGTAATTAGATTATCACCTTCTACATGTCTTATACTTGTACATTACATCAAGTTCATGTGTGGTTATTAATTCATTTTTTATTAGTTGTTAGTATGATCATCCACTGATATATATATATATATATATACGTGTTTCCTTATCACATATGGTTCACTAAGATTATAAGGCTGTAGAGTCCCCTTTATACTATAATTGGCTCTCACTACTTGTCGTAATCCTCAGGCACATGGGGAGGATCACTTGAATCCATCTGACCAACATGCTTGGTTACTATGTATATAGTGAGCTTTCTCAATGAATTACATTATTTATAGAATACATATTCTTTTCATTAATCTTATAATTCCATCACTATCAAATTTAAAATCTAAAATATTCCATACCTTCTTTTATATCTCTATATCCTTTTATTTATCCTTTATCATTACAAGTATAAATAGTTGAGTGTTCATTTTGTAATGATTGTAATTCTCACCTATCCTCCTAATATTAAGGTTTATCCTTTACAAATGCAAGAGTATTGGGTCTAATTTAATCCTCATCATTGATAAGGTATCACGATCCTTCCTACATAAAGCATTTTCCACCATTATTTCCTTCTTAAGGTGGAAATGTAATGATTAGTCATAGTCCTTGATCAACATCAACCACATTATTTGATGTATGCTCAACTCCTATGATAATATATATTTTATAATATTTCGGGGAGTATATAATTCTAAAAAATTATCATATAGATATTGATTTTGTTTCCCAATTAAAAAAATTACTATTTTCACTCTAAATCATGCATTTTCATATTTGTATCTAGAACCTATAATTACGATAAAGCATATTCTACCACCATGTCATTAATCATGGGAAAAAATACCAATTTCCTTATTGATACATTACTATTTATGATTATCCTATCTCTACTATAGGGTATTGTGAATATATATTTAGTTTACAACCTTCTCTTAATCGCATTGTAATTTCATTTCATTCATCTATCCAAAAGAAATTGATTACCTTATACATAAAATTGGTCAATTGATATGATATTAGTGATAAATTTTACCCAACAAATTGATAGTATCTATAAAAATAAGTCTATGGATCTCCCTTATATATTTTAGTTTAGTGAATACTTCAATCACATTTTAATTTGATGGATCCATACATATACCGTCTCTTGTAATTATATATCGAATAAATTAATCTTTTTAATACCATAGTTCACACTTTCTAAATTTTTCATACAATTTATCATTTCTTAATGTCTTTATCACAATAAACTGGTTATATTCATATATGAGAATATCATCTATTAGTACTTCCAAAAAATGGTCAAGGTAGTAAATAAAGACTATATTTATCATATCTATAAAGGCTATAGGGGGTTTGTGGGTCCAAATTTTATCAACATGAATTCCTAATTTTTGTATTTTTATGAATGTTTTTATATTATATATCCTCTATTTGCAACCTCAATTGATGATATCTATATAGAAGTTCAATATTTGAGTGGTATTCATACCCTCATAGTCGATTAAAGAAATCATCAATATGGGGTAGAGGGTACATAGTCTTCATTGTGATATTGTTAAGGTCATGATAATCAATGAAAATATGCATTGATCAATCCTATATAAAAAATAATACTGGTATACCCCATGGTGAAGCACATGGGAATATATAAACATTATCCAAAATCACTAAGAGATGCCTCCATAATTCATATAATTAAAATATGTCTATTCTATACCATTTTTTTTAATGTCAAAACATCAAGTATGGGATAAAATGAAAACCCAACCCCATAATCTCAGTTTAGACTCACAAAATTATCTATAAATACATTGAAATGTTTCATCCCAATAGAAATATAATAAATATAAAAAATTTCCCCAACCATTTGTGATAAATAACCCTCATGATTTGTTATTATGACCGATATAATGGATTTAATTCCCATTGAAAGTTAATATTTAGATTTTCCAAGTTATATTTTCATGGGATGATTCAAGATAAGAAATGTGATTTCCAAATCATAGAAAGTCATATAGGATATATGTAGAGAGATACAATGTATTTCAAATAATACATTAAATTTTACTATATAGGGGGAAATAATATTTTTAAGAAACACATTATCAAAATAGTATGTTAGAGAATATTTCTACACTAGGGATGAAATTTTTGTAAAACTATAATTTTTCAAAGATAACATAATAACTACATTTTGTGGTGGTGATTTTATTTCATTAGAAATATTTCTACACATAAAATAGTGGGTAGAACTATAAAAAAATAAAAATTTGAAAGTCGAGAGTGGATGATGATTATAATTTTCACTAATTTTTATTGGGGATTCACTTTAGTAGTTTTGATTGAATATTATTTCCATTATCCCTTGGATTTGGAATTTGTGGTTGTCTGTTGTCAAATTCAACCTTTGGTTTGAATTTTTTTGTCGTAATTCCTATAATCCTTAAAATTTAATATTAGAGTGTGAGTTTTTCATTTAATTTATCTGTCCCTTTATCTATTTCATTAGTTATATTGTTCATATATCTTCATCATTATTATTATTGATGGAATTCTCTTTAACACATAAATAGTTTACCTCTTCTTTTGGGAGAATTTCCACCATGATTACGACCACACTCTTTTCATGTAGTAAGATTAATTCTGTATCAATAATGGGTTTTATCATTTTAGTTTCGTCGAAAATATAATTTTCTCTTCATTTCCAAAAAAACATGAGAAATACGGAAGTCACCAATCTCCATATCTTCCTTTAGAGCACATCAGAAAATTTCTTCAAAGAAACTAATGTACCTTAAATACATTGACTTTCAAAGACTTTGTTTTATACCATTGAACAAATTATTGACATTACTTTCAAGGTTAATGGTAGAACCAGGAGAGTACCATTCAAATATTGTGATGTTGGATTCATATGTACCAGTGTATTTAAACTCATCTTGTTTCAAATATATAAATTCACTCTACATTTTCATGTGAAGGATTTGGGAAAAATATTTTCTGAATTATATTTTTATAAAATCCTCCCATTACATATATTCAACATCCTAAATTTATTCCATATTTTAAATGGGAGTCAACCATTCATCTGTCTCATTATCAAAATGATAAAAACCTAAAACAACATTTTCAGGATATCATAAATAAAAAATGGGGACAATGCTTTTTTATTGATTCATTTCTTAGAGATTTGTATATTGGAAGAACCACTAAAGAATTATAGTTGTCTTTAAATGAAGTGATTAGTAGATAGTTTTAAATTAATTATTGAATTAGTTAGTTTTATATTGTCCATTTTATTCTACAAATAATTATAATGTTGGATAGAATTTTCATTATATTTTTTACTCTGTATCATATGTTACTTGTTTCTCATTTGGATAGTCATTAAATTATCTAGAAGACTAATTTTTAACATGATTCCTTCAGGTTTCAACCACTAGATTAAAACAAAAGGTTATTTTTGGTATTGAGAAATAATAAAAATTTTAATAAATCAATTGATAAGGAAAATAAATCCTAGCATATCTTAAATTATTACACCTTCATTTAAACCTATGAAATTTATGTAATTACTACATCACCTTTTCTTGAACATATGTTGTTTTAGGTTTCCCCCCATTATTATTCATAATCTAACCCCAAATATAACCCAATAACTCTTATAACAACTCTGTTATTCTAATAATTTCATACATTCATCTTACATCATTTTATACGATTGTTGATTTTATCCCATAATTAAATATACACACTCATGGTTAAATATTTATTAGTTGAAAAGAGACTAAAAATATAGAAATAATTCTATTCTAAAGTGATGTATCCTTAGGTAGTTACCTTTAATAATGACATTAAAATTATGGGTAAGTTACCTCATAATTGAGAAAATAGTGACATGATTATCTTTCCTTCCTATGGATGTGAGGTTGTTTTATGATCAATTTCCCTAACACCATATATTATGGATAATAATTTGGTTATCCAGGATTCATCTAAAGGTTTTAAAATGTATTCAATGGAATGAGGGGTAGATTGGTAACTATGTATTTATTTATATTGAAGGAAAGAGAGCATTTCCAAATATATGGGGTTAATGTTGTGTGACTTGTATAGCTCCAAGACATTAACCATGGATTAGGAATTATTTAAGAGAGAGTTATATGGAATATAGATGGAACTAAATACTAATTCCACTAATAACCTACTGATAAAATTATTTATATATCCCCTCATTATTCCTCAACACATGGACTATTGGAATTATGTTTCAGACCATCTCAGGGAGTCTTCTAGAAGACCCACCAAACAAAGAGGAAATTTTTGTGACACCCCATTAAATAAATTTAATAGGAGATGAAATTTCTCAATGATGGACACCATACACATAAAAAAATTTATTTACAAAATTATAAACATTTTCCAAAAATATTAATCTTACATGATGCCTTTTTGAAACATAAAACACAATAATATTAATTATAACTAAAGAATTTTAAATATAAGAAAGTGTCAGCTTATATTCTTAGAAAGGAAAAGAATTAAAGACGTCAAACCAAGATCATAAATGATCATAAGATAAGAAAAGGGAAATGAGTAAATAATTAATGTTCATAAGAAAATAATACCCAATAAGGAATATATCATAAAACATGATTTAGGGAATAAGTATTTTTTCATAACATAAAACATGAGTCATAAGAGTGTGGAAACATGTGTCAATAAACAAGATCCATGAGAATATAACATTGGTATATTGAATAAAATAATAATTTAGAGAAAACATTATCATACAAAAACATATTTCATGTACAACTAGAAAATTTACATGAAAATGTGATTGGATAACCACCTTCTAATATCATAGTGTACTTGGGATAACAACTTGTATCTGAAAACAAAGTGAAAAAAGGAAATCCAATTCAATCTCTTACAATAAAGGACTTGGATAAACACCCACATAATATCATGATGTCATGAGATATAAGACATTAACCAATTCATTACATAATTATAACTTATCCATCCATCACATAATGGTAAACCATGCATATGTGTTCTATAAAAATAGGAAAAAAATCATTACTACATAAGCACTTAATTATCAAATAAAAATGAAACAGGTTTCCTGAAAATATCCATAATACATTATGGGAACACAACGACATAAATAAGGTGGATGGTTTCAAGGGATCATATTAGTATTGAATAATATCAGTATTTAAAGTATTTGGACCTAGATGAAAACAAATTTTTAAATAGAACTATAATTTACATAGAGAGAGGACAATAAATACCCATTAAATTTTTTATACATTCTGAAACATAATTTTAAAAAAATGGGGTAGAATTTGTTATACGAATCCATGAAAATATAGGGAGGAATTTATCTTAATTAATATCAATAAATATGGAGCGAAAATGATTTAAAATTTAAAACGTTTAAAAAGGAGATTACTTTCACAATTTTTAAAGAATTTCAAAGTCAGTTTAAAATTTCCTTATTAAAATTGTAAAAATTGGATTTCACTTTTAATGAAAGTAAATTTCCTTGAGAAAGACAGTAATAAATTATAAAATTATATATAAGTAGATCTATATAAAATATTTATAAGGAGGAGAAAGACTCATGAACTAAATGAATATATTATGTTAGTTTTTTATACAAGCATCATTTTAAGAAATTTTTATCCAAATAATAGAAAAAAATATAATAATTTTGTTAAACCTAATTTCCATGGGAGAATAAAATTTATGTTTTTTAGTGATAAGATATATAATTTATCCAAAAAAAAACTTGGTCATAAAAATCAGAAATTAAAAATTTTATTGGATTGAAAAACATACTTTTACAACCTACATCAAAGAATAGACTATAACCTATTGTGTAATAGATGTAATTCTATTAATAATTTATTTTAAAACATTATTTATATTATTTAACTTTTATAAAAATTAACTATAATCATTGATTAATCATATATTTTTTAATTATTGTTTATATTCATCATCGAATGTTAGTAATATTGATTATTTTGTATATATTTCATATTGGAAGATTTGGTTCATGTAGTATAATTTCATTATTTTATGAGACATCAAATAATTAAACTCTCATCAGTGATAAAAATCACACTATTATCCCCCTACATTTCATGTGAATCCTACTTGTTGGGATTAATGCATGTGAAAATACAACTTCCTTATATGGTCCATGATTTTAATCTTAATTTCATTCTTTTCAAAGTTCCATGAACCAAAAAAACAACAACTCATAAGTCATAAATCTCAACCCTCATCTACATTGTGATATATTAAAATTACAATAATTTTAATAACCCCATCCAAACAAAAATCGATATAGAAATACTTTTATCCTAGAATTCAACTCATAATGGTGTTTATGATGCACCACACTAGTTGAAATAGTGGATTCAACATCGATGTTTTAAAATTGGTTTATAATACATTGATTTTGAATGTAACTAATTTTAATTTTAATGTTGGTTTTCCTTAAAATCCAAGTTAATATTTTAGTGCTTTAGATTTTAACATTAGTTTTTTTTGTAAATTAACCTTAAAATATATTAAAATTTTAATTTTAGTTTTCATTCAGACTTATATTAAAAATAAAATTTATAAATTTGTAATGTTTTTTTTAAATTGACAATAATTAATTATTTCAAAAAAACTCTTTTATTTTAGTTTTTATGTAAACCAATGTCAAAAAACTTTTAAAATTTATACCAACAACATGAACCCTTATTTTTCATTCACTTAAAACCTTCTCCAAACCCTCACTCTTTCTTGATTATCAAATAATAATGGCACTGATGGCATTAAACACCTATACTCCCTTGGATACTCTCTTGATGTATAATTAGCATCCACTTTTCACATTCTTATTTTGATTGAAACCCTCTATCGACTAACTCTTGACTAACGATGAAGATGAAAACACTGATGACCTCGAAAACCTTCAATTCTCTCATAATGTTAACTTGAATATACTTTTCATGTTATTAATCTTATATCTTTGATTATTTATTCTTATTCCATAGTCCTTAATCTAATATATTCAACCCACAACCACGATTTAATGTGTTTTTTTGTTTTTCCCATCTTTTGTTGCACATTTTTATCAATCATGCAGGCTTTGATGTACTACTATGGATGACAATTGAGTTTATTGTAATTCAGAAAACATTTTCCATTATTAGGCACTAAATTTTTTAATTATTTTAAAATAAATTTAGTATAATTGTTTTTTATCATAATTATTTGTAAGATATTATTTTTTATGTTTAAATATTTGTTATAATAATTTTTTGTTATATTAATTATTTTAAAGATATTATTTAAAACTATTTTTATAATTATTTATGAGTTATTTATGAATAAATGTTTGTATAATTTTTTTTTAAATTGTTTCATATAATTTTTATGATATTCTTTTATATGGTTTTTTTGTTTGTTTTTTGTATAATATTTACTATAATTTCTCAGAATTCTTGACCAATTTTTCATATTTTTTTTAGGTTATTTCTTTATGTTTAATTATTTTTATGATATTTTTTCAATATAAATTATTTATTATTTTTTTATGATATGTTTTTTATATAATAATTATTTTTTAGTTATTATATTTTTTTATAAATTTTTTATAAGTTTTTTATAGTTATTTTGAAAATTTGAAGTTATATATTTTTTTTCTAAGTTAGGTATAATTTTTTGATATTTTAAAATATAAATTGGGGATAATATTTTTTGATCATTGTGCATAAGTTTTTTGTTACAATTAAATGGTTATTAATAATCAATTATTTAGATTATATTTTGTTATGTTAAAATTTAAATTTTATTTTATTTTTTTAATGTTTATATGTTTTAATATATTCGTCTGTTTATTGTGATCATAGTTATTTAATGGATCATGATTAGATATATTTATGAATAATAACTTATGAATATATAAAAATTAGTTCACACTATATTATAATTTTATAAATAAAAATGGCATAATTGATTTGATTTTATGTCTACGCATGTAGTGTTTGAATATGAGAAAGTTAAATTCCAGATAAATAAATTATTTTCTCATTCTTATTATTTTTAGACATAATTATAAAAATTGGATATTGAGTGGTAAAATAATTTAAAATTTTATTTCCAATGTTGATGAAAATATTTTTAATGAGACAGAGGATCGTTTTGAAGAATTTATTCATGGGGAAGTCATTGACAACATTTAGAAAATAGAAAATTTTTAATGATTGTATAGATATTTTGAGAAACCATTATTCTCACATTGCCCTAAATATATTGTATTATCTGTAGTGATGATATTTTTTAACATGGAAGAAAGAAATGTGTGTATTGATAAAAGATTCTATGTGTTTCTGAAACAATTAAATTATATACTTCCAAAAAGAAATGGGTTTCCTTATTCAAATTATGATCCAATGAAAAAATTATTTTCAATTACTGACATATAAATTCATGCTAAATTAATTTTATAGCATCCAATAATTACTTAGAAAAAATCCTTTAAATAATTCCAATAAATCAACTCCGATTAATTCGCAAGTATCGAAATCAAGTATCGTGCTAAATAAATCGGACATCATCCAATAATTCCATGTTTAAATAGGTTATTTGCACATTAAATTGATTTAAATTTGTTATAATATCATACACATGAGTGAATCACTGAAAGTGACATATTTCACCCTACTGATTGACTATAGTGGAAGATATTTGATAAAAAAATCACCAATTTGAATGTGAATTAAGAAATATCATAATGGTAAGGATCACAAATGAAATGAATCCATATCAATTCCGGGGTAGAAAACATAGTTCATGGCCTCTTTTTATAGTAGTTTATATATTTTCCCCATTGATATGTATGAAGAAAAAATATATTATGTTGATCCTGATTATTTTTAGACCAAAACAACTAGTAAATGATATTTATTTGTTTCTTTCCCCATGAATTGGTGATTTGAATATTCTACAGAAGAAATTTGATGTATTTTTTTATGCAAACAAAAAAGTGTATTTTATTTTTCATGTTATGATAATGTTCTGTAGAAAAAACACTCCAAAGTAAGGAACCTTATTTGGATGCAATGTTAAGTTATATAAATATTTCCAAATTTTTGAAGAATAAACATCATATTATCAATTGAAGAATATAAAAAATAAAATGTACATGGGAAATTGAATATTCTTTGAATAGATCGACCTGATCTTAGATTGAATGAAAACCATTGAATGATTCACAAAAATATAATATCCCCCCACAAACATTTTCATTTGAAAAAATTTTAGATAGGGTGAAAAATATCAATTTCACATTTAGAAGTAAATGATGTTTTGGTCATCTAAAAATATCTTGAAGAAAAAATATTATTTTAAAACCATAATAGATATTTCTATAGACAAAAATAATAATAATAATATTTATTTTGAGAAAAACATAAATGAATTTTTTATTGGAGAATTTTTTAAAATAAATATAAATAAAAAAGATGGATTTCATGATATATTAGAATTGATATCAACATGAATTATCTTGGAGTTCTCTCCCACTATAAAATGAAATAGAATATATTTACCTTCATCATGTTGCACATTAAGAATGAGTGAGAATATGAATTCTTTTCAAAGTTTGTATGGCATTAAAGTACCCAGCCAATAATCTTTGAATGTGAATATTTATTTTCCATTGAATGATTATAAATTAATATGTTTTAAATATCATTTTTTTCATGTATTGGTGTAACAACTACTACCCATATTACTACATAGTATATTTCTGATATGTATCATGGAGTCTATCATCAGTATATGTAGTTTTTCAAATCCATTTCTAGAAAACTCATTTACAAAAATTTGTTATATGTGATGGAGAATGAAGCTTCTATTATACCATTCCACTATAAATGTATTTCCCACACAATATTTTTGATATATTGGTTTATTTAATTAACTCATAATGTGCTTCAGATTAGAATATACGGTCCTATTTATTTATGTTAGATGTATCCTTTTAAAATATATAAGAAAATTTTGAAGGGATATATTAATAATACTCATCGGTCTAAGGCCTATATTATTTAAAAATATGTATCAAAATATTTTATTGAGTAATATACTAATTATTTTTATTAACAGTAGCATATTGTTATTTATTTATCTTGAAATATAATAGTTTTTAGTGATGGTAGAGGGGTTGAAAGATTAAAGGCAATGTTCAATCCATGTAATTATGTTTTTTGTGGAAATGTATACATCTTGAACATCACTAATGATGTTCAACCATATATATTATCATTTATTGTTGAATTAAAGGTAAATATATAAAAATAAATAAAAATTGGTAGATCATTGAGAATAAAAATACCTGTGATTCGTGGTTTAAATTGAAAGCCATCACTAATATATCTGCATCAAAACATTGAAATGTTTGAAAGGGGGAATGTATCCTAATGTTATAAATTTCCCTAGTTTTCATAATATTATGTAAAAATTATACACAAAAAATAAAGATAAAAATAGTACCATAAAGAATGTTGGTTTAATATTAATCACATAACCACTACATTTTTAAGTGAAAAATATCATAACCTAATTTCTACATCAATGAACTATTTTGAAGTTATTTATGATATTTGGAATGTTAATTATTCTAAATTTTATGTCACAATGTTTAATTATATATAGATTTATTATAATAGGAATTTGAAATATGCTTATTATGTGTTTACACTGGTTGATTTGAAGAGATTTTGATGAGAAGAGGAACAATTTTTCATGGATACACATGAAAACAAAATATTTTATACCATTGACTTATAGAATGATTAGTGATATATAATTTTTCAAAGGGAAATAATTCAATTGGGTAAAGATGTTGGTGATGATTTTATGGATTTATATGAGGTTTGTTATTATATTATATTATTTCCAGATGATTACATTGACCATAATTAACACATTGTTTATGAAATAAAAAATCATAATGCTGATGTGATATGGGAAAATAGTTTATTATAATCTTAATTTTTTAGATTATTATTTATATTTTAGTTATTTTTTGAAATTTACTTATATAAGAACACTATTTTTTAATTATTGGTTGTTTAAATATATATATTTAATTAATTATTTGTTTTTTTGTGTTATATTTTATATTTAACCATTATAGATAATCATTTTTTCATATAAAAAACATGATGTATATAATTATTTTTCTGGGTAAATTTACACATAAGAAAAACATTTTTTCAATGGTGGTATTTAATTTTATAAATTATTCTATCATTTTATAATTAATGATTACATTTAATAGTTTAACATACATGATTTTTTTGTCCAGAATCATGAAATCCTTATTTTTATAAAAACTTACACATGTGAGACACATTATTTTTACTTACATTTATTTATAATCATTGTTTTTAGAGATTCACATTATTTAATAAAATGAAGGTACACATGGTTTCATTAATTTAACATGCTTCAATGAAAAAAATAGAGGTAGATAACCATTTACCATGGTATATATCTTCTTTCATATAATTAAATATTTAGAATTATAAATATTTAATGAGAGTAATCTTTTAATTTTAAAACATAATTATAGGACTAATGATATGCCTCAAACGTAAGAGTCTTATCCTTATTCTATAGAGAAATATATTTCAAGATTTCATAAATTTGAGATTACATGTTTGACAAAGACATCACTTCATAATGAAGACTAGAAAATACATCAAAATTTTGATAATAATAGTAACCCAACTGGGAAAAATGAAATGAAATTTACCAGTTATATCAACATATAGAGTCATTGCTGGGTTTTCATTTTATACCCTGATTATAATTCTATCAAAAACATAGTAAAATAGAAGCAATGGGAGTCCATAAATGTAAAAAATATCTCCTGATTTATTTTTATAACTTTTTTTAATATTATATATATATAAATATATTAAATTACTATTATTAAATTTATCTAATTACAAATTAGATTCAATTTTGAGGAAATGAAATAATTTAAAAAAAGATTTATATCTTTATTTTTTATTTTAAGGATAGATTTTAAAAAAAATCAATAAAAAATTACGTTTTTGGAAGTTATATAATGAAAAAACATGCCTAAAGTAGGGGTTATAAGATGCATATACATGGAAGAAATTTTTCACCAACTTACATGATTACGCATTTATGATACGATAATAAATTTATTTCGTAAAATTTATTATGTTTTACCTAATTAATTATTAGGTTATTTTTACATCGCATACCTCCAATAGATATCATCAAAAGAACAATTTTTAGAATGTATAAACTCATACTTTATCATGTGAAGGGAATCATTTATTTGAGTAGAAAATTATTGCAGAAAATTTTGATGCATTAAGAGCTCAATATAATAGTGGCTCAAATGTCATCTAATTCGGTCCTCAATCTTCCCCCACTCACCATGAAAAATGGAAAATAGTCGGAAGAAAAAAATGAAGTTTATTTTATAGATAAATCAAAGGATGTAGTTGAAAAAATCATATTAAATTAATTTTTAATTTACATGGATGTATTATTTATAATTTAAAATCACTATATACCATTTTAATTTTTCATTTCAGGATCTCCTTCAAGAGAGAGAAACATAAGTGCCATTTATCCCTAAGGTTAGGATGAAAATCTAACCAAATACATTAAGGAAACCAAAATTCTTTGACCATGTAAGTGGATATAAAGTGGGTTTTAGTATTTGGTAATCTTTTGGTCATCAAAGTAATATATCAAAAGACACATAAATAGAATCCTTAAAAACTGAGCTGAAAACCCAAAAATAGTTTATGGATGATATAATTAAATCATTTTTCTAGGAAAATTTTCAATAATTATTGAGATAATCACATCCTTCACATCCTTCTACTCAGGTCCCCACCTCCTCATTTGTACAAGACCATATAGTGTGAGTTGAATGCTTTAGATCCCCATGTACATATTATTGTGTATAGAGTCATAATAGTTTTTGGAAATTATGGACATCACTAGCCTCTAATGTTTCATAAGGTAAGAATATAAGTACATGATATTATGGATCCAACTAGTCAACTTCCATTTCCCACTCAAGAGGTTACACAGATGGATAATTTATGGGTCATTTGCTTACTTTGGCTTCCTATACTTCTTCGTTATATGATATCAAAGGTATTTATTTTTTTAAAAAATACTATTTACATATGATTAAAAATTAATTATAAATTTTTTTGTGATTTAATATATATATGAATCCCGAACATCAAAAAAAAACTTAAAACTGAAACAAACAGTTTAGGCATAAAAAACATCAGATACTTCACAGATTTTTTGTGGAATAAAAAAATTATCCTATGATAATTATTCCTTTGAAAATATATATGAGTTTTAAATGAAATGTAATATATTTATAAGAGACTATCCATTGAGAATATTAATAAAAAATATTTCATTGATCTATATTTTTATGAGCTCAGTGTTCCCGTGATGTAGTTTGTTTCCAATTAATTAAATTTATGTTTCTATTGTCCTTCATTAAATAAAGATTATTTCAAGTGACCTACAATATTAATTATTTAGTTAGGCGTCTACACATTATTTTAATTCAAAATGAAACCACTAGAGTTTATGGTAGTATAGATCCATAATTCATTTTAGGCATTTCTCTTAAAATTAAGGTTAAAAAAACTGACTATTTATATGAATTTTGTATTCTTTTAGTTTGTATATTTTGCTTGATTTTACTAGGTTTTTCTACTCCTTATGTTAGTGTAATAGGAATATTATAGTAATATTTGAACAAATTTGAAAATTAGTAATTTTTTTATTTTTTTATGTTATTTATTATTTATTATTATTTATACATTTTTTCATAATTGATATATTAAAATATTGGTCATGGAAAGGTTTAAAAATGATAAATTGTTGATTCAGAATCCAAATAAATTCAACTATGAGATATTACTGATAAATATATTTTATATATCATAATATATCTTTTTTTATTATTATTATATATATATATATATGTGTTGGTTTATATTTTCATGTTAATTTTTCATAACTGTAGTGTCATCACACACCTCCAATCGAAGCGAAGATCATCAGTAGGAAATTTCATTATCTGAGTAAATATTTGTCCCCTCCTTCATGAACAATTCTATAAAAATCATTACATTCTAGATTTTATTTTTGTTCTTTCTTTCATGATACGTCCACATTAGATTATAGGTTTTAGTCTATGTTATCATCAATTACTAAAACCCTAATTTTCTTATCCTCGTTTAATTAGGATTTTACGCTCTATGATCATTCCTATTTGGTAATTATACTACTGTGTCCCTGGTTTTATTCTATATATAAGTTCGACGGTTCTTCTCTATGTGTGATGTTGGGTATTTATTGCATTTCTTTTATAGTGGCGAGTCACTAAAAAATTAATTTAAATACGTTTTATTTATTTTAATGTGTAAGAAATATTCCTTTTACTTATTTATTTTTATTGGAATCTTTTCTGGAATATACATTTTTAAGATTTATCTTATCAGTTTTGGAAATCAGCACATGAGGTTTTACAAATAACAATGACTTTATCTGTATTTCCTACACACTTCATGTAAAAATTTTCCATCATGAAAAAAGATTTTA
This sequence comes from Viscum album, assembly GCA_963277665.1. Taxonomy (NCBI): domain Eukaryota; kingdom Viridiplantae; phylum Streptophyta; class Magnoliopsida; order Santalales; family Viscaceae; genus Viscum; species Viscum album. The sequence goes on along the minus strand of OY728126.1, from coordinate 945,518,252 downwards.
TTTAGGTGATTTTATGATTTAATTTTTTTTCTGTTTGACCTATATTTGCTGACAATATTAGATTTTATAATTTCATTCATTTCCTGTATAAAATCAATGAATATTCATTAATTATTCTTTTCCACCCTCATTAATTTATAACAAAACTTTACATCCTTTCTATGTAAGAAAAATTTGTTGAAACATTAAAAGTTACCTTCTCATCCTTCATAAATGAACAATGTCATTCTTTTATCGATTTTCCACCATTTTAGGAATTCAACGGTAACCATTCTTTCCAAAAAAAGGGATTTGATTCAATAATATAATTATATAATAGAAAATATTATTCCATTTGATTTCAATAAGTGTTGTTTAAGATAGGATTTCACTAAACATCTATAACAAAAACATTAAAATACATGACATAAAAACACAATTCCATTAAAAACCAGTCAAACACATAAAACCAATTAGAAATGTATGAATTAGAAATTAATATTCTATTTTTCATATTATAATTTTTTCAAATATATGGTTATATAGATTTTGTTAGCATCTACGGTGTATTGAAAAAAAGTTCCTAGTAATATCAATTAATATACTTTTATATTGAGTCACTAGAATGATAAAAAGTTACTACTATTTTATTCTTTTTATATTTTTCTTGAATTTAATAAAACTCAAATAAATAATAAAATGTGATAAAAATGATGTCTATTTTTCATAACTAACATGCATCAGTCACGATATTAGATTTATAAAAAAATCAAAGGATAAATATTTTCTCATCAACACATTTAATAAAAATGTCATTTATGTAAATTGATGAATAAATTTCAGTTATAAACTACTACTATGATACAACATATATACGAGAGGTAATGTATCTATAGTGAAAATTATATATATATATATATATATATATTGTGATCAAAATATATAACATAACAAACATTTTATTTACAATCTAAAAAAATATAATTTCATATTAGTTTTGAATTAATATTACTTACTGAATGTATATGTTTTAGTTCAAGACTGATATATACTATACTAAACTGATTTTTATTAGTGTGAACTATATTTATTGATCAAAATAGTAGTTGATAAATAATATTGGTTTGGAATAATTATATTTTCATCAATACATATCAAAATGAAGGTCAATTGTTTATAATGATCAACATATATATTAGTTCAAAACTATATTGTGATATAAAATATGTTATATCATGAAATTTGTCCCACAAGATAAAATACATATATATATATATATATGTAGTATTTCATAAATAAAATTGTAATCTTAAATTTATTTAAATGTTTTATATTTTTAAATATTTTGTACCTATGTGACAGTAACTTTTTGTCTCACTTCTAAAAAGGGATATATGGTTTATATTAACATTTTTCAGAATCATATTCAAATTTTTATAATGTAGAATAAATATATGAAAAAAATTTATCTCATATTTCAATTGAATTAAATTATACTATGGAATCTTGTTTAATCTAATAATAATTTCATTAATGCCGAAAAATTTGTTTCAAGATTTTCATGAAACAATGTCAATAAAAAATGGTAGTCTGAGTACTCTAATGTGAATAGTAGATGATAATTACATTGATTAATAACTATGAATGGTAGTGGAATAAAATTAGCTATTAATTTATTTCCATTTCATGTATTAAAAACTCTTCAAATAACATCACATTGCAAGAATAATTCAATTGGGTATAATTGTATGTGTTGAAAAATGTTATTTTGACCTATTTACTTTAAACTATAAATTCATTCTCAATGTTCTATATCAATTGGAAGTGTCAAATAAATATATATAATTACTAAATTAATCTAAATAACTATATTTTTTTTAAATGTAATTTTTTGAATTTTCTATATTAAATTGAATATTTTAAACTATATATTCATTTTTTTATTTACAATTTTTTTACCTCTCTATTTTGTTTATACATGAATTAATTATCTTTACATTTTCATTTTCAACTTCAATAATATATTATATTTTGTCTATTTTCTTTTACATAACATTGATATATATTACCATATACATATAAACTTTATTATATGAAGGGAATGTTTATTAGGAATTGTTTCCTTTGTTTCAGCATTGCAACCTTATTATGTATCACATAAAACTACATATCCATGATTTTTTCACTCTCCTATATAAAATCTTATCTCAATTCCTCTAATAGAAGTCACTACCACTATTTTTAGGCATCTCTAACTCCCTTACATCATGGAATATAATGTGTATGGAATTTTTAAGAGAGTATGTTCAAATATAATTATATAAATTATGTTTCCATGTTTTATTGGGAAATTTTTTTCTGAGTTATGATATTTTATTATAATAAATTATATTATAATTTTAATTTTTATATAACTATAGGATATCATCCAATGGTTTTATTTTTATATTTGGAACCACATTAATTTAGAGGCGTGAATAAAGATCTTCCAGTTTCTAAATAGATTAATTTATTGAGGTGTTCAATAATTTTTTCAACTTGGATGATTTAAATATGCTTAACCATTTTTGTATCATTTTTCCAGATAAATTTTTACCATGACTTCCATACATTATAAGGTTCATAAAATTAAAAATAGGCATGGAGATGGGTGAAATTTCTATAAAATTAAACTAGATTATGTTATATAATGATACATATTTATTAAAAATTTCTATATTTATTTAGACTTCTATGTATTTACCTTCTTAATGTCACCTTTTCGATGACACTATATTTGAAAAATGCTATGGATATTATTCATGAATCAACACTTCCCAATAATAGTGTATAAAGTGGTTTATTAATTCAATGGAGGTGGTTATTGTTTAACATTCATACATTTTATAATAGTATTGAATGTTGATGATTTTTAATTGATGAATAATATTTCTTTTATATTTATATTCTGTAAAAAATGATCTTATGGAAAAGTTGAATAGAAATTTTACTTTATCTATTAAATCTTCTATATATACAAAAAATTTAATTCACAAAGAATAGTTTACTTAAACATATATTTAATATTTACTTTTTTATTATGTTGTTAGAAAAAAATATGATATTATGTATATCATATCCAATTGTCAAAATTTTAACCATTAATGATTTGTGAACTAATAAGAAGACATGTAATATATAATGGTTTGATACAGTTTGGGGAAAATTGAGTTGGTATGTCATCATAAAAGATTATATATGGATAATGATACCTATTTACCAATTATCCGGTACACATCTCATATATCATCAGGAATTCTTAGTCCATGAACAAAAACCATCTTCTGTTGTACGTAATTTATCTATATTTTAGGTTGTTTTAGAGGTTTTGAGTTTTTTTTTCATTTAATACATTTTATTTTCAAAAAATTAAACATTCCACATCCGTTTTTTATAAACTAACATTGAATAATAAATAATGAACTTTTAATATCATTTAAAAAAATTGAAAATAATCACTAAAGACATTCGACGTTGATTTTATTTTAAAAAATTATGATAAATACTTTCAACGTAGGTTATTACATACAAATAATGTTTATTGTCATAATCAATTTATCAAGGTGGGTATTAAATGGATGTTATATATAACAAACATCATTGAATGTGTATTTCAATATTAGGTTTATATAATATCCTATATTTAATATGTTTATATATTTATATATTTTTCCTATTAATATAATAAGTCTTTCAATGTCTGTTTTTCAAAATATCAATATTAAAATTTTTATTTAATCAATTCCACATCAGTTTTATAGTAAAACAGACATTTAAAGACCCCATAAATTAACTATTTAGTAAATGTTTTTGTTTTAGTTTTATTAAAATTGACCTTGGAAATATTAATTACAACATTTTATGTATACAAAAAAAATTAAAAACTACTGTTAAAAACTAAAAAAAATGTGAAAATATATTTTCCCCTACTATGGGTCAAAAAACAAGTTTTATCCACCTATGTTTATAGTGGGGAATCAATGTAGTAGTATTAAACCAACATGAAGAGAAGTAGTCTTCTATGGTAAACCATATGAATTCTAAATTCTATTTATCATTTATTTCTCATGGATTTGAGGTGAGACTATAAGATAATATTTATATGATCACTAACTTTAATAGTTTCAGGAGGATGAATTTAAAAAGAGTAATTATCCATAAAAGTAGACCACCATTAAGCTCTCCTATTGTGCTTAATCTAGCCTTGGGAACTACAGGTTGTATTAGATCAATTTTACCTATAAAAATTAAAATTAATTTTGGAGATATAATGAATATTAAATAAATAAAAATTATAGGTGTTCCCATATTCAATGGAAATAATTACCATATTTGGAGTAATATGATGCGGCCCAATACCCTTTCACCTGGCCTAGAAGTGAGATATTATTAAAAATGGTTTTTATGTCCATTGTTGAAGGTTCATCCATGACTAATGTTGTCAAATGAAATATGGAGTTATATTTCAAGTGTAATAAACGGTCCCATATCTACATAACACATAACCCAAGATGTATCTTCACAAGGTCCAGGTCAATACATATACCATAAACAGTAAAATGTATAATAGAAATGAGATAAAAAATACACTATAATATGAAATAAAAGGTATATTTCATGGTAAATACAGACCAATAAAAAATTATAAACCACAACCAATCCTAAATCAAAAATCACATCTCCAAGAAAACAATGACCACCACCATTCCAACCCACTATGAATGTAGTAACAACAAAATGATTCCAATGAGCTCCATGATTCCCTTACCTTAAACAATATCCTAGAAAACCAAATATACATAGTCAAAAAATATTATGTAGGTCATGAAAAAAAATTTAATTAGAATAACACGATGAATCTATATGATCTATATCACCATGAAAAATTTAGCTATATTATTAAAACGTATAAATTTTTTATAAATTAATATAATTAGAAAAATATTTTCATTTTGAATCCTTTAGTTTTATTTTAAAATATTTGATACTCTAATATATAATAATATGTGTATAAAAATGATGATAATCTAGAGGGAAACAATAAAAACAGTCATATATTAAAATATACCAAGGTGAGTAATCAAAAAACTATACATAAATGAAACCAAAAGAACGAAATGTAATTAAGAACTAGATTGTAGGAATATGTAACGATCCCATTAAATTAATAATGACACGAAATAAGCATAAATCATATGATATCTTGACATATTATGGTATGTTAATATCACAACCATATCCCCTAGTGGTTCATCACTCACTAATGTTTTCATATGCCCACACCCGTGGTTTCAAAACTATTCCAGTGTTCTATGATTTCATCAAAAATATAATAATCAATTACCCAGATTTATGAAACATTTTATAAGGTTATTTATCACCAATATCATTTTTAAATTTCAATTTTTAGGTTCAAAATACATTTCATGAATTTTATTAAGAATTAGTTGTGAAAAAAATATTTTTATCCCAAAATACATTAAAAAAAATTTCACAAGACAACAATGAATTTATTTTCATAAAACATATGTCATAAACATAAAATCAATGAATTTCATAAATAAAACCCAATATATTTAAAAAACATAAGGTGGATCATGGGATACAACAATTTTATTGATAAAACTACCTTGATATTAATGAAAATGTAGTCGCCTTAGAAAATGAAGAATAGAATTAGTGTGACCAGGTTCTCATGAGCCTAGATCCAAAACAAAAATCATCAATTCTCCATGAAACCCTATTGTTCTAGAAATAATATTCCAATTTGGTTTTAATAAAACAAGGGGAAGTAAGATCAAGGACGGTCTAGAATGAGGGGAAGTGATCGAGTGGAAATCAGAACATACTTGAAAGGTATTCACAAAAAATTACTGAGAATCACCAAGGAACCTAGGATGGACCCCTATAGATCATCTAGAAGTATTTTTTGAGCTAATGATATATTAGGATTATATTAAACATAAAAAACAATAAGGGAATTATATTAATTTCCCAATTTTATGAAACTTATTTAGGGAACATAGTTATGCCACAAAATTAGAAAAACCATGTTCTAACCATGTCGTGGATTCTAAGCCTAGAAAACCATTGTTCAATATCACCTAAATATAGTCACATAGTTATGAAAACTTTAAAAAAATATGTGATATAGGATATCCCAAAACCATTCACCTCTATGATTTTCATGGACACTCACACAGTTATACAATCATTTCTCAAACTATTAAAATCATCATTTGAATGAACAATGATATAATGAAGAGTTTCCACTTTATTAGGAAATCTACGAACCTAAACTATACACATTGGATATTTTCCTAAAACATTAAATTTTGGACCCCTAACTCCCAAAAACCTCAAAATCAGATAAACTAAGATAAAAATAAAACATATATGTGCCTCATAGTTTGACACAATTCTCCCCACCATAAACATTTTCCCCCCAAAAGGATTTTTTGATTCTGGACTCAGAAAATGAGAACACAAATACTCTATCATTAATTATTTATTATCCCATATATCATGGATATACTACCTAAACATCCAAATTACAAATAATAAAATAATTTTCTTATCTTGAAACACCTTATCCTTACAATCCATAATCTTAATTGATTTCTCAACCACTAAGGTCTTGGGATCAAGATTAATATCCTCTTATTCAATCATATGTGAGGGTTCTAGTTGATACATTCTCAATTGGGAATAATGAAACACATCATGAATTGAATTAAATTGAGATATAAATTCCAATATATGATCCACCTTTCCATGTTGTTTCTTGATCACAAAGGGATAATAAACCCCAGTGACCTCATACCCAGCTTACCCAAATGATTATGTCCCAAATGATGTGACACCCTAAGAATAACATGATCACAAATTAAAAATTCTAACATGAGATTATGACAGTACACAGAAGATTTTGGATGAATCTAGGCTACCACTAACCTCTTTCAGATCAACCTCACCTTTTCAATCTTCTCTTAAACACGGATCAATCTAATGAAATATCTTTCTCCAAAATTAACCCAACATAAATGTGATATACATAGACACCCATACATGGTTTCAAGGGGATCCACTTTAATAGATGCTTGATAATATTGATACATATAAACTTAAGAAAAGGTAGTTTATTTTACCCTTAACCTTTCAAATAAAGAACACACACCAGAAGTAAGCCATTGGGACATTGGTAAAGGCTTCAACAAACTAACGGGTCTTTACTGATTCACCATATTTTTCTAACAAGTATGGCACTAGGACACAATGTTTTCAATTGGCCACCCCATCTTGAACCACCGATACTGACATCTTAAATCATGATACATATTTGTAGTCCCACTATTTATTGAAAAAAGGAAGATATTCACTATTCATCTAATCATAATTAGGAGATATTAGAATGAAAAATCAGCCATATTAAAATAAACCATCACCAAGATACCTAATCCAAACATCCAATGTCTCCCCAAAAGTTAGGAGAACCTACCCTTCAGTCTCATACACTTCCATTTTCATCACAACAAAAATAATCATCAATGAACACTCCTCTATTGAATTCTTAATAGAATTAGTTGGTTACATCCTTATAAACTCATAAGCAAAACAATTCCCCTTATAGTTTTATATAAAATACCAAAATTAAAATTTTGAAGATACTCCAACAAATTTCTCTTCCACAGGTTTATTTATATTTTGGAAAATAGATACTTTAGTCTCTTATGATCTGAATATAGAGTACACCATTACCCAATAAGATAGTTGTACTATGTATGAATATCATACATCCTTATAGATAACCCAATATCATAGTTATGATAACTCTTTGTGTGAGGATGCAATTGTAATTAGCCATATTATAACTCCATCATTCCCTCTGTTATACATGAGTAATCACAAAAAACATCATACCCCAAACATGGATCTAGAAAAATCAGAATTTGAGTAGAAGATAATCTAAAATTAATTTCATCATATGACCATTAACAATGCTCATTCCAATCAAACATGACAATCATATAGGTCAATATTATTTTAGAATATGCATTTTAGGAGAAATCATGAATGAAACACATGTAATATAAATATAGTCCCAATAATATTCTAATATTAAACACATTTATATGTTTCTCTAGAGAAATCATTTCTTAAATTATTTCAAGATTCACTAATATTCTTCTATAAGATATAACATAGCCCATAAACATCACCTCTAAGATCAAAAAATTAACCTTAGAAATATTATCATATAAATGATGTTCCTTCATTGTTTTGAGAATAATGTTCAGATGACTCTGTTATTCCTCATTTTTCTTAGATTATAGAAAACCAATTTCCACAAAAAAATATAAAAATCTTATAATTGAGGAAATATACATTTAATCAAATCCATAAACACCACTAGAGAATTGTTAGGCAAGATTTTATAACCCAATACTCAAAATTATAATACTTTCCCCAAGAGTCTATTTCAAGAATATCCTCTTCTTAAAGACTTAACTAATGGTACATTAAATGTTGATTAATATTAAAATACATATGGGATCCTTTAACTTGATCATAAAAATAATCAATCCTAGTAAAAGGGTAATTATTATTAATAATTAACTAATTATGTTTTCAATAATCTCTATAAAGGGATAGGTTTTTTTCTTTCTTTTAAAGAGAACTAGTGTAACCCAAGGTGGAAATCTATGATGAAAAAACCATTTAGCATCAATATATTCTAGAGAAATCTTGATATCCCTCAACTATTTAGTTTCCAATGATAATATAGAATATATATTTGTCACATCTTAGGTAGAAGGTAAATATAAAACCTGACCTCTCACTATGGTGGTAACCCATAAAAATATTTAGGAGACCCCATAGGGTACTCTCTAATAATGGTAGGAAGTGTTCTACTTAATCACTAGTCAACAACAAATAGATACAACATTTTAAACTTGTATGACATAATTTTTAATTCAGAAAAAACTTGACCTTCTCTCTTAGATCTTGAATCACACTCACCCTAAAATATGTGAGAAACCCCATCTCAAGCCAGAAACTAGACCTAACAATGGTAATATTTTATCTGTGATTTAAAACTAACCATATAGTATATTCCAATTATGAGGTTATAAATATCATGACCAAGAACTAGAAAATACCATATGACCTCATTGATAGTGATCAGAACATGGTACTCATCACATTTCAAAGAATGTTCCTTCCTTCTTCCCAAGGGAGTGGAAAGATCCACACTAAATGAAATAATATCATAGAACAATATAAATACATAAATATAATTAGATGATATAAATGAATTTTATTCACCCGTATTAGAAAAATATATTACTATAAAGGATGAAATAAACACTAAAACTCTCCTAATGGATTACCTTCCTTTAGATTCCAATAGGGCATATTCAGTTTCATAACGAAATCTGGACTCACCTCTTCCCTAAGAATTATCTCCTATGTTGGTACACCCCATTTTTATGAGAATGTGATCCATCACCCTTTTCAACATCAATATCTTCCTGATAGATTTTATTTAGAGTGGATCCAACTCTAATATATAGGTATTTTGTTCTACAAAAAATGATAAAGATGAATAGATTGTATTTAACAATGTAATGTTTTTTGTTCTCCTATAAATACTTTCTTAGTATTTATAGGTCTCACACACTAATAATAAATAACCTGGTGTTAGCTCAAAGAAACCATTGAAATTACTCCGGGCATAAATTGAGCACTCTTACAAAGTTTTCTTTTCTTTGTAAATGAAACACTCTAGATAGCCCCATCAATAACCAAAACTCCACCTAAACTAGTCTTCATATCTAATATTTCATTAGAGATAACTAATACATCAACCACCACATAAAAATTTTCTATCCATAATAGGTTCATCATTTAAAAAAAATTCCCTAAACTATTATCAAACCTCTAATATTTGAGTTTGTTATTAGAAACATTGTCAGGTGATAAGTGAACTAACTCGCTGAAGAAATTAGCATAATTAATAAATGAATGATCACATTTCTCCATTGTTAATAATCCATGAGCCTTAATCACTCAAAACATCTCATGATAAAACTATTTTTTAGAGACCTTCTTAATATTGTTCTATGTAATATCCTCATGCAACATAGCTTATATAATGGATTCCAACCATCTCTTTCACGGTCCTTCAATAATATATAGAGAAAAACCTACCTATCAGTACTTTTAAGTTCTCAAGGAGTAGAATATCTTATAAATCCATTCTATATAGTCTTTAGATTCATGGTATCTAATGTTGCAATAGAAGATATGTACATTTTTCTTGGTAAATTCTAAACCAAGATCCACCATCCATCCCTGGTTTGTAACACCCATCTGACCTAGAGTCTTGATTTTCTAGATAAATGATTCAACCAATGATGTATATACTATAGGATTCACCTATAAAATGTTCCTCACAGACTCCTCCCATTGATTTGTAAGATCTATTCTTAGAGTTATTATCAATATTGAACATAAGATAACACCAGATTAGTGAATAAGACAAGAATATACATTAATTCCCAAAAGACTTTAAGAATTTAAGGCTTTAATATATTAAATTTTAGAACAAATAAGACAATATAAGGTTCAAATAAGTAAACATAAAATATTAGGTTCTGTTTTAGAACAAAAATAAAATCTCAAAATTTGAGAAAAAATCCCAAATACCTATGGTAACTCAAAGCTAGATATGAAAGTAAGCATGTCAGACACCCATCTATATTTACCACTCTAGTTCTAATGGACTTAACTCCTCAAAAAACTAAACCAAAAACCAATACCATGAAATTTAATTACAGTTCTATCTAGGTAATTCTTTCGATACCAATTTTTAATGAACAATCCCAGGATGACATGACATGTCACCTAAGATGGCTCACGAGAAGGTGAAGTTCAACAAGGAAAATATAAATGGCCTCATGTATAATAGAAATGTTATAAGAAACATACTACATGGTTTATGAGTAAATATACATGGTATATTAAATCCAATCAAAAATGATAAATATAAAATTATCAAAACCAATCCCAAACACAAAACTACACCCCCATGTGATTATCTATCATCACAAACCCAACACACTATGAAGGAAACAATATCCAAGAAAATTCTTTGAGCTACACAAAACCATTACCCTAACCTATATAATACTAATAAGAATATTAATATTCCTAAAGGAATATGTAGGGTTTGATTAAAACACCCAATATGATACCATAATAAATCTATACAGTGTCAATCATTATGGTACATTAGGTTAAGATTAAAAAAACATGTTTATAAATATAATTCATTTGAAAATAATTCTAATATAAAATCCTTATGTTTTTTATTTAAAATAATTCATATACAAATTCATAAGAATATGTGTATTAAAATTAAAGACAATATTTAGGGAAATAAAAAAATCATATCAAAATAGATAAACATGTGTGAAAACAAAGTGATATATAAATGATAATAAGATCATGAAACAAAATTGGGTTCCAGCCTAAGTGAATAAATTATTATGATATGTTAGGAAAACTAAGAAATTATAATAATAATTCTTACAATATCTAATTTTATTAGGGTTTATCAGTATCAAACCCATATCCCAAAATGGTTCCACACTCAAAAAGTTTTCTATATGCATATGTTCAAGGTTTCCAAAATGTTCCCATTTCCTATGATTTATACAAAAATATGTTAAAACTTGTTGTAAATTTTTGAAAAACAATTCCAAATTAATTATGACTACTATGAATCATGAAAATCCATTATAGAGTAAAAATTTTCTTCGATGCATTTCATCGAGCACATTGTGTGCAAATTGTATTGAAAAAATCATTTAAAACAAATTTTACAAGACAACCAAGATATAGTTTTCATAAAAACCCCTCATATATTTTAAAAAAATGAATTTATAAAATCCATAAAATAATATATACATGAATACATAGTAAATAAAGTGATTGAACTATTTTATAGAAACACATACCTTGATAGCAAAGAAAACATAGTCACCTTCAAAAACAGATATTAGAATTCATGGAGATCAGGTCCTCATAATCATATATAAAATATTCACTATAAAATAACATTAATCCTTTCCATATTTACAATAATATCCCTATTGGGAACTATATAATCAATTGTATATGAGGTTAATGGAAGATCTATAAAGAGGAGAAGAGATCAGGTGGAAATCATAACATATATTGAGGAGATTAACAAAAAATGATCAAGAATCACCAAGGAACAAAGTAGAGAACCTTCTGGATTGTCATGGGGAGGATATTTTGATATAATCAATGGTTAATAAGATATTATACTTAATAATTACCTACGTATTTTGGGTAATTTTTCCATTTTAAGAAACATGTATCGGGAACATGGATAGGCTACATAGCTAGACAAGCCATCTGTTGAACATGTGATAGATTCTACTAATAGACAACCATGTCGCATATTAACCTAATAATTGCCACATTTTTAGATAACCCATTCACAATATGAGAAATATCTATTTATCCAAACCCATATATCTACATGTTTTTTCTGGTAACTTACACGGTTATACAAACCATTATCTACCCATTAAAATATACACTTGAACCAATAGATCACAGGTTTATGGTTATTACACTATTAGAAATAAAATTTCCAAAATTTTCCTCTTCATATTTTCCCCCAAAACTCTAAATTTTCTACCCAAACTCTTGGAATACTCTAAAATATCAATAGTGATAAACTATTACAAAAACAAACGTACTTATGACCTAGAGGGCATCAAAATGAGGATAAAAATTCTATATTCTTGTCCTTATCAAAACATTTATACATGAAGTTAAAAGGAAATTAAATAGAAAATTAAATAAGAGTGAAATTAAAAAAGTAGTTATGAAGGTACTATCAAATTCATATAACCCAAGATACAAGTCTGCAAGATCCAATTAAAAGAGATGATGAAAAAATTGATCACTATTTTAATAGGATCAATGATATTAATATAAAAAATTAGGCTTTTTTGGGAAGTTTGAAGACACCATCATTATTGAAACAATATTGTGTGATATTCAGATTAGTTTGATTTAGAATTACATTCCCTAAAAGAAATATAGGATTAGACAATCGATGAGTTACACCACATACTTATAGATTATGAGATGAAGAAACCTTTATCTTTCATTAATAAAAAATATTAGATGGAATTAAATCCATTTGGAAAATAATTATGTTATTATAGGTTGTATAATCAATTGATTTATATGTTAAGGGTGCTAAATACATGGGTGAAATAATTAAACTTATATCATGATGATTAAATATGTTTAAGAATAACGGAAAATAATTGATCACTAAAGTATTGTAATATTTAATTTCATTGACAATTTTTCTATGATTTCCCAAATATTAATGTTTATAAATCTAAATTTATTGAGGAAGAAAATAAATTTTAAAAAATAAAAAGTGAAAGAAGATAAAGAATTACTCTAGAAGTAGGTAGATAAATTTGATGGTAAAACATGAGAAATATGATTCATTAATAGGTTTATATTCATATTATGAGGTTATTTTTATTTCTAATGTTGAAAAAGGTAGATGGGGTTTTGTTTAGTGGTAATCACCCCATAATCCTACAAGAAAAAGGGGGTTTCAAAACCCATTGGGGCAGTACTATATCAGTATTGTATAGGACTGTAGCTGTAGCGACAGTAGCAATGGTGGGCACTGTAGCGGCCGCAGGTCACTATAGCGGCGGCAGGGTACTGTAGTAGTGGTGGATACTGTGTCGTATTGTAGCAGGTAGAGAACTATAGCAGTACTTTTCACAGAATGGTCTTTGGGTGAAATATTTGGGCCTACAAGCCATGTAATAGGCTAAAGGCCCACTGGGTCTTCTGGATATGTAAAAGGTCTCCCTCTACCCAGTTAAAAGAGGTCTTTTCTTTTCTTCAAATAATAAATGAGGCTTACACCCCAACCTTTAAAAAATGATTAAAAGGGATCTTATTCATCAAGAAATTATGATGATGGTGATTAAATAACAGAGAGGGAATTTATATTAAAATGTAATTTTGATGTTGATTTTGATGAAATAAAAAGTTAATGGAATAATAGAAGAATATTATAAAATTAAAATAAGATTTCAATTATTTAGAAGGATGAGTATGATTGAGAATAGATAGTATGTTTAATTAATGAAAAAATAAAATATTCAAAGTGGATGAAATTTAGAATACCTTAAGTAAATATTAATAAAATCTATCCAAAATTGATTAAGAAATTACGATGACACAATGCATGTGTATGTTAGTACAAGGTGAGACGAATAAATTTATAGAATACATAAATAAGTAAATTAAGGTAAATGCTTACCTTCTCAATATGGTGAGAAGAGGGGTCTAGGGTAACAAGGTTAAACAACCCAAATTTATTTAAATAGTAAATATCATATTTCTATCTATGAAAGTGTGAAAAGAATATGTGAAAATTTGTACAAAAAAATATTAGTTGTAATCTTCCATAATAATGAAATTGGTGAATATACCAAGGGTTCAACTACAACCTTATCAAAATAACTGTTAAACAAATGAAAAAATAGTCCTTAAAATGTTTGGATAGATGTACTACAAAGATGTGAGATCATAAATTAGAGGCTATTATTAGCTTCAATGAAGTTATAGATATAAATTTTATTCTTTTTTATTTAATATGACTCTTGTAGTAATGGGGTAAAAACTAAGGGTGGATCTAGTGAAATAAGAGAGATAATTAAAAAGTGAAGAAAAAACTATAACATATCATCATAAGATTTTTCCACTTAGAATATATTTTGATACCTATTAGAAGATTTTGGTATAATTGGATAGGAAGGTCACAAAGTTATGATATGCATGACTATAATACCTAGATAGGTCTCAAATGTATATAAATAGAAGTCATGAATTGATAATTCAATTAATAAGATAAGTTAAAATTCAAAATAAGGTGAATTTGTTAACAAAGGATGAATCTAAATTAGTCTAAACTAAATTTATATTTCCAAGAGAATGGATAAATAAGAAATGGTTGTTAATGTCAAAGTAAAACAAATTCTTACATAAAACAATGTTATAATTCATGATAATATGTCACTAATTTTTAGTAAAAAATATACCTGGGTAGTCATATATATGCGGGGAAACAAAAAACCATAAAAAGATGTGTAAAAAATTAGACAAAAATATAAATTATATGAACATTTGTATGAAAATATTAATAGATTAAGAAGAATTTTAATGAATTAGGTTCACGAATCTAGTAATAAAACTGTATTAAAATTTAATTTGGAGAAACATGTTTCACCAAAAGAGTTTGATCAAGGAAATAATATGCGTGAGAAACTTATTACAACTATTGATAGGGAAATAAGTACTGATATTGTAAGGATGTGTTGTCCAAGTTTTAGAGGAAACTATCAATCTCAGAGATACTTTTGAGGAAAATAGATACACATCATTATTCATTATTTATTATATCTAATGTTGTTAAAATTCATAAAATAGAATAAGTATAATGAAGGCCATAAAAAATATAAAAAATTATGGTATTCATAATTTTTTATTCGACCAATCATAAATAATATATTTTTCTTCATCCATAGGGGGGGATAAAAATAATAATGAAGCTATCAAAATTCACAGGCTTGGTGAATATGTACATTTTTAAAAACCCCATGAAATATGTAGTAGGAGGTATTGTAACCAAATTTAAATTCATAATTTTTTATTATATTAAAAGTTTATAAAAAGGGGGAGTGTTGGTTGATGTTATAATGTGATAAAGGGGGATTATTTTTCATTCAATTGAACTTTTTTGATAGATTTTTGAGATGAGTGCGTGTTATTTATCTTTATTATATAAAATTTTGTGAAACAATCCCTAAAATAGTTTTAGGCATTTCATTGCATCCATGTTATTTTATAGAAAATATGAATGACCATGGTTATGCAAAATTATTTTATACTAGGGGATTTCCTGTGAATAATTATTATTTTCCATCTAAATGATCTCTTCTTGGAAACACATGTGATTTCATCATTCACTCAAGGGTATATTAGATTTCTTTATTAAGATATTAATAGGGAGAAGATAAATTGATTTATGAGATCCTTCAAAGGTAGAATATGTGATGAGATGACCCATTGGGTTGACATTTTCATTTATTTTCAATAATGGGGAGAAAATAGAATCCATAGGATTAAATATATTGATATTTTTGGTTATTGGTATAACCAATAAAATTAAAGGGGGATATTTTATTTCTCAAGTAAGAATTATGTTTTTTAAATGATCCAATTTGTGGCTCCCAATTAAGAATTTTCATTGTTTTAAAGGAGTAAATATTTGTTTAGTGGAGAAATCCGGTGATGATTCATAGAAGATTGTTATGGATTTATTATTGGGAATTAGATGTCTTGTTTGAAAAATAATATATGTATATATGTTAAGTGAGATATTATTATTCATGAATTTCAAGTTATTTTTTAAGGCTTAATCATGGAGTTATGAATATGTAAGATTCAATAAAAAGTGTAATTGAATTTGATGATTTATTTTATATTCCAAAAAGAAATAAATGACATGTGTTCTTAGAAGTATAGGCACTATATACATCATCTTTAATGACTTTATGTGTTGATTAAAAAATGGATAGTGATAAGTTGCGGATGCCCTAGGCCAAAGTGATGCAATTATGAAATTTATAGATGTTAATTGGTCTAATTACCAAGCAGTTACTTCAAGAATTTGATCCAAAAATTTGGTTTATCTAGACTAAGACACGATTTCAATTTTGATGTATATATTTTATCCAAAAAATTGAGAGAAATATATAATGATTAATCGTAATCAATTATCTTGGTTGATTTATTGGTCATTCGATCAATTTGATGGTTTTTAATGTGGTATATTTATATCTTTTCCAGGAGGTCAATTGGTTTTTAATATGATTGATTAATCTCCATTGTTTATTTAAGGTTTATTCATGTGGTTGATCTACTTCATATGTTTCAATTCCATGTTCTACGGGTTTTTCATACAATCACATAGTGTGGTTGATCCATTTATTTGGAAATTCCATTACTACAACCAATCCCATTGGTAAGTCACATACTAAGTGAAATGAAACCTTATGGGTGAAAATATATGTTTATTTATTTTGGATAATCTAAAATATTAGTACCTTATTCATTATGTTATATTCTTCACTGATCATTTATCACAGGAATATTGTAATTTAGTCTTAGAATCATGTTATCGAACTGATTATGGTTATTTTATATAGAATGATGTAGAACATATAAAAAATTCATACATCTGTATGGAAGGATATTTATACAAAATTAATGAAGAATATTTTATATAGTATAATGAAGAAAAAAAACCTGATTAATTATGTGATTTAAATGATTAATCAATCATGTATTCAACAGGATTTATATATAATTAAATTCGACAAAATTATCATATCATGATAATTTGATATTTTAATATCAAGTGAGAGAATAATAAACTTTGGGTATTCAAAATATATAGAAGAAATATTTGAAAATGTATTTCTAATGAGTTTTAATGAATATTAAACAAAAAATTTTATTATTGATTTATTTAAGATGAGATCTCATATGTCAAAAATGATGGTGTTTCCATATTTCAAATACGGGAATAATATTCACGTGATATAATTTTATGTCATTATAAACATATACAATAAAGTGAAAAAACTATGTTAAGGATAGTTTTGATTACTCATAGATATTATGTGTGAGAATATTGATTACCTTATATGATCAACTATAAAAGCGAAAAAAAGAGTTTGAATAAGGGGAGATCAATTTCGGATAATGAATAAATATTGCAAAGGAATTCAAAAGTAATCGGAGGAATTATATAATTATAGATCTAAAGTGAGTTATGATACTTATAGTGTTTTTCATTATTGATAATTATAGAAGTTCATTAAGCTGCTTTACATAAGCATATCTATCAAATCATCTATTCATATAAGAAGATTAATTCACATTATTTTAGAATAATCTTGGATCATAGAAATAATTATACATGAAAATCGTGTTGAATTAAAATATTGAGACTGGGGTGTTTAATGATTTTAAAGATTCTTATTGTTGGTGTGTCTAACCAATCACTTGAGGAATAAAACTAGGGTTTCTAACTAATCACTAAAGAAATATACCTCAGTTGTATAACTAGTAATATCCACTTTTGTTTAAGAATAGCTTTTGGGGGTTTTGTACAACATGGAAATGAGTAGCCTTTTATACTAAATATTGTAAATATTATGTTTTGTTCTCATTTTCATCACTTCAACACATGGGGTCATACATTGGGATAATATTAATAGGATTTGAAACATTAATAGGTTGAATAGTTTTAATTTAAAATGATAATAATTAAAACATGTATTCCACTATTCACCCCCATCATTGGTCAATCTAACTTAGAGTACTATATATGATAAGTATATAAATACTATATAATTATCTTTATGAAAGAAAGAACACATAAAATTAATGTGGCATATAACATCCAATGAAATGTTGGATATCGTAAAATATATGTATGAGGAAAAATCCAAGATCAGGTAATAAAATATATGTATTTGGAGTGATAATTTTGAAGAGATCCATATTTCATAAGATGAGGATATTTATAGCTATTCACCCAGGTGAATGAAATAGTTTGTCAGATTAGAGGATTTGAAGATAAGCTGGAAGATTGTATATTTGATTAAAAAACCTAATGAGATTACTTCCTGTATGTTTTGATCTATGGAATTATTTATCAATGATAAATAATATCTTACACTTGATTAGATTAAAAAACTCTTCTTAACTATGAAATTATAGCACCATTTTATATAATAGTATAAATAAGAAGTGCAGTTAAAATATATAAAAAAATTAATGGTCATGATGGAGTATAATGAGTCCTCTGGGTATTTAAAAAAAATTGTGAGTGATAAAAATATTGTCATGTATAGTTATTTTATCTCTAAACTTTTATGAAAAATTTATTAGGAAATGCAATGGAAGAGTCACACTCAAATGTTTTAAATGTAGACAAGTTGAGAGAAATTCAGTTGACTACCCAAATATATTTAATTGTGTGATGTATGATGATGATGAATATGTAAAAGGACATTCCATAATATTTATAAGAAAATCATCTAAATATTAAAAGATTTGTAAGGATATATAAACAGAATACAACAAATAATTAATAGAAGCATATAGGGTAAAGAGTAATAAGGCTATTCTTCCTAAATCAGTTAATCATTAGAATATTGTTCCATAAATGATAACAATTCCATGGAACAATACAAAAGGTTTGATGAAAACACAAATAGTGAAGGATAAAATAAAGAGGAGACGTATGTGGATCATATGTTGAGAACTAATATTATGGTGTGTCTTTAGGGAAACACACAATGAAAAATAAAAATCAAATCACTCAATAAATATAATGTTAAAATAAATAAATATGTTGAGAATTTTAATTAGAGACAATCTTAATAAATTTATATGATAAATCTTCTCAAAGTGAAATTAACTAAGTAAGAAATAACAATAAAAGAAAGTGAATGGAAGATGAATTCTCAAGAGGAAGAACATAACAAGGTTTAATCATGATTTCTTATAGACAATAAGCCACATGGAAAAATAAAATAGGTCTATAAAAAGGATTATAAAGTAAATTATTTTCCCCCATCCAAAAAAATTAGATTTTATATTATGTATATTCTTGTAAAATATACACCTATTATATCTAAAATTAGAATCCTTATTTTACCTAATATTATATATACAAAATGAAAAACATTGAAAACATTGCATGAGAAAAAAACCTTATAAAAAGGAATATATAACCAATTTAGTGGATAGTATTAAAAATAAGTAAAATGATACAAACCCAAAATTGAATAAGGATGAAACTTTATTTAGATAGTAAATATAACATCAAAATAAGAATCAGCAGTTTTATGGAGGAATTTGATACAATGTTTGATATTGGTTTTGTGGAATTTATGGACACAAACATTATAGTTTTTTGTATTATTTATCTTCAATTGGAATTTAATAAGGCCAAAATTAAAGGGTTTTATTAAAAATATAAAAAAGGTATGAAGAAAAAAAATTGAATGAATGAACACCCATGGAACCTATCCATAACATGTTTGATTGGAATAAAGAGATTTGTGTAATATGGGACCTATAATTCCACAACTAATAGAAGTGTATGAACTTTATTAGAGGTTAATTATAGAGAATTTATATGGTAAATATGAATAAATAGAATTATAAGTCTAATAAGTCACTTATTATTAAATTCTCACTCAATCCCAACATGAAGAGAAAGACATGGATATGTGAAATTGATTTCCCACCACACATGATATAAAAACTAAGGTATTGGAAAATATATAATAGTAGTTTTATGTTTATTTGACCATTGGTAATGAGATATCATTGAAGATAAGTTGAATTGGTTTAAATGATATTGAAACACACATGTAGAACTAACATTATGTTTTATTTATTGATTGACTCAAGCATAATATTCTGATTGTGATCCAAATTTGTGATGAAGAAAATGAGTTGATTTTTAAGAGAAAAATATTCCTCAGTAAAATAATTAATGATAGAAGAATCATAAAAAATTGATAAATAAATAGTGGCAATATATTTTAGAATGAATATCCATGTAATTTGGGCCATCTCAATGAACAAAAAAAAAAGAAAATAGTCTCTGGTAAACAAGAATTATTGATTTTAGATAAAAGAATATATAAAATGATTCAAAATAAAATGTTATAAAAGATCTAAAAAAGTTATTGGTGACAAATATATTTTTTATAAATCTTTTCATAATCATAATATGGTACAATTAAAGATTAAATTAGTTTCTATGAAATCAAATATATAGATTTATTGGAATCAATAAAATTTATTTGGATGAGTGAGACACTTACAATGCCCCATGTCAGTACAAGATCTCTAATTCCAAGAGATGTATGAATTTTCAAACTAATGGGTGACTTGATTTTGAAATTGGATTTAGAATTTAATTCTGATGGTTGATACCCCTTAGAGAAGTTATTTGGATACATATCATGTACAAATTGCTAAAATAATGCTTTGATGTGTTTCTAATGAATCCCATCGTTGTTGGGATACTACATTAAAAAACTGATATATCCATCAGCTGACCAATGGTTGGACAATAGAACCCCCCACACAGGGGTTCCATCGGCTAGATGGTAAATTCATGCAGTCTATACCATGATATTTATAGAATAACAATGCATACCCCCATGTTAATAGGTCAAGTAACTATTTTCCATTGTTTGATCTAAAATGAAAAAGGGTCTCATCCCCCATTGTTATAATATTCAATCCTCACAAGGCGGTGTTTTGGATGTCTTATTAATGAATATACAAGTTATTTGTTTCCATTTCTCGTCAAATTCATCATCATTTTCTTATACCCAATAATTTTTTTTTATTTTTTGGTTTGGAATTTAAATATGATTCCAACTTAGCATGGTGGAATCAACTAACTACAATGGGAAATTTCTTCATCGTTGATAGAGTATGTATCATTGTTAAAATTTCCTATTATGTCTTGGGGTTTCATTATATTATTATGTAATATTGATTTATCTTGGGATTTTCATTAATTTTATTGTGAATTAATCATAGAATCTGTTTAATTTGTTTGGGTTTTGGATTAGGTTATCAACGAGGGTCCTTAATAAACCTTTCATGAATTTTTATCAAGGTTTTAATGTGATAGGATCATCAATGATTTGAAATAAAATTATAACCCTTTTCGATTAAATTATTAATCAAAAAATTAATAATTAATTAATTATTAATTCTTGGAATATTTTATGATATTGGGTTATTGAAACGGGATTGGATGATCATCTGTGAAGTATGATGTGATGGATAAGACTTGGAATCTAAGGATAGACCTTGGAAACAAATGTTAGAATCTATAATGTAGGTAGGTGGTATTTCGTACAAGACCATATTATCTTATGATTTCTTATATGGTATGATATTTGTTGGATCACCAATGTATGTAGTTCCCTTTTGTGTAATTATAATTCTTTTAATTAAATTAGATATCTGATTTTATAGTGTTTAATTAATTGAAATCCCAGAATTATATGAGAAATCTCTTAGACCACATTATTCGTAAGGCACCAACATATCATATATTTAATTGATGGGTGATTTTGTTACCATGGTATAAGTTTTCCTTGAAAATGATAATCCTTATTGTTGATATCTATTTTAAATCAGAGTGGTTATATAATACATGAACTCTCTATAAGACTTAAAACCTCCATGAGAATGTTCAAGTTGACCTATATCGGTTATCCTGAGTGGGCTAAGTAAGGACCATTGGGTTTGTGGTAATAACCAATGGTGAGGGATCCTCTGTGATATTTTTTTACTATAACTAGGTGGATATACCATGGTGAGACTAGATTTCGGTTGGGTGGATGGCCCAACTTTAACAAACATGGGGTTCGAGATGGGATTTTATCCATCTCTTTAGTAGGTGGCCTATGAGGCATACCCATATATCCCATGAGGTTGTGCTATGTTATGACAGTGCAATGGACCAAGAATCCCCTTATGTAGTGTGTTATGACCTGGGTGAATTTAATCAAATCAAGGATACAATTGGGGTACCTCACTCCCTTTATTTACCTAGATGTCCCAAAGTAAGGTTCCTATCTCTAGATATGATTTTGTATACTTGAGTATGTTCCTAGTAAGAGAATGTCCGTGAAAAAGAGTATATGAGATGTGAATTGGTAATTTCATGTATTAAATGGGACACTAATCCCATGGTATGCCTTATGGGACTGTGATGAGGTATGGAATATTATTTTGATGACTGTGGGTTTTACCTTACAACCCTAGTTATTTTCTGAGTTGAGAAGTCTATAGTGGAGAAGGTGGATCAGGCATGTGATTGAGCCATTGTTTCTTTTTTTACTTATTTGTGATGTGATGTTGAGATAATGTATTCTCTAAGATGGTGTTTTATTTTGGAAGTCAATATTCTTGGCCTTTGGATGGGTATGTTAGCCATGATACCATACAATACCATTAGGATGGGTATATTATCCCCGATTGGTTATGCCCACATTCCATAGGGATGGGTATATTATCCTATATTTACATGCACTCTATGGATTATCGAGGGATGTGTATATTTTCCATAGATGGTATTTCACTTGATGTTGTTGATCTATTACATGGGGATGTGTATATTACCCAAAGAAATCATGTTCTCTACAGTTCACCTAGGATTTCCTGGAGATTGGCCTAAGGGCCTTACTGGTTGGAACAGTCCTCACGACATACTTAGAGAAACCCTGAAACTGGTCAAAGTAGCTATAGTCAATTGAGGTCATAGTTATAAGGATCAAAATTGGTTGGTACTTAGAACATGGGATGGAATGTTCCATGTGATGTTATTGAAAACATCCTCACACATATCCAAATTAGTTATTGTGATGGTTTATTTAGTTTTTTAATTTTGTTTTATAATTTACTTATTTATTACATCTGGGAATGTTACATTTACATATCAATACATATACTAGCTATTATGAGACCACAATTATTGTTAACTACTGAGATTTTTAAAAACATCATGCACATGCCTCCATTACCAAGGGGTACTTGAGTAGCTCCCACATGGTTATTGTAGGCACATGTATGGCTGAACCCTATGTCCAGGTTGTTATGTTTGAGTAGGTAACCTTTGATCAGTTCAAACATTTTGATGAGGTATGACTCATTGTGGTAGGGGTCCTCTATTTTTTCTGTTTTGTTTTGTTTTTTAATCCATGTTTTTGATCGGCATAGTGGGTGATTATTCTTCTAGTATGGCTATATGAATCCACATCATTTTGTTGTCAAAAAATCTTATTTATTTATTTTATTTTATATAACACAAAGGATTTATTCTATTGATGGTTTATTTTCGTTATCTACATTTTATTGAAAACTTTGATACAGTGAGTATAGTCTCATCACAATACCACTTTAGACCTCAACTGCTAGGCGACACACTCTAGTGTATGAGGAGGCATACTTGAGGTAATGTGGTTCCACTAGTCATGTATTTATTCATGACTGAGCTAGGAATGGATGCAAAAAATTGAAATAAAATACATTTTTCTATTTTTTACTCTTTTTCTAGTTAATATATAAGAGATATCATACTGTGTTAGAACCTCTGATGGAACCCAGAGTAGTTCTTCACAACCACCATTACTAGTGGAGGACTAGATTACCATTTGTACTGGATCATTGTTTTTTGGATGATGTTATTAAATTTATTGTAACTTTTACTTAGCGTGATGCACATGTGCTTTGAGATTTAAGACTTATGATTTATTGGAATTTTTGCTCATGAAACATAGGAAATAATTTAGTTGTGATTTTTCTCTTATACCAATGAGGAATGTGGAATCCAAACATACATCATTAACAAAAAATTGGATTTAAAAGACTTTTAGGGGTCCTGAGAGTGTAATTTTTATCACTAATGAAAGGATTATATATATTATATTTTAGAAAATACTACAATAGTTTATTTGTATATAAGTACTTGGTGGAATTCTACTCATCCAGGTCAACCATTAAATGTATTTCCATTTGATATCAGTTCATATGGATTTATGGTGGTATTCTCAAGATGATGTATACATAACCCCTTGGCGAATGGGTTGTGGAGTTATCATATTAGGCCAATGAATCCATATGTTGACATCATAGTAAACCCCTTGTGGGATAATGTTATTAATGTTCAATTATTTAATTTTCTAGTGAAAAAATTTAGAGTTTTACAATATATATTGGAATGGAATTTGACAAATTGAGATACTGGTTTTGGTTTACCTTAATATCCATCAACATGTAAAATATCATTGGTTATAAAATAATTTAACCGTTGAGTGGTGATTATCTAAGGATTAATTCCATAGGTGGATACATAATGATAAATAGTTCCTAGGGGCTAGGGGTTTTGGTATGTGATGTTGTTTATATGTATATATAACTCATGTGTGGGGGTGGTGGGGTATTTTTTATTTCATGGGATACTTGATAGGGGGTTTGAATGGAACCCATGATCTGTGACTTGTATATGATAAACCTTTTGTAGATTGTTTGTCTTATGTGTTACTTGGGTATTCATGTGGGGGATATATTGATTCTCATGCGTCATGGCATTTTGTGATGTTTGGTTAGTGTTCTAGGTGGAAGGACCTAGATACCTAGAGATACGACTTAGTGTTTAGTGTTTCTGAGCCTTTATAGTGATAGAGGGAAACTAGTGAAATGGTTTAGACCAAGATTATTGGTTCCATTTAGGAATAAATAAAATGTAGGTTATTGTTTTTAGGATTGATGCAAAAAAGGTTCTAGAGAGCATATGGTATACTCATTTGGATTCTATTATTAATTTTTCATCATGAAAGGAACCTATATTGTAGGTTCTTAGAACATTATGAACTGGGGTTACATTGAATAAAGATGTGTTTTTTTAGGGGAAGGATCATTTAGGTACCTAACCTATTTTTTTGAGATAGAAATTATGACTATGGTGAGAGAATAGGTATGAACTTATTTCATGGAATGAATTTGATGGTTGAACGTTCATGTGATGAAACCTATAATTGGTAAGGTAATTAATTTTGAAGAGTTCCAATTGTTCACCCAACATGATGAGATCAGAATCCATGAGGAGTATTCTCAATGTTTAGGAAAATGATCCTTGCCTAGTGGTTCACAACCCTTGAGATCATGGGCCACATATTACGATGGGATAGTATGGGAGTGTACACTCACCATATTATGTGGTAGTGAGCCAATGAGTGCTGAAAGAATGTGCTTCTGGTTAAATTATGAATATTTTATGTCCTTGAGTATGCCAAGGATCAATGAAAATATTGACAAGATGCTTATGGGCATGGTGTCTCAATGCTTCTGATGAGATAAAGGAAATTCCTCTATAATGGGGGTTGTATTTGAAATCGATTGGGTATAGTGAAATAGTCAATACATGAGTGAAACTGGAGATGGAAGGAGCATAGATTGGGAGGAGATGCATGAATGTTTGATAATAGAACCTATTGATAACGTTCTTCACGTATGATATAACTTAAGTCATATATTGGGTAGTGTATATCATTCATTGGAGTGTGATGCCTGTAGGTTTCGGGTGCAGTAGAAGCGCGTTGGTGGGTGTACCCAACTTTTATTTTTCCATTAACAATGATCAATCTGAGCTCCATCATGATAATAAAATGTCAGATCTTTGGAATAGAACACATAAAAAAATAAAAGGAAGGGAGTCTGGGAACTATAAATAGGATCATCATGTGTTTGTTATAATTAATTTAATTAAAAAGATAAGAATTACCTTGATGGAATTCTATCTCTGTTGATGTTTCCAGTCACGATCTGATATGATCCATTGTTACGTCGTAGAATCCAAGTGTAGGCTTCCTCTAGAAATGATCCACACGTACTTTAAGTATCTCTGGATGTCGTTTAAGGGATATCCGTGTGCTAGCGTGGAAAAGCCTTCACTTGTGATGTCCGCCTTCGATCGCTTTGATCTGGTGGAGGAGGATCTCTCTCTCAAAGATTGAGAGTGTTCTTGGATGAAAATAATTCTCTCTTGGATTTAGGGCTCTCTATAGATCCATTGTGCACCCCCCAATGGATAGGTTAATGATGACTAAATAATCGGGATTTTAATTACCTAGAATAATAAAATGAATTAATTACCTGAAATCATTTATTCATTTAATTTAATTCATATAAATACCCCATGTATAATAATAACAGTTGACTATTATTATTACTAGACATGAACCCAGCGAATTACACCTAATATTATTTAACTAAATAAATAATATCTTCTCTCACAAGTCACCAGAAAAACTACCTAGCGTGTATATTAACATACATGATGTGTACTTTTGTTTTTCCATTTTCCGTTATTTCCTCCAAAACATTTATTAGACCTTGAATAATGGCTATTTATTTCTTAAATAAATATCATTGAATTAATCTCTAAAAAATATATTTTTTCTCCCACAATATATTCTCTCGAATAACTACTGTCAAAATAAATTCTATCATGAATCCTTTAATAATTATTAAACCAAAAAGGGGAATAATCTTTATTAAACTTGTTAAATTAATATTTAACTGAGATACATGGACACACTTATTGTATGACCCTCTAGGCCTCTTTCTTAGTTGCATTAAATGGATCGTGGCTAAAGTCCAAGGTTAGCATCTAGCAATATGCCTAGACACCCATAGAGAAAGATGTTAATGCTGCCATGACGTGTCACCTCCTACAAATGCTTACCGTGTAATGTAATCCTTTTTTCTCAATATCTCGAATCATGTGGGTTTCATGCTACTGTCATCAACCCATGTTCTCGATCATTCTTTATTTGACTTTTTGGAATTGAAATTTCCCATTCCTCACCATGGCCATGGATTTATTTAGGCTATATAAATTATATAAAAGGGCATGAGATATCTATTTACGTTATGGAACAGAAGGGAAAAATCCTTTCTTGCCTTATTTATTAATGAAGTATTACTCGTGACACACCCAACATATCCTGCCTCGCTGCGAATAGTGTGTCATCACCATTTTCATCAATACTTCTAAGTGCACGAGTTGTGATACCCATTAATAATAATCTTAAAGTCTAAGGACAAAAACACACTTCTGCAGGTCAGAATATCCAATGACACTATGAAATTTGGATTTCCCTCTAGCGTGTCTCATTCTCATAATATTCTCCTAGATATTACAAAGAGTGCACACCATGATAATTTGCCTCAACATTTTATGAGTCCTCACCCCTAATGGAATATATTATTTGTGTCACTAAAATAACATCATCTGTCCATAGAACATATATTCAAAAACAATGTTATGGAACTTTAAGGTTCTCGTCATAGCAGGGATCCGTTGTGACCCTTTAATGCAACAGTTATCCATAGCACATTATCACATGAGTTGTCATGAAAAATCAAAATAAAGATGTGATGAGGTATTTATTAATGAATAATGTAAAAAGTAGTTGGTTCTAGTACACTAACTCCAACATAATCCCACTTGGACTAGAGAAAACTGCTAAAAACCATTGACCCGCTAGCTTTCACAGGATATTCATGCTTATTCTAAGATAGGCCTTTAGTCATGGGGTCCTCCATGATCTCTTTAGTGGACACTCTACTCACTGTAACTTCACCAATTTGATTTAAATCCATAAAGAGGTGATAATTTTAGAGTATTTTCTTTGTATGTTCACGTAACCTTGGTTCTTTTATAAGATCCACCACTGTATTATTATCACAATACAATGTGATAGGATCTTTAATACTAGGAACCACATCAAGCTCTTGGAAAAAATTCTGAATCTAGACAACTTCCATGGATGCATCAGAAGCCACTATATATTCATACTTCACTGTAGAATCGGTGACAACTAGTTTCTTTGAACTATTCTAACTCATAGCTCCTCCATTGAGACAGAAAACATATCCAGATTGTGACATCAGATCATTCTGATCTGTCTGAAAACTAGCATCAATATACCCTCTGCTGACAAGATCCTCATCTCTTCCATACACTAGGAACATATCCTTCATTCTTCTTAGATACATAATAATAGTCTTAACAACATCCCAATGTTGTTCTCCTATATCTACTTCATATCTTCCAAACATACTCAGTGAATAGGCGACAAAAATCTTGATACGTAACATGGAATACATGATTGATCCTATAGCCAAAGTATATGGGATCTTACTCATATTATCTTTCTCTTATTGTGTTTGAGGACACATTTTCTTAGAAAGATGTAGGCCATGTGACACTAGAACCAATACCCTCTTGTATTGTTCTATACTAAATCACTTTACTATCCGGTCAAATTATATACCCTGACTTTGTCCAAGCAACCTCTTTGAACTATCACAAACGATCTTGATCCCTAGAATGTAGGTTGCTTCACCCAAGTCCTTCATAGAGAAACACTTGTTCTATGCGTCCATAACTGACTGTAAGACTAGTACATCATTTAAAATATGTAATATGTTGTCAATATATACTACTAGGAGAAAAATCTCATTCCAATTAAACCCCTTATAAACACATGTCTCGCATTCATTTGTAATGAAACCAAATTCCTTTATGACTTCATCAAATCGAATGTTACATGACCTGGATGCTTTAATTAATCCATAAATTTATTTCTACAACTTTTAAACCCATTTGGATTGAACTGGTGTCATAAACCATTTTGGTTGTGTCATATAGACATCTTCCTAAAGGTTCACATTAAGGAATGTTGTTTTGAAATCCATCTTCAAAATCTCGTAATCATGGTAAGCTTCTATGTAAAGTATGATTCTTAAGGATTTAAACATGGAAACTGGAAAAAAGGATTCATCATAGTGAATTCATTGATGTTGTATGAATCCTTTAGCCACTATCCTTTCTTTATAGGTGCTAACTTGACCATCCATGTCCAGATTTCTCTTGAATACCCATTTTCATCCAATAGGCTTTACATCAACCAGCTCATTGAACAGAACCCAAACTTGGTTCAGATACATGGAATCCATCACAAAATTCATAGCTTCTAGCCTTCTTGTAGCTTCTAAGCTCTCTAATGCTTCCCTGTGAGAGAGAGTTTCATCGTATTCCAACAATAATGATTCACCTTTTTTTGTGACTATAAAATTTAAATCTCTCTCGTTCCCTTACTTCTCTTGAGCTTCTACGCAGTACTTGTGTTTCTGTAACCTCTTCCACAGGGACCTATCGAACTTGTTCCTGTACCAACTCTTGTGTATCTTGAGAATCAACTTCTTCTAAGTCAATATTGATCCCACTATCCTTTTTGAGTATGTGATCCCTCTCATGAAAGATGACTTGTCTGAAGATAGTGAATTTCTTGTCTGAAGGGTTATATAGGTAAAATCCTTTCTTTTCCTTAGGATATCCTATAAAGATACACTTTCTGCCCTGAGGTGCTAGTTTGTTGCTTAAGAAGGCCTTAAAAATTCCTTTCATCCCCATACAAGTGTGTGAGACAAAATGGGTTTATTTTCATTCCATATCTCATAGGGAATTTCATTTTCCCACTTATTTGGTACTCGGTTTAATGAGTATGTTGCAGTTTTTAATGCATATCCCCAAAAGGATAATGGAAAATCCGCATGACTCACCACCAACCTCACCATGTCCAACACGGTTTGGTTCCTCTTTTCCCTAACACCATTCCACTGTGGTGTTAAGGTGGAGTGAGCTGATATAGAATCTCAGACTCCCGTTGAAGATCAACGAACTCTTGGTTCAAATATTCTCCACCTCAATCTGATCGAAGATTTTTTATCTTCTTACCAAGCTGATTCTATACATCATTATTTAATTTCTTATATTTCTCTAAGTCTTTTGACTTATAACTCATTAATTATACATATACATATCTGCTAAAATCATCCATACAAGTATATATGTAAGAATATGAACCTCTAGCTTCTACTGAGAATGGTCCACACACATTCGTGTGCACCAATCTTAGAAGGTTTGGGGACCTTTCACCCTGTCCACCGAATGGTGGATTGTTCATTTTACCTTGTAAACAAGAGTGACATCTATCAAGTGGTTTTTTCCCAGTAGAGTATAAATAACCATCTTGGCAGAGCTTTTCCAAGTGCTTCTCATTTACATGATAGAGACGGTGATGCCACAAGTGGGAGATGTATGATTCATGTGAGTTTATTTTTTTATCGATTGCCAACACATGGTTTTCATAATTTAATACATACAAACAATTATTTAAATGATCCATACGATAACATATGTTGTTCTTATAAATGAAGCAAACTTTATTTTCAAACATGAAAATAAATCTGTCCATATCCAAACATGATACAGAAATTATGTTTTTGGTAACACTCGGCACATAATAACTGTTATGTAAAACCAAAATCATCCTAGTTGGAAATGAGAGGTGGTAATCGCCAATGGATAATGCAGCCAGCCTCACGCCAGTGGCTGATCAGAGATCCACCTCTCCTCTGAAAATCTTTCTAAATCAAATTATTTCCTGCATTTGAATACAGATGTGAGCCCCACAATCTGTAT
Organism: Viscum album; assembly: GCA_963277665.1. Taxonomy (NCBI): domain Eukaryota; kingdom Viridiplantae; phylum Streptophyta; class Magnoliopsida; order Santalales; family Viscaceae; genus Viscum; species Viscum album. The sequence goes on along the minus strand of OY728126.1, from coordinate 945,486,919 downwards.
ATAATACCCAATGTGTTGAAATGAACAGATTACACTCGATAACGAAAGCACCTTTAGCGTCCCCACACTTCTAGGTTCAGTTCCTCTTCCAGTGGCCTTGCTTTCCACATGAATAACATACCGCCTTTAATTCCTTACCCTACCTTTGAATCTTCCCCTTCTTGTAGGGATGGTTCTCATGGGCTTTAGACTATTTATAAGACCTGGGCTCCTTTGACTTGTCCTTCCTTTTCTTATTCACCATAAGGATTGTGGGTTTGTCACAACCCATGTCCTTATCTACTTGGATAATTATGGTTAAAAGTTCCAATAGACTCTTTTCATTTTTTATCATGTTATAGTTGACCATAAAGCTAGAGAAGGTCTTGGGAAGTGATGATAGGATGAGATATGTACGCAACTCATCCAGGAGCATAATCCCTAAGATGTCTAGGTGTTCAATGTAGCCAATAAGCTTGACTACATGAGTCCCAGCTAGTGCAGACTCTCTATGCTTAGTTGTAAACAAATCATTGGAGATTTCATATCTCTCCTATCTCGCCTTCTCTTGGTTGAGATCCTTATTTTAAGACATAATGTTATATCCGTCCATGTTTTCATGTTGCTTTAGGAGATCATTAGACATGGGCGATAGCATTAAACATCGGGCATATGTGGTATCATCCATATGTTTTATATTGAGAGATAGTTCCTCATCACTGACCTCTTTTCCATGTGCAACTAGAACATGCTCTTCTAGGACATACAATTTTCTCTTATGGTGAAAGATGGTGCGTAAATGACTTTTTCATTCCTAAAAGTAGGTGTCAGTGAGAAGGTATTACTTTTCATGTATGGTTCGCAATGATATGTTTGAAGTAATTTTTTATTTACATTCTAAAAATTAAGATGAGAAAAGTTTTAGTACATTATCATGATAAAACTGAGACAAATAAATAAATTAATACTTTTCAGTCTTCCACTATTTTATCGAAATTCAAAATCCCTCACCATTGATTTTGGAATATTATATTGCCTGAATAGTCTAGTGGAAAGAAACCATATTTCCCTTTGGATTACCCCAACTAGGGTTGTTCAAGAAACATGAAGGGTTTTTGGTTCTCATTCCAAATTCCAACTGTATTAAATCGCAGCTCCTTGATTCGCTGAGTGGACTCCCCAATCCCGAAACCCTTTTACTTTGGATTTCCTCAACCTTTTCCTCTTCATCACACAAATTCCTTCTATGGCAGTCAGCCCTATATTTGAACCAAGTCAAGTCAACCCAAAACCTTGAATTATAATTCCCCGGTAATTGAAATCACTCCATCTAGGATTGGTCAAGAACTTTGAACTATTAATTGATTATTACAAAGATTATGGAAGGCTATACCGACTTAATATTTCATTGAGGGATTTTATCATTATATATAAATTTCCATTTTCTTATAATTGATTACATGCTTGTTAATATTATGTGGGATATACTTACATGATTAACCATGTGTAAGATAATATTTACACATAATCCAGCCTTATTTTAGTTTCATCATTCATTCTTGTTAAATTTATTAATTGTGTGATCATGAAAACACACCCACAATAAATAAACCATGAAACTGATAGAAATAAAATAAATGGTATGATCATTAGCTTTATCTATTGGTTAGTTTTTCTAGTGGTTGATAAACTAACCCAATACCTAGGGGAGAATCACCTTGCACCTTTTGTGTTTGTGGTTATAGATTTCCACATGTCCACATCTGTATCTCCATGGATTGGTTTCAACTTGGCTCCAAACTCAAGCCGCCTCCACCAGCTTGGAAGCTCCATCCATTACATATGCTTTTATTTCACCCATAGGTGAGGGAAAAATGGGGTTTCACAAAATTGAACCCTTAGGCATGCAGGCCCTACATATTAATGAGGAGAAGGCTCATAGTCCAACTAATTTAATTTAAATTAATTAATTAAAAGAAACCATTCACATTCAATGGTTTTGGTCTAGCTCATTATCATACATACATGAAACGATATTTATGCATAAATAAAACTAAACTTCAATTATTCAATAATTCTTGTTTAAGATAAATCATTCTTGAATCAATTAATTATCTTTAATTAATTAATACTTTTATCATAAACACTTTTTATGAATTTCTTTGAGATTCTCATCCATTATAATTTTAAACAAATAAATTTTTTTAAAATTGTCTTTGTACATAACTTGTACCTTGGAGTCATCCCAATGAATTCCTGTGGATAACTACCCAATGAGAAGAAATGAACATTTTGAAGATGTTAAATTAAACACATATATATATAACACCTATCATGTGTTGTTCCTCATCTTTACTCACGTACTATTGTTCACGTCTCAAGGGTTTGTGTAATATAATAATAAAATTTAATTAATCAGCATAATTTGGATTAGTACACGGTGTGTAGTTCCGACTACACGATGTGTACTTGGTTCACCATCCATCTGGTGCACACACCTAGGGAAATGGTGTGTAGATGAACTTTGGAAATCTTCGGAGTACACGATGTGTTCAGTGGGACACACGCCGTGTAGTATTCACGTCACATAGTTTCTAGTTGGTCAAGCCGTGTACGGGGTACACAGTCCAACCATAACCTGAAGGGGATACACACCGTGTTCAATGAGCGACAGTGCGTGTAATAGGGAAGCTGTGTGCCACCTGTTCCTTGTTAACACACAGAGTCTTAAAGCCATAGATAGGATCGAATGACACAACTTGGTTTGATGGACCATCCTGGTGCATGGAACCAATACTACATGGTGTGTACTACCGAATACAAGCCCATTATTCTAGTGTTGTACTTCCAGGAAGCTTTGGAACCTCAAGATGAGATCCTCTATTTTAATTTAATCCAAATTAAAATAAAAATCATTTCTATTTGGTGAATGAAAAATTAAAGGGGAGGAATAGATCATGAGATTCAAAATTAAAGAACGATTAACTTGAGTTAAAATAACAAAATTATTAAATGCCTAAATCACCAATGAAAAACTAAATAATTATAATCAAGGATATAACCCTGTTGATACCACTTGTAGGATCCAAGAACAGTAGACACACATTTGTGGGTGTACCCAACATTAATTTTTCTGTTAACAATGATCAATCTGAGATCTGTCACGAAAATAAAATGTTAGATCTTCAGAATAGAATGATAAACAAAATAAAATGAAGGGAGTCACACAACCATAAATAGGATCATCATATGTTGGTTATAAATATTTCAATTAAAAGACAAGAATTTCCATGATGGAATTATCTCTACGTTCATGTTTCCAGTCACGATCTGATATTATCCGTCGTTGTGTCATAGAATCCATGGGTAGGATTCCTCTAGCGGTGATCCACATGTGCTCCACATATCTCTGGATGTTTCCTAAGGGATCTCTGGGTACTAGAGTGGAAGGGCCTTCACTTGTAATGTTTGCATTCAATCACCTTGATCCGGTGGAGGAGGATCTCTCTCTCATAGCTTGAGAGCATTGTTGGATGAAAACAATTCTCTCTAAGCTTGATAGCTTTCTCTAGATCCGTTGTGCACACCCCAAAAATGGCTAGGCTAATGATGATTACATAATCGGTATTTTAATTACATAAAGTAATAAAATAAATTAATTTCCAAAAATAATTTATTTATTTCATTGAATTATTAGTAATACCTCATGTCTAGTAATAAGAGTTGACTATTATTATTACATGACATTCTCCTATTGAATTAAACCTAATATTATTAAATTAAATAAATAATATTATTTCTCACAAATCCCTAGAAAAACTACATGTCATGTTTATTAATATACATGACGTGTACTTTTGTTTTTCCATTTTTCTTTATTTATTCCACTGCATTTATTAGACCTTGAATAATGGAAATTTATTTCTTAAATAAATATCTCTTCATTACTCACTAATAAATATATTATTTTCCCCACCATATATTCTCCCGAATAACTTGTGTTGGAATAAATGTGATAATGAATCTTTGAATTATTATTAAACCACAACCAGGAATAATCTTTATTCAACTTGTTAAATTAATATTTAACTGAGATACTTGGACACACTTAGTATGAGACCCTATAGGCCTCTTTCTCTATGGAAATAGGTGGAGCCTGTCTGAAGTCCAAGTTTAGAATCTAAAAACGCATCAAGTAACCCATAGAGAAAGAAGTTAACACCACAATGACGTGTCACCACTATTGATATCTTGAATCAAGTGAGTTGCAAGCTAGTTCTGTCAACCCATGTGCTCGATTATTCTTTCTTTGAATTTTTTGAATTAAACATTCGTATTCCTCATCATGTCCAAGGATTTATTTAGGATATATCAATTTCATCAAAGGTCCTGAGATATCTACTTCAATTATGGAATAGAAGGGAAAAATCCTTTCCCATATTATCTATTAATGTAGTATTACTCGTGATGCACCCAACATATCTTACCTCACTGTGAACAGTGTGTTTTCATAGTTTTTTTCAATAAATCTAAGTGCATGAGTTATAAAACCCATTAATAATAATCCTAAAGTCTAAGAACCAATACACATGTTCGTAGACATGAACATCCAATGACACTATGAAATGTGGATTTCCTACTAGTGGGTCTCATTCTCATTATATCCTCCTGGATATTACCAAGGGAGCACACCATGAGAAGGTGCCTCAATGTTTTATGAGTCCTCACCCATAATGGCCTGTATTATTTGTGTCCCTCAAATAACATCATCAGGCCATAGAAAATATTTTGAAGAACAATGTTATGGAACTTCTGGGATATCATCATAGAAAGGATCCTCTATGAAACTTTATTGAAACAGTTGTACTTAGGACATTAGCACATTCATCGTTATGAATAAGAACAATCAAGATGTGATAAGGTATTTAATAATGAATAAAGTACAATGTAGTTGGTTCTATGCCACAAAATACCACAATACCTTCATTTTGGATCATATATTCACAAATTTAATGAGTTACAATCTTAGAAGCTTGGAAAGGGAGGTATTTTATGTTGTAATGTATCTTAGGTGAGAGTGGTATTGACATGAAAAAATATTGAGTTTGGAGATGGATTTTGTGCGAGTCATTGTGGTTTAGGACTATTATTTCAAGGATGAAATAATGACACACATATGGTGGGGAGTGATATATCGGTCATGGGTGTATAAACCTTATGTTATATGTGTTGTGGGTGTTCAAATTAAACTGTGAAATGGTCCTTAATGATTTCATATATATTTGTGAAAAATATTGATTCATATCTAGATTCCATAATGGATCCCAAGTATAAATTCATATATGGTATTTGGTGGAGTCTGAACATGGGTATCAGGATCCTGATTGTTTATAATAATCAAGATGTGTTGGATATGTAATCCATTCATGCCCATAGATCTAATAGTGTTATTTTAGATTATTAATGGTTTAATTGGGGATATCATATTGGGTGTTTGGAATACAGGAAGGCGTGGGGAATCTGATGATCACGAGATGCCTCTAGGACTAAAGTCATTGTGATATGTTTTTCTTGGAAACACATCAACAGTGGGAGTCAAGCGTTTCTATAAGGGGCATAGAAAGAAGCTTTGAGTAGAATATTTCATATAATTTTATTTAATAAGGTATAAAGTACATTAAATACATTATTTTTTATATAATGGAAGTGTTTTACAAAATTTAAAACCTTTCAAATAAAATATCCCATTTTGAGGTAGTTCTGGGATGCTGATGGCATGCCCGTTATGCCTTGGAATTCAATAGTGAGCTTGAAAACATGGGATTCACTAGTGTTTTTATAGTTTTTCATGCATGGTGATTTGTGAAACACATTTATAATTTTTTTTGTAATATGTTTATGGATTTTCACCCAAAAATTTCAATGGTAGAATCACCCATGCATTAAAATTTCTAGTTATGGGAATAAGATTATAATGGGGAGCACTATAAACCAAAATAGACATTTGGATGATTATTTAGTATTATAGTTCATTGTGTGGGATAAATAATGAACTATATTAATATTTTAGTAAGAATTATGATAATTGGATCGTGTTTTTGGATGCATTGGTGTTTGAATTGGAAATTGAACTTCTAAAGTGAGATGGTAATTTATGGTTGGAACACAGTTGTTGAGGGTGAATAAAAAATATAGTAGGTGAATTTATGTGATTGTATACTATAATGAATTCTTATAGCTGATAATTTTTATGATGGGGAGTTTCTAGTTCTCAGTTTCTATACATGACTTTTAATTTCAAGATATGTTTGAATTTATCAACTAGTGGATGAGCCAGATTTAGAACTAGGATTAATAATGGAAGTCCAATGGTTGGGGACCCTATAAGAACGAATTTTTGAAGTGGAATGGGGTTCAATTGGTAAAATTGTGTCTTAGGTGTGAATATAAATAAACCCTTGGTGGATGAGGAATTATACTAAACACTACAACATCCACCAGCTAGCTACTAGTAAGAAGCTAGCTAGTCGGTGGTTGTATAGTAGATCCCCCTCATATTGGTCTTGTACCATCTATTTGGTTGGCCCATATTAGATATCTAGTGTCATTTATTGTGAGGAAAAAATTACCCATCCCCCAAATTTTAAGATGGTCAGTTCTTTATTACCCTTCATTTGATCTCACATGTAAGAGGGCCTCATTGCCCTTTATTCGCCTTTCAAGCCTCAAAAGGATGGGTTTTTTGTGGGTTCTAATCTGATATCTAAGTTATCATTCTTAGTATCTCCTCCATTTATTACTTATTTTATTAGCCACTCTCTTTCTTATGTTTTTGGTTTTGGAAATAAATTTGATTCCTATGGAGCATTGTGGAATCAACTGAATGTGATGGGACTTTTGTTCATCCTTGATAGATGATGTCTTTGGATACAATATTCATATAGTGGATTCATTATATATTAAGATATTATTTCATATTTTATTTTCATGTTTTTTGTCTTAATTTTATCTTGAAATAAATATATAGTAGTCATCATGTGGTTTTTATTTGTTCTAGGTTGGTATTGGGGGTCCTCAGTTAACCTTCGTGCAACTTATTAGTCATCATTTCAATATGATATTGTCATCGGTGACTGAAACTTAAATTACTCCCCATTTCTATTATATTTTTTAATTATTTATAAATTTTATAATTAATTAACTTTTTATGTTTATTTTGAGTTAGGATCTTGGTTTATTCAGACGATCTCAATTGATCAGGGATGAGATTGTATGGGCTTAGATGGACCTTTTCAGCTATCTTATACCCTTGAAAATAAAAGGTAGAAGCTCCAAATATTGTAATTTTTCTTGAATAAAATACAATGGTACATTATGTTTTATTATATAGAATGTGATGTGTAGGAAATACAATTTAGTGGGTTCCCTATAATGTAATTAATATTTCTCAACTAAATTAAATGTTTTTATATTTAGTGACCAATTAATTTAACACCATAATGTAAATGAGTAACCTTTTAGGACACATTAGTCATATGGAGCCTTATTATAATCTTGAACTCTGATGGAAAATGATTTGAATATGGATTGATTTATCCTTGACACAAAAACCCCCAAGGGGTGATCCTTATTTTAAATTTGAGTGGTTACATCATGGTTTCCCTCCTTGAGATTCCTAGAAACCATTAAGATGAAGAGAATGTATACCTATGGTTATTGTTTTAAGTGGACCTAGTAAAGACCTAAGGGGTATCATATATACCTTGGTCTTATAGTGTTAACCTAGGGTTTCAGATCCTCCCCTATATTTTGTGATTAGTCTAATATGGATGAACCGTAGTTAGACTATATTTAGGTTGGGTGAGTGACCATCCTTGAGATAAAATGGAGTTTTAGAATATCTATAATTCATATATTGTGTGGTTTTCCTATTATTGATACCCATGATTTCTATGAGTTTTTTCAATATCATATCAGTTTTGAGGATCATTTTATCCTTCATGTGATTGGTTATGACTCAAGGGACTTCATTGTGACTCAGTATACTAGTCCATTTACATTGACTCAATTTTTACCAAGAGGTCCCCAAGTATGGTCTCGTTGTATGGACATGATTTAGGGGAATTTTTTAGGTTCCTATTGAAATATAAAACATAAAAGGGTGTGTGTGAGTTGAGAAGTGATGATTTTAGTTGTTCTATGGGACCTATGTTTCTTGGTAAACACAATGCAGAAATGTTTAGGTATTGATATAATTGGGATAGTTGTGGGTATAAAATTAAAACAGTAGATAAATTATGATCTCATAAGGATATGGTGGTAGGGGTAGGACATCTAGGTAGATCACCCCTTGTTCCTTTTTTACATTCTCATGTTTGATTCCTAGGATTATGGATGTCCCATGCAAAGGTTTTCTTTTATTTTTTCATTATTCTTACCCTGGGGATGGTTGTATTACCCCTAATGCTCTATTATCCCATGTGGTGGGGTATATTACCCCTTATTCATTAAGCCTTTATTTCATGAGGATTGGTATATTACCTAAGGTAGGAATGTTATCTTTATATAATCAAATATGGTAATATATCCCTTAGATGGTCTTTCACCAAATATATTTTATTTTGACTTAGGGATAGGTATATTACCCCTGTTGACTTATCCCATGTTTTTTAGCAATGGGAATATTACCTATAATAATCTATTTCTCTACGATTCACCCAAGATTACCTAATGATCAAACTAAAAACCTTATTTGTTTTTGTTATCATTATAATATGATCAGATACACCATAGAACAAGCCAATATAGTTATACATGATTGAGTCCATGAACCTGAGGATTGATAATGGTTTTTACTTCGTACATGGGTTTCCATGGTCTATAAAACATGGTTAGAGACATTCTGGCATTAGGTTAATGAAGGTATTGTGATGGTTTATTTATTTATGTTATGTTGTTTGCTTATTGATTATAATTGATAATGTTGTATTCAAAAATATATTTATATTATAGATTGTTTTTTTATTGTATTGGTGGTTTGATAATATGTTTTTTTACTCACACACTGATTGATTCTCCATTTCCCATGGGTACCCAAAACAATCACACATGGTTATTATAAGAATGAGTAGGTTTGAGGTCTAAGATCTAGTTATCATGTTCGAGCAGGACATCTGAGATGAGATAAGAGATTGGATGATTTTTGGCCCAAGTGGATATGCAACTTCAATGTATTTATATTTTTTAATGTATACATATATAATTTTTATTATCTTAGTCGATGGTCAGTCTTGTTGTAAGAATGTATATTTCTACATTATTTTATTATTGATGATTCTTGTTTATATATTTCATTTTGTATAATATGAGGGATTTATTATATTGATGGTTTATGTTTGGTATTTTATTTATGATTTCACACTCTTATCCAATTTTTATACTCTCACCACATTACCACCATAGATTCCTGTTATTAGTTTTTAGCCTATAGTTTACCTGAAGGAACACCTAAGGTCATGTGGAATACTATTCAAGAATGAGTTGGTCTATGATGTTACAACACCAATTAACTCAATGTGGATTATATTTAATTATATTCAAAGATAACTATAAAAGATTTAAAATATTGATTTTAATGTATCACAATTCACAAAAAATGGAAATGTTAAACAATCAGAAGAAATGTGTAATGGGAATTTGGTGTTAAAACATGAAAGATAAGGGATAAGAATGCGTAAGAGTTTACTAGGAGTGAATTTGAAGATTATATTGATAAATATTAAATTAATAAATAATATAACTCCATATATACTACTTATTAAAATGGTTTTTCATAATGAATAAACAAAAGAATTATGGAAATGGGGAGGATAAAGCTAGAGGACTGTGAAAAGGTGCAATTTTTCATGATAGAAGATATGTACATTGATATAAAAATTTATAACTAGTTAATTATAAATCAAAATTCATATATAAAATCATATGAGATATGGTATGAAAATAACCCAATACTAAAGTAATTTATAGTGTTTTATAACCCCTATAGAATTTTAATTAAAGATAAAAATATAATAAATTTCAATGAGAATGTTGAGAATAGTATCTTTAATGAATAAATAAAAAATGTAAAAGGATAAATATATTAGAATAAAATACTTCTAAAAGTGTTTGACTATTATGATTTCAAAATCCTCAAGAATAAACCCAAAAATATTGTTTGAGAAAAATCATATTTTGAGGTTTATTTTTAACACAAAAATAGTATTTTTGAGAAAAACAACAATGAATAGCCTCGAAATAAGACAAAACATGTTTAAAGTGAATCATAACTTACTAGTGATTAATAGAATACTACTAGGACTAAAAAAGGGGTTATGTATGATTAAAATATATATTGATAAAGAAATATAATTTATAGTCAATTTGGGCCTGTCAAAAATTGATGAAATCATAGATGTAACAATCAAAAATAACTAATCTCTAAAATATAACAACAATCAATTTATGTATGTATAATTCATGAGTAGTGAATTAGATCAATGAATTATGAGAAATATTAAACAAATAATAATCCCAAATAATAGCTTCTCTCTAGATAAAATAACAAAAATTTCACTGGAACCATGTCGTTATTCCAGAATAAATTGAATGCTAATTTATAATTCATGAGGAACAAATACAACATTATTTTAAATGGATACTCTCAAGTTCAAGGAGTTGATTTTGAAGTTTAATTTTCTTTATTTTCATATGTTCCAATTAGTTTCACCATCTAAGGATTATAAAGTATATCATATAGATGTCAAATATACCTTATTAAGTCTTGAGTTGGAATAATATGTATAGTTTATATGGAAAAGTTATTTTTTATCAAATAGTTCTCAATAGAGTAAAAAAATTTAAAGTTGTCATATGGGTTAATGTGGACCCCATGATATTGGAATTCAAAGTGTGACAACTACTTGAAATAGATTAATTTTTTAAAGGAAAATCGGACAATAATATATTCATAAAATAAATAAAGAATAGTACTCTCATTATAGTTATCAATGTTGATTACATCCACTTTGATGGTGATTAAGAGAGTCATTATAAGGTGTTTCATAAAATTATAAATACCCATTTTGATATTTCCATGCTGAGAGATATGATATTCTTGGAATTACAGATGATATAAGAAGTAAATTTTATGTTTTTTATACTAAGAAATATATGTAAGATAATTAAAGAAGATTTTTGATATTAAGGAAACTAAAATAGTACCCACATCTATAAAAGATGGGAAATTGATTTCAAAGGAACATAAAGGTGAAAGTGTAAATAAAAATTAATTTAGAGGATTTATTATAAGATTACATTATAATATATCTAGTAAATATTTTTTCAATTATGTGACTATTTATCAAGATATTATAGTGATTTAAAAAAAATTACATATTATGGAACTAATAGGGTCATTTAATATTTCAATAGAACATTAATGTTTGACCTATTATACATTAACGTAATGAACCTAAATCTATCTTGTTTTATGGATGAAGGCTATACAATATATTATTTTGATAGAAGTTCCACCATAAGTGGATTAATTCTACTGGGAAAAGCTATGTTTTCTAGCAATGTAAAATGAAAAACTTATTACTTAAAAAACCATAAATACTAAATATATGGATTGTAATAGTTCATGTATACAAATTATATGGATGAGGGAATAGAATGAAGAGATAAGGATGATGTTTTAAAATAATATATGGGTTTTATATGATGGTAAAATTTTCGTTTACCATTCTTGAGATACAGTACAACACAATGAGAAATTCCTTATCTATGTCTAAGACTATGAGGCTAAAAACTAATTTTCATACATTTTATCTATATTTAGGTACATTAAAAGGAACCCCTATATAACATTGAATATCATTTTCAAATAGTGGGAAGAAATTAAAAAATTAATCATCAGCAATGTGGAGAATAAGTGATCATGTTACCTATTTTCATTGATAATATAGGAATTTCTATTAGTATGTAAATTGGGGGAAATTTATGATATGTGACTACTTGAATAATGAGGGAGTTCATTAAAATTATATGAAAAAATATTAGTAATTAAATAGGTGTATAATTCATTTATAAACACTACATTATCATGTAGTATAGTGTCAATATAATTCTCATGTGAGATAAGATATGATTTAATGAATCATGTATGTTTTTCTAAAAATTTTAAAGAGTTGATTAATGTTAAAAAAAATACAATGGATGTGATTGAAGTACCCTCTAGAATTTTTAAAATATTTATATTTTTTCAACTATTTATTAGATATTGATAAGGATTTATGAATTTGGTTAATGTGGTTTTGAGTTGGTACCTATCAGGTTGAGAATGCTTGTGGGGTTATATTTGTGATTCAACAGATTTAGATGTCATGAATTCTACTAAGTATGGTTTTAGGAAGATATTTAGGTCATCATAAGACACAAAATAATTTTCATAATATATTTTGGTGTTCATAAGATAAGGGTTATATGTTTAAAATATATAGGTTTTTTGTAAGATATTGATGTCTCACACAATAGAATGCCCATTAATGATGTTTCAAGCCTACAGTGTGTTAAAAAAATAAGTTTTGTTTCTAAAAAGATGTGTGGATCATGTAAGATTTCTTCTGTATTAGATGATATCCTTCTTACGATATGTCACATTTATGATGTGTTTCTCATATGATATGTGTCCCAAGTAATATTTTTATCATGTAATATTATATTCTTTATAGGATGTGAAACATGTATTATAAGTGACCATTTAAGATTAGAAATTTAGTAATGTCATAAAATTACCAAGTACTTTTCATGATTGATTAAGACTGATGATTTATCAAATATTACCCAAAGTGAGTCTATATAATCCTACAATTACTAATCTTAAATAATTAAATATAAAAATTAATAATCAAATCATGATTCAAACTGAGATATAAGGATAAAATCATTACTTATTTGATCATGACATGAAACTATGTAAGGGGTGGTGATATGTGTTCCATGTTGTATACCAATTTTCAACATTATAAATTATAAACCATGAACATGTGGATAAATAATTAAAAACAACTAAAAGTGTAGATACGATGGATTTGTGAATAAGGAAACTCTTAAGTCCTAAGGAATATTTAAATAGTGATTAAATGACACTACTTTATAGAGATATTCATAATTATTTCAAATTCAAATATTTTTAATTATTTATCACTATAAAAGTTGATATATTTGAAGGATATTTTATATTGTTTCAAATATAAGTAGTTTCTATAGTTCAATGGATATATATTATTCATGTATTTTTCTTTTGAATATGAAAGGAAGAGATGAAGGAGGAACTTTTGTTCATGAATTGATTACTCATAAATTCAGTACACTGCAACCCTAAACATCTCTTATATAGATAGAGAAGAACTTACAGAGATCAACCAATGATGCATCTTTCTGAATAGGCCATTCCATTCAAAATTTATTTATATTCATTGAGTAACTTTTTTATATGGATTAAGATTTCCATCTCAAGCATTTGTTCTCTCATGTATTAGAAAATTATTCTATGGAACTGAGAAGTGAAGTTGATGTTAATTCTAGAGAGTTCACATAATTCTACTAGGTGGAGTCTTAGTAGTATAAGATATATTATTTAATGTCTAGGAATATTATAATGGATGGAGAATCTAATTCATACACCACATTATAGGGGGTCATGATGAACCGGTGATTCTAGTCAAAATATTTCCATAAATCATTTGTAGGAAGTGGGTGATACATCCCCATCTTGATAATTGGATAATTCCTACTCATATATTATATACAACTTGTACTGAATATATTTTTACCAAAGAAATATAGTGAAAATGAAATACAAAGATTAATACGAGGTTAAACACAAGAAGGGTTATTTCCTCACACTAAGGCTGAACCTCGTAAAAATATTTCTATGCTCTCCTTGTTCTACTTATTTTTTTACATACAAGTGAGTAAGAGATTTAGGAGAGTAGATCAAGTATTTAACCAGTCAATATAGTTTAATTTTAATATATTAATTTTTAAAACTAATACATCTAATTTACCCCACCCCATCTATAGTAACCTAGATGATCTAGGCTATAAATAATCAATAAAAATGGGATGCGAACAAAAACTACCACCATTATTTTTGGGTATCTAGGTGTATTTAATAATAATTTAATAGTATTATCACCTAACAAGGAATGATAATTTCCTATAAATATTTTTACAATATTGTATCAAACGTTTCTTTCTTCTTATAATATGATATTGTTATTTTTATTGGAATTAAAGAAAGAATTTTTAGAATTTCATAATATATATTTTATTCATCCTAGTGTTTCATCTTTATAGAGACAAGTTTTTTTATTAAGGATAACACTACTTTTTAGCTATTTATTAACTATCCAAAATTGAATTCGTTGTAGATAAAGAATAAGTATTACAAGCCCTATATCTAGGATCTTTTCAATAAATTAATGGGACATTGATTGTTTTCTAAAATTTATTTCTAATACGGATATTATTAATTAACGGTGAGAAAAGAAGATATAACTAAGAAAGATTTATAAATCCATTATAAAAATTAATCAATTCTAATAATTCTTTCCAATATCAATAATATACCTAGATTTTTCATGTATATAATGAATTAATCCTCCCAAATTAATTTATGAAACTTTTTGGATTAATTTTCCAATAATATCGTAATCTATTTTACATTGAATGTGGGTCATGGTAAATACATTAAAGTTATATTAATAATTTTTTATCCTAATTTGTTTTCAAAAATTTCAAAATATCACATCGGGAGAAAAGATATGATTTTTTTGGGTCATGATGTTTTAGATAATGTAATATCTCTAGAACTATACAAAGTGTAGGATGTGATGACCTGGGAGATTTACATGAATTTATTTTAAACTAATTAATTTCATGGATTGGAGGGGTTTTATCAAATTCTAATATAATATTTCTCAATATTTTATTTTTGAATGACAACCTTGAATCATTAATGATTTAAATTTTAAGGTAATTAGTACTATTTTCTTTTTTTAATAATTGAACAAATGACTTACATTAGTGATGGTTCTTATTTTACATAACTAGGATAGATGTTATAAATTATATTATATTTCATGTGATATTTTTAGAGATTTGATCTTTTATAAGGAGGGATATTCATGTTCTATGGGTGATGGAAATTCAATCTAAATGAAAATAACTACAATAACCATGATTTAGAGTTAGTTTCTATGGTTTATGAATTGAGGAGTTAGAGGTATTGTCCTTTTATCAAGAAGTTTTGTGTATTTTCTAATTAGAATAAGTCTAAAGTATTTATTCTAACATTAATAACATATCTTGACATAGTGAAGGTAGGAATTATCATTAATTATTCAAATTCTAACATTTATAAGTTTTGAGAAGGAATAATTATATAATTTATTTTTTGAGTAAGAAGAATCAAACTCATGTTATCAATTAATTTGAAGATCAGTGGTATTATATGGGGAATTTAATAGATTGTAATTTTATGATAGATAAAATTGATAATGGTATAGTTTATTTAATAATGTATATTAAATCTATATGATATGACACCATTATATCCTAAGTGTTCTATCTTGAATCTCCCAGGACACAAGTATTACCCTTTAAAACTATTACAGTGGTGATGAATTTCATGATATAAATATTCCATTCTCACCTCATTCTGTATATCTATTATTCATCTACATTGTTTTATTTCTTTTACCTGATAATTATTAGTAATTTTGATTTTTTAATCATGCTTCCTTCAACGTCTCCTTCATTTTGGTTTGTAGGGTTTGTACTTTCTCTATTATTGAAGGCATTATCTTATTGTACCTTTCTTTTTACACCTAACCCATTTAACCTAAGTAAATTTATGTTTAGGAATAATGGAGGTAGTAGAACCTTTAGTCAGTTATGATGGAATCATTAGATGGTGGATTCACCCTTCTTTGGATATTTTTTTTCTTTTTTGTTACTAGGTTAATTCATAAGGGTTTCAGTTTTATGATTAGTTACTTTTTAGTTTTTTTACTATTGTTATCCTCCTCCCCTACTATTAGTATTTGAACCATAATTTTAGAATCCATTTTTATCTAGTGTGATGGACTTCATAGTGGTCTAGGATTATATTGGGGGAGTAAATATGCACATTACTATTGGTTTTTATTAATTCTAGTATATCATGGTTCCCTATAAATTATAGAATTTGTGTTCTCCGCTAAAAATGGTGGATATTTGGTTATATGTAGTGAAATGGAGGCATTATTCTGATATTTTAAGGTTTCATACAATTCATGCTTCAAAATTCGAGTTCTTACTAGGATGTAGTGCATGGTTCTCAATGTAACACCCCAAGGTTTTGAAAAAAATCTAGAATGTAATTTTATAATCTAACCATTAAACACAACTTTTCCTCTTCTATGTTTGTAATTTCGAAAAATGGTCATCTAGAGTTGTGTTCAGTAAGTCATTTGGAGTATGATAAGACAAACTTGATATTTGGTGAATAGTAACATACCCTTATGAATAGTAATATGAATAGTAATATGACCCTTATGAATAGTAAATAATATTATTATTTTATTTTCTTAAGTCGATTTGATAATGGGATCTTAATTAATTTTTTAATGTCACATAAAACTAATTGCACTTCAAGATTGTTATTTTTCGAATTAAATATGACCTTATTTAAAAATTAAATTAATAATTAGAACATTATTTTTAATAAATGGATTTAAATTTTTAATTCTACATATAGAAATATGGTATGGGTGAATTTTTTAGATTTTTCTGAAATTCTTGAATTTTTTATGAATAGTGAAATATGATAAAATACTGTATATACAAATTATCAGTTAAATACACTATTTATGACATCACAAGTGATGCAAGGCCACTTGGTTTGAACTCACATGCACTTATTACTATTAGGGGTCACATGAAACCACACTATTGGTTGTATTGAGGGAAATAATAAAATAATGAATTAAATATTCAAAATTTACCCCTCTCCTCAACTATAAAAAACCCCTCACCACTCCCTATTCTCTTCACTCCTCTAAGCCTTGAAGCTCCTCAATGTTCTGCCCAATTACCCTTCCCTAGTCTCTCCCCACGTCCAATAAGCTTATGGTCTTTTCAAAAGACCAAAACCCCTTCTCTTAAGGAGATTCGGAAGGAGGTTATTTCAATAGGTAAAGCACCCTTCTTTTTAATTTGGTTTCATTTCAATTTATCTAATTTTTCTATCCTATCCTCGCCTCATCTTTCAAAATGACCATGATAAATCCAATAACATTAATATAATGGATTTATATCATGTTAATAGAATAACCATCATAAATATTCTTACTCCCTCCCTTTTATTTTTATAAACGAAATCAACGTCCATGATATTCTGATTTATAACCTTCATGGACGAAGAAGTTTCATTATTAAATTTATTCTTCATTACGGGTCATGAAACCATATTCATGGTTCAAACAGACTATAATATTTGTATTAAAAAATAATTAATATTCAGGAACCAGAATATATACATATAATTATGTTATATTACAAAACTAGTTAATAATAATCCAAATACCGCCAAATAATCGAAGTGGTTCTTGTCTAATGATTCATTATCATTATATATAAACAAAATATATGAGTGACCATTAACAATTATTTATGTTTATAAATAATTTATAATTCCAATCCTCTAGATTTATAACCATTCCACATTAACTCCATTACTTAAAAACAAGTGAATCGGTTATGAAAATAAAGAAAATGAACACCCCGGAACAACAAAATTCAATAGAATAAATTAGAAATAGGAGTATAAATGAACTAAACAGAATTATGATCAACTAAATACATGTCTAATATGTTATTAAATAAGTTATTAATAAGTATAATTTCATATTCCATGATCATAAGTTCAAGAGCGGAACACATTTGGAGTTAAGGTAAGGGTTTTTTCACCCGAACTTCCATTTTCATTCGAGATACTTTCATTGTCTAAATACCTCAATGAAATTTTTATGTATTGTCATGTACTCCTAATATATTCTGTGTGAGTATTACATATATGTTTAAAAACCATAACCCTTCCTTATTTTATGGATATTTACACATTTTAAAAGGAACTTTCAAAACTGTTTCAAAAATACAAGCCTGATTCAAGTAAATTTCTCAAATTCTTACCTATTTTCAAGGGCACTCTATAATCTGTTTTTGGAAACCATTATCTTTATAAAATCACTCATTTTATTTTTATAATACTATCCATCTTCACTTCTGGTTTTATACAAAGATTTTTCCAAAATAACTCTTCTTTTCAAAATAAAAGAGTCTTTATCTCCAGAGTGGCTTAATTATTTTATAAGAGTGTTATCAACTAATTCAACACTCTTGTTGATTCGATGGTATTATTGGGTTTAATAATTTATGAAGTCATCTACCATATTTTATTTAATGGTTTATGACTATCTCTATTATGGATGATCTATCTTAAAACCATTCACTATATCACTCAGAATGGTTAGTGTTTTATGTTTAATGATTGGGGAAAGATAGTTACATTTCATATGATAGTTTCAATATGAAGGTACATGTTGTTTATGTTTACCCTCACTCATATGAGGAATGAATTGGACTTATTATGTGATGGGTGGGGCCCACTATATCCCCTCGATGCATTGGTAGGTCTTATGAGACAACTAGACATGGAATTGGTCAAGGCATTACCCAATGTGATATGGATTTTGGTCAATGCCTTAATCACTAGACGTCTTGGCCGAGGCCATGAAAAAATGTTTCAGAATGTCCGTCATATGCACTTCCCTCATTATGAAGCTATTAGTCGAATGATCATGTGGTTATTGACTAGTAGAATACCCATTATTATGATTTATTATGGCATTATTTACTCAGCTCATATTCCTGCCATAATGTGTTCATGTTTATTATTAAAGGCATGTGTTTTAAATTATTCACAATGTTTAATGTTTATATTATATTCTATTGTATCTATTACACCTACTGAGAATTTGAGCTCACCCCTTTCTTATGTTTCATTTTCTTGGGACATGAAGAAGTAATTTATGAATGACTTGCAAGCAAAATATAGGAGACGTGATGACTCTAGTGGAAAAAATTAGTGTTTTTTCCCTTCCATATGTGAAGTTGAACTTATGTATGTATATTTTTTCCAATAATACTAAACTACTTGTTCCTTTAGGATTCATATTCCTTGTATGTATTCCAACATAATCAAATAAGGAACCGACTCCGGGCAACTGGGGTCGGATCCTTATATTCAAGGTTATATGGTCATTTTTTGTATTCTTAGTGATCTTTAAAGACTATTTCTGTGATGATTACATTTTTTGATATTTATGATGTTTTTCTCATATAAGTTGGTGAATATTGTTCTAGAATTTATGTTTTTGACAATGATGAGAAGCATATTAAAATATTCTTATATAACACCACCATTATTTTTCTATATATTTTTTAAAAAATTATTGTGTTTAATATACTATTTTCAAATAACACAATAATTAAAGGAAATGGGAAACATTTTATTAAGATAAATTATTTCAATATATTATTAAAATTAAATATAAAACATCATTGAGAAAGGTTATAGAAGAAAAAATGGGCAAATAAATAAAAATACCCAAAAACTAAAATCTATATCCTTATGGTGTGATATAAAGATTAAAAGCCTTACTAAAACTATAAGGAGAAGAAAAAAATTATAATTATAATAGTCATGTTTATAGAGAATTAAATATGATGAACGATATCAGTGCTTCTTATAATTCAATATATAGGAATGAAATATGGTCATTGGATATATGGTCATTGAAAATATTGATTTTGGAAATATGGTTATTGTATATATGGTTTTTGGATATTCTTGTATCAAATAGGAATATTAATGTTTTATAATCTATAGTAACAAATTTTAAATAATATAATTCAAAAATAATAAATAATTCTATAAGGAAATTAATATATTATATTTATTTAAAATACATTATTATCAAAATTTATTTGTATGAGTAATATATTATCATTTTTATTATTATCATTGTATAATTATTTTTTCTATTTTTACAATCAAAATTAATATATTAATTCCATTTAGCTAAAAATATTAAATGGATGGAATTTGAATAGTAAAACTTAATAGGTTGTGAATAAAATTATTTAATGTAAAAAATTGATTTTCAATGATTTTTTTATGTATTTTTTGTTTTTATCTTAATATATTAAATTGAAAACTTTTAAATGAAGAATAAAAATTAATTTTTTAATTTTTTATAAATTATATATCACTTCATAAATTATTCATTACTGATAAATAATATTAAGAATGCTTAAAGTCTTAAAAACTCATGTATCTTATAAAAATAGTTTTTTCTATATATTTTATGATTTCATTTATAAGTTAAAATAATAATTTTAAAAAAATTAATAATATTAAATAGTTTCAAAATTTTGATTCATTAGATCAATATTTTTTATAGGTTTATTATGTAGTTTTGTTAAAAAATAATTACCATGGTGAAAAATAGACTGGTATAAATGCGGTAAAAATTATTAAATTATCATGAATTGAATTTTGTTTAATTACTATGATTTTTAATAATAATATAAATACTTTTATTCTATTGTATTTATCAATAAATTTCATACCAATATTTGCTTACCTATATTACCTTACTCCCATTTGATTCAATCTTTACCATTCTCATAACTAAGTATTCCAAGTAAATGTCGCTCGTATTCACCTATAAAATGATAAAAACATATACCCCTTGCAAATCACTCTGTTCCTTAAAACAATTATACAATTATAATAAATTTTACCTCCCCAAAATACTTCTATTATTTTGGGTAGCATATGGTTCTAATAAGGAATATTAAATCCTTTATTCTTAAGTAACTCGTGTAGAGAACTACTGAATTTGTCAAGTATGTATCTAATTTATTAATTTATGTATTTAATTCAATTCAAATATAAAATCTTTATAAACTGATCCCTAAAATATAATTAAATAATATTGAAATCATTTATTTTTTATAAAATTATACTACTATTTTATAACTCTAAACTCTTACTCATCCACTACTATAACATGCCCTTGTTGGGGCTAGTTCAAAAACCAATATGAATGATGTTACAAAAACACCATCAAATTTCACCATGAAGAAGTTTTAATACATTATTAATGTCAATATATTATATTGATGTGTAATATATTTCATGAATGTGGTTCAATAAAGATGACAAAAAAAATGAATTATCAATATAAATTAACTTTTTTATCCAAAAATTACCTAAGAAATGTTCCTCATGAATTTCTATCCCATAACCCCTACCCATGATTTCCTTAAAAAACACTGGGATACATATATAATTGAAACATTGTGATTAAAATAACTTGACTGGTATAGTAATTATGAACCCTGTTTCAAATTATGAGGATTAATATCTCCATTAATAAATATGTATGAAATAATCAATATTACTAACATTATTTTTTGATGATAAACAAATACTAACTACTATATTTATAATTAATTATTTTAAATAAAGTGTATAATAGGTAATAGATATTAATATTTTTATTAAATAAATTATTAATATTATTAATATTATTATACAAAAGGTTAGAATTCTTTCTAAGATGTCTGTAGTAAAAGTAAGTGTTTTCTTTTTCAATGTCATTCTAAAATTGAAATAGTTATGAATAAGTCTAGATATTGCGAAATTATATGTATTCTTTATAAAACCCCAATATTTTATTATTCTCTTCTCTTGGGGTTTAAATTTTTATTTTATTTTTTCCTTTCTTTGATTCATAATTTTCTAAAGTGATGCTTATAAAGAAAACTGGTCATATCTCTTTATTTTGGCCTTGAATCTTTCTCCTCAAAATCCATATTCTTTAACATATATTATAGATGTTCTTATATATAATTATATTATTTATTAATTACTTTCTCAATATAAATTAAATTTTTTAGGGGGTGTTATATTACAATTTTCCGTATGTATATTTCCCACTAACACAGATATGTTTTACCAATTATGAAAGTAATCTTTTTTAATAGATTTTTTACTAAATAATTTCACCTCAATATTTATTAATTTTCAATAAGAAAATTACCCTCTAAATTTTCATGTTTTCCCAAATAAATTTATATTCCCTTTGTTTTATAAAAAAATTTCTCAAAAACTATACAAACTTTAATGGGTATTTCTTCTCCATTCTTTAAGTAAAATTTAATGCTCTTTTAAAAGTGATTCTTTATCTATGTCAACATATTTTAAATATTATTATTATTCACTAGTAACATTATCTAATGAAACCATCCACCTTGTATCTAAGGATTTATTATGATAATTTCTTATAGATATTTTCAAGAAATCAGTTTCTTTTATATGAGTTAATTAAGAAATGTTTTAATTATGATTTTTTAATGGTTTTATGGAACACATATGAATGGATTATCATTATGTGATGGCTGTCTATGTCATATATACGGAATGAATTCGGTAATGTTTTATATCTC
Source organism: Viscum album (assembly GCA_963277665.1). Lineage (NCBI taxonomy): Eukaryota > Viridiplantae > Streptophyta > Magnoliopsida > Santalales > Viscaceae > Viscum > Viscum album. The sequence goes on along the minus strand of OY728126.1, from coordinate 945,464,275 downwards.
ATGAGGTCATCATAGGATTGTTTTTTGGTTAGCTAAATTCCATTAATGTGAGGGATTCAAGTGGTAAGACTATATCCACTATGTTAAGAGATGTGAGTGGTTAGACCATGTAAAATATGTTATTAGATTGTGTGTGGGCTATCACATTTTGATATGAATCTCTTGGTGGTTAGACTTTAAATTTTATTTTATTTTTTTCCTTATTTTGGTGACATGTTATGTAACGTCCCGGACCCGGCCAGCCACCCGAACAGTGTCGAACGGGTCGGGTGTTACTACCTTAGGCACACCTCCCCGAACGCCAAAGGCTGCCGACTAGCAGCGAGGGTCTGTTAGGTATAGTGGGGAGGATATACCCTCTCGGAGGATCTTAGTAAGGGTACTGGTCCAAGTATAACAGCAACGATGCAGCGGAAAGAAAGACTCAATAGACTCGAACCAGACCCGTAGAGCCGAAGAAAAATCAATATAGATAAACCGCGGAAGAAGAAAATGAAACAACAGTAGTGGAAATAAACATGACAGCATGCTAAGAACATGTAACCACAACTGAACAGTAAAACATGCATCCAGAGCAGGTTATACACAACTGAATATAAAAAGGGCACCAATGGCTAACCAACAGTAGCTACAACAAGCATGCCAATACAGAAAAACAAACAAAACAAATTAAACCCAGCTAGGCATGACCTCAAGGTCCATACCATCTCCATGAAATAACTAACGCAGCCCAGCTCTTGAAGTTGGCCTCTTTCCTGTACGTAAATCCATAAAGTCTGTACGCGTCCCGAAGGGCCCGTGCAGGGTGTGAGGCAAATCTCAGTAGGATACCACCCAACGGTGCGTACCAAATATATGTGTTTAAGCAGTCATGAATTTACCAGAAAACCGGTAATTAGTACAATGAAAAAATAAATACAAACACCACTGGTGCTCAACAGCCACCATGGAGCATCACCTGCTTCGGCCAATGACGGAATCTATGTCGTGTAACCCGGCACCACGTGCCACCTGACACCTCTTGTCTCAAGTATCGACGTCTTGAAGGCATGGTCAAAATAGTAACCCGACACCATGTCCCTCCTGACACCTCGTGTCTCAAGTACCGACGTCCCGAAGGCACGCCCAAAAAAGCAACCTGGCACCATGTGCCTCCTGACACCTCGTGTCTCAAGTACCGACGTCCCGAAGGCACGCCCAAAATAGTAACCTGGCACCATGTGCCTCCTGACACCTCGTGTCTCAAGTACCGACGTCCCGAAGGCACACCCAAAAATAATAACCTGGCACCAAGTGCCTCCTGACACCTCGTGTCTCAAGTACCGACGTCTTGAAGGCACTCCCATTTCTTTAAGGCTCCTCACCTTCCTCGTGTCTTTCTACGGCAAGCACCCCCATCCAAAATACTTAACCGCAACTACGGGGGTCTCTACCCACACGAGTGGTCAAAACCACCTCATCACGGAGTATCTCTGTGTGCACACTACTCAAGTCCTGGTGAGCGGTAATCATCCAAAATAGTCCTAACCCACCAAAACATCTGACACCTAGTGTCCCTGCGACCATGTCGCTCAAGTCTGATGGCCTCGCCATCCAAGTAACCCGGACCATGCCCAACCTGACAGTCACACTGCCTCAATCCAAAGTCCATGACTGTAGAGACCCATAGCTTGACGTACATTGACATTACATTACTTTTGCGGAATACTTAGTACATAACAAAAACACACACACAAGGATCATAATAGTTTAGTGTCTTTGGAAACTCGGAATATAATCTTCTAATCGTGGTGAAAGATCTTCAAAATCTCCTATAAAGATCTTCCTTTTTTTACCTAAAAACTTTTTTTATATCCTGGGGAAAAGAAAACATAAAAGGGTGAGCTCAAATGCTCAGTAAGGGTAAACAAATGAAATATCAATCACATCATATACATAAGCACATAACTTTTGGAAATCTTAACCTGCAAAAGAGATCATAATTTCATAACATGGGGTAAATCATGGCAGTGAAATGTAATCACAATAATCATAACTTAAAACATGAAACTTTGTGGCATTCACACATAATCATAGATAATCATTCCCTGTTAGTCAAGACTCATTGCCAAGACTATCTTAGTGGACAAAGGCCCTTTCTGAATCGAGTAACCCTCGTTTCAGTCCTGTTTCACTGAACCGGTATAACCTACCATTCCATCCATGTCTATCTCATGAGATATAAAATCATTACCCAATGCATTGGAGGGAGATATAGGTCCCACCCATCTCATAATGATATCATTCTTATGTGTGCCACAAAATCATAAATCATACATCATTGCATAACCCATGTAATAAAAATGGGATTCTTAAACAACATGACATCATAAAACAATTCATATAAGATAAAGGAATTCATAAAAATAATTCCATCACAACATGATCAAATCAATGTAATAATAGGGATAAAAACAGAACCCTTTATTATCTTAGATGGAAAATAATTTTGATAAAACACTTGAACTCCATTCTTGAAGAAAATATCCTTTCTTCTTCAAAAACATTTTTCCTTTCATAACATGTCATACAACTTTAAAATAAAAGAAGTTGATTAAAAATAATCTTGAAAACATGTAAAGGAAGCTTCTTGGAAATACTGTTTTAAAAATCCATTCATGCCGTATAAGTTAAAAAAAACATTCTTCGTACTTTTGTCGGAAAAGTCAAAAAGTACCTCGTACGGAAAAACGACAAAAGATTCCTTTCATACATATTACTAAAAACTCACTGAAGGGTAAAAATGGATTTAAACAATTTTAGGTGGATGGAAATAATATTACATATTGAGTAAACATGTATGTGGATGATAAAATACACCCCAGTAAATACTTACGAATAAACAATCTCGGATAAAAATGAGATTGTGATATTTCCCTTACCTTAGGTCCGATTTGCTTCGTATGTGTCCGAACCTCCTGTATAATGATTTAAATAATGTCATTGACTTATTAAAAAATCATATTCATTGTTATGATATCATATATGGTTCACTTATGACATTATATTACCCGTTGTTTTGTAAATTCCATCTTAAAGAAGCGTTTTGGGTAAAATCGTTTCATTTATCGTAGGTGTTTTGACTTGTTGTTCTTGACATCATTATTACTTATATCATGATTTAATTACTTACAGAATATAAAATATGATTTATATATCATATATATTCAGTATATATATATATATAATAGATAGATAAATAAAATGAAAAACACCGTTCATGGAGACGGTAGTCCGTACGTACGCATGAACGCTGTTTTTCTTTCCTTATTGTCTTGAATGGAAGTAAGTAGATGACATACATATATATATATATACATAAACCCAGTAGCATTATTATGTCATATATTTCATTAGTACTTATTATATATACTTTATAATCATTCATGAATGGTTAATCATTAAGAATGAATCTCATCGCGTCGTGGAGACGGTAGTCCGTACGTACGCACGAGCGATGATATCATTTACATAAATATTGTATTGAATTGGAGTGGATTATACAATATATCAGAATCAATATGATGTTGTAATAACTATGTATAGTTATTCTTTACACCATTATACCCATCCATGTAAGGTGGTGGTGGAAAATAGATTACACCACGGCATGAAGACGGTATTCCGTACGTACGCACGCGCGGTGATTTCTTTTTCCGTAGGATGGATAGATGGTGAAATAGGGTTGTTTCATACTTATAATAACATATCAGTATATGAGTGATACTGATGTTATTACTTCATAATGAAACAACCTAAGAAGAAGAAGTGGAAGAAGAAATAAAGATGAAAGAATTGGTAACGGTAATTACCTCTTCTTTGAAGCGCCTCTTTGAGACCTCCTCTTAGGGCACTAAAATTGGTCTTTGAGGAAGACCATAACCTCTAGGATGTTTCTAGGGAAGTGGAGAAGAGATTTTGGCAGGGGTTGGCCGAGCTTGAGTGCTCAATTTGATGTGAGGAGGAGGGGGAGGAGGTGCCCTTTTATAAGGGAGGAGAGGGGCACCTTAGGAATATCTCAAAATATTATTTTATATTAAAGTCAAAATCGGTTTATAATGGTTCCAAAGGGTCTTATTTCGAAGCTAAAGTGGGGATGGGTCGAAATCCTATCAACCAATAGTATTTAGACAAGTTTAGGTTCTTATTTTAACCTTATCAATTAGATTTAACTCTAAGTTCAATAATTTAACTTTTACCGTGTCTTTTTGTTTGCTTTCACTATATGGTTAATACACTTACTATAACATGCCAAACAAACCCCAAATTGTTTATTATTAATATATATATCCTTATCTAAGTCATTTGGCCGAACCTTAGATTTTTAGGAATAAAATAACAATTAATAATATAATATTTGATTTAAAAACTATTTTGTGTCAATTTTGACACTATTTGATATATGATTTTTGTGAAAGTCATAACAGAATTATATGTTCAAAACAAGTTGATTAAATCAACACTAATATATCATAGTAACCTAGAAATTATTGTAATTCATAAAAAGTCTCAAATTACATTCATTTGAGTATTTATAACATCACTTATGTTAATATTTCCTTAAAAGGGTAATTACTGCATCATCGTTGTGTCATAAATAAATTAATTTATTTAAAGTCTAAAAATTATAAATAAAATATCATTATATAGGAAATCTTTTTATATTTCTAATGAATATTTATAGTCGAATTTATCTTATGTATAACCCCATATTAAAAATGTTTTAGTGAATAAACGTTGATTTTAACTCTTTTAACTCTTTGAATTAAATAATAATAAATGTCCTAATCTAATCCAAGTGGGCCTAAATGATAATAGTTTACACTTAAGGTTGTTTTTGGTCGAGATACACTTGTCCAATAGAATTAGGACATGTGTTAGGGTAATATTAATATCATTCTTACCCTTAATTACCCTATTTACTTTTAACCGTGGTAAATAAAAGTAAAAAGTTACTATTCACCAAAAATTATTTTCATCTCATTGAACCACATTTTACTTACTGACATCAACCGTGTCTCTCAGATTTTTGAAATTCCATTCACAGAAGCGGTAAAATTATGTTTTATGAAAAAATTAATTTTTTTAACTACCACTTAGTAGTTTCACTATTCATCAAAAAATGAAGGTTTTCAGAAAAATGCCAAAATTTCATCCTAAGCTATATTTCATATTCCGAATTCAAAAATGAAGTCTATTTTACCAAATTCATAACATATAAGTTGAATTAATTAATTTTATAATTAAATCCCGTTGTTAAAACAAATAGCGTGTTTTTAAGAAACAATATCTATCAAAAGATTGACACTTGTTTATGTCTGGTTTAAATGTGCAATTACATCCAATGAACAACATTGTATTAAATTGTAAAAATATATTCTAAATATACTTTAAAACTACTCCAATTAATAATTTATCACTATTAATTATTTCGATTAAAAAAGTTGTTTTTTAATTATAATTTAGTAATTTTCACTATTCATCAGAATATGAAAGTTATCTGAAATGTACCAAAATTTCACCTTAGGCTAAATTCGATACTCCGAATCCAAAAATGAAGTTCATTTTGAAAAATAAGATTTACAGAATTTTAAAAAGTGGTTATGCCTATTCATACCGGCTAGTTTTAATAATATTTTAATAGCATATCGTTGTTTAGTGAAACTCGGTATTGCGTATTACACACGCTATCGAGGAAGGTCGCGATTGCGTGTAATGCAAGGAAAGTCAAGGATGCGTGTTGTGCAAGCTCCTTTTGGTGTAGCGTACAACACAAGACATTAATAAAATTAAAAAGAATATTTTTTATAAAATCTTGGGCTGTTACATTCTACCCCCCTTAAAATGAATTTCGCCCTCGAAATTCGTCGGGGTTATAAATGGTTTACTATTTGAAAGTTTCTTTAATAGAAACCGACATCGAAAAAGGAATATCAAAACCAATCTTTAAAAACAAAAGTATGAAACGTAACGGTTACCCAAATAAACTAATCATTGGGTTTCCACATAGGTGAAAATATGGATATGGAAGAGAAATCTAACCATCATGTTCTGATGGAGAGTGGTAGAGAACATGGCTATGGAAAATCCAATAATCACAAATCCATAAATTTGTGACGATCTAAGGTACCATTCGATTCATCAGGTATAAGATCACTAGGACAACATTTTTGGTTTTCAAGATCATTTCCCTAAAGTTGAGAATTGGAATAAATACCTTCTTTATTTTGGTACAATCTCACTATTGTTTGGGCCTAGAACAATTTCCACTTCATCTCTTAAATTAATGAAGTTGAATTTGTTATTCGTGAAGTGTTAGCAGATCATGTGATAGAATGCCGGGTCATTCCATCTGTCTCAAACAAAAGGTTAGCAAAAATTATATACATAAGTCGATCTATAGTGAGATTAATCATATATAGTTCCTAAAATGGACTTATACTTCATATATCATACTGCTTAATATAATAAAACTGGTTTCTACTAAACAGGGACTTCCTGTAGGCCAGTGGTAGGCGATAAAGGCCAGTCGCACTTCGGTTGTGGGTTCGATTCCCACAGCCTTGTCCGAAACGATGGGCTGTCGCCCGTCCTGCAGGTTGTCTTTTTTCTAAAAAAAAAACTTCTATCCTTAAACAATACTAACTTATGTCCAACATAATCCATTCCAATCTTTAGGCTTACCCATAATACTGCAGTCCACTCTCATAATATAGTGAAAACAAATACCAGAGATTTAATACCATCATTGATCCCCATATATCATTAGATATGTCTTGTTGGTCACATTCTAAACATTCAAAGTCCTTAATCATGTATTCTCTTGAATACCCATTGAACCATAGTGAAAACTTGGATGCAGTTAAAAGTTAACACTTTTCACCTACCAAAATCTTCAAAATTCTATATACTCAAACCATGATATCACTTAGTCCTTATATCAGTCATGAGCTCATGAATACTGTCAAACATTTCATTTTCTTCTTATCCCTTCATTATGCGCATATCATCTACATTCCAAAAATATCTGAATAACCTTTCATGGATACTTGTACCATTAATCATACACTTTCAAAACTCAAGGAAGGACAACAGTGTAACAATCCTTAGATGTCTCTTTATTCCATAGTACCATGAGATTACTTATACAACATTACACATGATAAACATATCATCATTCCACTACATTCTTAAACCATTGACCGAGCTTCAACAATTCTTTCATCTCACATATCATTTGTAGTGTCTTCATCATCATAAACATAAATACTACCCATACGACCATACTGATTCTCTTCATGAGACTTTCCCTTAGGGCATTGGTCTGCATAATGCCCGTACATTCCACATTTAAAACATTTAACCATTGTTGATGTCATAGCAATACCATTATCCTCATCCATGGTGTTAACCGAACCTTTTCCTTTGCACTTACTGGCTTTGTTTCCTTCTTTTCCACACCCAAAGCATCTTCCAGTTCCCTTGAAACATTCTCCTTGATGCCTCTTCCCACATGATTTACATAGGGGAAATTGAACTTTCTTTCCTCTATGATCATCATGAAACTCCATCTTTCTCTTATTAGCCGAGTCAGGAAACTTACCAAATTTTACTTTATTGATCATATTATGAGATTGCTGATTCGGCATAATAATGATGTTTGGACTTCCAAATCCCATTTCATTTGGTTTCTCATGAAGAATATCATTCCATTGTCCATCATATCCTCCATTATCGTGAATCATCTTGTTTCCAGCCATTTTCTAAAACCCAAAATGAATAGTGTGAGAGGCAAAAATCATGCTAGGGAAAACAACATAATAAAGGGAGAGTACCTTCAATATCTAACATCTTAGGTTTAATTCTATGATCGTTAGCGTATTTCTAGTACTATAACTTATACGTCTACTTAACCTTAGGGACATCCCTAGACATACCGAAGAAATATCTCTAGGGATCTCACTAACGTTTTCGCATCCTAGTTTCCAAAGGTTGACTAAACCTTTCCTCTGATACCAACTGTAGAGACCCGTAGCTTGACGTACATTGACATTACATTACTTTTGCGGAATACTTAGTACATAACAAAAACACACACACAAGGATCGTAATAGTTTAGTGTCTTTGGAAACTCGGAATATAATCTTCTAATCGTGGTGAAAGATCTTCAAAATATCCTATAAAGATCTTCCTTTTTTTACCTAAAACCTTTCTTTATATCCTGGGGAAAAGAAAACATAAAAGGGTGAGCTCAAATGCTCAGTAAGGGTAAACAAATGAAATATCAATCACATCATATACATAAGCACATAACTTTTGGAAATCTTAACCTGCAAAAGAGATCATAATTTCATAACATGGGGTAAATCATGGCAGTGAAATGTAATCACAATAATCATAACTTAAAACATGAAACTTTGTGGCATTCACACATAATCATAGATAATCATTTCATGTTAGTCAAGACTCATTGCCAAGACTATCTTAGTGGACAAAGTCCCTTTCTGAATCGAGTAACCCTCGTTTCAGTCCTGTTTCACTGAACCGGTATAACCTACCATTCCAGCCATGTCTATCTCATGAGATATAAAATCTTTACCCAATGCATTGGAGGGAGATATAGGTCCCACCCATCTCATAATGATATCATTCTTATGTGTGCCACAAAATCATAAATCATACATCATTGCATAACCCATGTAATAAAAATGGGATTCTTAAACAACATGACATCATAAAACAATTCATATAAGATAAAGGAATTCATAAAAATAATTCCATCACAACATGATCAAATCAATGTAATAATAGGGATAAAACAGAACCCTTTATTATCTTAGATGGAAAATAATTTTGATAAAACACTTGAACTCCATTCTTGAGGAAAATATCCTTTCTTCTTCAAAAACATTTTTCCTTTCATAACATGTCATACAACTTTAAAATAAAAGAAGTTGATTAAAAATAAACTTGAAAACATGTAAAGGAAGCTTCTTGGAAATAATGTTTTAAAAATCCATTCATGCCGTATAAGTTAAAAAAAACATTCTTCGTACTTTTGTCGGAAAAGTCAAAAAGTACCTCGTACGGAAAAACGACAAAAGATTCCTTTCATACATATTACTAAAAACTCACTGAAGGGTAAAAATGGATTTAAACAATTTTAGGTGGATGGAAATAGTATTACATATTGAGTAAACATGGATGTGGATGATAAAATACACTCCAGTAAATACTTACGAATAAACAATCTCGGATAAAAATGAGATTGTGATATTTCCCTTACCTTAGGTCCGATTTGCTTCGTATGTGTCCGAACCTCCTGTATAATGATTCAAATAATGTCATTGACTTATTACAGAATCATATTCATTGTTATGATATCATATATGGTTCACTTATGACATTATATTACCCGTTCTTTTGTAAATTCCATGTTAAAGAAGCGTTTTGGGTAAAATCGTTTCATTTATCGTAGGTGTTTTGACTTGTTGTTCTTGACATCATTATTACTTATATCATGATTTAATTACTTCCAGAATATAAAATATGATTTATATATCATATATATTCAGTATATATATATATATAATAGATAGATAAATAAAATGAAAAACACCGTTCATGGAGACGGTAGTCCGTACGTACGCATGAATGCTGTTTTTCTTTCCTTATTGTCTTGAATGGAAGTAAGTAGATGACATACATATATATATATATACATAAACCCAGTATCATTATTATGTCATATATTTCATTATTACTTATTATATATACTTTATAATCATTCATGAATGGTTAATCATTAAGAATGAATCTCATCGCGTCGTGGAGACGGTAGTCCGTACGTACGCACGAGCGATGATATCATTTCCATAAATATTGAATTGAATTGGAGTGGATTATACAATATATCAGAATCAATATGATGTTTTAATAACTATGTATAGTTATTCTTTACACCATTATACCCATCCATGTAAGGTGGTGGTGGAAAATAGGTTACACCACGGCGTGGAGACGGTATTCCGTACATACGCACGCGCGGTGATTTCTTTTTCCGTAGGATGGATAGATGGTGAAATAGGGTTGTTTCATACTTATAATAACATATCAGTATATTAGTGATACTGATGTTATTACTTCATAATGAAACAACCTAAGAAGAAGAAGTTGAAGAAGAAATAAAGATGAAAGAATTGGTAACGGTAATTACCTCTTCTTTGAAGCGCCTCTTTGAGACCTCCTCTTAGGGCACTAAAATTGGTCTTTGAGGAAGACCAGAACCTCTAGGATGTTTCTAGGGAAGTGGAGAAGAGATTTTGGCAGGGGTTGGCCGAGCTTGAGTGCTCAATTTGATGTGAGGAGGAGGGGGAGGAGGTGCCCTTTTATAAGGGAGGAGAGGGGCACCTTAGGAATATCTCAAAATATTATTTTATATTAAAGTCAAAATCGGTTTATAATGGTTCCAAAGGGTCTTATTTTGAAGCTAAAGTGGGGATGGGTCGAAATCCTATCAACAAATAGGATTTAGACAAGTTTAGGTTCTTATTTTAACCTTATCAATTAGATTTAACTCTAAGTTCAATAATTTAACTTTTACCGTGTCTTTTTGTTTTCTTTCACTATATGGTTAATACACTTACTATAACATGCCAAACGAACCCCAAATTGTTTATTATTAATATATATATCCTTATCTAAGTCATTTTGCCGAACCTTAGATTTTTATGAATAAAATAACAATTAATAATATAATATTTGATTTAAAAACTATTTTGTGTCAATTTTGACACTATTTGATATATGATTTTTGTGAAAGTCATAACAGAATTTTATGTTCGAACCAAGTTGATTAAATCAACACTAATATATCATAGTAACCTAGAAAAATAGTTTAATTCATAAAAAGTCTCAAATTACATTCATTTGAGTATTTATAACATCACTTATGTTAATATTTCCTTAAAAGGGTAATTACTGCATCATCGTTGTGTCATAAATAAATTAATTTATTTAAAGTCTAAAAATTATAAATAAAATATAATTATATAGGAAATCTTTTTATATTTCTAATGAATATTTATAGTCGAATTTATCTTATGTATAACCCCATATTAAAAATGTTTTAGTGAATAAACTTTGATTTTAACTCTTTTAACTCTTCTTTGAATTAAATAATAATAAATGTCCTAATCTAATCCAAGTGGGCCTAAATGATAATATTTTACACTTAAGGTTGTTTTTGGTCGAGATACACTTGTCCAATAGAATTAGGACATGTGTTAGGGTAATATTAATATCATTCTTACCCTTAATTACCCTATTTACTTTTAACCGTGGTAAATAAAAGTAAAAAGTTACTATTCACCAAAAATTATTTTCATCTCATTGAACCACATTTTACTTACTGACATCAACCGTGTCTCTCGGATTTTTGAAATTCCATTCACAGAAGCGGTAAAATTAACTTTTATGAAAAAATTAATTTGTTTAACTACCACTTAGTAGTTTCACTATTCATCAAAAAATGAAGGTTTTCAGAAAAATGCCAAAATTTCATCCTAAGCTATATTTCATATTCCGAATTCAAAAATGAAGTCTATTTTACCAAATTCATAACATAGAAGTTGAATTAATTAATTTTATAATTAAATCCCGCTGTTAAAACAAATAGCGTGTTTTTAAGAAACAATATCTATCAAAAGATTGACACTTGTTTATGTCTGGTTTAAATGTGCAATTACATCCAATGACCAACATTGTATTAAATTGTAAAAATATATTCTAAATATTCTTTAAAACTACTCCAATTAATAATTTATCACTATTAATTATTTAGATTAAAAAAGTTGTTTTTAAATTATAATTTAGTAATTTTCACTATTCATCAGAATATGAAAGTTATCCGAAATGTACCAAAATTTCACCTTAGGCTAAATTCGATACTCCGAATCCCAAAATGAAGTTCATTTTGAAAAATAAGATTTACAGAATTTTAAAAAGTGGTTATTACTATTCATACCGGCTAGTTTTAATAATATTTTAATAGCATATCGTTGTTTAGTGAAACTCGGTATTGCGTATTACACACGCTATCGAGGAAGGTCGCGATTGCGTGTAATGCAAGGCAAGTCAAGGATGCGTGTTGTGAAAGCTCCTTCTGGTGTAGCGTACAACACAAGACATTAATAAAACTAAAAAGAATATTTTTTATAAAATCTTGGGCTGTTACAATGACGCCCAATCCCGTTGTCAAAACCACCCAAAGTAACCCGGGAAAAGCCCCAACCTGTGATCAGCATCACTCAAGCGTAACCGGGCCAAGCCCAACACAACCCAAAGGGTCCAGCAGATGCAATTCAGCAATCGCATATATAACATATGTAAACAGAAAACATAACCAGGCAAAAAAAACTAAACAGTTTAATTGCACTATGTAGGGTGTTGTCTCATACAAGCACCGAGGTCTTAAATGCATCTAACAATTATAACAGGATTTAATAAATTAAACTAAGCAGTTTAACACCTTAATAATTTAATAAAACCATTTTGGCGTTCCCCGGCCAAAATGCCCCGATGAGCAACGACCCCTCACCCAGCCCTCCTCACGCAACCTAGTAACCGGGCATACCCGAATGTATCCCAGAGGTCCCATAAGCATTACAGTATGAACAAAGCAGATAAAACAGGTCCCGCTCAAAATACCCAAAAACGCGCCAAAGGCCACATTATCCAAACAACCACGAAAAAACAAAATGAGGTATGCACCACCTACCTGAGACTCGCACCATGCTACTCCTCCGGTAACACCCTCCAATTCGGTCTAAAACATGGTAAATCTATAAAAGATTCAAAACCACTCAAAGGGCTATAACTCGTTCTACAACAAAAAGCAAACAAAACGGCCAAAGAAGAATCAAGGCCTTACTGAGGGGGTTCCAACGCACTAATCAGAGCTCGAAACGGGTCTCAGACGGATGATCGGGAAGAGGAAAGGGGTTCGGCTGGCCTGGTTCGCATATCCGGGCGGACGAGGGGTGTTCTTCCCCAAAAATGAGGCTACATCCTGATTTAAGCGAAAAAAATAAAGTGCAAGGTGTGTACTTTAGAACTACACGCTGTGTATATTTCATTTAATTGTTCAAAAGACGGAAAGATTCCGCTGACTTACTTTCCGAACCTTTCGACATGAGTACATGGCGTGTACCTCTAGGTACACGACGTGTACTGGGTTCCTCTTCTCTTCCTCGTCGGCATACCCACATGCCATGTATATCCCTCATACATGTCTAGACTACACGGCATGTCCAAAGGGAACACGGCGTGTCCCTGGTTCTTACCCGGCCGACGGCCTACACACCATGTATGGCCTCACACGGTCGGGGGTATACACGGCGTGTTCAAAACTACACGCCCTGTAGTAAGAAAATTCTACACGGTCACTGCACGGAATGTACTCGGTGAGCACATGACCGGTCACTCACCTACACATACACGGCGTGTACTTAAGGTACATGGCGTGTAGTCTGGAAATTTCCAGAAACTTCCCAAATTTTCCAGACTCCTCAGAAACCAGTCAAAAATTTAAACAGGGTCTGGATTTTGACCCATTCCAAAAACCCGGGTTCTTACAAACTCCACACCTTGACATATCTCATCCCCGAGCTACCAAACCAAACCCAGAGATGGCACCGAACACACCCATCCCAGTTAAACAACCTGGACTAACCCGGTCTCCAATGTTTCGGCTAAATTCCTCAAGGGGATCCACACCTTAGGAATTGCCTACTCAGTCTCAGCCAACAAAATTTAAAGCAAACAAGGTTCACTAACCTGTTTTCCGGATGCAAAATCCTTTCATGACGCATCGTCACCCATGCACCTCATTGGTGCTCCTGTATCGCTACCAACACCCAACGTAACCCGCACCGCATCGGTGTCTGCCTCCACGAGGTCCTGGTGCCGAGCACCTAAAGTAACCCGCATCCATGATGCCCTGATGCCCACAACACCTCAAGTAACCCGCATCCACGATGCCTCGATGCCCACGACACCTCATGTAACCCGCATCCACAATGCCCTGATGCCCACGGCACCCCATACATATATATATATATATCACGCACATGATATGGTGCCAACCCACTGACTAGCATCTAGTCAGTCCACAAAGATCCTATGCACCTCGTGCACTCAAAAAATACACACCTCTAAAGGTCATGCCAATAAGGAAACATAGAGATCACGGTCACACCGTGGTGTACCTCTAACTGTCACCGGCTCACCGGCCTGCTCAGCCTCTGGCAGCTCCACGGAGTGCACCTGCCCTGAAACACAGCTGCCTGACGCCTGACCTCCCGATGTTGCTCCAGTCACCGGCCACTGACCCATCAGCTGGGTCCCACCGTCTCTGTCACGACCTCCGCACACAGCTGAACCTCAACTACCCTCTCCGGGTACCGAACCTGAACCAACACCAGACTCCACAGTCTGTCCTGGTCCCTTCCTACCAGCTATATGAGAAGGTTTCCTGCAAAACCTCCCCAAATGTTCATCCTGTCCACATGCCCGAAACTCCTTCGGAGGCCTACTGCACTGAGCCCGAACATGTCCCTACTGCCCACACTAGAAGCAAATCACCGAAGAACTACTACGAGGTGGTCTAGATGAATCCCCGGCCTGACTTCCCTACTGGAACTCAACCCGCCCTCGCTTCCTACTGTCTGAACCATCACCTGAAGCTGTCGCCCTACCTAAGCGAGACTTCTCCCTTTCGTTGCCCTAGGCTATGAGTGCCTGATTCACCGCTTCAGAGAAAGAACCCAGCCTGAAGATGTTCACCTAGACCCGAATGGCGTGTCGTAAGCCATCCTCAAAGCACCTCACCCTAGCTACGTCATCGCTCACCATACCCGGTGCAAAACGGGACAACTCTCTGAAGGTAGTTGCGTAGTCCATGAAAGACATATCTACCTATTGAAGACTCAAGAACTCCCGAGCTCTCTCTGCCATCAACTTCTCTGGGTATAAGTGCTCAAAGAACCTGCCCTCGAAGTCCTTCCAAGCCAGTCCCTCATGCCTACGAGCCTGTACAGGTACATCCCACCAACGCTTCTCCGGTCCTCTCAGCATGTATGTCTCCAGCTTGACCCTCCGCCCTAGAGGCGTCTTGAGTTTCTTGAAAATCATCTGCATGCTCTCTATACTGTTCTCAGCCACCTGCGGACCACCCTCACCCTGAAAAATCAGCGGGTGCTGCGACTGGAACTCCCGCGTCAGATACGCCATAGAAGGCTATGTACCCTGCGCGCCTCCGTCAAGCCCCTGCAAGACATGTACCATGCTAGCTTGGAGTTTCTCGTCATGTCACGGCCTGAACGATGCCAAACTCGCCAGCTATCCTGCCTGCACTGGATCCTGAACCTGTTCCTGTCCCTAAGCCTGTACCTGCGGCTCGTGCTCAAGCTGTACCGAATTCTGACCCTGATCATGCGGCATTGTATCCTCTCCTGCCTGACGCTCCATCGAGCCGTGAAGGAGTAACCCGCTGAATACCATAAATGGTCAGACATCCCATATATATATAATAATATATTCTACTCAGATAAGGAAAGCAGTAAAAGGCAGTGCATAACAACTACCCTTACTCCCCCTCACCGCAACCCATGCCTCCTGGCATCCCGGCCTCATGGACTCCTTACCCTCCCTCAACAGAGCCAAGTATCAAAGTACCTCGGGCCTTTCCCATCCCGACAACTCACGTTGCCTCAAACTGACGACCGAGTTGCCCAATCCTGACAGTTACACTGCCTCAACCACAGTACCTGTCTGCTCTCATAAGAGCCAAACCCAAATATTCTGCCACATGAAATTCTGCAAAAATAAATCATGGCATACACATTGCAACGACTAGCAATTCTATCAGGAATTTCACCAATTCACATTTTTAACACATATAAAGCATGGCATTTAATTTTTTTCATTCACATGGCATTATCACTTCACAAATCATCCGTGCAATTATGAAATTGAAATACCCTAGAAATGTGCCTATCAAATGCCAAGAAAGCACCCTTGCCATACCGGGCCAAGGTCCAATTCTCCCTTACCATACCAGGTCAAGGGTCACATATCACAATCAAGAAAATCACATATCAAGTGAGCCACTGTGGTGGAAATCATACCAACTGTAATCTGAGCAAAAGAAAGCAGCAATTCCCACCTGCAGCAACTAGGTCCATCCCTCGTACCTGGGGCTGCAGGCACCCCAGCACAAGCTAGATACCGAGTCCATGTAACAAACTATCTCCAGTCTACCATATCCCAAATAGTAAACCAGCAGAAATAAACAAGAAGCCTCAAACTCATTAGTAGCCAGAAAAACACTACTACTAAATCCCTGCTAAGAAATCCTCTAATACCACTTTGTAACGTCCCGGACCCGGCCAGCCACCCGAACAGTGTCGAACGGGTCGGGTGTTACAACCTTAGGCGCACCTCCCCGAACACCAAAGGCTGTCGACTAGCAGCGAGGTTCTATTAGGTATAGTGGGGATACTATACCCTCTCGGATGATCTTAGTAAGGGTACTGGTCCAAGTATAACAGCAAAGATGCAGTGGAAAGGAAGACTCAGCAGACTCGAATCAGACCCGCAGAGCGGAAGAAAAATCAATATAGATAAACATCTGAAGCAGTAAATGAAACAACAGTAGTGGAAATAAACATGAAAGCATGCTAAGAACATGTAACTGCAACTGAACAGTAAAACATGAATCCAGAGCAGGTCATACACAACTGAATATAAAAAGGGCGCCAATGGCTAACCAACAATAGCTACAATAAGCATGCTAATACAGAAAAATAAACAAAACAAATTAAACCCAGCTAGGCATGTCCTCAAGGTCCATACCATCTCCATGCAATAACTAATGCAGCCCAGCTCTTGAAGTTGGCCTCTTTCCTGCACGTAAATCCATAAAGTATGCACGCGTCCCGAAGGGCCCGTGCAGGGTGTGAGACAAATCTCAGTAGGATACCACCCAACGGTGCATAGAAAATATATGTGTTTAAGCAGTCATGCATTTACCAGAAAAGCAGTAATCAGTACAATGCAAAAATAAATACAAACTCCACTGGTTCTCAACAGCCACCATGGAGCGTCACCTGCTTTGGCCAACGCCAGAATCTCTGTCATGTAACCCGGCACCACGTGCCACCTAACACCTCGTATCTCAAGTTCCGACGTCCCGAAGGCACGCCCAAAATAGTAACCCAGCACCATGTGCCTCCTGACACCTCGTGTGTCAAGTATCGACGTCCCGAAGGCACGCCCAAAATAGTAACCTAGCACCATGTGCCTCCTGACACCTCGTGTCTCAAGTACCGACGTCCCGAATTAATGCCCAAAATAGTAACCTAGCACCATGTGCCTCCTGACACCTCATATCTCAAGTGCCGACGTCCCAAAGGCACGCCCAAAAATAGTAACCCGGCACCAAGTGCCTCCTGACACCTCATGTCTCAAGTACCGACGTCCCGAAGGCACGCCCATTTCCGGAAGGCTCCTCACCTTCCCTGTGGCTTTCTACGGCAAGCACCCCCAACCAAAATACCTAACCACAACTACGGGGGCCTCTACCCACACGAGTGGTCAAAACCACCTCATCACGGAGTATCTCTGTATGCACACTACTCAAGTCCAGGTGAGTGGTAATCACCCAAAATAGTCCTAAGACACCAAAACATCTAACACCTAGTGTCCCTGCGACCATGTCGCTCAAGTCCGATGGCCTCGCCATCCATGTAACTCTGGCCATGCCCAAGCTGACAGTCACACTGCCTCAATCCGACGTCCATGTTGGCCAATCCCGTGTTCAAAATAACCCAAAGTAACCCGGGAAAATCCCCAACCTGTGATCAGAATCACTCAAGCGTAACCGGGCCAAGCCCAACACAACCCGAAGGGTCCAGCAGTTGCAATTCAGCAATTGCATATATAACATATGTAAATAGAAAACATAACCAGGAAAAAAAACTAAATAGTTGAATTGCACTATGTAGGGTGTTTTCCCATACCAGCACCGGGGTATTAAATGCCTCTAACAATTATAATGGGATTTAATACATTAAACTAAGCAGTTTAACACCTTAATAATTTAATAAAACCATTTTGGAGTTCCCCGACCAAAATGCCCCAATGAGAAATGACCCCTCACCAGGCCCTGCTCACACAACCTGGTAACCAGGCATACCCAAAAGCATCCCAGAGGTCCCAAAAGCATTACAGTATGAACAAAGCAGATAAAACAGGTCCCGCTCAAAATACCCAAAAATGCACCAAAGGCCGTGTTACCCAAACAACCACGAAAACACAAAATGAGGTATGCACCACCTACCTGAGACTCGCACGATGCTACTCCTCCGGTAACATCCGCCAATTCAGTCTAAAATGCGGTAAATCTACAAAAGATTCAAAACCTCTCAAAGGGATATAACTCGTTCTACAAAGAAAATCAAACAAAACGGTCAAAGAGGAATCAAGGCCTTACCAAGGGGGTTCGAACGCACTAATCAGAGCTCGAAACGGGTCTCAGACGGATGATCGGGAAAGGGAAAGGGGTTCGGCCAGCCTGGTTTGTGTATCCGGGCGGAGGAGGGGTTTTTTGCCTCAAAAACGAGTCTACTGCCCGATTTAAGTAAAAAAAGAAAGTACACGGCATGTACTTTAGGACTACACGCCGTGTATATTTCATTTAACTGTTCAAAAGATGGAAAGATTCCGCCGACTTATTTTCCGAACCTGCCGACATGAGTACACGGCGTGTACCTCTGGGTACACGGCATGTACTGGGTTCCTCTTCTCTTCCTCATCGGCATACCCATACGCCATGTATATCCCTCATACACAGCTAGACTACACAGCGTGTCCAAAGGGAACACGGCATGTCCCTGGTTCTTATCCGGCCAACGGCCTACATGCCATGTATGGCCTCACACAGTCGGGGGTATACACGCCGTGTTCAAAACTTCACGCTGTGTAGTAAGAAAATTCTACATGGTCACTGCACGGCATGTACTCGGAGAGCACATGGCCGGTCACTCGCCTACACATACACGGAGTGTACTTAAGGTACACGGCGTGTAGTCTGGAAATTTCCAGAAACTTCCCAAATTTTCCGGACTCCTCGGAAACCAGTAAAAATTTTTAACAGGGTCCGGATTTTGACCCGTTCCAAAAACCTAGGTTCTTACAGGTTATTATATTATACAATATGACTATTTTATTTTATCATGGCTTATTATTATTGACTTATGTTTCCACACTCTTATGTACCATGTCCTATGTTATGATAAAATAATTATGACATGGATTATGTTTTATGACAAATTATTTATTGGGTATTATTATCTAATTCACCATGATTATTTAATGATACCTATTTTCTTATCTTATAGTTACTTAAGATTTTTTATTGATCTCTATCATTCATACACTTAGTGAGAATATGAGTTCACCCTTTCTTATGTTTACATTCCCCATGTTATAAATAAGAGCAATATGTTTTATGTGTCAAAAATGGAATCATGTGAGAAAAAAAATTATGGGAGTTGATTATAATGTTGTAGATAAATTTTTTTATGATTTTTGTCTCATTTGTTGAGAAATATTATCTCTCTCTTGATTCACTGAATAGAATATCATAGTAACGGGCTCCTAGGTAGGTGGGTCTCCTGGAAGCCTCCCTATGATGGTATTAAACTCAATAATAATAGACTATGTGTTTGAAAAATCATGAGGGGATGCATCATTATTCATATTGTTAGGGTCTTACTTGTACTAGAGTTTAGTTATAATAATGTAACAATTATTTTTCTATATCAGTTGATGCATGATACCTTCTTTAATGCCCAATAAATATAAAATCCAAACAACGTTAACCTCATAGAATTTTAAAAAGATTCTTCCTTTCTATCTGTATCAATCCTTTGTCACCAATCCACCCCTTGGTTCAATGACTAATTTTGAGTCTGTATGATTTTATATTGGAATATAAGTTTTATAGAATAATCTATTATATATATATTATACTCAGTATGGTTTTTATCCTAAGAATGTTATTGGTCATTTTCTACTATTATATAACATTTACAATAGGGTATAGACTTCCTGCTTTATCTTTCGGACCCTCATTGATAGTTTGTAGCCTCTGGAATTTGGAAAGGAGAACATGAATATATTGTAAAGATAATGTTGTTCCACCATATCTTAGTATTTATGTATTTTTTGGATTTAATAAATACCAATATATATTCTAAAATTTTAATCTTAAGTGATTCATATTTTTTTATCAAAAGAATTTATCTTGCGATGTTTCTCTAAGTGGTTATTTTATGGTGTGTAAAATCATTTGACAATGTATTTTATCTTATTATAATCAAAGAGTATATTCTCTATACTCAAAAACATAAAAACTCTTTGTTGGAATTTTTTCAACAAATTTATCTTATGAAGAGTGTGGTTCTGTTTCTGAATGATCAAGACAGATGCTTTAGTAAAGAATGAAAAGATATTATCTTACAAAAAAGGATATTCAAAAATTATTATATTTCAGTAGTATGATATGTTATTAAAGATAAGAATCACACCAACATAACATATTCATATTATGATAATGAATTATCCTATTTAGTAGTGAATTTAGTTTATCTTACAAAGAGGGAAAATAGATGTTTTACCATATAATGTCTCTTTGGAAGTTATGTTTTGTTGAATACTACTTCCAGATGAATATCTTATCAAGATCTAATAGTTATAAAGAATGTACTGATTAGTTTTATAATATTATAATAATTCACTTTTTTCTTTTAGATTATTTCAGAAAACGTATTATAAATTTAAGGAAATATTTATCTATACAAAATGTCCCATGAATTCTATGATTTGAAGAATGAGAATATTTATAACAATTATTCTAAAAAGTTAATTCCTGTATTTTGAATAAATGAATGCAAGACCTTTATATCTTATCTTGTCATGTTATCAAGGAATTTCTCCCTCAACCATTAAGAATATCTTGGGATTAAGATCAAAATAAAATATAAAAGAAACAGTTATTCACTATATGATAAGAGATAATGAATATGAAATAGAAAAATGTGAAGAAAAATTATAATGATCATCCCATGAACACCTATACATAGAAAAGATCAAACATAAATGATTTTTGTATGATGAGAATTTATATCAATTGCACTAATTATCTTCCTAATATATTCTTTCAAGGCTATATTATCCTTAGGATGAATCTTAGACTTTTTTCAGTTTCTTCTTTCATTTGTGTGTAGTAAAAATTTCATTCAGTGTGTATTTATTAAATTTTTTGCAGTTGTTATAAGAGTAAATTTTGAAATTGGGGAAAGGTTTTATAAATAGATATCCTAGATGAAATCAATTAGACCTTTTTATTAATTCACAGCATCTTGTACATATTTGGGAGCCTTTGGTAAAGGGGATGCAATAGAAAAAATACCCAAACTCAGGGAGTAGAGTGTTAGTGGAGTTTACTAGGAAACTATAATTCCCAAAACCAATATAAATTTTCTATGTCCAATCCCTTTCCTTTATGTTTTTATTTCCACTAACTATTTTCTTATTAAGGAACAAATATTTTAATCATCATACATGAAGATGGATATTTTATGTAAAGGAAATTTAAGAAATATAATTCACCCCATATTAAGAGTTTATCTAACCATTATCAAGGAAAACATTTTTTTTATTAGAGAGTGTTAAACTTGATTTTATGACTATCTAAGTTTGAATTCAAATGATCTACTTTGAAATGGATTCCATCTCTAAAAATCATGAATTTTTTCAATGTTTGGATCTCTATAATTCAATGGTAAAAATTATGGTTTTTGTAATGCTCACATGACCATTTATCAAAAGAATTTTTTTTTAAGTACATCTCAAAGTAGTAAAGCCCAATTAAATTTCTAAGACAGAACCTGATACATGGTTTTCCAAAGATGAAAAATTTTATGATTTGAAATCTAAATCTATGAATGATATAATCCGCAGATTATAACCAAATGAGTTTATGAGAATTTCTCAATATCAAAAAGAAAATAAAATGTATACCACTATAGAAGTTACATAAGATGGTATTGATAATGTGAAGGATCTTAGATATGATAAAACCAAACTTATGTTCTATATATTAAAAATTTCTAAAGGGGAATGTATTACTCAACTGAATGGAAGGATCATAGTGATTTCAATAACAATTCTAATCTATGAGAACCTATCACTAAACCTGAACAAGAGTTGAATGTTCTTATTGTATTGAATCAAAATAGAAGTGTAGTCTCAGCTTACATCAGACAGTCTATAGAGGTAAAAAGTTTCATGATAAGAGATCTCATTGGAACTCTCATAATGTACGATGTTGAAATGGAGTATGGATTTGGATAACCAAAAATTATGAAAAATGAAAATTCTTCCATGAATATTTCTACTTTAAAGGATGATTGGAAAAAAAATATTAAAAATATCTAAAACAACTGAAGAAGAAGACTCCTCAACCAGTTCTAGATCAAATGATGAGCTTGGACAAATTTCTCGAGATTTCATAAGGTTATACAACCATATAAAAGGCTTCAAGAGACAATTAAATAAGTAGAAAATACATGATGGCCATTTTATAGATTTTATATTTTATAAGTGTATGAAACTAGGTCATATAAATAATGATTTTCCAAAAAAACTATGTATTATACGAATATAGAAATGAAATACTTCAATAGGGTAGGTAATAAAAAAAATCTATGTAGATCACCTAGAGTGCTTATTGAGATTCTAAAAAATGAGCATAATAATAATTAGAAGCTAAAGAAACTAATAAAAAGTATAAAATGTTCTTTATGGATCATTCAAATGAGGTATATTCTTACTATTCTTCTAAGCATGAATTTGAATCATAAAATAAAAACTCCTCATATAAAGAAATAAACGAATATTGTACCATGTTGGAAGCTAATTATAAAAGTTTAAAGAATAAAAAAAAGTCTTTTAAGATATATTAAAATAAAATTTTTAATGAATGGAGAGTCATGAAAAAACATATTCAAATATAAAAAATTAATTAGAAAATTCTACAGCCTCAAATAACAAAAATGAAAATACAATTGAAAATTTACATAAGGAAGTTTAAATATTTAAATATTCCTTAAGTCTATTTTCTAAAGGTGAATATTAACTTAATAAAATTATTAGTTAAAATCAACTTACGAATGAAAATTTTGTAATAGGTATTCAGGATGAAAACCCCAAATTTTATAAAAACTATATTGTCTCTAATTCCAAAAACAAAAAACTTTCCAAAGTTACATGTTTTCATTGTGGTTAGCTAGGAATATATATTAACATATTTAATTTGAAAAATACTTATTTTTTTTGAAATCAAGAATTCATTTCGTACAAATTATTTTTTAAAACAAGTTGTTCATTTCAATAGAAAAAATATATTTCAATACCTATATATTTTATAGATAACATTTTTAGACATATAATATTTTGGGTACAAATAAAATTCTATTGTTCAATTTGAGATTGTAGGGAAAACCCACAGGAACAAAAATGAAAAATTGTTTATGGAAAGTGTTCATTAAAAGTTGGTGACAATGAAGAATGAGAAAAATTTAGAATTGATTTTTTTATTGGAAATCCTTGGTCTATTATCATCCAAATATATCCTTACAATTATGGATTTACGCACAACCTAATAAGTATCTCTCAACTTTTTCAGGATGGTTATTCAGTTGAATTTATTAACAACGCTTGTATAGTTTTTTAGAGATAATTTTCTATAGTATAAAGCACCTAGAATAGGAAATTTTTACACAATAGATCCTAATTATTTTTGTATATAAAATGTAAATTATTAGAATTTTAAAATTAATGAATCGTGGATTCTTCAAACAAGGATTTGACATTATAATGTCCATTATATATTAATGTTTTCCAAGAAATGTTTCATTTAAAACATTACTATCCTTAAATTGTATAAAAACAAACTATGTGAGGAATGTAAAATGGGAAATCACCATAAGTCGTTTTTATACCAATTAATTAGGATGCAAAATCTAGACCTTTTGATCTTATCCATATAGATATATTCAGACCTACTAGAATTGAATGTATTTTTTTAAAATCATTTTTTTTGTTAGTTTCTGATTTCCATTATTTTTATGTCTTTAATTTTGAATATTTAAGACTAAAGTGTGTTATATTTTTATTAATTTATGTAAGATATTCAAAATGAAAAGAATTTAAAAATTGTGAATTTAAGAAGCCATATTTGAGATGAATTTTAGAATCTTGAATTTAATTCATATGTCTCAAATCAAGGAATTAATCATACGTTTTCGGCCTCTAGAACACCTCAACGGAATAGTTGTTTTTTTGAAATGAGTAATAAGACATTGAATGATATTTATAGGGCAATGTTATGTGAATATAACATACCCTCTCATTTCTGGTTCGAGGATATTAACAAGGAATTTTATTAAATTAAAAAAGATCTAATAATACATATCTTAAAGAAAACAACCTATTAGCTAGAGAATAATTGAAAACCCAATGTATATTACTTTAGAGTATTTGGCTGCAACAATTATATCTTAGACAACAAGGAAAATCTTGGAAAATTTTTATCTAAAGGCTGATAAAGGTATCTTCCTAGTTTAACATACTAATTTAAAAGATTATAGATTTTTCAACAAAAGGTCATTGATTTTTCAATAGTAAAATAATGTGAGTTTATTGAATGAAATCCTTTTGATAACAAAATAATTCAAACTAATTATCAAATTGACTCAATCAAGGATATGATACATGAACCCTTATTTAACAAAAATAAGAATTTTTATTTGGAACATGATGACTTTAAACCAAATCTATTAATGGTTGATACTAGTGAACCAGAAAGTGTGTTACCTATAATACCATGAATTTGTAAATACCTCCTCTAAAAACCATTATAGTAATATTATATAAAGTAATAATAAATAAAATAAATATAGGAAAAATTTTAGAAAGGTGTTCCTTTTTCTCCAAACTAGAACCAAAATCTGTAAATAAAATTTTATAAGATAAAATTTTTCTTTGAATATAAAATAATATTTAAATCAATATAAAAGAAACAATGTTTTGAAATTAGTTGAACAACCCTCTGACTATCAAGTAATTAGAACTAAATGTCTTTTTCAAAATTAGGAATATGATCATGGTGTAATAACTAGAAATAAATATAGATTCATTGACAAAGGATACCATCAATAAGAAGGAATATATAATGAAGAAACCATTTCTCCCTTATCTAGGCTAGAGGATTTTATAATCCTTTTTGAATATTCACCTTATATTAATTTTAAATTACATTATATGAATGTTAAATTTTATTTTCCAATTAGATTTTTGATAAATTATGTTTATGTAGAACAATATTCTTGTATTGAAGACACTTACTTTCAAAATTATTTTTTTTAACAACCAATATTTTGTATTAACTTATCCAAGAACAAAAGTAATAGTATTAATGATGAATCACTTTTCCTTTGTCAAATGGTTTTATAGTAGGAATTGTAGAACATATATTATTTAAGAAAATTTCATCCTCATATTTTTTAGTACAATTATATGTTGATGTTATTTTTTTGGATCAATAAATAAAAAATTGGGAAATGATTTATTAATAATTTAGAAAATTAAATTTGAAATTAGTATGATATGAGTGTTAATATATTTTCTATGGTTTAAATTATATCAAAAGTATTGTGGAAACATCAAAAACTAGTGCCAATACATTCTTCAATTACTTAAGAAATTTGGACTTAAAAATTGAAGGACTTACTGAACTCTAATGAGATCTAATATTATACTTCATTTCGGTGAAACTAGAAAACCAATTAATAATAATTTATATAGAAGAATATTTGGAATATTGGTATATCATACTACAAGTATATGATATATTAAGTTTTGAGTATGTATTTTTGAAAGATCTAAATCTAATCCAAGATAACCTCGTTTAAATGATACCAAAATAATATTAATATATTTAAAATGTAATATGTCTCTTTCTATTATTTTTCCAAAACCTTTGACCTTAATTTATTCGGATTCTAATTTTTATCTATGTAATATAGAAAGTAAGAGAACCTCAGGAACCTCTCATTTTCTTGGAAATTATTTTATATCATGGTTGAATAATAAAACACTCTTTAGCATTATAAACTTTTGAAGCTAAATATATTGTAGTAGGAAGGTGTTGTGCACAAGTGTCATGGAAGAAACACACCTTAATGGATTTTTTATTTAATTTTAATTGATTACCAATAAAAATTGATAACACATGAACTATAAAATTTTCAAATAATATTATAATATTTTCTAGAACAAAGAACATTAATTTGACATATAATTTTTTAAGAGATCATTCACAACAGAATGGTATCTCTTAATAATTTTTTGTACATAAAATAAATTAACATAATTAATTACTAAACTTTTTCCTTATGACATATTTAACTTCATTAAATTATAATTAGGTTTTTTTTGTTTTACATAATGTTATTTTGAATATATAATAATTTCATAATCTATGTAAATACATTATTTACATTATTATTTTTTATTTTTTGAGCAATAATTTTGAGTTGTAGTCCTATAAAATAGGTCAGGTCTCTTAGTTATAATAATAGATACTATGTTAAGTCATTATGTGGACCCTCCATTACCACAAATTAATAGAAGTTTGTATCAACTCTATATGAAAAATTATTTAAAAACCACTGAACTATATTTACCTCCACTACCCAACCCTTTGTTTCCCTATCTTTAAAACCATCATAATAAATCATCAATGGTGAAAATAAGAAGAAATAATAGTTTTAGATCAACTAGAATCAATCCTTAATAGACATCCAAGAGTGAAAAAAATCAATGAGTGATAGATTTTGATAGGCTTGATGGGATGGATATGCTACACATAAAAGTTATATACCCTAAAGTATGGGACTATGTATTTTATTAAATAGTTACCTGGTTTTTTTTTGAAAGAGATGTTTGTTAAATCCATGAGAAAATCTTTTTTTCATTTTGGTCATGATGAGAATTTGGTCACAAAAATGGTGAACCAGAATATAATTTTATTAAATTCATTTGAAATGGATGAAACGTTCAAATTCTCACAAGAAGGAATCACTAAATTAAATACCTTGTTTCACTCTATTGATGAAGTTAGTCCTATAATGATTATAAAATCATTGGTTCACTATGCTATAATAGTGACAAATATTGTAAAGTATGTATAAATAGAAAGGAAGGTCCTCATCATGTTCATCCAATATTCCATATCTGAACATAATAGTGAGAATGAAACAGTTTTATTTCAATATATTACTCTGTTTTATTTTTTTATGATTTAATAAACCCATTAATATAGAACGGTATGTTATGAAGTACACGTTGTTATAGAGAACAGGTCTCTAGTTTAATTTCTATTTGATAGAGTATTAAATTTAGTCCTCCGACATGTTGGTGTTTTTTTGGATGGGACTACATCCACTCATTTTCATGGGTTGACAACATTAAGGGTATGTTCTTTGAGGAAAAATTGTTTTTTAGAATTATCTGTTGAAAAATGTCATCACGAAAACCTTAGAAGCTATAGTTAATACCCATTTATGTTATTAATAGTCATCCTACATTGAAGAATGATCATACTTGGTAGAAAATCCAATAAAAAAGAATTGAAATATGAGAAGACTCTGATAATGAGGCTCTTGATAAAAAGAAAAATATAGTAATGTTTACATTCAATCTAGAGAATGAACTTCTCATCAACAGAGTTCACCTCCAACTTCCATTTATATTTCATTTCATGTCTATAGAGAATGTATAACCTCTAATATCACCCATATGTCTTCTTCTTGTAAAGATATGACTACCTCAATAAGACCTTGAAACTAAACTATCATTGGTTATTCTCATTTTCAATAGTTGGAAGAGATTCTCCCAATAATAATTAGACTTGAATCCCATGAATATCATCATGTTGAAGATTTAACCCATGCTAAATAAAGACTACCAGTTGTTGGTAATAGTATGGAATTACAACATGATATATATTATATTTTTAATGAAGATAATAGAAATTATGATGTTCATGAAATTGGAAGAAGTGTTTCTATGAAATATCAAGATATCTAATCATAGATTGAAAAATAAATATAGTCTATGAATACTTAGTTGGTTTAATAATGAAGAAAAATTATAAATAATAACAAAAGTTATGTTTCTAATGAAGAACATAATAAAGTGAAGTTTTTGGTTCAATAGATTCTGGAGAAATACTTGTTATAATAATTCAGTGAAATCACAAATCTAAGTGATATAATTTCATATATAGAAAGTGAGATTTATGAAATAGAAAAATTAATTTCCTCCATTTCAAAAATGCGTTGTGATTTTTTCTATATTTAAATCCTTAAATATCTTCAACTGTACTTAGTTATTGATTTAAGTAGAATACAAGTTGTTCAGTATGAATTTCTTGCACTGATTTATCAGACTAGAAAAGAGATATCCTTTCTATTGAAATAAAAATCTTTGAATGTTTAGTGTGTGTCATATAAAGGGAAAAAATATTCGAGTTACATCATAAATATCTTAAATAATATGGAATGAACTTTTGAGAATAGTTTCAAGGTTATAGAGAAAACTTTTGAAGACCTATGTCATATAGTTTTATGAAATTTAATGTATGAATCATATTAGGATGATGATGATGAGTAATCAGATGGTTTTTTCGAGAGACAGTAATATCATACCTCTACAAAGGATAATAAAATAATTTTTATTATCCATCCAGTGAACATGTTGGTAATTTGTTTAAATATTTAATTAAGTTGAATATTATAATTATAATGAAAGGGGATTTGTATATTTTCCTAGGAAAATATTCACAATGAATATGGATGGGTTCCTAACTATCCTAGACTACTGTAAAAAATAAATTGTGAAAAGGTTAGATGCATTTGTCGATACCTTGTTGAAAATGTGAGAGAGAAATCTACTATGACCTCCAATAGTTGATTATAAAGGCTTAATTGGAAAATTATTAAGGGATATTTATACCTAGGAAGTGAGTATCAAAGGTAGAATCTTAGGTTTGACCGAAAAGTTTTTTTTACCTTCACCAAAACCACCCTCTAGACAATCCTTTGTACCTACGAATAAATTTAATATGGAAAGGGCTAAGAAAGAAACCCTATACTTTGAATAAAAACAAGTATATATTACTCAAGGAGATCTATAATTTCTTGTAGAATATCTACTGATGTTGGGTGATTTTGTTGGTGAAATAGACGACACCCCTTTTCTTGAATCATCTTTACCCTATGGAACACCTCTGTTCTTCAAGACCTGAGGAACAATTTCATGTTCAAAAGTTGATACACCTACCATATTCAGTTTTCAAAGTTGGTTTCTTGATGGATGGGAAATTTTAAAACATTTGAATCATGTATAATTTTATGTGAGCTTTAATAACATTTGATTCATGCCTCATTTTATGTCTTCTTTAAAAACATTTTAATCTATTTTTGAGAAAACATTTGAATGAAAGAATGCTTTTAAAATTATTTTTTTATGTTTATTTTTTGTCTTATTTTATCTCTTTTGCAGTTATTAACTATTTTTATCTTTTTTAATCTCTATCCCTTTACACTATATTGTATTAACTATTTATCCATGTCATCGATATGTATAGTATTTGTTTTCTATTCTTATTTTATTTTCCTTTTTTCTTAATAATATCTATTACATATTGACACAAATTAATACAAAATTATTTACATAATCTGTAGCATTGTCTCTTTAGTATTATTTTTGTAAAATATTAATTATATTCCTTAATCTACTTATTTTTTATATCACAAAACTAGGGAGAAGAAAATGAGAATCCAAAAAACTAATGTGTTCAAATTGTTGATTTATAATACTGTAAACAAAATTCATCTTTATTTCAAAAGGGGATAAGAAAAATAGAAATCGAAATTTTAATGAAAAAAATTAAATTTTTATAATTTTTTTATTCTTGGGATTGTAAAATGTTTTTCATAGGGTTAATTTCATGAAAATGGAAGAAAAATGGAAGTATATATAAATCTAATAATGTTATCTTATGTGAATATTTTTAAATATAAAATCTTATTTTATGAGACTTTTGTTATATATCTCATGGGTTTCATGATCATAAAATATAGGGATTATTGGATAGATTATGTTTTTCTAACATATCTCAGTTTCTATATTTTTTAACGATACGTAAAACCACTACATTTATTCTAATGAGATTTTATTATGTGTTTTAGATTGTATTTATCTAAAGTATTTATCTTCTAATATTTTTCTAATTTATTATTCTACGATGTTTAAAATAATTTGAAAATTTATTTTATCTTACAAGAATTGAAGATAATCTTCCTTCTACTCAGATCAAGAAAAATTATATGTTGAAATATTATGTAAGAATTTATCTTATAATGATAATGGTTGAGTTTCTAAATTCTCAAATTATATTCTTTAGTCAAAATGAAAAGACGTTATCTTATGAAAGGATATTCATAAATATTATCTTATAAGAGTCAGAGAAGTTATGAAAACTAATATCACACCTACAAAATGTATTCATCTTACACTAATGAATTATACAACATATTATTGAAATCATTTTATCTTATTAAGAACATGAAGAGTTTTTTTACCTTATTACATCTATTGGGATGTTATCTTGTGATGAACAATACTTCTAGTTGATTTTTTTTATGAAGATATAGCTATTATGAAGAATGTTATGACTAATTCCCTATTCTATTTATAATTCATTTCTTGATTTCAGAGTTTATCATAAATATATTTATCCATTAATGGAATGATTATTATTTATAATATTTTCCATGATTGTAAATATTCTATAATGTGATGATTTATGACATAGTTTCAACAAAAGTAACTTCTATAATTAGGAGAAATCAATAAAAGTACTTTATATGTTGTCTTGTAAAGTTATTAATTCATTAATCACTCAACCATTATCTTTATATAATTATTATATTAAAAATGAAATATAAAAGGAATATTTAGTCACTATATGAGAATATATAATAAATATTAGATAGATGAATATAAATAATCATTAGAATTCTCATTAGTTGAATTCATATACATAGAAAAGATCAAATGTAAACTCTCATGTTATGATGAAGAATTATATCAATTAAACTAAATATCATCCTTATATATACTATGAATAATATCATATTATCAATATGAATATTCAAATGTTGTTAGTGTTTTCTTACAATTGTGTGATGAAAAAAATTTATTCAAAATTTATTCATTCTATTTTTTTACACTTGGTGTAAGAGTATATTTTAGACTGTTGATTATTCTTGTAAAGGGAGATATAAGTTAAAATATTTTTTACATTTTTATTATGTAAAATTTTCTTATAATTAGATGGGAACCCCTGGTAGAATGGATTTTATAGAAAAAATTACAAAACCCTTGGTGTATAGTGTCGGTGGAGTGGACTAGGAGATTTATGTTCCCCGGACCACTATAAATATCTTGTGTTCAAACACTTTGTTTTGTGTTTTTATTTAATTTTCCTATTTTTTATCAATGATGAAATATTATAAAGATCATACCTGATGAGGGAGTCTTTATGTGAAGAATATTTTAGGAACTCAATTCCCCCAACCTTGAGTGTTCATCTAGCCATTATCTGGGAAAATAGAATCCTTATGCTGAGCTATATCAGGTGATGTGTCGTGTTAACCCATTATGGTTCATTAAAAAATGGTATTAGGAAATTTTTAGTTTTTTTATTTTGGAATTTGGTAAAAAAGTGTTCAAGTAATGTGTAAAATATAATTATGGATATCAGACTAGTGTGTTGCAAACACCATTTTTGATAAGAAGTAAAAGTATTTATGTCATGGGATTGTTGTTTTTGGATTGTAATTTTATTTATTCATTATTCCAACTTGTGTATTCCACTAGTGTTTTTTAATTTATTTTTATTATTGTTTTTAAGATCTTTTCCCGTGGGAATGTGGCCAGAATTCAAATATCATTCTATACATATTGTGTTTTCATGACATATTCATACTTATGGTGTTTGTAATAATGGTGGTGGTTCCGTTTTTTTAATGTGTAAAAAAAATCTAATATGATTATTTCTCATATAATTGTTTTTTGGTATTATAATCAACTTAAAATCGAGTATTTACTTTCTTTTAATGAAAAGTTATATGGGTCTTTGTTTGGGGTATTCGCTGGTGATGGAGATGTAGTCCCTTTATCAAGGGATGCACAGAGAACCTTGTGGGTTAATAATTATTTCTATGTTACCTATTTTTATTTCAATTAGGTAAAGTATTCCTAAGAAGTCTTGGGTTTGGGATTTAATTTCCTTAAGGTGGTGGTTCCCTTAAAGTTATAGGTTCATGTTCCTTGGGAGGGAGAGATTTTTTACATGTTTTTTATATCATTTCATATGGTGTGGCCCATGTGACTACTATCTTCAATGTCTTGGATGGACATGGTTATTATTCCTTTTGGTGGATGTTGAGTTTTTTTATCACAAAAATTTTATTAGGCATAAGAATTTTAGGTATTTGAGAAGTTGACCACCGAGAGTTCTCCATATCCCACAACTCCCTTAATAGAGATGTTTTGGTTAGATCCTTGGACTAGCTTGTTTTTGTTTACTTGGGGTAGTGTAGTGGAGGAATGGTAGGATGATTGTATTCTTAGAACAATGCTTAAGTATAGTGAGGTCAAGTGGTTGATCTTGAAATGGGTGGGATTCGTTTTTTGAAATAGTGTTTCGATGTTTCTATAGTATACAATAATTGTCCTACATGAAAAGCATGGTCAGTGGTTTTAGGTGAATTATACTAGTTTCTTTAGGACATATCCTATGTGAGAATGAGTCCTGGGTATCTTTTAGAATATGTTTAAGGAACTCCAAGTTGTCATTAGTTATTCATAGGGTGTTTGATATTGTGTAACTTGTTTTAAGTTTTCTATTTAGCATGTAGGTTGTTGTTTCTGGTGGTCTAGTAATCAATTTTGGTTGTTGTGGTTCTAATGTTGGTTCTCACGTGTTAGTGTTTTTAACACATCTATCCATTACATTCAATGATGTACATAGTGTGGGTTGGGTACTTTTTCATTTGGTTAATGGGTGATGACAAAGATACACATGAGGTGGGGAGTATTAGATCGATTATAGTTAAATTTTTCTTATCCAGTGAGAGAGTTTTAGATTTTATAAGATCATTCATTGCATCATTGAAATTCTAGTTGATGTGTTAGTGCATTGGGAGGGAATGGCTACTCGTTGACAATCAAGGATTCTAGAGCGCGAGAAGCATTATGTTGAGAGTTTGTAATGATCCTCACCATCGAGGGTTGTGAAAAATATTTGAAATTTGAAATAAAATCCCTGAGTTTTCAAGGTATTTTTTCTATGATATGATATTGTATAATTTTCTGACCACTCCATTGGTCTAAGAATATGGGGTTTAACCAAGGAAAAATCTTTAGGTGGAAATCTAATCCATTCAAATTTTCATGGAATATTTAATGTATATTTAAATAAATGTTAATTTATTCACATGTGTTAATTCAATGATATATTTAAAATGGAACATTGGGTTGATATTCCATATATACAATCAAGTTTATATTGGCGGATTTTTCCTAGGCAAGGAATAACCTTATGTCAGGCATTGTGCCCATTTTCTACTCTTTTTTTATTTTTCCTCCATTTTTGTTTTTCCAATCTATTATATTCATTTCATCCCTTGGCTTCATGAGTATTACCCATTGTGATTTATTCGTTTTTTTATTCATCCAAGAGAGGGATTGGGATAGAATAAGGAGGTAGAGGAGGTGGTGCTTACTAGGGACCTATTGTGGAAGTATATTGGGATCTAGGTGGTGTGTGGCATGGATCTGGTGTGTTGTTTTAGATGTTTCCACCCAAAGGTAGGCTTATTATATGTTATTCTTCATAATTTCTCATATAATTGTTTTTTAAAACAAAATAATGTTGTATTTTTTGGGTTTTTTGGGGACCCCATGGAGGTTTATCTAGGTTTAATCATGGACAAATAGGGGTTTTGCACAATTTTGGGGGTTTTTCATTTGGGAAAACCTGTATACATTGCATCTAGTTCAGAGATCACATGCCTTTTGATCTTTATGGACAGAAAAGATTTTTTTTTGGATTTCACACCATGTAATATGTGTAAATTCCATGTCGTACTAACTTGGGGTGTCTCAGGGGAACATAACCATGTAGGGTACACAACCAAAACACGTACGACATATAAGGCCACTAGAAATGTACTTTTCTTAGACAAACCCTATGTGGGAGGTACATAGCTAGGTACATTATTGTGGACCCCATGTGTGGTTCATTACATTTATAGGTGATACAAAATGTGTACTCTGTTGGTGTATAGGCAGAGTGGGTTGAGGTAAATGATCTGGTACCCCTTGTAGGGAACATCCCATGAACTGGGAGGAAAAAGTAGTGAAACTTGTAAAATTAATCGATGAGTTTCGAGGTGCACATGGCCCAGGAGGACATCTATGAGTACATGTCGTGCGGTCAAAGTAAACTCCATCTACTTTTTCTTTACTTTTCATTTCTTCCTTTTTTTCACTAGGATTTAGTATTGAACATATGAGTTGTAAATTCTAATATTTATTTTACATACATCAGGTTGGTAGAATCCTTTTTTGTTTATATACTTTTTGGATTGAAAATAATTATCATGGGGATTCTTATCAAGGATTTGTTACGCAGTACACAAGTAGGTTGGGTTGTAAGATGTGAGGATCCGATAAGTGTTTTTAGTTAGTTAGTGGGTTTGTACATTTTATGTTAAACTATGTTGTTTGAGGTTCTTTAGGATGGTTCCCATATGGAAGGATAGTTTAATATCTCTAATGAGATCTTGGTTTTACCCTATGTGATGGGACTTCTAGATCATGGATAGATTAGTTATGGTTTATCTTCGGTGTTTGAAGATGAAAGTTATTGAATCCTTTGGGATGGGTTTCCATTGTGGGATAATGATTATGGATTGCTGTTACTAATTTTATGGGATGATTCTGATGGAACCCCAGGGATTACCTTATAGAATATTTATTACTCATGGATGGGTTGTTTCTTGGGATAGTTGGCTAAGGTTTTCTTAATTGGGGTTTTTTCAGGACGTTTCATTTTTTCTAAGGATTTCTTGTATAGGGAAACCTAATATTTATCTGGTCTCAAGATCCATTTTGAGGCCTCTAGTCAGAATTCATTTATTTTGCTTTACCCTTTGTTAATGATGTTGATCAGGGATTAGTTGGATGCCACTTTGGGTTGTTTGGGATGTTTCTACACTGGGCATGTCCAATGATTCTAATTATCTAAAGTATATCCTCATAGGGTTTTCTTATCTATCAATAGACTTTAGTCCATTTGAGGATCTATTTTTGGGAATATTATGAGAGATTCATTATAGTAGGGGATTCCCTAGTTGGACGTCGCATTGGTCTGTGACCCCATAGACTATGGGAGCCTTGAGTTTTTTTGGTTTTTCCCTATATTGGTTCATTAAGAGATGTTAGCGGTTTTTTTGTTGGATTATATTATCTAGAGTGCTGGGGGAGGCTGGATTCAGTGTTGACCAAATGTTGATCGGCGTTTCTAGTTCATCTATTGGGATAGTGTGGTCATGGTTAGATTATCCCATGTATGGTAGTCTATTCTCCCTAATATTTGTGATAGATTCTACTCAGGAAAAAGGTTTTAGTAGGAGACCATTTGGATATCTTAGATTGTGTGTTGGGTCCGAGTTGTAATAAATTTTTATTCTATATTGGTTATTTATATTTCTATGGGCATAAAAAGATAATGTAAAGTCTAGATAATAGGAAACAACATTTATTTTAGTGTGTTCCCTGGATAAAGTGGATTCGAGCTATCTGGTGGTGAGGAACTCATGGAGTCGGTTTTGGGTACCATGGATATTTATTGCTCCAGGGGCCATAGATGTTGTATGATCATAGGTTATCTATGAGTCCCATGTATTTTTGGTTCCTCAGATCGTTCTTGATTTATTCTATAGATCTTTTAAGACTAACATATTTCATGTTGTATCGACATAGATGTTCTTATCTCCTATTGGAAACATGATATTATAATCTTGGATCCTAGTAGATTCACTTTGTCATTTGGATACCCATGGTTACACCCTAGGGCTTAGAATTTACCATAACATCTGATCATGGATTTGGTAACGCAAATCCACAACCCCAAAAAGTTTTATTAAAAAGTAAAGACAAACATACAACACACCTCATGGTCCGCAGACCGACAAATACAACAAAACACTAAATGTCATGCAACTGCAAAGTCCAGATGACCCAAATAAAAAAGGCCCACATAGCCCAAGCCTCGAAACCAAACCAAATCACATACTGCCTGTGAACGCACCGAATCCAAATTTGTCCCGTCATCATCGAGCCCATCCTCCATTGAGACTGCTCCACAAACATCAATCCTGTATCACGTCATCGGCTATTCCATAGAACCTGCTCCTTGGATCCCTATGCCTTAAAGTTAATGTTACATCCCAATTTCTCCCACAATCCGAGGTCACACATCACCTTCCAATAAATGAAGTCACCCTTTTAACGCCGACACCCCACGTTAAATCTTCCACATAAGTCGTCACCTACCGAAGACTTCACATGACATATCTATAGCTTTCCCCTATCCTGAAGTCAAGCTGATATCCAGCTATCTCACCGAATAACACCACGCACGACCACCTAATCACTCTCCCCTCACACTCATCGCCACCAAAAGTCGACCAAATCACATTCCGACTCCTGACCAGAAGCAGATCACAACTTCTGAGCCCTCTAAGCATTGTCCCCTCATCGGTCCTCTGGGATCCCACAACCCGCTATGACCACTCACCTCCCCGGAACTCCTCTCGATCGTATTTCCCATAGTCCCTCTATGACTGTCATACCGCTGGGATACCACCGGCCCTACCTCTTGTCATTAGACCATAGATAATCGAAAGACCTTTCTGGTCATCCGGGCACCGCGAACAGCTCGCTCGACCACCACCCCCACCGAAGCAGGGCCTCCGTCACATGCTCACGCGTTCATCTCTTTCTCATCGCTGGCATGCGCCATCAATCTTGAACATGGCACATGCCGTACACCTGTGACCGAAATGCTGACAACCGCGAACTCATGACGCGCATCAAAATTGGTTGCTTTTATCATTGTTGGACCCTCCTCCGACCAGCACGGCGCATAACCATGGCGCCCACCAGATCCTAGATCGACAAAACCAGTAAACCGCCAGGGTCCTAAGACCATCTACACAACACCATCTTGAGTGGATCAACATCACCCCAAGTCATCAATGCATCCCATACCAGCAGACGGTTGTCGCCCACATCCTTGTCATCGGGATAACCATAGTCAACAACTTCAAATCAGACGTACGTCCATACCGACCTTGCTGGTCGCTCGAGTCTCAAATCCTCTGAACCCCTCCGCACAACAGATAGGGTTTCATCATCTTCCAACCTAAATTGAGTTTCATCATCTCCATCCCCAGATCCACCACATAAAATGAGGCAATAATATGGTTTTCCAAAAGCTGCAAACATTTGAAATTGGATGACAACACCATCATCTCCAGTTGGAGATTGAGGAGAGAAGGGCTCTCCATATTTGAGAGAGAAGCTCTCCATCCTCCTCTTAACGTGTTGGTCGGTTTAGGGGGTATTTAGGCAGCCTTATCCCACCCCCTGTCGCACGTCCCCAGCTAGGACCAAGGTGGAAAACTTGGGCTTAGGCCAGTTCCACACGGAGTCGAGGGTATGAGAGGATCACTGGAGTATAGTGTGTGTTGCCTTTGTGAGGACCCGAACCCGGAACCTCGACGACAAGACGCCACCTCCTTGAACCAACTCACCCAGCCCCCACGGGAAAACGTGTTGGTCGGTTTAGGGGGTATTGATGCGGCCTTACCCGACCCCCTATCGCACGTCCCTGGCTAGGCCCAAGGTGGCCAACCTTGGGCTTGGGCCAGTTCCACATGGAGTCGAGTGGACGAGAGGATCTCTGGCATGTAGTGCACGTTTCCTTTGCAAGGACTCGAACCTGGAACCTCAACGATAAGACGCCACCACCTTGAACCAACTCACCCAGCCCCCGGGGGTGTTTAGAATTTATTCCTGACCTCATTTATAGATCTAGAAGATGTGTTGGTTATTATGTGGTATGGAGACCCATGTGTAATAAGTCCTCTGGTAGGGGCGAGAGTGGGAATAGACTTACCTCACATTTCAGGATAGACACTGTTTTTTTCTATTTTATTATTTCTTCCCATTTTTTATATAGTTTTTCATTTATTCCAACTATTATTAGTTTCTACTAAGCTAGTCATGTCACTAATGCATGAACTTTTTATAAATGTATATTATAAGTTGTTATTAGTGTAGCCAACTATGATTTATTTCTCAACCAATGTAAATGAACCTTGGTGTGCATGACAGTATAGTATCTAATTTCTAGTTAGAACACATGTTTCATGATGGATGGGGTTGAGGCCTAGTGTTCCTTAATCAAATAGAGCCACCTCGGTGGAGTCTCAAGACTGGGTTAGTGCATCAATAGCATCTTAAAGACTGAGTATGAGGTTTGACTCGGAGTTTTAGTATATCTTAATTTAGTTTATTTTTACATTCCTTATTTTTTTAAATTTATTCGCCCCATTAGGAGACCATCTTTTTTATGTTTTTGATTCTTTAAGTCAGTATGATGGTATATCTTATTCGATTTATTATAACATTCTATATTTAATCAATTTATTATCTCTACACTAATGTATACCCATGTGTATAAGCATGGTTATCTTTTACTTGTATTTCTCTCGGACCATAGGTTATAGTCTTTCCACTTTTTCATTTATATACTCACCTAAATTCGGCAGCCTCTAGGGTTCGGGGAGGTGTGCTTGAGGCCTTGTGAAGTGCCATATCAGGTGACGTGTCCGATCTTCTCGAGCTAGATCATTACAAAATGATAGATATAAAAATATTATAATTTGGATTTTTCAAATTAATATCACTTTTTAGATCATAATAAGAATATAATATTAGTTTG
Organism: Viscum album; assembly: GCA_963277665.1. NCBI lineage: Eukaryota > Viridiplantae > Streptophyta > Magnoliopsida > Santalales > Viscaceae > Viscum > Viscum album. The sequence goes on along the minus strand of OY728126.1, from coordinate 945,424,899 downwards.
AAATTTATGTATTTTTTGTAAATATTAATTTTTCAATGAGTTTTGGAAAATACTAATTTTTATTGAAAACTATATTTTCTTTTTAAATAATAAAAAAGTAAAATTCTATTTTGGATCATTTATAAAAATTAATTTTTCCATTTTTATTGAATCTAATTTAATTATTTCCTTTGGATGAATTTTACACTTGAATTTGGTATAAAAATATTTTAAAACTAAAAAGGCATTTTTTAAACACTTTTGTAATGTTTTATCAGTTTAATTTAAATTAAATTCTATAAGTCAAATGAATTATATAAGGATAAATTGCTTCTATATTTGGAATCATGTTGTCCAAATATGGAAAATATCTACCTTTTTCGTAATGAATAGTAACCCAGTAAATAATAGTCACCGTGGTAAGGGTAAATAGGGAAATTAACGTTAATAATAATATGATAAGTACAAAAAAATGACCCTAAAACATGCCTTTAGCTTATTTTATGTGTGTTGATCATACATTTACAACAATATTTTAAAAACATGTAAACTTTATGCCATATTTATTTCATTTTAACTTTTATAACAATTAACTAAAAGAGAGTGTGAAAAATACCACTTTCATTATTTTAATATCTATAATATATATTCGTAGTGAAAAAAACATATTTTTGTTATTAAAATTTTAATTGGAATATAAATGAATTATTTTTATCATGATAATTTAATTTTAATTTTTAGTGATGAAATATTTACCCTAAATTCTTATGCAACCCTTACACAATGCATCTCAAAATACTAAAAAATCACTTAAATGGTTTTAAAAACTTTAAATGTAATATTCTATGGGTAATTTAATTATGTCCAAAAATTATATAGGTAAATATATCATATGATGTATTTTTAATGGATTATATTCTAATTTAATTTTCCTCATGTTTTTTTAAGTCAAATTAATTGAATAGTTCTAAAAATGATAGTTATGATAGATTTTAATAAATAACAATTTATTAATTGATTTAAAAATCCTAAAGAGGATATTTTCAAACAAATTATATTAATTTGGTTTAATATATCAACCATGATCCATTTATGTTCCAATTTTTCTTTTATATAAAATATCTTGACCTTAAAACATAAACAATATTGTTATCATGGTGATCATCAATGGGGTTAATAGGGGGTCCAATAAAAAAGATAAGGGTGAAACCATCACCTAAACTTGTAAAAGTTTTATGTTATGAGATTATATTTACCCTTACTCATCCTATGTAATAATTAAATCATTTTTGATACTTTTTCCATCATAATTAATCTATATTAATTTAATTTCATATGTAATTCGAAAAGTGCATCTTCCTTCACATATTAACAAGAACATCCAATCCGTTTTTATTAAAACATAAAAACTTTTTTACCTATATAATACAACCTAAATACCTTATTTACACCCTACCCTATATATTAGTTTCTTTTTTTTGTTTTTAAATATATCCTAGGAATTCTTTAGATATAATCCCAAAGAGGGTGTCTAAAGATAACATATGGTTTTTAACTAAGTGTTTTAATTTTATTTCTTCATAAACATACATTAAATCTTATCCAAACCCAATGAGATAATAAAATAAGTAACTTAAATATATTGGTATATTATTTTTTTTAATTTAATAACCAATATTTATGACATCTTCTATCAAATGGGAAATAAAACAATCGTTTGTTCGTATGGACTACCACCTCATGTACCGATTTAATTAATTTTCCATCACCACCTCTCATAGATGGTTGTAAAATATGTATTTATTATATATTTATATATTATATTAAGGTCATAGTTTTTATTTTTTAAAAGTAATATATCATCTATTTATACCTTTTCATTCATTGAAAGTTGATAACCTCGTTCACGTGTACCTATGGACTACCACCTCTGAAAAGTGATGTGAGTAGTTTTTCATAACCACAACATATGGATTATATATATAGGTGTATTTAAAGATATATTTTGGTATTTATTACAAAATTACCATCCATAAAATATAAAATAATTATTATATTCTTTCTACCATGATAATTGAATAATATTAGTGGTACACCTACATAAGTACAACCTATCATTTTCATGATTGTAACGTAGTTCATTTTTCATAATTATCATTCATGATTTATTAAAAATTATAAAGAATATATAAAAATTATAATTATTTTAGTATTATTATTTTTGATGTGACGGAATAATTACCACATTTACTATATTCAACCAAACTACGTTATTTTTTTTGAAATATAAGTCAAATATTGTCAAAATATCTAATATGAACTTAAATGATTAAGTAATTGACTATATCCTAGTAAAAAATATAATAAAAGGAATATTAAACTTTAAAAGTATTCAATATAAATTAATTTGTTGATATAATCTTATTCTATAAGAATATAATGAACTGATGAGATGATTCATCTTCAAATTAAGGGATACTTTAACTTCTTAACACTTCATTTTAAATTTTGTATAGATTTATTTTATAAATCATTTTTTTGATATGCATATACTTAAAAATATTTTTTATAGGTATATATATATATAAGTAAATTATAAATTATATTTTATCATACATGGAATTTCCTTCAAAGGTTTTCAAAAGAAATCCTTTTATCTATTTGATAAGGAATGTTTCAAAATTCATTAAAAATGAAGAAGAAATGTATTATTTCAATATATATGGTGTCAATAGTATTTCCTGCCACCCTAACTATTATATTATGTTTTTAGTTCAACATAATATTACATGTTTTCAACAAATAAAGTGAATTTTCCTCTTTTATTCTAGGAATTTTTGTATAGAAAATGGGGTTTTAAAAGGAAAGTGTGTTTTGATATCTGAAAGTGTTATTTTTATGGGTTTATAAAATAAAGGAATAACACCATGGATGAGATCAATCAATAACTCAACTCCACGATCTAGGAATAGACTAGAAAAATATTGTGGAAATACATTGACATATTCTAAACCAACAGGAATATAACTAATATCAGTTTTTTCACCAACTATTTTAGATAAATACCCACCATGATTTAGTATTAAGATCTATATAGTAGAAGTAATTTCCATTGTGAGTTTATATTTAGTTTTTCAACGATATATGATCAAGGGTTGTATTAGGATATGAAATATGATTTCCCTATCCTAGAAAATCATATAGGATTTATGTATATAGAGATAATATATTCAAAAAATCATACTAAACTCAACTATAGGGGGAACAATAAGACTTTCAGGAAATACATTATTATAATCAGATATTTGTGAATATTTTTAGACATTGAATGTAATCATTCTACAACTATAATTTTTTATAGACAAATCAATATCTTTATATTGGGGTAGTGATTTTTTTGTTGAGAAATATTTATATAATGAGAAGATTGTGTAGAAATAGAATCAAATAGAATATATGAAATTATTGACAATATGATGATTAAAATTTTCACCACAACATTTTTGTGACCCAATTCAGAAGTTCTGAATGCATATTGTTTCCATTATCTCTTTTATTTGTCGGTTTCTAAAATTGGTTGTTCACATTTACCATAGGTGTGGTAAACTTGTTGTAATAATGCTCATAATTCATATAATTTATTATTAGAGTGTGATTGGTGCATTGGGATGATCCCTCCCTTCATACATTTCTTTAGTTTTCTTATTCAAATATATACATCATTCATATGCTTGATGTAATTCTCTTTCACACTTAATTAATTTATCAATTCCTTCAAGAAATTTCCCATAATGATTACACCCAAATTTTCAAGATACTATAAGAATAATTTTTTCATTCATTCATGGGATTTTTAATTTTATTTTCCTCAAAAATACAATTATCTATTCGTATCCCCAAAATCATGAAAAAATATGGAATTATATAAGCTACATATCTAATTTGAGAGAAAATAAAAAAACATTCATATATTACAAAGTTCTAAATATTCAATTAATTTCAAAGACTTTTTGTTAAGACACTAAAGAAATGATCAATTTATCTTTCAACGTCGATGATAAAACCAAAATTATACCTTGGAATTATTGTGATGTTGTATTCATAGGTACTAATGAATTTGACCTCCTTTGGATTCTAATATATAAATATTGTCTCCATTTTCATGTGAAGGGTTTAGGAAAAATATTTTGTGAATAATATTTTGATAAAATACCCCCATTCCAAATACTAAAAATTCTTTATTTGTGTTATATTTTTAATTAGATTACACTATTTATTTGTCACACATTACAAATGATAAACACCTAAAACAATAGTTTTGTGCTACAATAAATTTAAAATGGGGACTTTTTTTTATTTATTCATTTCTTGGATATTACAGAATATGAAGACTCACAAAAAATGTGTATGTTTTCACAAGAATGAATCAACGGATAGTTATTCCTTTCTTAAAGTATTAGTGATTTTAGTGCGGTTCACATTTTTTTTCAAATCATGGGATTGTTTAGATAACATTTCCATGATATTTTTCACTCCATATCATGTATTATTTGGATTCTAATTGGATAAATCATTGCATTTTCCATCACACTCATTTTTTACTTCATTCCTTTTAATTTCATCCATTGGATATAAACAAAAATCTTAGTGTGAGTATGAATAATCAAAAACATGAGTAATAAAAATTTGATAATGAAAATTAATCGTATAATATATTAAGTTAGGACACATTCATTTCAAACTATGACATTAAGGTTCTTCCGGCATAAATTTTAGTTCATCATGGGTTGTTTTAGATTTTACCCCTTATTCTTCATAAAATAACGCCATATATAATGAATCCCCACTCTTATATCAAGTATTGTATTTCAATAATTTCATTAATACATCTTACATCTTTTTACATTATTACTCATTTCATGTCTGAATAAAACACACACACAATATTAAATATTTATTAGTATTAATGAGTCTAAAAATAAAAAAGTCACGGATGTCTAAAGTGATGGAGCTTGAGGGAGTCCCCTATGATAATAATATTAATATTTGAGCGAAGGGAACCAGTAAAGGAGAAAATAATGAAATAGTTATCTTTCTTTTCTCTAGATGTGAGGATGTTTTTATATTTATTACCCTCACATCATATTTGAATGTTCATAATTTTATAATTAGGAAGTCGTATAATGGTTCCAAAGTATTCAATATACCAAGGGGTGGATAGGTGACCAAGGTTATATTCATATATAAAAGAAGAGTTCATTTCCACTTCTATTAGGATAATAATATACGAATAATATAACACTTGGATATTAAGCATGATTTGGGCATTGAATGAGAGACAGTTTCTTGGACCATAGATGAGACTAAACCCCAATACCACTAGGACCCTACCAATATGAAAAAATTTGAATCCCATCATGATGCCTTAAGAAAATTTTCCATTTGTATTATGTTTTATTCTATTTCAGGGAGGATTCCAGAATAGAAATCAACTATGGATATTACTATTTCAACACACTATTATGTGAAGTTATTAATGGATGATATTTCTAAATGATGGATATCATTCACCAAGACAATTTACTTAACATTTTTTCATCATCTCCCCAAATTTTTCTTCTAACCAGTTAACCTTTTTGAGATATGAAACATAATACTCTTCTTTATAACATGGGTAATGGAAACATAAGAAATGGTGAGCTCATATTCTCCATAAGGGTAAGAATGAGACATATAAATCATAGAGAATAAGTGATCATTAGATAAGAAAATGGTTACGAGTGCATAATCAAGTTTCACAAGAAAATAATATCCATTAAGGCATATATCATAAAAAATGAGCCAGTCTATACAGTTTTTAGCGTAACATAATACATGAGTATTTGGAGTGTGGGAACATGAGTCAATACTCATGAAACATAAGAGTATAACATGGGTATGTTTCATAACATAGGAATGTGGAAACAAAATAACCATAGAAAAAAACATATTTCACATCTTCCCATAAGGAAATTCACTTTAAAATCAAATAGGATAACCACCTTTCAATAACATTGTGTAGTTGGGCTAACCACCTGCATCCCTTAACAGAATGGACTTATGCTAGCCTCTTTAATTCCCTACCATAATGGATTTGGGATATCCATACAAGTACTATCATGATATTATGAGATATCAAACATCACCAAATTAATTTTATGGATATAATAGGCCCACCCATCACATAATGATATACCATTTTTATATATTCTATAAAAACATGAAAAAAATAACATCATTGTCTCTTAATTAACACGTTAAAAGTAGTCAATTTCATGAAAATTCACATAAGGAGTTATCATAATAAAACCACAGAAATAAGGTGGATGGTTTCATTATAGCATATTTATAGTTAATCTTAATAATATTTAAAAAAAATTACATAGATGACAAAATGAAATTAAAATAGAATTAAAATAAACATTGGTATATGAGAAGAAATACCTTTTATATTTTTTTATAACAATTGAGAAAATATTTTATAAAACAAAGGGGGAAAACTAATCTGTAAAACCATGAATATTTAGAATGAAATTTTATTAATGAAAACCAATAAACATTATTTAGTATACAAAATATTGAAAATGAATATTTCATTCACTATTTGTGAAAAAGATCAAATTTAGTAGAAAATTCAATAACCAAACTGTTCAAGTAACATTCCACATTAAAAGAAAGTAAATTCCATTAGTAAATTACATAAAAAGTCATATATGTATAGATAGTGACATCTAAAAATAAAATATTGAGTATAAACGTGGTGGAGAAAAATTTATGTCTTAAAATAAGAGATAAAGACTTTTTTTATTATAAGAATCACTTTGGGGGAAATTTGAACCAAAGAATGGGACAAAATAATATGATACATTTAAACCCCATCAGTAGTGGAGAATATAATATAAAGATGTTATAAAGAAGAAATATTATTTTTTTAGATGAAAACATAGTCATGAAAATCTCAAATTGAAAATGATATTAGAAATATGACTCTTACTTCTATTATTACCTTCAAAGAAATCAATCAAAACACATAAATAAGAAACATAATAATATTAATAATTTATTTAGGAAAATTATTTCACTACAAAAAAGTAACATTTACCGAAATGAAATTACATACATATAATATAACTATTGGTAAATATGATTATTTCCAACAGATATTAAATTATATTGATATTTATTATGAGTACCAAGATTAATTTTTACCAACAAATATACTTGTTTATATTATTATTTCAATACTAACAAATCTTTTACAAAAATTTAAATATGTTTCCTTATTATAATAAAACAAAAAAATTATTTACTGATAAATGAATATGTTATTAAAAATTATTATTACCAACAAATCTTTTACTGTCATAAAAATCCATTAGTAATAAATTATTCAATAATTTCAAATATTTTACCAAATATTTAATATATAGATATATATAACATCGATTACAAGCATATCATGTTGATAATAAATAAAAATATATATAAACATCATAAAAGTATTTAATAAAAAAAATATTAATAAATATTAGTAATTAAAAAATTATAATGAAACAAAATTATTAAAAAATATATTAAAAATTAATTAAAAACCACCACTAATTAGACCCCCTAGCACCCCCTTCACCGCATTACCCCCTTCCTCAACCCCACATCCCTTTTCCCAGCGGTTTTTCCTCACAGACCTCCTCACAGGAACCCCTTAATATTCCCAACAAGCGTTCTTCTAGGACATTTTCACAAGAACCCCTCCCTGTTCCTGGCCGTTGTCCCCCTCCAATATCATCACGCGAACCCCCTCCCTTTTCCTCTTTGGGATCCTCACATGAAACCCCTCATTGGGCCTATCCATTATAGGTGTTCCAAGCCATCATCCTCGCTTGAACTCCATCATCCACATCGCTTTAGATTATCACCCCCGTGTAACCTTCTAGTCCCCGGTGCCCTAGCTCAATACTAGTTGTGTCCAAAATCCATTCCCATTGCCCATAGTCATCACTGTAGTAAATTTAAAATCTGAATAATTATCTATGTTTATGGTACATTAAAAATATTAATGATGACACATTATTAATACATTTTATCCCAGGACATGTAAATTAAATCCTTCGATTACTATTTAGCAGATTTCCCTCTATATTATTAATTTCATTTTCCCCTTTTTTTCTTATAACTAGGATTTATTTTATAGTTTTTCATACTATGTAATGTTAGTGACTATTTACTCAGTATTAGACTTTTACATGAACTATTTTTCTTAACTGTTAAAATAAATTTAATTTATCTTTTTATATTAAATGTTCATTATGTTGACTCTAATTCTTGCACACACATGTCCCTGACATCAACTATCTCTTAAAATAAATTATGACCATGCACTTGATAGTAACACTGTTAATGAGTGAAATGGGGACTATTTCTATGAATAAAAAGTTAATGTATTTGATTTATATTATTTTGAGATGATCATGGTTAGTTTTTTTATAGAATACGTTTCAGTTGAGAATTATTTCCTTTTTCGTTACTCCAATTTTCAGTTTTGAATTATATTGTTCTCTAATTTTAGTTTAGTTGATGTTGTTCAATGAAGTCTAGCTCATTGAATCACTGAGGTGTTCATGTTATGGCTACTTATAGCTAGTTTTGGTTGGTGATCTAAGCTTTCACTGGCATGTATGTCAATATTCCCAACCGAATGATAATATTGGGTTTTTGGGCACTATTTTTGTGTACTTTTTGTTCTTAAAAAAATTCAACTATATGAATGACAACATTCCAGTGTTGTGCTACACCTTGAATTCTAAAACCGAGACTTGAACCATGCATGCGAATCATCCATTCTCATTTTTTTCTTGGGGTCTTTGTTACTTTTTCGAAATAGGGACACTTTTATTCACATTTCAAATCATGTAAAAATTATGATTAAGTGGGTAATGAAATTTATTTTTTATTAAGGGAGTGTAAAACATTCTTTTGTTTTTATTTTTTAGATATCAATTTCTACTTTTTAGTCTATTCACTTTTCAATACTTCAGAGGATAAAATATTCAAAGATACATGAACCAATTAATTATAACTCAAGATGTAATATTGTGAAATGACATTTATTTCTCTATTGATGGGAAGTAGTTTTGTGTAAAACCTATGTTTTTACAATTTGGATTGAATATTTTTTACATGAACCTAGTCCCTTGCAACCAGGACTAGTTGTATGAATCTAATTTTTCTATCTTTGAACATCTTTCCCTCAAGTTCTCACATGCTTCGTAACATGGGATTCTTATAGTAGTTATCACCTGTAATGATCATGCTAAAAAAATAAGTAGTGTTAGTTCTATTTTGGAAAAAACAACTTAAATTATAGTATAAATCCACTTACATACGTTTCAAAAAATCATGTTCAATGTGTTCAATAAGTGATATTATGTGCAATAAGGATGAGTATGTTCACTAGAAAACTCTTGTTGTGTTTCAGAAAGGGAAATTAGTTTCCTCCATGGAGATTGCAAAAGAAAAATGGAAATCTCAATGTGTGTTATTCATGAAACATTATGTACACACAAACACTTATGTTGTGATAAGTAATGGAACTCTAATGATAGTGTTCACTATAACACTCAGGTTTTGTTTCACTAAGGGAAATAGTTTCATCCATGGAGAGTGTGTGCAGTAAGGGTGAGTGTGTCCACCAGAACACTCATGTTGTGTTTCAGTCAGATAAATCAATTTCATCCTTGAAGAGTGTTCTAGGTTCATATCACCTTACTATGTTTTCAATGTTTCCTCCATGATACTTTTATGTTTCATCCATGAATGTTATATGTTTTTATGAGTGTTTGCACTAGTACACAAATGGAGTGTGTGTGAATAAAGGGAGTGTGTTTTATTCTTAAACAACACTCATATAATTTCCATGTGCATACACTCTTCCATTACTCACACACTCCATGTTCACTGGAACACTCATGCTCATTATGAAACTGCACACACTCTCCATTAATTATGTTCCATTTCCCTTATTGAAAATGATTTCCCTTATCAGACACTCTCCGTGAGTGTTTAAGTGCCATAGATTTTTTAAAGTTAACACATAATTTTTTGTTCTCTCTACCACTGTTTACTTTTGAATTTTCAAAAGTATTTTGTGTTAGAGTTGAATTCATATACTTTTTCCTTCTCAACTAACTGATATACAATCAAAAAATGGTATTTTAGGATAGTATTGAGGAACAATTTTTTTGAATTCTAAGTATGGAATTCTTATCAAGATATTTCATCCAGGTAAGTTTAATATTATTTTTGGAAAACCTTATTGAACAATTTTAGGACAATATAGTTATCTATGTATGTAAATAGCTTAATCGTGCCCAGATTTTGGACTAATAAAGTTGGTTGTACTCATTTATTTTGAGGAATCCATAGCAGAAAATATTTTTAATGGTTTGGATTCCAAGTTGATGGGTGAATTCAACCTAAGGATAAATGAGGTACTAGTTCTGTGTTTTCTCGTTGGTTTAAATATTTTTTTAGTTCTACTAACCAAGACTGGGACTAACTTAGTTGGACCGAAATTGGATAGTAAATTATATCTCGGAAATTATTCCTTAACCCAGACCATGAGATCACACAATAATGTGAGATCAAACATGTTTTTTGTTTAAATTCTATCTAAGAAATTCTATTTTTTCCTTCTAAGATATTATTTTAATTAATTAATAAATTTTTATGTGCAAAGATAAATTATTTTACTTCTTCCTCATTTGAGGTGTTGTTCTATCATAACTAGACTAAAGTATCAGTGGATTATGTTCTAGTATCATTCTTGTTTTTCATTTGAAAACATTTCAAAAATGAATCTATTTTCGGTTTAGAAACATATATATCAATTATCCAATGATGAATTATCAGAAGACCTAGCTAGTTGTATATATAAAGACTCCATATTCAGTTAGAGAACAAAAAATAATATATATTAAGATTTATGCACTGATCAATATCCCCCACCCACTTTCATGGAATCTTAATGCTTCTATATTCGTTGCTGATAATGTCAGGCATGGAGGCAGCATGTGGTATGAGATAATTTAAGTAGTCGATGTCTTTTCCCTAGTAAGTAGTACCCATTTATTTCCCTCAAAAACTTGACACATAAAGTTTTATTTCATTAGAAAAACACAAACTCCAACCTTACTACTGTAGGAAGTTTACATTATGTTAATGTTGGCGAGTGCAAAGATCGTTGTTTGTCTCCTCACATGGATTCTTCATTTTCAAGAACTGGCTGTCATATCCTCTTAGTCGTTGGAGGGTGTGAAGATGGTGTGATTCATGCATGTATAGTTGTGACAAAGAACACAAATCCAATACATGATTTTTGGTTGTTTTCAATAAATAATGGTGGAATTTAGATATTAATACATGGGTATAGGCAAGGTCGATTCTATCTCCCTTTTCACATTGTTTTTAATTTGGTATTTCATATCTATATTGAGTTATATTTTTTCATTTGTCTCCATGAAATGGGAATGGATTATTGTTTCTAGGCCTACTCTTTCTACAAATGGAAAAGAAACAGACTATGATTCTTTTATATAATAACACCCCAAATGACAGACCACTTACTGATAAATATTTATTGAATTTTGTCACTTCAAATAAGAAGTTTGAAAATCAAGTGTTTCTTGTCCGGTTCCTTTGAAAAAACTTGCTCAAATTCCAAAAGAAATATCCGGTTTGTTTGGTAGGAGTCACTAAAAGAAAACTCTTTTTTTGTTTTAGTATGGTAAATTTATTTCATCCATGGAGATTATAGAAGAACAATGGATGTCTCTATGTGTGTTCTTCATAAAAAATTGTATTCATTATAACACTTATGTTTTGAAAACAAATGGAACTCTAATGAGAGTGTGCACTAGAACACTCATGTTGTGTTTTAGTAATGGAAATTAGATTCATCTATAGAGAGTGTGTGAAGTAAGGGTGAGTGTGTGTAATAGAACACTCATGATTTGTTTCAGTAAGATAAATAAATTTCATCTATGAAGAGTGTTCTAGTACCATTGTACCTTACTGTGTTTTGGATGTTTCATTCATGAAACTTTTCTGTTTTATCCATGAAAATTCTATGTTTTCATGTGTGTGCACTAGTACACACATGGAGTGTGTGTGTAGAATGGTAATTTGTTCTTCCTGAACAAAACTCATGGAATGTTCATGTGTATACACTCTTCCTTTCCACAAACACTCCATGTGCACTTAAACAGTATTTCTTATTACAACACTACACACAATCTCCCTTAATTAAGATCCATTTACATTACTGAAAATGATTTCCCTTATTTCTCACACTCTTTGTTAGTGTTCTAGTGCCATTGAATTTTATAAAGTTAACCCATAATGTTTAATCTCTCTGCCACTCTTTAATTTTGAATTTTCAATAGTTTTTTTGTTGTATTTTAATTATTATTCTTTTGTCTTCACAATTAACTGATCTTCAATGTATAAATAGTATTTTAGGATTTAAATTACGAAAAAATATATGAAATCTTATGATGGAATTGTTATCTAGTTATTTTATCCAGGTATGTTCATTTCTCTTTTTGGAAAACCTTATTAAACAATATTAGGACTATATTGTTATCCATGTATGTTAATAGCTTAATCTTTTGTAGATTTTGGAATAATGAAGTTGGTTGTCTTCATTTATGTTGAGTAATCCATTGGAGGTATTATTTTTAGTGGTTTTCATGCCAAGTTGATGCCTGGAGTTTACCTGAGAACAAATGAGGTACTTGTTTAGTGTTTTCTTTCTATTTTTAATCATTTTTGGGTTATATTAACAAAGACTAGGACTAACATAGTTGGACCAAAATTGGCTAGTAAATTCTACATAGTAAATTCTATCTTAACCCCGACTATGAGATCAAAATAGACTATGAGATCAAAATAGACTATGAGATCAAACAATTTTTTCGTTTAAATTATTTCTAGTAAATTCTACTTTTCTTCTAAGATATTATTTTAATTTCATAATGATTTATTCTATGCTAAGATGAATTATTTTACTTCTTCTTCATTTGAGGTGTTGTTCTATGATATATAGACTAAAGTATCAATGGATTGAGTTCTAGTTTCCTTTATGTTTTTAGTTAAAATAATATCTAAAATGAATCTATTTTTGGATTAGGAAGTACCAATAGATGAAGATCCAAATCTGTTTATCATTTTAGGCAACTGTTTTACCGTTTACATAATTTGATAGATTGTGTAGGTGGATGAACATATGCTTTCTCACCAATCATATGATAGTATTATTATTGTGATGAGGTTTCTAGGTTGTTACATTTTTGTTTTCTATCATTTCATTTGTTCTAACTCATCATCATTACTACCCCTAGGTTTCTACATTGCAAAATTTTTTATGGAAATATTGGGTATTGCATATATTTATATATGGGTATCTCCTCATTGTTTAAATCATAAAGGTAGAATAATCATATGATATCCTGCCTATTAAGTTTTGGTTTTAATGATTTCTAATATCTTCCACTTCTTTTCTTATTGTTTTCTCACAGGCTAGCATGTGGTGAGAAACATGGGTTAAGCCTTCAAAGGGTGTAACTAGAAATGGATATCCCCTAACTTATAGAAAATGGGTAGCTGAATAGTGATTTTGGATCTATATGTCCTAATTTTGTAATATCATTCATGTTTTGTTATGGGTGTTGAGGTTTTATTCATGTTTATTCATTTTTTTGGATCTATTATGATAGATTTAACATCTATAACCTTAATATGATGAATGAAAATTTCCCATTCTTTGCTGATATTTTTTTATATTTTTATTTATTTATATTTGTGTTTAAATTCATTTTTTTATTTTCATTTATTTCTATTAGGGATTCAATTCATTTTTTCATTTCTATTTATTTTTTAACATATTATTTGACCATGGGTTGTAGATCTTAAAGCTGGAGGGTGTGGTATTACAATGACTTGAGATTTATAACCAGTACTAGAGGTTTCATTTTTTGAGATATCATCCTATTCATATCATTTTTTTTATAATTTAGTTTTTTTCTATTTCAATTCATGCATATATCTTGGACTAATTTGTGGGTATGATTTGTGATTGTGTTGTGTAGATCATGGGGATGAAGGGTGTAGCATAATAATGATTTGAGCTTCCTCAATGGTACTAGAGCTGACTTGGTTTGTTTCTTGTAGTGGAATAATTGGGGGGGATGAAAGATCTTTTGCGGAAGTAACTATCCTTTTACAATAAGGGGTGTTGGAGGATTGTTGTCAAGAGACAACAGTGCTAGAGGATAGCATTCAAGAGATGGCAAGGGTGGTGGGGGTGTGTCGGTGACAACTACATAGATGGATATTGGGTTTTTTATGGGTTTTTAGGTTTCAATCAACTTCAACTATGTATGGATTCATTTTTTGTTAAATTATATTATTAATATGATTAATTCATTTTTAAGTTTGAACATGTGTGAAAATAATCTTCGGTTTGATAATTAAAGCAGGTTTATTATATGTGATAAATTATTAAAATATAAAATTTTATCAATAAATATTTAAATATCCCTATATAATATCTTATATAAAATATAAATTACAAACAAATAATAATTAATGGTATTGGCTATTAAAGTTAATAATATTACCAACAGATAAAGTTTTTATAAAAAACTATTTATATGAATTTTTACTGATATTTTTATTATCTTTTTGTATTATTATAATTGAAACAGAAATATTTTCTCTATTACAATAAGATTTAGTGATAGATTTTTTACGAATAGTTTAGTGACAAGACAATTTTTATTGGTAAACTGTTTTACAAACAAAAAATGCACTTTTACCTACAAAGATACCCCTATTGGAAAAATCTAATTATTTTGTAGTGTTTATATTTATTAAAATTAGTAAACACTAATTATGATCTTTAATTTTACATATATTTGTTAGTTATTATTTATCTTCATCATCATATGTTAGTAATATTCATTTTTATGTACATATTTCATAATGGAGATATTAATCCCCATAAATTGATACCAATTTCATCATCCCAATACAATTAAATATATTTTAATTATTATGTATCAACTTTTAATGTAGACCCATTTTAATTTTATTCAAATTTTTGATATGGTTTATGAGAAAAAAATACATGACGAACATTTTCAACTAATTTATTGATAAAAAAATATAATTTATGTTGATTATTCATTTTCATGGCATCCTTCTAGAATGATATTAATTCCATTTATTACTCCTTAATTTCATATAGTAACATTATTAATTTTAAATACCTATTCATGGTGAAAAATTATGGTTTTTTTGTAACATCATTCATGAAGGCAGTTTAATCAACCCAAACCAGAACATTTTTTAAGGTTAAGGGTCATGCCCCAATTATTGAACATAAAAAGAGAAAGAGACCCTTATAAAGTCTAGGAAAAAGAGGAACCCATAACATAGTATAGATAAAATACACATGATGAAAAAATGAATGATCCAAAAATACCTTTGGTAACTGAAAACGTCTTAAAAACAAGGCCCAAAGACCCTTGGATGGTTCAAAATTCCTAATAAGAAACACACATGATAACAATAATGAGCCATAAATTCCTGCCCCCATCGGACAATGCAATAACAATTCATATAAAAGATGATTCACCTATCCTACCAGGAATTGTGCTATTCAGGATACACAATAAAGAAAATAACTATTCCATCCCTCACTGACTTGTGGGAAGAGGAATTAATAATAGGTTTCAGGACACTGATCTCTTTTTCGGTCCACCCACCGGAAGGTGAATGTGAGGCACTCGTTTCACTTTCAAACTTAAGTTCCATAAAATTAGATTGAAAACACCATGAATAAATCAAAGATATGGTACCCATATGCCGGAAAATTGAGGAAAATAACTCAATTATGGGTTTTAGCATGCCCTCACTCTTTCGAGGAGACCCACCCGGTGTCATCTACAAGAAACAAAAATGCCTATGAAATGTAATGAGATAGACCCCAAAAAGAACATGTTATACTAGTGAATGATTAATAGTTTACAGTTATATAATAGTAGTATTATTTTATCAAAATAATAATGATGTTGATATAACATAATTACATTGTATGGATTGGTTTACAAATGTTGTAGATGACAATTTAATTCAAAATTTAAATTAATAACTTATATACATGAGAAATTCACTCTTTATTAACATGAGTTCCATTTTAATAAAGGATTTAAGCTTCTTTATTTGAACTATAGGCTGTGCAAAATATTTAAATTATATAATGGATTTCAAATGGTTAACAATTGAATAATTTTTTAATGAAATAGATCAATTTGGACAGGGTTACGATGATATCCTTTTATAGGTGAATACGAGGGACATTTCCTTGTAAAATTAAGTTAATTGAAGGGTAAATATTGAATCACATGGGAGTTTGGTAAGTAATGTGAGAAAATATTGTTAATAAATTTAGTTTTTACTCCCAAATGGAAAAAATATATTTATAGTACACATTAAAATAATATTAATTAAACCAAATTTGTATCATCATAATTTTCCTCTTTTTACCACCTTTATATCTTGTTTATTTTTGGTTAAGGTAATTATTTTTCACCAAAAATAAATGATGAACACTTTTAAAAAAAATTATGTAACGCCTCCAAATTTTGACTCTATTTAATCATATAATTTTTTTAAAAATTAAAATTTTAATTTATAAAGGAAAATAAAATATATATAGAAAAAGATATTTTTAAAGTATAAATGATTTTTTAAAACATAATGTGTTATTTATATTAGTTTAAAAAATTAATAATTTAATAAGTATTGAACCCTTATTTATACATTAAATATTTACATTTTATTATTAATTTAAAAGTTATTGATTTAATTTATTAAGATGAAAATACATAATACATAAAAACATTCATTGAAAAAAGGCATTTTTTATATCAAATAATTTTAACCAGAACCTATTAAATTTAATTTTTCATCCTCTAACCATTTAATATTATCGGGTAAATGATGTTAGAATATTTGTTCTATTTTTATAAATAATTCAAATCATCCATTCATGATAATGAAATATAAATATACACATAACACATAAAAACATAATAACATATTTTAATTAAATATTATATCTTTATTTCATTCAATAAATATTTATTATTTGTGAATTATTTAATTTTTAGTTTTCTAATAAAGCTGATATAACATTAATATTCCTATTGGATACATCAATACCCAATAAATGTATATCCAATGACCACATTTCCAACAACAATATTTTAAATGACCATATATCTAATGACCATATTTCATTACTATAAATATCATTACAAAAATCAAAAATATCATTCATCATATTTAATTCTCTCTCAACATGAATTTAATATTTAAAGTTTTTTTTTCATTCTATAGTTTTATTCAGGGTTATAATATTCATGGAACACCATGAGGATAAAGATTTTATGTTTTTAGTTTTTATTTTTATATATGAGATTGTCCATATTTTAATTTTATCATTGATGTTTAGTTTTAAATTTTGATAATATATTGAAATATATTATCTCAATAAAATTTATCCCATTTTATTTTATTGTACTGTTATGTGATAGAAAATCTATTCAATATAGTTTTTATTTAAAAAACAATACACTCTAATATAGTGGGGTCTTTTTGATAAATATTTTCATCTTATTTTAATAATTGTCAAACACATCACTTTAGAACAACATTCACTAACATAGATGAGAACCACATCAATAATATCACTGAAAGGAATATTAAAAAAACATTGTTGAAGATCAACAGGAATACCCAAAACACCATATATTCATATAAACCTTGCACCATCTCTAAGTCAGAACAAGACTTCTTGAGCATGAATTGTATTAAATCTTCATATCTCAAAATAAAACCTCCATTTCACTACATCTAAACCAATAAACACCATTTCAAGTGGAAAAATTTAATTCCTGAAATACCATAGATCCTTGAGACACTATAATTAAGAACAACCAACATCAATGACACCAATCACCCCTCTACTCTAATCCCATACCATCATGAATTCTATAATTCTAGATAAAAATATATTATAATATGATGGTTTTAATGATAAAAATATTGGATCATGTTAATAATAGTATGAATGGACTCAAAAGTAACTAACAATTAAACAGAAACCTTTAATAATAAAATAAGAAACAAATAAAAAAATCTTCTAAAGAATGGGGAATCCACCACCGAATGCTTCCATCATAAATGGCCTGAGTTTATATTACCAACATAATACTTAAAAATCAATTCAGTTAGGTGTAATGGGTTATGTGTAAATTAAAAAGGTAAAAGGTAGATAATTCTTTCAATAATAGTGAAATAATAAAGCCTAAAACCCAAAATAAATGAGGTGATGATAGAGGAATGAGTAAAAAAACAAATACCATTAATAATCACCATTGGAAAAGAAATCACCAAAGGAGGTGAAGACCATATATAAAGATTTAAGAGATAATGGAAGAGCTTGATAAATAAATTCATCACCACTATAAGAGTTTTAAGGGGGGTTCTAGAGTCATGGGAGAGTCCAGACAGAACACGTATGATATTGTAGTTTCATCTCATATAGATCCCATATTCCTTCTAAAATAAATTATACCATTCTAAATTTTATCTATATGTAAATGAAAATAAATAAACATAACTATCAAATGCTAGTAATCTTCAAATTAATTAATAACTTGATTTTGAGTCTTCATACCCAGAGAATAAATTATAGAATTATCCTTTATCAATTCATATAAATTTTAATATTCTATGTTTTGAAGATAATTTCGCACCTGATAAACCTTAATATAAGTTACATATATTATAATATATAATTTAATCTTTTTTTGATCAATATACACAATGAAATTATTGTTAAAAACATAATTCCTATAACTACTCAATTCATAAATAATACAAAATAATTCTAAATCTTGGTTAGTGTAGTTCATCTCCTGTTTTTTTTGGTTTCCTTCATTTATAAGTCATTAATATCCCCCTTATAAAATAATATATCTCAAAAAATATCAAAAACACACAATATACATACTAACTTTCGTCCCGGTTTTGTAAAAGAAGAATAACCAATAAATTAAGTCAAATCATTAATTATAAAAAAAACATTATAATAGTTATCATTCAACTTAAATTTACACCATTTTTTATTCAAGTATGTCATTGTAAAATAAAAAATTTGATAAATATTATATTAAAATTTTGTAATACCTACCCAATTGAAGAAATTAATGAGTTTTGAAGAAATTCACGGGTCTCTCCCTTGAATTAATAGCCTTCACATTGTATGAGTCTGTGGAGATTTCATTATCTAAAATATAATGACCCATAAACATCATCTCATGAATACCAATTTGGTATTTATAAACCTTTTCAAACAAATTATGATTATAAAAATTCTTTGAACAAGCTTTATATCTCTCTCATTGTTTAACATTTACATTAAATAAATCAAGATATATTATATAAATGAAACCATAATGTTACCTAAATACCCGTGAAATGATTTATTCATTAAATACATGAGCACTATACATATATTAGTGACAGTGAAGGGAATCATTAAAATTCTATAATTTCAATAATGACTTTATAAATCTATCTTTGGTATATCATATTACTTTAACCTTAATTGATAATATCCACCTTAGAAACCCATTTTAGAAAACCAGCGTTGTACCATTAATTAATCAAACAGATCATCATTAAAAGTTATAGAATACAAATTCATTATAAAAACTATATTTTTTTCTTAATCAATTCATTCCCAAAAACTATATTTTCTTTCTTAATAAATGACATTTTTATCTCTAAAGGTGAAACAAAAGGCTGAATAAATCCTATATGGTAAAATTAAAAAAATTCCTTCATTAATTACCATAACCCTATTGATATCATATTGTAAGTAGGTAGGTAAATTTTATAAAATATTTTAAAAATCATAATAGATAATTCTTATTCACTTTGAGGTGGTAATATTGAGAAATTATTTGTAAATATGTCAGGATACTAGAAAATATTCTTTGATTTTTCAGGTTGGATTACCTCTTCAATGGATTAGGTAGAGCTTAGATTAGTTAGGGTACCACAAAGATAATGTATAATTAGTGGTACTATATTTTATAAATTATTTTTTAAATTAAACCCATGTTACTCGGTAATATCATGGTCCACCCTCTTAAATTACTTACTCACTCATATAAAAAAATAAGAATAACAAGAAACACATTGATATTTTTTAAAAGGTTTGACCTTAGTGTGATGTACTACTCCTTTTCATGTCTAAAATATTATTTTTACATATATATTATTATAACTATAAATTTTTTTGCAATAATAAATTTAGTAAAATCCATATATAATATATGAGTAAGTATCACCCACTTCTTGGTATGGGGATTTCTCATTCACTTCCTGCATATTAGTTGGGCCTTATATTGTATGAGACATCAATATCTTACCAAACACCCATTTATTATAAAAATATCCACCCTATCTTGAGGAGTCCCACTAATCTTGTGAAATGTCTTCTAAGTCTTACAAATACTGGGGAATCTTACTAAAACTATACTTATCAATATTCAAGCATTTTAAACTATTAAATCACATCTTAGTCTCCTCAAACTATCTGAAAACGATAGGGACCATATCAAAAACACTTTAACCAAAATAAAAAGTCCTTATAAACCTATAATTAATAGTTTAAAACAAATATAACGCCATTAAAAATTTCATAGGGTACTTAAATCTCATCCATTTCAATTTTTTCAACCTTTCCCACCTCTTTCAGAATTCACAAACTCGTACATGATTCATTAAATAATAACCTATATCAAATAAAAATCATATTGGAACAAAATTATATATTAATTTAATATTTTTGAAATAATTTCATACCTCATTTCTTAGTAATATTTTTTAAGTAATATTAATGAACTCCCTCTTTCTTCAAGAAATCACATCTCATAAAATTTTCCCACATTCAATAACAATACGTTCTCTATTATTATCAATGAAAACATATTATCTAGTAACTTCTTATCCTCTATTTTTATAAAATATTTTGTATTTATTATCACTCTTTGAAAAGTCAATCCAATGATATGTTTGTGTTTCTCTCAATTCCATCCAATATAGAGGGAATATATGAACATTCATGTTTAGCCTCATAGACTCAAACTTCCATTAGGATTTTCCTTATTGAAGATGTTTGCCAATTGGTATCAGGTATTAATAAATTCTAGAAATATTTTAATATAGTCAGCTATATATTTGAAAAAATGAAATATATTAATAATTTTTTTGGAACATTAGTGTTTTACTATATTTTTAGAATGTTAAATGGATCTTTAACTTGCACATAAAATTTGGAGATGATTTTTAAGATTCACACTCGGGTCGTCAAATTATTCTTTTATTGATATCATCTATGTTCAATAACTGGTGGAATACATATTTTTTTAAGTTATGGTTATTAAAGTAATAATGTTTCTCTTTCTAATATAAATAATCCAACTAAGCACAATATCATATGTAGTTTGTATCCATATAACCAGATAGATTTGGAGTTCTTTAACTTCCATTATAACAGCCAAAATCTCTATGTCCTCTTGAAATTTTAATGAACATATTATTACCATAATATGTGATTACTTTGCATCACTCAGATATCTTTCTAAAAACACACAACATATAAAATATATTTTCTATATATAGTGTATTAATGAATAGTGCTATAAAATCTTCTAAGATGATTTTTGATTTAAACTCACACATTTATAATCCTTTGAAATCATTAGCCCAACTAATATATGTGTGGGTAGTGTATTTGATTCCTCAATCTCAAACATCTTCTATAATTTTATTACATACATTTCTTAGTATAAAAACATAAAATATACTTACTGTATCTCTTTTATTCCCAAGAAATATCATATCTCCCCCAATATGGAAATCAAAAAATGGTTATTTATCTATTTAGAAAACTCATTAATATAACTATATTCGTCGCCTTCAATGATAATGCATTCAACAAAAACAATAAAACAAATTTATCAATCGTCAGTTCTTTTATGATTATATTATTTTCCTCTTTTCCTTTTTAGAATTTAATCTATTTGAATTGGTTTTTAATCATTGAATACCATGATATTAGGGTCCAACTTAACCCATATGAGGCCTTATTCAATTTTAACTCTATTGATCAGTATTTATCAATAAGAAATCCATTTTACTACATAATATATAAACCTTCTTCAATCTCACCATTTAAGATGGTATGTTTCATATACATATAATTTATTTTGTAAAACATAAAGGATGGAGATACTTTAAATATTATTATAGAATCCAAACTTGAAACTATAGAAAATGTATCTTCAAAATAAATTACATTAACTTGAGAGTATTTCTTTCAGACAAATTTTAGATTTTTTCCCTTGTAAATTATCATTTATCATTTAATTTATTCCTAAAAATCTATTTATTTCCAATGAAATTGTTGTTATTTGGCCTAAAAACAAACTCCCATGTGGGATTATTCTCAATTTAATCCTTGTAACACCCCGAGATTTTATTAGATATATTATTTTTAATTTCTTTGATGTCTTCTATTATACACTACACCAAGATCACCTTGTACTATACGCAACACCGTATTATCTTGCAGTATACACAACACTATTCTTGGCTCGCGTTACACACAATTTCAAGTTCGTTTTGTGGAAATTATTCTATGCAGCATTATGTATAGATTTTTTTAATGTATAAATTAAATAAGTTTTGATTATGTTATATGTAACACCAAACAGAGATTTCACTACACGCAGCCCTGACTTGGCTTTCATTACATGCAATCAAGACCTTCTTCGATAGCATGTGTAGTACGCAATACCGAGTTTCATTAAACGAGATATTATTATAATATTATTATGAACTAGCCGTTATGAGTAGTAATACCCAATTTTTGAAATTTTATAAATTTTATCTTTCAAAATGAACTTCATTTTACGATTCAGAATACCGAAATTAGCCTAGGGATAATTTTTAGTATTTTTATGAAAACGGTCAATTTTTTATGAATAGTGAAAACACTGGGTTACTATTTAAAACCCGACTTTTTATTTAAATAATATATATTTTATTTAAATTTATTTTAGTTTAAAATTGATAAATAATTCCTATATAAGTTCAATGTAATTGATTTGAGTCATTTTTTATAATTATAGATATATAAACCTTTTATTAAACTTTTCACCGTCTTTTACCCACCTCCTAGAAGAATTTGAAAATTTACATAAAACTTAATTTTATTGCTTTTGTGGGTGGAAGTTCAAAAATCTGAGAGACACGGTTAATATCAAGTCGTAAAATGTTGTTCAATAAGATAAAAATAATTTTTTGTGAATAGTAGCTTTTTGCTTTTATTTACCATGGTTAAAAGTAAATAGGGTAATTATGGGTAAAAATGATATTATTATTACCCTAACACATGTCCTAATTATATTGGATAAGTGTAATTCAACCATAAAACAACCTTAAGAATAAAATATTACCCTTTAGGTCCACTTGGATTAGTTTAGGACACTAATTATTATTTTATTTAAAGAAGAGTTAAAATAGTTAAAATCAATGTTTAATAACGAAAAATTTTTTAATATAGGGTTATACATAAGATAAATTCGACTATAAATATTACATAGAAAAATATAAATATTTCCTACATAATGGTATTTTATTTATACACTTTAGACATTAAATAATTTAATTTATTTACGACACAATGATGATGCAGTAATTACCTTATTAATGAAATATTACCATAATTGATGTTATAAATACCCAAATAAATGTAATTTGAGACTTTTTATGAATTAAAATAATTTTATAGGTTAATATGACATGTTATTATTGATTAAATTAACTTTTTTTGAACTATTAATGCTGTTATTATTTTCAGAAAAATCAATTAGCAAATAGTGTCAAATTTGACATAAAATAGATTTTCAAACAAATATTATATTATTAATTGTTATTTTATTCCTAAAAATATAACGTTCATCCAAATGACTTATATAAGGTTATATATTGATAAAGAACCAATTGGGATTCTTTTGTCTTGTTATTGTATGTTTATTAACCATATAGTGTAAGAAAACCAGAAGACAAGGTAAAAGTCAAATTATTTAAATTAGAGTTAAATCTAAATGATAAGGTTAAAATAGTAACCTAAACTTGTCTAAAACCTATGGGATGTGAGTATTTAGACCCATATCTACTTTATCTTCTAAATAAATCAATTTGTATCTATTATAAACTGAATATGAATTTATTATAAAATAATATTTTAAGTTTTTCCTAGGGTGCCCCTCTCCTCCCTTATAAAAGGGAACCACCTCCATCTTATCTTTACACAATTTTGAGCTTTAAATCTCGTCCAAACCCTACCCATTTCCCTTATAAACTTCCCTAGAATCATTATATTTGTTATGGTCTCCTCAAAATACCAACCCTAGTGCCTTAAGAGGAATCTTAAAAGAGGTGTGTCGAAGAAGAGGTAATATCTTCTATCGATTATTTCAAGTTTTCTTTCTTCTTCAAATTCTTCTTCTTCTTTAGTTATTTCATTATAAAGTAATAACATAAATATTAATATTATACTGATATGTTATTATAAATATGAAACAACCGCATTTCACCTTTTATCCATCCTACAAAAAACAAAATCACCACGCGTGCGTATGTACGGAATACCGTCTCCATGCCGTGGTGTAATCTGTTTTTCCACCACCACGTTACTTGGATGGGTATAATGGTGTAAAGAATAACTATATACAGTTATTATAACATCAAAATTATTCTGAAATATTATATCATCCACTCCAATTCTATTCAATAATTATGGTAATGATATCATCGCTCGTGCGTACGTACGGAATGTCGTCTCCACGACGCGATGAGATTCATTCTCCATGTTAACCATTAAGAATGATTATACAATATATATAATGAATAATAATGAAATATATGACATGATAAAGCTACTTTATTTATTTATATATATATTTCATCTACTTACTTCCATTCAAGTCAATAAGGAAAGGAAAACAGCGTTCATGCGTACGTACGGCCTACTGTCTCCATGAACGGTTTATTTCATTTCATTTATCCATCTATTATATATATATATATATATATATAATGAATATATATGATATATAAATCATGATTTAAATTCTGGAAATAATTATACTGATATAAGTAATAGTAATATCAAGAAAAATATCCCAAACACGTACGATAAATTAAACGATTTTACCCAAAACGCTGCTTTAACATAGAATTTACAAAAGAACGGGTAATATAATGTCATAAGTGAACCATATATGATTTTAAAACAGTGAATATGATTCTGTAATAAGTAAATAATATTATTTAAATCATTATAAATGATGTTCGGATACGTACGAAGTATATCGGACCTAAGGTAGGGGATAACTTTTCCAATCTCGTTTTTATTCGAGGTTGTTTATTCGCAAGTATTTACTAGGTTATTATTATCATCCATTCGTATGTTTTCTAAAAAATTTCTTGTATTTTTAAAGTAATTTTTACCCATTTTTTAAATTTACCACATGTTATGAAAGGAATCTTACTTTTTTTACCACACAAGTAACTTTTTGACTTTTCCAGCAAAAGTACGAGAAGAAAGTTTTTTTTAACTTATACGACATGAATGGATTTTTACGGTTTTATAATGACTTATTTAAATGAAGATTCCTCTACAAAAGTTTATGGTTATTTTCAATAAAATTCTTTTCTTTTAAAATTGCATGGCATTTTGTGAAAAGAATGTTATTTTTAAGAAGAAAGGATATTTTCCTCAAGAATTATTTTCAAGTGTTTTATCAAAACCATTTTCCATCTAAGATGAAATTATTTCATATGTGTATGTTTCAAGTATAATATCTCTATGATTTACGTGGTTTCACTTTTATTATGATGAAATTATATCCCTTTGTTTTATATGGATTTTGTTATTATGGAATGATGTTTATAAAACCCATTTTATTCGTTGGGTTATTATGAATGATGTATGTTTATCTTTTGGAACACGAAATAATGATTTCATTATGAGATGGGTGAGAACTATATCTCCCTAAAATGCATAGGGTAAAGATTTATATCTCAATAGATTGATATGGATGGAATGGTAAGATAATCTGGTTCAGTGATACAGGACTGGAACGAGGAGTGAACTCGATTCAGAAAGGGAATTCGTCCACTAAGATGGTCTTGGCAGCAATGCCTTGGCTACTATGGAAATCATTTCATGTGCTTAATGGTTTTCCACAATTACATGTTTTATTACCATTCTATTTTATCATTATTGATGTTCTTTTATGATATATTCCTTACGTACTTCCATGATTTATGTCTTTTTTCAAGATTTTGATGTTTAGATTTTATGTTCAAGTTTTTGCATTCAAATGTTTATGGACTGTTTTATGTTCTCTATGTTTACCCTTACTGAGAATTTGAGCTCACCCTTTTTATGTTTTCTTTTCCCCTGGATATAAATAAAGGTTTTAGGTATGATAAAAAGGGAAGATCTTTATGGGAGATATTGAAGATCTTTCACCAAGATTAGAAGATTATGTTCCAAGTTTCCAAAGGCACTAAACTATTACAATCCTTTGGTGTCTGTTTTTGTTATGTATTTGGTATTCCGAAAAAGTAATGTAATTTCTATGTACGTCAAGATTTGGGTCTCTACAGTTGGTATCAGGGGAAAGGTTTAGTTAACCTTTGGAAACTAGGATGCTAAAACTTTAGTGAAATCTCTAGATATATTTCTAAGGTATGTCTTGGGATGTCTCTAAGGTTAAGTATACGTATAGGTTATAGTCCTACAATTATGATAATGATATTAGAATTTAACTTAAGATGTTAGATATTGATGGTACTCCCCCTTGATTATGATTTTTTCCTCTCACACAATTCTTTTTGGGTTTTAGAAAATGGATGGAAACAGGAAGATTCACGATAATGGAGGATATGAAGGGAAATGGAATGATATTCTACATGAGAAACCAAATGAAATTGGATATGGAAGTCCTCATATCGTCATTATTCCTAATCCGCAATCTCATAATATGATTACTAATATCAACTTTGGTAAGTATCTCGACTTAGCTAATAAGAGAAATATGGAGTTTCATGAAGATCATAGAAGAAAGAAAGTTCAATTCCCCTCATGTAAATTATGTGGGAAGAGGCATTAGAGATAATGTTTCAAAGGAATCGGAAGATGATTTGGGTGTGGAAAAGAAGGACACAAAGCTAGTAATTGTAAAGAAAAATGTTTAGTTAACACAATGGAAAAAAGATAATGGTATTTCTAAGACATCAACAATGGTTAAATGTTTTAAATGTGGAATGTACGGGCATTATGCAAACCAATTCCCTAAGGGAAAATCTCATGATGAGAATCAGCATGGTCATATGGGCAGTATTTATGTGGATGATGATGAAGAGACTACCAATGATATATGAGTTGAAATAATTTTTGAAGCTAGGTCAATGGTTTATGAAGGAATTGTAATGATTGGATGTTTAGCAAGAATAATGTATGGTACTATAGAATAATGAAACATCTATGGATTGTTACACTATTATTTTTCCTAATTTTTTTGAAAGTATATGTTGAATGGTACTGGTAACCATGAAAGGTTATTCAAATATTTTTGGAAGGTAGATGATATGTGTATAATGAAAGGATAAGGAGATAATGAGATGTTTGATAGTATTAATGAGCTCATGACTGATAGAAAAATAAATTGATATCATGATTTGAGTATATAGAAATTTTGGGATTTTTGTATGTGGAAAGAGTTAACTTTTGACATCATTCATGTTTTCACTAAGGTTCAATGGGTATTAATTTTTCAAGAGAATACATGGTTAAGGAATTCAAATAATTGGAATGTGACCAATAAGATATATCTTATGATATATATGGGAGATAAATGATGGTATTCACATGGTTGGTAGTTGACCTTTCTAGTAATCATTTTCTTTATACTATGAGCTTGGACCGAAGTATTTTTGATAAGCCTAAAGATTGGAATGAATTAAGTTAGACATAAGATAGTATTTTTCAAAGGCTAGAACATTTTTTGATATTATTACAGGAATGTTATAAAAATGTAGTTTTAGAAAAAGGGACAACCTACAGGATGGGCGACAACCCGTCGCGTTGGAAAAGGATGCAGGAATTGAACCCACAACTGAAGTGTGACAGGCTTTTATCACCTACCTCTGGACTCCAAGAAGTCCCTGGTTAGTAGAAACGAGTTTTATATTATTAAGCGCTATGATAGATGAAATATAAGTCCATTTTAGTAACCATATACGATTAATCTCAACATAGATGGACTTATGTATATTTAATAAATTGTTCTAAACTTTTTGCGATTGAAATAGATGGAATGACCTATCATTCAATCGCATGATCTGCTAACACTTCACGAATGAAAAATTCAACTTCATTTCCTTAAGAGATAAATTGGAAATTGTTCAAGGCACGAACAATGGTGATATTGTACCAAAATCATGTAAGTATTTATTTTAATTCAACAATTCTTCAGCAATAGGGAAATGATCTTGAGAACTAAAAAATGTTGACCTGGAACCCTCAAACCTGATGAATTAGATGGTACCTTAAATCATCACAAATTTATGGCTTTGTGATTGATGGATTTTTCATAGCCATGTTCTCTACCACTCTCCATCAGAACACGATGGTTAGGCTTCTCTTCTATATCCATATTTTCACCTATGTTGTCTTATTTGGAAACCCAGTGCTGAGTTACTTTGGGTGATGATTATGATTCTGACGTTCTTTTTAAAATGATGTTTTAGTATTCCTTTTTACGATGTGGGTTTCTATGAATGAAACTTTCATTTAGTAAACGATTTATAACCCCCAGTGAATTTCGAGGGAGAAATTCATTTTAAGGGGGGTAGAATGTAACACCCCGAGATTTTAGGAGATATATTATTTTTAATTTCATTGATATCTTCTATTATACACTACACCAAGATTATCTTGTACTATACGCCAAACCCTATTAACTTGCAGTATACACAACACTATTCTTGGCTCATGTTACACACAATTTCAAGTTCATTTTGTGGAAATTATTCTACACAACATTAAGTATAGATTTTGATTAATGTATAAATGAAATAAGTTTTCATTATGTTATACGCAACACCAAATAGATATTTCAGTACATGCAACCCTGACTTGTCTTTCATTACACGCAATAAAGACCTTCTTCGATAGCATGTGTAGTACGCAATACTAAGTTTCACTAAACTGGATATTATAATAATATTACTATGAACTAGCCGTTATGAATATTAATACCCACTTTTTTAAATTTTATAAATTTTATCATTCAAAATGGACTTCATTTTTGGATTTAGAATATCGAAATTAGCCTAGGGAGAATTTTTGGTATTTTTCTGAAAAATTTCAATTTTGGATGAATAGTGAAAACACTAGGTTACTATTTAAAAACCGACTGTTTAATTAAATAATTATTTATTTTATTTATATTTATTTTAGGTAAAAATTGATACATAATACCTATATAAGTTCAATGTAATTCATTTGAGTCATTTTATAATAATTTTAGATATATAAAAATTTTATTAAACTCTTCACCGTCTTTTACCCACCTCCTAGAAAAATTTGAAAAATTGCATAAAACTTAATTTTACCACTTCTATGAGTGGAATTTTTAAAATTCAAGAGACACGGTTAATATCAAGGAGTAAAATGTGGTTAAATAAGATAAAAATAATTATTGGTGAATAACAACTTTTTACTTTTATTTACCATGGTTAAAATTAAATAGGGTAATTATGGGTAAAATGATATTTTCATTACCCTAACACATATCCTAATTCTAATTGGATAAGTGTAATTCGACCCAAAAAAACCTTAGGAATAAAATATTTCCCTTTAGGTCCACTTGTATTAGATTAGGATACTTATGATTATTTTATTTAAAGAGTTAAAATAGTTAAAATCAAAGTTTAATAACTAAAACATTTTTAATATAGGGTTATACATAAGGTAAATTCGACTATAAATATTCATTAGATACTTAAAAAGATTTAATACATAATTGTATTTTATTTATAATCTTTAAACATTAAATAATTTAATTTATTTATGACACAATGATGATGCAGTAATTACCTTATTAATGAAATATTAACATAATTGATGTTATAAATACCCAAATAAATGTAATTTGAGACTTTTATTGAATTCCACTAATTTTCTAGTTTAATATGACATATTAGTATTGATTAAGTTAACTTTTTTAGAACTAATCATGCTGTTATGATTTTTAAAAAAATCAATTACCAAATAGTGTCAAAATAGACATAAAATAGTTTTTAAAACAAATATTATATTATTAATTGTTATTTTATTCCTAAAAATCTAAGGTTTGGAAAAATGACTTACATAAGGTTATATATATTAATAATGAACGACCTTGGATTTTTTTGGCTTGTTATAGTAAGTTTATTAACCATATAGTATAAGAAAACAAGAAGACATGGTAAAAGTTAAATTATTTAACTTAGAGTTAAATCTAAATGATAAAGTTAAAATAGTAACCTAAACTTGTCTAAAACATATTGGTTGATATTATTTCGACCCATCCCCACTTTATCTTCTAAATAAATCAATTTGGAACTATTATAAACTGAATATGACTTTATTATAAAATAATATTTTCTGTTTTTCCTAAGGTGCCCCTCTCCTCCCTTATAAAAGGGCACCTCCTTCCTCTTATCTTTACACAATTTTGAGCTTTAAAGCTCAGATAACCCCTTTCCATTTACCTTATTAACTTCCATAGAAACATTACAAAGGTTATGATCTCCTCAAAAGACCAACGCCAGTGCCTTAAGAAGAATCTTTAAAGAGGTGCGTCGAAGAACAGGTAATCTCTTCTACAGATTCTTTCAAGTTTTCTTTCTTCTTCAACATATTCTTCTTTAGTTGTTTAATTATAATGTAATAGAATATGTATCACTAATATACAGATATATTATTATAAATATGAAACAACCCCATTTCACCATCTATCCATCCTACGAAAAACGAAATCATCGCGCATGCATACGTACAGAATACCGTCTCCACGCTGTGGTGTAATCTGTTTTTCCACCACCACCTTACTTGGATGGGTATAATGGTGTAAAGAATAACTATATATAGTTATTATAACATCATACTGATTATGAGATATTATATCATCCACTTCAATTCTATTCAATAATTATGGGAATGATATCATCACTCGTGCATATGTACGGAATACCGTCTCCACGACGCGATGAGATTCATTCTCCATGTTAACCATTCAAGAATGATTATAATTTATATATAATGAATAATAATGAAATATATGAAATGATAAATCTACTGGATTTATGTATATATATATTTCATCTACTTACTTCCATTCAAGTCAATAAGGAAATGAAAACAGCGTTCATGCGTACGTACGGCCTACCGTCTCTATGAACGGTGTATTTCATTTCATTTATCTATCTATTATATATATATATACTGAATATATATGATATATAAATCACACTTTAAATTCTAGAAGTATGTAAATACTGATATAATTAATAATAATATCAACAAAAACAATTCAAAAAACGTACGATAAATAAAACGGTTTTATCCAAAATGTTGCTTTAACATGGAATTCACAAAATAACGGGTAATATAAAGTCATAAGTGAACCATATATGATATCATTAAAATGAATACGATTCTGTAATAAGTCAATGACTTTATTTAAATCATTATACATTAGGTTAGGATATGTACAAAGCATATCGGACCTATGGTAGGGGATAACTTTTGAAATCTCGTTTTTATCCATGATTTTTTATTCGTAAGTATTTACTGGGGTAATTATAATCATTCGTTCCCATGTTTTATAAATTTTTTCATGTATGTTTAAATTCATTTTTACCCATTTTTGAAATTTACCACATGTTATGAAAGGAATCTTACTTTTTTTTAAACATGAGGAACTTTTTGACTTTTCTGGCAAATGTACGAGAAGAATGTTTTTTTAACTTATACGATGTGAATGGATTTATACGGTTTTATAATGACTTATTTCAATGATGTTTCCTCTAAAAAATTTCATAGTTATTTTCAATAAAATCCTATTCTTTTAAAATTCTATGTCATTTTGTGAAAAGAAAAATATTTTTAAAAAGAAAGGATATTTTCCTCAACAATTATTTTCAAGTGTTTTATCAAAACCATTTTCCATCTAAGATGACATTATTTCATATGTGTATGTTTCAAGTATAATATCTCTATGATTTACATGGTTTCAATTTTCTTATGATAAATGATATACATTTGTTTTATATGGATTATGTTATGATGGAATGATGTTTATGAAACCCATTTTATTCATTGGGTTATTATGAATGGTGTATGTTTATTTTGTGGCACACGAAAGAATGATTTCATTATGAGATGGGTGGGGCCTATATCTCCATCCAATACATTGGGTAAAGATTTATATCTCATGAGATAGGAATGGTTGGAATGGTAAGTTAATCTGGTTCAGTGATACAAGGCTAGAACGAGGAGTGAACTCGATTCAGAAAGGGACTTTTTACACTAAGATAGTCTTGGCAGAAACGCCTTGGATACTATAGAAATAATATCATGTGATTAATGGTTTTCCATAATTAAATGTTTTATTACCATTCTATTTTATCATTATTGATTTTTCTTTATGATATATTCATTACGTACTTCCATGATTTATGTATTTTCTCAAGATTTTGATGTTTAGATTTTATGTTCAATTTTTGGCTTTCAAATGTTTAATAATTGTTTAATGTTCTCTATGTTTACCCTTACTAAGCATTTGAGCTGACCCTTTTTATGTTTTCTTTTCCCCAAGATATAAAGAAAGGTTTTAGGTATGAAAAAAATGGAATATCATTATGGGATATATTAAAGATCTTTCACCATGATTAGAAGATTATGTTCCAAGTTTCCAAAGGCACTAAACTATTATGGTCCTTTGGTGTCTGTGTTTGTTTTGTATTAGGTATTCTGAAAAGGTAATGTAATGTCTATGTACATCAAGCTTTGGGTCTCTACAATCCTTCTCTTCATTCATGGATCAAAACAATCACTCATTAATAATAGCTTCATCCAATTATTGTGGTTATATTTTCAGAGATTTGATATGTTTGATTTTGTACATCTCAATGTTATTCTACTTTAGATAGGTTTAAAGTGAATTTAAATGATATTTTCAATCTCAAAACGTTTCTTCAACCTTAGAAACTTCTATTTTATATTTCTATTAGAATTAATTTAATAATTATTCATATATGATTCACTTTCAACAAGTTTTTGTTTAGTTCCAAACAATTCCTTTAAATGTTTGTCAAAAATTTAATTGTTTTATTCAAAATAGAGCTCAAAATCATACACCTATAAAACAAAATTTATTGGTTTATTCAGAAGGATTTTTTAAAATTAATAGTAAAAAACATTGAGAAGTATATTTTCTAAAATAAGCATCCTTTTATGTTTGTTAGGTATCCATTAAAGATTCAATTTGTGACCTTCTCATTGAAATATAGTTGAGTTTATTCTTTAATTATAATGTTATAGTGGTTAACAAAGACTCTAATTTTTTTTGATTGATTATTTTTATAACATATCTCATATGATGTTATATTTGAATTTGTTCTTATAATTCTCTAGTTATAAATGTGTAAAGCTATAAACATATCCTGTCCCTATAAAAATTGTTTCTTTTAAAACACAACTAGATATATTCTCCCCATTTATATAATTATTATTTTTTTCATTCTTTCAGAACACCTAATTTAATGAGAATTATAGTGGGTGTTATATTGTTTGAAAATTAGATATTTTTTATAAAATGATCAAATTCAATCCTAGTTAACTCTATCCCACTATTTTTCCTTATATTTTATATTTGAATACCAAAGTCACTTTAAAATATTATTCTTGAATTTTTTAACATTTCTAAATTTAAAGACTTTTGTTTCATGAACAATACTCTTTTCAATCTTGTATAGTAATATATTAATATAATGAAATATAATTCACCTAAAGTGGAGTGGTGTTGTAACATCATGAAACAACTCACTGTTGAACAGTAATTGGGTCAGTGGAACCATGTTACCATAGGTTTTACTCCTTTTATACCAGAGGCTTCCATCTAATAGTTAGATTATAAGGTGGTGTGTGGGAACATTATTCTTCATCACTCAATGTGTGAAATCATACATAAATAACCAAAACATCAATAAAAACTTCCCAAATAGAATATATAATCAAACAAAAAAACAAGAATCAAAAATAATAAAATGACGTGGATATATATAGTCATAAAAATATAATGGTCACCCACTTGTACAATAGTATATATAGATAAAAAACGAAACAAAATATAAATACATTGAGGTTTCATAGTATCTTTGATCCACACATCATCAAATCTCTTATTTCATATGAGATGTCCCGCTCAAACATTCTAACTTGATCTCAGGCCTCAAACCTATCCATTCCTAAAATAACTATGTGATAGTTTCTTGGGTACCTAGGTAAAATGGAAAAAATAAGGTTGTGTACAAAAACCATAGTAGAAATCCACCAACACATCTGCATAAATTTTAATATATATATATATATTTATGTAGTTTACATTATCAATATTAATGAATCTATAAACTGCAAAAATTATATAAATAAATAACCACAACCCCTTCTTCGACCAGATGCCTAAATGTATTTGAAAAAATTTCATAGATTATACAAACCCATGTACCAAGTACGAACCATTATCAATCCTTAATTTTGTGATCCTGATCAACTATACCTTATTTGATTTGTACATGATTTTATATGAGAAAATCACAATGAAAACACCAAATAATAAGTCCCTAAGGTTATTCCCCCATGTAATCATAGGTAAACTGTAGTGAATGGAAGTCCTTTGGACAATATACCCATCCATATGGCTTGTAGGATTATCTGACAAGTGGTAATATACCCATCCTTAAGGAAACAATCAACTACATCTGGAATACGATCATATAAGGGAAATATACTCATCATGGATTATCCAAAGTGAATAGGCCTATCGGGTTTAATATATCTATCCTTGTGGAATTTTGGCTCAACCTATAAGAGAAAATATACCCATTCCCTTGGTATAGTGGAGAACTGGGGTTAATATACCCCTCTTCATGCTAAGAACAATGAACTATAAAAAACACATTCCATGGACATTCATCATCACTGGTGTCAAACATGAGAAAGTAAGAAAAGGAATAAGGGGTTAACTACACCGTTGGCCTACCTATATCACCATAACCTTCTTAGATCATAATGTAACTAAGGTTATAAGGTGACACACACATTTATCTCAAACCATACCCATAACTCATAATTTCATCATTATACTTAATAAGTGACTCAAATCCCGTGAAATAACTTCAATAACCACTACACATCTCACATACACCCTTTTAGGGTTGGTATATCCCTAGGCACCTACTCAAGTCCCCTAAATCATGTCTATAGAATGATACCCTACTTGGTAACCTCTTGGTAAACATAAATTTATAGGCATCTAACTTTTTCACTCAATCACAATCAATTCATATGGTTTATAACCCATCACATGAATAATTTAATGATCATTGATGGTGAAATAACATATCATGGCCTCATATACCTCAAGGGTATGCATCATAGTAAACCCGCTAAAGAGATATCCAAAATAACATCTCAAAATCCATGGTTACTCAAGGTTATTCACTCGTCAACCTAGTTCTTCTATACCTATGTTTAACCCAACTAGGAATAATCATAAGATATGGGGGTGGATCGCATACGTCAGGTTAACACTAAACCCCCAATGCCTCTACAATAACCCCAACGTCATACTAGGTCCACTCTAGAAAATCACCTTATGATTACTTATTCCTCATTTTATATGTGTTCAAGGCTCACATAATGTCCAACATGACATAACCACTCAAATTTAAAAAAGGGATCACCCATTGGGGTGTTAGTGTTATAGAAAAATCAAACCAAGGTCACATACTTGGCCATCCGAGACTAATATGAAAAGTAGGCTCCCCAAGATCAATTTTCCCTAGGCAGTTACTCATTTGATTCTGATAGTTTAATTAATTGGTTACAATAAATTAAGACCTCTAATTCAATTAAACAATTTTTATTGCATAAGAGGGAACCATTTACAATAGTGATTTCCCAGATCACGTTCTATATAAAAAAGTATAAAATACCATGTGGTTGTACACAAGAACACATGCCTCTATTGGAGTTTCCGTATTTTATTTCCAACCATTAGTGGATCCTAATAAGATTAATTTAATTTTATCCATCATCATCCATGATCAGCTGAGATCATATCAATGACCTGATATCCTATATCATGAAAAAAAATTATTTCATTTATACATAATTTAAAAAAATAATATAAAAGCGTAATAATTGATTTTTCACCCACCAGTGATCATGTCATGTTTGAATAATAAGCAGCAACTCACATGAGGTCAAAATAGGACCCATGGTAGCCTCCAATGACAAACACCTAACACACAATGTTTATTCTATAGTTAATTAAAAATTAAAATAATAAAAATAATAAGATAATTCATTATAGAATCATACCTTAATTTAACATCAAGACGCCATTGAAAAATGTCACCACATGACATCCTCTATCCTAGATGAACAAAAGTCCGATGACATTCAGCTGATTCCACTATACTAAATTGGAAAATGCTTTAAACACCTAACTAAAAACATAATAAAGATAGGGGATATGAAAGTGATGAAGAATAGGAGGAAATACTAAAAATCATACCTTTTATATCTGATTAGAATCAAAAAAAAATACCTCCATAGTGAGGCTTGAAAAGGGGAATAAAGGGGGAGGAAACCCTCTCCCTTGTGAGCTCAAATGGGGGGAAATATGGAACGACCCCTCTTAATATTGGGGGTGGTGTAATGAATTTATTCCACATTAAAGGCCACTAGTGATCTGGTATGTATTTACCAAAATTATTGGGTCACCCCAGTATGGGGGGGTTCTATTTTACATTCATCATCAAGCTGATGGCTTACCCATGGCTAGCTGATGGTTATTCTAGTTTTTATAAAAATCTCCCTTCCACATAGTTCTACTTCCAGAAAACACCTAAACTTAAATAACACCAATTAGACCATATTCCTCTTCAAAAAAACTCCTTGGTTGGGTCCCTACATTTTAAATTCTATTATGAATTCTAGTTCAAAATATTTCTCATATTCTACTTCCAAAATGAAAAATTATCTTGAAATTATAAATCCCATATCGATATAGGGAATAGGAAAATTCCCATCGTAACAATTATCATACCTAATAAATATCGATGGTCATATATCCATATAATGTTACCTAATTTATTTTTCTAAATCACTGTCAAGAACCATGTTCTATCCTTGAATTCCCATCACACTTTAGATGTTTAATTTCCAATTAAAAATATAGAAGTTTCATAAATATGATCTAATGACCATAACCATTATTGAATGACTAGGAAATTTGTTTCACAATATCATTTATCACAAGGAAAAATGAAAACATCATCCAAATATTCATTTGGCCTATATTTCTCCCATTATAAGCTTCAACATATAATTGCCAATTCCAAAGATTGGGCTCTTCCACCATTGGATTTTTCTATTGAAACACTGTACTAATATTCCAATGAATGTCTCAATGTCTTTCCAAACTCATCGTTTCAAAAATAATATGAAAAAACAAGTTAAACATCTAATGTCACCATCACTATTGAATTTGAAGTCATAATGTACATACCGACACCATCCAACCACAATGTAAAAATGGTTTATTCTCCTAGAAATAAGTTTTCCTTTAATGAAGCACTCTCATTATATCTAAAATGATGTATTTTATGTAGTCTCTATCTATCTACATATAATTACATGAAATAATTTTTGTTGATCCTTCTTTGGATGAACCTTCTAGTAAATCGTGGTTCCCACTACCAGCATGTTACCAAATAAACATGATCATAATGTGTTTAATCCTAGATGCATCATGTGATCATCCAAGTACCCACACCCATGTTTATACCTAACATATATTATGATCTCCTTGATTTTGAAATCAATTGACTGAACTAACAAAGTTCCTTCCACGAACACTAATGCCTTTGTGATACATCTTAGTTTGATTATCATAAACCTTCCCCAACCAAATGACTATTCCCAAACTCCACCTGATATCATATATGAATTTATACATAGTACATATAGAGGAATCTATATATGAATCAAGTTTATTTAATACCAATACCTTTATTCCCCTTTGACAACTTCATAGATGACTTTCCACACCAATAACACATTTAACATAAGGTTTATGCACCCACAACCAATAAGTCACTCCCTTCCATAAGTGTGTCATTATTTTCACCTTGAAATAAATCCTCAAATACTATGACTCACACTCTATTCATCTTTTAAGTAAATGATTTGTTGTGTCCATCCTGTTCTCATCAGATTGACACAACAACATAAAATATTACACCTTCATAGATTATGAGAATATAATGCAGTATATTTAGAAAATATCTGATCCATAAAGAATTCCACACCCTCTGATAACCAATAGTTCAATACCTACCATAAGACTTCCCTTTTACCATTCCTCAAGAAAAATCTCAACAACTTCCATTGTGAAACATGTATGTCGATCCTTCCAATCAATGCACATTCCATCCTGAGTGTCACCCCTAGATTGACCATGTAATTATTTCTTGTCCATTTCCAAAATAGCCCTCACTACAGAGATGCCTCATTTATCTCATATAATTATTTAGAGCTCTACAGCCATGATAATATTGTCAAAATTTACATCAATCCTCAACCTACTCATGGCCATCACATATCCATAATTTAATCAGATGAAAATTCATCCAAAACATTGATTCACTTAAACTTAACATAATGATTGTACACTTAGAAACTATCCCACTATATTATTTTTTTCCATGATCTCTTGAGTTATACACTACTCAGAATGGATCAAGTGCCTAACCACTGATCTTGCTCCTCAGAAATTCCAGTCCCATCAAGCCATGAGTACCCTTAGCTCTACTCTTCGAAATTAGTTACCTTACCAGTTCTAGGTTTTATCACCGGACTATTCATACATATTTATTTCAACAAAATATTTACAACCTATTACCTCACCAGACTCTTAAGGTCTATCTCCAAACACCTAGGTAAGGAACCCAAACAATCCATCCCCCTCAAAAAAACATTACCATGGCATTAAAAGTGACCTACACTCCAAGATCCAACACTATGGGTTCCTTTCGTAAAGAAAGGAATTATATAATTAACATTAATATACCATATTACAACTATAACCTTCCATGAATTGATCTTAAATAGTTGCACCTATATATTTTTCATACCTCAAAGGATCCAATATACCTGGGTCAGCCCCTCTCATGGGTTCCCTCAATCATTATAATGTATTTGACTCGCTAATAATTGATTCATATCTCTAGTTATCTAGGTACTCCTACCTAACCCACCAACTAAACCCAAAAAGGTTCATGACTCATAGTCATCACTCTCTCTCCCATATGAAAACCCATGGGACGCATGGGTTGAACAACCCACTAATGTTGTATCACATACAAGTCATAGATCATCAGTGTAATCAACACAACCATATCAAGAATCCAATGGGATCCAACTTACCCCACAACCCCACTCACTAGTTCTATGTACATATAACCAATATCACATGATAAAACTACCATCCCACTTGACATTGATTCTCACCAAGAATCCACTTATGGGATTAATACTTTGAGAATCACCACTCAATGGTTAAATATTTCCATAACCAATTATATTATCCTAGTAGATATGTATCAAAGTAACCCACAAAAAAATCTTATTTATGTAGTATACCAAATCAATATATATGGTAAAAAACTATATTTGTAGTTACTGACACTTTAAATAATTGAACCTGAATACTGATGACCCACAAAGGGTTTTCCACAAGGGAATAAAATGCTTGTGTTGGACTACTGGGATAAATTAATATCTCATACACCAAGGGGATATTTATTATTCATAATGAGATCCCACCATAGTTCTATATGAATGGATATCAAAAGGAAATACATATATAGGTTGGACCAATGCAGTAAAATTCCACCAACTAATCATATGGGAAATCTCCAAATGAGTATTTTATAACAGATTAAATAAATTAAAATATCATTAGTGATAAAAATACACAAGTATTTTACCTATATTCCATGTGAATCCTTAGTTTCAGGAATTCTGCATGTGTCGATTCCACTTGCCTCTGTTGGATAAGATCCAAATCATAATCAACTTCTTTTCAACATTACATGACCCAAAAACCCAACAACTCATAATTCATTAATATGAAACCAAATGTCAATCATGCTAATTGAAAATTAAAATAATTGTAGAAACATAATCTAGAAACATGAACCATTACCAATGGTAACCTATAAATTCACCAAGAATAGTGTTCATGATGCACGAGTCCAGATTCCATCACATGTTTTGACACATT
Source organism: Viscum album (assembly GCA_963277665.1). Classification (NCBI taxonomy): domain Eukaryota; kingdom Viridiplantae; phylum Streptophyta; class Magnoliopsida; order Santalales; family Viscaceae; genus Viscum; species Viscum album. The sequence continues at coordinate 945,383,983 of OY728126.1, read as the reverse complement.
CCATTATATCCTTTCTACCAACTAACCAAATAGTAGATCATAAAAAAAAATATGATGCCACTTTATAACATACCCTCCAAGATAAATCATGAGTAGTTACTAGACTAGTGGCACCACATGACCTCATGTGTTCCTACTCATATGTTAGAGGATTCCAACTAGCAGTGTGGTCAACATTGGTACTGTGAGGAGACCTTACTCACTACATCAGAGTGTTCAATCATATGTAAATAAAATAAAACAATACATTAATAGAAAACATACATTGTTGTATATTTAAGATAATAACTAAACAATAATCATCAATAATAAAATGATGTGGGAGTATAAGGCCATACAACATCACTAATCGCCAACATGGTCGATCACAAATACATATAAATAAACAAAAAAAATATAAAGATAGGTAAGCTCCACTTCTACACTGATACATACCACATCCCGATCAATGATATCATCCAATTTTTGATACTCAACCATGATAATGTGATATTAAGCCATGTCCCTACATGTTCCTACAATAACCATGTTAGTAATACTTGGGTACCCATGTGCAATAGTGGCCTCTGTAGCATGTAAGTACAAAACTCCGAACAGATACATCATTGTGGTGCCATACTAGTTGGTATATTCACTGATATTTACCTGTAACATGATAAAAATTAATCAAAAATAAAATTTTAGAGCATAAATAAATACACCATAACAATACATGCTTTGGATCAATGTCAGAATATGTTTACGCATGTCCCATGGACTATGTTATACCATGTACCAAGTATCAACCATTATTGATCCTTCTCTATGGCATAAATCAACCATACCTTCTTTTTCTATTAAGGGAGTTTCATTGAGTATATAATGATTATTTTTAACACCAAAAATGCATTTAGGTAGATCTTCATGTAATCCTAGTTGAACCATAGATCATAAACCTACATGGGGTAATATTCCCATCCCCATGGAAAATATCAATGACCTCAAGTTAAATACCATCTAGGTGAAATATACCCATCCCTAGATCATCTAGATAAAAATGCATATTAGAGATAATATATCCATCACTATGGCATCTTGGCCAAGACAACTGAGGGTAATATACCCATCCTAATGAAACATTTATGCACTGAGTTTAATATACCCATCTCAGAGACAAGCATAATGACCTACAAAATAAAATAACTTTCTTGGGGGTATCCATTATCCTTAGAACCAATCACGAGAAAGTAAAAAACAAAATAAATATTGGGTCGGTCACATTCCTGATCGACCTTATCCACTATTGGCTTCTCATCTCAAAACATAACATGGGCATTAAGGTGACATCCATAGTTATCCCAACCAATTTTCAAACTTCATTGCGGCCTCATTGGGGTTACAAAGTGACTCGTGGACAATAGAACACTAGTATTCACCACTTAACATATGATAAACATCAATTCAGAGTCATTTTATCATTAGGAACATACTCAGGTCCTATAAATCATGTCTAAAAGTGTGTACCCTACTTTTGGGCCACTTGGAAAATATAGGGGTAGCGGAACCCCACTTTGGTCCATGGTTAAATTAAATTCACTCGGATCAAAACCTATTACAAAAATGGAGTCATGGTCCTTTTTAGTGTTATGATATACCAAGACCTCATGTACCACATGGGTATTCCTTTTTGGAAACCAACTAAATATATTTTCTTAAACCAATCTTGAACTCTGTGGATTCTCATTTTTGGTCACCCACCCAACCCCAAATCCAGTATCCCAATGGTACATCCACCTATCCCTGATCAAAAAAGAGGGTGTAGGATTTCTCACCATGAGTTGTCACTATAATCCTCATGCCCCTTACAAGGCCCCGTCTAAGGAATCAATATAGGTCAACTCACATCTCATATTAAGGGATTATAAAGATTTATTATAGGGATTTTAAGATATAAAAAAACCAATTTAAATTTGGGGGCACCCCTTGAGGGTACTGGTGTCACGGAAAAGTCAAACCAAGGTCACATCTGCATCCATCAACAACTAGTATGATAAGTTGGCACCTTAGGACCAATGTGGCCTATGTGATTGCTCATTTAATTTATGGAATTCAATTAATTAATCACTATAAAACTAAACATTTAATTCATTTAAAAAAATATAATTAAATAAGAGGGAACCTTATACTATGGGGATACCTCACTCATCCATGGTCAACCGAGAGTGTCTAAAAAACACAATATCTTATATTAATTCTGATATCACTAATTAATTAATAATAAAATTTATAAATAATTAAATTTTTTAACTTAAAAGGTTCAAAATTATAGTTTCACTAACTAATGATCCTACAACATAGAAGCCATCACCAAAAACTCACAGGAGGCTCATTGAGGAACCCTAATGCTATACTTTCCTATAACCCTAACAAACTAAATTAATTCCTTAATTAATTCAATATTTAATTAATGAAAACCCCATGAAAATTAAATATGGTATCATATCTTAATGAAACCCCACTCCACTATAGGAAACAACAACCCTAATATATCCTCTATCAAGGTTGAACAAAATTCCTTTCACATTTGGCTAATACCATAATGGTTTTGTGGAATAAGTTTTAAATCTATTACTAAAAAAGAAGAAAGCATAGGTCTAAGAAAAAGAGAAATAATGAGTGGAGAAACTGACAGATATACCATGGATATTCATTTATAATTCTCCAAGAAAACCTCTTTAATGAGTCTTGAAGGGGAAAATAATTGGGTTGTAGACCATGTTTCTTGTGAGATCAAACGAGGGGAAAGATAGGCTTACCCATATTAACATTTGAGGGGTGGGGGTTTGTTTTTTCCATTTAAATCCCATGGTATATCCAATATGGCTCCACCAACATACTGATCGCACCCCTTTATGATGGGGTTCTACTATCTATCCACATGATATGTGTTGGCTACTATAGTTATTACCTATGTATCCTGACCACCCCAGGATGCTTCCAACATACAACTAATACTTCCTTTCAAAAAGTTAACCCCAGTACCTACCCAAAATTTCTCCTTTATGGGGTCTCAACCATTGAAATATAATTATGAATCCCATTTTAAAATCATGATCTTTAACTAGTTTGAAACTTCATGCGTCAATTGAAATTAAAAAATTGGTACTGGAAGTGGTCACTAAAAGTGTCTCATTGGTCAAAATGGATATGGGTGAATCAACTAAAATGGTCATGTTTTTTTCATGTCCACTATTTTCAGCATTTATTATACCATTTTCCCCTCCACAATGGTTTTAGAAAAAATATTTCTGTGTATACACAACTTGGGTAGATCTCTTATAACATTATCTTTTGAAAATTTTCTTAGGTTCTTTTATCTGAGATCACTATTTCTTGTATTCCATATATTGTTTTCTTCATTGGAACTAAGATATTAGTCATTACATGGATCTTTTATATGAAAAATATTCCTAATAGTACTTTATCATTTTGTGATGATTCTTATATATTCAATTATATAATTAAAGAATGTATTTTTCTTTAAAATCAACTCATTATCTATATCAGAAAGCTGGTTCACACTCATGAAATTATGCTTTGAGTACATCAATAAATAAAACATAAAGTTTGTGGAATGTGTGTGGATCAATATAATTTGGGCCAATTCAACTAATCATCGAGGATATATCATTACTAAATATCAAAAAACATCATTCTTCTATTAAATGTTTTTCAATACCTCAGTTTCTCATATAATGTGTGTTGTGAAATCATTTTCAAGTATCCATGTCATTCTCTTCTTTTTGGATTTGAGTAAAAATTTAACAATAAGTGACTTCTTTTCCGTGGATTTATATTAAGATGTATTTCCTTAATAAATTTGATATTATTTTCCTATTATTAAGGATATACAATCCTATTCATGGTGGCCTCACAGGTCTAAAATTACTTAAATATATTCAATCCCATCAAACCTATTTTGGATAGGTACCATGGGTGGTTTTTAATTCATATTTCTTTTTTTCAAACCTTCATTAATTCTATTTTTATAATAAATCCCCCTTAATTTAGGCCTTATTAATTCAAAGGGAAGACATATTATATTATAAATTATATGCTTTGAGGCCTTAAATTCAATAATGCCAATATTAACATTTGTCTCCAATTCCTCCATAAACATGTTGAGTCTATTTTTCAGATTCTATTTACTCTCTCTATAAATTTTCTTCCTTCTTCATCTTATAATTTAAATAATTTTCCTTGTTTTAACTACCCACCATTTTTTTGGTTATAGATTTCATATTTTTAGATTTTTTATCAACCTATGCTTTCTTAGTTTTTCATTTATGAGTTACACTATTATCTGGAATAGTTATTCTATTTTTAAATGTAATAGCTATAGATTTTACCTGAATACGAATACAGCAATTTCTTGAAAATCGGTATGACTCCTAATTTACATAAAATTCTTTTTAATAGACAACTTTTATTTTTTTCGTTTTTCTTATTATTCAAAAGATACCTTGATTAAACATTGTTATGTATTCCTCATTATAATTCATCTTCCTTTGAAATTCTTCTATGATTCTTTCTTACTAGGTAACTTTCACTTTAAGAATCATTAACTTATCACTGTGTTCAATTTTTTTCTTGTGAAACTCATCATCATCACTCTTTAGTATACCAGAATAATTAGTGAGTGATTTAATTTATTTCGTATGTTGATATTTCCTCTCAAGATACACCTCAAACATATTTCTCAACATATATTCCACATAAGTTTTATCCCCTTATTTTCCTTAACTATTTGACTTTCCATCAACCCTTTTGGAATGTTCTATTGAATTATTTTCTTTTCTCACATAATATTCCTATGATTCAATAATTTATTAAGAATAGTCTTCTTCCTCTTTACTCAGTATGTTTCTATTTATTCATCTTTTTATTATACTTATACCTTATGTATACCTCTTGTAAAATATAGATTATTTTTCATTAATTATTTTCTAATTATTTTCTTCATCATCATACATATCATACCTCCCACACATCATTCTCCTGGGGTAGTCAAATACTAATTTTCCCAACTCCTCTAAAATGAAAACATTTGGGTATGAATTTTCCCTTGTATTTCCCCTTACCTCTTTCAAAAAAAATTGAGAAAAAATAAATAAAAATTTTATTATTTTTATCACTCTCATCATATTATTTTGTTTGTAATGACCTTCATTTTAAACCAAGTTAAAAAGTGGGGGAAATTGAACCTTTTCAATTTCTGAGCGTGGTGAATCAAAGACCGGGATTCGGAACCGAAGACGGCTGGTCTTTTTTAGCGACAAAAGAAGGCTCACGGTTAGCACATGGTTTCCAAAACCATGCGGCCCAAACCAAGAGGCTTAAAATAGGGTGGAAGAGGAGCCTTCATGGCATGTGCATGGTTTCCCCAAACCGTGAGACTAGCCCGTGCAGGGTTCTTGGGGTGTCTAGTAGAGGTCGGACGGCTTGCGCATGGTTTGGAAAACCTTGTGGGTCAAACCGTTCGTGGCCCTCCTGTTTGGGTTTTGGGATATTTTAAATGGTTTTTAAAATTAAAAGAAAACAAAATAAATTAAAAACCTAAAAGTTGATTAACTCTCCCTCACCATTCTCTTCGACACAGCCCTCCTCCTCTCCCATGAGCTGCACGTGACACCCCCTTCCGGCCTCCTCTCGGTCAAGGTTCCTTCTCCGATTTCTGGCCGGTTCTTCATCGAATCTCCACGGTAAACTCCCCTCTTGCTTCTACTCCCTTCATATGGAATCCTTTCGACTCAATCAGTGCCTGGTGAGGTGCGGGCGAACACCCGAGGGTTTGGGGTGATCCGTTTTTTGGTGTGTTCTTGTTCTAGGTCAGCGCGGAAGGTCTGTTGGGACTCCCTGGTGCATGTTCCGGCAATCTCCGTCGAAGGAGAAATGGTTCAGGTGGTTTTGGACTGTTGGTATGGTTTCGGGGTAAGGATTTCACCTCTTTCTTTGTTTCTCACTTGTTAAATTTAGGTATTTTGGTGTTTATGAGTTCTCGACATGTTGTTTATAGTGTGTTGAGGTTCGTTGTGTGGTTCTACCTTGCTTCGGTTTGCCGTCTTTGATTCGAGATGATGTTTTTGTTGTGCTTTTGGTTTCACATCACCTAAAATTGTTCCTTTATGTGTTTTAAGGTTCCTTTTATTTATTTGTTAGTGTTTTGAAGGTTTTGGTGTGGTTTTGAGTCTCCAATGTCTAGGTGACTCTTCTGCGTAGGCATAGGCGTGCCTATGCTCAGTCGGGGAGCAGCAACGACTCTTACTTAGAAAGCGCCATGAGCCGGAGTGGACGGATGGATCCACCTTGAGGTAGTGTCCCTCCCCTTTCCCTTTTATTTAAAGTGAATCATTTAAAGAGTTTAATAATTCATTGTTCTAGAATATTGATTATGCAAGTTTAGTCAATTAAATTCTTCTGTGAAAATCGTGTGAATTGCTGGAATAAGATAAAAGAGGTTGTTTGGTCACTAAACTAACGATTTAATAATAAAACCCCTTGATCAGAGGTGCATTGTCTTCAAGACAAAAGTAGGAAGTAGACTTACATGCTTGCCTTCTCTATTTGTCTTGGTTCCATGCTCATACATTGACATCATGTTTGGTGCGTATCTTTTCTTGATATGGCCTTCTGAAATGTTCCTTAATGGCTTTCCCTTAGTGATCTGACAGTTTTTTCCCTAAGCACCTAACTAGTTTGGAATAACTTGTAATTGTAATTTCCATTAAGATGAGGGGGTTAAATGAATTTGATTAGAATGTATTAAATGAGATGGTGGAAACTAAGTGAAATGACTATAATGCTTGTATTACTAATCATCCTTCCATGTTTAGGCAACAAGATGGAATGAGTATTTGAAATGCATAGCAGGTTCTACCTTATGCATTGTAATACAAAATTGAGGATGAATGTGTAGATTATGAATGTGGTATTTATATTTGAAATGCATAAGAGGTATTGCCTTATGCATTCTAATGCAACTGTGATAATTATTATGAGTGATTATGGATGGGAGGAATTCATACCCCATGCCATCTACTTCGAACGATTATGAATGGGAGGGTTTCATACCCCATGCCATCTACTTTGAACGATTATGGATGAAATGCACTAATACCCCATTCTATCTACTTTGAAAGATTATGAATGGGAGGCATTCATACCCCATGTTATCTTCTGGGTATGTTTTTAGATGGGAGGAATGCATATCCCATGCCATCTTATTTTGATTATGGGTGGGAGGCATGTCTGACCCAGACCAGATGTGATCTATATACGTGTATGGAAGGGAGGAATTCTTACCCCTTGCCAGTTGACCTATAGGGACGGGAAGAATTCTTACCTCGTGCTTGCTAATCTCGATACATGTATGGAAGGGAGGCATTCTTACCCCTTTCCAGTTGACCTATAGGGACGGGAAGAATTCCTAACTCGTGCCCGCTAATCTCGATTAATGGGTGGGTTGAATTATTACCCCACGCCATCTATGATCTAAATAATTTTAAATTTATATATATGTATTGTGACATGATCAGGTTACTTCACCGGCAATGAGCTGAAGCTGGTATAACCATCAGGTGTCCCTTGGGAACCTGGACGGGCGTTATTTACTTCTGTATTTCTACTTACTTATTTTTTCACAACCGCTCAATGTTTAATTATTATACACTGTCTGGATTGGGTTTTACATCGGTGGTTCCGACCTGCTGAGATTTATATCCCACACCCTACTCGGGCCAGCATTGCACTGGGTTACCTAAGTAGACCTTCTTGCCTGCAGGACCTAGGTTGTGTGCTGTGTTGTTAGTACCTGATGATTTAGGAGAAAAGGTCCAAGCGGGAGCTTGGGATGCTCAGGAGATCGCCCTTTGGGCCTTTCTATAATTTCTTTATTATTTTTCATTGTATTGTGACCATGATGTATTGTTTCTTTTTTTCACATTGTATCATTCATCATCCATTTATCATGTAAACTGGCTTTGGCCACCCTTTATAAAATGGTTATCAGCTGTCTTTTTCTTCTTCCTTTCAATTGTTTACTGCTTATGTTATTGAGTGTCATTTACTCTGATAATACCGTTGTGTTACTCTAACATGAGGGTATAGTCTCCCCACTATCACCTCTCGAGACACTCGCTGCTATTCGACAGACTCTGGCATATGGGGAGACGCACTTGAGGCCATCTGACCTATCGGTCCGGCCACCGGTTCGATGGTAAGTTGGGTCGGGACGTTACAAAGTGGTATTAGAGGAGTTTCTTTTTTCTGGTTTGTTTTACTATTTAACGACAGTATACAAGGATAGGAAAGAGATGGAATTTGGCAATAAGCTGTGCTCAGGAGTAGCTAACCTGTGTATAGGGAAAATCCAAATTGTCTCGAATGAAATTTTTATTTTAATGATTTTGATTATTACGGTTGATTTTATTTCACCATTGGGTGACACACATGGGTTCTTTTGATACTGTTGATGCAATTGTGGGTTCCATTTCTATTGTAACTCGATGATACGAGGGTATTCCATTTCATGTATCATAGAGTAACTTTGTTATAAATCACATGACATGCATTATTCCATGCCATCTAGGATGCATTAGTTGATTCCTGCTATTGTGATATGTTATGTGGTAGTTATTCCATGCTTCTGTGATATAGCATGTTTTTGTGTTACTGCTTTCGATAACATTCTACGTTCAGTTAATCTGGAATTGGTTTCTTTGACCAAATTAAATGATTTCAATTACGATGGGATCCAATTTTCAGTTGCAAGGTGTATGGGTGCCTTATAGTTGGAAAAGGGTAACCTGTGTGATTGAATTTCTAGAAAAAGGGTATTCTAAATTCAAATTGTAAAATGGGTTTGGTTTTGATTAAAGGGATCCAAATTCCAAACTGTAAAGTGTATGGGCGCTTTACAGATTGGTAGGTGGCCACCCATATGACTGGATGATTTCTTTCAGCATGTTTAATTCTGGAATGTAATTTGTTTCATCTAATGGGATCCAAATTTCAACCCATGGAGTGTATAGGTGCTTCATGAGTTATAAAATGGCAACCCATAATGAATGTGATAGCAGCATGCTTTGCGAAATACTTATTTGTGTGAATGATGTTTGGTTTTGATCTGATGTGAATTGGATTTTCGGGACCCTCGTAGGTCTCCTGATTTGTTTCAAATGAATTTATTATGATAAATTTCTTGAATAATATGTGATTTCTAATAAATTATTAATGGTTAAAAGGGAGTTCTTTAAGACTTACCTGCTTTTCTTTGAGCCGTTTTTTTAAAAAATGATGATCAAGTGCCTAGTGATTTTTGGTTTTCAAAGGTTACATGCAGTTTTGAATTGAGTCTTTTAAAGTTATTAAAAGAATTAATTTGATTAAATATAAAGGGATTTTAAAAGGAACCTGTAGTGGTGTCCTTCTTTGAAACCTCGTATGAGGGTAAGTTAAGTCTTTCTTGCGAGTGCCTTGAGACGGAACCGTAGGTGTTTTTCGTGGGCATTTGTTTTCATTGGAAAATGACTTCAATGTTAGGCTTGAGCCTGATGACTTTTGTTGGGCATGACTAAGTTCTTGGGTCGATGCTTGTTTTACGTGAGGGGTTGGCCTGTGGTAGGTATAACCCTTAGTGTTTCAATGTCTTGCTTGTACGGTGATCTTTCAAACATTTGGTATCATTCGGGTGCCATTTTCCCTTGTATGACTTTCAGTTTCCAATGATGCCCTTGGTCAGACGGGTGGTCATTATTCTTTTGATCTTGTAATGGAATTGAGCATCAGGTAATGCTCTGTAGACATGCCTTGGGCATGGTTGAATGCTTGTTGGTCGTTTGACTCCTTATGTAATGGACGATTGGTAAGTCATCATCCATGTGAATGGTCGTATAAGGTAATACGAATTTTGGTTAAATCTATTGTGCTGTTGTGTACGGTCTTGGGTCATCTCCGTGGTAGAGTGACCTGAGTGTTTGAGAATCAAGTTGTCCCAATGCTCGGAATAATTTTTTTCAGAAGACTCGGGTGGTTGACACGCTGGTCTTGTTGCGTTTTTTTTCTTGTGCATTTCGATGTGGTGATCGTGGCTCGGAGGAGCGACACACGTCCATTTAAACATTATGAGCTAGTCTACTCATGAGAATCTGGTCTTTTCTTCTTTTGGTGACACCGACGCTTCTAAGGTGGGAAGTGTCATGTCATTTTAGTGAAGCATGTTCTTCTAGGTAGATGGAACGCGTCAAGAAGGACTTTGATCTGTTTGGCGGTGTATGCAACCCCTTTTAAAAAAAACATTGGTCATGGAGGACTTCTGTGGTAAATCGTGAATGATCACGGAAGGCCTTGTGCGGGAAAAAGGCATTGTGATCAGTTTAGAAATCTTGTTGTGTCGGCAGGTGAAGCCGAGTTTCTTCTTTAGAGTCGACCATGGGTGGTTCAACTGTTCTCCTTTCTATTTTTCGGGTATAAATAACTGGAATCTGTATCAATCCTCTTAGTGTACTCTGCTACATGATGAGCATGTCCCCTATCTTGATTTTGTCCTGGATGCACTAAGAGAGCGTCAGTCTTACGCCGCATGAATGTTTTTTAAATGCTGTTGAGCTCTTTTGGTGGTTCTCTTTCGACATTGCATGCGGAATGCATGGTTTCCCTCGTGGTTTGATCTTCGAGGCATCACCGGGAGTCGGGTATGAGCTTCGGTGAATATTATCATGGTAAGTGTGAGATGCCTTGGGAGAAGGCATCATTGTTCATCTTATAAAGAGTCGGTTGTTTAAGCGGGGAGACTTCAGGAATAGTCAGCCAGAGATGGCTTGACTCGGGGTTTTTGTTAATTTCTACGGTTGGTGGCATACCATCCTCTAGCACGTCGTCAGGTAGAGGCAAGTACGGTTTGTGTCGGCTGGTGCCTAACATGAATAACCGGCTCGACTTGGGCCTCGAGTTTGATAGGGAATCGACTATTTGATCTGTTTCAAATCATTCTAAGAGCATCGTGGGAATTCTTGGGGTGTGCTTTGAAAGTTAATTCCAACGGTGGACCAAACCATAGTTTTCAGTTGGTGGCTTAATGTTAAAAATCTAAGGTGGGAAGTACCTGTGGCGGGATTCTTGGTCAGACGATGATGAGGTTGTGTCTCTGCTATGACGGCCTCGGGTAAGAGTCGTCTTTGTGTTTCGGTTGGAAAATGAGCATTGGCTCAGGTGTTGATAGCTTAAGCGTCGTGTGCTTAAGTGGATGTTCGTTGGTGCGTAGGATGTTTGGAAACATAACATGATCATTTGAATGAAGCTTCATGGCCATTTTAGGTCGAGAGAGGTATGCATTATTCCCGAAGGCTTCTCGGGGATGAGAAGTTCCAAGGTGGGAAGGTTGTAATGACCTGCATTTTGAACCAGGTTAAAAAGTGGGGGAAATTGAACTTTTTCAATTTCTGGTCATGAAGAATCTAAGACCGGGCTTCAGAACCGAAGATAGATGGTTGTTTTTTAGCGACAACAGAAGTCGTATTGTTGGCACATGGTTTCCCAAACTATGCGGCCCAAACCGTGTGGCTTAAAATATGGAGGCAAAGGAGTCTACATATCCTGTGCACGGTTTCCCCAAACTATGCGGCTAGCCCATGCGGGGTGCTTGGGGTGTCCAGTAGAGGCCACATGGCTTGCGCATGGTTTGTCAAACCATGCGGGTCAAACCATGTGCGGCCCTCCTATTTGTGTTTTGGGATATTTTAAATGGGTTTTAAAATTAAAATAAAACAAAATAAATTAAAAACCTAAAACCTAATTAACTCTCCCTCACCCCTCTCTTCGACGTAGCCCCCCTCCTCTCCCATGAGCCGTGCGCGACACCCCCTTCCGGCCTTCCCTCGGTCAAGTTTCCTCTTCCGATTTCAGGCCGGTTCTTCGTTGAATCTCCACGGTAAGCTCCCCTCTTGCTTCTCCTCCCTTCCTCCGGCTTCTTTTCAACCTAATCGGTTCCCTGTGAGGTGTGGCCGAAAGCCCAAGGGTTTGGGGTGATCCGTTTTTTTATTTTTTCTTGTTCTAGGTCGGCGCAGAAGGTCCGTTGGGACTCCCTGGTGCGCGTTCGGGCAATCGCCACCGAAGGCGAGGCGGTTCGGGTGGTTTTGGACTGTTGGTATGGTTTCGGGGTAAGTATTTCACCTCTTGCTTTGTTTCACACTTGTTAAATTTGGGGATTTTGGTTTTTATGAGTTCCCAACATGTTTCTTGTAGTGCGTTGAGGTTCGTTGTGTTGTTCCACCTTGTTTCGGTTTGACTGCTTTGGTTCGAGGTGAGGTTTTTGTTGTTCTTTTCATTTCGCATCACCTAGAATGGTTCCATTAAGTGTTTTGTGGTTCCTTGTATTTATCAATTACTGTGTTGTAGGTTTTGGTGTGGTTTTGAGTTGCCAATGTCTAGGTGACTCGCCTGCGTAGGCATAGGTGTGCCGATGCTTAGTGGGGGAGCAGCAGCGGCTCTTAGTTAGAAAGCGCCATGATCCGGAGTGGACAGACGGATCCACCTTGAGGTAGGGTCCCTCTACTTCCCCTTTTATTTATAGTGAATCATTTAAAGAGTTTAATACTGCATTGTCTTATTATTTTGATTATGCAAGTTTAGTCGATTTAATGATTCTGTGCAAATCATGTGAATTGCAGGAATAAGATAAAAGAGTTTGTTTAGTCACTAAACTAACGATTTAATAATAAAACCCCTCGATCATAGGTGCGATATCTTCAAGACAAAAGTAGGAAGTAGATTTACATACTTGCCTTCTCTATTTGTCTTGGTTCCATGCTCATACATTGACATCATGTTTGGTGCTTATATTTTCTTGATATGGCCTTTAGAAATGTTCTTAAATGTCTTTCCCTTAGTTATCTGACTATTGTTTCCCTAAGCACCTAACTACTTTGGCACAATGTGTAATTGTAATTTCCCTTAAGATTCGGGGGTTAAATGAATTTGATTAGAATGGATTAAATGAGATGGTGGAAACTAAGTGAAATTTATATTACACTTGTATTACTAATCGACCATCTATGTTTAGGAAACTAGATGGAATGAGTATTTGAAATTCATAGGAGGTACTGCCTTATGCATTGTAATATAAAACAGATGATGAATGTGTAGATTATAAATGTGTTATTTCTGTTTGAAATGCATAAGAGGTAATACCTTATGAATTCTAATGCAACTGTGATAATGATTATGAGTGATTATGGATGGGAGGCATTGATACCCCATGCCATCTACTTTGAACGATTATGGATGGGAGGCATCTATTCCCCATGCCATCTAATTTGAACGATTATGGATGGGAGGCATTCATACCCCATGCCATCTACTTTGAATGATTATGAATGGGAGGTATTCATAACCAATGATATCTCGTGTGTATGTTTATGAATGGGAGGAATTCATACCCCATGCTATCTTCTGTGTATATTTTTTGATGGGAGGCATGCATACCCCATGCCATTTTGATTATGGGTGGGAGGCATGATAGCCCCATGCCATATGTGATCTATAAACATGTATGGAAGGGAGGCATTCTTACCCCTTTCCGGTTGACCTATAGGGACAAGAATCATTCTTACCTCATACCCGCTAATCTCGAAATGTGTATGGAAGGGAGGAATTATTACCCCTTTCCAGTTGACCTCTAGGGATGGGAAGCATTCTTACCTCGTGTCTTCTAATCTCGATTAATGGGTGGGAGGCATTCTTACCCCACACCATCTATGATCTAAATGCATTTACATTTATATATATGTATAGTGACATGATCAGGTCACTTCACCGGCAACGAGCTGAATCTGGTATAACCGACAGGTGTCCCTTGGGAACCTGGATGGGTGTTATTTACTTCTGTACTTCTGCTTACTTATTTTTCTACACCCACTCACTATTTAATTATTATACACTATCTGGATTGGCTTTGACACATGTGGTGCTGACCTACTGATATCTATATCTCACACCCTACTCGGGCCGCCATTGCACTGGGGTACCTGAGTAGACCTTCTTGCTTGTATGACCTAGGTTGTGTGTTGTGATGTTTGTACCTGAGGAGTTAAGAGCAAGGGACCAATCGTGAGCTTGGGATGCTCAGGAGATCGCCCGTCAGGCCTTGCTTTCTTTTCTTTATTATTTTGCATTGTATTGTGAGCATATTGTATTGTTTATTGTTTTTACATTATATCATTCATCATCCATGTATCATGTAAACAGGCTTTGTTCACCCTTTATAAAATGGTTATCTCCTGTCTTTTTCTTCTGCCTTTCAATTGTTTACTGCTTCCATTATTGAATGTCATTTACTCTAATAATACCTATGTTTTACTCTGATATGAGGGTATAGTCTCCCCACTATCACCTCCTGAGACCCTCGCTGCTAGTCGGCAGCCTCTGGCATATGGGGAGATGCGCTTGAGGCCATGTGACCTACCGATCCGGCCACCGGTTCAATGGTAAGCTGATCCAGGACGTTACACTGAATAACAAGAGGAATAAGATTCCTACAACATAATCATTAATTAGTTCATATTCTTTAATGGAACTTATTCTTTATCCTATTATTAAAAACATTTCCCTAATTTCATAATTAAGAAGATTATTTTGAATATCATCAATGGGAAGATCTTATTTATCTTCAATAACTAAAATCCTTAAATCAAAACGTTTCAGAAAGGTTTCCCATTAATTTATTAATAATTTTAAAATATATTAGAGTATCTTCAAATCCACTAATACACCAAACTATTTCATTCACCCTGGAAAAAAATTCTTCAAAATTCTCATCATTCACAATCTTGATATATTCAAATTCAACCATCCAAATCTGTAGCTTAGATTATGTGATCTTGAAATTCCCCCCGTACATATATTTTAGTATATACTACATTTTTTTGATATTGTGATTCACATTACTATTTTGTATACCCTTTATGATAATGATAATAGTATACTATTTTTAGCTTTCCCAATTATAGTTCCCTTGGCCAAACTAACCAATAAAGAGTGTGGATAGTGGTATACTTTTATGAATTCTTCATCTTTTAAATTCATCCTCTTAAACCTATTGAAGTAAAAATCCTATTAATATTATTCAATAGTCATACCTAGTGTGTAGCATTAATGGAAGTGAGAACAACTACTAGTATTTACAGCATTCATGATAGAATCCCACTCTTTTTTATATTGGTTAGAATCCCAAATGTGGATTTTATAGTATAAAAACAAGTGGATATAACTAGTTATACAACATAGGTAAAATTATCAAGTGATCAGTTAGAAACCCCCAATTTTATTCCTCATGGGATTGGTTAGACACGCTAATCAAAAGCCTACAAAAACTTGTTATACACCCACATTCTCAAGATTCTTCTTTAACTATATTTTCTTGGAGAAATATATATATATATATATGATACGAGATAATTTTAAACCACTTTGAATAAATATTCTTCCATAAAAAGATGGATTATAATATTTGGTGATATAAATAACATTCAAGAAATTTTAAAACAATCAGTGATGAACATCATTTCTATTCATAAAACTAAATTTATATCTAGAAGGATCAGATTCATTCAATTCCTTTTGAATACCCAAGCATCAAGTCTTAATTTACTGAAAAAGATATCCCCTAATTCTTACTCTTATTATTTATTTAATATGAAAATATATCAGGATATCATTATTATCATAGAGTATATTTTTTAGTACTCAAAATTATCCTCAACATGGCATCTTTAGTTTCTGGTATATATTTATAATCACATAGAATGATATCACATGAATATTATTCCCATATTTGAAATATGAAACTCAATGATTATTGACCATTGAAATATACTATTAACTAAATAAATAATCAAATGATTTATTTAATCCTCATTAAAACTTATTCAAAATTCCCAATCAAATCCTCCTTCTAAATCCCTTGAAGACTCGAGGTTTAGTTTCGTATCAAGTGATATTAAAATATCACATTATTATGATCTAAAAATAATTTAGATTTTAATAATATATAAAATTGGTTGAAGAAATGATTGTTTCATTATTTAAATCACATAATAATTTGGGTTTTCCTTCATCAAAAGACTCTATAAAATATTATTATTTAATTTAAAAGGAAAATCCATTCACATAGATATGAGATTTTTTCCTATGTGGAACATCATTCAATATCAAATACGCACCATCGGTTTGATGATTTATTTATATGAATAAATTAAAATATCTTTATGATGTATGATCAATGAAGAAAAGAATATAAAGCATTAGTTAATTCTATTTTTTTAGATTATCCTTATTCTAGAAACATATAATTTCACCAAACAGTTTTTAGTTGAAATTTCAATAAATGTATGACCTACTAATGGGATTGTAAATTACAATGGACCATCCATAGAAATGGATCAACAAAAATAAATGAATTCATGTATAACCCATCAAACATGGAATCAAACCATGTAATGTTGATCAACAGTATGATTTTACTTTAGATAAACAATGAAGATGGACCAACCATGTGAAAAAATAATCAATCTCATGGAAATCCTTTAAATCGGCCATATAATAACCATCAGATTGACTGTATGAATAATAAATCCACCAAGATAAATTAATGTGAAAAAAAATATACTTTTCTCTCAATGTGTTGGATAAATTATATGTACAAATTTATTAAACTTCAATTTCATCCTGGATCAACCTTATGTTTGGATTGAATGTATGAAGTAACTTCATGGTCGGTGGATCAACCTCCCATCAATAAATTTTAGAACTAATTCACGTTGACCTAGGGCCTCCTGAAATTTTCATTATAAACTATCAATCAACACAAAAACACTTTCAAGATAAAATCACATGTTTTTTTAGAAAATATTAATTAGCTAGAAAACTCTAAATCTTCATAGAAAAACCACATATAGAAAATATGATGAATACCCATGGTCATAAATATTTTCCATAAAATACCATGCATGTGATACTACGAAAAATCTAATTTTAAGGGTTATTTCACACATATTTATCTAAAATAAACAAATAACATTCACCCATATTAGAAAACCATCAAAATAGTTCAATTATATGCAAAATAACTACTCATTTATAACATTATATTATCAACTAGCACCCCCTTTTTAAAAATTTAATATATAATAGAAATGAGGGTCATATATGTTATTGGAATACCTCATACTTTATATTTCATGGGGTTTTCCAAAATTTAAATATTCACCCATCCTATGACTTTTGAGACCTTCATTTTTTCTCCCCCTCTAAGGATACACACACTTCTCGTCATGGAAGATGAAATACACCATAACATGTACCTTATTTTTTTTTATAGAAGTCATTATACTCCTTCAATTTCTCAAATGTTATAAAAATTGGACTTTAGAAGAATTAATAATGGGGTTTCTATTTGTTCCTCAGATGTAACACTAAAATTGATAGTTTCTTCTTAACCTAGGCCACTATATCCTTCCAATATTGTACTTATTTTTATATCGATAGTTGTAATAATTTTATCACTTATTTTCTAACATTGAATGAAATATTTATGTGAAAAAGGTTTCTTCACAATATATTTCAGTGAGTTCTCCATACATGATGCTTGAAACTTCTTCTTCCAAAATTCTTGCTGATTAAGTAATATTTTCATACCACTCTTCATATATTTCCTACATTTATCACATCATTTACACATCTTATTTTGGTTTTTATTTCACCACATATATGTTACTAACTGATACATTTTTTGACTACCAATTAATGAAATATTCTCATAAATTTAAAAATAATTATGATAAATAATTTTTTTCTTTGGCTTTAATATATATTTCTTTTAATTCTATTCTCTTGGACATATCTAACTAGTTTAGATAAATTTACTAACATTCTTTCCTGACATACTCATTTTATTTTAACTTCTCACTTTTCTTATTCAATAAATTATCAATTCATTACTTCATTTTGTAATCATATGAGACCTCTCCATTGATTATAATCTTTCATATCTCAACGTTTTGGCCTTAAAACCCATACATACCAAATAATTTTTATAGGAATTAAAATATATTCTTAGTAGAGAAATGTTGTGAAATTATTATTAAAAATTGTTTCCTTAGTGAATTATCTCGCATTTTAACACTAATTCTATCGTATTTATTGGATCATTCCGAAAAGATACATATTACATCAAAATGAATTGTATTTGTGGCTATAACTTCCACAATAGAAATAAGTTCTTCTAAATTATTATCTCCCACCTAGATTTTGAATCAATAAATATATTTTTTGGAATATTTTTCTTCATTTTGATCATTACTTTGACTAGGGACTAGTGTTATTCTTGGAATATTCTTTATTTTTCTTAATATATAACATTACCACTCAACGTTGGTTTTCCAAACATCCTATTTTTTTCAATCATTCATTGTTAGAAATACCATATTTACTTTTTCACAGATTTGGGGTTGTGTTACCATGTTCTGTTGGGCCCCTCATCTCACAATATTGATAATATTAACCATTACCTTTAATAGAGTTATTTATGTCTTATTTGAATTTTTTCATATGAAATTAAAGTAAAAGATACATGGATTTTGTTTTATCTAGTTCTCCATCACTAATAACCAACTTTTCATAAATATCACTTACTATCTTATAAATTTCATAAACCTTCAACCTATTATTGTTTATTTCATTACCCATACTATTTATTCAATATCATGATCATACTTCTCAAAATCTATCATATTATTTTACTTTTCCAATTATCTATATTATTTTCTGATATTTGTGTTATTCTTAAAATATACATCATAATTCACTTTTAATATCCATTTCAACATAGATATTTATTCACCAAAAAAACAATACATGATGAAGCAGAGCCATTGTCTAATTTATAAAGTAACTTAACCTCGTCATTTAAATAGAAATAAGAATCCGAACTATCTTTCTCAGGTTTTTTCATCAGGTTTATCTTCCTAAAACGTGAATTTTTTCTTCTTTTCCTTTTTTCAATTTTAAAATTTCTCATCTTCCTCATAAAATTTACATTAATCATCCTTATTATTTGTAAAATCAAAGAAATAGTGTTCATTATTATCATCATTCTAACACTTTGGTAATCATTTTTTCCTTTATACACACCATTTTTGTATCCTAATGATATAAGGTCAATTATTTCAGTCATATATATATCATCTTCATCATATAAATTAATTTATTCTATAGCCACTACATAATAATTTTTTTGTTTTCTCATGGATTTGAAATCTGTATAATCATTGTATTTATTCTAAAAATATAGATAATTCCTCATCTAAAATGTAATGAGTATTTTATGTAACTTATCTAGTATCAAATACCCTCTTTTTTATAGGTATTATATCTATAAATCAAACTAATATAAAAATTATGCATTAGTTTTTTTAACAATGATGAAGTCTTCTAATTTCTCACCAAAACCCTGAATTTTTATATAAACATAATCTAACATTGTAAAATAGTCATCAATTAATTTATTATCATATTTTATTATATCTTTGAAATTTATAGTCTAGACCAATAGCTTAGATTATTCTAATTTGACATGACTTTTATAGCTATTGTTTTGTTTATCTCTTATTTACTTTTCTTTTTGATGTCCCATTACATTTATGTAGAACTTTTTATATAGGGAAATCAATAAATAATCATGAGCCTTGTTCTGATACCATATTGGTCATATGCATGTTCAAGTGAGATTTGTGTACCTATTTTGAGGTTCTAGATTATTTCAATAGTTGGGGTAGAAAAAGTTTTTTTTAGGAAATAGACCGGGAATACGATTTTGGCACATGATTTCTATAACTGTGTTCTAACCATATATTATAACTCTATTTTTTCTAATAGGTATATTCATGTTGTGAGCATGGTTTGTATAACTATTTCAGAATCTTGGAAAATATGAGGATTGATGGGTTTGGGATAGTGGGTATTATATGAATTGATAATTACTTATCTTAATGTGTGGATATTCCCAAGTTACATGTTTCCATAGTTATCTATGAATAAAATCTATCACCTGTTTAGCACATGATTTTTATTAATATGTTTTCTAAACATGTTACCAATAATGTTTTCTAAAAATTTGAAAATTACTCAAATTCCCTTGGTAATTATTATGTCTAATATCCACTTAATACTTAATTAGATCGAATCAGCCTCTCTGTGAATATCTAGAGGGTTCTCTCATCGGTTCTTTGGTGTTTATCAATCATTTTGAGTGAGTATCTCCAATGAATGTTCCAATTTCCACTTTATATATTCTCTTCTTTCTACACCATCCCTTGACCTCACTTACCCTTGATTATTGGGATCTCAATTTGTCTATTATTATCTAAAATATAGTGGGTTTTATGGGGAACTTTTTATTTTTCTTTTAGATATAAGATCATGAGGACCTTCTCTCTCTAAATTCCAATCTCTATTTTTAAGGTGACTTGGTTTTCTTTATTTTCATAGTAGGTTTATCTTTATAATGGTTATATGTAATGGTCCAGGGTTTTGAGGTCCATTACTTGGTGAAAATATGATGTTTGGGGTGTTCTGGGTGGTCTAGAAGGCCATCTCAACTTCTCGGTGAAGCTTAAGACACATAACGGTGGCCTCAGCCTACGGGTAGCTCGGCCTACCGATAGCTCGGCCTACCAGTGGCCTCAGCCTACCTGTAGCATGGTCTACCGGTAGACCTAGCCTATCGGTGACCCCTCCACTAGTTTTCCAGTAGCGCCTCCTTTTTCTGCAAATTGGTTTGTAAACCATGTTTTGACCCTTTTAAGCCTATTTTAAATCCCATTAATGGTGTTTAATTAAATGATTGGTGAGGTTCCCTTCTTAAATGAAAAACCATGCGTTTTAGTCATGCCTTCAACCGTGTTTTCAAAAACGCCTCTACCGCAACCTGTGAGGAGTCATTGCTTGTTTAAGGAGTTGTGCGTCAGTTTTAACCACCCCGAAGAGCAGGGACCTTCTAAATTGGATGTGCCGGGTGGCCCAACCGCGTGGTCAACCCACGATCCCACTTCTTCCGCGGTTTCGAGTTTTTTCTCCATATCTTAACCATCTTGGGGAGGCTGTATCTCAGCCTTTATAACCTAAATATTCTCTTCTCCCTAGGTTCCTTTTTCTCAATCACCCTACGCTTGAAATACCCTTCCTCCGGACGAGTTGTACCTCGGTGAAGTTTTCCATGATCGCTTTACATGGAGTTCCTGCTACTCCTGATTTCCAATTTCCACACGGGGACTTAACGTCAATCCTTGATCAATCAAGTAGAGATTTTCTCCTTCATCTCTCCTTTATGTGCATCATGCAGGGTGGGCATGCTTTTGTCTCAATGGAAATTTATGAAACCAAAAAAAATGAATATAATGAACCAACTTTTAAAGAATTAAAGGGGGTGTGATCGATGTTCTACTATACTCTTTTATGTTGATATGTGTTGTGAATTATACGGGCCTATGATCACTAAAAATCATGGTCGTTGGTGGTATTTCTCTATGCACTAATGAACCTCGGTTCTCCTGGATGTTTAAATAAACATAACATGTAATTGGTTAATTATGTATACTCAGTTAAATAAATTGAAAGCACCAGGATCAACCATTTTCTATGATTACTCTGGTTAATGACCAGTGGAATTGAAACCATGGAGTGTGTTAAATCTTTCAAATATGAAAATACATGCAACGACCTGCCTTGTGTTGGTGGTAGTGGTTTCGTTGTTTTATTTCATAGGATATTTGCGGGTGACATTATGGTTTTCTTGGATGGGGGATTAGATTACTGGGGTGATATGGGTGGGGATGGGATCCCCCGTTGTTATACTTTCGCTGATTTTGAATCTGATGTTGTTTGGTTGCTCTGCTGTGACATGAATTTGGGTGGGATCCTTTGTTGTTGAGAAACCATTTGGCTCCTGGATTTTGTGGAGATGGGGTTGTGTCTCAGGGTTTGTTTTGTTTCTAGTACTTCGAGGGATCTCACTTGATCACTAGTTGTTGCGACTTTACAAGAGATCTGAGTGTGAATGCTTAATTTTTTTTCCTGAATGTTTTCTTTCCTACTTTAATTGTTGTTTCATCTGTGAATGTGTCTGTTAGTTTCCCAGTAGTGAAGGGATTAACTCATACTGAACTGTTATGAATGATAACTTGAACAGGGGAACTAGGAACTATTTGTTGTGTGCCTATTTTCTGAGGCAGCAGTGCTTTTGCACCTTCTTGTATCTATTTGAGGAGCCATAGCTTGGGTTATGTGTTGGTATATATATGTGTAACTGTATGTTTTGTGTTTAGTCTCACCCCACCCGCATTGGGAACATAGTGATGGACACCCCATTTCATAGGGAAGGGTGTTTCCCCCTAGTTACTCTCCTTCCTACTCCCTCTTCCCTCAGCTGTGATGGCTGGAGGCGACCTTACACACAAAATTATTTGGGTAGGTTTTGATTGGTGCTTTTTAATCTCAGGACACTTCGGACAGGTTGTTTTCCCATGAATCATCGGGATGAGGCCTAGGTGTTTTTGGGCAGGGGTTCTGGTTATGGTTTGTTTTCCCATGTGTCTTCGGGATGAGGCCCAGGTTTGTGCGGGTAGGGATGGATGGTTGTGGGGCCCAGGTGTGTATGGGTAGGGATGAATGGTTTTTAGGCCCAAGTGTGTGCCGGCAGGAAGAGCGTGGTAGCGTCAAGACATTTTCTGTTAGGGATGAGCAGCTAGCTAGTGGGGGAAATGGTGGTGCGGGGTACCCAAATGTTTTTGTTCTTACTATTACCTTACTACTTGTGTTATTTGGTGAGTGTGGATAGTGAGGTGGGATGGATAGATTCCTTGATAAATGATGTTTCTTCTTCTTCTCACGGGACTTTAGGACATCTCCCCACTTGTTCACGAGATCTTTGGGTTTTCCTACTGAGTATACTTTGTATGCTCACCCTACGTTTACATTCAGGTTTCCAAGAGGGCTTCGGAGGCCATGCGGGACCTTACTAGTATGGACGTTGGATTTGCTGTTGGTCACTGTTAGATTCTACTTAGCCTTTTTTCCTTTCCTGTTGGGTATTGTACTTTGGATTCCTTGTACTTTGTTCAGTTTTATTATTAAACATGCATGTAGTTTGGCTTTTACCTTGAGTTTTCTATACTTGGTGGTGTTTGGTGTGAACTCATTCTTTCTCCCTATCTTGGTTAACTAAAAAGAGTAATGCCTCCAATATTGTGAAAATGTTATACCCTTGGTGCTAGTCTCCCCTCTGGGGCCTACTGGAGGTGGGACTCGGGGGTCATTATCTCTACTTCAACTTAATAAAGGAAGGGCTTGGAAATATTTTGTCCCTTCCCTCCTTTCAGTGAAGGTGGGTCGTGACAGAATGGTGTCACAGGCAGGTTGAGGGATAGGATGGATTCTGGTGTTAGGCATAGTGACGGTTGCATGGGATGGTAGGGTAACAATGTTTGGTGATCTTGGTTTGTGAAATAGACCAGGGAGGAATGATTTTAGGGCCCCCTGTGATCTGATACAAGGACTCTGAGCCTATCAAACGACCAAGTGAGACCACATTTCTTGCAGTGTAGAGACCCTAGGGAAGGTCCATGCATCATATTGATTTTGTTTTAATTGATTTGGGGAACCTTGGGGAGAAAAAAATTAAGAATAATAATAATAACAATTTCCCTTGCTACTCAGGCTTAGGAATTCTTTGTTTACCTTGCAGTTATGGAACTCGGACGTTATCCACGAGTGACTCAGGCGGTTGAAGCCCAGCAGATCGAGGTAGTTGACCAGCAGAGTATTGACCGAGATGAGGAGGACGACTTGTGTAAGAAGACTCTATGCTCCATCCAGCGACAAACCCTTGAGAAGTATGAGGGAAGCGCTTCTGACTCAGTAACGGAGGGATAGCTCGAGGAGCTATCCATCACCTTCTCTTTGATTCATGCTCCGAGGGAGTACTGGGTTCTGTTGGCCGTCAGTCAGCTGAGAGGAGCAGCGCGTCAGTGGTGGACGATTTTCCTGGTAGAGAAGACATAGTCAGAGGCTTCTTGGGCCAGTTTAGAGAAAGAATTTCATGAGGAGTTCCTCTCCTCTACGGTGAAGGATTAGAAGAGACAGGAGTTTCTCTCCCTTCAGCAGGGAAGCATGTCAGTGAGGGAGATGGGGATCAAGTTCAAATATCTCTTGCGCTTTGCCCCAGATCTCTTTCTGGATGAGGAGTCTCGGGAAAGACGGTTAGAGGAGGCACTTTATCCTTCTCTTCAGTACGTTGTTACTCCCTTCACTCTTCTGACGTACCTTCCAGTATAGAAGAAGGTTGAGATAGTATAAAGGATGCACTCTATGGGAGGCACACCATGAGAAGGTAACCATCTGAGTTCATCAAAGGGGAAGGCGGTCAGCAGCAGGTCTCCAGTGATAGGGACTTCCAAGTTTCGACAAGAAGGGTTTAGGCCTCATCATTTCTAGTCTCGGGCTTCTGGACCTCGCCCCTTTTCCATAGGGCCAGGACCGAAGTGCTTTTCTTGCGGAGTTTTCGGGCACGTCTAGAGCAGGTGTCCGACTCGAGCTCCACATGGTGGAGGTGGGCAGTTTCAGCACCCACCTCAGCAGCATCCGTTTTCGGCAAGGCCTTTCCAGCAGCAGCAGCAGGCCCTTGGCCCTCCAAGGGACGACCTTGCAGGAGGAGACTGACACCAGGGTGCTCCTCAGGGACCTCAACCAGGGTGTGGTCGGGGAGGTGGTCAACAACAGTGAGGTAGAGGAGCTGGGCATGGACAGTTGCACACCGCAGAGTTAGTAGCTCCTGTGGGACCAGAAGTCGTTCGAGGTACGATCAGTTTATTCAGCACCCTTGTTTCTGCCTTGTTTGATTCCGGAGCTTCGCACTCCTTTGTTACACCAAAATTATCCAATGCTCTGGGTCTGGATGCCGAGATACTTTTTTGCCACTAGTGTTGAGAACACCAATTGGGGGTCAGACCAGCATATCTTACATTATCTGAGGATGTAGACTGATGTTGGGACCACATCAGTCCTGTGGAGACCTTCTTTCATTACATATGCAGCAATAAGTTATCATTCTAGGCATCGACTGGTTATTCTCCATAAATGCCACCATCGACTTCTATCGAAGAAGGATTGAATTCTCCAATGAAGATGGACGGTGTGTGGCTTTTGTTGGGGAGTGGAGTTATCAGGTGGGGAGTTGATACGTGGAGCCACTCCTTTCTATTCTAGACGGGGTGTTAGTGGATTCGGCGGATGCAGGAATGCTGGATGTTCCAGAGGTCGTAAGGTAATTCCCTAATGTCTTTCCCGATGAGGTTGTGACTCTACCCCCTCGACATGACGTTGAGTTTGGGATAGACTTACATCCTAGTGCCTTCCCGATATCGATGGATCCTTATCGGATGGCACCTTCTGAGTTTCGGGAGTTATAGATTCAGATTGAAGATCTGATGGAGAAGGGATTTGTTCAACCCAACGTGTCACCGTGGGGTGCTCCAGTTTTGTTCGTAAAGAAGGCAGATGGTAGTCTATGACGGTTCATAGACTACCGAAGGTTGAATTAGGTGAAAGTCAAGAATCGTTACCCCCTACCGAGGATAGAAGATCTATTCGACCAGCCGAGGGGAGCAGGTTGGTTCTCTAAGATCGATATGCGGTCTGGATACCGCCAGTTGAGAGTGAAGGAAGTTGATATCCCGAAGATGGCTTTCAGATGCAGATATGGCCACTTTGAGTTCGTGGTCATGTTGTTTTGCATTACAAACGCACCAGCTATGTTCATGAACCTCATGAAACTTGTATTTCGAGAGTTTCTGGACCAGTTTGTTGTGGTGTTCATCGAAGAAATCCTTATCTACACAAGATCAGAGGAAGAGCACATTGAGAATCTTAAGGCAGTTTTGGGAGTCCTTCGACACCACCATCTTTATAGGAAACTGTCTAAGTGCAAGTTCTTGATGCGAGAAGTACATTTCCATGGACTCATAGTGTCTCAGAAGGGAATATAAGTAGACCCGTCAAAGGTCAAGGCATTCATTTCATGGGCAGCACCCAAGAATGTGGCAGAAGTTCGTAGTTTATTGGGTTTGGCAGGCTATTACCGGAGGTTTGTGCCAGACTTCTCTCGAGTTGTGGCTCCATTGACAATTTTGACTAGGAAGGACTAGGCCATCGTGTGGAGCGACCAGTGCCAGACATCTTTTGGATACCTAAAGGAGAAGCTGGTTAGTTCTCCAGTACACTGATTACCAGAAGAAGGGGTGTCGTTGGAAGTGTTTTGTGATGCTTCTGGCCTTGGGTTGGGATGTGTGCTGATGCAATAGTGAGGAGTGATCTTTTATGGGTCTAGGAAGTTATGTCCTCATTAACATAACTATTCCACCCACGATCTGGAGTTTGAAGTCGTGGTGTTCTCATTGAAGTTTTAGCGGCATTATCTCATCGGAGAGCACTTTTTTGTCTTCTCAGATCACAAGAGCTTGTGTTATGTCTTTTCCCAGCAGGATCTGAACTTGTGGCAGTGGAAATGGGTTGAGTTCCCCCAGGACTATGACTTCAAGATCTGTTATACTGAGGGAAAGGGTAATGTTGTGGCTGATGACCTGAGCAAGAAATCGCAGAAGGAAGTAGTTCGGGAATCTGCAGATGCTTGGAGAGCAATGGAAGAGTTTGCGGTCTTTCATTTGGATGCAAGGGTGGAAGGTCGAAGAGGTTGTCTATTTCAGATGATTGTAGTTTCATCTTTAGTGTTGTAGGTGGAAGAGTCTTAGTGGGGGGACTCGGAGGTGGATGTGATGTGAGATCGTGTTTATTAGGGAAATTATCCTGAGGGATGGTCAGAGGATGGTCAGCATCCGATGATTTCCTATGGAAGGATTTTTGTTCCGGAGATGATGCGTAAAGGTGTTATTCGTGAGTTCCATGGCCTGGCTTTAGCGGTACATCTTGGGGTCTCAAAGATGTACCAAGGCCTAAAGGGATAGTTTTGGTGGCCCGAAGTAAAGCGGGAGGTGGCAGAGTTTGTGGCTAAGTTCCTAGTGTGTCAGCAAGTGAAGGCTAAACATCGTTTTCTTGGAGGGTTTTTGCATCATTTAGATGTTCATGAGTGGAAGTGGGATGACATCTTGATGGACTTTGTCACAGGGATACCCAGGGATTAGGGAGGCTATGATTTCATCTGGGTAGTGGTGGATTGGTTGAAAAAATCATCACACTTCTTGGCCATTAAAGAATAGATCCTGGTGAGTACCTTAGCCCAGAAGTACGTAAATGAGGTGGTGCGGTTGCATGGGATTTCGAGATCTATTGACTCTGATAGAGACATGCGGTTTACCTCACAAGTCTAGAGGGGATTACAGCATGACTTTGGCACCCAGCTACGCCTTAACACAGACAGATGGGTAGATAGAACTAATGATCCAAACATTGGAAGACATGCTCCGGGCATGTAATCTTGTTTTTGGGGGATCATGGGTATGAAAATTTCCTCTGGTGGAGTTTTCTTATAACAATAGATTCCACTCCACTATTTTCATGACACCGTTTGAGGCCTTGTATAGAAGTCCATGTCGTTCACCCGTTTACTGGACAGAGATAGGGGAAGCAGCTGTTCTTGGGCCAGAAGTGGTGCAGGGAACCACTAAGAAGGTTCAGCTCATGCGTGAGAGGATAAAGGCATCCCAGGACCGGTATAAGTCTTATGTCGATCGTAGGAGGAGGCCCTTGGAGTTTGAGGTTTAAAATCATGTGTTCTTAAAGGTTTCCCCTCGACGTGGGCAGTGATGGTTTGGGAAGGGGAGTAAGCTCTCCCCTAGGTTCATCGGACCTTTCGAGGTGCTAGGATGAGTTGGTGAGGTGGCGTATCAGCTGGCGTTGCCACCTCAGTTGGAGAAAGTTCACAACATCTTTCACATCTCCCAGCTTCATCGATATCTACACGATGACTCCCACGTCATCTATTGGGGAGAGTTAGATGTCGAAAATGATGCGACCTTCATAGAGCAACTGATCAAGATCAAGGATCTTAATGAGAAAGTGCTTCATGGATGAACCATCTCCTTGGTTAGTGTGTTGTGGAGGCATGGTGGCCTGGAGGAGAGCACTTGGGAGTGGGAGGCCCAGTTACACGTTCAATACCCAGAGCTATTTTTGACTTCCTTTTTGTTTTTGTTCTTAGCTTTGTTGAGATGTTTTACCTTGTGCTTTAATATATGAAATGATTGTTTTGCTTAGCTATTAGATGATCTATTTTCTGTTCTATGTGTGTCTGAATGTGTGATGATGGGAAAATCTGACTGGTAATCAAAACGCATTATTGTGGATGCGATTAAACCCGTGCGGGTGAGTTAGTGCCGCCCAAAGCGGATAATATCCTGACATGTAGGAAGGGACTCCCTGACTTAGGTGTTGGATAGTGTGATTCTTGTGCTTGTTGTGAATGTTTTTGGTTCATAACTCATGGTGGAGTATTTCTGGATGTAGGGGTCGTTCCAGCATTCGAACAACTCAGGGGTTTTCCCCTAAGAAGTATCTTTATAGGGTGGTTGTTTGGACCCCACTTTTATACTTTCTGGTTTGTTCTTATATTCTCGGGGATAAAAATAGTTTGATAAGTATCTGATGTAATGTCCTGGAGATTTGGGGTCCATTACTTGGTGAAAATCGGATGTTTAGGGTGTTCTAGGTGGTCTGGAAGGCCATCCTAGATTCTCGGTGAATCTTAAAACTCCTAACGGTGGCCTCAGCCTACCGGTAGCCTCGGCCTACCGGTAGCTTGGCCTACCAGTGGCCTCAGCCTACCCGTAGCTTGGTCTACCGGTAGACCTAGCCTACAAGTGACCCCTCCATGGGTTTTCCAGTAGCACCTCCTTTTTGCGCGAATTGGTTTGTAAACCATGTTTTGACCCCTTTAAGCCTATTTTAAAGCCCATTGATGGCGTTTAATTAAATGATTGGTGAGGTACCCTCCTTAAATGAAAAAACCACGCGTTTTATTCATGCCTTGAACCGAATTTTCAGAAACACCTCTACCACATCCTGCGAGGAGTCCTTCCTTGGTTAAAGAGGTGTGCATCAGTTTTAACTGCCCCGAAGGGCGAGGACCTTTTAAGTTGGACATGTGGGGTGGCCCAGTCGCGTGGTCAACCCACGATCTCGCTTCTTCCGTGGTTTCAAGTTTTTTCTCCATATCTTAACCATCCCGAGGAAACTGTATCTCAGCCTTTATAACCTAAAGATTCTATTCACCCTAGGTTCCTTTTTATTGATCACCCTACGCTCAGAATACCCTTCCTCCGGAAGATTTGTACCCCGACGATGTTTTCCTTGATCATGTTTCATGGAGTTCCTACTACTCTTAATTTCCAGTTTCCATGTGGGGACTTAACATTGATCCTTGATCAATCAAGTTGGGATTTTCTCCTTCTTAACTCCCTTCTGTGCATCATGCGGGGTGGGTATGATTTTGTATCTTTAGAATTTTTTTAAACCAAACTTAATAAAGATAATGAACGGACCTTTAAATAATGAAAGGGGGGTGTGATCGATGTTCTGTTGTACTCTTTTACGTTGATATGTGTTATGAATTATATAGGCCTATGCTCACTGAAAATCATGGTCGTTGGTGGTCTTTCTCTGTGCACTAATGAACCGTGGTTCTCCTGGATGTTTAAATAAATGTAACAATGAATTGGTTAATTATGTCTACTCGGTTAAATAAATTGAAATCACAAGGATCAACCCTTTTCTATGATAACTCTGGTTAAAGACCAGTGGATTTGAAACCATGGAGTGTGTTAAATCATTTAAATCTGAAAATACATGTAAGGGATTGACTTGTGTTGGTGGTAGTGGTTTGGTCATTTTATTTCCCGAGCCATTTGCGGGTGACTTTTTGGTTTTCTTGGATGGGGGCTTAGATTACTGGGGTGATATGGGTGGGGATGGGATCCCCCGTTGTTATACTTTCGCTGATTGTGAAACTGAGGTTGTATGGTTTCTCTACTGTGAAATGAATTCAGGTGGGATCCTCTATTGTTGAGAAACCATTTGACTCTTGGATTTTAGAGACATGGGGATATGTCTCAGGGTTTTTTTGTTTCCAGTGCTTTGATGGATCTCACTTGATCCCTAGTTGTTGTGAATTTACAAGAGAACCGGGTGTGAATGCTTAATTTTTTTCCCGACATTTTTCTTTCCTACTTTAAATGTTGTTTCATCTGTGAATGTACCTGTTAGTTTCTGAGTAGTAAAGGGATTAACTCATACTGAACTGTTATGAATGATAACTTGAACAGGGGCACTGGGAACTATTTGTTGTGTGCCTGTTTTCTGAGGCAGCAGTGCTTGTGCACCTGCTTGTATCTATTTGAGGAGCCATAGGTTAGACTATGTGTTGGTATATATATGTGTAACTATATGTTTTGTGTTTAGTCACACCCCACCCACGTTGGAAACTTATTGTTGGACACCCCATTTCATGGGGAAGGGTGTTTCCCCTAGTTACTCCCCTTCATGCTCCCTCTTCCCTCAGCTGTGATGGCTGGAGGCTACCTTAAACCCAAGATTCTTCGGGTAGGTTTCGATTGGTGTGTTGTTAGCCCGAGACTCTTCGGGTAGGTTGTTTTCCCAAGAATATTCGGGATGAAGACCAGGTGTTTTCGGGCAGGGGTTCTGGTTATGGTTTTTTTTCCTATGTGTCTTCAGGATGAGGTCTAGGTGTGTGCGGGCAGGGAAGGATGGTTGTGAGGCCCAGGTGTGTGCGGGCAGGGATGGATGGTTGTGAGGCCCAGGTGCGTGTGGGCCGGAAGAGCTTGGTAGCGTCAGGATGTTTTCCTTTAGGGATGAGCAGCTAGCTAGTGGGGGAAATGGTGGTGTGGGGGTACCCAAATGTTTTTGTTATTACTATTACCTTACTGGTTGTGTTATTTGGTGAGTGTGGCCAGTGAGGTAGGATGGATATATTCCTTGATATATGATTTTTCTTCTGCTTATCATGGGACTTTAGGATGTCTCCCCACTTTTTCACGAGAGCTTTAGGTTTTCCTACTGAGTATACTTTGTATGCTCACCATACGTTTACTTTCAGGTTTGCAGGAGGGCTTTGGAGGCCGTGTGGGAGCTTACTAGTCTGGACGTTGGAGTAGATATTGGTCATTATTGGATTATACTTAACCTTTTTCCTTTCCTATTGGGTATTTTACTTTGGAATCCTTGTACTTTGTTCCATTTTATTATTAAACAAACATGTAGTTTGGAGTTTACCTTGAGTTTTCTATACTTGGTGGGGTTTGGTGTTGACTCATTATTTGTCCCAATCTAGGTTAACTAAAAAGGGTAATTCCTCCCATATTATGAAAATGTTATACCCTTGGTGCTAGTCGCCACTTCGGGGCATACTGGAGGCGGGACTCGGGGGTCATTATCTCTCCTTCAACTTAAAGAAAGAAGGGCTTGGGAATCTGATGTCCCTTCCCTCCTTTCAATGAAGGCGGGTCGTGACATTATATCTTGTGATTTACCTTTTTTTTATAAATTAAATTTGATTTGTTTCTGAAATATATGAGTATTTTTTATTCAAATTACATCATGGGTGTCTATTAAAATGGGTTTTAAATGGTTTTTAAAAAAAAATTGGTTTCACACTATGTGCTCCATGAAATGCCTAAAATATATTTTTCACTCTATAATGGATTTTCAATATTGGGATTGGTGATTGTTATTTATGAAAATGTATTTTAAAATTATGAGAAAGGGATATTAAATTTTTGGATAAAACCTATAAAATATGAACATTCTGGGAACCTTTGGTGCAGAAATATGAAAACATTAGTGAGTGTAGAACTACTAGAGGATATATTTGTGAAACTGATAGACTGTGATGGCACTAGATATTATATGATTCATGATTATATTGGAATTTTTACTTGAATATACTAATTATTTATTCCCTTAGGCTAGATCCCAATTATGTTTCATGATTTCCGTACCATTAATGTATCATGTTTTGATTTATCACATGTTTATCCTTTTAGATACGAATTTTCTTATTCATTAACTTTATATTATGATTCATTTTTATAAAAATAATCATATGGATTTTAAAATAAATTTTTTTAAAATAAAACCAAGTTATTTTTTATACTATTTTCTAATGAAATGAATTTATAAACCTGTATTGTTTTAAAATCTAGAACTAACACTTCCCTAGTGATAGAAATTTTATATATTCATTTTGTTATTCTACAGGGAATTTTCATCACACCCTTTATATGAATTTGGGCACATGAATATTTGGTTTTTTATGATATAGGTAAATGGAAGGGTTCCATGCAGCTCATTGGGCTCTCTTTTATTTTTTGGCCTTTATAGTGTGTTGGAATGGTGGTGATGGATATTCACATGGAGATGTTATTTTTTCTATGTGATTAGTTTTTATTCTAGTTTATCATTTTGTATTGGTTTTAATATCCCATTTATATGTACTTTTTCATCCATTTTGTAATTTTTTATCTCTTTTCAGTTATACATGATACACTTTATAGGGTTTATGTTGAACTCCTACTTGTAGTGATTCATCTTGGGTGACATGTCATGCTGACCCGTGTTGGTTCATTAAAAAATAGTATAAAATAGAGTACCTAGTTATAAGTGTGATGAAAATTCATAGGTTTAGTTTTGGGTTTATGATTGACATTATTAGTAACCATTAGAACTCAGTTTGTGAGTGTGGACGGGTGTCAGACCAACTCAATTTCATATCAAACTGGTCGTTATCATGGTTGTTCAGTGGATTTTTCTCAAACTTTGAACTTGGTTTTTTGTTATATAAATTAACTTATTTTTATGTATATTTAGATGAACCTTATCTTGAATTATTTTTTTATAAAATTTAATATATTTTTTCCTTCAAAAATTAATGTTTAGGGGTATTATTGTAGATTATTAAACTTTTATCTAATAAAATTTTATCAATTATCCTTTATTGATAATACCTCTAGGAATACATCTTCTAAATCTAGGATAGTAATATATGAGGAATGTTACACTTTTTAATCATACAATAAATCCTTCGACGGTGTTTGTAGTTATCTAGAAAATCAAGGACCTAGATCAGATAGGTGTAGAATTGAGGGATGGATGGTGGATCAGGGTTTAGAATTTACCATTAAAAATCCACTTATCTTCTATGGTAATAAGGGATCCCATGAATCTGAATATTGGATTGAATGTATTGAGAGGATATTCCACTTTTTGAGGACTCCATAGGACTCAATGGTGGGGTTCTCTACTTATATTGTTGAAGTACTGTAAAGGGGATGGCGGGATTCCATCTTATAAGCTAAGTTGAATAAAGAGATTAACTTGAACACTTTCAAGAACATATTAAAAAATAGTGTTATCCTATTACATTTCGAGCGATGATGAATCATGAATTATTAACCTTGGTGAGAGGGGATTATTTAGTTTGGGAACATGCTACTATCTTTTGAAAGTTAATCCACTTATAACCTCAGCTTGTTTCTAATGACTACCTTAAATATCCTAGGTTTCATATTGGTTATAAGGAAAATATTCAGTCAATAATGATCATATTGTTTCATCCAATTTTTTTGTAGGGGTTGATAAAGCGTTTATGGATGATGAAAACTACTCAAGGAATATTGGTTTTATTGTTGATATAGTTATAGTTAGGGATAACCATAGTGTTTTTTATGGAAAGAAAATGAAATATGTTATCGTTTCTCAGTTAATGTAAGGATTAATTTCATGGGATTTCAT
Organism: Viscum album; assembly: GCA_963277665.1. NCBI lineage: Eukaryota > Viridiplantae > Streptophyta > Magnoliopsida > Santalales > Viscaceae > Viscum > Viscum album. The sequence continues at coordinate 945,350,083 of OY728126.1, read as the reverse complement.
GGGTCAGAACTACATGGTTTCTTATTGGTGTGGGAGACCTAGATATACTAAACATGATTGTATAGTAGTACCCAGAACATTCCATCATTCTAAAAAATAAATTCAACATTAAAATTTTCGCATAATAGATTCCGAAGGTATTAGAGCTTTATTAACTCTAACTAAAATATATTAATATTATTTGGATGTATAAAAAGGTGATGGATCTCATTATCATTCAATGGCGGATTCCCACATAGAGAAAAAATATTAAAGAGGAGTTGGGTCCAGATTTCATTATGCAGTCGAGTATAAACTTGATGATTCTAAAGTTGAGCCATCCACTAGGAGAGTTTCAATTTTTTCGTCCTCTATAGTACAATATTTTTTGATATGGTTGAATATCATTATTTTATATCATCTAATTTGATTTATGTATTGGGATTGTGATTTGAGATTATTCCATTTATGATGGATATTTCCAATCTCTTGGGAAGAAAAAATGAGTATGGTTTCAAATATTTTGAATACCATTCCATGTTCATTATCCATGAGGTCCTACAGAATTTCATATTTTTGGATCATGATATATCAAACCACATCATTATAATGGATTGGATGGTTAGTTTTAAATAAAAAATAAATTGTTATAATAATTTGGTTTTGTTTCTATCTTTGGATGGGGATTACCACATCTTTTAAGGTTAGTGTGATTCTAGCTATGAGAGAGATTTTCTAAATCTAGAGTTATATCATGTCATTTTTGAAATATGTTTCTTGATATCATTGACCAGTGATTATGTAGTTCATTTCCTGCCATTTCTAATGTCTACCCTGTGGTTTTTCTTAAATATTTTTATAGGTTACCCCCATAGAGGGAGGCCAAGTTTTATATTGACCTTATCTCTAAGACATGAACCATCTATATTCAATCTTATTATATAGATCCAACTAAGTTGAAGGATATTAAGGTTCATCCTGAATATCTTGATACTGAATGGTTTATTCATCCCAGTATTCCCCATTAGCTAAACTTTTTCTATTTACAAAGAAGGAAAATAAAATCCTTTTGAATTTTGTAGATTATAGAAAACATATTCATTTAAGGATATGTAAAAAGAGGAATATCTTATATATATATATATATATATATCAAAGTGATAGTGAATATCTATGGATTTCCCTATATAGTTGTTTCAAAAATGGTCACATTGTTTAAATCCTTGTTTTAGAATGGTTAAAAATATGATATGGGTGCCTAATTGAATTTAACTATGACATATCACCCTAAGATGGAAGGATAGACTAAGTGGAAATTTTTAATTCTTGTGGATATGCTTTGGGCATGAATTTTTGATTTCAGGTGGTTTATGGGAAAATCAAATGCCTTTTATTTAGATCACTTATAATAATAGTTATCAATACCTAATTAAAATGGTTCACATTGAAGAATAGAATTGGTTTCTATGTAGATATCCTTTATGTTAGGGATATTTATTAGAATGGACTTTGGTTGGATTGATCCTTGTTTTTTAGATGAAAAAAAGGTGAAGTTGTTCCGAAATAGGTCAATTATAGCTCAGAGTCAACATAAATCATATGTGGACTATTATCTTCTCCCATTAGAGTTTGAAGTTAGTGATCACATTCTATATAGGGATTCACCTCTTTTTCGACATAATCATTTGGGTAAGCTATATAAGTTCTCATAGAGGTTTATTGTCACTTTTGACGTTATTTAACCATTTGGAAATGTAGATTATCTATCAAACATTCTAAATTTCTTAATATCGATTCATGATTTTTTTTCATGTTTCCTAAATGAGGAGGTATCAAAAAGATCCCTCCCATATGATATAATGGGACGATATTAATCTTTCACCCTGAACCTCAGTGGTTGAGAAACCAATTAAGATTATGCATTACAAGAATAAGGTGTCACATTTTAAAAAAATTATTTATTCTATGTACTTTGGAATTTTGGCTAGGATAGCCATTTGAAGTTGGAGAAGAAATCATTAATGTGGTGGTAGTGGACTTCATTTTTATGCATCCATAATAATAAATGATTTCTGAGGGTAGATCGTTTTTTGGTGGGGAGAATTGTGACACCCTCCAAGGAACAAGTATTTTTTTTATCTTAGTTTATCTTTTATGAGGATTTTTATGTTTTTGGGAGTTAGGTGTCCAAAAATTTAGAGATTTAGGGAAATAATCCAAGTGTATTCTTTAGGTTCCAAGTTTTTTTTAACAATGTGGTAATTGTTCATCATGGATCTATTGGTTCTAATGGATATTTTCATAGTTTGAATAATGTTTGAATAACCTTGGAAGCCACTAGGAAAATCGTGTATATTGATGGCATTTGGATAGCGGATATCACACATATTGTGAATATGTTTCCTAAATGTGTGACTATTTTCATGTAATCAGGAACCATATTTTTCTAGGTTCAAAATATACCACATGGTTAGCATATATTATTTCAAACTATGTGGCCAAACTATGTTCCCTAAACAAGTTTCTTAAAATTAATAAATTAATTTTATTCACTTGAACTATTTTATGTTTAATATTCACCTAATATCTTATTATATAAATTTACTCCATTCTTGATGATCTATAGGTTTCTCCCATTAGTTCCTTGGTGGTTCCGCATATTTTTGGGTTAATATCATTCAGGTATGTCATGATATCTATCTAGTCTCTTCTCCCCTTTCTATATCTTCCTGTGATACTTTTTCCACGTGTTTTATTAGAACCCAATTAGGATATTATTTCTAGATAAAAAAAATTTATGGTGATTTGATGATTTTTCTTTTAGATCTATGATCGTGAGAACTTCATCACTCTAATTCAAATCAACATTTTTTATGGAAACTAGGTTTTCATCATTGTCAATGTAGGTGTCTCTATACAATGGTTTTATCCATTTAATTACTTTATTTTAAGGTAAATTAATTTGTTTTAATTTATTAAATTCATTTATATAAAATATATGGGATTTTTCTAATGAAAATTAAATCTTTTGTGTATTGTTAAATAGTGTTTAATGGAATTTTTATTTAAAAATAATTTTCACACCATGTTATTTATACAATTCTAGAAATATGGTTTTAACTCCAAAATATATTTTTAACAATGAGAGTGGTGATAATTCACTTGATATAATGTCTTATAAAATTTTTATCATGTATTATTATATTTTTTTATTAGAAGATATAACATGGGAATGTTTTGGGAACCATGTTTTTGAATAAACACAAATTTTAGTGAGTTTTCCACCACTATGGGATATGGTTGTGATGTTGACATACTGTGACATGACTATGTATCATAGGATTTATTCTTATTTCAGCATATTGTTCCTTTATTGGGCTAGTTACCTATTATCATAAGATATATCCCAATTATGTTTTTTTCTCTTGGTTTCTTTTATGTATCATTTTTCATTACTTATATTTTTATCTTTTAATATATGAATATCTTTTTATAATTTAATCTATATTATATTTCATTTTTATACTAATATTATAGTGGATTTTAATATAAATTATTTTAGAATAAAACCAAAGGATTATTCAAGGAATGTGTTTTCAAAATAAATGGATTTATAAACAGTTTTTTTTCAATTATATAAATAATGGTATCATGGTGATATACATTATATAGATTCATTGTAGTATTCTACTAAGCATTTTCCTCACACCCTTCATATTCCTTTGGGAATTTTTAGATTTGGTTATAACACCCCAAGAAATTATAATATTTTAATATAAGAAGAAATGTAATTTCTTTTTATAACATTCATTATATATGGCACCATGTTATGATGATGCTACATACAACACTAACGTAGCTTGCATTACACACATGGACATGTTTAGCCAATAATATTATTAATTTAATAGTTATCTCGTAGTTGTTAAATTATAGGTTATGAATAGTATTAGCTAAATTATTAATATATATATTTTAAATATGAATTATAATATTTTTACATCAATTAAATAAGTTTTACTAACATATGATAAGAACAAATCCAGTTTATGCATAAAAATATATATTTTTATTAAGATGGTTTTACAATCTTTTAATGGTGCACCTATCTTAAAAATAAATTTTGATACTTTTATAAATATTATTTGTAAAAATAAATTTAATTTTATAATAAGAATTTAAGAAATATTTAGGTTCAATTTTTTTCATTTTTCTGAGAAGGTTCATTTTTTTGATAAATAGTGAAAATAATGCATTTTATTTGAAAATTGATTTTTCATTAAAATAGTTATTAATCTTAAATTATATTTTAAATTGGATTTAATTCCTTGATATATAAATTATATATCTATTAATATAATTTTTTTAATTTGGATCATTTTGTAAATATAATTTATAAATAATGACATAATGAACTATTGAATATTTTCACTTAAAACTCAATTTTCTTGCCACATCTACGAGATTAGCATTAAATTTAATTTTTCCACTTTTATGAATTTAATTTTGATAAATTGATGTAAATAGTTAGAATTAGTGTAATATTTATAATAAAATAATATCAACATAATGTTTTACCAAAAATGTTATTAACTATAATCAAAATTTATCAGATTGATTAGGGTAAAAAATAGTTTACTTAGTGGTTAAACATTAATCATATGGGGGAAATGACCAAGAAAATGATCCCAAAGCAATTTTCTATCCATATTTCAATAATATAATCTCTTTTCAATAATATTACTAGTTGTTTATATATTATTCCCTAAAACTGACACGTATAATATTTAATGAAAGGAAAAGGATAAAAAAGGAACCTTCCTTACCTTTAACATTTATAAAATCTTGATATATGGAAAACACATCATACATTAGGTTATACATATCTTTTATATATATAAATGTGTTATTTTTATTTTAATAATTTATAATTATTTTATAGAGAGGAATTATTTACAAAAAAATTCTTAAGAAACACCAACATAGTGATTATCTAGTTAATTATTAAATAAAAAATGATACTAAAATATTAAAAGTGAATAAAGTTGAATGAATTATTATGTTAAATTTTTTTTATTAAAATTTCATATTAAATTTTTAGACATAATATATTTTAATTTTTTTTAAGTTTTTGAATTTAAATTAAGTGAATAATGTCAAAGTTTACAATAATGTTATTTTATATTAAAAGATATTTTATTTAAGGATTTAATTTTTTCAATAAATAGTATATTTTTGAAATTTATTTTAAAGATGTTATTTAATATAAAATATGGTTTATTAATGGACTAAATAATCTTTTATAATAAATATATTGACCCTTAAATAGTAAAAACATTGTCAGCACGGTTTGTGTTAAATTAGTGTTTTGCACGTTACATTTGTTTGTTTTAAAATTAATTTCCAAAACACATGGGATATTTATTTATTAAATTATAAATAATATTTATAATTAATTGCGTATATAAATTCAAATAAACGACACTTTAGGTTACTCTTATTGGTAAAATTACTTTGGATATAAAAATAGTTACATTAATAAAAACTAAAATGGTAAAAGTAGGGAAATGTACAAGTTAAGAAAAAATTTATAAAAATGCACTTATTTTTATGTTTTGGAGGTTTGTATAGACAATAAATTCACTTTATTCTATTATTTTCTTTATTTAGGGACATGATTTTTGGGGGGCCACCCAATATTGTTTAAATTTTCATATTTTCAAGAACATCACTCCCCCTCCACTATAAAAAGAAACTCATCCATCTCACTTCATCACACATCTAAAACCATTAGTTTTGGAAAAATTATACCATAAAAATCTCCAAAATTCTCCTGACCCCTTAAACCTAAAATCCTCACTTTGGTTAGAATGAAATCCAAATAAGTCCTTTGGTAAAAAACACAAGGGGTTACCTGAAAAAAGGTAACATTCTTCAAACAAAATCTATATTTTTTTTCTTCATCAAACCATTATATTAGTATTATTACATGAGTATATAATAACCATAGTAAAATAAATATGTTTATAAGTTGTTAAGTTAAGGGTTTGACCTACCACTATACACACTTCCTTCAAATGGGTAATGAATCTACGATTCATGTGTATAATGGACCGCTGCCATGAGAAACGATGTCGTTCATTTTTACTTTACAACCTATCCTGGTTTGTAATTATGATACAAAAAAATTATATAATATATGTGATATTTATGATGTATTAATACTTATGGTAATTTTATACAACACATACCATCAAGCCTTCCATTTTTTGTAAATACAATAACATCGTTTGTGGACGTGTGGACTACCGCCTCCTCAAAGCGATGTGATATGTTCACACATTACATGGAATGCATTTAAGATGGTATTAATTGAAATTATATGATATAAATGAAATATATATTATATTAATGAAATAGTTAAATTTCTATAAATATTATTATTATTTTCTTTATTACCATTTTTACACACTAAAAAAACCGATAACATCATTCGTGGATGTTTGGACTACTACCTCCTCAATGAGATGTGATTCCTTTTACATCACAAGAATTACATATGTAATTAAGTATGGTAAAATAAAATTTTATTTAGTATATAATATTAATTACCTAAACATAAAATTATAATTACCTTCTTTACATAAAAATCATTAAATAATGTGAACATTACTCATGTGTACGTACGGCCTACAGTTTCCATGATTGTGAAGTTGGTTCATTTTTTATAACCATAATTCATGATTAGTTTCAAAGTTATGATTTATTTATAAATATGAAAATAATTTCAGTATTATTATTCTTTATATTTTTTTATAATTAACCCTTGGAACATATTCGACCTACCAAAGTCATTTTTAAAACATGAACTGAATTAATTCAAAAAACCCAACATAAACATAATTGTTTATCTAGTTATATAAAACATTATAATAAGTCAAGTAAAAGTAATAATAAACATGAATAATTTTTTCAAGAATTTAAAGAATTAACACAAGTCTATTTTTCAGGAATATAATGAAACATATGACATGTTAAACTCATGGTAATGGATTCTTGTCACACTTTTTCTTTTGTGAGGCATACACAATCTTCACCACTTATTTCATTCATGTGGTGTATATTTTTTCCATTTCTAATTTAATAGCTCAATTCACTCATATTTCATGGTATTATAAGTTCTAATTAGAATTATCTCATCTAAGGTGTTTGATTCGAATATTTCAATGTGGTAACAGTTATATTTGAAATCTCACTTTCTTTTTTCATTGTTATCTTTCTCTTGAAATAATCACTTTCTTGTAATAATTTTTCATAAGAAATTATATTTATTTTAAGATAAATATTATTTTATTATGGATATGATTATTTTCTTTCATTTACACCATTTTTACATATAGTGTTCACTTTAAATGTTATATGATTTATTGGGAAAATGTTGATAAATCTATATACTTTATTCAATACGTATAATTGATAATGCACATTGTTTATGATTTAAATTTATGTTTAAATACATGAAGAATGTTTTGGACATAATATATTTGGGATTTTGATAGGTTAATTAAATCCCCTTGATTCATTGGTAGTTTCATGGTATAAAATTAGTTTGTGATAAACCCTTCACATTTGATTCCAAGCAGTTTTAAATTGTCAGGAGGATAGATCTTGACACAAATAAAATAGGATTTTCCCCATATAAATAAAATATCATGAGGATATATCTTAATGGTAACAATACTTAGGACAGATAATGATAGTTTATACGTCAAAAATTATGAATTTATTTATTATTATTATTCCTTGTGATTTTATGATTAGTTAGAATATCCATGGAAAATATTTAAGCTCATATGATTAGGTTTGTGAAATTATTCAATAATATTTTATTCTTTACATATTGATTATTCATTATTAATTAATGATATATTCCTTTATACATTACCCATATAGAGCATTTTAGATCACACATATCTTATTTCCTTTCCCAAGGGAATGAAGATGAATTCTTGGAATGAGATTTAATGATGAAAAGCATTTTATTTTGTTATATATTAGATTTATATTATCCCTGATGTAAAATGGGTTCCATTTTTATAATATAGTTTTCCAATTTTATTGATTTTATTGGTACTTTAGGATTTGATTCCTTGTAATCATGCCGATGTAATAAATAAAAGAACTTGATCCCTGCTTCTGGGGTCATAGAATTATAGTTTGTAGAAAATGAAGTTTAGTAGAAAACATTAGAACTATATTTAGAAAAATATAGATTAGAAATCATAACCCTATGATATATTATAAGTTAACATCCAAAAGATACCATGTTTATGATTATTAGATTATACATGTATATTTTTTCCAATTTATGTATGTATTTCACTAGTTTTGGGATTATACATTATGTTTATTAATGATAAGATCTCATCCATTGTATTCCATTGTTTATAAATAACTCATAGAAGGAATAATGGAATTATACTTTTTTTCTATTATAGAGGTCTCCATGCTGAGAAAGAAAATATACCTAGTATCAAAACTGATCATGTTATAAATATATTAAGAAAAATTAATCATGTTATGAAAGATAACCTCCCTAGAATGATAAAACCTATTCCAAACTGATATTATCCTAGGAAATATCTCCTTATATGATAGAGGCCCCTTCATTTAGTGGAACTACAAATATAATGGAGGACAAGAAATGGATTACGTATTTAGAGATGGTATTTATAGACTTGGTGTGTGGTGAAAAGGAAATGGTTACATTTTCATTGTATTTTCTCAAAGGTGATGTTGATCAATGGTGGTCATTGATCCAGAAAATTGGGGTGGAAGAGGGAATAGAACTCATGGAATGGAAAAATATTAAGGATACATTCTTCAACAAATATTTCCCTCATGAGTAACAAACTGAGATAACGAGGAATTTTATTAGATTAAAGTAAAAGGATGGAGAAAGTGTTTTGAGTATGGAGATACCTTCAAAAGGTTACCTTGGTATTCTCTGTATTATGTATACAACATGGAATGCATGATTTTCCATTTATTTAAAGGGCTTAAACCAAGTCTTTGAAGGGCATTTGATTCTAAAAAAAATCTTCATATGATGAAACTATTTCAAGTGCTATCAATATAATGAAATTATTCTCCATGTCCTTTGACTTAAAATGGAATAAAGAGAATAAGAGGATGGTAGATAAGGTCATAGATAAAGGGGATAAGGGAAATAATAATTTTCCCACATGTTATAACTATGGAGAGAATCACCTTAATAAATGATTTAAGGTATTGGGAGTTTGTTATAAATGTTTAGAAAAGGTCCACCTGGAAAATTAGTTCAAATAGAATATAGAGAAAAATAATATTAAGTGTTTTAACCGTAGTGAAATGGGGCACTATAAAATAAATTCCCCAATCATCAGTAGAAGAGAAGGGGTCAAGGTAAATCTTACGCTATTGATGCAACCAAATTGTAATGATTAATGTAATTCTATATTTGGATCTAATAAATATATTGTAAAAATATTTTATTTATGATTTTATCATTACATGAATTATGAAATATGTAAGGATTTCACTATAGTATTATTTCATTTAGGATTTGAGTTCATATGTTGAATGTTACTAAAAATTTTTATCAATTATAGTTAGATTTTTGTAAAAACAAATGGTTTAGGGAATGATAATCCTTAAAATGTTCTTAATTTTGAGACAATGATGTTTGGATAAAGTGATTATTGATATGGATAAAGTAAATTTGATACTAATAACTACCTTGGAAATGATTCTAATGTTTTAAATCATAATAATTGGGGTCATAATGATAACCATTTATGCAATTATTTTTGTTGAACATTGGACATGTTTTTAGAGTTTAATGTGTTAAATCATCATATGATGAAACCTATTTTAAGATTTGAATCATAAATAGTCCAAAAACCCCCAAAGGATAATATTGTGTATCTAAAAGAGAAATGTACCATGTAAGTATATTTAAATATATTCTTAGATAGTGAAATATATTTTCAATTCTATTAAAAAGGTATTGAAACAAAACAATTCATATTTTCATAATTTATAAAGACATAAAGGATCTTTTTCAAACCATTGGTTTATGGTTTTGTGGTTTACAACATTCTTATTAACATGTTCTTCATCACTCTTCACCATAACATGATAGTTAGACTGTTCTTCCATGTCCATGCTTTCAGAAATTTTCTCCTATTTGAAAGCCTAGTTTTATGAGGACCTTCACATTTTCCATTACCTATTGTTAATAATGTGTGTTATTAACACTATTTATGATGTGGTTTTTTCAACAATATTACATTCAAATATCAAACCCTCAATTTCCAAGTTAATGTTTTAATTATGAAGAAGAAATTTAATTAAGGTGGGGAGAATATAACACCCCAATACTTTAAAATATTTGTATTTTATAATAAATTTAATTTTTTTCTATCATTATTTATATGAATCACCATTTTATTATTACATTACACACAATACTGATTTCTCTTTAATTACACACAAAACCTAGTTTTACCATTAAAATTATTAATTAAATAGTCATCACCTAGAAATTAAATTATTAGTTATGAATATGATTAAATAACTTAGGAAAATATATATAATATTTGAAAAATATTTTTTTTACATTAAACCAATAATTTGGATACAATTATCAAAAGAAAAAATCCAGTTTATGTATAAAATTATAAATTTTTTAAATGTATTTTTACACCCTTTAAATGGATCACATATTTTAAAACTAAAATTTGAAACTTTTAGAAAATTTATTTTTCAAAATAAAATTTATTTTCCTATTCATAAGGTAAGAACTATATTAAGGAGGTTTTTTTTATTTTTTGAGAAGTTTCATTTTTTGATTAATAGTGAATCATACAACATTTTAGTTAAAAACTTTATTTTTATTTAGATAGTTATTAATGATAAAAAATATTTTAAATTGATTATAAGGTACTAATATATCAATTTTTCATATACTAATCCAACTTATGTCATTGTGATCATTTTTATATTGAATTTAGATATAAAACATAATGAACTTTTAAATATTCCCACTTAAAAAAATTCTTTCCATCCATGTTTGCGGGATGAGAATTAGATTTAATTTTTTCACTTATATGAATTGAATTTTGAAAAGTGAATATAACTTTTTGGAATTAGTATAATATCCATAGTATAATATTATCAACATTATATTTGATCAAAAATATTAGTGAATTTAATTAAAGGTAATCACACTGATTAAGGTGGAAAATTAGTTTACTTATTGATTAAACTTTAATATTAATGGAAAATTGACCTAGACTATTTTTTAAAAGCCTTTTTCTTCCCATATTTAAACCATATCCCCTATTTTTTCTAATTTAATTATTTATTGGGATATTATTCCACAAAATCAACACAAATAATAAGTTAATTATGAAAAAAACAAATAAAAACATTCCTTGAATTTAACATTTATAAATCCTTAAGATATAAATAAACATCAAATTTTCAATTATACATAACATTTTAAGAAATAAATGAGTCATTTTTATCATATAAATTTTTTCATTTATTTTTAGAGGTGAACTTGTTACTTAAAATTCTTATAAAAGACCAACATAGATATTATTTAGTTAATTATTAAATAACATAAATGATACTAAAAATATTAAAATTGAATAAACATGAATGAATTATTGTGTTCCATTCTTTTTTTATATTAATATGTCATTTTTAATATATTTTAACTTAATGTATTTTAATTACATAACTATTTTAGTATTTATTATTTTAAATTATGTAAATAATGTCAAAATTGATGATAATGTTATTTAATAATAAATGATATTTTATTGACAGATTTAAAATTTTAAAAAACCAATATTATTAAACTTTATTTTTAAATTTAAATTAAAATAAAATATATTAAATTCAAGGATCAATTTATCTTTTATAATTAACTTACTTACCCATAAATAGTAAAAACAGTATTAGCACCGTTCGGGTTAAACTAGTGTTTTTGCGTGTTACATGCGATTGTTTTAAGATTAATTTCCAACACACATGAGATATTCATTTTATAAATTAGATATATTATTTAAAATATATTGGTTCAATATTTTATAATAAATATCAAATTAATTTAGTCTTAATTGTTAAATAATTTAGTATTGAAAACTAATTACATTAGTGATAACTAAAATGGTAAAAGTGGGAAAACCTAGAAGTTAAGGAAAAAAATTATAAAAATGAACTTTGATTACTATGTTAAAGGATTGGATCGACCAAAATTATACTTTAATTCATTATTTTTCAATTTTTTAGGAACATTACATATAGGAGGCATCCCAATAGTGTTTTCTTTTTTTTTATTTACAATAATTTTACTCCCCCTCTATTGTAAAAAGGCACTCACCCATCCCATTTCATCACACCTATCGAGAAATTTTGTTACTAAAAAATCATCCCAAATAATCTCCCAAAATGGCTCCCCAAAAACTAGAATACTCAAATTGTGATGAAACCAATCCATGTTTTTTCTTTGGTGAAATCCAAAATAAGTTACCCAAAAAAGAGATAAAATTCTTCAATGATTAATTTTGTTTTATTTATTTCTCAACACATTAAATTATTCTTATTAAATTATTATATAATAACATAATTATCCTAAATATACTTATATTTTTTTGTGTTAAGGTTTCTACCTACACATACACTCACTTCCATCAAATGGGTAACAAATGTACCATTCGTGTGTATGGTGGACTGCTGCCTCACTAAACAACGTCATTTATTTTTACTTTACCACCTCTTGTGGTTTTGAATTATGATGGACACACTATTTTAATATTATATATGTGTTATATATGTTATTTTTATACTTCATGAATTTTTATATAACACATACATTCATTCTTTCCTTTTTGTGTAAATACAATAACATCGTTTCTCAAAGTGTTGACTACTATCACCTTAATGTGATGTGATATGTTCACACATCATATGGAATTTATTATGAATTTTTTTAATTAAAATTATTTTAAATACCCAAAATATATATTATATTATTGAAATAATTTTATTTATATAAATAAAATATATCAATTTATTTTTTACACTTTTCACATACTAAAAAAAGTGATAATGTCATTCATGGACGTGTGGATTGTCGCCTCCTCAATGTGATGTGATTTATTTTACATCACAAGAGTTATATATATAAGTTTTTATGAATATATAAAATTATATTTATTATATAATTATAATTATTGAAAAATAACATTTTACTAACCTTATTTCCATAATGATCATTGAAAATTGGAATGTTACTCATACATATGTAGGACCTATCGTCTCCATGATTTTAACATTGGTTAATTTTTCATAATAATATATCTTGATTTGTTTTAAGAAAATAATTTATTTATAGATATTATTATTTTTACATGATTATTATTTTGAATATGTTTTTATAAGGACCCATTTGACCATATTCGATCTACCAATTATTTTTTAAAACATGAACTGAATTTGGTAAAAGCATCAAATATAAACAAAATTGTATAATTATTTGTATAAAATAATATAATAAGTGAAATAAATTTAATAATTAACATAAAAATGGTTCTCAATCAAGTAATTAATTAACATATTTTTATTATTATAGAATATAATGACACACATGACAAGCTGGACTCGTGGTAAGGGATTTTTGTCTCACTTTTTCTTTCATGAGGCATACATCATTTTCACCACTTATTTCTTTTATGTTGTTTATATTATGCACTGTTTTCATTTAATATCCAGATTCACTAATATTTAATGGTATTCTATGTTTAAATTTGAATTATCTCATCTAATGGTTATGATTTGAAAATTTCCAAGTGGTAAAGTTTATCTTTCAAATCTTAAATTATTTTGTTATTATTAACTTTGTCTTGAAACAATAAAATTTAGATAATATTTTTTCATTGGATATTATTTTTTTATCCATATTATTTTATAATGGATATTATTATTTCCTAAACCATATTCTATTTTTACATATGGTGTTCACTTTTATTTTTATATGATTTTTTGTGAAAATGTTGATAAATATTGATACCTTAATCAATATAGATATTTTATAAGGAATATTGTTTGTTATTTAAATTGATTTATCAATACATAAGGGAATTTCATGGAAATAATACATATGGGTTATGGATTGGTTAATGAAATCCCTTTGATGCATTGGTAGTCTCATGGGACGAAATTAGTTGAACAAAAAACATCATGTTTGTTTCTAAGCAGCTTTAAATTATCAGGAGGATAAAACATGAAACAAATAAAACATGTTTCAAAAAACAGAAATAAAATGTTTGAGGATAGATCGTGATAGTATCTATATTTAGGAAAAATATAGATAGTTTATATTTATAACACTATACAGTATATCATTATTAGTATTCCATGCCATTATTTGATTAGTTTTATTATTGATGGTCCTATTTTAAGCTTGCATATTAGTTATATGGAATTATACAACTATATTTTTTCCTTTACATGTTGAATATTAATTATTAATTCGTGATATATTCTAATATAATTAACCTTACTAAGAATTTGAGATCGTCTTTATTTTTTTTCTTTCCCCAGGGTATGAAGATGAATTCTTGGATATATTTTCAATGATGTTGAGCATTTTATTTTGTTATGTATTATTTTTTTTAATCCCTAGTGAAAAATGGGTTCCATGTATATAATCTAGTTTTCCAAAATTTCTAATATGAGTGGTCCTTCAAGATTTTATTCCTTTTAATCATTTCAATGTAATATAGTAATGCACTAGATTTGGGCTTCTAGGGTTGGGGTTTTACATTTGTTTTTTAGAATTTATGGAATGTTAGGGGAATCATGTATCTCACTTACATTTCTAGGTTATTTTCTATTTCATACTAGGTAGGGATAGTGGTGGAAGTTGTGCACATGGATATTTTATTATATTTAATTTGGGATTGATTTTGAATGATATTGGTTTATCATTTTGTCTTGGTTTATATGTCCCATGGATATGAACCTTTTCATTCCCATTATACAATATTTTTATCACATTTTTTTTATATGTGAGACTCTTTATGGTTTGTTTATTGACCTCCACCTCATGGAGAGACATCTTGTGTGATTTTCCAATGCACATGAAATCTAACTCCATATTTATCATGTCATCTTTATTCATGGAAGAACCTTCAATAATGTAACAAAACCCCATTGTTATATAATCTCACTCTTCCAGGACAAGTGAATGGTTATTAGGTAGCATCATATTCCTCTAACTATGATGATTCATTCCAATGAATTTGATAACACCTAGATATGATACTGATTTAAGATTAATCATATCTCAGAGTTCTTCTTTTATTTTTATTGGTAAACATACTCTAATACCATTTCTCATACCCAAGGATGAATAAATTAATAGATTATAGGTAAATGAATTATATCCTTTTATAAATTATTCTTCTTTTAAATTCATCCTCTTAAACTTATTGAAGTTTAATATCCTCTCAATATTATCTCATAGTCTCACCTCATATACAACAGTAATTAATGGTCAAATAAAACATAGTGTTTATAAGGTTTGGTATAAAATCATACTTTTTTTCATGTTAGCTAGGCACCACAAAATCGATTCCCCACTATAATCACAGGTAATGAAAACTATTTTTATGGACATGGATAATTAAAATCCTTTAGTATTTAGTTTTTTTAATACACAAAAATATTATGATACATTCCCCTTTAAATAATTTTTTTTTATTTCTTGATTTATACACACTGTCAAGTTGAAACAAACCATGTCAATTGAAGTATTGTAATATAATGGTATCCCCAAGCAATTGGATTTATATGTATGTATAGTATTGACCATGTAACATACAATATGTTTAAATATTTTATTTAATAAAAATGTACTAATTCAATATTAATAAATTGGTATTCAATGTTTAGTAAAGTTAGTTTATTCATCAAAATTAATTTTTTCTTTAAAAATGGGTTTTATTTCATTTTGTACATGTATATTATAAATTTTTTTTTACTATTTAGTTGGGGGCCACTTGAATGTCATATGTGCACTGGATTTATATTTCCCTACATTACAACTTTCCAAACGTAGGAGGCCTTTATCGATTTCATCGGTGATGTCTTATCCTTGATCCAAATGGGGTGATGGGATGTTGGTTCCTCCTTTTATGGGTTCATAATTATAGCTTGTTTCCTAGTCCAACTCTCCCATAAAAATTAAATCATGTTTGTAGAACTCATTCTTGGTGCCATCACTATGTGGAAACATGTTAATTACCCCAAATTTGTATTAACGGGGTGGAAAACATTGTTCAAGATAGTAGCCATGTGGGGAATCTATGGGAATGTTTATAAATTTGGTACATTGGAGACCTATAAATCTTCCTCAATCATTGGAATCGTATATAAGGAATCATAGATGAAGAACCCAAGGCATCCTATATCGATCAAGAGGTAATTAACACTAGGGGTGTAAGTCATCAAAGGATTTTTACCACATGCATCCCATGTTTATTGCATTGAGTAATCATTCTAGGTAATTTCACAAGTACAACATCCTATAGAGATGAATTGGGTGCATGTTTAACATCATTCATATATGGGATGGTAGATCAGAACGACCTGTAGAGGTGGTTCATGTATGGATGAATCGTAATTCACTATGGAGGATGATTTAGGAGGTATATCACTAGGATGGAATAGTTCAAACATGTACAGTTTATTAGTGGATAATATTTTATCATGGAGGTAGATCCAGAATGGATGGATTTGAATGCCCCATGGGGGTGGAGTTGGGAGGTGAATCCCTAAGAGGATAGATTTCATGCTAACAATGGATCAAAATGTCTCATGGAGTTGGATCCAAGATGGGTGGACCATAATTCCCCATAGAGTTTCATCCAAGAGGTTTATACCTTGGAGGGATGATATCAAACATAGGTTTACCATTGTCTCAGAAGGCCTCATAGAGGAGGATCCAGGATGGTAGGGTTAGAACTCTTCATGGAGGCAGATTCAAGAGGTGAATCCCTAGGAGGATAGATGTCACACTTGAGATTGACAATGGATCAGAACACCCCATAGTAGATTATCTAGGATGGGTGGATTAGAATTCCCCATAGAGGAGGATCTGGTAGGTGTGTCCCTACGAGGCAATATGTCACACTAGAGTTTTCCATCATATATGAATGCCCCATGGAGGTGGATTTAGGGAGTACATCCCTATGAGGGAAGATTTCAATAATTATTTAACCAAGAGACAAGAATGTGTCATGGAGTTAGATCTAGGAGGTGATTTACTATGAGTAAATAGGTCACATCCATTTTTAACAGTGGATTAGAGTGCCTAGTGGAGGGTGATATAGGGTGGATCGATTTGAATGAACCTTAGAGGTAGATCTAGATGGTGAGTCATTACGAGGGATGATATCACACTTGATTTTATCTATGGATAAAGACACCACATAGAGGAGAATTAGGGATGTGTGGATCAAAATTATCTATGAGGAAGACCCAAGAGGTGCACCCCATGGAGTAAAGATGGCACACCTAAGTTTAAAAATGGATAATAATTCCATGTGGAGGGAGATACGGTATTGGTGTATTAGAATGCTTTATGGATGAAAATCATGTAGGTGCATCCCTAGGGGGAAGATGTTACACCTAATTTTACCAATATAACAAAATTACCTATAAAGGACGATATGGTATGTGCATCCCTATAAGAGAATGTGTCACACCCATGTTTACCAAGGGATCAAAATTCCCCATGTAGACAGATATGAGAGGTGTTTCCCTAGGACCGAAGATTCCATTCTTTTATATTATACCATTTTCTAGATTAAACATCAGGGAGTCATTCTACATACCATGTTTAAAATATAGGGATCCAGACCCATGTAATTTTTTCTACAATTTAAGGTCATTTGATGAGACCGATCCATGTAATTTAATATAATGTGGAAAGGAAACCCTTTTTGAAAAAGGAGTCCCAATGATGGGTGATATTGGTCTTACATGTACAAGCTACCCTCTATGGATTGTTTATACTCTATGGTGGGATAGGGTGGCATCCAATTTTTAGGATCAAAATGATGATGTAGAGGATCAATATACAAGAGGGGGTGAATTGTACACTTTAAAAATTATTTTGGAACTTTTAAAGCTTGTTAGAAACCTTTTTATTGTTTAACACAGTTAAACAAGGTAAATTCACAAAACCTCTATGTTTTACAAACTTGATTGATTCCATAAATGTAGTTCCGAAACGAAGATTCCAGAAATGTAGTTCTCGAAATGAAACTTAACAAAAGTTTACAAAACAAAGATTCTACCTTAAATCATATAGAACCTTATTTAATCAGAGTATAAGTCTAAGAAATTATAAGATAGTTATAATTTCCTTAACAACCAAAATACAATGGAAAAAAACGTGAAATGGTACCAGAAAAAAGTATAGAAATCTTTTAACCCAAAGAGTAGGGTATCCAAAAGCCTTGGATAAAGGTACCTTGATTTATAGTTTCAAGAAATTATGTCTTACCCACACCCAGGTAATCGCTCAATCATAAGATCGGTATATGTCTTGTTATCCCCACAATCCCTCGGTTTAGAAGGAAATCAGAACCCCTGTCTTCCAAACCCAGAAGCCCACAATCAGCATAATCCGAATCTGCACAAAGGAAGTCTAAGCAAGTTGTTCACACCCTAAAACGTTGTTCACAATGTCCGCATGAATCACTAAGAGTCGAAAGAGCCTCTCTCTCTAGAAATCACTTCAAAAACATGTAAGAATTCCAATGGTAAGTCATTTTGATCTCATTCAAATGAGCTCCTATTTATAGGCGCATCTTCAAAGGTTGGCTCCCTCCTCCAACGGCCATATTTTTTCTTGAATTTCAGAGGCACTTGTACAAGTGTCACTCAAACAACTGTTAGTTAGTAACTGAATGAACAAAATTTTTTTATAACTCAAACAAGAGTAAGTAAAAAATATGGTTGCCCAACCAAATTCATTTTTCATAGTCTATGGAAAAATAAAAGTTCAGAGTCTAACCAAAACACATATGGTGTCTATGACACATGGATATTCGAATTCTATAATTAGAAGAATTTGGAACATAAATTCTAATGATTTTCAGAGTCTGAATTTCAAGGAAATTTTGAGTCTGAATTCATAAGAATTTAAAGTCTGAATTCATAAGAATTCAGAGTCTGGACTCAATAATTTTGGAGTCTGAATTTAGAGAATTCAGAGGCTGAAATCAGAAAGTTCAGAGTCTAAACTCAGAAAGTTCAGAGTCTGAATTCTTAAGAATTCGGAGTCTGAACTCAGAAAGTTCAGAGTCTGAGTTTAAAGAATTCGGAGTCTGAACTCAGAAAATTTGGAGTCTGAATTTTGAGAATTTGGAGTCTGAATTTGGATCCCGAAAACATAATACTCTATATCTAAGTATTTATAAGATTTCAAGGTTTTAGTTATGAATCTGTTTTTTCTATTTAGAAGGGTAATGAGTTATATTATAATGTGTACAATGAAAACATGTTAAGGATAAATTTCCTTGAGGAAGGAAATTTTTCCTTATTAAGGGAAATCTTAAGGAAAATGAAATTTTCCTAAATATAGGGTGTTTATGATTTTCAAAACATAAAGGAATGGTAGAGTCATAAGGAAACCTTATTGACTCAAAAATCCCTCTAAACATGAAGGAATTGAAAATTCATAAGGAAACCTTATTGACTCAACAATCTCCCTCTTTTTGGAAAGAGCAAACATCCTTTCGAAAAAGAATATAAGGAATTAGAAATTTTATGGTATTGTAAATAAAACATATCTCCCTTAACACATGGGAAATGATGAATAATACTAACTCCCCCTTAGGCTTTGGAAACACTAAGGATCGTATTCTTGATTTCTATATTAATACTTAACATTTTATTTCATATAGAAATCTCCTTGGACTTGAACTCCCCCTTAGATGAACTCCCCCTTAAGGAAATTTCTTCTTTTAATTTGTATTATTTTTTATATCATTTCATTCTCCCCCTTTTTGATTTTAAAAATGATTAAAGGGAATAGAAAAGGAAATGTGGTACCTGAAATATTAGTACTAGACAAACAAAAAAATATAAAGAGAATCCGAATATTTCATTACGATAGAAAAAATTTATACAAGGAAGAAATACAACAAAATATCTGAATTTAGCAAGTTTATCCTTCCTTCTCCTTCGGTGTCAACTTCTTTACTATTGTTTAGAGCTTCATGAGTTCCTTTTGGTCTTCCTATGCATGTTTAAGAAGATGATCCTAATCTCTTATTTTCTTTTCTAAGGCTTTGATTCTTTCTTCCTGAGCCTTAAGAACCTCTGCCTGAGCCTTCAAGGCTTTTTCCTACTTATCAAGTTTCTCTTCTATCTCAATCCTAAGATCACTTTCTCTTTTCCTACTTTGAGAAACTGAATAAAACATCCCATTCAGATCTTTCACTTCTTGAATCCGAGAATTTAGTTCTAGGGTTAGCTTTTTTTCAAAACTATTTGAGAGATCATTGATCTTTACATATTCGGTGTCAAATGCATCCTTGACACTTTCTTGGAACTCATAAAGAATTCTCATGTCTTCTATAGTTTTATTTAACTAGCTGGTCATCTTCTTGCAAGATGTTTTGTGGGCTTCATAGTTTATGAAAAATGTTTTGAAATCTACCTTAAGCATGATGCACTTATCCATCCCCATGGATACTGAATTTGATTTCTGATTTAATGATTTTTGAAGCATCTAGAATCTGGATTCTATACTTGGAAATATTGGGATAGTTCCAACAATCTTCTTCAAGGGCTGGAATACAAAATCATGTCCTATAGATGATGATTCCGAATCAAAAAATTTACTTGGTGGGGATTCTTTTTCTATCTCAGCAGCTTTCCTCTTTGAAGATCCACCAACATATTTCATCATTATCGCAAACTTGGTAGGTTTATCAACAACCACCAATTTTCCTTTATCATTCTTCAGAAAGAGTTCCTCTTGCTCAGGAGATTCATTCTCACTATCATATAGCTATAAAATTTTATCTTCATCTATCTCTTCCTTCTCTTCCCCTGCCTCAGCATCCTCTAGATGAATGAAATCTTTATTGATGCTTTCTTCTTCAGATGGTTTGTCTACTTCATCTTTAGCCTTTTCCTCATCCTTTCCCGGAGTAACAAGATTTGATGATTTAACTTGAGTGGTTCGGAATGATAACTTCTCTGAAGGGATTTCCTTATCATGAAAATACTCAACTTGGATTATCATATCCTTTGTATCACTACTGCCTTCTTATTATTCTTCTTCAACTACTTTTTCTTAAACATCTTTTTCTTGATGTTTTTTTGGAATTGCAATATTTTTTCCCAGAGTCTCTAGTAATTATTCTATATGGAAGGATTCTAGTACTGGAATGTTCTCAGGTGATTTATCTATGGCCTTTAGAAGTGATTGAACTAACTCTGCCTCAGAAAACATCTTCTTTTGTTTCTTTTGTTTCTCTTTCCTATCCAGCACTTCAGCTAACTTTTCTTTGAGAAATTTTACTTCAGTAGGATCCATGACAAACTTAGGCTCCCCTTCATTCATATTTTTCTTCTCTTCCCTCCACTTGGCCACTATCTCATCCAGATAACCTTTTTGTTTCTTTGTCTTCAGTGGTGCAGATTGGGTTTCCTTGGCCATTGGAGTTTTTTCTTTCTCTTCCACTTCCTTAAACTTCCTCTTCTTTCATCCCTTCTTAGAGGTATCAGTTTCCTCCTCTATCTTTAAGATAGCTTCAACTTCTTCCTCGGGCAAGTCATATAATTCTTCATATTCTATGGAAAATCCAACTTTCATTATTCTCATAGTATCGTCACTTAACAACCTTACTTTTCAATTCCTCGACTTAGATCTACAAGATATTTTGAAGGATTCTAGACACCAAACAATCAAATTAGAAAGAATATCTTGATACATGATAATATGAGCCTTCATATTTCCATTCGTTATGTTCTCAATCATAACCAAACTATGCTTAACCAAGTTTATCTTCCTTATGTTTACCAAGAATTCCATGATGTACATCTCACTTTTCTTCAAAGAATCCTTGTCACATTTTCTCGGTATGATGAATCCTTCAACCCACAATTCAAGAATCTAATAATTTGTAGACAAGTGAAGAATCTTTGGAGTCTTTACCTCAGAAATACCAAGACAATCCATTGCTTTTTCCATAATTAAACTTCCTTTAACATCGGGCATCTTATGAGAACAAAACTCAGTTTCCCCTTCATATGAAATACCAACCAATCTTTTATCCTTGGTGTAAGAAAGTGAATAAGTTTTTCTATAATACATGAAAGAAAATTTTCTACTCCCTTCTTCCTTAAAGACCGATTTTGACTCATAGAATTCTATTAAAGAAACTGGGTAAACCAAATCTTGGGATTTTGGTTTTGAAAGGAAAACACTTTCCCATA
The DNA here is from genome assembly GCA_963277665.1 of Viscum album. NCBI lineage: Eukaryota > Viridiplantae > Streptophyta > Magnoliopsida > Santalales > Viscaceae > Viscum > Viscum album. The sequence goes on along the minus strand of OY728126.1, from coordinate 945,327,529 downwards.
CATTAAGCTTTATATTCATGGTAATAATAGAATTATACTTCATGAAAAACATCAGATCCACTAACCCTTATCTACAAACTTTCTATTCAGAGATTGTCTTAACAGTTGAAATATATTTCTAAGAGGAGACTTCAGCAGACATTCCAAAGTGAGAAAGATTTGAGAAGTTCAGAATAAGATTAAGTAGGAGGGAAAAGCATTAGTATGCACAAGCTTAAGTTTCTATGTGGGACAACCATCGAGGGGTCCTTTATATAATAGATTGAGGTGAATTTTCAGCTTCTATAGTCAATCCAACGATTGAAAAACATTCTTATCAAATCTGGCGGTTGTGATGATAGCCGAAAGGAAATTTTGATAGAATCCAATCTCTTGAGGTTTTTTAATTAAAAAATTCAGATTAAAGGGAAAATTGAATACGAAAATTTGAAAATATGAACAAGTAAATGATGATTAAAAAAATAAAAGAAAGGAAACATACCTTTTGTATTTCTAGGAATATTATTTTTAATGAGGAAAATTCTTCTTATAGAGCTTTAGATTCCGAAAATTTTGATTACGAAAACTTTTACTAAAAAAATAATTATTATGAGAAAACGTTATGAAACATTTAAGTATGAAAATTTTTATTACGAAAGTCAAAGTACAAAAATTTTCATTACAAAAGTCTAAGTATGAAAATCTTTATTATGAAAGTCTAAGTACGAAAATCTTCATTAAAAACATTTTAAGTATGAAAATTTTCATTATGAAAGTCTAATTACGAAAATATTCATTACAAAAATTTTATGACTTTGAAAAATTTTAAACTACGAAAAATTTGAGACTACGAAAAATGTTAAACTATGAAAAATTTTAGACTACGAAAAAAAATTTGACTATGAAAAATTTTAGAATCTAAAAAACAAATGCACTCCCCATATGAGAAGGAGTTATTTATTGTATGGAGATTGGTTTCAATAGGAATTAAACATGGAGGATTACCTTATAGTTATCATTCTTAACTTCTGTTTGATTTATTCAAATCTATTAGAGGGTAAACATTTTGGGAAAATATCAGCAAGTTGATCTTGTGTTCCGATAAATTGAAGAATGAGATCTCCTTTTGTCATGATAATCTTTTCAAAGAAGTTTTTGTTACCAGTCATATGTCGGGAACATCCACTATCCATATACCATGTATTGTTGTTGGTACTTTCTTTATTTTCCAAAAAAATAAGAGAGTTATATTTTCAGAATCCAGACATTCTTGGATCTAGAATTGTTAGATAATAAAATTTTGGGTATCCATATTTTTTTAGAAAAATAAGCTTTATGAAACCCAAAGGATTGAATAATATTTAAAGAACAATTCTTCCTCCAATTTTCACCACTTTGACATTTAGTACAAAAAGGGGATCTAGGAGGAACAAAATAATTGTTTCTAAAACAGGTTTTTTAGGAGAATAACATAATCCTAGATTATTACCATGAGGTCGTATCTGATAATACATCTTGTTAAGATTTTATTTACCAGAAGTAAAATTTGAAAGAATTTTCTTCAACGTAAATATTTAAGACTTTAGTCTAAGGACTAATTTCCTATCCTCTGGAATAATAGACATAGAGTTAAGTTTATCATTCAAAAACATCTTTTTCTAAAAATAGGTTTTTATGATCCTTAGAAAGATTATCCTTATCCAAATTTTCTTCAACAGGTTTCTTAGAAAATATTTCTAAAACATCATTTTTTTTATCAAGATCTTTGGTAAGATCTAAAATTTATTTTGTTAAAATAAATTCTCTACAATTTTATTTTTCGAGTTTCATAGAAACTTTACAATTTCTTATTTATAGAAACTTAGGATACCTTGAAACTTCCTCATAGGAATGAAAAATCATTATCATTATCAGATGAAGAAGATTATTTATCTGAAGAAAAATATTTATCTAGAAATTTTTCACTCAAATACATATTGGTTAAGGATTCAGCAGTTTATACATTATCCAAAAAACATTGATTTTGAAATTGATTTTGGGATATTAAACCAATATTATTTTTCTCAGAAGATTCATAATCTGAAGAATCATTAGAAGAATCTCCACCACTGGCACTCCAAGTTTAATTAGTTATTAGTACATCCTTATGTTTTGATCAATATAACTTCTTCTGGTTTCTCTCAGAATTCTTGTCCTTCTTGTCTTTTTTCTTAAGTAAGGGGCAATCAGGTCTGATATGACCAGTTCTTCTACATTCAAAGAATGTTACTTCTCCATCTTTATTTTATTTTCCATCATTATTTTTATATCTACATTTAAATTTCTTCTTCCCAACTATCTTGTTAATCCTTCAAGCAATATTAGCTAGTTCATTCTCAGAATGTTCACTTTTACTAGATTCAGATTGAACGACAAACTTCTTGGATTTTTATCTTGTAACCCTCTCAAGAGTCTTGGATTTCACATGTTTTAATGTAGTATTAAAATCTCTAGCCCCATTCTCATTCTTCTTCTTATAATTATCTGCATCTCTATTTATTCTAGTCTCGTGTTGAAGAATAGTTCCAAAAAGTTCATCAAGAGTAATCTGTGAGACTTTTCTATTCTCATCAATTATTTTTCTCTGAGATTCTCACTCATTTGGCCTGATGTCTATAATATTTTCTACAAGTTACTCATCATCCAAACCTTTTTCACCCATTGATTGTAAGTTGTTGAAAATAGTCATAAATCTCTGTTATGCTTTACATATAGGTTCGTCATAAGGAAAGAAAAAACCATGGTACTCATCTCTAAGAATAGCTCTTCTGGTTTCAATAACATTGGAAGTACCAAAATGTGTAACTTCATGTTTCTTCCAAATACAATTTGCAGCTTCACGTGAAGAAATCTGGCTATATATATTCCTATTCATGGAACACAAAAAAGTATTGTGTACCTAATAGTTAAGTTGATATTCTGACTTCTCTTGATTTGTAAAATTTCTGACTTATCAGGAGTCTTGTAATCTCTAGTAATAATTACAAAGTTTTCCACTTCAGTGTTAATGAAAAAAGTCTTCATATGATCTCTCTGATATTTGTAATCATTCCCATAAAAATAGGTGGTCTATTAGGATTAAGATTTCAATTGATTTGACATTCATTCCTTCCATCTTTAATAAAATGTCTCCATAAAAACTTGTCAGTAATAAAAGTTTGTAAACAAGGATAAGAATATCCTAAGAAAGTAAAATATAGAGAAATGAAAAACTTGATCAAGAAAAATTATATGTGAATATAATTATTTCAGAGACCTCCTGTGATACCAATTTTAGGATCAAAATGATGATGTAGATACTCCATATACAAGAGGTGGTTGAATTGTATACTTTAAAAATTATTTGGGAAATTTTGAAGTTGGTTAGAAACATTTCAATTGTTTAACATAGTTAAACAAGGTAAATTCACAAAACCTATAACTTCTACAAAATTTCTTGATTCAGGAAATGTAGTTTTGAAAAGGAGATTCTGAAAATGTAGTTCTGGAAATGACACTTAACAAAAGTTTACAAAATGAAGATTCTACCTTAAAGCGTATAAAACCTTATTTAATCAGAGTATAAGTATAAGAAAGTATAAGATAGTTATAATTTCCTTAACAACCAATATACAGTGGAAATCAAACTTGAAACAGCACAAGAAACAAGTATAGAAATATTTTAACCCAAAGATGAGGGTATTCAACAACCTTGGATAAAGGTGCCTTGATTTATACTTCCAAAAAAGTTTGTCTTACCCACACCCAGGTAAGACCTCAATCCGAAGATCGGTATCTGCCTTTCTATCCCCACAAACCCTCAGTTTAGAAGGAAATCAGGATCTCTTTCTTCCAAACCCGGAATCCCATGATCAGCACGATTAGAATCTACACAAAGCAAGTCTGAACAAGTTTTTCACACCTGAACAAGTTATTCACAACATCTACATGAATCATTGAGAGTTTAAAGAGCCTATCTCTCTAGAAATAACTTCAACATCATGTATGTTTTCCAGTGGTAAGTCATTTTGAGCTCGTTCAAATGAGCTCATATTTATAGGCGCATCTTCAATTGTCGGCTCCCCCCTCTAATGGTCATATTTTTCCTTAAATTTCGTAGTGACCTATACACGTGTCACTCAAACAACAGTTAGTTAGTAACTGAATGCATGACATCATTTTATAACTCAAATACAAGTAAGTAAAAAATATGATTTCTCAACCAAATTAATTTTTCGATGTCTAAGGAAAAATAATAGTTTGGAGTCTAACCAAAACACATTTGGTGTCTATAATACATGGGTATTCAGATTCTGTCTTAAGAAGAATTGGAAACCTGAATTCTATAGATTTCCAGAGTCTGAATTTTAAGGAAATTCTGAGTCTAAATTCATAAGAATTCAGAGTCTGAATTTATAAGAATTAGGAGTCTAGAATCAGAAATTTTGGAGTCTGAATTCAGATAATTTGGAGTCTGAACTCAGAAAGTTCAGAGTCTGAATTCATAAGAATTCGGAGTCTGAACTCATAATGTTTTGATTCTCAATTCAGAGAATTCATAATATAAACTCAGAAAGTTTAGAGTCTGAATTCAGAGAATTCGAAGTCTAAATTTGGATCCTGAAAATAGAATACATTATATCTAATTATTTATAAGATTTTATGTTTTTGTTACGACACCAATTTTTTTATTTAGAAGGAAAATGAGTAAGATTATAATGTGGACAATGAAAACATGGTAAGGATAAATTTCATTAAGGAAGTAAATTTTTTCCTTCTTAAGGGAAATCTTTAGGAAAATGAAATTTTCCTAAAGATAGGGTGTTTGTGATTTTCAAAACATTAAGGAATGGTAGGGTCATAAGGAATCCTTATTGACTCCACAATCTCCCCAAACATGAAGAAATAGAAAATTCATAATGAAACCTTATTGACTCAACACAATTATGATAATAAATGGAGAATCTTGTGTTTATTACCTAGTTGAAGGCATGTTTCACATCATGTGTTGAGGATTCTCTTGTGCAGTTTAACATCATACAATATGGATGTAGAAATAGGTAATTTTACATCATGATGACTGAACGTTGAAGGGAACACACATTGAGGTGGATAATTCCATAGATAATAGAATATTGGACATAGGGTATAAGGCCCCAGACTTATACATTATATAATATTGAGTTTTGTCAAGAATTCACATTGATGATCTTTTCAGGTTTAGTGTTTTAGAGAATTAGTTCATAACTTTTACATTACATATAAAAAATTACAATGTAGAAACTTATATTATATACAATTTTTTCACAATAATAAAATTCTTTAAATAAAATAAGATTTATTTTCTTGAATTAAATATTCTTGAATACTCCCATTCTCTTACCCTTCCTTATACCCTATGAAAAAAATTTCAAAAACCAGAGATGAGCATAAAAAGATCAGTAAGGGTTATAAAATAAAGAATGAAAACATTATTCCATCAATACATAAAAATCAATGAAACCATAAATTTCAATCATAAAACATAATCTCTTTATCATACCTAATGAAATCATAAGATTTATGAATATCACATAGAAATCATAAATCATAAATGTAACTTGTGGTATCTATATAATACTTATATTGTAGCTTTCATAGGTATATATGGAGTTATTTTTGGAATACCCATCACAGTATATTTCCTAAATCTCTTAGTATAAATTTTAATGTTTACCTCTATCACATTACCCAATGCATTGGAGAGCTATCTCGGGCTCACCCTCTCTAGGTTTATCACGGAACCACACATATTTGTTTTATCACATAACCAACCATTAAATTTCCAAGTACCATTACATAATCATCACACATAAAATATTTATATTATAAACATTTCACTCATCAATCACAGGAAATCAATTCAAGATATTGAAATATTCAATCCATTTCTAAAACCATTTAAAACATTTAATAAAGGGATTTTTGAATCAAAGTGTCCCACACCACTTTGAATGTTTTAATGAAAATAACATTTTAAAACATTAATATCCGTGTAAATAAATCCTTAAACCATTTTGAAAACATAGACATTAATGATGATGATTTAAAAGAATAAATCTTTAAAACATTTAAAACAATATTTTACTTAAGGAGTCCCTTACCACTTGAGGAAATACATTAATAAAAATAATTACAAAATAGAATTAAAAAATATATATATCAGGAGAACAAATAGATTCATGATATAATATGTCAATGGAAAGTATATACACCATAAAATAGAATTGGTGCATAACAACAAATAAGTCTCAATGGAATGTAAATTGAGATGAAATATCTTAAAAAGATCGTATCCTTATATTAAGGGTAAATGAACGACATAATTATGTGTAGAAAATATAAATACACTAAATATAAGTGGGTATTTAGTGTAAAAAAATCAGAGGCCATTAATAAATATTCTTGAAAAGTCAAAACCAATGGCATGAATATTTATCTCAACAAAATGATATTGAGTTGAGATTTCACTTACAAAGTTCATATAATTGACATAACAAATTATCAATGGAGTTATTTTGTGCTATAAAAGTATATCCACACAAAGGGAAGTGGAAATTACAACATAAATAAATAAATAGTTATTTCACACATAATCTTTTCATAATATAATCAATGAATTATGCTTAAAACCCAAAGAGGGGAAATTGTGTTTAGAAATTCCTGGACAAAAATTCAGCAACCTAACTATGTCACAAAAAAATTTAGAAAATGTGTTGATGAGAGAGATAAGGTTATCTCATCACATGGAAATAGAATTTACAATAATAAGGATATAAAATATCATATACCAACATAATATAATGTAAATTAAAATTAAAAACATAATATAATTCTTTGACTAAGAGAGGAGAGTGAAAGGTTCCCTTACCTTGAGTCTAACTTATCATGTATGTTCCTTGCTATTACTGAATCATTAACCTAAGTTAATTTATACTTTCATTAGAACCTTTTTTTATTTTATGATTCCTTTTATATGACTTATGACATTTCTATAATAAAAATATAATTATTCAAGTTTATATCGATTGTTTTCTTGATGTTCGGTACTTGGGTCTAAAATGAACTTGTTATAATTACAAATTGTCTATTGGTCAAAATTCCATTATCTCAAAAATTTTATTCATAAATTAAATATCATATATATCTAGTATATATGTATTTATATATAGTATATATGTATTTATAATAGTCCATAACATTTGGTTATAAGAAATGAAATACATCATTCATGGAGACGGTAAGTCGTACGTACGCATGAACACTACTTTAATTAATTTTTCATATTTAAAGGAATGAAAAAATGATACATAGGTATATTATAATTCCAGTTTTATATATATGTTATATATTTTAAATAAGTTCATTAAGTCCATCCTTTATACATTTCATTTATAGCATGATCGAGTAATATCACTTTGAGGGGCCGGTAGTCTGCACTTCCTCAAATGAAATTATCATATTTATGCGTTATGGAAATCATAAATGTATGTTTTAAATGAAAAATATAGATAATATAGAAAATATAAATATAATTTATATCACATATAAAAACAGTTACATTATAATAGAAACCATAAGAGGCGGTAGGAGAAAATTGAGCAATCATCATTTCGTGAGGCAGTAGTTCATCGTCTACAGAAATAGAATGTTCTAAATCAATTAGATGGAGGGGTGTGTGAGTTTAGTTATATTAATTGGAATAAAAATATAATAGTATATTGAAAATACTAGTTTTGTTATAAAATAATTGAATAAACTGAGTTTAGGGGTTCAGAGAAATGAAAATAAATGAAAAAAACCTAAGAGAATACATTACCTCAAATCAGGTAAATCTTTTCGATTTAAGCTAAAAAACATTATTGAATTGCCTTATTACCATGGTAAGGCTTCTAAGAGGAAGATAGGGATTTTGGGAGATTATTTGAGTCGATTTTGGACTATAGAGGGGCTTGAGAGGTGTGAATAAATGTTAGAGGTGGTGGACTTTTATTAGAGGGAGGAGGGGTAATTTAGGAAAAATTAAAATATTATTTTATTATAAAATGAATTTCGATTTTAAAAAGGCCCAAAACTCATTTAATTATAATATAATATGATTATTTTTCTAAATCCTCTCAACCAATAGTTTTTAGACACGTTTTGGTCTTACATTTTACCTTGTAATTTAGCATTAACCCTTTGTTAACTTATTTTCCTCTTACCATGTCTTCTTTATATTCATACTATATGGTTAATATAGTTATTATAAAATTTTAATCGATCCTCAAGTGGTTTATTAATGAAATTTTTAATGTTATATATGTCATTTGGCCAAATCTTATTTTTTTATGACTATTATATCATTTAATAAAATAGTATTTGTTTTAATAACTCATTTATGTCAATTTATATACAATTCATATCATGACTTTTAAAAAATCCACAAAAACATGATTATTTTGAAACAACTACATTATGTCAAATATAACAAGTCATACTTATCGATAAAATTCGTGGATGGCATAAAATGTTTGAAAATAAATTTATTTTAAACTTTATAATCTCAATTATTTAAAACATTCATTAATAATGTAATCACTACATCATCATTGCATCATAAATAAAACTTTTTTACTTCATTTATAAAAATATTAAATAAAATACAATGATGTATAAAATCCTTTTAAATTTCTAATTAAAATTTATAGTTGAATAAATAACTTATATAACCCCATATAATTTTTTTTAATAAATTTTATATGTTTATGTTATATTTTCAGTAACATTAAATTAAAAATAATTAAATGTCATTTTCACATACAAGTGGCTCCATGGGGTCCTAAAATTACCCAAGGATTCCCATGTTCGTAAATATCTCATATGATATGATCAGGACATGTGTTATGGTAGTTTAAAATTATTATATTATTTTTTTTACCATTATTTTCTAGATTTACCCTTTAACCATGGTAAATAAAATATTTACTGAAGTTTCTATTCATATTATCTATAAATAAATTTTACCTATTTAAAAAAAAATTACCTACGGATTCAAATATGAAATCCATTTTTCAAAATTACAAACAGAGAAGTTTCATTTATTAATTTAAAATTAATTTATATTTTCAAAACCAAAGAGCGTGTTTTTAAGAAGAAAAAACTACCAAAATATTGTCATGTTTTTAGGTCCAATTTAAAGTGAAATTATTTAAAATGACCAACATTGAATTAAATGATAAAAATAAAATCCAATTGCACTTTGAAACCAACTAAAATTAAAATCTAACAATATAAATAACTTAGATTAAAAGGCAGTTTTGAATTAAAATGCATTATTTTTCACTATTTATTAAAAAATGAACATTATTAAGAAAATTACCAAAATTTAATCCAAAATACATTTGGATGTCCCTATTCTAAATAATAATTTAATTTTTTCATACAAAACTTATTAAAGTGAAAAAACTAGAATTAAAAAGGGTTCTCTATTAAAAGGTGGTAAATCAATATTTTATAGAATATTAAAGTATATCATGCTTAAAATTGAATTCATTCTTATTTTGAGCCTCTAAATTTTATTTTATAAATTTAAAAACATTTAACAAACATACGTAATCATAATTTATATAGTAATGTTCATTCCCGACAATACAATTTCTATGTGTTAACTACCATTTAAAATAATAATATTATTATTTTATATTTCAGTATAACTCAAAGTTGTGTGCAATGTATGATTCCCAAGAAACCCATTGTTTCATTTTGATTATCATATCCGACAAAGTGTTGTATTTAACATAAAATTAATATATTATTCATAAATATTAATAGAAATGAAAAAAGTATTATTATATAAATATCAGGGCCATTACATCCTTCCCCCCTTTTGGAAATTGCATCCTCACAATTTTAAAATTGGGCTTGAAAACTTCATTGAAAGTACCACATAGAAAAAGATTCAATAAAACTATCACTTTAAAAGAATGAAAAAGAAGTACCAAATTCACATGAGTTAACCCATATTAGGGTTCCATGTAGAAAAAAATTGATATGGAGGAGAAAAAAACCATCAACTTCTGATGGAGAGTGATAGAAAACATGATCAGGAGAAAGGAAAGTACCAGAAAACCATAAACATGGGATAGGTTAAATGGTCTTTGATTACCCTGTAGGAAGATTAAATGAAAAACGTTTTTTTATGTTCAATTTTATAATTTTGATGAAATTTATTTATGAGTTTGACTAAGAACATAAGAAGATATACTTAATTTTCAAGTACAGTTTCATCCTTTAATAAATTTATAGCACAAAATCACATTTTCTACAAATGATGAGTATTCAAGATGACATAGTCAATCCTGAATTGCTAGAATCACGTTCTTGTGAATCACATAATCTACAAAATACTAACAATATATTTCCATTTTCTTTAGACATTAACCATACCCAAAATGGTTAGTACAAGATCAGATGATCCCCAAAAGGTATAATCATTTATAGAAAGAAATACTACTCTAATATCAAAAATTAAAAAAACAATACCCAAAGTTCAACAAATACCATTCAATAAATAATTGTCCTTAAAATTCATCAAAATAATACAAACTATGTAAGAAACCAAAAATTTAGAAGGATTTGTTCACATAGTCTTCCAAGATAAATCATAACATTTATCTCCAAATAACATGGACCAATCTTAAAGTCAAATACCTAAAAGTAGTTAACCTATTCAAATAATCTCTATAATGGGTTAATCATTTCAAAAAATAAACCAAATCACTATAAGTCCATAATAAAAACATATATTCATCCAAAAAAAATTCACCATTACTCCTAAAATAAAATCCCATAGTATTCTATTTTCCTTAGTCATGTAGTGTTCCCAAAAGAGATAACGTCTTCCAAAATAACATTTATCAATTAACCACCAAATAATTTTCCTATAATAAAGATATCCATTTTATAAATCATATGTTCCCAAAATCAACATATTCTTGATCCATAAAATCATTTAACTAAAAAGTTTACATAGTCTAGTGGTATGTGATAAATACCAGTTGCACTTTGGTTGTGGGTTTGATTCCCACAACATTGTCCTACATTATGGGTTGTCACATGGTCTTCATGTTGTCCTTTTACAAAAACAATATAATATTATAACATTCCAAAACAACATAAATTCCTACAAAATAACCATAACATATTTTAGCCACAAATTTCATCTCATCCATCTAATTTTCATCCCAAAAAAGTAATAACTTGTAATTTCCTCAAATTCAAGAATCATATAAACCCAAATGGTTCTTTAAAAATATATCCACGAAATAAAAGATAATTATTCCTTAAATATAATTTTCACATAAAAAACTGCAGGGTTTCACATACAAGAGAAAAGTATTCCTATGTAATCCCATCAACAAAGAGCATTAATGATTTTAAACATTTCATCACCCATATATCTAACATAAATCTCGAATTTCTAAAATATATACTTCTTAATCATCCATAATTCTCCATGATCCCTTGACAATTTTTTGTCAAATTATTCTGTAATATTTCATTTTTACAAAAAACCCATGAATCATATCCTAAGATTCAATAATATCAAAACATCAACTAATAAATAATCCACACCTTTAATAGGTCATTTCCAACTTCTTCATCCTCAATTGGAATCAAATTGGGCATTGGTAAATATGTATTTGTACAGAATTTTTGATCCCATTCCTGGATCTTCTTTGTAGGACATATATTTGTTTCATGACCATGTACACCACATATAAAAAATCAATCCCTTAGAAATAACTTCTTTCATTTCCTGGAGTCAACTGAATACTTCCTTTTCCTATGGTAGGTTATTTATTTATGACCTTTGTTACCACATCTTTAACATCTTCTCGTCCCATTGAATCATTTTCCTAGGTTTTTCTTTCAACATCCTTGACACATAAGTTTTTTAATATACTTACCTTTACTATTATCACATGAACTTCCATATGGATTCGTTTATCTCGTATATAATTCCTTAGAAAAATCCATATGGTTCAAGTGGTCAATCATGAAACCAGATAGTTTGTTATGAATAACCACAAGAGTTCTCACTGTAGCTCCCATTTCATATGGTTTCTCACTAATAAAACCATCATAGTTTTCTTCACATCCATTGTTACATTGGTGACTAGTTGATCCAACCGTTTAAACAAACCAAAAAGGTCCACATTATTATATCATAAAAATCATCATATAATATCTTATTAGGTGGGTAAACACTATGATATACTTATTCATGTTATTTTAAACTCATTCAATACATCTAAATTAATTATGACTCTTTATAATATGCTAACCATTATGGTTATGTCACTTATGATTAAATAACACCCTAAACTCTAAAGATATCTAAACCGACCTCTAATACCAACTATAAGTCCCCATCCTTAGACATTACATAATCTTCAGTTAAGTCAATAATTAACATTGTGGGTCTTTTTAGGTTTAGAGTTATAGATAATTACACTGTAACTATTACATTACATCTCAAAAATTGAAAATTAGACACTTCTACTCTATCCAAAATCTTTCAAAATAATAAATCTCCATAAATAAAACAAGTATTCTTTTCTTGATATAAATATTATTGAATACTTCCCTTCTCTTAAACATTCTTATACCCTATGAAAAACATTTTAAAAATTTGGTATGAGCATAAAAATATTGTTAAGGGTTATAAAATAAGGAAAGAAAGAATTATTCCATCAATGCATACAAATCAATAAAACCATTCTTTTCAATCATAAAACATAATATTTTTAACAAATCTCATGAAATCATAAGATTTATGTCTAACACATATAAATTATAATTCATAAAGGTAACTTTTGGAATCTATATCATACTTAAATTGTAGCTTTTATAGCTACATAGGGAGTTACGTTTGGGATACCCATTACAGTATATTCCTTAAATCAATTAGGATAAATGCTAACGTTTACCTCAATCATGTTACCCAATGCATTCGAGAGCTATCTTGGGCTCACCCGCCCTAGGATTTTCATGGATCCCCCAATATTTGGTTTATCACGTATCCACTCGTCAAATTTCCTAGTAAAGTTACATAATCATAACACATAAAATATTGAAATTATCAACATTTCACTCATCAATCAAAATAAATCAATTTAATATATTTATATATTCAATTAATTTCCAAAACCATTTAAAACATTTAATAATTATATTTTTTAATCAAAGTGTTCCATACCACTTTGAAGATTTTAAAGGAAATAACATTTTAAAACATTAATTTCCATATAAATTAATCCTAAAACCATTTTGAAAAAATGGACATTAATCAGAATGATTTAGTATAATAAATCTTTAAAACATTTAAAAAAATGTTTTAGTTAAATAGTCCCTTAACACTTAAGAAAATACTTGAATAAAAAGAATTATAGAACAACATTAAAAAAAACTTATAATATCATAAGAATGAGGAAATTCATGATATAATATGTCAAAAGGAAGTATATACACCATAAAATAGAATTGGTTCATAACAAAAAATAGGTCTCAATATAATTTAAATTTAGACGAAATCCCTTACAAAGATCGTATCCTTATATTAAGGATAAATCAATGACATAATTATCTGTAAAAAATATAAATACACAAAATATAAGTGGATATTTTTTTTAAAAACAATCAGATTTCATTCACACATATTCTTGGAAAAAAACCAATTACATGGATCTTTAACTCAACAAAATGTTATTGAGTTGATATTTCACTAGCAATGTTCATATAATTGACTAATTGACATAACAGTTAATCAATGGGGTGATTATGTGTTTCAAAAGTATATTTGCATAAAGGGAATATGAAATTACAACATAAATAAATATTTATTTATTCCACACATAATCTTGGCATAATATAATCAACAAAGTATTCATAAAACCCAAAGAGTGGAAATTGAGTTTAGAAATTCTCTTATGAAAATTTGGCAACCTAATGACGTCACTTAAAAATTCAGAAAATGAGTTGATGAGAGAGAAAATGTTATCTCATCACATGTACAAAAAATTTAATACAATAATGATATATAATATCATATCCCAACATAATAAAATTGATATTAAAATACATAATATAAAATAAGTCTTTAACTAAAAGAGGAGCATTAAAGTTTCCCTTACCTTGAGTCTGACTCGTCGCGTATGTTCTTTGTTCTTCCTCAATAAAAAAATTAAGTTAATTTATACTTGATTCAAAAAAAAATTTAAAGTTTATTATTCTTTTTATATCATTTATTACCTTTCTATAACAATCATATAATTATTCAAGTTCATATCGGTCATTTTTTCGTTGTTCGGTACTTGAGTCAAAAATGAACTTGTTATAATTACAAATTGTCCAAGTGGTCATGATTCCATTATCTCTGGAATTGTATTAAAAATTTAAATATAATATATATCCATTTTATATGTATTTTTATCCAGTATATATTAATTTATAATAGTCTATAACATTCGGATATAAGAAATGAAATACACCGTTCGTGGAGACAGTAAGTCGAACGAACGCCTGAACACTACTTTTTTTCTTTTTCATATTTAAAAAACTGAAAACTAAATGATACATAGGTATAATATAATTAAAGTATAATATATATGTTAAATATGTTACATATGTTCATTAATTACATCCTTTATACATTCCATGTATAGCCTGAATGAGTCATATCACTTTGAGGGAGCGGTAGTCCGCACTTCCTCAAATGAAATTATTGTATTCACGCGTTATGGAAAGCATTATGGTATGATGTAAATAAAAAATAAAGAGTAATATAGACAATATAAATATAATATATATCATATATAAATACATCTCCATCATAATGGCCACCATGAGAGGTGGTAGGAGATAATTGAACAATCATCGATTAGTGAGGCAGTAGTTCTTCGTCCACAGAAACAGTATGTTCTAAATCCATTAGATGGTGGTGTGTGTTAGTTTATTTTGAATAAATAGAATAAAAACATCCTAGTATATTTAAGATACCTATTTTTTGATAATATAACTGAATAAATATAGTTTAGTGGTTTGGAGAAGGGAAAATAAATGAATGAATCTTGAGAGAATACATTAACTCAAATCGGTTAACTCCTTTTTATTTAAGCTAAAAGGCCATCTTGGATTGCCTTATTCCCAAGGTAATGATTATAAGAGTAATATAAGGATGTTTATATATTATTTTTTTTATTGGTTGGATGATCCAAGGGGGATTGAGAGGTGTGAGTAAGGGTTAGAGGTGGTGGACTTTTGTAAGAGGGAGGATGGGTACTCTAGGAAAGTTTGAAAGATTGTTTTATTATAAACTAAATTTCGATTTTCAAAAAGACAAAAATTCATTTTATACAAAGATAATATGTGGATTGTTTGAAAAAATATAATACAACAGTTTTTAGATAGTTTTTTTTTCAAATTTACCCTTATCATTATCTTTAACTCTTAGTTATCTTATTTGACTCTTACCATGTCTTATTGTATATTCATACTATATGATTAATATAGTTAATATAAAATTCAAATAGAACCACAAGGGGTTAATTAATGGAATTATAAACATAATATAATACATTTGGACAAATATTAGATTTTTAGGACTACTATATCATTTAATAAAATTGTATTTGTTTTAAAATCTCATTTAGGTCAATTTATATAGTATTCATATCATGAATTTTCAAAAAATACCTTACAACTTGATTCATTCGAAATTCTTTCATTAAATAAAATATATAAATTCATACATATAATTATAATTTTTTTATGGAATAAAGACTTTCAAAATAAATTTAATTTAATTTTTATAATATCATTTATTTAAAACATTCATTTACAAGGTAATCACTACATCAATATTGTGCCATAAATAAATTTATTTATTTAATGTCTGAAAATTTCAAATAAAATTCCATAATATAGGAAATATTATTATATTTATATTGAATATTTATAGCCTAATTTATCACTGATATAACCCCATTTAAAAAAATAGTGAAAGATATATGCTTATGTTAAATTTTTCTTATCTTTAAATTAAAAATAATTAAATGTCATTTTCACAAACAAGTAGCTCCATGGGGTTCTAAAATCGAACCAAGTATGCTCATGGATGGAAATATCTCATAAAATAGGATTAAGACACATTTTTTGTTAATTTAATATTATTATAATATTATTTCGTTCACTTAGTTATCAAATTTACCCATTTACCATGGTAAATAAATATTTACTAAAGTAACTATTCATAATGTCTAAAAATAAAATTTACCTATTTAAACAATTTTTACCTACTGATTCCAAATATGTAATCCATTTTTTAAAATTCAGAACACATATGTGACATAAATTAATTTAAAATTAATTAATGTGGTCAAAAACAAAAGGCGTATTTTTTAGAAGTAAAAACTATCAAAAGATTGACTTCTGTTTAAGTCCAATTTCAAAGTGGAATTATTTAAAATGACCAAAATTGGATTAAATTATAAAAATATAATCCAATTATATTTTAAACCCAATTGAAAGTAAAGTATAACTATATAAATAAATAATATTAAAAGTCATTTTGAATTAAAATGTAGTATTTTTCACTATTCATTAAAAAAATGAACATTATCAGAAAAATACCAAAATTTCATCCAAAGAAAATATTGATGTCCCACTTATAAATAATAATTTAACTTTTTAAAATATAATATAAAAAAGATACAAAAAATAGATTTAAAAAGGTTCTCCATCAAATGGATGTAAATCGACCTTTTAAAGAATATTAAAGTATTTCATGATTAAAATTGGATTTATTATTATTTTAAGCCTCTAAAATTTATTGGATAAATGTAAAAACATTTAACAAACATGTGTAATAATAATGTACATAGTTATGTTCATTCCTGGAAATAAAATGGCTATGATTTAACAACCATTTATAATAATAATATCTTTATTTTATTTTTTGATATAACTCAAAGTTTTGTGAAACGTAAGATTTCAATGAAACCAATTATTGCATGTAGAGTATTATATCAGACAAAGAGTACTATTTAACATAAAATTAATATCTTATTCATAAATATTAATAGAAATGAAAAAATATTATTATATAAATATTTGGGTTGTTATAGAGGGACCCTCAACCAACATTGGTTCATAGATTCCCTCAAATATAAAAATCCAAGGGCTTAGGTGAACCCCAATCATTCACCTCTAGTATGGACATTAAATTGGAACTACAATAGGGGAGTGTTTAATTCAGAGGAAGACATTAAGATCCATATGAAAAGAAGAAATGGACCTTATGTTTCCTATTTTGAAACAAAACATATATTATGGGGTCTCATGAATCACTTGAAGTGAATATTGTGGACACAAGACTGTGTGGGACTAGTCATGTTGGGATATAATGTGTGTTGGAACCGGTCTTGTATTGGTATGGGGTCCCTACGCACTCGACCACAATGAAGGGGGTTAGGTTAAGGAAACTACAATGTATAAGCCTAGAAGAGAGTCTTATCAAAGATTTAATATTTATAAATTGGTTATTTGTGATGATATTTATCCTTGAAGAGGTAATGGGTTTCATGATGTGGTTTTCTTGATGAAACAGGGTGCCCTTGTCTCAGTGTGATTTCTTGATTCCCAGGGGAAGAGCTTCATGAAGTCTGAATGATTCATGAAGACTCAAGTGCCTTAGGGGGGCTTATAATTCCGTGAAGGGCATGTAACATTGTGAAATGAATCTCCAATTTTTTTTAGGCTTAAAAAAACACCATAGAGGTGGTTTTATGAAGCTTGTATACCTTGGTTGGTCAATTATGGATTTCACTCATGAAGCATGGGTTGTTCATGAACATATTGTGTTTATAAAAAGCTAAAAGGTTGTGTTTCCCCTTAAATGTTGGAAATATGGGGTATTTATAGAAATTTGGGTTTCTATTTAATTTTAGTATTTGGTGAAGCCTTATTCTCTTCGTAAGTGGGAGAGCATTGTGAGTATGAATGTTGCAGCATAGAAATTACCATCAAAACATCAAGTAGTCCTAAGGATCTTTGTGAACCAGCCTTTATGTTGCAAGGAAGTTACCATTAGTCCATTACATACTCATGAATGAGATATATGTCTTGGAGTCATCTAAATCCTTGATTATTAATGAAGGAAATCAGCTTCATTAAATAGTCATTTTGATGGATTCTTTAGGCCTTTTGGGCCATTTTGTCTCAAATTTTCTTCAAATCGACCATGATTTCTACAACCTATCCAATGGAATGAAGCATAAATTGTAAAAAAATTATTCTACATTTAGAAATTTAATATTATATAAAGGATTTCATTTTTTATATAACCATTTCACAATTTTATTACGGTGAATTTTTGGGAATTCTTTAAAAATGACGAAATTTGGGTGAATGGTGTAAACAATAAGTTCTAATGAAAATTATATTTTCCATTCTAGTATTTTGAAATCCCCATTTCTATTTTTATTTGTTTTATATTTTAATTAGTTTCTTTTTGTTAAAATTAGTTCAATTTATACCTTTTGGATCAATAATATAGTAAATCCTAGTATGAAAATATATTTAGACATAAAAATTAATTTTTATAAAAAAAATTTCATTGTGGGAATATTTTAAAATTAATATATTCCACTTAAATAAATTAAATGTTTAAAAATGTATTACATATTTAAAAACATAATAATTAATACTATTAAATAATTTAATATTAATTTTTTCATAATGAATAGTAACAAAAGTAAAAATTTATCATCATGGTAAAAGGGTAAATTCAGATAATTAACATTAAAACTAATCTGAACAAGATTTAAACCCAACCTAAAACTTTACCAAAACATATTTTATCAGTATAGTTCATCTATAGTTGTATAATTTTCTAATTTATGTCACTCCCTAAATTTTAACCTTCATGTATATGTTCAAAAATCAATAAAAATAAGCGGTGAATGAATATTAAATTTTATTTTTAGAATAATGGAATCATTTTCATTATGGTGATTTATTTATGATTTTTGTTGATTAATTAATTACCTTAAATTATTATACAAGATGATAAATTTCTCGGGCATGTAATGAAAAAATCAAAGTAAATAATTTTAATAAAATTTAAATTAATTTACTTGTGACTCATTAGAATGACACATGAATTTTACAGTTAATTATAACATATTACTTATGTTTAAATGTAATATATTTAACTCAATTTATTTATTTATGTTTTTAGAGTCAAATTATGGGAATATATTTTAAAATTACTTTCACGGGATTTATGTTAAATAGTATTTAATTGAATTATTTAAAAAAACAAAAAATATTCCAATTGGAAATGAAGGATTATATATGTGATAAAATTTCATCAATTTACCATTTATGATCAAATTTTCAACTTATACATAAAATTATAACTCTTTATGATTGAAAAATTGGTTATTGTTATTAAGGTTAAAATTGGTTGTCGACAAGGTTAAAACAATAGTTAAGGTTTAAAATACCACATAAACATGCCCAAATTATATTTTTTGGTTTCATTTCAATAATATAATATATAAAATATTAAATTATGGGAACATGGTTCCACTTTCACATGAAAATAAATTTATTATATTTAAATATTTTTAATAATTCCATGTCTATCCCTTATGCCACATATTAAAGGAAAACCCAATACTCTCTTATTTATGCCCCCTTGAGCCACATATATCAACCACTAACTACCCATTTTTCTTATAAAAATACCTTTACATGAATTAGAGGTTATTGTATTCTTAAAAGATCATTATGAGTTTCCTTAAGAGGATATCTAAATGAGTTTTATCGAAGAAGAGTCAATTGTTATTACGCCTTTCAAATTTATTTTTTCATCTAATTAAAACAAATATGTTGTACACATCATAAAAAATTATGATAGTATAATAAATTTTATAATATGTTATTAATATTATGGAAAACATATTTTACACCTCTTTTCCATCTTATGGACGGTGAAAACATCACTCATGCGTACACAAAGCTAACCATATCCACATAGTGGTGAAATTCATTTTTCATTGCCATTATTTTTGGATGGTTATAAATATGGAACTAGTGCTTATATATGATATTTACATAATAATTTTTATTATTTGAATATAACATATCACTTACCTTCTTACCCTTCCACTCATTAAAAATGACAATTTCACTCATGTGTATGCATGGAATACCACCTCCATGAAGTGATGCGATTCATTTTTCATTTTCATTGTTAATATGTGATTATAAATATTTATATAATTAATATATATTATCATTATATCATGGTTAAAATAATATATATTACTGAACCATGATAAATATTCAAGGACCAAAACTACCAAACTGAAACTTGTATGAAAAAACATTAGTTAACACTCATAAATGATGCATTAAATAAATAATTACTAATAAACATGTGTTTTAATATTATAATGGGATAATATATGATCATATAAGTATGTATATGGTAATATTAAATAATTATAATAAATATGAATATGTATAATATAAAATTTTAAAATCACTTATGAGGCAAGTCCATCTTTAGGTAAGGAATTTATTTGACAATCTCATTTTATTAAGGTATTTTTTTATGATTTAATTTTAATTGAGGAAAATTATATGATCCTTATCTTATTAACCCATTTTATTTTCTTATCCTCTAGTTATACATGGATTTTTTAAGTAATATTATCATTCTCCTCTCTATGGTGCTTAAAATGTTCATGTAAATGATTAAAAATGGACTTTATTTCTTCTTTGGTTGAGAAACTTTTTCTTCCATGCCCATATTTCATTATAATGTTTTAAATAATGTTTTTAATATTCTCAAATCGTTTAATAATGTAATTTTAACCCAATTTATACATTAAATAAAAAATTCAAAGTGTTTTTTTCAAATGACATATTTTTATAGAAAGTGTAAATAAAATTTTGTTTTATTGTATAATACAAAGAATACTTTTCCAACCATCATAACTACTCATTTATTTGAATATTAATTTACAATATTCTAGAATTATTTTCAAAGAAATTTTTTTCAAAAATATTTTGGAATGTTTTATATTTTAAATTATTCTTTTCAAAATCAAAATTATATTTTCCTTAATAAATGTTCATATAAACATTAAAATTTAATTTCATATATGAAGACACCCATCGATTTTATTGGGTATATAATAAAATTATGTCATCATTATTCTTCGTCTGGTTGGTTTATGATGATGAAATATTGATGTTTCATATTCATGATCTAATATAGACTATTGTTGTCATATATGGCATTTTGAGAATTAATTATATTTACGATTTCAACAGATTCAGTTCTGTGGGGTGTGCAGTTTCAGGTGGAAGTAGGACCTACGGGTCATCAACTCGGTCTTGGGCCTCCAACAAGCCTTTTTGGTTGGGTCAATTAGACTTTTTTTCTTTTGTGACATGTATTTTGTAGTGGTTATTATTCTATTGGGATCTCGAGAAACTATATTTTAAGGCCTATATGCCTTTGGGTCTTCAGATTTGTGATGGGTTCTCCCTTACCAAATTAAAATGGGGTTTGTGTTTTTATCCTTTTTTAATAAAGTTGATTCCACCAACCCTCATAGTATATTGATAATTCAAAATAAGAGGAATGCATGGGATGTGCATGTGAAAGTTGTGGATCAGTTATAGATAGTCTGAAAATTCATCAACAAGATTCATGAGAAACAATAGTAGAAATACCATATTATATAGGTATTTTGTTTTCACTTACACATTTATTTATAATAGTTTCTTGGTTGAGAGACCATGAAATTGAGATTCATGATATCCTGTTTGAAAGTCCTTGATCATGAGTTCCTATAACTATGAATCTTCTTTATTAAGAATTCAATTGTCTTTATCCATGTGTTTTATATGTTCATATTATCCACAAATTATTATTGAACATAAGTTTTTTGTTCAATTGAATGTTTTTTATTATATAATATAGCATGTTTATTATGACTTATTTAATCATGATTGGTTCAACTCTAAATAAACATTACTGAGAATATGATATCACACTTTATATATATCTTTTCTTAGGATATGATGAAGGATTTTAGGAATGTTGTGAAGGATGAAATAATATTTCATATGATATGGTTTTTATTTTTTAAATGTAATATTGGATTCATTAATGTGTCTAGATTTCAATGAATGCTACACTAATAAATCATTCATAGTGAGATCCCTTATATTTTTTGTCAATGTAAAAAAGTAAACATACGTTCTAGGTTACATTAATTTGGTTTTATATCTAGGAAGTATAATTTCAATCATCTTGGTATTGGTTAAATAATCTAATCATAATCCTTGTAAAGTTATTAAACACCCTAATAATAAGCTTCTTCTTTAACGTGATCCACTTATGAAAAGATATTTTTATAACCAATGATTCTTTTTAGGTATTGTGAATTAATATCCACCCATGAACATTTGGATAAACAAATCATATCTTGTAAAACTCCTTCAATAACATTAGCATTCGTCAATGATGAGTAGTGGTTATTATCATGAAACTCAATTTATTTCTTGAATAATATGATTCATCCTCTTCATTCAAAACACTCAATTTAGTAGTTATCCTCTTTAGAAAAAGTATCCCTAGTTTTAGAATCTTCTTAACTATTTGATACATGAATATATCATTCTCTTAATATTTTCACACAATATATTTATAGGTTCCTGAAATTGTCTTCGACTTATATTTTTTCATTAAAAAATATATTTATAATCACATAGAAGTATATCACATCAATATTATTCTCATATTCGTAACAAGGAATCCCAATGATATTATTTATATATGATCTCCTCTTAATTAAATAAATAAAAAATTTCCAATTTATTCCACATATGAAATCATCTCATATCCCTAGTCATATATTCCTTTTAAATTTGTTGAAGATTAGGTATTTATTATTCTCTCTTGTGATATGAAAATATCACATTCTCCAAATCCATAGAATCAATGGATTTTAATTATTTATAAAAATATTTAATATTAATTTGATTCTTTGATTGAATCAACCAAATAATTGGGTTATTAATTCTTTTAAATCTTCCATAAAATAAATTTCATTAATTAAATACAAATATCCATGTTCATGTCTACATTAATTTTGTCCAAATTAAATTCCTTAAATATCAAGGAATCTCTTTAAGTTCAATGATTTGATTCTAAGCATATGTTTTCCCAACTAGTATAAACACCCTAATAGGGGGGATTAATCAGGGGATGAAAAATAAAAAAACCCACCCCTTTTGTCTTTTTTCAATATTAAATAAAAGAGGCTTCTCTTATATTCCCAAGTAAATTTATTAAAATAAATAAAAACATGTGTGAGACATAACAATATTCACATGTTCCACCCTAACTAGGTTAGTTCAATGAGAATAAAAAAGTAAATGTTCCATTGTACCTAATGCATTATACCATATTATTGTAAAATTATTTGAAGATAACTCATTTTCCCCTAGGTTTACAACCACCCACATATTGATTACATTAGAGCCTCTCTCCTATAGAAAATAAATTACTCCTCTAGATGATTCATTTAAAAATATGTATCATGTAATATTTGGTTCACACATATATTATTATTCTATGAAGATATATTTTGAAATGAGAAATGAATTTTTCATTACATCATATCATTTTAATTAGTGAAATTGGTTTCATGAATAGTTTTTTTAACATATTCAACAACAACAATCCCTATATGAAATGAATGTGAACCACGTATTGTGTTTTCTACACGAACCTCTCATTATTTGAAAACAAATTCATCTATGAACTAATTCCATCTGTGAGATATAGTTCACTATAAACTAACCCTCCTTTATGAGATACTATGATTTCTTAACTGAAAAATTCCACGAACCAACATCCTTTGTGAATTACACTATAGTGTGAACCAACTTCCCTTGGATATTTTTCTTCACCAACTCCTTAATTATTTTCTAAATAACATTTAGTGAAAATATTATACTACACACTTTTTTAACTCTTCCTAATTATAATATTATGGGTCCTTATATAGCCAAAGAGACTCTAAATTCCTTTAAATATTTAAATTTAATGCCCAAAAATTTGGAAGACACTAGACATTCCACCACCTTCTAAACAAATTTTTTTGAGAATAAACATAAAATAGATTTTTAAAATAGATTTTTCAACAATAAAAAAACAATGATATTGTTTTTTTGAAAAATAAGAATCGCAATATCCTAGTAATTTAATATCAAGGAATGGTATCACACAAATCATTAATAGATTCAATTTCTTAAAATTATCCAAAATATTGAAGCTATAATTTTCATCCAGTTGTCTAAACATGAAATTTATCTATGTTCGTAACACCCATGAGGATCAATCGTATAAATGTATTTCATGTCATAATGGATTGACCATACTATGTTACCGTATGTACTAACTCTTCATCATGGAATTTTCCCCTGGTAAATTGAACAACAAAATGAATAACAATCATATAGACTGTGTAACTAACATTATGATTAACTGAATGGCCAATCATAAGATCAACCACATTACCAATCAATAAACCATTTCATTTGACTGTGATGAAATATTATCCATTTCTCTCAATGTTTTGTATTAAGAATGTGTAAAAAAAGAATTTATTATATATTGGATTGACCATATGTATGGATCAACCACCCATAGTAAAGGCCCAGTCAGGGGATCAGCTGTACATTTGTAAATTCCAAACTCTCTTCATTTTTCTTTGAATTATTCACATCCCATTAAAATTAGAAAAAAATTATTCCATGATAATGGAGATAGTGTCACTAATTTCACCAACACATGGAATTAATTTATTTTAGGAAAAGAACATAAATTACACTTTTTATTCAATATATCTATGTTATAATTCTATGTATCAATCTCAAAACAACTCCCTTGTTTTTAGAAAATGATAGAATCTCCATCAGCTTATGGACCTAGATGCCTGTCATGAATTACAACTAATTCTAAATCAGGGATCCATAATAATCCTTTAATAAAAATATCTTTATTTTTTCACCAAACATATATTAAATCATTCAAAAAATTAAATTCTTACATGGGAATGTCATATTGACCTATTGAAAAAAAATGAAAACATTACTTGGAAAATTAATTCTCCCCCTATGATTTTTTTTGAGAATAATAATACTCACCAATGTAAATATGTGTGACCCTATAGATTCTTCATTATTTCTTTTATTAACAGCAAACTAAAATGTAACACCCCAATCTTACACAGTACTCTTCTCTTTGAATAATATAATAGCTTGTGTTGTACGCAGCCCCGAGTTCTAGCACACTATAACCAATCAACCTAGACATTTAAAAAGTAGTTATAAATTGTAATACCCACTTTTTGAAATTTTATAAATTTTATTTTTCAAACTGGAGTTCGTTTTTGGATTTATAATATCAAAATTATCTTAGGGTAAATTTTTGAATTTTTTTTGAAAAATTTCAATTTTGATGAATATTGAAAAACATTGTGTTATTGTTTAAAATGGACTTTTTATATAAATAATTATTATTATTATTTAAATTTAATATAATCTCAAAATAGATACATAATACATATATTAGTTAAATTTAATTCTTTGGATTCATTTTATAAAAAGATTAGATATATAAACTTTTATTCAACTTTTTAACGTCTTTTACCCACCTTCTAGGCACATTTTAAAATTTGCATAAAACGTAATATTACCACTTCTGTGAATTGAATTTTAAAAATACAACAGACCTAGTTTTCATCTTTACGTAAAATTTTGTTCAATACGATTAAAATAACTTTTGGTAAATAGTAACTTTTAAATTTAATTTTCCATGGATAAAAGTAAAATAGGGTAATTAAAGGTAAAAATAATATTATAATAATATAAAATTAACCCAAAACAAGTACTAATTCTATTGGATAAGTTTATTTCTTCCAAAATAAACCTTATGACAAAATATGGTCTTTGTGGATCCACTTGGATTAGATTAGGACATTTATTATATTTTATTTAAAGAATAGTTAAAAGTGATAAATTCAAATTTTAATAACTAAACCATTATTTAATATAGATTTATAAATAAGATAAATTAAATTATAAGTATTAATTATAAATATAATAATATTTACTACGTCATAGTATTTTATTTATAATTTTTATACATTAAATTTTTAAATATATTTAGGAAACAATGATGATGTCGTAATTACATTACTAATGAAAGATTAAAATAATTGATATTATATATAATATAATAAATTTAAATTGAAACTTTTTATGCCATACACTAATTTTCTAGTATAATGTGACATTTTGGGTTGATTCAATGTATTTTTTTAAAGTAATCATGTTGTGATGACTTAAACAAATACAAATACTAAATAGTGTCAAAATTGACATAAATGAGTTTTTAAAACAAATACTGTTTTATTATATTATATAATAGTAAAAAAATCTAAGGTTCATCCAAATGACTTAGATAATGTTATATATGTCATTAATGAATCACTTTACGTTCTCTTATAATTTTATAGTAACTATATTAACCATGTATTATAAAAATATAAGAAAACATGGTAAAAGTAAAACAATTTAACAAATAGTTAGATCTAAAAGAGAGGTCAATATAGTGACCTAAACTTGTCTAAAACCTATTGGTTGAAAGTATTTAATCCCATCCCCACTGTATCCTCTAAATAAAATTATTTTTAGATATTTTAAAGCTTAAATAATTTTATAATAAATTAATATTTCAAGCTTTTCCTAAAGTGCCCCTCACCTCTCTTATAAAAGGGTACTTCCCCTTCTCTTAAATTCATACCACCAAAGTCATTTGGATCATCTAGATCCTAATAAAATATCCTCCCAACTACCCTAAATTCAACCTATAAGCCTTTTTTTGATCATAAATCCAACCTAAGAATCCTTTTTGTTCAAATCAAATGGAACCACTTGAAGAAGAAGAAATTATTTTATCACTTCTTTCAATGATCTTTTCTTCATACACTTCCTCTTTCATTGTGGTTTCAATAATAAAATAATAAGTCCAGAACCTTCTACATACTAAGAATATTTTATAAATATGGTACAACCATATTCATTATTCTATCCATCCTATGAATGAAAAAGTCACCATACATGCGTACGTACGTCTTATCGTCTTCACGTCGTGGTGTAGTTTGTTATTCAACACTTAATTATTTGTATGGGTATAATAATGAGTATAATTTATGTAAAAAATAAATATATCAATTTAATGATTCTTCATATATAATATACCATCCAACTGCATATGATTTCACCATCAAAAGAATGATATTGTTGCTCGTGCATACGTACGGATTATTGTCTCCACAACGTGATGAGATTTAGTTCCCCATCATAACCATTCAAGAATAATTATCATATTATGATTAAAAATAATGTTTAAGAACTTATTATCATTATGTATATGAAACAACTACATCATATCCATAACAAACATGACTGACATAACAAAACAAATAAAGGAAAATAAATTATTTAACACCTGAAACAATGATAGTATTGAAATATTATATTAGAAGATCATATATGATATCATATTCATGTATTTAGTTCTTATATAATTTAATAACAATGATTTAACCATTATAAATTAGGTTAATTTACCCTCAATTAAGTAAAAGTACAAGGTGAGGGTTAATTTTACAATCTCTTTATTATCTGAGGTTGTTTAAACATAAGTATCTACTGGGACATATTTATCATTCACATCCGTGTTTCTTAAAAATGTATTTCAAATCATTTTTACTATTTCTTAGACTATGGTTTAAAGTAATTTATAACCTTTTTTGTATTTTTATAAAATGCTTTGAAAGGGATCTTTCCATCGTTTTCCAAATGATGTACATTATGACCTTTTCGAAAAATTAAGAAAACAGTGTTTTTTTACTTATATGGTGGGTGCTGCTATTTTCCACCATTATAACACCTTCTAAGATTTCCTTAAATGATTATATGAATATTTTCAAAATAAATGTTTTCTTTTATAATAATGTAAATTTTAAATGATTTCAAAGTAGAAAGATATATTTAACTCAAATAGTGTTTGTATTAATTTCATCTTTGTCAACATCTATTGTGGGATTTTATGTTTAATTGAAGTTGATTTATTATGATAAAATATTCCATATTGTATTGATCATTTTATGATATGTTTGACTATGGATGTTCTATTTTTATTTCATTCATGGGTTATGGTTAAATTATTATCATTTAATATGTAAGTTTAATAATAATGTTTTTGTAATGTTTCACCCTTTTCATATGAGGAATGAATTGGACGTAGTAAGTGAAGGGAGGGGCTCATTATAGACTTTCGATGCATTGATAGGTCTCATGAGACAAACTAGTTTCTTGGAATAAGGCCTTGATAGTATTTTTATTTATAGTCTTGGAACGAAGCCTTGACTATATGTTTATAAGGTCTGGCATTATGCATTCCACGATTATGAGATTAGCTATTGATATTACATGTGATTATTCGTCTAGTAGAATATACATGTGAATAAGTAAACGGAATTATTTTAATTATCTTTTCTATATTATGCTGATGTTTATGTTTAAAAGTATTTTGTTTTAGTCTTACACATTTTCTAATATTTTTATGCTCATTTATGATAGTTTCTTCTATATTGTTATCCTTACTGAGCATCTGAGATCACCCCTTTCTTATGTTTTATTTTTCCTAGGATGTGAATAATTATAATATGACTAACCTACAGATATTGTCTAAGGGATATGAGTGTGTTCAAAGGATACAGAATTTTACTTTTTCATTTCATAATGTAATGTAAAACATATGAATGTATCTATTAATTCCAAGGCAACTAAAATGAATCGGTCATTTGGGACTTAATATCTTGTGATCATGCCAATGTTATGTAATAATGCACAGAATATGGGTAACTGGGGTTGATGTGTTACATTGGGTATTAGATGAAGTTTTGTACAATCATTGAAAACTATATTTAGAAAAACTATAGTTCCATAACATTACCCTAAGATAGACTTTGAGGATTAGTATATAAGAACATCAAAAAAATTTGGTAATGTAGATATTATGTTTGTTTCCCATGAAATACGTGAATGTATGGATACTAAAAGTTGGTGTGGTTCTGGCACAGATGTACCTATGAGTGACAACACTAACAAGGAGTTTTGATATTGACCCGAGGTATCCTGGTACACCACAACAGGCCTTACATCACACATGTTTTGACACTCCCAGGGATATTCTTAAAATAATTAAAATTATCTTTACAAACCATTATGATGGGTTTTTGAGTAAATATGTCCCCAAAGAATTTTTTTTTATGATTATGGATTATATT
Organism: Viscum album; assembly: GCA_963277665.1. Taxonomy (NCBI): domain Eukaryota; kingdom Viridiplantae; phylum Streptophyta; class Magnoliopsida; order Santalales; family Viscaceae; genus Viscum; species Viscum album. The sequence goes on along the minus strand of OY728126.1, from coordinate 945,297,998 downwards.
CATAAACTGTACAATTTATGTTAAGTATTTTACATGTTTGGAATTATTCATTTCAATTCATAAACTAATCTAGTGTATGCCATTGTTTTCAAATGGTGCCTAGTGGAAGAAGTGGAAACCATATCAACACATGTAATCCATGTAGGGATTTCCCTCCTATTAAAGATAATTATAGTGGAGATGGTGATGTAACTGATGCTGAACAGCTTATAACCATAATAGGACAACTCACTCAAGTTATAAATAATAACCTTACTCGTATAGAGCACCCTGATCCACCACACGGAGGATCAATGATATAATCTTTCATGAGGTAGAAACCACAAACATTCAATGGGACTACAAATCCATTTGTAGATGACAAATGGGTATGTTCTTTAGTGAAAATATTCCATGCTTTGGGGAGTAGCAAAAGGGAAAAAGTTGTCTTGGCAGTTTATCGCCTCTCAGGAGATGCAGGTCAACAGTGGTAATTAATTCAAAACACAAAAGTGGATGAAAAAGTATCAAATATAGAATAGAGGTAGTTTAAAGATCTTTTCATGAAAAAATAATTTCCTTATGAACATTGGGCGGATATGGAAAAGAAATTTATGAGTCTAAGGAAAATGGGGATGATGATGTTGAAATGTATGAGGATAACTTCACAAGGTTAGAAAGGTTTGATTTAGATTATATATTTAACCTAAGAATAAATATTTATTGATTATTTTATGGGTTGAAACCATTTCTCTGAAAAACATTAGTCTCACAATCCTTCTCATCATACGAAGATATAGTCTCATGTGCTATCAATATATAAAATAAATTCTCTAAGTATTATGACATTAATGTGAAGTAAATGAAGAAGAGATATGTTTAACACTCTGTAAAAGAAAATAAGGGGAAGAAGGGAAAAGTTGACTTTCCAACCTACAGTAAATGTGGGAAGAAACACCCCGGTACATGCCTAAAAGGGATGTGAGTTTGTTACAAGTGTGGAGAGAAATTCCACCAAGCTAGTGATTGCAAGGGGAAGAAAGTGGAAGTAGATATTAAATGCTAAAATTGTAAAGAAATTGTGAATTACACAAATTAATGTCCTAGGCATCAAGGAAACATACTTAGGGCCAAGGGAGCAAGGCCAAAATTATTTTATCACAACTATTGAGGTTGAAGTTCCTAATGATGTGGTGGAAGGTACTTTAATAGTTTCCTAAAAATTAGTCAATTCTTTATTTAATTATGGATCAATGCATTATTTCATATCGTACCATTTTTTCATTAAAATTAGATATTTACAATTTTACTTAACAAGGGAGTTTTCAGTCAAACTATTAAGGGAAGTATCATAGAAACAAAGTTTTGTCAATCAGTTACCATTATGGCATATAAACATGCTTTATCTAATGATCTTATTGTTATACCCATGATTGATTTTGATATAATCCTTAGTATGGATTGGCCTTTAGACCATGATGCCAAAAAAATATTGTAAGAAGAAGGAGGTTGCAATTTTGAATGAGGATAATTATTCCCTTATATTTAGAGTAGAAACACCACCATCTGATTCTCATCTAGATCCACCCTCTCTATCTCTACTAAATTCAATTATCGGGGAGGAAGGGAGTGAAATAACAATGGGTGAGGAAATGGATGTTCAAATAGAGTATGTACCTATTGTGAATGAATATGTTGATGTGTTTCCATAGGATTTACTTGAACATCCTCCAGAATGGGAAATTGAGTTCTCTATTGACTTAATTCCTGGTTCAAGGCCCGTATATAATACCCCTTATAGAATGGCCACTGTTGAATAAGTGGAACTAAAGAAAAAACTCAAGGAATTGAGTAATAAAGGATTTATTCTCCCTACTGTTTCTATATGGGTAGCCACAGTTCTTTTTGTTAAGAAGAAAGATGGATCTACGAGGTTGTGCATTAACAACAGGGAAATCAATGTTGTAATTGTAAAGAACAAGTATCCCCTACCTCATATTGATGATTTATTTGATCAACTTCATGGAGCTCAATATTTTTAAAAGATTGACCTTCGATATGGATATCATCAGTTGTCTGTGAGGAAGGAAAACATTCCAAAGACAATATTTAGATTCAGGTATGGGCATTACGAGTTTATAATAATTCCTTTTGGATTGACTAATTCACCCTCTATTTTCATGGATATAATAAATAGTGTTTTCAAGGAATATCGTGATGACTCTATAGTGGTATTTATTGATGACATATCAGTATACTAGAAAATACAATAAGATCATGGAAAGAACTTGCGCAATATTATAAATACTCTAAGAAGAAATGAATTATATGGGAAGTTCAAATAGTTTGAATTCTGGAATTAGGAGATTTCTTTTCTTGGATATATTGTCTCTAAGGATGGAATATGATTTGATACTTCAAAGACAAGGTCAATCCAATAATTTCCAGCACCGACGAGTATTTCTAAGGTATGCTATTTTCTTGGTTTAGTAGGTTACTATAGGCATTTGGTCCAGAATTTTTCCCGATTGGCTAACCCACTAGAAAAGCTCACATGTAAAAGGGTTGAATTTGTTTGGACAAAAGAGTGTGAGTAATGTTTTGAAGAATTGAAGTGAAGATTATTCAATGCTCTTATCTTGAATCTATGATCAGGGAATGATGGGTTTGTTATTTATAGTGATACTTCAAAGAAAGCACTTGGTTGTGTCCTTTTGCAGAATTATAGAGTTATTGAATATGCATAACAGCAACTATAAATTTATAAACAAAACCATCCTACACATGATCTTGAGTTAGCAGCTATAATATTTTCTCTGAAGATATGAAGACACTATCTCTATGGTGAAAATGTGAGATATATACTGATCACAAGAGTTTGAAATATATTTTCTCACAGAAAGAACTCAACATGAGGTAAAGGTGATGGCTTGAACTACACATGGATTATGATTTCACAATACTCTTCCAGCCAAGGAAAAAAAATAAGGTGGAGAATGATTTGAACAGAAAGGATCATGGAGTTCTGAACAATATGAGAGTTAAAAGGTATCCTATGTTTATGGATCTAGTAAAGATGGATATGGTAATAACCATGGAAGGTGAAACATCAATACTTTCTTAAATGGTTTCCAAACCATCTTTACGTAAATGGATAAAAAGTTTTCAGACTGGTGATGAGGAGTTTCAAAAGAAAATTAAAGCTATGAATGATTGAATATTGGTTAACATCGTATATGAAGATTGAATTTTGAAATTTGGGAAGAGGATTTGTGTTCCTGATATACCTGATTTGAAAAAAGAATTGTTGGATGATGCTCATAGCTCTAATTTCCCTATACAACCTAGTAGCACTAAGATGTATAGATATTTGGTGGAATATTTTTTGTGGGACAATATGAAGAGGGAGATTTTTGATTATGTGTCAAGATGTATGGTTTGTCAAAAGTTGAAGGTTGGAAGACAACATCCTATAGGAGTCATGCAATCTCCTCCCATACCTGAGTGGAAATGGGATGATATTACGATGTAATTTTTCATGGGGATACCAAAGACTCCTAGAAGTAATGATGCAATATGGGTCATTGTGGATGGTCTTACCTAGTCAGCACATTTTATTGCAATAAGATAAGATTTACCACTTAAACATTTAACAAGACTATATATTAATGAAGTTGTAAGACTTCATGGTGTAACCCTATTGACTATTTCTGATCGTGATCCCAATTTTACATCAAGATTCTAAAAATGTCTTCAGAAATCCCTAGATACTGAACTTTAGTTGAGAACTGCCTACCACCCTCAAACTAATGGACAATCAGAATGATCTATTCAAACCTTAGAAGACATGTTGATATATTTATCACAATAATTTCAAGGTCTATGGGATCAGTATTTACCTCCGGTATAATTTTCCAATAACAATAGCTTCCATTCAAGTATTCATATGGCACCATATAAAGAATTATATGGAAAGAGATTTCACACACCAATTTTTTGGGATGATGTTGGTGAAAGAAAACTCGTAGGCCCAGAACTTATTAAGGAAACAACGAAAAAGGTGAAGATTATCCAAACCCACATCAAATTAGATAAAACTTGGAAAAAGAGTTTTTCCGAGAACCGAAAGAAGGATTTCGAATTTCAAGTAGGTGATCATGTTTTCTTGAAGTTATCTCCTTGAAATGGTGTTATATGATTCATTATAAAGGTTAAATTAAGTCTCAAGTACATAGGACCTTTCGAAATTCTAGAATGGATTGGAGTTGTAGCTTACCATTTGGCAATGTCGCCAAGTCTCTCTCACGATCATGATATGTTCCACTTATCACTATTGAGATAATACATGCCTGACCCAATGCATGTACTCACCTATGATGAAAGAGAACTGGAACCTGATATGTCTTGTTGTAAAGATTCTATTAGGATTATTGATACCTAAGAATAAGTGTTGGGAAACCGGACGAATCATATGATAAAAGTTCTTTGGAGTAACCGTAAAATGGAAGAGGCAACGTGGGAAATAGAGGAACTTATGATGAAGAACTACCCAAATCATTTTAGTTAGTAATATTTTCTAGAAATTTTGTGGAAATTTTTTTTTGAAGGAGGGAAGAATGTAACACCCTAAGAATCCACGGTATGTTTCTCTTTTAATAATACAATATCTTGTGATGTATGCAGCCTCGAGTTCTAACACACCATGACCAATCAAACTAGCCATTTAAAAAGAAGTTATGAATAGTATTACCCACATTTTTAAATTTTAAAAAAATTATTTTAAAAAATGGACTAAATTTTTTTATTCAGAATATCAAAATTAACTTGGGGTTATTTTTTGGTATTTTTCTAAAAACATTCAATTTTTGATGAATAGGGAAAAACACTAGGTTATTGTTTAAAAATGACATTTTATTTAAATTATTATTATTTTTATTAATATTTATTTTAAAGTAAAAAATAGATACATAATACCTATATTTGTCCAATTTAATTCATTTATGTAATTTTATAATAAAATTTTATATATAAAATTTGATTGAACTTTTTAAAGTCTTTTACCCACATTCTAGGGAAATTTGAAAATATGCATAAAACTTAAATTTACCGCTTCTCTGTATATAATTTCAAAAATCCAACAGTCACAGATGTCATTAATAAGTAAAAATTGGTTCAATAGGATGAAAATAAGTTTTTTTGTGAATAATAACTTTTGTATTTTATTTACCACGGTCAAAAGTAAATAGGGTAATAATAAGTAAAAATAATATTATCATAATATAAAATTTCCCCAAAACATGACCTAATTCTATTGGATAAGTTTATTTCAACCAAAATATACCTTAGGAAAAAAATATGATCCTTTTTTTATCCACTTGGATTAGATTAGGACAATTATTATAGTTTATTTAAAGATGAGTTAAAAGTGTTAAATTCAAATTTTAATAACTAAACCATTTTTAATATAAGATTATACAAAAGATAAATTAAACTATAAATATTAATTAAAAATATAAAAATATTTCCAACAACATAGTATTTTATTTATTATTTTTAGACATTAAATAATTAAATTTATTTATTACACAATGATGATGAAATAATTACGTTATTAATGAACGATTAAAATAATTGATATTATAAATATTAAAATAGTGTAAATTGAAAATTTTTATGCCATAAAAAAATTTTCTAGATGAATGTGACATGTTAGTGTTGATTAAATGTATTTTTTTTATTTAATCAAGTTGTGATGACTTTCACAAAAAACAAATACTAAATAGTGTCAAAATATACATAATTGAGTTTTTAAAACAAATACTATTTCATTAAATTATGTAATAGCCCTAAAAATCTAAGGTTCTTCTAAATGACTTAGATAATGTTATATATTTCATTAATTAACCAATTTAGATATTCATAGCATTTTATAGTAACTATATTAACCATGAAGTATAAAAATACAAGAAAATATGGTAAAAGTTAAACAATATAATGAATAGTTAAATCTAAAAGAGAAGGTTAAGATGGTGACCTAAACATGTATAAAACCTATTGGTTGAGAGGATTTAGACCCATACCCACCTTATCTACTAAATAAATCCATTTGGATCTATTTGAAAAAGAAAATAATTTTATAATAAATTAATATTTCAAGCTTTTCCTAAAGTGCCCCTCACCTCTCTTATAAAAGGGTACTTTTCCTTCACTTAAATTCACACCAGAAAATCCACTTGGATTATCCAAACCCTAATAAAATATACTCCCAAAAACCCTCAATTAAACCTAGTATAACATTTTATTATAAATCCAACCTAAGGATCCCTTTTGTTCAAATCAAAAAAAAGCATCCGAAGAAGAGGTAATTATTTTATCACCTATTTCAGTGTTCTTTTCTTCTTCCACTTCCTCTTTGTTTGTTTTTTCCATACTAAAATAATAATTCCAGTACCTTATACATATTTAGATGTTATTATAAATATAGTACAACCATATTCATTATTCTATCCATCCTATGAATGAAAAATTCACCGTACGTGTGTACGTACGACTGACTGTCTCCAAGTCGTGGTGTAGTTTGTTATTCAAAACTTAATTATTTTTATGGGTATAATAATGAGTATAATTGTTGTAAATAATAAATATAACATGTTAATGATTCTTTATATATAATATAACATCCAATTACATATGATTTCCTCATCAATAGAATGATATTGTCGCTCATGCATACGTACAACTTACCGTCTCCACGGCGCGATGAGATTTTGTTCTCCATCATAAACACTCAAGAATAATTTTCATTTGATGATTAAAAATAATTTTTAAGAATTTTATATAATTATTTATATGAATCAAATACATCCTATCCATAAAAAACCTGACTTAGGTAACAAAACATATAAAGGAAAATGAAACAGTTAACACCAGAAATAATGATACTTCTTAAATATTATATTATAGAATCATATAAGATATAATATATATGTATGTGGTTCTTGAAAATTTTAATAAAAATGATTTTACCATTATATATTAGGTTAAAATACCCTCGACTAAGGAAAAGTACAAGGTAAGGGTTAATTTTAGAAGCTCTTAATTATCTGAGGTTGTTTATACATTAGTCTCTACTAGGACATCTTTATCATCCACATCCATGTTTCTAAAAAATGAATTTCAAAATATTTTTACTATTTCCCAGATTAGGAGTTAAATAAATTTATACAATTTTTTGACATTTTATAAAAAAATTGAATGGAATCTTTCTGTTGTTTTTCAAACAAGGTACTTTATGACCTTTTCGACAAATTATGGAAAGAATGTTTTTTTAACTTATACCGCGAGTACAAATATTTTCCACTATTATAGAACCTTTGAAGCTTCCCATACAAGCTTATGCGAATATTTTGAAAATAAATGGTTTCTTTTATAATTATGTGAATTTTAAATGATTTCAAAGTAGAAAGAGATATTTCTCTCAAATTGTTTTTTTCTAATTTCATCAATTTCAATATATTTTCTTGGATTTTATGTTTAATTGAAGTTTATTTATTATGATACAATATTTCATATTGTATTGATAGTTTTATGATATTTTTTACTATAGATTTTCTATTTTTATTTCATTCACGGTTTGTGGTTAAAGTATTAACATTTAATATGTTAGTTTATTACAAATGTTTATGTTATGTTTCACCCTTTTCATATGAGGAATGAATTAGATGTACTAAGTGATGGGTGGGGCCCTCTATAGACCTTAGATGCAACGGTAGGTCTCATGAGACAAACTAGTGTCTTTGAATAAGGCCTTGCCAATATTTTTATTTATAGTATTGGCATGAGGCCTTGACTATGTGGTTGTGATGTCCATCATTATGTATTCCATCATTATGATATTACCTATTGATATTACATGTGATTATACATCTTGTAGAATATCCATGTGAATAATTAAATGGAATTATTTGACATATCTTTGTCATATTATGATGAAGTTTATGTTTAAAAGGCTTGTGTTTTAGTCTTATACATAGGCTTAAATGTCTATGCATATTTATGATAGTTTCCGCTATATTGTTATCCTTACTGAGCATATGAGCTCACCCCTTTCTTATGTTTTATTTTGTCCTGGATGTAATGAAGTATATTATTACTGACCTGTAGGGATAGGGTAAGGGATATGAGTGTGTTCAAAGGATACAAAATGTTACTTTTTCATTTCATAATGTAATGTAAAACTGATGTATGTATCTAATACTTTCAAGGCTACTAAACTGAATCGGTCTTTCGAGACTTGATCTCTTGTGATCATACCAATGTTATGTAATAATGCAATGACTCTATGTAACTGGGTTTGGGGTGTTACAACTAATTTCAATTAAAGTGTTCTTCTAATAAGTTTTTTTCCTCTCAAGGCACTCACAAACTGATCTTTTCTCTCACTTTTAATATATAAAAAATATATTCTATCCCTTATATAGAAGCATAGAATCACTTGTTTTCCCTAGAAAAGGGCCTTTATCTGGACAAATCAAAATCAGTGTGGGAAACCCCTCTGTAGAAAACAAGTGTTTAAAAACAAAAAGATAAATTTTTCCATAAATTACCATGAATATGATACCATTCTCAAATATAATTTTAATGTTTATTCCTCATAGATTTAAAAAAACAAAATAAATAACATTCACCCATTATAAAAAACAATATTAATAGTTAATGTAAAAAATCAAATTACACCCACTTTTCACATAATTACATTATCCAATCCCACCCCCTTCTTAAAAATATTTTATATAATAATAAATCAGGGCTGGAAATGTGATTGGGATATCTCATACTCCATATTTCATGAGGTATCCTATAATTTCTAGATTCAATATAACTCATGAGTTTTTTATAAATCATGATATTCACATTTATTATATGTTTATAATTCTAAGAATTTTTTTTGTTCAATTGATTTAAAATAGATTAGGTAACATGTCCAATAATATAGAAATTAAACTCATAACAATGTTTTCATTCATATTAAATTGTTAGAATAAAATACCAGGAAACTAAGAAATACATGCTATTAATTATTACTCCCTATGGATTATTAAACCCTTTAAATGTGAAAAAATTAAAAGGGGAAAATAAATATTATAGAATAAAATATCCAACAATAGGATATCCCCTGGATAATATTTTCACTTTATGATAAACAATAGAAAATGAAAGCCTATAATTATGAAGAAAATCATGAAAGGAAACAAGATTATTTCGAGATATAAAACAAAAACTATGTGAGTATGAGGTTAAGATTAAAAAGTATGAATGGAATGAATGAATGTAGTAAGTCTATATAGAGGAACACAATCTAGTTGTTATAAGTATGGTCATAGTTAATATTGTTATTGGAAATATGGTCATCAGATATACATGTATTCAATAGATATACTAATGTCACGTATTTATAGTAGTAAATTTAAAATAATATTTTTCATGAATAATAAAAAATAAAATAGAAATATAATATTCTAATATTATAAATATATATATTTATGTGTTATATGTTAAAAGTGTTATTATTAATGTATAATATGATGTATTTTTAAAATTAATTTAAATATATTAATGTAAATGGTTTAATAGAATCAATATTTTATAATAATAAATAACTGATAGTATTTGGTAATGATCATTTAATATAAAATTAATATTTTTCAAAAAACATTTTTAAGTATTATATATTTTATCCTAAAAAATTAAATGTAATAGTTTTGAAATATTATTTTATATGAACTAATATATTAACATTTTTTAAATTAGATGTAACACCATAACTCTAGTAACCTAGAGGAGGTGTTTACTTTATTACAGTGGTACAATATACAAGGGATCCAACTGCTCAATATTGATCAGTTTAGTTTTCTTGGAAAACTAAATACATAAAATATTCCCATATTACATTGGGAATATAAAAAATAGAATTAGAAAAGGTCTCGTATTCTTTAAATCTTTTATAATGTTCTTCTTCATATCCTGAGTAAAGGAAAACAAATAATTTTTAAGCATGGATTCCCAAAAGGGGTTTCATATAGAATATGCTTATAATGAATCAAAATTTACACACATGGAAAATACTTTTTTGTTGAATATTAAATACATTACAAAAATATACTCCCAAACTCCATATTAGTTTAGTATCTTTGGATACTTGGAACACATTCTTCTAACATCACAAAAGATCGTCAACATCTCCTATAAAGATCTTATCCATTAGTTTTCCTACCTAAAACAATTATTTATTTCCTTGGGAGAAGAAAACATATGAAACATGTTAGATAAAATTATTAGTCAGGAAAATCATGGAAACATCATAGAAAACATAAACATAAGAATGTAAAAATATGAACATAACTTTTGAATATGAGAATCTTGATTTCTAAAATAAATCATGGCAGTACATAATGAATAAATCATAAAGGATCATGAACTATGATAAAATAGAATAAGTATAATACATGTAATTGTGGAAAGAACAAGCTTAGAAAATCATTTCCATATTATCCAAAGATCATTTCCAAGACTATTATAGTGGACAAAGTCCATTACTGAACTGAGTTCACTCCTCTTTCCAGCCCTCTATTACTAAACCAGATATACTTGTCATTTCATCACCGTATTAATGAACTTGATTTAGTTTCCATTTTAGCCAGGTCTATATCATGATATATAAATCATTACCAAATTTATTGGAGTGAAATATGGGTCTCACCCATCTCATAATTAAACCATGCTTACATGTTCCACAAAAACATATATCATTCATCATATCATAACTTAAGAAATAAAATGGGTTTCTTAAAAATAATTCCATTATAACATAATCTATATAAAATATCATTCCATAATTAACATAATCAAATCATAGTAATAAAATGTATATAAACATAACCTTATTTTAAGAGCTTCAACTTAGATGGAAAATAATTTTGATAAAACACATAACCTTAATTCATGAGGAAGATATCATTTCTTCTTCAAAAATGTTTTCTTTTCTAAAAATTCCCAGAAATTATAAAATAAAATTATTTATTTTAAATTAAAATTGAAATAATGTAGAGTAATATTCATGGAAATAAGGTGTATAAATCCGTCTATTTCGTATAAGTTAAAAAACATTCTCCTGGTACTTTTTCTGGAAAAGTAAATAAGCCTTGTATCAAATATTGAAAAAAGAAACATTTCATACCATTTAATAAAAATTAAACAAAGGGTAAAAATAACATTAATAAAAATTATAATAATAGAAATAATATTACATAATTAGGAAACATGGACATGGATGATAAATATACACTAGTAAAAACATAAATATAAACAATCTCTGATAATAATGACATTGAAAAATTATCCCTTACCTTAGGTCTGCTTTCCTTTGTATGTTTTCAAACCTCAGGTATAATGTTTTAAATAATTTCATCAACTTATTTCATAATAACATTAATTTTTTATGTTATCATATATGATCATATTACCATCTGTTTGTTAATAACATTTCATTGTTAATCGTTTTTCAGATATAAACTCCTTTATGTTCTTATGCAGGTTTGGTTGCATAAGTTCTATTTATTCTTTTCAGGTCAATTTTATATCATTAATAAATTATATTAACATTATATATACCATACTTCTTCTTTATTTTCGTGTATATAATCATTATTTAATGAATATCAAGTAGAATGAATCTCATTACGTCGTGGAGATGGTATGTCGTACGTACGCACGAGCGATGAAATCATTCTTAAATTTGTTTCATGGTATTTAATTGGATGGTGTATAATATTCCATAATTAATATCATGTTTTAATAATATATATATATATATATTACTTACATCATTATACCCATCCAATTAATGTGGTGGTGAAAAAACAGATTACATCATTCTGTGAGGATGGTAAGCCGTACATACGCACACAAGGTGATTTCATTTTTTGTAAGAAGGGTAGAAAGTGGAATGTGTTTGTTTCATTATTATAAAAACATATCATTATATAATTAATTCTATAGTTATTAATTTATAATTAAACAACTTATAAATAGGAAGTAGAAGAAGAAATAAGTTTGAATGAATCAGTAGAGGAGGTTACCTCTTCTTTAACATGCTTCCCCTAAATATCCTCTTAGATTTCTAGAGTTGGTCTTTGAAGAAGACCCATACCTATATAATTTACCTAAGGAAGCTGATAGGGGAAAATGGAAGGGGACGGATGAGATTTAAGGATAAAATTTAGGGGAAGTTATGAGGGATGATGTGTCATTTTAAAATTGAGATGAGGGGCACTTTTGGAAGCCTCAAAAATATTAATTTATAATAAAATCAAAACCCAATCAAAAATATTTAAAATTAGATATATTAGAAGTTTTGATATGATAAAATCATAGTCTCATAAACCAATAAAATTTATACAATTTTTTGTGTCTATTTAAATATTATCATTTTAATTAGCACTTAGTTATTCTATTTAATTTTAATTAAGATAACAAATATTCCAATTTTAAAAGGGTGAAATATTTATTTATATGATTTCACTTAGACCTTAAATAAGTGATTTAGATCATTTTAGACCATATTATAATTATTATTTATATTTTTATAATTGTTTTATCATTTAGAAATAATTAAATTAAACATTGTTTTAACAAAACAACAATAGTGTCAATTTTGACACTATTCAATTAATGGGTTTTTAAAAATATCAATATAAGATGTTATCATTGAACCAATTATTTGATAATATCCCTATATGGTCTAGGTAATATATAAAAATCATTGGGAATTTTATTAATCTCTAATTATATTTATTTTAATATTTTTAATAACAATAATTCGATATTTCCATTAATAAAATAATTACTACATCAGTTTTGTGTAATTATTTAATGTAATTATTTTTTTTGAAGAAATAATTAATAATCAACTATGATGAATATAAATATATTATATTTAATAATAATACTTTTAGTATAATTTATCTTCAGGAAAATTTTACATTAAAATTTTATACTTATTAAATTATGAATGTGAAAACTTTAACATCATATTAAATAAAATAATATAAGTGTCACAATCTATTCCATATAGAACAAAATGGTTAATAATTAGACCCTTAGATTAATATGGTCTATATATACTCTAAAAATAATAATTTTGAATGTTTTTGGGTCTTTTAATGGTTATTATAATTTTAATAATAATTGTTTTATTGATTTCTCATCAAATAATTAATTTGAATACCATCAAAGTATATGTCTTTATGGTAATTATATATTTTCTAAATGTTACTGATAAATAAAAATGATAAATAAAAACATTTTAGCTTTCAAATAATTATTTATAATCAAATTTATCTCCTTTATATCCTTATAAAAAATGGTATAGTTATTAAAATTAGAGTGATACATATTTAATTTTTCTTTAAATAAAATAAATAAAATGTCCTAATCTCATCCAAGTGGCTTCCAAAGGATGCCATTTTGACAAAAGGATGATTTTGGTCAATATACACTCATGTAATGATATTAATACATGTGTTATGGTAATTTTATAATAGTATTCTTACCCTTAATTACCTGTTTTACCCTTTTATAGTATTAATAAAAATTTCCAAAGTCACTATTACTAATGACCGAAAATAAAATAAATATATTTAATTAATTTGGGACCACTAATTCATAATATGAAATCCATTTTTTAAAATTCAAAATATTTAAGTTTATTTAATTAATTTAAAATTATTCTCGTTATCAAAAAACGAGATCGGGTTTATAAAAGTTAATACATGGAAAAAGATTGAAATGTTTTTACATATGAATTCAATGTATAATTACTGCTAATGAAATATATTATATTTAATGATAAAAATATAATCTATTTATACTTTAAATCAATTCATTAATATAATTTAATTACATAAATTATTTTGATGATGGAAGTTCTTTTCAATTAAAATTTAGTATAATCTTATTATTCATCAAAATATAAATCTTATTAGAAAAAAATCAAAAAAATTATCCAAAGTAAATTTTTATATCCATATTCCAATAAATTTTTTTATTATATAGAAAACATAAAAGTTTCCAATACTATATTTAAAATGGGTGCACCCCCAAAAGGTGGCAATACTGCATTTTTTTTTTGAAAAATACTTCATTCATCCCAAAAAATTGAATTTGTTCGTATATCATGTATATAAAACATATAAGATGAATTTTAAACATAATAATTAATCCATAACAAGTTATTTTATTATTTTATAGACTCTCTTATTTTCATGTAAATTGTTTTTTTAGAAGGAAGCTGATACTATTCATACCCTCCATTATAATGTTAAGGTTACAATATTTATTTTATCACTTATACTTGGTCATGAATGAAATGAATTCAATCAAAAGAAAATGAAATTGTGTGTAACACTATCCATGAATAGTGTTTCATATACTACAATCTAATATGATGTGTGTATAGTGCAATATAATCTTGGTGTAGTGTACAACATAATACATCAAAGAAATTAAAAATAATATATCTCATAAAATCTCAGGGTGCTACATTCTACCCCCCGTAAAATTAATTTCATCCTAAAAAAATTTTGGGGTTATAAAAGGTTTACTAAATGATATTTTATTTCATAGAAACCCATATTGTAAAAAAGGAATACTAAAACATCATTTTAAAAAGGAATTTTAGAAACATAATGTTTTCCCAAAGTAACTCCTCCCTAGGTTTCCATATAGAATAACATAGGTGGGAATAAAAAATATGGATATAGGAGAAAAATATATCCATCAGGTTCTGATTGAGAGTGATAGAGAATAAGTTTTTGAGAAACATAACAAATAGAATTCCATACATCCGGAATGATTTAAGGGGTCGTCTGATTTATCAGATAAGAAGGTACTAAGATAATATTTTTTGTTTTAAAGATCCTTTTCTTAAAGATAAAGAATATGAGAAGAAATAATTACTTTATTTCTGTACAATTTCACCATTGTTTGTGCCTTTAACAATTTCCATTTCATCTCTTATTCAAAGAAATAAAGTTGAATTTTTCATTCTTGAAGTGTTAGAAGATCATGAATCCCATAAAAATAATGATAGGTTATTACATATGTCTCAATAAAAATGTTATAACATGTTATCAAATATGTATAAGTCCACCTACGGTGAGATAAGACATTATTTAAACTAACATCATCTAAAATTTAACATAAACATTTAAAAAATTTAAGACCGTACAATCCTTCTAATTGCTGAAAATCCAAAACTTTAGTTAGAGGTGAACTAAATTGGAATAATATATCACCCATATCTCATAAGGTAGTTCTTCGTTTTCACATTCCAAACATGTGAATACCTTAATCATATATTCTTTGGAAACATGGTAATAAATAAAATTACCACAGAACCTTTATGAAAACATTAATGCTATCAAAAATTAACTCTTTCCACAGATCAGAAATTCAAAAAATTATATATAATCAAACCATGATATCACATTATCCTTATATCATACTTTAGGTCATTAATACTATCAAACATATCATTATATCTGTATCCCATTATTATTTACATATCATGAGTTTTCCAAGGTTATTTGAAAAACATTTCATTGTTACTAGTAACATTCAACATATACATTCAAATACTTAAGTAAAAACAATAGTGTAACAATCCTTGGATGTTTATTAATTCCATAATACCATAAAATTACTTATACTACATTATTATTGATAAAAATTTAATCATTCCACTATCTTCTTAAACCATTCATTAAGATTCATCATTTTATTCCTTAACACTTCTTTCATCTAATGTATCATTTTTAGTCTCTTTATCGTAAAAAACTTAAATACTTCCCATATGACCTTTCTGATTCTCCTCATGAGATTTTCCCTTAGGTAATTAATTTACACAATCTCCATACATTCCACATTTGCAACATTTATCCATCATTGATGTCTTAGAAATAACATTATCCATATACATTATGTTAACCGATCCTTTTTCTTTGTAATTATTGTTATTATGTCCTTATTTTCCACCCCCAAATTATCTTCATGTTCCTTTGAAACATTCTACTTGATTCCTCTTCCAACATGATTTATATGATTAAAATTAAACTTTCTTTCCTCTATACTCACCTTGAAACTATATCTTTCTCTTATTTGGTGGGTCAAGAAACTCACCAAAGTTAAGATTATTTATCATATTATAATATTTATTATTAGGAATAATAAAAATGTTTCACATTCCAAATCTCATTTCATTTGGTTTCTCATAAAAAAATTCATCACATTGTCCGTCATATTCAATATTAACATGAACCCTTATATTTCCATCCACTTTTTGAAACCCAAAAAGAGTAGTGTGAGAGGTAAAAATCATACTAGGAAAAAAAATAATCAAGGGGGGGTACTTTCAATATCTATCATTAGAGGTTTAGTCCTATTTTTTTCATGATTGTTACCATAATTATAGGATAGTAACCTATAGTTAGACTTATCCTTAGGGGACATCACTAGGTGTATCCTTAGAAATATCTCTAGGAATCTTACTATAGATTTTGCATCCTAGATTCCAAAGTTTAACTAAACCTTCACACTGATACTAAATCTAACAACCCAAAATTGACATACATAGAAATTACATTTTTTGGGAGGAATACATAATAAATTACCCAAATAGATGCATGAAGATCATATTAGTTTAGTGTCTTTGGAAATGTGGAAAACATTCTTCTAACATTGTGAAAGATCTTCAATGTCCCCCATAAATATCTTACATGTAATTTTTATTACCTAAAACATTTCATTATATCCTTGGGAAAAAACAGGTGTAAAGGGTGATCTCAAATGCTCAGTAAGGGTAATACTAGAAAACATCATACCAAACATAAACATCAGAATGTAAAAACATTAACATATCTTTTGAATATGAAAATATTGAGTTATAAAATAAATCATGGCACTACATAAGGCATAAATAATAAAATAAAATGATACATGATAAATTATAACTAGCAAAAAACATGGAATTGTGGAAAACACATAATCATAGAAAATCATTTCCATATTAGACAAGGTTCATTTCTATGAAAATCGTAGTAAACAAATTCCATTATTGAACCGAGTTCACTCCTCGTTCCAACCATGTATCACTGAACCGGGTATACTTTCTATTTCATCCATGCATTACTGAATCATATTTACTTACCATTTAATCCCTACTGTGTCATGATATATAAATCTTTACCCAATGAATTTTATAGAGATATAAGTCCCACCCATCTCATAATGAAATCTTTCTTACATGTTCCACAAAAACATAAATCATTCATCATAGCATAACCCAAGAAATAAAATGGGTTTCTTAAACATCATTATATCATAAAATAATCTATATGATATATCATTACATCATTAATGAGATAAAATAATATGAATAATAGGGATATAAACATAAACATATTTAAATAGTGTCATATTAGATGGAACATAATTTTAATAAAACATTTGAACGTAATTCTTTAGGAAAATATCCTTTCTTCATCAAAAAATTTTTTATTTATCAAAATTCAAAGAAATTTTAAAAGAAATGAATTTAGATGAAAATAAACATGAAATATTTTAGATTATTCTTCATAGAAATAAGGTGTAAAAATCTGTTCATATCATATGAGTTAAAAAAACAATATCCTTGTATTTTTCTGGAAAAGTCAAAAAAATACCTCGCATCAAGTAATGAAAAATGATTCATTTCATACTGTTTAATAAAAATTTTCCAAAGGGTAAAATTATGTTTAAAAAATTGTATAATAATAGATATAATATTACATAATGAGGAAACACGGTCGTGGATGATAAATATATCCTAGCAAAAACTTACATATGGACAATCTTAGATAATAATGAGATTGGAAAAGTATCATTTACCTTAGGTCTAATTTCCATTGTATGTATCTAAAAATCTAGTATAATTATTTAAATAAAGTAATTGAATTATTTAATAATCATAATAATTATTTTTTTATCATATATGATCACATTATCATTTGTTTGTTAATAAAATTTCATTGTTACTTGTTATTCAGATATTAACTCCTTTATGTTCTTATGCATGTTTTGTCACATATGTTCAGGTTCTTTTTATTAGGTCATATTTATAGCTTTGTAAAATTTTATTAAAATAATATATACTATATTTATTCATTATGTACATTTATATTATCAGTCTTTAATAAATATCATGTAGAATGAATCACATCGCATCGTAAAGATGGTAAGTTATACGTACACATGAGCGACGATATCATTCCAAAATTTGTTGAATGATATTGAATTGGATGGTTTATCATATTTAAGAATTAATATAATTTTTAATAATTATATATAGTTATTAATTATATAATTATACCCATACAAGTAAGGTTGTGGTGAAAAAAAAATTACACCACAGCGTGGAGACGGTAAGTCGTTTATATGCACACGTGTTGATTTCATTTTTTATAGAATGGATAAAAAGTGGAATATGGTTGTTTCATAATTATAATAAAATTTCATTATATAATTGATATTAGATTTATTAATTTATAATGAAACAACGTATGAATTGAAAGTATAATAAGGAAGAAGTTTGAATGAATCGGTAGATGTTTTTACCACTTCTTTGATGTGCTTCCTCTAAACCTCCTCTTAGAGTACTAGAATTGGTCTTTGAATAAGAAAATAACCTAGAGAATGTAATTGGGTAAGTTGATAAGGAATATAGGATGGGGATGTATGTGCTTTATGTATCAATTTGATGTGAATATGTGAGGGAGAGTTTCCCTTTTATAATTGAGGTGAGGGGCACTTTTGGAAACCTCAAAAATATTAATTTAAAATAAAATCTAACCCCAATAAAAAACCTTAAAAATAGAAATATATTATTCTAAGATATGATAATATTTTAATTTCATCAACCAGTAAAATTTCAACAAGTTTTTATTTCATTTTAAAAATTATCAATATAATTAAACCTTATTTATTCTATTTAATTTTAATTAAGATAAGCAATATTTCAATATTAAAAAGGTAAAAATTTTATTTTTTTAATTTCAATTAGACCAAAAATATGTATTTTATAGAATTATAGAGAATATTATAATTATTATATATTTTTTAAAAATATTTCATTATTTTTAAATAATTTAATAAAACATTGTTTTAAGAGAACAACAATAGTGTCAATTTTGACACCATTCAATTAAATGATTTTTAAAAATATAAGATAAGATGTTATCCTAGATAAAACTATTTTATTATATATCTATGGGGTATATCTAATTTATAAAAATAATTTTGTATATTAATTAGCTCTAATTATATTTATTTTAATATTTTAATAACATTAATTTTATATTTCCATTAATAAAATAATTACTACATCTCTTTTCTGAAATTATTTAATATACTTATTTAGTGGAAATATTTAAAAATAAAATAATAAGACTAAGATAAATATACTATATTTCATAAGAATAATTATAGTATAATTTATATTTGGGAAAATTCAATATTTAAAATTCAATTCTTATTAAATTTTTAATGTTACAACTTTAACATCACATTAAATAAAATACTATAAGTGTCAAAATCTCTTACTTATGGCTCTAAATGGTGATTAACTCAATCTTTGGAAGACTATGGTCGATATATACTAAAAAAATAAGAATTATTCGTGTTTATTTGTCTTTTTAATGGTTATTATCATTTTAATAATAATTGTTTAATTGATTTCTCATCAATTAATTAATTTTTACACCATCAAATAATAAGTCTTTAATATAATTATATATTTTATAAAAAATAAAAAAAACTACCAGGATAAAGAAAACATTTTAACTTTAAATTAGGTATTTATAAAATAATTTATCTTCTGTATATCCTAATAAAATAATGGTTTAGTTATTATAATTTGAGTGAGACATATTTTACTTTTCTTTAAATAAAATAATTTCAATGTCCTATCCTCATCCAATTGGCTTCCAAAGGATATCATTTCGACCTAAGGATGACTTAGGTCCAAAAAACTCATTAAATGGTAGTAAGACAATTGTTATAGTAATTTTATAATAGTATTCGTACCCTTAATTACTTGTTTTACCCTTTTACTACACTAATAAAAATTATTGATGTTACTATTCATAATGCCCAAAATTAAGATAAATCTCTTTAAATAATTTGAGAATAATGATTTCAAATTTGGAATAAACATTTACAAATTCAAAACATAGGATTTTTGTTAATTAATTTAATATTATTCTCTTTTTTGGAATGATGGAACAAGTTTTCAAAAGTTAATACGTTGCAAAATATTGAAATGATATTACATATGATTTCAATGTAAAATTAATACTAATAGAATAAATTATATTAAATGATAAAATATACTCTATTTTTAATTTAAAACTATTCAATAACATAACTTAATTACAGAAATTATTTCGATGGAAAAATATTTTTTCAATCAAAATTTAGTATAACTTTACAATTCGTCAAAATTTAAAACTTATCAAAAAAATATCAAAATTTCAACCAAAGTAAATTTTTATATCCCTCTTACATAGATGATTTTTTTATTAAATATAATACATAAAATTTTCAAAAATAGATTTAAAATGGGTGCACCACCAAAAGGCGCAATATTGTATTTTTTTAAAAAATACTTCTTTTATTTGAAAAAATTGAATTTGTTTTTATATCATGTCTAAAAACATATAAGATGAATTTGAAACATTATATTGAATCCATAAATAGTGATATTATTATTTTATAGACTCAATTATTGTCAAGTAAATAGTTTTTTAGATGAATGTTAATATTATTCATACACTCTATTATAATGACTAGGTTACAATATTAAGTTGCTCACTTATACTCAACCTTGAGTAAACCGAATTCTATCAAAAGAACTTGAAATTGTGTGTAACACAAGCCAAGAATAGTGTTTAATATATTACAAGCTAATACAATGTTTTTTATAGTGAAATCTAATCTTGTTGTAGCATAATTTACAAGACATGAAAAAAAATGAATACATCTAATATAATATTAGGGTGTTGCATTATACCCCCCTTAAAATGAATTTCTCCCTTGAAATTCATCGAGTTTATAAAGGGTTTACTACTTGATAGTTTAATTCATAGAAACCCAGATCATGAAAATGAATAATAAAACATAATTATATAAATGTTAAAACATAATGTTTACCCAATGTAACTCGTCCCTGGGTTTCCATATATAATAACATAGGTGCGAAGCAAAAATATAAATATGGAAGAAAAATATAACCATAAAGTTCTGATTGAGAGTTATAGAGAACAAGGTTTAGATAAATTTAAAAAACATAATTCCTTAAATATGTAATTATTTAAGGGATAATCTGATTCAGCGGATAATAAGGTACTAAGATAACATTTATTATTTTCAAGATCATTTCCATGTAATTGAAGAAAATGAGAATAAATACTTACTTTATGTTTGTACAATCTTACTATTGTTCGTTCCTTGAACAATTTCTACTTCACCTCTTATTAAAATAAATGATGTTGAATTTTTCATTCCTAAAGTGTTAGAAGATCATGCGATTCATAAATAGAATGATTGTTCATTTCATCTGTCTCAACAAAAAGGTTAGAATATATTATAAAATATTCATAAGTCCACATATTGTGAGATAACACTTTACTATAAATAATGTCATTTGATATTTAACATAAAATTTCCATAAATTTATAACCATACAATCCTTCAAAAAGATGAAAATCCAAAACATTAGTTAGAGGTGAACTAAATCGGCATAACATTTACCTCTCATATCTCATAAGGTTGTTCTTGGTTGTGACATTCCAAACATGTGAATACCTTAATCATGCATTCTCTTGAAACATCGTAATAACTTGAATTATAATAGATCCTTCTATCAAAAAATAACTCTTTCAACATACCAAATATCGCAACAAATTATATATACTCAAACCATGATATCAATTTGTCCTTATATCAGTCCTAAGGTGATTAATACTATCAAACATCTCCTTATCTCCTTATCCAATCATTATGCACATATCATGAATTTTCTAAAAATATCTGAATAAATATTAACAGTTAATGGAACCATTCAACCTATACATTCAAATGCTTATAGAAAAACAATAGTGTAATAATTTTTAGATGTTTCGTTATTCCATAATACTATAAAATTAATTTTACAACATTATTCTTGATAAACATCTAATCATTACACTATATTGTTTAACCATTAACTGAGCTTCATCATTTTTTTCCTTAATACTTCTTTCATATCATATATCATTTGTAGTTTCTTAATCATTGATAACATAAATACTAACCATAAGACCATGTTGATTCTCTTCATGAGATTTTCCCTTTTGGTATCAATTTTCATAATTCCCTTATAATCCACATTTAAAACATTTAACCATCGTTGATGTCTTAACAATAGCAGTATCCTTGTCTTTTGTGTTAACTAAACCTTTTTCTTTACAATTGCTAGATTTTTTTTCTTATTTTCCACACCGAAAGAAACTTCATGTTCTTTTAAAACATTATCCTTGATGCCTCTTCCCATAGGATTTATATGAAGAATAATGAACTTTCTTACCTCTATGATCACCATAAAAATCCATATTTCTCTTATAATGTGGGTCATGAAACTCACCAATGTTCAGATTACTGATCATATTGTGATATTTTTTATTTTAACTAATAATGATGATTTACTTTCCAAATCCCATTTCATTTGGTTACTCATAAATAATATCTTTTCATTTTCTATCATATTATCCATTAACAAGAATACTCCCATTTCCATCCATTTTTTAAAACCCAAAAAAAAATAGTGTGAGAGGAAAAAACATACTTGGAAATGAACATAATCAAGGGGGAGTAATTTCAATCTCTATAATCTTAGGTTTAGTCCTAGGTTATTCAATATAATTACTATAATTCTAGTATTTCAACCTGTAGTCAGACTTATCCTTAAGTATATCCCCAGATGTATCCTTATAAATATCTTTAGGGACCTCCCAAATTATTTCTTATCCTAGTTTCCAAAGGTAAACTAAAACATCACTCAAATACCAACTCTAATAACCCAAAATTTATGTATATGGAAATTAAATTTTTTTTTAAGAATACTTAATAAATTACAAAAATAGACACCCAAAGATCTTATTAGTTTAGTTGGAAATATAAAACACATTCATTGAACATGTTGAAAGATATTCAACATCTCCCATAAAGATATTCCCCATTAGTTTTCCTACCTAAAAATTTTCTTTATATCCTGGGGAAAATAAAACATATGAAAATGGTGAGATCCAATTATCAGTATGGTAAATCATGGAATATATCATAAAAAATATAAATATAAGAATGTAAAAACATAAACATAAATTTTGAATATGAAAATTTTCAGTTATGAAATAAATCTTGGCAGTACGTAAGGAATAAATCATAAAGGAACAGGAACCATGATAAAATAGAATTATCATAATACATGGAATTTTAGAAAATGAATAGGAATAAAAAATCATTTATATATTATCCAAGGCTCATTGGAAATGCCATCATAGAAGATAAATTCCATTACTGAACCGAGTTCACACTTAATTCCAGCACTATATTACTGAATCAGATATACTTGTCATTTCAGCGTTTTATTAATGAATTGGATTTAATTTTTTTCATCCATGTCTATCTCATGAAAAAAATCTTTACCCAATTCATTTGAGATAGATATAGGTCCCACCCATCTCATAATTAAATCATTCTTACATGTGAAACAAAAATAATAATCATTCATCATATCATAACCCAAGAAATAAAATGGGTTTCAAAAACATCATTTAATCATAACATAATCCATATAAAATACCATTTATCATTAACAAAATTAAATCACAGTAATAATGGGGATATAATCATAACCCTATTTAAAGAGAATCATCTTGGATGGAAAATAATTTTGATAAATCACTTGAGCATAATTATTAAGAAAAATATCTGTTCTTCTCAAAAAAATGTTTTCTTTTCTCAAAATGTCGTGAAATTTTGAAAAAATAAATTTTTGGTAAAATAAACGTGAAATATTGTAGAAAACGATTCATGGAAATAAGTTGTAAAAATCCATCTATTTTTTATAAGTTAAAAAAAACATTCTCCTCGTACTTTTTCATGAAAAGTAAAAAAATGCACCTCGTATCGAGTAACAACAAAATATTTCATTCATATAGTTTAATAAAAATTAACCAAATGTTAAAATTAATTTTAAAAAAAAATATAGAAGAATAATATAATATTACATACTTAGGAAACATGTATGGGGATGACAAATATACCCTAGTAAAAACTAAAGTAAAAACAATCTACGATAATACTGCGTTTTCAAAATTATCCCTTACCATAGGCCTGATTTTCTTTTGTATGTATTTGAACCTCCTGTATAATGATTTAAATAATTTTATTAACTAATTTAAGAATTATAGGAATTTATATATTATCATATATGATCATATTTTCATCTGTTTATTAGTAACATTTCATTGTTACTCGTTATTCTGATTTTAACTGCTTTATGTTCTTATGCATGTTTTGTCATATAAGTTCTAGTTCCCTTTACTAGGTCATATTAATATCATTAAAAATCATATCAAAATAATATATACCATATTTATTCATTATTTAAATTTATATAATCAATTTTTAATGAAGATCATGTATAATGAATCGCATCGCATCGTGGAGACGGTCGACCGTATGTAAGCACGAGCGATGATATCATTCTTAAATGTATGAATGTTATTGAATTGGATGGTGTATAATAATTCATAATTAATTTTTTTTTAATAATAATATATATTTATTAACTCTATCATTACACCCATTAATCTATGGGGGTGGTGAAAAACATATTACACCACAGCATGGAGGCAGTAAGTCGTACATACGCACGCGTGATGATTTCATTTTTCAAAGGATGGAGAAAAAGTGGGATATGGTTATTTCATAATTATAATAACATATCAGTATATATTTACTAATATATTAATTACTTTATAATGAAACAACTTATTAATAGGAAGTAGAAGAAGAAATAAGTTCGAAAGAATAGGTAGATGAGGTTACCTCATCTTCGACAAGCTTCCTATAAATATTCTCCTAGAGCACTAGAGTTTATATTTGAAGAAGATAAGAACCTCTATAATGTAAATAGGGAAGTTGAGATGATAAAATTAAAGGTTTGTCCAATATTGAAGGCTCAAATTGATGTTAATATGTGATGGAGGAGGTGCCCTTTTATAATTGGGGTGAGGGGCACTTTTGGAAACTTCAAAAATATTAGTTTATAATAAAATAAATCCCTGCTAAAACCCCTTACAAATGAGATATATTAAAATAAAAGATTTAATAATATTTTAATTTCATCAAAAAATAAATCTTATACATGTATTTATGTCAATTTAAACGATATCATTTTAACTAACACATAGTTATTCTATTTAATTTTAATTAAGATAAAAAATATTTCAATATTAAAAGGGTAAAATATTTATTTATTTGATTTAAACTAAACCTTAAATAAGTACCTTATAGAATTTTAGACCATATTATAATTATTATAAATTTTTTTAAAATGTTTATTATTTTTAAATGATTTAATAAAATATTCTTTTAATAAAACAACAAAAGTGTCAATTTTGACACTATTCAATTAATAGAATTTTAAAAATATCAAGATAAGATTTTGTCATAGAATAAATTATTTTATTATATCCCTTTTTGGTTTAGGTATTCTTTAAAAATTATTGGTCATATTAATTATCTCCAATTATAATTAATTTAATATTTTTAATAATATTAATTTGATATTTCCATTAATAAAATAATTACAATATCAGTTTTGTGTAATTATTTAATATACTTATTTGTGGGGAAAAAATTAAAAATAAAATTCTATTATGAAAATAAAAATATTATATTTCATAATAATACTTTTATTAGAATTTATCTTCTAGAAATTTCAAAATAAAAAATTCTATACTTATTAAATTATGAATGTGACAACCTTAACATCGCTTTAAATAAAATAATAGAAGTGTCACAATATCTTCCATATGGATAAAAATGGTGAATAACTAAGCCCTTGAATGATTATGGTCGACATATACTCAACCAATAAAAATTAGTCATTTTTTGGGTCTTTTAATGGTTATTATCATTTTAACAATAATAGTTTTATTGATTTCCAGTCAATTAATTAATTTGTGCACCATCAAAGTATAAGTCTTTAGGTTAATTATAAATTTCCAAAAAATTAAAAATAAATTACAATGAAAAATAAAAACATTTTATCTTTAAAATAATTTTTTATAATCAAATTATTCATCTGTATATCCTTACCAAAAATGGATTAGTTTTTAAACTTTGAGTGAGAAATATTTAACTTTTCATTAAATAAAAAAATTAAATGTCTTTATCTCATCCAAGTGGCTTCCAAAGGACATCAGTTCGACCCAAGGATGATTTATATCGAAAAACACTCATCCAATGCTATTATGATATATGCTAGACTAATTTTATAATAGTATATTTACCCTTAATTACCTATTTTACCCATTTACAGTATTAACAAAAATTGCCGAATTACTACTCATAATTCCAAAAATAAAATCAATATATTTACATAATTTGGGCCTTCAGATTTCAAATATGTAATATATTTCTTAAAATTCAAATTAAATAAGTTTCAGTAATTAATTTAAAAGTATGCCAATTGTCGAAAAGACCGAACGAGTTTTTAAAAGTTAATACATTGTAAAAGATTGAATTTTTTTACATCTGAATTCAATATAAAAATAACTCAAATGACATAAATTATATTAAATTATAAAAATATATTATACTTATAGATTAAAACCATGAAATAATATTATTTAATTACATAAATAATTTAAATGAAAAATGTCATTTTCAATTAAAATTTTGTATAATTTTATTATTCATCATAATTTAAAATATAAGAGATAAATATAAAAAATTAATCCAAAGTAAATTTTTATACCCATATTCTAAAAAGAAGTTATTTTTTAAATATAATATATAAAAGTTTTAAAAAATATATTTAAAATGGTTACACCATCAAAAGACAACAATAATGCATTTTTTTGAAAAATACTTCTTTTATCCGAAAAAATTGAATTTGTTCTTATATCATGTCTAGAGTACATATAACATGAATTTTAAACATTATATTGAATCCATTAAGATTTAATTTAATAATTTTATATACTTTCTTATATACCTTTAAATAGTTTATTTAGAAGGAAGTTAATATTATTCATAACTTCCATTATAATGACTATGTTAAAATATTTAGTTGCTCACTTATACTTCGTCTTGCATGAAATGAATTCCATAAAATAACTTGAAATTATGTGGAACATAAGCTGAGCATAGTTTTTCATATATAGAAAGCTAATGCAATGTTTCTTATAGCACAATCTAATCATGGTGTAGTGTACAATACAAGACATCAAAAAAATTAAAATAAATCTATCTCATAAAATCCCATGGCGTCACAATGATATCATTAATAATTAGGGTATAAATTATATGGTAGAGTGGATAATCAAAAAACATGTCATTCAATGAACAATCATGTATAATATCAAGATATGAAACATATAGAAAATTGAAACTGAATTCTTAATAAATTATATTCATAATTCTTGACATTCATTATCAACTCCTCTAAACCATGATATCATAAATATTACAATCAACGCTTCTCAACCAAGAAATAAATCTTAGTAAATTGGTATGTTTAAACCAAATACCCATATAATATATAATGTATATTGTTTTTTATCATGTTATCTATCGATTTATAAATGGGATATCTATAGAAAGGTTGCACCCATCACATTCATGCCATCTATGTTCCACATATTTTAAATGATCAATTAAATTTATTCATTAAATTCCTTATAAGTTAGAAATTATTCATATTTAATTAAGAATATAAAACATAAATATTTACCCATTAAATAAAATAACATACCTAATAATCTTCCTTCAACTGATATCATATAGATAAATGGTATATGGTTCAAACATTATCAATGTAATAGAAATTATTTTTTATTAATCCATGATTATAAAAAAATGGGCCTAAAGGAGAAATATAATGTCCAATGAATGAGAGATAGTGATAGATGAAATTATCACAAAAAATTAAATGATATAGAAATAAGGTACAATCCATTTTCATTAAATAAAGGCCTTAAATTCATTATAATTTTTTATGTTTTAGTAAAAATATAATTTATTAAAGAAAATAGAATCAATACATTAAAAATAACTTCCATGTAACTTTGTGTAATAATGTAGTTATAAATCACTTTCCATATTCTTTTCAATTCTTTAAGAAAATAATATTATTTTATTTTGATGAAATTTTAAATAATAATTCCCAAAATATTTAGAGAAATATATTACTTGAAAATAAAAATGGAAAATTGTGAAGGAAGCATAAAATAAAATAAAAATCATGGTAGAGGGAAATTTCATTCACGTAGTGTATGTTAAAAAATGATCCTATTTTCACATTTGGTAAAAAGTACCTTATTTGGAAAATGAAATAAATATTAATTTTAAAATATTTTACAGACATAAAAACATGCATAAACATTAACTTAAAAATCATTTAGGAGTAGTAAAAACATTCTTGAAAACATTTATTATAAAAATATGGAAATTTATGAAAAATATTACGAAATAAAATTTCAAAATGGTATTTTTAGAAGAATGTATCATTCATGTATCCTAGATGTTGTTTCATGATTTAAAAGAGAAGAAATGGAAAATAAAAAATTTCATACCAAAATATAACTAGTAGAACATAATATATATGGGTTTTATGTTGTGAGGCTTGTATAATTTTCCGAAAGGAAATTTGAATACAAACAATTCATAAATAAAATTAGATTGTTAAAGAAATCACTTCCCACAAAAACAACTTACCTCATAAGTTCATTAACACTCTTCTATAATAAACTAAGATTTATTATGATTCTATAACATAAATATACACAAACTTATAACATAATATATGTTCCAATTATAACATTTCAATACTCATTTGATAATAATCATTCATTATCATCGTCATTTTGGGTGTCAACTACTTCATTTTTCAATTATGTTTTGATTCGGATGTTATGGTAATCACATGTTGATCATGGTTACATAATATCTAAAATGTTAATATTTCTATGAATATCATATATCATAATTATTTTAAACATTATGACTAGATAATTAAAGTGATGTTAAACAATGAATTCCAACGTTATGTGGAGACAGTAGGTCGTACATATAAATGAGTGATGTTTTTAATTTCCATAGGATGGAAATGAGGTATAAATTTAGTATACTATAAACATTATAATATATTATTATATATATGATGTTGAATTCATTATTTTATGACGGTTACAATAAATTTATATGAATTTTAAGAAGAAATAAACTTTGATAGAGTCGTTAAAGATAATTGCTTCTTCTTTGAGAGTCAACCTTTGGAATACACCTTAATCCCTCATAGGATGGTATTAAAAAAAGATAATAAGATAAATACTAATGGGAAGGATGATAGGAAGGTTTTTGGGAATTTTTTTCTTGAGATATAGGGCTCAATGTTTGTGAATAATGGGGGATAAAAGGTTGCCTTATAAGTGAGGGGAGGGGCATGAATGGAATGGCTTAAAATATTTTATTAAACTAAATTCATTTTCTTATAAATGTGGATCCAAATTTTCATAGATTAAAATACGATAATTTTAATGAAAAAATATAACCAAATTGATATATGTGAATATATTTTTTGTTATCTTGAATCCTTGTCCCTTTATTTTTATCCTTTTTAACACATGTAACCCCTAACTGATGTGATAAATATTTACCATGGTTACTGTTAATTGTGACAAAAAACTAATTTGACCGTGTTAAATAATATTAATAATTATTATTCCAAATATTAAGAAAAATAGACTATTCAACACATAGATGTGAAATAGATTACTTTTAATATAAGTTCTTAAAATGAAAATAATGTCTTTTTAGAAAAATTTTTGGTTAAATTAGAAATTTTGATTTCCTTGAAAAATAATTTATAATATTGATTCTATTGGAATTTATTATATTATTCTAAATAAAATTATTCTTAATTTTAATTATAAACTCCTAATTAAATGGTACCCTATAAATAATTGTTTAGAAGAAATTAAATAGATATATTTTTTTTATTTTAACAAAAACATTACTTAGATTTCCCAAATGTTCGAAATATATTTTTAAGTTTAGAATTATATTTTTATTTTAATTATATTAGTTATTTGATATATATTTGAAATATAAAATATTTTTCATGAAATCTAAATTTATTTTTATATTATTTTAGTGTCATAAAAGTGATAGTTTTAGAAATTTGATGATTTTTTTACTATTCACCCAAAAATCATGTACTTTTGAAAAATCTAAAAAACCTATCATAATATAATTTTTACAAGATGTTTAAAAAAATAAAAAAAATTATTTAAATAAAATTTATATAATTTAGGAATTTTTCTTTCAATAACATTCTAGAATAAAAGTATGTCTATTATTTTATAGTTTAAATTATATTATTTATGAACTGGTATTTATTGAATCTCCGGTGTTACATTTTCCCCTCTATAAAAAAATTTGATCTTTGAAATTTATAAACTGTAACTTCATGGAAATATTTGTGTTTTTATTCATCAAAACTTATTTAGGTTCTCATGTTTCCTCTTCTATTTTATTCTTTTCCCTAAGTACCTTCCATAATTGATTCATCTGATTCTACAACACATATACTCAAGTGTTATGAATCTTTATAAGATATTAATATTATAATAAATCATTTTACAACTATATTTCCCCATATCTGGGCACATGCAATAGGATTGGCATGAACTTTCTAAATAAAGATATATAAAACTCATCATTAAATTTAGAAAGGCTAGATAACATTTCCAAATGGTAAGACATAGCTCCAAGTATTTACTAAATTTCAAAAGGCATGATTTACATAGGACATAATTTCCCTTTCTTTTTGGAACATTATAACCCCATTATATATGTATTCATTCTAGAAAACATGATCACCCACTGGAAATTATATATTCTTCCTTTGTTTATCTAAATATCCCTTTTTTCTACATTGGGCTTCTTTCATATGTCTCTATAAATTTCTAACTTTTTACATTGTATAATTAAGAATCTGTGGGCCTAAAAGTTTCCTCTCATGGGCTTCAACCCAAAAAATATTGTTGTATGATATCTTTTATAATACAATGTTTTAAAATTTTTCATTTTCATGCTTGAATAGAAGCTATTATTATAAGTATATTCAACCAAATTTAAATATAGATCCCATATAACTTGAAATTAAAGTTAGAATGACATCAAAATGTCTTCTAATGTATGAATAATACTTTTATTCTATCCATCTATTTGATGATTATATGTAGTTATTAAATATACCTTAGATTCAATATCCTTTTTAGGACTATTCCATAATATTTATATAAAATGTGGTTCATGATCAGAAACAATTGAAAGTGGTGTACCATGATGTCTCGCAGCTTCCTTAATATATATTAATGTGAGGAACTCAGGAGGTAGATCTTCCCTTGTAGCAAAGAAATGTTTGTATATTTTAAAGAGATCAACAAAAAACCATATGGTATCATACATTCTCAGGTTATTTGAAAATCCAGTGATATGTTCCATTGTAGTATTATTCCATTTCCATATAATAATAGGTTGAGGTTCATTTAATTCTTTAAGATGTTTTCTATAAGACATTACCTATTAAAAAACCAAGAAACTTGATATATAATCTATAATTTTCCTTTTAATATTATCATAAAAAATGTTTCTTCAAATCCCAACACACTTTAGTGATACATGGGTTCATAGTGAAATTTATGCTATGATAGTTATCTAACAATTATATTTTCATCTATGTCATGGATAGAACACATATCCTTTGTTATATATTTCAAAATACTATCTTCATAGATTAGGTTTATCAACTTCCCATCATTTGTGGCTTCAATTTAATTTTAAAAATTCTTATCATAAAGCTATAAAATTTTTATTTTTATCTAATAAATATATATTATAAATCATTTGTAATAGATTTGATTATTCCCCTTCCTTAATTATTCACATGTCTAACTTTAATTAATTTGTGAATTTGGGATCTCTTTTAATTAATATTATTGTCAAAAATCCATGATCATTCATACTCAATGCATCATCCACCTTGTTTTCCATCCTAAGGTGGAAGTGTATTGGGAAATCATAATCCTTGTGTAAACCATCTCATTTTACTTATATTGAGCTCTTTCTAAGTGAAGATATATTTAAAAAATATATTATTTTTATATATTTTACATTTTTTCACCATAATGGTAATGTGTCCATATTATCAATGTAATGCCTACATATTTTAAATCTAGATAATGGTTCAGATAATCATATTAATAAATATTTAATTACCTTGTTGTATAGGAAATAAATTTATCATTCTTCACAAATAAACATTCAGTCCCCTTTTACGATGAACCCATATATATCAAAAATCCATACCTTCCTAATAGTAAACATAATATCACTGTATTGACCAACATCCACTTCAATTCATTAAAAAATGATTTACAATATTCTAAGAATATGAAATTAACCCCTATATAAGTAAACATGGTCAATAGGTTACATAATCTAGTGAATTTTTAATCAAATAGTCTATAGTAACCTCATATTTCAAGGAAACTACCTTCCTAGGTAATATTTATTTCAATTTCCAGTTCATTACTACCTTTTTTCGTTGAAGGATAATATAAAATTTCATCCTTAAAGACAATATGGTTAAGAAAAATAAATTCCAAAATACATGATTTAAATTTAATAAATTTTCTATAAATCTTCTTTCCTATAAGAATCTTAATAATGATTTGAAAATTAATCATGTTATCATCAATGAATTTAGAGTATATTAATATATAATCAATAAATGACATTAAAATTTATTGAGTCAATCCTTCAATATTATGTTCATAAGATCCATAAAATGGTATGTTATTCAAACCAAAGGTAATTAGAATAAATTTATAATTTTTACACCTCATTTGAAATGTCTTAAATGGGGTATATTTCTTATTTTCTCAAAATTTATAATACCTTAATTGAATATAAATCATTTAATGATATTGAAAACCAATATATTTATTGAAAATGTCATCAATGTGGGGTAGATTAATATTTCTCTATGTGGTAATGGAATTTATTTCCCTATAATTGATGAACATCCTCAAATTCTTGTCTTTCATCTTAATAAATAATAGGGGCTCTCTATAGTGAAACACTAGAGTGTATAAATCTCGTATCACATAACACTTGTAGTTGAATATTTATTTCCACTAATTCAATTATATCCATCCTTTAGGGAGTATTATATATAGGTATTTCATCATAGTTAAGATCAATATAAAACTCAACTTCACACTCAGGTTGATTAATAAGTAGCTTTTTAGGGAACATATCAATGTATTCTTTCATAATAGGTAAATCCTAAATTATATGGATATCTTTCCCATTCATTGGTTTCATCATCTCTTCATCTCCAATACTTTTATTAATAAGATATGCATGAGGTGGATCTAAACATGATTCAGATGATTTTTTCTCCCCACGGAACATTAGTGACTCTATATATTTATCATGAATCTTAAACACAATCTCTTAGTAATAAAATTTTGAAATATAACTTGAAATCCAAAACATAAGAAGGATTATATCTAAGTAAACCATATATATAATATTAAAATTTTCAAAAATGGTATATCAATGTTTCATAATGAAAACTGGATGAAACATCCTTGTTTAAATAATATTTTTACTAAAGATCTTGATTAACAACTCTATTTTTAGGGTTCTAGGGAAATATCAAATTTTATTTGAAAGAATAGAAGATTTAAAAGAGGATGAAGATCTAAAATTAAATAAATAAATAGAGAAATTTTATATTGAAATTAAATTACCCTCCACCATTTTTTTGGGAACTTCAACCGAACCTCTAATAATAATATAATATTAGCCTTCTAGCCATATCCTCTTCTATGGGGGGGGGGGTTCTCTTGACTCATGGGGGATTGGATTGAATAATTCCACATTTATTTATAGTTTAATATAAGGATATTAGTGGTTTAATTATTTTCTTTATATTCAAGATAATTATGACCTCTTTCTTCATACTTGAAAGAAACTCATGTTCCCATTAAGAAATTACCTGGGTGTCTTTTAAATAATCATCACATGTTGGAAATAAAATCCTCCCTTTCTTATTATTTAAAAAAAATTATTTTTATTGGTGGTCATCCAACCTTTTCTTTTCCTGATTTCCCTCAATGATATAAGTTATAGAAAATTATTTTAGTAATCCGAACTCTCTTAATACTATATAACTATATAATAATAAAAATTATGAGCTAGTTTCCTTCAGATAATTGACATACCCTTATCAAACAAATATTAAATCATGATTTTATCATTACATATATAGTTTTTAGTGTTTTTTGATAGTCTTGTATTGTTAATCTCAAAATTTTTAGTACTTTCTTATTCCTTCTATTCTAGATTGGGGAACATTCTCTAAATTCTAGATCATTTTTTTCTCAGGGAAAGTATTTCTTAAGGAATATCACATTAATTTATATTCATTCCATACTTTTTAATTCATCATCTTGTTTAGTATTATGGATTAATGACCACCATTGATCAACAATTCCATTCAATAAATACACTTCCAAAACCATTTATATTTTATTACATCCTAAATCCAAAAATATAATTTTGAGGAACTTAATCCATTATTTAGTTACCAATGGATTAGTAGTTATATTAAAATATAATGTCTTTGTATGAATGAAGTGATCCAACATCTGTGAATTTTATTGTGGAATAACAGATTTATTAATTAAGGAAAGGTTATCCATCATAACTTAAGTTATCTTTAATAATATTTCCTTGATATACAAATATTTAACATTAAGTATATCGACTTACTCAGTAGGTAAATATCTATAGTAACAATAGGGTTTTATTCACTTTCTATCACTTGGATCTATCTATATAAAATGGAACACCATAATTTTAAATATAATCATCATAAATATTAAACCATAAAATAAAAATACTCATAAAGATAAAAGTTATTATATACCAAAAGGAATTATCCTAATTCCCATGTTATCTATGTTTGTATAAAATATAGTTCCAATGAATACTAATAAACATTATCTAATACTAACTATAACACCCTGAATCCAGTAAATGTGAGTTAGTACTTTATTTTAATGGAACAATATATAAGGGATATCACCATATAAGATCGATTAATTTAGTAGTCTTGGATAACTACATACAAACATTATTCCTATATTACATTGAAAATATAAAAACATATCATTAGAAACATTCTTGTATCCTTGAAATCATTCACAATATCATTCATCATATCTTTGGGAATAGAAAAAATAAATAGTAAGATTAGATGCTAGATAAATGTTATGAATAGTGAAATCAATATTGTGTAAGAAAGGAGTAATCTATATCGTATAATGGATAGGTAAAACACATGTTAATCTGTCAATGGATCGATTTCAATGAATATACATGACTAATATAGACATAAAAATCACATGGATAATAGATATTAAATTCTTAATAAAGAAAATTCATAATTATGGAAATTCTTGATCAATGCCTCTTAACCAAGATATCATGATTGATACATTCAATGCCTCTCAACCAATATAACATTCATAATAAATGTGTTGGTGTATACCAAATAACCATATAATATAGATTGCAATATTTTTTTTCTCAGGATACTTGTCGATGAATTAAGGGGATATTCATAATTGATCCTTGCTAATCACTTTCACGTCGTATGAATTCATCATATTTTGGATGATCAATAAAATTAATTTCCAAAATTCCTTATATTTCAACAATTATGTATATCTAATAAATAATAAAAAACATACATATTTCCCCAGTAAATAAAATAAATTACATAATTATATTCTATAAAATAACACCATATATAGAAATAGTAAATATTAGAAACATAATAAAAGTAATGACAATATTTTAAATTCATCAATGATATTAAGAGTATGAACATAATGGAAAAACATATTCTCAAGTTAATAATGGATATTTATAGAGAACATGATGACAATAAATTGAATGACCTAAAAATAAGGTATAATCTATTTTCTATAAATAATGACCATAAATTCATCAAAAATAAATAATTCATAGTAAAATATGGCCCTTATGATTGAAATTAGAATTAATATATTAAAATTAATTTCCTTGTATCTTTATGTCAGCTAAATTTTATACATCACTTTTCCAAAATTCTTTTCACTCTTTTATGAAAATAATATCATTTTCATTTAATATCATTTTAAATAAAAAATCCAAAAATATTAAGAAAAATATTTTCAAATAAAATAAATTTTAAAAATTATAAAGGAATATTCAAATATAGAGTGGTCATTTCTATAGTAAATATTATTTGTGAGTTTTATGTTAAAATAGTGATTTTTTACACATTTGATAAAAATTACCTTGTTTAGGAAATGACATGAAGATTCATTTTAAACATTTTTATAGAAAATAAATTATAGAAAAGAATTAATTTATTAAACCATTTTATAATAGTGAAAACATTTTGGAAATTGTTTTTAATGAAAATATTTACATCATGGAAAAATATTTGGATGAATACATTAAAAGGGGGTTTTAAAATAAAGTCACTTAAATGAGGCTTACTTATTGATTATTGATATAAAAGATAATAAATTGAAAATAAAAACATAAAACCCAAACATAACTAAATTATAAGAAAATATATTGGGATTAAGTGTTTAGAAAAAAATATTTTCCAAAATTAAATCTAAACACAAGCAATTCATAAATAAAATGAGATTGTAGAACAAATCTATTACCACATGTTCAACTTGCCTCATAAGTTATTTTAAACTACTTTATAATAAATTTATATTTATTATAATTATATAGAAGAACTATATAAAAACATAGAATATCTTATATGATCCACCTATAACATTTGAACACTCGTTCATGAATAATAGTTCATTATCATTATTATTTTGGGTGTTAACTACTTCGTTTTTCATGTATATTTCTATTTGACAATTATAGTCCATGAATATTTTTCATGGTTACATAGGACAGAATGAAAGTGGAAAATGGTTTTCCCATAATCATAATAACATCCCAGTATATTCATTATGTGAGACTCATTATGTTATTATGGGTATAATATAATTATAGGACTTACAATAAAAATAAATATTTAATGGGTCTGCAAAGACGATTTCCTCTTCTTTGAGAGACATACATTGGATTACAACTTCATCCAAAGTATTATGGTATAAAGAGTATAAACATGATATATAACAAAGGGAAGAAACCAAGGTTGGTTTTTGGTAGGTATTTCTTAAGCTAGAGGTTTCAAAGTTTGTGAATAATGGAGGATAAGATATCTCCTTTTATAAGTGGAGGGAGGGAGACACATGGAATTAAATAAAATATTTGAATAATAAAACGACGTTTTATAGTGGAATTAGAAAACAATTATCATAAATTCATGGATTATATGGGTTACTTTTAAATTAAACCAATAAATGTCGTTTAGGAAAGTGTATTGTGTTATATTGAAGGAATATCCCATTATTTTGAACTCGTTTAACCTATTTTACCCATAAACGTGGTGATAAATACTTATCGTGGTTACTATTTATTATGATCGAAAATTAAGTTAAACTTATTAAATAATATTAATTATTATAATAAAAAATCCATTTTACATGATTATACTTGAATAAGTTGAAGAAATTTCTTTTAATATAATTTTCCAAAACTCAATGAAAAACATTTTCAGAAGAAAAAAAAAATTAATCATAAAAATAATTTTACAGAAAAATAATGTATAATGTTGATTCCAAAAAAAATTAATTATATTTTATTAAATCAAACTACATTACTTTTCATTTCAAATGTAACTAAAACCTAAAGGTACCTTTTAATACCTTACTAAAGGAAAATAAATAAATAAAGATTTTATTTGAACAAAGAACATTTCATAGGTTTAAAAAATAAAAAAATATATATTTATAAGTTCAACATTATATTTTTATTTGATTTATATTACTTATCTAAAATAAATATTCTCTGGGAAGAAGATTTCATACAATTTTATGTTATTCTTATATAATTATGTTCTGATAAAAGTAATTATTTTGTATACTTGATTAAATTTTAATATTAAGAAAAAGTTATACTATTATTGAGATATATATGAAAATTATCCTATGATACTTTTTATATGATAAATTCCAAATGAAAGTAATTTATTCAAATTAAATTTCTAAAATTTATGAATTTATGTTTTAATCGTATTCGTGATTAAATATATGTGCATTGTAATATAATATTTATAGAAAGAAGATATTTCATGGTATAATTTAGTCATGGGTGTTACATCATAAATTTATATGAAATAATTTCTAGAAAATAAAATTTTTAGAAATAGAATTTTTCAATAATTGTGGTTTTTTATATATTTTAAATTTTTATTTAAAATATAAATTAATAATTTTTATATATTTATTTTTACAAAATGTACTTCATTTCCAAATACATCATGTTAAAATTAGCATAGTATAAATTTTTAGTATCTTTCTAAAAAGAATGATTTTAGGTGAATAATTAAAAATATCGTTCTTATTAAAGTTATATCATTTATGGATATGTTATGAAGTAATTATGACTTAAATACTTATAAAAAAATTCCATGATCAAATATTTATTGAAGTAGTAAAATTATAACTTTAAATATATTTTTAGAGATTTAGAAACGTTTGTTTAACAATTGTAAACTTAAGTAACATTTCCCAGTAAAAACAAATTTTATTCGTATATTATTATAATTAAATGTTATTTTCATAAATTTTGATTTTTTATTTATTATAAATCTACATAATTATTAATTTTTTACAATAAACCAATTTATATTATAAAAATAAAAATCATTGATAATTATATCCAAAAAATAAATATTACGTATTAAAATACACCTTCTAAAACATATTTTTATGTGTGCAATGCGCTAATATTGAGATTACTTATTTTCAAAATATAAATATTATTAGATTAATTGGTTAAAATATTTATAATATGTATATATAAATAGGTAATAAGTTCCATTTTATTATTTAGGTATTAAAATTAAATTTCATAACTAAAAACTAATTACCATGATAAAAACAAAAATGTTGAAAGAAAAAAATATATGAGTAAAATCCTTGATACATGTTTAATAAAATGCCTAAAAAAATTTAACAAGATTTATTAACCCAAAAAATATTTATTTTCCACTTTTGGATACTTTTACCCTGAAATATTATCATTCCATCATTAAAATTTTTTGGGTACATTCAAAATTACCCCTCTATTCACTTATAAAAATAGATCACAACCACAACTTAAATGATAAAAAATATTCCTAATGATTTATTCATACTAATATGATATTTTTATTCAAATAAAATAATATCTCATTTTCATAATCTTATTTTCTAAATTAGATATCCTAAGACCACAATTTTGAATAATATATCCACGAGAAATCTTAAGTTCTCAATGGGAGTGTTTCTTACTCATTTACCTTTTCTTATTAATATTTATCTCCAAAACTTATTTTAAAAGAAAAAACATAATGAAACCAGTATTATTATTTCAATTAAATATTATTATATTATTTTAGAAACAATTAATCAATTTTTTTATCCACAAACAAAAACAAAACAGCATTGATCACAAGTTCATGCATACTATTGTCCCCCACAAAATGATGTGGTTCATTTGTCATTACCTCCTATCATAGAGGGTGAAAATATATATTTTATAAAATTAATATGTTTTATATGTAAAAATTATGATTCTGAAATGATATTTTATCAAATTACTTTATTCGTCCCCATTCGTTGAGAAATAGAGGTGTTAATTGTCCATACATGCGGATTATCCACTCTATGAATGGTGAATTTAATTTTTGATCACTATACAAAATTTATGGTCATAATAATAAACATAATTAAGTTAGATTATATATATAACAAGTTTAAAAATATTTAAAATTTATATTAATATTATATAAAAACATTTTCTTACTCATAAATCATTATAACACACTCTTATTTACGTTAGTTTTACCACCAACGTAAATGATGTTATAATATTTATTTCAAGAGTGATAAGATAATTATATAATACTTTAATACCATTTAATTATAATTTAATTAATATTCATTAATTATTTTATTAATTTAATATTTATATTAAATATATTTATTAATATATCATCTTTTGACCGTTAAACACACCAAAACTAATTCTTTATTATTCTCATTTTCACAAACCGTACAATTTTCATTCATTAAATGAAAATGGTATATTATGAATCAATTAGAAAAAAATATATTATCATGGACAATCTATTAATGATTAATTTTTTCTCATAAACTACAACTAACCATGTCGTTACAAAACTAGTACAAACCAAGAAATAAAGGTTTCTAGAACAAGATGATGAAACTAATCTATAACCAAATAATATATTTATAATAAATTGTAATAAATATTGTTTATAATTTAAAATATACATGAATAAGGTTCATAAATATGGGATTAAGATATTTATTTTTTATACAATAGGATAAATCACTTCTCAACTAACTAGGAATTAATGAAATAGTTCTTTGTCTCAAATTTCAATTACTTGAGATATGTTAATATTTTACACCATATTTTATATTTTGTGGGGAAATTTATGCCACTTTTGTATTTTATATCATTATTATTTCATTATTTATGGAATTTAATGTTCCAAAATTAAATTCAATCCTTTAACGGGTTTTAATTTTTTTTTTTTTAAAGTCTAAAGTGTTATTTGTTTTTATTTTCAATTCCATGAGACATGTTTGATATTACACACCATATTTTCTTTTATATATTTTATTAAATGTCATATTTCCTGCAATAATAATGAATATATTTCATTTAATTATATTTTAGTTTCATGGTATCCCTCTCATTCTCTTTTGATTCTAACATTACCATTGTAGTAAAGTTTTGTCCTTCCCAGTTTTTCATTATTAAGATCAGATTTTTATTCACCACTTGTTTCCCTTTTGTGGTGTATATATTAGTCATAAATTTAATTTTAAATCAAATTATAGTATTTTATTTTTTAGGTCTAATCTCACATATAATCCACTACTAATTTTTTATTTCCTAGTCCTCAACTGTGTATAGACATGATGTTTCTTATGATGCATTTCCTCTAAGAATACCACAGTTTCATTTCTTTGTTTAAAGTGAATTAATCTAAATACCCATTCATTGATTAATTTTGGAAAATTATTAACTTAATCATATACTTGTTACACTATATGTCTTTAGTTTGAGGGATGCTTTCATAGGAAGTAATTTTATTTATTGACTAGAAAAATATTCAAATTCATATACTTGTTAAATCAATATGGGTGTTTTCGGATTACTAATTATAGTTGATTGTTTATTGTTTTTACTATAAAAACTCTTTCTTTGTATTTCTTATGATCATGTTATTCCATTTATTTATTGGGAAAATGTTTAAATTTAGTATGATTTTATCTTAATACAGATGTTTATGGATTACTAAGTCAAGTTGATTATGTATTGTTACATGATTAATATATTTATTGTGGTGAATGAATTGAACATAAATAAGTGAGGTGTGGGTCCCCAAATTATATATCTCATTGATGTATCAGTTGGTCTCATGAGACAAATGGTTTTGAGCATTTTTTGTATACATACCCAATGCACACATGATATATTAGTTTGAACATTGATGATAAGATTAATATATTGGATGCATCCTTGATGGAAAGAATAATGAATTATCAAAGGACTTCCTGGATAATGTATTCATTGGGACCTTAATGGAAATAATTTACCACGTTTACCCCTTTTTACCTTGTTTATTTTTTTACCATTGTATTGATTTTTTACCAAAAAACTAAGATGACCCCACTTTCCCAATTTAAGAATTTTTATTCCAAATTTGGACTCTATTTAATATAACTAACTATATAAATTCAGTAAACTTAGATTATAAATGAAAAAAATAATATATATATATATATATATTACTTTTTTATAAAAATAATGATTTTTTAAAACATTACACATTTTTTAATATTGTTTCTTATCAATTACTAATTAGAGTATTTCTAACCTATGTTTATACATTGATACACTGCATTTTGATTCGTGATTTAAAATTAATTATTTTAATTTATTATGATAAAAATACACAATATTTTTAAAATTAAAATTCATTAAAAATATCATTTTTTACATTAAATAATTTTGACCCCGTCCAATATAATTTAATTATTCATAATCTAACCATTGAATTTTATCAAAAAACAATTTACTTGAAATATTTATTTAAATTTTATAAATTCATTAATTAATTATTTAATGATAATAATAATAACATGTAACATATAAAATTATTTTTTAAAAATAAAAAAATTAATTAAATATTATCTATATACTAAATTCTAACATTATTTATTATTTTTAAATTATATTATTTCTAATTTGTTGTTGAATATTAAAAAACTTTAATACTCTTACTGGACACATTTATAACCCATGTCTATATATGCAATATAATATTTATAATGATCGTACTTCTAAAATCCATATATCCAATAACCATATGTAATTCTAATATATATACCTATAAAAAATACTTATATCATTCAATCTATTTACTTATCTCTCAAACAAGTCTATTATATTTGTAATTTTTTTTCTTATTTCCATAGTATTTGTTTAGGTTATCATATTTATAAAAAACAATGAAGATAATGATTTAGGTGTGCAATATTTTTTATTTTTTTTTATATTTATACTACTAAATATTTTCTTAATTATTTTTTATATTTCATTCTCATATTTTATTAGAATAATATCCCACAATATAACTTATATTATTTGGTTTTAGTTTTGTTTTTTTATCATACATTCTATTCAACATAATATTTGTTTTAAAAAAATAAACATAAAAATAGTGGGGTGTTATATTCCACCACTCTTAATATAATTTCTCCTATGAAATTTGCTTACTCCAATAAAAAAATAACGGTATTTATGCCTCATTAAATATTTTTATTACCATGTAGCTTCCTTGGAATTATGATTACTTCATTAAACATTAAATGGGTGAGTGTTCTTACTTCTTAGTGTTTTATCCATTTGATCCTAGGTTTCTATTTGATTTCTCCTCCTAAGAAATATCTTATTCTAATTGTACAACCTCTATATTTAATACATGTGATATTCTAGGTATGTAATTCCTCAAAAGAGATACATGGAAGACATCTTTCACTTGGGAGGGGTTTGGTGGAGGATCAAGCTTATAATAAGCTATTCCCAAATGATTATCGATTTTTAAGGAGAAAATATATCAAGGCCTCAAGTTTCACTTATTTATGAATCTCATAACCCAATTCCATGGTTATAGTTGAATGAATACAATATATATATATTTATACTCCAAGTATTATTGATGGTTATTATAATATCTCTCAGGTTGACTCTATAATTTTTTAACATTCAACTAAATGTTTTTAATCTTCTCTACTATTTCTTCTATGTGATCTTGTCTCGGAAGCTTACTATCTCCAACTCCATCCCAATATATTGGATTTTTACACCTCTTCTCATAAAAATACCCATATAGTTCTATTTTAATTCTATAATAGAAACTATTTTTACATGATAACTCTATAATGGGATGGTGT
The DNA here is from genome assembly GCA_963277665.1 of Viscum album. Taxonomy (NCBI): domain Eukaryota; kingdom Viridiplantae; phylum Streptophyta; class Magnoliopsida; order Santalales; family Viscaceae; genus Viscum; species Viscum album. The sequence continues at coordinate 945,253,857 of OY728126.1, read as the reverse complement.
TGGTCTCAACCACCTTTGAAATCCATTGAACATGATATTATTATTTCTTCTAGCGTTTAAATGGTCCTTTCAAATTGACTAATAGTAAGGTGATGATAATTTTTGTTTACAATCAACCCTTTATCCAATATATGTTGACTAATACTCTATGAATATATGGTAAATTTCATTTATCGATCATATATAATTCAGAGTGATACCCTATGAATCCTTACCTCTTAATTTATAATATCCTAGAATAATCATTGAGAATTAAATGTTCTAAAATAATAATGAAATTTTTTAATAATAAGGTTATAAACCACCACCCAAATGGATTTATAACCATTATAATTCTTAGGATGAAATATAAAAAAATCCATAGATATTTTCCCCCTTTTCCATACTTGAATAGATAATAGCTTCATCAAAACCTTAGACTTCAACCGTTATTTCTTAACTTTATAGAATAAAAAGCATTGACATACATACTCTAAAATCCCAATCATTATTCTTACCCATAAGAAAATATTAATGATATCAAAATATATCTATTTTACTTTCAAGGTATATATAGAATGATTAGTTATTTGAATTATCCAATATCTCCTTCTTAAATTATACTATTAATAGAATACATATTTATTTCATGAAACTTAAAATTCCATAATTTCTATAGTTTAAATCTATAATATTCCCTTCCTTATTTTTTATCTCTATATCCTCCTTTTTTCCTCTCTAATATTTACATGGGTGTATGTATGGTTGAGTAATCATTTAGGAACTATATAATTTCTCAACTTCCCTATGGATTACAAGATCTATCATTTTCAAATCCATGCATATTGGGTCTCTCTTAATACTCATCATGGTGTTAGTCTTGGCGGGTGGTGTCTGTGGGTCGATAGGAGAGGCGACTGGTCCGGGCGTCATTTCGGATCGAAGTAGATAGTGGAGTTGTGAGACATCGGAGGCCTCAGTTGTAGCTTCATACGTGGTTCTCTTCTGATGGTGGTGAACTCACTCTAGTGAAACTTTGGTTCGCTTTTGGATAGCGGCATGTTGTCGTTCCCTCGACAGTTCCATTCCTCATTGGTAGTGACTTCACTATAGGCGGGATGGGCTCGATCCTCTACTTAACCTGATCGATGGACTTCAGAAGCTTCAGTATTCTTCTCCGGATGGAAACTGGCCTAATGATGGAGATTGATATTTCTTCTCCTTCTCCTCAGAGGATCCTTTTCTCATGGTTTTATATCTCTCTATTTTGGGTCTCGATGCTGTTGATTTTGTTCTGCAATTCTTTTGGTCTTATCGTCGAAGGATTCTTTATGTGGAAGCCCTCGACTACTCAATCCTTGCTCTGGCCTCAAGTTCCTCTAACCCGCTTCTGGTCGGAGCAGGAGAAGTGGTTACGATGTGGCTTTTGGTTATGAGGATTAGCGGTCGATTAGTTTTCTGGCGCTACCAGATTCGACTTCAATCTGCTACTGGTTTTCTGGTGCTTCATTGATGCTGGTGACTCAGAGTCCACAGTCTCTCAAAGATCTGCTTTGGCCTCACATTCCCCCCACACCTTTCCAAGTTGGACTTGGAGCGGTGGTACATTAAGGATTTGGGATGTGAGTATTGGTGGTTGTTGGTTCTCCAGGTGCGGCTTATATCGGTGTTTGATACTCATTCGGTGAAGTTTGTTTTGTTGTTTTGGTGTTTTATGTTTATGGTACAGTAATTTTTGGCAGAAGGCAGAAAAAGTTTAGGGTGAGTTGATGGTATTTGATGGTCTCCAGCGGTTCTAGTCTCTTCCTCTTCTTGTTTTTCCTGCTCTGTTCTCTGCTCATGATCCAGATTCCACCTTTCTCTCCGAGGTGGAGATGTGCGGTGGCCTTCAAGGGTTTTTGGGCTCTGAGTCTGGATGTGCAACGTCGGGAGGAGGGCAGTGACGATATTTCGACCATCAATGGCATGGTTGTGTTTAGCACTGGCAAGATGGTGAAGGTGGTTGGTGTTGATGCGATTGAATCCAGTGAGGCGATGATGGCGGCGACGTGCTCGATGGCGGCGAGGTGTTCAAGGGCTGTTTTCTCGGGCGGAGGGTGATGGTTGACGGGTCTTAGATCTTGGGGGCATGTGAATCAAGGGTCTAGGTGATGAATGGTAGTTGTTTTTGTGTTTTTAATTTTGAATTCTGAACAGTGGTCTTTGAAAGTTTTTGTTGTGGTCTCTTTGTGGGTGTGGAATATGTGGGATCATTTGGTTGTATTTGGATTCACACATTCCCTTAAAAGTTTTATTTGAAAATGAAAAATATGGATTGTGGCATAATCACATGTTAAACTTATTCTATTTGAATATATACTTGAATATCTTATGATCAATATATATTCCATACATTTCACTATAGAGATAATTCTATTAAATTTTTAACTCTAAATCATGCATTATGTAATTTTTATTGGGAATATTTAATTTAAATTAGTAATAAGCTACCCCCATGAAACTTTACATGAAGAAAAATCCCAAATTCATATTTGATTCATCACTAAATATCCTAAACCCTTCTATATTAAAGGGTGGCTTGAGAATTGGTTTGTTGATCTATTTTCTATTTAGTTCCTTGAAATTTTATTTTCATTCATTTGTCTAAAAGAACTTGAATCCCTTTTGAGTAAACCTAGTTAGTGGATTTTATAGTCATGAGAAACTTCTCATAAAGCATTGATAGTATCAATCCAATATAAGGAAACTATGGGTGGATATTATAGTTTTTGGTCAGATATATTTTTCAATCACATATTTATTTCATGGATCCAGAAATATTCCCACTCTTGTGATTACATAGCACATGAATGAGGCTTTCAACTGAAAAAAATTTCACTTTCTAAATTTATCATATAGTCTCTCCATTATCAAGGTCTTCAAAACAATGATAAAATCACTTAAAATATGATAATATCATCTACAAATACTAAAAAAATTCTAGGTCTTCTCTAAAGACTATTCATCATATCCATGAAGATGGTAGGGGCATTTTCAGGTATAATTGGAATCACAATGAATTCATAATGTACATGTCTTTTATTTTAATTTCATGGATATATCCACCATTTTCTCCCTTGAGTAATGATATCCACATCAAATTTAAATATTTTAGAAGTATTTATCCCATAAAAATGGGTTGAATAAGTCATCAATATGGAGTATATGATAGCTATTCTTGATTGTAATCTTGTTAAGTTCATGATAATCAATAAAAAATGCATTTATCCATATTTATTCTTATTAAATAGGACTACTATACCTAATGGTGAATGAATTGCCTATATTAAATCACTATCTTGATTCATTTAGAGATATTTATTTATTTCCTTAAATTTAATCATGGTTACTCTATATGGAGTCATTGATAATGGCATAACACAATGTATGAGCTCCATTTAAAACTCAACCTCTTGCTCTAGGGGTAGATTAGTAAAATCTTAAATAAATACATAGAAATATTCTATAACAATAGTCATATCATAAATAAAATTCTTTTTCACAACTATTTGAACTAAATACCCTTGTGATTGGGTATTAAGATCCATATAATGAAATTAATTTCGATAATGATTTCATGGAAATATTTTCACTGATAGATGATAATAGGATGATTCACTATATGAAATGTGTATTTATTGTTAAATAAAATGGTATGATATTTATTCATGGAGAGTTAATATTGTCTAAAAATCACATCAAATTCAATAATAGGGAGAAGAATAAAATTTACAGAAAAAACATTCTCACAAGCTTCTATTGGAGAAGAGTTACAGACATGGGATCCAGTTGTTATAACACTTGAAATTTTCATGGATAACACAACATATACCTATTTGGGTGGTGATTTTATAATACCCTTATATTTTATGATATATTTACCTTTTCATAAATTGTATTTAATTGATAACTTTATTTACATGCAATACTGAGCTTAAACATACTGAGACATACTATTGAGTAATTATTATTTAATGCCACAGTTATCGCCTAGTCATTGGATTGGAGGTTTGGAATAAGAATTACTAAATTATGAAAAAAATTTATTTTTATATATATAAATAATAATTTTATTACATTTACATTGGTTATAAATTAAAATAATATTTTTTGAAGGTAAAAATATAAATTTTTCAAAAAAAAAGTGTTTTTATGTGGATAAAGTCTTTTTAGATTAACAAATTAAATTTATCTCTACTGAAGAATTATTTTAATAAAATTTGAATAAAATATATTCAATAAATTATTTCAATGTTCATCTAATTATTTCCATGTGTAATAAATCAATGTAAACCTAGGTTTATGCTTAAAATGAATGTTTCAGAAAATGGGTTTGTTTCATTTTGTGAGCATATTTTAAAATTTCTTCCACTTATAGAAATTTAAAATTATAAAATGGATTACATATTTTGAATAATAATGAATAATATTATTTAATAAGTTATACCTAATTTTTTGTCATTATGAATATTTATTGAGGTAAAAATTCATTACTATGGTAATGGTTAAAAGAGGTTACTAAGGGGTTAAGCTAAATAAATAGGTGTTACAATGATATAAATACTCATCAAAATCTTATTTAATGAACATATTTCATTATATATAATCATATATTTAAAATTTATCCAATTTTGATCCACTATACCATGATAATGACTTCATTATACTTTCATATTCTTAATAATTACATGTGTTCCACTCCCCTCACTCATAAACGTGAACCCCATGTCGTCTATTCTACACCCTAATAATTCCATTTACCTAAACCAAACCATATCAAAATATCTTTTTAAAATTATTTTATATGTTCTAAATGTGTTACTATTATTAAAATATCAACCCAAGTTTCCTTAAGAAGAGATTCAAAGGGGGTTTCTCAAGGAATAGGTATATATTCTTACAAAAAAAATTCATGTTTCATTCTTCATCATCTTCCTCTAAATATATTGTATCCTTATTAACATGATTTCTTAGAAATCATAAATATACATAGAAATTATTCTGACTATGGTATATCCATTTTCCCCCATAGTTCCATCAAATGGGAAATTAAAGTATCGCTTGTGTGTCTGGGTGGACTACCACCTCTATGTAGCGACATGATTCATTTTCTATCACCATCATTCATGGTTGGTTATTAAAATTAATTTAATGTTTATATGTTATATTTATGGAATAATTATTCTTATATAATTATAATATACTATATAACTTATTATATTTCCATACATTTAAAAATGATAATGACGCTTGTGCGTAGATGTGGACTACCACCTCCATAAAATTATGTGACTCTTCTTTAATCACCACTTTACATTAATGATTTGGAAAGTGGTTATGATTAATAGATATGATACTTATTTCATCATTAATATTCTAGTGATGATGAAACCCTTAAAAAGGTAAAATTTACAATACCCCTAAACTGTAAAATAAAAACATTTTATTTGATAGTATACTCGACATGCAACATTGGCCATAAACATACCATGAAATATTTATCTTTAAATTTAATCTCTTTGATACCTTAGAGAACATGAAACATCAAGTATAATATAACTATAATATAGTATACCATTATAACTTTTCCATAAAATTAGAGGGTATGAATATTAGTGAAAAATTTATGAAAAATCTAGTTTTCTATTGATTATAAATAAAATTTGAGTCATTTAAAATAAAATAAAATGTTTTTTAATAAAGTGAATTTTTTTTCTAAAGGATGCTTAAACTTCATATTGTGCACATAATTTAAAACTATTTTTTCAATTTTAGAAAATTTAATTTATTGAATTAATTTAATTTTTTTAATCATCATATCAAGATATATTATGATGAATTTTTGGGGTTTTTCTAAAAAGTCATTTTTTTATTAATATTGGAAAATAGTGATTTTTTGTTTAAAACTACATTTTCATTTAAATAATTTACAATTAAAGATTATATTTTAAATTGGTTTTAAAGAAAACTTCATTAAATTTTATTATAATTTAACTATTTTAGGTTTTTATAATCAATTTAATATTGAATTTGTATATTAAAACTTTTAATAATTATGAAAATTTGCTCTTTGAAAATCATGTTTTTCATTTCACTACGTGTAGAATTTTAAATTTGATTCTTCCAATTTCATGAATTTAATTTGAAAAAATGAATTTAATATTTTCAATCAGTATTGAATGTATTATCTATTAATTTTAATTTAATTTTTTACCATTATGAATCGTAAAAAGAGTAAAAATTAATTACCGATGTTAGGGTAAAAACTGATTTACAAGGGGTAAAACTAAAAATTAATGGTTAAAATGACCTACCAAAATGTACAATACCCATTTTAAGGAAATATTTATATATTATAATCTATAAGGGTCAATAATTATCTATTTTGGAGGATTTTTTCACGATTAAAACACATTTTTAATTAAATCATTTCAAAAAAAATTCTTCTTTGTCCTCTCCCACACTTATAAAAGGACACCCCCACTATTCGCCTATTCTTAGTTACAAAAGAAAATTGGTTCATAATATACTTGACCAATTGAAATTATAAATCCAATACCAACATTCTAGACCCATTTTATTTATCATAAATCTTTCTTATAAAGTATTTGGTGATAACATATTGAAGAAGTAGTAGCATTATTAAATGAGAATTCTTATTTTGTTTCTTCTTCCACCACCCTAAAATATTATTTCATCATGATTATATAAGAAAAAAAATAATATCCACTATATTTATATGTTTTTTAATGCAATAATCTATATCTATCTTCAATTCTATCAAATTGGAAATGAAACTGTCAATCATGTGTACAAAGGATTACTTCCTAGCTAACTGATGTAATTTTTTCCCATCACCACCTTAAAAGGGTGGATATAATATTGGATATGAAAAATTTAAATTTTATTTATTATATTATTATACTTCATTATTTAGATTATCACATATACTTTCTTACATTCCATCTTTTTTAAAATATAAATGTATCGATTGTGTGTATGGCGGAATACCATATCGCAAAGCAATGTGATTCATTTTTTACATACCCATTACATGGAATGTTAAAAGTATAAATTTAATAAATATATGTGATATATATCTGATTATATTGACTCTATAAAATTAATATATCACTATCTTCCTTAGACTTTTATTCACCAATGGAATGATATATTCACTTATGCCTATGTATGGTATAATGTCTCCACAATGTGATGTGATTAATTTTCCATATACAACCTTTAAGAATAATTATATGAATATATATAATGATTTAATATTATATTCATAAAATTAATATATTTCTATAGATGATTTACCATATCATATACCCAAGAACTAAAACATTCATGAAAAATCTCGAATGAGAAAACAATTAAATTAACACTTGAAACAATGAAAATAATAAGATATTATTTGAAAATAGATGTTAAAATGTTATAATAGGATCATAGATGATATTATAAATATTAATAAGGTTTTTTTATAAATTAATAAAATTATAAAAACCAATATATATACGGTTAAAGAATTTTCAATTAAAAAGAAGTATTAGGTTTGTGATGTTGTCTCAATATCATTTCATTGAGTCATATTATAATTTTGTGCACCTAATTTATTTTATATGGGGTATATAACTCCCCATTGACATGTAATATCAATATTACATAAAAATTAATGTTATTTTATGTTTAAATATTAACTATTTCATCGAAATGTATTTTAACTTAAAATTTAACAAGTGGTAAAAATTTCATAATTCATTTTTTTCATTGGGTTATATTACTTCATCATTGTCTTTAATATTTTAATATAATTTGTTTAATGATTTTTTTATATAAATGATCACATTTCAAATAGTTTTATGTGGATTTAAATTTTATACATATAATATATTCATTGTTCAATTCTCACTTCAATGTTGTTATCATTTTATGGGCTTCTTTCACAATCTCGTTTTAATCAGGATTGTTTATTCATGAATTACCCCTGAAGGAAATTATTTTATTATTAGATTATAAGACCATTTAATTTTATTTACCTAAAGTTATTAAATATGATTTCAAGTAATGTTACTATTTTTTCCAATCATTTTGTACATAAAATGATTTTAAAAAAATTAATAAAATATGACTTCATTTTTATCTTTAGTTGAAAATAATTTTTCATAAAAAACCATGTTTTCTGAAAATGTTGTAAAAACTGTTTTAGAATTATATAAATTATTTATTAAATAAATTTTTAACCATTTTTATCTTTAAAAAAAAATATTTTTAAAGGAATCTTCTTGTTTATTTCCAAATGTTTAGATTTATGTACACTTTTTACAGTAGTCTGAAAGGATTTTTATAACATATACACCATATATGGAATTCATTATTAACATGACATCTTACTTCATTGAGAATAAATATAATATATTAAATTATTATTTTTTCAAATAAATTTTTTTCCTAATATTATAGAAATTTTCTATTTTAATTGGTGATTTTTAATGTTAAAAGTACCCATTCTAAAATGATTTTTTGATAGACCAGTTTATGGTATTTTTAGTCATCAATGATAAAAACCCCTTATATTATAAAAACATTAATAGTGATATTTTTATTCATACTATACTTATTAATTATATGGATGTTTTATGGTTTTTTTCACTAATGAAATTATTAAAATTCACTTTATTGATTCATTTTTGTGGTCATTAACTTTTGCTTAAAATATCAAAAGTTTAGTGATAATTTGAAATTAAAATATACATAAATATCTATATTATTTATAATGTATATACTTATTTCTTAAACCATATATCATTTGTATATAAAAATCTTTATATTAACATTTATTTGATTGATGGGGGAAATATTAATAAATCTGTATTCTTTACCCAACACGGATATTTGTTGTCAAAAAAAACTGTTCATGAATTAAGTCAATTATTTGATATATGTGGAGTAATTTGTACATGTAGATATAAGTGGGGCCTAGTTATAAATATCTCCTTGATGCATTGGTAGTCTCATGAGATGAATTAGTTGGATATCCTTAGTTAAATGGTTTTTTTGTGTACACCCACCCATCAGTTCTAAACTGTCTTAGGGAAGGTCTTTATTGCATATGTTTTCATGATGCCTAAGATCATGAAATCCAATAATTAAGAATTTATTTTATTTAAAATTTATTTATTATTATTCATGATATTTTCTCCATGATATTATCTCTAGAGTAATTTCATTCTCAGTTTATTGATTAAATAGAATGTGTTTTTAGTTATTTAACTTTTCAGATTGATTATTTCTTATCTAGTTATGATGGTTATGGTATTGAATAAATGGAATGTTTTTAAATTTGTTTAAAATTATATATTTATTATGATATTAATGTTAATTAAATGGAACGTGTGTTCATTTATTTACCTCTCTATGTTTATTATGCTTATTGACTCATGATAGCCTCCACAATACTTAGAATTTATTGATTATTTGAGATAGACCTTATTTTTTTCATTTACTAGGATTATATTAAGCATAATATGATATATATGAAATTATATTATAGAGGTAATAATATTATTCTTGAAAATTTATGTATTTTTTGTTTTCAAATTCAAATGGGAATCATGTATGTATCTTTTTTACCAAGACTACTAAATTATTAAGTACTTAAGGATGTGATTCCTTGTATATCATGTTGATGTAATAATGTAAGTTAGTGGCTCTGGGTTACTAGGGTCTAGGTAATTATAGTTGGTATCATAAGAATATTATTATTTTCCTTCATATATAGATTTTTTAAAACATATATTAGGTAACATAACTCAATGATAAACATTGAGAATTGGTATAAAGGAACATCCTAATGTTTTGTTAAGGAAGATATTATATGGTTTTTTGTGAAATAAACACTAGTTTAGATACTACATGTTAAAATGGTTCTCAAAATTTTTTACCTAGGAGAAATAAATCTAAACTAGGAACATTGGGCTAGACCCGATCATCAACTGGTTCACAATAATTAACCTTAGTGAGAACATGGTTTGACACTCCTAGGGGATAATATTGGTATAATTCACATTTTATTTAAAAGATATTATATAGTATTAGAATTGATGATGGTAATTAGTGATCTATGTCAAACTTAAGGTGTATTAGATTAAAAAGAAGGTTTAATGATTTTGACATCCTATAACTAAATATGTGGTTGCCACGATGATTATTATTTCTCACACTATTCTTTTCCATTTTACTTAATTACTGAAGCTAAAAGGAAACATGTTAAAATTGAATATGAAAGAAAATGTGGTGAATATGTGTAACCAAATGGGATGATGATAAGAGTGAAAGATATAATGCTTATTCATAATCAGTTATCCTAAAATATGATTAACAACCTATAGATTAACCAAATCTTAGACTCACTAAAGAAGATAATGATAGATTTATCTTGGAGCTCAAGTAGTTGAGACCATGGAGGATTTAAGGATGAATTTATATCATGTTATAAATATGGAAAGATACACCCAAGAATGTGTCTCAATGTAACTGTTAAATGATTTATTTGTAGAAAAGAAGTGAATAAATAAAATAATTGTCAAGTAAAATGCGGAGTGTGATGGAAGTAAATAAATATCATCATAAATATCCATTTATAGTTTTTTTTCTTCAATGTGGGGAACCTGATCATTATTTTATTCAATTACCTCTTCTAAAGGTTAAACCTTAAACCAAGGAGGGACCTATGTTGAAGTAAAAAAGTGATTTATTTATAAATTGGGATTCTATAATTAAATTGAAGAATTATTTTTATCATTGGTAGTTTGGTTATAATAATCATGAAATATCTAAGGATTGTGTTTGATTTTGGAAGAATATAAGTCTTCATTAAATTAAGTGTAATGGATACCATCATTGGTTTATGAGTTTTAGTTTTATAATAAGTAAAAATTATTGAACATTCTTTTTGAAAATTTGTTGGATAAGAATATAAAATGGTTAAGGATAATTTTGGAAAAATGTTAGGGTAATATAACCCATTTGATTATTATATGAAATGTTTATTTGATGAAAATTTTATTTATGGTTTTTGGACATAATATTAAATGTATTGGTAACCTTTCATGTTTTACCTTATCTTTGATATTATAGTAATTATGGCTCATCACAATATGGGAACATTATAGGAATTATATAATATAGTTTTAGAAAAACTAGAAATCGGTATGTCAGGTGATAACCCATCATGTCTGGAAATACTGCGGGGCTTGAACATATAACTAAAAAATGATAAGGTTTTAATTACTACCACTATAATATGCTATGTGATTCTTAATATATAATTGTCTTCAGTTAGATGATTTTCAAAATAAATATTAAAGATGAAAAAGTGGTGTTATTATTGAGGTTTTAGAGATAATTGTTTTATATTAGATAACTTGTGCAAATCATATTGGTTTTGGAGAATAGTTAGAGAGATATAGAAATACTTTTCACCCTTTTATAGATCTTATTATCCATTAAAATTGAATTTTTTTTCTAAATTCATAAGAAATTCAATTTTTTATATTCATTTCTTAGAGTAAGTTTTGAATTGAAAATTGATAAAAGCCTAGTTGAAGGATGAAAGTGTGCTTATGAAAATGAAATGTATCAGGTAAGTGTATTTACTTTTGATTTTTGATAGTAAAATAATACCTAAACATAAGGAAAATAATATTGAATGAAAAATTTTATCCTAATACCATTAAATTCCAGGAATCAAATGTTCTTTTAAATCATCTTGAATTTATTATTTTGTAGTACTTAACTATCCATTGATCATTCACTTTATTAAGATCAATGAACTCAATAACTCTCTATAATTATTTATTTTTTTCATCCATGTCCATATATTCACCTAGAAAATTTGTATCCTTCTTATAAACCAATTTATGTGTTATTCCATATTACCTTTATAATTCCCATTCTCTTTTATTAAGTAGATGTTTTATTAACCCTTTTTTCAATTTGGGTTTTTAGTAATAAGATTTTAAAATATAAAAACCTAGAATTATAAGTGAAAAATAAAATTGGTTGGAAGACTATTAATAACTGAATTATAAATATTATGTGTAACTATTTATTAGAAATAAAATAATAATCATTAAAAAGAACAGGATTTTTTCCTAAAAGAATGTATATTTTCTAAAACACGAACTAATCGTTGTTGGAGCACATAATTTGACATTGTTTTTTAAAAAATTTATAAAATTTATTTGATAAAATTATTTACATTAAACCATCTTATCAAAATAAAATTTTGTTTTTTAGAGATTTTTTTTAAAAAATAATTTTTAAATGAAATGTGAGAAATGATAATTTTTTATTTAAAAGTTATTTGTTATTTAAATAATTTACCAGGATAAATTACATATTAAATAGTTATGATTAGTTCTAATTTATTAAAATTTGACTATTTTTCTTTCATTTGAATCAAATTAATATTGAAATTTTATAATAAAAACCTTTTATACTTATGAGAATTTTCTCTTTGAAAGCCTACTTTTTCATTGTGTATGCGAGTGTAATTTTAAATTAGATTCTACCATATCTGGGAATTGAATTCTGAAAAATAGATTAAATATTTAGAATCATAATTATTTATATTATATTATAATTTCAACTTAACTTTTGACTATTATAAATAGTAAAAGTAATATAAATTATTTACCATGTTTATGGTAAAAACTAAATTACCAACAATTAAACTAAAAAATATATGGGTTAAAATGACCTAACCATATATCCAAAATCAACATTACAGAAATATTTATACTTTATCACAAATAAGGGTTATAATGACCCATTTTGGAGGATATTCATTATAAAAAAGTGTGTGGGATTTAATATTTTCAAAAAATTCCATTTGTGTCCTCTCCCCCACATAAAATTGGAAACCCTATCTTCTCCCATATTCACACTTCTAATGACATTTATTTCATACAATACCCACCTAAATGGATTCCTTACTCCCCTAAAAACAACTTATATCTTTTTTTATCCTAAATAAATCCTATAAAGGCTTTGGTGCAAACATAAATAACCCATCCCAAGAATACGTATTATTATTAAACAAACACATTTGGCTTTTTTAATATTCCACCTCACTAAAATCATATTTAATCATGAAAAAATAGTATATAAAAAATATTGATATGTTAACATGTTAATTTAATAACCTATATCCATCTCCTCTTCTATCAAATGGGAAACGAAACTGTCGATCATGTGTACGGTGTATTACTGCTTCATGAACCAATGTAATTCATTTTCCATCACAACCATTCAAGGTTGAATATGATGAAATATTTTTCCAATTAATTTTATATTTATGATATCATTATACTTATGTATTTATAATATCACATATACCTTCTTACTTTCTAAGTTGTCTAAAATACAATAATGTCTCTCTTGATTACGGAGGACTCTCGCCTCGTAGAGTGATGTGATATGTTTTTCACTTATAGTTCACATATAAAGATAAAAGGATAATTTTATTTAATATATTTGTTAAATATGAGATGATATAGATTATTAAAAATTAATATATCACCCTATTTCTTTCCCCTTCATCATTAAGTGAATGATATCGTCGCTGGTGCATACTTACGATTTACCATCTCCACGAAGTGATTTGATTCATTTTCCATGTCCAACATTCATGAATAATTCCCAAAATATATATAATGTGTCAATATGATATTTATAAAATTAATATAATTTTGTATATTATGTATCTATATCATTTAACCAAGAACCATAACATTCTTGAAAAAACATGAATGAGAAAACAGGGCAATTAACACACTAAAGAATGAAAAAAAATAGATATTATTAGAAAAAGGGTGGTAAAATGTTGTAAAAGAATAATATAAGATATTATATATATAAATATATTTCTGGTATAAATAAATTAATTGATCAAAACCATTATATTGGAGGTTAAATCTTATTCAACCAAAATAAAGCCTAAGGTAAGGGATTTCATCTAAATTTCATTTCACTAAGGTATATTCTAATGTTAGGAACCTAATTTCTTTTATATAGTGTATATATTGTCCCATTGAAATGTAATATAATTATTGAGAAATTATTTTTAATATTTTAAGTTCAAATTTGAAACACTTCATCCAAATGTATTAAAATATAAAAGTTAGCAGGTTTTAAATAATTTCATAACTCAATTTCATTTCTTTTCGTTATATTACTTATTCATAATCATTAATATTTTAATATTACATGTATAATAAATTTTTTAATATCAATTTGTTTACTTACACTTATTTTATTTTTATTTTATTTTGATACACATAATAAATTCATTTGTAAATTCTCACTTTTTTGTTTTGATCTTTGTAAGTTTTTAACTCAAAATTTCATTTTAATCAGGATTATTTATGATTGAATTTCTATTGTAGGAGATTCTTTGATTATTTGATTATAAACCCATTTTATTTCATTATAATCTCATAATTAATGTTTTTTTAAAATTATAGTTGTATTTTTCACAGTTTTGTTCATAAAATGATTGAGAAAAATCTTTTAATAAAATCTGACTTCATTTCCCCCTCTAGTCAATAATCATTTTTCATTCAAATCCATGTTTTTAGAAAATGTTTTCAAAAATAGTTTATAATTATAAAAATTATTTATTAAAAAAAAATTTACCAATGTTTTTATTTTTAAAACATATTTTTAAAGTAATCTCATTGTTTCTTTCTGAGTGAGGATATTTTTTCCCTTATTAAAATAGTGTGAATTGAATGTTTTTTAACTTTTACGGCATGTAATAATTTCATTCCATCATGGACTATAATTTATTTGAAAGTAAATTTACAAGTTTAATATATTGTTTTTTTAATATAAGTTTTTTCCAAATATTTTTAATATTTATTATTTTAAAAAAGTGATTTTTAAAATCAAAACGATATTTTACTCTAGAATGTTTTTTAACATATTTTTATTGTATTCCACTTCATGAATAGAAAAAAACATTTATTTTTAGTTATTCTAAACTAATAATATGTTGAATTGATACCATCCTTGTTATTTATATGGATGTTTTATGTTCATTGTTTCCAAGGAATGTATTAAATTTCACTTTCTTGATCCATTTTTGTAGTTATTAATATTCCATTAAAATATCAACTTTCCTATAATCATTATCCATTACATTTACATTAAATATATATTTTATTTATTATGGATATAATTATTCCATAAACTATGTATTATTTATACATAAGGTTTTTTGTAATAAAAGTTATTTGATTGACTAGGGAAATATCGATAAATCTATATTCTTTACTCAATACGGATATTGGTTGGTAAGGAATATTTTTAATAAATTAAATCAACTTTTAGGTATGTATGGAATGATTTAGAAATACATATATGGGTGGGGCCAAATTATAGATATCCCCTAAATTAATTGGTAGTATAATGAGACAAATAAATTTTATATCTATAGTTAAATGGATTTCTAGTGTATATCTACCCATCAGTTTTAAAAAATATTGAAGAAGGTATTGGTAGTAGTGTTTTTTATGTTGCCTAAGATCATGAAATCTAATAATTATTAATTTTCTTCCTGGATAATTTAATTATTATTATCTATGGTATTTTAACAATGTTATTACCTCTAGAATAATTCCATCCTCATTTTATTAATTAAATGAAATGTGTTTTCAGTTATTTAACTTTCCATATTTATTATTCTTTATCCAGTTATGATAGTCATGATATTGATTAAATTTAATGTGTTTACATTTATTTAAATTTTAATATTAATTATGATATTTAAGTTATTTGAATAGAATGTGTGTTCTATTATTTACCATACCATGTTGATTATGCTTATTGATTTATGATAGCTTCTGTTTGAACTTATCCCTTACTGATAATTTGAACTCACCATTATTGTTTCCCATTTATAGGTATCCATGAAGTTTACTATGATTGATATTCAAGGATATTATAGAGTAAATGACATTATTCTCAAAAAAATGTTGTAATTTGGTTCTAAAATATAATATGGGAATCATGTATAATTCTAGTTTTCCTAGGATAATACATTGTTTGGTCTTTCAGGATACATTTCTAGGTATATTATTACAATTTAATAAATCAATAAACTAGATCCATGTTACTTGATGTGGGGTCATTAAAAAAGTACCATAACCATCGAACCAAAACATGCATGGAAAATGAAAAACATTTCACCCAAATGTCCATCTTAATAAAGAAATTAATAATAAAAAGGTTGATTAGAAACTATAAAGAAGTAATACATAGTATGTTATGTATGAATATATTTTAGTAATTTATTTATAATAAATCTATATTTATTATATTGGATATTTGAATGCATATGAAGCAAGAAAAGACTTGAGGTAAGGGTTTATGTTAAAATCTTATTTCTATTATGGATTGACTTTAACAAAATTTCATTGATTGAAATTATATAAATCTTAAACATTAAACCCAATTTATGTCATTTTTCTCTCATTATTACAAAAAAATAGTTTTTTAGTACCACATTTTTCTCTTGGGTACATCAAATTATTCATAAAAAGTTTTTAAAGAAAATTTAATAATATTTCATATTTGGTCATCAACCATTTTCTTCCATATCCATGCTATTCAAAAAAAGTTTATAAAATTTTTGACTATATTTGAATATTTTTAAAATGCAATTTTTGTTACCTTTTACTATATTTACAAGGTTTTAAAAATAATATTTTAAAAAAAATCTTAATAAGTCTCTTTTGAATTTATGCATGTGTGTAAAAATAATTTTATCTTTTAACACATATTTTATGAATAGATTTTCCCACCATCATGAGAGTTAACTTATTGGATGTTTACATTATAATTTTATATGGTCACTTTCATAGAAAACAATTTTATCAATGTTTTATAAATTTTTTTTTTAAATGTTATCAATCAAAAAGGTTATTTTTATCATTTGTTCAAATAAGATTTTAAGGATAATTTAAAGGTATTTTCACCTATGTCAATATAATTTACGGTTTTTTATGCTTAACTGGGGATATTATATTTTAGTACCATCCCCAGTCATTCTCTCTATAGATTATGATGATAATGATTTAAGGTTTGTTTTATGAAACTCGTTTCTTTACCATGGATTCATTATGTTTTGAATAAAACTTTATGAAACCCATTTATTTTCCATGATTTATGTAATGATGAAATAATGGAATGATTATAAAACACATTTATTTTCTTAATTAATGTTATGGTGAAATAATGGAATGTTCATTAAACATGTTTCCTCTCTATGGGTTAAGATATATTGAATTAATAAATGTTTAATGATCTTCTGACACACATATATATGTATTTAATTATGTGACAAGTGGGCCTTTAATTATATGTTCATCCAATGCTTTGGGTAAATATAGATATTTAAAGAGATGATAAGGACTAGAATGGGATGTGAACCCTTGTTAGTTAGGGAATATATCCAATAATATAGTATTGGGAGTGATCCTTGACTAAGGAAATAATGGAATGGGGAGTGAACCAAATAAACTATGATAGTATTGGATATGAGTATTTACTAAGGAAATTATTTTCTATGGTTATGTGTATGTCAGAAGATTATTTTTTATGATTCTGATATGTTCTCCTGCATTATGATTTATTATTGGTGATTCTTAAAACTTATGGATTTTATATCTTGTTATTTCAAATCCTTATGCCACGATTTATGATTAGTGATATTTGAATTATTAGGTATGGTTATCATATGTTATGATCATGTTTTCATTGACTTATACTCATCTTATTCTCATATTTTATCATTGATTGATAAATTTTATGTTTACCCTTACTGAGAATATAATATCATCCTTTTTATGTTCCCATTATCATGTTATGAAGAATGGTTTTAATAAGGGTATGTATAATAAGTGTTCAATTGTAGAATAAATTTGGGGGAAATTTTGGAGATCTTTCATGAAATAAAATGCTTATGTGTCTAGTCTTTGATGAAACATAACCTTTATTGTTTTGGGGTATGTATTGTAACTATATGTATTGAATATTCAACTAAAGTTATGTAATATATATGTAAAAAAATATCTGGTCACAAAAAATAAGATTCATTTAGAAAAATATATATACATAAATGTGTAGGTATAACCTTAATAAAATAAGACATTTTTATTCTAGATTGGATGATGTGTGTGCTTTCACCACTTTGTTTTCATAACCTACTTTAGAAATTATGATTACATATAATTTCCTTTTCTACCTTGTCATTGGTGGTTGATGTCATCAATTTTCATCCTTAACATAGGGTGTGGATCACTTATTATAATAATTCATATACGCCATGTGATTGATTCATTGGATTGTGGGTGGTGTAATTGGATGATCTCTCCCTGGTCCCATTTCAGTAGTTAGATTCTTTAAATCTCTTTCACATTCTTGTTCTTAGTAGTCTTCTAATCCACACTTAAATAATTTTCATGTTTCTTTAATACAATTCCCTTCATTCTTATACCCACATTTTTATAATGTAAGAATATTATTTTACTTCATTCATGGGTTTTATCATTTTAGTTCCCTTGAAAACCCATTTTTAGCTTCTTTTCACCCATAAAACAGGATAATGCTGGGTCTCTCTGATCTTTTTCTCTACCATGAGAGAATAAAGAAAATAGTATATATCCAAACTAAAGTCCCTTATATCCAACACAATTCTGAGGATTTTCTTTAAACCACTAAATAAAAAAATCAATTTTTCTTTCTGAGTTAATGATAAAACAAGAAGTGTAGCCTTTATTTCTTATGGAATTAACTTCGTAAGTAAAAAAAGGATTCGACCACCTATTATTTAAACATTAGGAATTATATCTCTATTTTCATGTGAATATTTCTGGGGAAATATTTGGTGAATAACTCTTTTTTAAACTATTATAATTATAAAAGAGTCAACTTCACCATTTTGTGTAATATTATTAATGAGAGTCCAAAATTTACCTACCACTACGTCCAAATGATAGAAAACTAAGGAAACCTTTACATTCTCTATGTAATATAAAATGTATAATATTTATTTTATTTATCCATTACTCACTTATTAGTAGATTATATTACCCGCTAAAGAAAGGTGTACATTGTCACATGAAGGAAGCAATGTATATTTATTGAATAATTAGAGCATTGGGTTGTTTTTTATGATTCATTTTAGTGTACAAATCTTAATAATTTTGGGATAAAATCTTTATTACGTTTTTTACTCCAACTCTTATCTAGTTTGGTTTCTCATTAAGAAAATAATTAAATTTTCAGTCACACTCATAGTTATTAAAATTCCTCTTAGTTCCATCCATTGACTAAAAAATTCTTGTTTGAGTATTAATAAATAATAATCATAGTAATAATTTAAATGAAAAAGATAATTAATCCAAACATTTATTAAATTATGATACCTTAATTTCAACATTGGAAATTTTAGGTTCTTCCTATATAAATTTTAATTTTCCATTGGTTGTTATCTATTTTGACCATTATTATTTATAACCTTATCCCAAAAAAATTTATTAAACCCTGATTTGATACCAAATGAGTCATTAAAATAATTTCATACATGATACATCATTTTTTATGATTTTTTATTTCATATAAAAATTAAACACACCCACTAAAAGTTAAATATTACTTCGAGTCCTCAAGAATAAAAAAAAATAGATGTTGCAAAGGTATAAAGTGATGGAACCTGAGGTAGAACCCTCTAATAATAAGTTTACAACTAGAGGGACGATAACAAGTACTTGATAAAAAAGTGACATTATCATCGTACATTTATTTGTATGTGAGGATGTATTCTTATTTGTTACCCTAAAACCATGTAGAAAAAAAATCATCTGACTATTAAAAAATAATTTGAAGGTTCTCACAAGTTATTCAATAAATCGAGTGGTGTTTAGGAGACCTATGAGAGATCTTGATTTGAAATAGGATTCTATTTTCACTTCTGTGAGGTTAATGTTTTATGACTTTCATAGGTCCAATATTTCAAAAATTGATTGGGATTTATTTAATTGAGAGATACAGGTTTCATAGTAGGCATTAAAAACTAATATCATTGAGTCTATGTAATTATGAATTAATCCAAATACCATCATGGTTCCTTGAACACATTATCAATCATTTTTATGTTTAAGACCAACTCAGTGAGGCTTCTAACTGAACCACCAACCCGGGTGCTCTCTGTTATGAAAATCTATTAAGTGAATCTGGTGAATGATGATATTTCTCAATGATGGAGATCATATACATAAAAACTTATTTTAAAACATTTTTAATATCTCCCACAAATATTATTCTCACATGATACCCTTTTGGATACAACAACGATAATATTATTCTTCTTAAACTGAGGAATGGAAACATAAAAAAGAGTGGGATTAAATTCTTGGTAAGGGTAAGCATAATAGATATCAATATAAGATCACAACTGAGCATAAAATGGAAAAATTATTATTATTACATAATTTAGTTTCATAAAATAATCATACCCAATAAAAAATATATAATAAAACATGAGTCATGGTTTATGAATTATAGTATAATGTTTGACATGAGTCATAGAAGTGTAGAAACATGATTCCATAATCATGAGCAATGAAAACCTAACATAGGTAAATTTCATAAGATAAGAATTTGGAACCAATATAATCATAGAAATTTAATAAATGTTAAGGATACTAATTAATAAATTCACATCATAATGGGCTACAGTAACCACCTTCCTATGACATAGTGAACTTGGGATAACAACGTACATCCCTAAACATAATTGACATGGGTTAAACACCTACATCCCTTACCATAACGTCTTAGGGATAAACAACGTCATCTGATGATGATATAATAATATATAAATAGTCACACAATTATTTTGAGGTATATAATTAACTCACTAAAAAAATCATGATAAATCATACATATGTGTTCCAAAAACCAAGAAAACAACCTTAACTCCAAAATTTTTAATTTATCAATGAATAAAAAGTGGGTTTCATGAAACCAACCATAATAAATTATCATTAGAAAATAATAAAAATAATTTAGATGCTATAATTAGATCATATTCCCATTGAATCACAAGAAACATTAAATTATTTTGACATATATGAAAAAACACTTTTATAAGAGTATTATAATTTACTTGTCGAATAAAGAAGAAACACCCTTTATATTTTTTATACCTATTGAAAAAATATTTTAGAAAACAAAGGGAATACATCATTTTGTAAAAACATCAAAAATTATATATGAATTGTCTTAATGAAAATAATTAATAATGGTTGAAAAATTATTATTATGAAAAATGATTAAAAAAATATTCCTTTCACACTATTTAAAGAAGGTCATGGTCAGTAGAAAAGGTTAGAGAAAAGAAATTAAAATAAGATTAGTTTTTTAAAGAAATTTAATTCCATTGAAAAATTACTTATTAAATATTATCAATATATGTAATCACGTCTATAAAAAAATAATGAATATAGAAATGGAGGAGAAATATAATTTTTTGAAAAGAGGAGATAAGATTAGTTTTCCATACTTATATCAGTTTGGGTAAATTGTGAACCAATTAAACGTAGAAGAGTAAGAATACATTTAAACCCCATTAATATATATAGGATTATAAAATGGTTGTTTTATATAGGAGAATGTAAAATTTATCCTGATGGAATATTTTTTATAAAAATCTTGAATTCAAATTGAGATTGGATAGAAAACTCAAACCATTACTCCTTAATTCCAAGAAAGGACTCTAAAGTACATTATAATTAAAATAACCGTATTAATAATTTATTTACGAAAAAATTAAAATATATTATCTTTTATAAACTGTAATTATAATCACTTATTATACATAAATTAGTTAGTTATTTTTTATTTTCATCGTCATATGATTGTGGTGTTATTTATTATGTACTTTTTTTGTAATGGATATGCCATTCCCAATACATTAATAACAAGTTAATAATTTTTAGATTAGTCATGGAATTTTAATTATTATGTTTAAATAACTTAATTTTTCCCTTTTTTATTTCATGATTATTATGGATATAGTTTATAAGAATGAAATCCTTGATGAACATTTTTTGGTAAACTACTAATAAAAACATGTTAAATTGCATTGATCATTCATTTTTATGTTAGCCATGTAAAACCATATTCATGAAATATATTACTTACTATTATCATATATTATAATTATTAAGGTCTTTAAACTTATTCAGGGTGAAAATTTATTTTTTTGGTAAACATTTTTCATGTAGGTTCTTGAACTAACCCAAACCATAACATGTTATACTAGTTGCTGATTATTGGTTTATAGATATTTATAATAGCAGTATAATTTTATAAAAAGGATAATTATTTCAAGATAAAATTATTATAATGTTAAAAAACGGTTTATAAAGAATTTGTATGATAAATTAAATTAAAAAAGAAAAATAAGAACTCAAATGCTTTATAAATTCGCTCCATTTTCCTTCAGAATGAAGGTTATAAGATTCCTTACTAAAACTAGAAGCTACCAAATATTGTATAATGATTTTTTAGATGGATATTTTTCTTTTATTTAAGAGATTTGTTGAGGAATATATTTATTTTAAAGGGGTATAAGTGAGATCCTTTTATAGAAGAAAATGACAGACATTTCCTTCGATAATTATGTTAGGTAGAGGGTAACGAACAAATCACCAGTATGTTAGGATAATTAGGTGAATATATATTTGTAATAAATTTTGGTATGAATCTCATACCTAAAAAATGATTATATAATGCATAAATATCATACTAATTAAACTGAATTAGATCCATGATAATTTATCCCTTTTTAACATGTTCAATTTTTTTATTATGATAATTATTTCATACAAAAGTATAAGATGTCCCTTATTAACTAATTTTTACATGATGATTAAAAATTTGGAATCTATTTAATTTATTTATGTTTCTAAATATTATAATTTAAAATTTAAAATGAAATAATAAAATATAAAAAAAAATTATAGGATAAATTGGTTTCTTAATCCTTAAGTGTTATTAATATTATTTCATAACATTTAATATTTCAATAATTGTTACAATAATTATTATACATTAAAATATAAATTTTATTCAACATTTTGAAGTGATATATTTAATTTTTTAAAATAAAATACACAATAATTAACAAATCAATTTCATGAAAGTAATATTTTTATCATTAATTAATTTTAAAAACATACAATTAAATTTAATTATTCATCTTTTAGAAATCAAATTTTATTAATAAATTAGTATTAAAATATTTCAATAAATTTTATAAATATATAAAATCAATCTATAATTACTATAATAAAAAACAATCATATATATCGCATAAAAATTATTTTCTATAATAATATATTATATTTAAACATTATCTCTTTTTTCATTCAATAATTATATATTATTTTTGAATTAAATTATTCTAATTTGTTAATAAATACAATAAATTCCAATATTCCTTTTGAATACATGAATACCAAACAACCATATATCCAATGACCATATTTCCAAGAACCATATTTTCAATGACCATATATCTAATAATCATATTTAATTACTATATATAACCTTACAAACATTACGAAAATCATTTATCTTATTTACATTTTCCATAGCATGTCTATTATTTTAATAATTATTTTCTATTTTTATAGATTTTTTTGGGGATATAATCATAAGGCCACACTACAAGGATAAATATTTTATTCTTATGATATTTTTATTTTCATGCAAGTTTATTCCACTTGTACTTTTCTTAATGTCATTTAATATTGAATTCTTATAGAATATTAAAATATTTTATCTCAATAAAAATTTCATCATTTCATTTTAGTTTGGTTTTATGAGTAAAACAATAAACTCATAATAGTATTAATTTTTTTAAAAACTGCATAGAAAAATAGTGGGGTGTTATAGAGGAAACTCACAATCTGATTCTCTTCACTGAAAACTTCATCACTACTAAACCCACCTTCACCAACACAAATGATCACAACATTAAAAGCATCAATATAAATAAACATTACAAAGATCACTATAAAATATATCCAACAATACCCATAAAACCATAAATTTAAGTGAATGTTTCACAACCTCACAGTCAAAACTCGACTTCTGAATCATGAATTTCATGAAATATTTACATATTATCATAGTGCCTAAAATTCACTACATCTATCCCTAGAAAAAAAAATTTAAGTGAAAAAAAAATTAAAAAAATGCCATGGAACCCCAAGACACTATAAAAAGGAAGAACCAACCCCAATGTCTCTGAGCTCATCCCATAAAAATAAAAAACCTTTAAGAAGTCTATCATGCTAGACCAAAATTATGTCTATTATAATGTGTTGGGTGTAACATCCCAGATCTCAAACCCACCCAGAGGCACCCCGTACCTGGTTGGTCACATGGCCTCAAGCGCATTTCCCCCGAATGCCAAAGGCTGCCGACTAGCAGCGAGGTCCATAGGTGTGATAGTGTGGAAACTATACCCTCATTGGAAGAGTACACAGTGAAAGAAAACAAAAGCAATAGTGGAAGAAGTAATAATCTATACAATAGTAAATAGCGGAAGACTGAAAGTAAGGAAAAACTGGAGCAATGCATAATAAATGATGCATGATAAATTTTTCTAGAAAAACAGCCAAACAATTCAAAATGATGAATATAAATAGTACTAAACCAAGTACAAAAGAAAAGATAACAGCTCCTCAGTATCGCAAGCCTAGGCTTAGTCCCATTCTCTCCAGATCCAAAGTAATTCAAGCACTTGAAGTGGAAGGTATATTTCCCTTATCTATACTTGCAACAATATAATCTGTTTGGGCCCAAAAGCATGGCCCAAACAGGGTGTGAGACTAAATCCCAGTAGCCAACCACTCGAAGATCTGTTCCTAACAGTCAGTGAATATATGGAAGGTAAAAGTACAGAAACCAGTAATAGGAACATGTTGAACAGTAAACAATCCATAGTTCTAATATCAAGCAACAGCTAACGATAAGATAAGAACAAATAGGTAACCCTCTGGGAAGTACTCATAACCATCCCCTCTGTTCCTACATAACAAGTACAAGGAACCCCCTGGGCAGTACACTTAGTCTATCCCCTCTGGTTTAGTCACACAAATTCATAAAGACTCTCCAAGGAAGCACTCATAGTCAATTACCCTAATAGTCTAAGGTAGTCAAGGACTCTCTGAGGAATCACAAAAGTTCAATTCACCTTATATCCCCAGGGTCAATTACTCTCTAAGGAAGCTCACCCAGTCAATTCCCCTTATAGCCCAAGTTGTTCAAAGACTCTTTGAGAAAGCTCACTCGGTCAATTCCTTCTATAGTCTAGGATGGTTCAAAGTAATTCAAAGTAAACAAAGACTCTCTGAGGAAGCTCACTTGGTTAATCCCCTCATTGTCTATAATGCTCAAAGACTCCCTGAGGAATCTCACTCGGTCTATTATCTTATAGTCTATAATACCCAAAGACTCTATGTGGAAGCTCACTCGGTCTATCCCCTTATAGTCTATAACACCCAAAGACTCTCTGAGGAAGCTCACTCGGTATATCCCGTTATAGTTTACTACACCAGGTTCTCACGGCCCTATGCAAGTCAACGAGCATAACAATGAAATATGGCCAAGGTAAACCTTAAGAACTACTTGGCTAAATAGTCTACAGCTCAACAATATGTCAGAAAAACAACTCTCCATGCTACAATCACTAGGCATGGGAAACTGGCAAAACAGGACCAAACAGTTGGAAACAGGACATGCATGGGCAAAACATCCAACACATAGCAATTCAACCCTATTCATATCCAATCAACCTCTACACAAGCCTACAAGAATGGCAGGAAAAACACAAGGGTAAAACGGTAAACACACAATACCCCATTCAAGCTTATTGGAACAATTGCACATAATAATCAAATACTTTCAATGGAAAGGCACAAACCACCTACCTTTAGGGTTCCAAAGAAAACGATCCATAATACACCACACCTACAAATCCGGGCAACCGCTTCACGAAAGACTGCTCTAAATCTCCTTCCCTATCGTCCACAAGCCGTAAAATCAACACCCAAGGAAAACCCAACACTAGATCTACAAGAAACGGATTTAGATCTAGAAAACGTAGAGATAGGGAAGAAAAGATATAGGGAAGCCCAAGGAGAAACCAAGAGGAGGGACTTACCTGAGAAGAACCGTCCCTGATCCACCATGAAACCCATTGGATTTGTCTCCAAAACAAGCCAAGGAGCTCCCTCAGCCTCTGAAAATCACAACTGCTGTGTGAGCCATGCGTGGGAGGGAGAATGGTGGATGAATGGAAAATCATGAGTGGTCCTGGAGTTAAAACCCCTAACTTTAAGTGGTATCACAGTTACCCCACACGATTTGGAAAACCATGATCCAACCATGAAGTTTTCATTGTCTCACCTAGGAACTTTGCATGGCTTTCCCGCATGGTTTGGGCAAACTGTTTTCTACCCTTGCAGAGCCTACTGTCAAGGGTGCACGGTTTCTGAGGCTGGCCGCATGGTTTGTTCAGACTGTGCGCCAACTATGTGCCCCTGCACAACCTCATGAAATCCACTTTTTCTCAAAAATGACCAGAAAAGGAAAACATGCCTGAAGAGAAGGTTTGGGTTCTTACAAACTTCCCCCCTTAAAGAAATTTGTCCCCAAATTTCCCTAGTGAGGCATAGAAGAAGAAACCCCGAACAACTCCAGCCAATGCATGAAAACATTAGACTCCCTCTCCCAAGTCTCGTCCGGTACTTGCCCGTGCTACCATAGCACTCATACCAGAGGAATAGACCGGCCCTGGAGAACCTTGGAATTGCGATCGACAATCTGGATAGGGTGCTCCTCGAACGAGGCATCCACCTCTAACTCAACCTCCTCAAGTTTCAAGACATGAGAAGGGTCTAAAAAGTAACGTTGAAGCTCTGAAACATGGAAGAAACCATGCATAGCCTGATACCTCTGAGTTAACTACAATTAAGAGGCAACCGACCCAACTCTCTCCAAAACCTCAAATGGCCCGACATACCTCAGTGAAAGCTTACCATGTCTCATGATCCTTCTGTGCACCAACCTCGATGCAACTCGTAGAAAAACCAGATCTCCGACCTCGAACTCCAAATGTCATCTCCGCTGATCAGTATAAGACTTCTGACGAGACTGCACAGTAGCCATCCTCTTCTGAATCAACTTTATATGTTTCACGGTCTCCTGGAAAAGACGAGTTCCCAACATAGCTGCATCTCCTGCCTCCAACCAACACAAGGGTGATCGGCATGACCTACCATACAAAGCCTCATAAGGCACCATCTGAATAGTTTTTAAAAGCTGTTGTTGTAGGACAACTCCACTAGAGGTGTATGTATCTCCCAAGATACCTCAAAAATCCAGGATACATGATCGTAGCATGTCCTCAAACACTTGAATCATACACTCGGACTGGCCATCTGTCTGGGGATGGTATGTTGTACTCAAAATTACTTATGTACCCAAATCCTTCTGAAGCCCCTTCCAGACCCGAGAAGTAAAACATGCATCCCTGTCTGAAAAAATGGTGTGGGGAACCTCATATAGATGTACAATCTCTCGGATGTACAACTGTCATATCCGATAAACACTTAAGGTCTCTTTGATCAGCAAGAAGTGAGAAACCATCATGAGTTTTTCAATGACAACCCATACTACATCATTCCCTCGAGGTAATCTCAGCAAACTGGTCACGAAGTCCTTCATGACTTCATTCCACATCCACTCAAGAATGGGTTACTATTGTAGAAGTCATGCTGGTCACTGATGCTCCGCCTTCACCTGCTGACAGGTGGAACACCTCATGACAAACCTAGCAACATCTATCTTCATACATGGACACAAATACTGACGGTGTATATCACGATACATCTTGGTGACACCATGATGAACTAACCAAATAGAGGAATGAAAGTCCCGCATCAGCTCCTCACGTATGTCTGCTACCACCCAGACACGCCCCCGGAAACGCAAGATCTCATCCTCGCCTATGGCCTATCCAGGAATAGGGTCCTCTCCTGACACACTTTCTTGTAGGAATAGGCCTTCAGAATCTGATAACTACCTCATTCGCACTCGATCAAGCAGAGTATAGGTAATAGCTACCGAAGATAGAAACATCTGCCCTTGTCTATCGTACACCTCCAAATGCATCTCAGAGAAAAGATTCATAAGCTCCACTCATTGTTGGCCTCTTGAACAGCCTGTATCTGAGTCCTCCTACTCAATGCATTAGCTACTGCATTACCTTTCCCAGACATATAAGTAAACTCGAAGTCAAAGGACTATAGGTAGTCAACCCACCTTCGTTGTCTCAAATTCAAATCACACTGAGTGAAAATGTACTTGAGACTTTTGTGGTCTGTGACAACCCCAAAATGCTCTCCCAGAAGGTAATGTATCCAATAGCGTAAGGCATGAACAACATCTTCCAACTCCAGATCATGCATCGGGTAGTTCCTATCATGTGGCCTCAACTATCGAGACCCATACGCAACAACTCCATCTCCCTACATAAGCACAGCTCCCATACCGATACCAGAAGCATCATAGTAAACAGTGTAGCTTTTTCCTGGATCTAGAAAGACTAGAATCTATGTTGAGTTCAAACTCAATTTCAGCTCCTAAAAGGCTGACTCGCATGAATCTGACCACAACAACTTTGCACCCTTCTTAGTCAGGCCCGTTAGCGATGCTGCTAAGTGCCAAAAGTCTTGAATAAAGTGTCTGTAGTATCCAGCCAGCCCTAAAAAACTCTGCACCTCAAAGATATTCTTCAGCTTCTCCCAGGAAACTACTACTCTCACTTTCTATGGGTCTACTGATACTCATGTCTCTGAGATAACATGACCCATGAAGTGAATCTGATCCATCCAAAAGTGGCATTTTTAGAGCTTAGCATATAACTAATGCTCTCTCAGTGTACTCAGAACAATATCAAGATGTGTGGCATGGTCATGGCTAGTGTGAGAGTAAACCAAGATATTTTCCACAAAAACAACCACGAAATCATCCAAGTATGGATGGAATAATCGGTTCATTAGTTCCATGAAAACTGCAGGCACGTTCGTGAGACCGAACAGCATAACCATATACTCGTATAGACCATACCTACTCTGGAAAGGAATAAGAGGTATATCAGATGGTCTAACATGCAACTGATGATAACCGGACATCAAATCGATCTTTGAGAAAACCCTGTCACCTCAAAGATGATCAAAGAGGTCATCAATCCTCGGAAATGGATATCGATTCTTGACCATCAACTGTTTTAACTTCCGATAATCCACACACAGCCTAATAGTACTGCCTGACTTCTTTGCAAAATGGATAGGAAAACTTCAAGTAGAAGTACTGGGTCGAATAAAAACCTTTGCCTGAAACTCCTCCAACTACTTCTTTAGTTCCTGCAACTCAGGTTTATCCATCCTATAAGTAGGAATAGTCACCAGTGCCGCTCCTAGAATAAGCTCAATCAAAAATTCTACCTCTCACTCTAGAGGCCAACCTGAAAATTCTTCTAGAAAGACATATCTGAAATGATCCACTACTGAAGGAAA
Source organism: Viscum album (assembly GCA_963277665.1). NCBI lineage: Eukaryota > Viridiplantae > Streptophyta > Magnoliopsida > Santalales > Viscaceae > Viscum > Viscum album. The sequence continues at coordinate 945,224,113 of OY728126.1, read as the reverse complement.
GTATAACTATAAAGTCCCCTGGTCATCTATATATAGACTAGAAATCTGGGATGTAACTCCTCCTAACCCATGATGCTCTCAACCCGCTCTGCTCACCCAGACATCCCATTCTCCCTTATGAAGGAAAGATCCACCCTCTGGTGATATGAAAATCACCCTATGGTGATAACAATCGAGGAATTACTATAAGGGAACCAACCAGTCCATTCTGAGGGTGACATCATAGCCTTCCATCTCTAGTACATTGAGGTCCCAAAGGAAGTGACACCCACCAACCTCAAGAGGGAACTCCTTGAACTGACGTACACTAGATGTCCTAGTCCCCAACAGATTCTCTAATGTCAAGATATCGGTAGAGGAAAAGATACAGAGCCCAAGGCTTTCCACGATAATAACAGATATAAAGATATGGGAATCCATTGTGTTGAAAAGATCAGAAGATAAAACTGAGGCAACTAGAATGGTACCTCAACTGTAGAGGGTCCAGGATCCTACTCCTACTGGGTCTGATCCACTGCAAAATTTTGGCATGCTCCATGGTGTTGTGACCTTGCCTGACTGCTCTGAGCTGATCCACCCTTCTGTCGCTGATAGCCTGGCAACTGGCCACCACGGCCGCAACCTCCACCTCATCCAGAACAGCTGGAAGAACTCCAGTTCCCAGACATGGGAGAAATTGGTGGAGCTGCTCCTGTACGAGGAGTCATAGACAAACCCTTGTCAACAGCTACTGGTGAGAAGATCTGACAGAAATGCTGCAGATGGCCCATCTTGCCGCAAGATCGGCACTCCATTGGGTCTTTCTGGCCCTACGGCATAGTACGCCCACTTTTCCCGCACTGGTAGCACACCACCTAGCTACCAGAAGATGTATCTCACCTACTATGATCTCCTTGCACAGACTCCCAACAGCACTTCCTGTTATCAGTAAGAGTAATACTAACTCTGGATATCGAACCTCCCTGGTTCACAGCTCCAGAATCCATCAGATTGCGCTATCTAATCAGTGTCTGGTCGACGATGGAGGATATCTAAGTCAAACTAAAGATGTTCACCTGTGATTAGATGTCGTGCCTCAGACCATCCACAAACTTCTGTACAAGGAACAACTCATCACCTCATGGAATACGTGTGAAAAGATATAGCTTAGTAAAGGGAGATGAGTACTCCATAACAGAAAGAGTACCCTACTCTAGACTCATGAACTCTCAGGCCCGATCGGCCCTCAAGGTCTCTGGATTGAAGTAATCAAAGAAGATGCACCAAAACTCTTCCCACACTATACTATGCTAGTGCCCCGCCTGTGAGATCACCTCCCACCACCTCTTGGCAGATTCTTGGAGCATGTAGGTAGCGAGCTTCACCCTCTTCTCTAGAGGTATCTATAGATGCTTGAAAATTGTCAGTGTGGATTCCATCCATGACTCTGCAGCTTGGGGACCTCCATCCTCAGATAAAATAGTTGGATGATGCTGCTGAAAGACCCACTTCAATTCTGCCATCAATGGGGTAGGAGGAGGCGCTCCCTAAAAAGTCTACATAATCCTTAAAAATCCCTCTCGGAACTGAGCATCAACTCCTATGTTAGGAATAACTATTGGTGCCAAGTCTGGCACAACTGGAGGATCAACAGGAAGTCCCTGATCAGCCATATCCAGTGTCTGGTCACTATCTAGAAAATGGCACACAACCAGAGGACGTCTCAGTGGCATGACCTTGCAAGGTCAACTGCACACATTAGATTCAAGATTATGAAGGACTGAAATTAGGAAGGACAAGAAGGTAATATAAGAAAGAAAGCAATCAAGTTTTGAAAAACACAACTACAAGGCATGTACTTGAATTCCTCTTCCCTTGGTCGAGTCCTTCTATATGAATAAACCACACGGTTCCCTTAAAACAAAACTACATGGTGTTCTCTTTCCTGACACAATGTGTACTAAACAAGCTTCAGCGACCCGTGTTGTTAGTTACACAGCCGGATACAGGGTCCTTACACATGGCATGCACATCTGGTACACGGCGTGTTCTATCAAGATTTTCACAACCCCGTGTCTCTGCCCACACAGTCAGTGACACGGCATGTAGTCTGTGTTTTTTCTAATAGTAAACCTCATAAACTACTCTAGAACCTAAAAAACACTAAAAATGAACATTTAAGTGCCAAATTATGATCTGTGAGGGCCCATACTCTCCTCAAATCAAATCTTGGCATCTTATACATGTTATAACAAAGTGAATAAGTCAATGATCCACCAAATTCTGGTCCATGAGGGCCCATAACACCTCAAGAACCAAAGTTTGGCATTCATTCTAACAAAAACTCACACAAAAAATACCCTATCAAACAACTGGTATTTTTATCAAGGAAGCTATCACAACAGCATGCATATTCTACACAACATATATCACAACACATGAAATTGCTAATGCACCCTAATTGGCATGGTAAGAATGCATGACTTGTGATTTCTAGAAAGTACCTATATGATGCATGATATGGAATAAACTCATCTCATCGGGTTGAAATAGAAATAAAACCTTAATAATATCAATAGTAATAGCACAAGGCATGTGAATCACCCAACGGTGAAATCGAATCAACTTTAAAATTCAAAACCGGAAAACTTACAATAATCACGGCAAATTAGCTTTTCCCTATACACGGGTTAGCTACTCCTGGGCGCAGCTTATTACTAATTACTTATTCTATCTTATCTATTTCTATAGGCTCCAAACAGTAAGTCAAGAGAAAAGAATCCTCTGATACCACTTTGTGACATCCTGGATTCAGAACCCTCCCAGAGGCACCCCGTACCCGGTTGGTCACATGGCCTCAAGCGCATTTCCCCGAATTCCAGAGGCTTCCAACTAGCAGTGAGGGCCATGGGTGTGATAGTGGGGAAACTATGCCCTCATTGGTCGAGTACACAGTGGAAGATAACAAAAGAAATAGCGGAAGAAGTAATAATCCATACAATAGTATATAGCGAAAGATTGAAAGTAAGGAACAACTGGATCAATGCATAATAAATGATGCATGATACATATGTCTTAGAAAACAGCCAAACAATTCACAATGATGAATACAAATAGTACTAAACCAAGTAAAAAATAAAAGATAACACCTCCTCAGCATCGCAAGCCAAGGCTTGGTCCCATTCTCTCCAGCTCCATAGTAAGTTAAGTACTTGATGTAGAAGGGAGCTTTCCCTTATCTATACCTACAACAATATAATAAGTTTGGGCCCAATAGCATGGCCCAAACAGGATGTGAGACTAAATCCCAGTAGGCAACCACCCAAGGATCTGTTCCTAATAGTCAGTGAATATATGTCAGGTAAAATTACAGAAAGTAGTAAAAGTAACATGCTAAACAGTAAACAATCCACAATTTTAATATCAAGCAACAGCTAACGAGAAGCTAAGCACAAACAGGTAACCATCTGGAAAGTACTCACAGCCATCCCCTCTGGTCCTACCTAACAAGTACAAGCAACCCTCTAGGAAGTACACTCAGTCTAGCCCCTTTGGTTCCATCAAATTAATTCATAAACACTCTCTAAGAATGAACTCACAGTCAATTCCCCTTATAGTCTAAGGTAGTTAAGGACTCTCTGAGGAAGCACACAAGGTCAATTCCCCTTATAGCCCCAAGGTCAAGGACTCTCTGAGGAATCTCACTTAGTAAATCCCCCTTATATCCCAAGTCCTTCAAAGACTCTCTACGGAAGCTCACTCGGTCAATTCCTTCTATAGTCTTGGATGGTTCAAGGTTATTCAAAGTAAAAAAAGACTCTCTGAGGAAACACACTCAGTCAATCCCCTCATAGTCTATAATGCTCAAAGACTCTATAAGGAAGCTCACTCGGCCAATCCCCTTATAGTCTATAATACCCAAAGAATCTCTGAGGAATCTCACTCGGTCTATCCCCTTATAGTCTATAATGCTAAAAGACTCTCTGAGGAATCTCACTCGGTCTATCCCCTTATAGTCTATAACACCAGGTTCTCATGGCCCTGTATAAGTCAACGATAATAACAATGCAATATGTCCAAGGTAAACCTTAAGAACTACTTGGCTAAATAGTCTACAGCTCAATAGCATGTCAGAAAAACAACTCTCCATACTACAATCACTAGGCATCGGAAATAGGCAAAATAGGACCCAACGGTCAGAAACAGGACATGCATGGGCAAAACATCAAATGCATAGCAATTCAACCCGATTCATATCCAATCAACCTCTACACAAGCCTACAAGCATGGAAGGAAAAACACAGGGGTAAAATGGTAAACACGCAATACCCCATTCAACGGTATTGGCACAATTGCACATAATACTCAAATAATTTCAAAAGAAAGGCACAAACCACCTACCTTTAGGATTCTGGTGAAAATGATCCACAATCCACCACACCCACAAATTTGAGCAACCGCTTCACGAAAGACCGCTCTAAATCTTCTTCCATATCATCCAAAAGTCGTAAAATCCACACCCAAGGCAAACCCAACACTAGATCTACATGAAACGGATTTAGATCTAGAAAACCTAGAGAGAGGGAAGAGAAGATCTAGGGAAAACCAAGGAGAAACCAATAGGAGAGACTTACCTGAGAAGAATCGTCCTCGATCCACCAAGAAACCCCTTAAATTTGCCTCCAAAACGATCCAAGGAGCTCCATGAACCTCTAAAAATTGCAACTCACACGTGATCCATGAGTGGGAGGGAGAACAGTGGAGGAAAGGGAAATCTCATGTGTCCCAGGACTTAAAACCCATAATTTTGAGTGGCTTCATTGTTACCCCGCATGGTTTAGCAAACCGTGCACCAACCGTGTGGTTACCACTATCTCACCCAGTAACATCGAACGGCTTGCCCGCACTGTTTGGGAAAATAGTACGCCACCCATGCGGATCCTACTGTCAAGGGTGCATGGTTTCTTAGGCTGGCTGTATGGTTTTTTCAGACCGTGCGACAACCGTGCGCCCCTGCACAACCTCCCAAAAAACCTCTTTTTCTCAAAAATGACCATAAAAGGAAAACATACCTGAAGAGAAGTCCTGGGTTCTTACATTAGGAAATAAGAATAAGGGAGGTGGTTAATTAAAGTAAGAAAAAAAACTAAAAAATATAGACAGTAAACCAAAAACATCATTAATTAAACAAGAAACAAACAAAAAATCTTCAAAAGAAGGGTGAATCCACCAATAAATGTGTCAATTATAACTGACCAAAATTTTTACTACTTTCATTATGTCTATCAATGGAATGATTTAGGTGTGATGGGTTAGGAATGAAGATAACGTTATTGGGAAGTAAATGCCTTCTATAATAAATAAATGGAAAACCCCACATACTAAAATAAAGAAGGTTATGAAGGAAGAAAGAGTAAGAACATAATTTTTATAATTATACCTAGGGGAAATTCACTAATGTAGAGGGATATAAGATGTGCGAACGTGAAGAGAAAGGAAGAGAACTATCATGAAATCCATCACAAATATAATATTTTTAAGTGGTGACCTAAGAGTTCTGATATATGTGATGTCGAAAACATAGGATAGTTTAGTGTTACGTCATATAGATTCCTAATTCATATTGAAAATAACATTACCATTCTCTATTTCTTCTATAATTGAATACAAACCAGTGAAGATGCCCATAAAATTCCATTTCCCTTTGAATTAATTAAAATTATTGAGTTTGTGTCTCCTTACTTAACGATTCAATTGTAAAATTATAATTTATTAGAGTGTATAAAAGTTAAAATTTTATGTTTTAAAGATTATTTTCCCACCTTTTATACCGTAATTAAAGGTCTCATTGTAAGAAGTTATACTTAATAATTTTTATCATTATATACCATGAACTTAATGATAAAAATATAGTGCTTTGAACTCTTTAATGCATTGACCATGGAAACTAACTCTAAATATCATTTAGTGATGTTCTGATCACATAGTTTCATTTTCCTTGATCCATACAATGTGAATTAACATCCTTTGGTAAGAACACATCTCAAAACTTCTCCTAAAGAATCACAATATAATTTATAACTACTATCATGGTTCATTAAAATAATAAATTTCATTAAAGTAAGTCTTATATTCAATTATTCAAATTCATTATATAACTTCACAATATATTAAAATTTAGATCTATCTTAATTCAAATATATAATTGGAAAATAAATGTTTGAGAAATTTAATATAGTAAATTTATAATACCCATCAAATATAAGAAATAAATGAGTTTTAAATACATTCTAGTGACTCATTCATAACATCACAACCTTCACTTTTTATGGGTCCAAAGAGATTCATTTATCTAAAATCAGATGCCCTAAAAAATCACATCTCAAATCCCTAAGTGAAATTTTGAAAGTTTTACATACAATATTATCCTATAAAAATTCCTTAAATAACTTTTATATCTCCCATGTGTTCTAACATAGATCGTATGTAAGTTAACATATCTTCTAAAATCTTAACCACTATGTTTTAAAAATACATACAGAAGATTTCATTCATTAAATACATGAAGACTACATGTGAATTAGTTACATTGATAGACATCATGAGAAATTGATAATGTCTATAATTACTTTAAAAATATATCTTAGGTGTATATTCTTCCTTTACCCTTAATAGATAATATCTAGTTAAGTAATAAATTATAGAAACCCATTGATATCTCGTTAGTTGATAAAATATATCATCAATACAAGGTAATAATTATTATTATTCATAAACACCTTATTCATTTTTGGTTGTTCATACTTATCCATAGACTACTGTTATTTGTATTAACAAATAACATAGGTGTCGCCAAATATTATGTACTATAATGAATAAATCCTTTATGATCAAATTATCTAATTTGTTTCATTAATTCCCATAACATTGTTGACATCATACTACCAGATGGTATATAAATTAGATCCAATCTTCGTAAAATATTACTAGAAAATTATTCTTCCCTTTTTGGTGACAATATTAAGAAATTATCAATAAATACAGTAGGATACCTTTCCATAATGATTGGTAGTTCTGGTTGGCTACCAATTTCCAAGGATTATATAGTGATTAGAACAGTAAGTGTACCACTGAGAGGGGTGGGGGAATCCTTGACACTAGTTTTAACAATTCTCTTTTTTAAATTAAACCATTGTAACCTGTTAAAGTCATGATCTACTCTCTTGAATCATACTCACTCATATCAAAAAAATATAAATAACATGCATAACATAGGAAAATATTAACAAATTTTAGACTCAGTGTCAGGGACTCCCCATTTTCAATCACAACCTCTTGTTGATCCAAGGATGTTGTGAAAATAATAAATTTTTTGTGATCATAAATTCAGTACAAGTAATATACATGACTTGAGAAAGTATCATTCACTTCTTAAAAGGGGAAGGTATCATTCAAATCTCACAAATGATGTATGGAGTTATTTATAATGGAACAACTAGTTCCATATGATTCCACCAGCACTCTTGAGTATGAATTAAATTCTAAAACCAACATATAACTCATTACAATTAAAGAATAGATCTTATACATTTAATACTACAACTTCCAAAATGATTTCACTACTCTAGAATGCATGCAGACTTCTCTTTTTAGTTATTTAGAATAATATCTCAGTGCATGAAAGAAATCTTGAATTATATTGTAAAGACCTAGAGTTTCCATGGGAATTTTTTTCTTAAATACATGGGAATTTTACGAGTCCGTGAAAATTCACAGTGCATGATTCTGAGGCCCGGTGTTCCTGGAATCAATTTCTGAAGTTTTGTTCAGGTATGTTCAGCAAACATACAAGCGAGTTTTTATAACTTTTGAAACGGTGATTAGAATTCAAATCTAAGGAAATCGTTGAACTCATTGTGCTGGTATTCTCTTAATAAGACAATCACCTCGACGGTAGTGGGTTGAGGTTAAAAGATATTTTTTTGGGTTTCTAAAGAATGAATTAAATAAAAATAAGGTTTGTGGCTAAATTTTTATTTTTTGATTAAAACCTCCTCATGGAAGTTGGAGGTGGGACCACCACACCTTAACCTCCCATGAGAGGTTATAGTGGTGGGGCCCACCCAAATCTAACCTTCTATGAGAGGTTACAATGTGGGGACCACGTGAGACTAAACCCCTATTAATGGTGGGAGGGGAAAACCTCTCAACTCCCCTCATTAATGAGGGAGAGTCTCTTCACACCCCCACCTTTATTGGTTCCAACTCCCCTAATTTAATGGTGTCCAATCCTCCACATTAATTAAGGGGGAGACAAGTTAATAAATTAACCATCTTGAATTTTGTGCCAATAAATTAAATAATAGATTAACACAGTCTATTATTATTTTGGTTGGCATTATTCATTTTGGTGGCAGGTTTGAGATGATGATTATTGGGAGAAAGATCCCAACGAAGAACACCTTCATCTATGAAGAATGTCGACCTTCTTTGACTTCTTCCTCAGAGCTTCTACCAACATGGGATGTCATTAACCGACCTTCCATCTGCATCGTTTTCAATGAGCCAATGCACGAGCTCAGGATTGGAAGTGTGTATCAAATGCCACGAACGACGATCACCTTCGTCTTCTTCCCACGACTTCATCGGCGATCAACAAACAAAGGTAGGGGTTATTTTCTTTTATGTTCCATGTTCTTCCTTTCTTTCAAAATTAATAATGGGGATTTGTTTCCTTTGATGGGTGAGTTGTTGTTCATTATTCTCTTACCTTGATGAACCGATTGTTATAACCCTAATCGTGGAGGGTGCGGGCCAAACTAACAATGCCCGTCTCCCTCTGTCGATCTATTTTGTGATATTCTTTGTAATGGAGATGAAGAAACAAGGTGAAGAAGGCAGTAAATACAAGGGTCATGATACCCACAGCCTCTATGACCACACAGCCCCCGCGGCGACCCGCACCGCCACCGGTCGAACCAGCCTCGGCCAAGCCCCTGCTGGCCATGCCGCACGCAGAGCCGAGCCGTTGCTCCGACCCGGCCAGCACCCCGCCAACCTTCCCACTAGCCTGCCAGCCTTCCTGGCGCCCTGCACGGCCTCCTGCTAGCCCACCTACTAGCCTGGTCGCGCTCTGCCCACCTGCCTGCCATCTTGGTCATGCCCCGTCGGCCTGCCCAGCCACCTCCTGGCCACCCGGCCTCCTGAGCCGCCAACTGACCGAACTGGTTCCTTGGCCACACCGGCCTCCCTAGCCGGCCCGCGGCCCCCCTCGTGGCACCCTGGCCGAACCGGCCCAGCCACCCCCTCCGGGATGCACCCTCGCGATGCTTAAGGCCGAACCAGCCCTGAGCCCGGGCCGAACCGCCCATGTGGCCTGCTGGGCGGGGCCCAGAGGGCCGGACCGAACCTAAATAGCTATACCACCCAATATTTTGGGCCAAACCCAACAGGTATGACCGGGTCGACCTATACTGGGTCGACTCAGACTGGGTCTGACCGGGTCGGTTCGACGAGGTCGGACCAGACCTGGCCACACTACTGACCCCTTTACTTTCATTGGCCATATCTTCGGCACTAGACGGCCATTTGACGAACCTTCAGCGGCTCTAGTATTATTGGAGTGCGACAGTCCCTTTGAGTATACCCCACTAGAGTTTGGGTTAAAGTTGAGACACAGTCAGGTTGGATTGTGCACGAATCCAACCAGGCCCCCGGGACTAAAAGGCTAATAACCTACAAACCAGGCTTCTGATTGATGCGTTGTTTGTTGCGTTGAGACCCCTATGACATAGTGGACCTTTGAGATACTTCTACGTGGGACTTCGTGATAGTTTCTGTATCGGCATGTAGCTCGTGGAGCAGATCCTCCCATAGATGAGCGAGTATAGTGTAGAGACCTAGTAGCTGGTTAAGACCTGACGACTGCTGACCGATTCGACTCAGAGTGATTCGACCGGCCCATTGGGGAGAACCTTAGTGTCATGGTAGAGCCACAGTGGGGAGCACTTGGTGTCGCGGCAGACCCATAGTACTCCACAGGAGGAGTACCTCAGCAGGCCACATGGGGGAGCACCTTGGTGATGTGGAAAACCCACGGTGGGGAGCGCCTTGGTGACATAGTAGACCCATGGTACTTGACAGGAGGAGTACCTTGGAAGTCCAAGGTTAGTGGGAAGCACCTTGGTGACACGACATACCCACTGTACTCGATAGAGGAGGAGTTCTCCAGCAGCTGAGGTTTCGATAGTGTGATTGGGGATGTTACTTGATACTACCCCTAGAATAAAATCCTGGTTTGAGTTGGGTCATCAACCTTTGTGTTTACCTCATCATTGAGATAGATTACTTGATAAATTAGGTATATGTATGGGCATATACCTAAGGGGGGATATCTGTTGATTTCATACTTTGTGGTTTATCCTTGTTGTTTTGGTGAGACCTTGAGGGTCTCGGGGTCCCTACTAAGTATCGTTAGACTCACCCCTACACAGACTATGCCTGCACCTCGTTGTGTTGGATGCATATGACGGACAGCGCTGACAGAGACTAAGTGTACTAGGACTGGATGGTACCTGGAGGTGGACCACACGGCATGACGGTACACGGAGGAGACGAACTAAAGTTGAGTTCTGTGGAGGCTAACTATACCTACCCTTCAGGTAGTATTACCTAGTGGATGATCCAGGAGTCGTTTTCCCTTTTTTCAGTAATTGTACTTTCAGTTTCCTTGTACTTTACAGTTGGGCTTGTATTTCCGGACCCTTTTACCTTTCAGCACTCCTTTTTTATACAGTTTTATTTAGTGTTTTTTTTTCAGCTCTTACTATGTTTTGTGCATTTTCAAGTTATATAGGCAATGCTTTACCAGTTTAGGAATTTATGCCTTTGGTGCTAGTCGCTAGCCCCTGGCCTATGGAAGGCGGGCTTGGGGAAGTCACGGCATGGGCCCCGGGGGACGGTTCGTGACAAATTGGTATCAGAGGAGTCGGTTCTACCGCAGAACTTTGAACTCTGATCTTTTCTGTGAAGTAATAGTGTTAAGGGTACAGAGTGTGGTTTTTAGTTCAAGGATTCTAGTGTTGGTGAGGTGGACAACGTATCCATACCCCAGGACCCTGACTACTGATTTCCAACTTAGTGCAAAAAAACGGATTACATGTGTGTTTTCAAAAGTTTTCTATAAGTTTTCTCAACCAGGTCGGCTCACCAGGTATAATCTTTGACTGTGTCACATCTATTTCTTTCAGGATGCCTCCATGTGAACGACTATCTAGAGCCTTGAGAGTTGTATGCGTAGATATCCCACCGAGGGAAGAGGCCTCGGTGTAGGTCCCTCTTCTAGTGGATGCACCATCGGTACCACTACCCATTGGGAAACTGATGTCACCAGCCCCAGCAGTAGACGATGCACACCGCTTGAGTGCATTGCACGAGTTCTAGTGCCAGAGGCCACCCAGGTTCAGGGGAGAGATGGACCTGTAGGTAGCTAATTATTGGCTTGAGGATGTGGTGAGAGTCTTCAGACTAGTAGGGACACTAGCCAACCTTATGGTGATTCTAGCTGCCAGCCTTCTATAGGGACCAACGGGCAGATAGTAGAGATTTTTGCTTTAAGTTCATGATGAGATAACGCTTCACTGGGAAGACATTGAGAGCCTATTCCAGGCATAGTTTTTCCCAGTTACTCTTCACGTAGTGCGCATACAGAAGATACTTCGTCTGCAGCAGGGCAGCATGACTGTAGATTAGTACTCAGCGAGGCTCATAGACCTCTCACTCTACTCCATCGATATGGTACGAGACCCATTCTTCTGGGCCCAGACCTTCGATCAGGGGCTCATGTGAGAGACCAGGGCTTCGATGATCTCCCTCAGCATCCCGACGTAGGAAGGGGTGTTAGAGAGATCCCTCTTAGTGAAGAGTTTCCTTACTGAGAAGTCTCTGGCAGCGAGACCCACCACTAGTCGACATACAGCAGATTCTTCTACATCTGGAAGTAGGCAGATGTCGCAGAGGTCCAAGAGGACCAGACCCACAGCTGGACCACCACATGACTTCAGATTGGTTATGGGGGGCACCCGGGGCTGAGATATACATGCCAGGAGCGGGCAATGTTACTCATGCGGCGGCCTAGGTCACATGGCTCGTGACTGTCCGACCTGCCTATCATATGATCAGCAGACAATTGAGGGACCTCCCAGGCTGAGGTAGAGATTCAATCAAGGTGATCCGCAGGGTGCAGGCATATGTGGAAGAGGAGCTGGTCGTGCCGTTGGAAGTGGTCGAAGTTTTGACGTGTTACCGCCACCACCACCACGAGGTCCACCCCGACCACATGGATCAGGTGGATAGGCGAGAGCTCAGATCCAAGAAGCTGAGGCATACAATCATGGAACTCTGGAGATGATTCGAGTTAATGTCTTTTTCTACTCCACCTTAGATTCAGTACTAATAGACACAGGTGCTAGTCACTCTTTCATTTCCACTGCCCTCGATTGGAACTCGGAGATTCCGACGGAGCCATTGGCTCAATCCTTATGGATAGAGACTCCTATAAGAGCATACATGATGATTAAGCACTAGTGCCGGCAGTGTGAGCATACTCTAGGAGGTGAGAGCATCAGTTGGTATCTCCTCATAGTGGCGTCGATGCCTTACGACATCATCTTGGGTATGGACTGGTTATCTATAGTCCATGCTCAGATCTACTGTATTAGACTTAAAGTGTGGTGTGTCCGCATGGATGGGACCAGGTTTACCTTCACTGGCGAGAAAGGAGCCTTTGTAGCACAGAACAAACTTACTCGTAGGAGAGTGTAGTTGATCACTTATCAGTTGGCCTACCTTACCCTCGGAGTAGTTGATGTGGAGAGTCTGAGCAATCTTGTAGTGGTGAACCAGTATACGTATTTTTTCCCTAAATATGTTCCAGGACTACCTCCTCATAAATAGGTGGACTTATACATTGACATGTACCCTAGGATGGCACCAATATCTACACCAGTGTATCGGATGGCTCCCATGGAGCTTCTTGAGATGCGGGTACAACTACAGAACTTTCAGGAGAAGGGATTCATTCAGCCCAGTGTTTCTCCAGAGGCAGCCCCGATTCTGTTCGCCGAGAAGGTGGATGGAAGCTTGAGGCTTTGTGTCAACTACCGTCGCGTAAACCAGGTGACCATGAAGAACAAGTAACCACTCCCAAGGATTGATGACCTATTTGATCAGCTGAAGGGAGCATGGTGGTTCTCGATGATAGACCTCAGATCAAGCTATCACCAGCTCAGAGTTCAAGAGGATGATGTGCAGAAGATGGCTTTCAGATGTCGGTACGACCACTATGATTTCTAGGTTATGCCTTTCGGTATAACCAACGCTCCATAGGTGTCCATAGGACTCATGAATAGGATTTTCCATCCTTACCTCGATTGCTTTGTCGTAGTCTTCATCGATGACATTCTGATCTACATGACTACTGAGGAGGAGAATGCCTAGCATTTTCAAGTATTAATGGACACACTCAGGGAGAACTAGTTTTATGGTAATCTCTTGAAGTGACAGCTTTGGATCTGAGAGGTTCAATTCTTGGGACACATCATCTCGGAGGCTAGAGTTGTAGTGGATCCAGCGTAGATTGAGGTAGTACCTGCTTGGGAGCCACCCATTAGTGTGACAGAGGTACGAAGTTTCCTGGGTTTGTCTTGTTACTACCAGAGGTTCATTATAGACTTCTCTAGAGTTTCAGCACCACTATCAGCCATAACGAAGAAGGTTTGGAGAGATGCCAGCAGAGCTTTTAGGAGCTAAGGTAGAGGCTGACTAGTGCCCCCATATTGAGGTTTCCAGAGGAAGGTGTAGGGTACGTAGTCTACTACGACACATCAGGGACCGGACTCGGGTGTGTCCAAATGTAGGAGCGAGCAGTGATCGCGTATGGTTCTTAGCAGCTGAGACAGTATGAGCAGAACTACGCTACCCATGACCTGGAGTTATCATCAGTGGTCTTCTCCTTGAAGATATGGCGACACTATCTGATGGGAGAACCTTTTATCGTGTACTCTGATCACAATAGTCTCAGGTATATCTTCTCTTAGAAAGATCTGAACATGAGACTGCAACGTTGACTTGAGTTCCTCCAAGACTATGACTTTGAGATAGTCTATACTCCTGGGAAGGGGAAAGTTATAGCAGATGCACTCAGTAAGAGATCTGGTTTATAGCTTCTAGGAGAGGTGACAGAGGAGCTGGATGCTTTACAGATATACTTTGTGGACTGAGATAGAGCAGCTTTCCTTTAGTCTCTTACATTCACTCCTCCACTTCATCAGTGAGTCAGGGAGGCACAACATGGAGATACTGACTGCGAGACACGACGTGCTCAGATATCCACAGTGCAGTCACATGATGGATTTTCTGAAGGTGGGGAGCCCATCATTCGCTTCATAGGAGGTACTATGGTACCGGTTTCACTTCAGGAGGAAGTGTTGATGGAGTTCCACGCATCCCCTTTAGCGGTACATCCAAGAGTGGCTAAGATATACCAGGAACTTTGATGACAGAACTGGTGGCCAGGTATGAAAAAGACAGTAGCGTATTTTGTCTCTCGATGCCTCACTTGTCAGCAAGTGAAGGTAGAGCACCAGGTACCAGTAGGCTTGGTTCAGCCTTTAGAGATCCCAGAGTAGAAATGGGATGGTATTTCCATGGACTTCATGACAGGACTTCCACATACATCCAGGGGTCACGACTCGATTTGGGTGATCGTTGATTGACTCACCGAGTCAGCCAACTTCCTACCGATCAGAGAGCAGGGTTCAGTAGAGAGCTTGGGACGCCTCTACGTGCAGGAGATTGTGCAGCTACATGGAGTACCTTATTCTATTGTCTTTGATCATGATGCACGGTTTACTTCCCAGCTGTGGAAGGGGTTGCAAGAGGATTTCAGGATGCATCTTCATATGAGCACCACCTTCCATCATCAGACAGATGGCCAGACTGAGCGGACCATTCAGACTATTGAGGACATGTTGTGCTCTTGTGTCCTTGACTTAAGTCACAAATAGGAGGATAACTTACCTTTTGTGTAGTTTTCATACAAAAACAGCTATCACTCCACCATAGGGATGGCACCTTTTGAGATGTTATACGGATGACCTTGTAGATCAACATTGGGTTAGACTAACCCTGGGGAGTCAGCACTAGTGGGACCAGAGATGGTATGGGCTACCATGAAGAGGGTGCAGACCTTCTAGGAGAGGATTAAGACTCCAAAGATCAAACAGAATTCATATGCTGATAGGATATGGAGACCTCTATAGTTCGAGGATGGTGACCATGTCTTTCTATGGGTCTCACCTTGACAGGGTTTATGGAAATTTGGCTGAGGCGGCAAGTTATCTCTGAGATTCATCAGACCTTTCTAGGTTCTTAGCTGAGTTGGTGAGGTGGCATAATGCTTATCTCTTCCACCTTAGTTGAACCGAGTGCATGATGTCTTCCATGTATTTCAGATGAGGAGATACGTGCATGACCCTTCACACATCATCGACAATGGAGAGATGGACGTCGACGATAGGGCGAATTTCACAGAGGCTCCAGTGGAGATTAAGGATTGACATGAGTAGGTCCTACATAGATGGTTGATACCTTTGGTGTGATTTCGTTGGAAGAACGGGAACTTCCAGGAGAGCACATGGGAGCGGGAGGCTCAGATGTGTGCTCAATACCCCCACTTGTTCCCCTAGTTTGAGTTTTAGCTTACAGGGACGTAAAGCTCTGAGGTAGGGAGAATGTAAAGACCCTGAGTTTTCATGGAAATTTTTTCTTAAATACATGGAAATTTTACGAGTCCATGAAAATTGATGTCGCATGATTCTGAGGCCCGGTATTCCCGGAATCAATTTATAAAGTTTTTTTTTGTTACATTCAT
This sequence comes from Viscum album, assembly GCA_963277665.1. Taxonomy (NCBI): domain Eukaryota; kingdom Viridiplantae; phylum Streptophyta; class Magnoliopsida; order Santalales; family Viscaceae; genus Viscum; species Viscum album. Next base: position 945,208,203 of record OY728126.1, on the reverse strand, counting down.
TAAACGTACGAGCTGGTTTTTATAACATTTGAAATGGTGCTCAGAATTGAAATTTGAGGATACCGTTGAACTCGCAGCGCTGGTATTCGCTTATGAAGACTATCACATCGACGGTAGCAGGTCAAGGTTAAAAGATAGTTTTTTTTTGAGATTTTAGAGAATGAATTAAATAAAAATAATGTATGTGGCATAATTTTTATTTGTTGGTTAAAACCTCCACATGGAAGTTGGAGGTGGGACCATCACACCTTAACCTACCATGAGAGGTTATGGTGGTGAGTCCCACCCGAATCTTACCTCCTGTGATAGGTTACGATGTGGGGACCACACGATATTAAACCCCCCTATTAATGGTGGGAAAGGAAAACCTCTCAACTCCCCTCATTAATGAGGGAGAGTCTCTCCACCCCCCCCCCCCCCCCTTATTGGTGCAAACTCCCCTAATTTAATGGTGCCAAATCCTACACATTAATTAAGGGGGATCCAAGTTAATTAATTCACCATTTTGAATTTTTTGCCAAAAAATTAAATAATAGATTAACACAATCTATTATTATTTTGGTTGGAATTTTTCATTTTGGTGGCAGCTTTGAGAGGAGGATTATTGGGAGGAAGTTCCCAACGAAGAGCGCCTTGGACTACTAAGAACAATGACCTTATTTGAATTCTTCCTCAGAGATTCTACCGACGTGGGATGTCTTTAACCGACCTTCCCTCGGAATCATCGTCAACGAGCCGACGCATGTGCTTGGGATTGGAAGTGTGCAGCGAACGCGACGAACGACGATCAACTTTGTCTTCTTCCTGTGACTCCATCGTCAATCAATGAAAAAAGGTAGGTGTTCTTTTCTTTTATGTTCCATGTTCTTCTTTTCTTTCAAAATGAAGAACGATGATATGTTTCCTTTAATGGGTGAGTTGTTGAACATCGTTATCCTACCTTGATGAACTGATTGTTATCACCCTAATCGCGGAGGGTGCGGGCCAAACTAACATGGCCCGACTCCCTCTGTCAATCTCTTTTGTGATATTCTTTGGCATGGTGACCAAGGTGGCAAAGACAAAGGTCGCGCTACCCATGGCCTCTGTGAACCACAACGCCCCCGTGGCGGCCGCCACCGCCACCAGCGGAACCGGCCCCAACTGAGCCCCCACTAGCCGCACCGCTTGCAAAGCCGAGCCGATGCCATGAGTCGACCCGTGCCCCGCTGGCCAGCCCATCCGCCCACTGGCCCACCTGGTGCCCTGCCCGGCCACCCTCCGGCCCACCTTCCGGATTGGCCGCACCCTTCCTGGCCACCTATCGGCATGGCCGTGCCCCGTTGGCCTACCCGCCGACCTACTTGGCAGCCTCTCGGCCTGCCCGGCCACCTCCCGACTGCCCGACCTCCCAATATGCCCCCCGACCGAACCAGCGCCCTGGCCACGCCAGCCTCCCAAGCCGTCTCGCGGCCCCCCTAGCGGCGCCCTGCCGAACCAGCCCCAAGGCCAGGCCGAACCGCCCACGCAGCCGCTGGGCTGGGCCCAGTGGGCTGGGCCAAACATAACAGTCTGGCCTGCCCAATGGGCTGGGCCAGAACCAACAGGTCTAACCGGGTTGACCCAGACCGGGTTGGCCCAGATGGGGTCGGACCGAACCCATGCCCACTACCGACCCATTTACTTTGTTTGGCCATATATTTGGCACCAGACGACCGTTTGATGAACTATTAGTGGTGCTGGTATTCTTGGAGCGCGACGGTCCCTATGAGTATACTTCACTGAAGTTCGCGGTAAATTTGAGATACAGTCAGGTTGGATCGTGCACAAATCCAATCGGGCCCCCGGGATAAAAAAGATAATAACTCACAGACCAGGCGTCTGATTGCTGAGCCATCTGTTGCATTAAGACCCCGATGACGTGGCAGACTTTTGAGATGCTTCTACATGGGACTTCATGACAGTTGGAGTATCAACCTATAGCTCGTGGAGTGGATCCTCCCAAAGAATAGAGAACATAGTGTGGAGACCTAGTAGCTGGATGAGACCTAAAGACTTCTGACCGATTCGACTCAGAGTGATTTGACTAGCCTAGTGGGGAGCACCTTGGTGTTGCAGCAGACCCACAGTTGGGAGCGCCATGGTGTCGCGGCAGACCAACAGTACTCGATAAGAGGAGTACCTCAGCAACCTATGAGGGGGAGTTCCTTGGTGATGTGGCAGACCCATAGTGGGGAGTGTCTTGGTGATGCAGCAAACCCATAGTATTCGACAGGAGGATTACCTCAGCAGTCCAAGGTTAGTGGGAAGCTCCTTGGTGATGCGGCAGACCCACTGTACTCAATAGCGGAGGAGTTCTCCAGCAGCCGAGGTTTCGACAGTGTGACTGGGGATGTTACTTGATACTACCCCTAGAAGAAAATCTTGGTTTGAGCTGAGTCAGTAACTTTTGTGTTTACCTCATGATTGAGATGGATTACATGATAACTTAGGTATATGTATGGGCATATACCTAAGCGGGGATATCTGTTGATTTCATACTTTGTGGTTTATCCTTGTTGGTATTATGAGACCTTGAGGGTATCAGGGTCCCTATTGAGTATCTTTATACTCACCCCTACACAAGATATGTCCGCACCTCGTTTTTTTGGATGCAGATGACGGACAACACTGATTGAGGCTAAGTGTACCAGGACTGGACGGTACTCGGAGGTGGATCACACATCATGACGGTACACAGAGGAGAAAGATAGACGTGGAGTATTGTGGAGGCTATTTGTACCTACCCTTTAAGTAGGATTACCTATTGGATGATCCAGGAGTCATTTTCCCTTTTCCAGTACTTGTAATTTTAGTTTCCTTGTACTTTACAGTTGGGATTGGATTTCCGGCCCCTTTTACTTTTCAGCACTCCTTCTGTATATAGTTTTATTTAGTTTTTTGTTTCCATCTCATACTCTGTTGTGTGTTTTTTCAAGTTATATATGCAATGATTTCCTATTTTATGAATTTACGCCTTTGGTGTTAGTCATCATCCCATGGCATATGGAAGGTGGGCTTGGGGTAGTCACAGCACGGGCCCCAGGGGACAGGTCGTGATAGAGATGATCTTTTTTCTCCTTAGATTAAATTTCCTATATAAATAGTCATACAATTAGAGTTCATGAACCACATTATAAATAAATATATATATATAAATAATAGGTTAATCTCCATCAGTTTTTCTCTCTACATACAAATGATCTTTATGGTAGCAATGTATCGGCTTCCTAAGTTCTCAATTTATGTAAACATTTTCCTCTATTTTTTTCAGTTCTATTCACTAAAACTCATGAATAATATTTGAATATTAATTATAGAAACCTCATTGTAATTGTCACTTATAATAAATATCGCTAAATAATATAAGCTTTTACTATGATTAATCATTTTAAATACTTGAATTTGAAACCACCATGAACATCTTCTAGTAATTCATTAATTTAATTTCTGTTTAAATATTCCTCAAGGCTTGGTATTTTCCTTCTTCACAACATGACAATATCTTCACTTCTAATTCATTTTAATTCTTTATCCATGTGTGTATGGATTATTCTTTGTAATATGGAAAGGTGGAGTGTACCATGGAATACATCTCAAATATCCTTACATAGTATCATGGCCTTACCCTTAATGTGTGGGTTCTCTTAATGGATATTATCTTGAATCATGATCATTTTATTAATGAATATGTATAATCAATGAAGATTAGTAATTTTCAATTTTTCAAAATTAGTTTATACCAACTTCTAATTGATCATATTTCATCATCAATCTTACAAAGTTCCTAGTGATTCTACACCTTTACTGAATTTCCAATCTGACATACTCACCTATATTGTGTGCTTACCATCCTATATAAAATCACATATTATATGGAATAAATTTTAAATGATCCATGTATCTCATTAGGAATACATATTAAGTGTTTCATATCTTATAAATAAGCTTATATTATAGGAAAAACATCTTACATGAGAAACATATCTTCTAATAAGAACATTTTTGTGTTTCACATCCTAAAGGTTGTAAACATCTTACATGATCCTTATATCTTGTGAGGCATCAGTATCATACAAAATTAATATATCTTATGAAGATATCCAACCAATCAAAAAAAATTCAAGTTATCTTATGAAATATTTATGTTTTCTTAAGAAAATTGAGGCATCTTACTAAAAGCATACATTAGAATAATTTAAGACATATGATACTTCATAATCACATCTCATCCCTATCAATGTAAATCAAAAAAATAAAGACAATATCAAAAACACTTTAACCATAATTAAAAAATCTTATCAACCTTGAATGAATATTTGACAATAAATGAAACTCTATTAGCAATTCTATAGGGTACTTAAATCTTCTCTATATTTTATACCTTTTTCAACACTTTAAAAACTCCAAAATTCATAGAAGAGTCATATAATCATATCCTATATCATAATAGATTAATCTTTATACGAAAACACATCATAATGTTTTATTTTTTATATTATTCCTTCTCTTGGTGATGAGAAATATTATTTTGACTACTTTGAAGGAACTCCAACTTGATTCAAGAACTCTTATCTCTAAAATTTCTCCTTCTTTACATAATATTATAATATATAAGATTATCAATAAAAAAATAATATGGTTACTTATTTTAACCCTTTTTGAAAAATATTACTATCATTATTCTCCCTTATCTAACACATAATCCAAATCTATGTGTGGGTTCCTCTCAATGCCCCTCAAGATATGGGGATGTTATGAACATTCATGTCTAGCCTCAAAGTATGAAACATGTCTTTAGGCATTACCTTTGTTAAGATGTCATCTAATTTATCTTTGATAATAATAAATTGAAACTTGATATCTCCATTGGAAATAATATCATTAATAAAATGAAATCTAGGATCGATGTTCATGTAACTTGAGTATTGTACAATATTTTTAAAAATGTTGATAGCACATTGATTTTCATATATAATCCTAAGAGTATTTTTAAACTCCATCCTCACGTCTTCAAATTGTTTATTTATCTATATCATCTTGGTAAATTAACTTCTAGAAATAGAGGATTCAACGTCAAGGTTTTATTTTTGGTTTATAAAAAACTGACTTTAATGGTAATTGATTGGAATTTTAAATTTTGTTTTAATTTACACCGACATTAAAATTCTCACACTTATGATTTTAACATAAATTTTTATGAAAATAAACATTAAAATACATTAAGAAAATTTAACATCATTTTTCATTAAAATAGATGATAATAATTATATATATATATATCCATTTAGTGTCAATTTTAAAAAAACCAATGTAAAAAATAAATTTTAAAAATTATTTAACATCAATTTTTATGAAAAACGATATTAAATACCCTTCAAAAAATATACCAATAGTTCAAAACCTTATTTTTATTTCACTCTAAACCCACTCTAAGACCTCTCTATAACCTAAATATCAACCAAATATTTCACTAACAGCATCAATGACCTCAAATGCCTTCAATTCTCTCTTGAATTTTATTTTCATTCACTTTTCCCATTCTTCTTTTGCACGAAACCATCCCTCAACTGATTCTCCATTAAAAAAATGAACTGGTATATTCGATGACCTTGATTACAATTAATTCTCTCTTAATCTCTATTTTCATCCAGTTTTCAAAACATTTCTCTTCGATCTTTAATCCTTAATTTTTATTCCCCAATCATCATGTTATTATGATCTACCTGTAATAGTGATTTGAGGGTTTTTTTGGGTTTTTTCTTCTTTTTTGCAATATATTTTCATAAATCTTGTAGAATTATATCTATTTATATATACATCAATTGATTATATAAGAATTTGAAAGGAATATTTTATTATCAGGCTCCAAAATATGTATGTTTTTTTAATTTTTGAAAATAAATTATGTATAACTGTTTTCAGCATAATTTTTTATAAGATATTATAAGTTTTAATGTTTAATTATTATTTATGAAAATTTTTTATTATAATATTATTTTATAAAATATTTTTCATATATGTCTCTATAATTGTTTTATGTTATTTATGTATGAATTTTTTTATAAATTTTCATAAAAATTTTCGTATATTTTTTCATATATTTTTTTTATAATTATTTGTATGTTGTTTTTTTATAATTACTTGTATAATATTTTTCTATAATTTTTCATAATTATGTATCCATTTTTCATAATTCATTTTATGTTTTTTTATGATAATTTTTTGTAAGATAAATTATGTGAAATTATTTTTTATGATAATTTTATGTTATCATAATTTTTTGTTATTTATTATTATTTTATATTTTATAAATTATGTATATGTGATATGTAATTATTTTTAAATTTTGAAGATAAATTATGTATAATTTTTTTAGATAATTTAGGTATAATTATTTGATATTTTTTAAGATAAATTATTTATAATATTTTTTATCTTTATGTACAATTGTTTCGTATGATAAAAAGTTTTTCAGTAATCAACTATTTTTATTAAATGTTTTTAGGTATAGAATTTATATGATTTATATATTTTTTTAAATAAAAATATGTTTTAAAATATTCAACTCTTTTATTGTGATCATAGGTATTTAATGGATCGTAATTGGAAAAAAAATTCAAAGAACCAAAACTGAATATGAAAAAGGAGTTGATATTTCATGGAATTTTTAATATGAAATATTCGAAACAAAGATTTATTTTTATATCCATGCATTATGTTTTTTAAGATGATAAATTTAAATTATAGAAAAATCAAGGATCATACTGTTTCCTATGGTTTTAGACTTAAATACACATAGAGGATCTGGCATGGTGAAAGAATGGAAAATTCATCATCTAATGTTGATGAAAATATTCAAAAAGAGATAGAAGACCGTATTTAAGAATAAATTCATGATATAGGTATTGAAGCCATATAAAAAAAACAACTATTGAATGAATTTATAGATATTATAAAAAACCAGTATTCTCAGGTTTCACTAAATATACAATGTTATTAGAAGTTCTAGGATTAGTTAACTTGAAAGAAAAATATATGGAGTGATAAATGTTTCTCTAAGATTTTTGATATTTTAAAAGAGTTATTTCCAGAAGGATTAGGTTTCTAGATTCCAATTATGTGTAAAATAAAATATTATGCCAGATGGGATTGGGGTATAAAAAGGTACATTCTTTCCATAATTATTTTGTTTTTATAGGAATGAATTTTAATATTTTTTAAAATTTCTTAAATGTGGGACGTCATGCTATAAGATGGATAAAAAATAAACTATGATTTATTATTAGGTAATATCATTCAACCTCCTACTAAATCAACCTGTTACGTTACAAAAACTCCTTCCAATAATTCCTTCAAATAATTCCAATAATTCAAATATGATACATTATCCTGTATCAAAATCAAACCTTACACTATAGAAATTTGGTACCATCCAAATATTCCTCCTTTGAAGAATATATTTTCAAATTCATTAGATTCTAAAAGTGTAATCTGATATAATGATAGTTGCATCTCTGATGGTAACTTACACCACCATAAAAACACATCATAGTGGAAGATATTTGAATAACAATTTCATAATTTTGGAAGTGAAGTTTTAAATCCTAGAATGGGACTATACACAGATGGAATGAATCCATATCCTATCCTAAGTACACAATATTGTTTGGGCCTATATTTTGTTATTTTAAAATGTGTCCCCATAGGTATAGATGAATAAAAAATATTTTATAATGAGATCGATGATTTCTGTACCAAAACAACCGGTAACTTACACCACCATATTGATTCACCAGAGTGTAAGATATTGGATTAAAAATCTCCTAATTTTGGATGTGGAGTTAGAAATATAATAATGGGGTTATGAATAGATAGAATGAATCCATATCGGATCCTAAGTATCCAACATAGTTCATGGTCTATTTTTTAGTAGTTTACAACTTATCCAAAAAGATATGTATAAATAAAAAATATGTTGTGATGATCTTGATGTTTTCTTGACCAAAATTGATATAAAATGATATTAATGTGTTTCTATCACAATTTATTGATGATTTGAATATTTTATGGGAGACATGTTTTAGAGTTGTTGGTGAAAAAAGTAAAGAGTTTTTTCTTTTTAATTATATGGAAGTGTTCATCATAAAATAATATCCAACATATGGAAAATTGTCATGATACACTGTTAAGGGACATAAATCATGTCCAATTTTTGAATAAGATACTTTAGATTATCAATATAAAATGGAATAAAGATAGAGTACATGGGACATTGAAGATTTTTTTTGAATTTATCAATATTATCCCAGATTGAAAAAATCATTTAATGATTTACACGAATATAATCTTCCCCTACATCCATTTTTAGTTGAAAAATATCATCAAAAAGTAGAAAATACTGATTTTTTATTTTTAATGAAAGGATGCGTTGGTCGCTAAAAACATATCTAGATGAAATAGTCTACCTTTTTCAAACTACCTTATTAATGATTTTTATAGATAAAACATAACATTTCTGTGTTGCATGTTGAGAAAAATATTTATATGATTGTTTGATTAGAACATTGTCAGACATAAAAGGAAATACAAAATATATATTCCCTAGAGTATAGGACTTGATATCTATAAGAAACTAGCTTAACTTAGAGATTATTGGGATTAAATATTGAGGACAAGTTGTTATAAGGTGGGGCGATTGTAAGATCCCATCTTTTTTCAAAATATGAATCTATTTAAATTTTTGTTCAAGATGGGTTGTTTTTAATTTAATTCATGACCTAAATTAATTGAAAACCTTGAAACTTTTCACCCCTTTAAGTAGTTTTCTTCACATGTCAACATGTCATGAAGGAAAATTACACCACCTATAACTATCATTCACCACGTGTCAACAATCCATGAAATAATATTTCATAATGTGTAATTAGATTTCAACACATGTGATTTTATTACACCACATGTAATTAGACTACACCACGTGTAAGATAACAACACGTGTAATTATGTTCATCCACAAGTAATAATTAATTAATGTTTTTTTAAATGGGTTGACGGGATTTCCTCAGCAAAATGGGAAATCTATAACAAGTCATTACATGGCATGAAATGATGATTCACATCATGTAATTATTACACCCAGCTTTTGAAAAAAATACTCTCCATCACTGTGTAATCTTCCAAGCCCCATTTTCATGGCTACATAAGCTCTCTACACCGCCATTTTCGACTCAAGACGTCCTATGCATCTCTGTCATGAACCAAAATTCCTCAACTCATCTCCTCCATGGACTGAAACTCCCACGCACACCACCATCTTCAATTTAATACCCTCCATGTACCTCCTAGATATGGGTGTTCTTCCTGTTTAGATCCCTCTTTTTCTCTCACTCCACTTCTTGGATAATTTAGGGATGTTTACACATTATTGGATCCAGATCTAGTTTTGTAAAATCTAGATCTTGGATTGTGGGATATATATTTAGATCTAGGTTTATTATATCATGATTATTTTAAATCTTGTAACTATGAATTGAATCAATATATTATTCTTCATTGTTATTCCAAACAAATTTTTAGATCATTATTCATCACCATTCTCGAGGTAGGTGGTCTAAAATTTAAATCCCATAGTCCTAATTAAAATTATGTGTATGTAATTATATAATAGATTCTCGATTTTTAGAAATTGTGTTCTTCATTAAATTAATTAATTTAGTTAAATAATTTATTAAATGGAATCTGATATTGGGATATTGGAATTTTAGATCATTAATAATTAATTGTTAAATTAATTATGAAAAAATTGAGATGGTTGATCCTGATTAATTAATTTTATAATTAATTAATGGGAATGGTTGGGATTCTGAAATTCTGATTTTGGATAAATTATTTTTCAATTAATTAGGCCAAGATAAAGATTTTAGAGATTGAATAATTAATTATAAAATTAATTATTGTTGTATTGAATTTTCTGAATATGGATAATTAATTCTAGAATTAATTATTATATTTTTTATGATTATTAATTTTATTGATGAGAAAAAATAAATTGAGGAATAAATTTGGGTGATTGATTTAATGAGGATTGAAAAATTAAGTGTTGAATTATTTTGGGTTATTGAATTAATTTAAATGGAACAATTAATTGATGAATTAACTGAGGTTATTGAATTATTTAAGTTGGGAATAAATAATGGTTGAATTAATTAATGGGAGTAGTTTTGTTATTTAATGGCTGAATTAAATAATAGGATTGACTTAGACTGATTAATTATGGAAATTAATTAATGGAATTGACATGGACAATTAGTTGGTGAATTAATTAAAGGGTTTAAGTTAAATTAATTAATTATATAATTAATTAATAGAGATAAATTGGATTAATTGATTGGTTAATTAATTAAATGATTTAATGCTTTAATTTATGAGTTGGATTATTTAATTGGTGAATTAATTAATGGGGTTTGTTATGATAGTGAAATTAAAGGAATTAGATTAATCAATTAGTAAATTAATTACTGTGGATTGTTGGGATATTGAATCGATAAGATTGAATAATTAAATTGTTGAATTAATAATTGGAAAATGTAATTTTTATTTTGGATATTTAATTATTTAATTAATTATGGGATATTTAATTAAATGATTATAGATAATTAGTTTTATAATTATTTATGAGTTATTAAATTGTGAATGAGATAATTAATTATTGAATTGATTAATGGGGGATATGTGTTTAATCAATATGTGAATTAATTAATGGGAAATGTATGGTTAATTAGTTGTTGAAATAATTAACAGGAATAAATGTTATTAATTAATTATCGAATTAATTAATGGGCATGAATTAGTTAATTTATAAATTAACTAATGATTGGAAATGGTTTATTAGACATGGTGATCTATGCCCATGATAATGATATACATGAATGGTTGATCTTTAGGATCAAAATACTAATGTAGATGCTCAATTACAAGAGGGTGTGAATTATAAGTTTAAAAACTTTCATCTTTAATCATAAGGAAAACTATGTTTAACAAAGTTAAACAAGGTAAATTCAAAAACCCTAAAATAGTTCTATAAGAAAAACTTGCTAGGTTCCGAAAATATGATTTCGGAAATGAAACTTAAGGAAAGATTACAATGAAAATATTATACCATAAAGTGTATAGAATCTTACTTATCAAAGTATGAAAAAGTAAAAGAAATTATAAGAAAGTTATACTTTATTCCATTATCAAAATACAGCAGAAATAAAACATGAAACAAAACGAGTAACAAGTAGGAAATCTATTAACCCAAAGTGTAGGGTATTCAAAAACCTTGAATAAAGGTCCCATTGATTTATACATTCAAAAAATTCTATCTTACTCGCACCAGGGTAATCCCTAGATAAGAATATTGGAATCTATCATGCTATCCCTGCATACCCTAGAACGTTAAGGCAGTCAGCACCTCTTTCTTCATATCCCCAAAAGCCCTCAATTGTACTTAGTAACAATCGGAGACGCATGAAGCAAGATGAACAAGATGTTCAAATCCGCACAAAGCATAAGATTCTCTCCCTCTAGAAACAGCATCAGAGCATATAATCTCTAGATTGATGGAACAGTGTTGAGCTCATTCAAATGAGCTCTTATTTATAGGCACAACTCCAACGATCAGATCCCTCCGCAAAAGGTCAAATTTTTCCTTGAATTTTAGAGGGACCTATACACATGTCACTCAACCAATGGTTAGTTAGAAAGATATTGAACGATTTCATTTCCAAACAATAGCATGTGCAAGGAAAATAAAGTTACTGAACAAAATCTTTTTTTCGGAGTCTAAGGAAAAAGTAGAATTTGGAGTCTAACCAAATAAACATTCAGAATCTTTATGACATGGACATTCGGATTCTGTTTTCCAAAGATTTCAGAATCTAAATTCAATATATTATGGAGTTGGAATTCCAAAGAATTTGGAATCTGAATTCTATGTAATTCAGAGTCGAAATTATGAGGAATTTGGAGTCTGAATTTTGAGGAATTCGGAGTCTGAATTCTGAGGAATTCAGAATCTTGATTTTAAAGAATTTGAAGTCTGAATTTAACAAAATTCAAAGTCTAAATTTTATAAAATTTGGAATTTGAATTCTAGATAATTCAGAGTCTTAATTTTAAATAATTTGTACTCTACATTACATAGAATTCGGAATCTCAAATTTAGAGCACGCTATATCTAAGTATTTATAAGAAAACAAAGCTAAGGATAAAAAATTTCCTTATAGAAGGGAAATTTTCCTTATGAAAAAAACTCCGTAGGGGAAAAATATTCTTTAATATAGTGTGTTTTTGATTTTCAAAACTAAGAGGAATATAAAAGACATAAGGAAACCTTGTTTACTTAACAATCTCCCCCTTTTTAGAAATCACAAACATCCTTACGAAAAAGAATATAAGGACTAAGAATTTTTCATTATGGAATTAAAATAAAAACTTATCTCCCTTTACTTATTAATAATGGTGAATATGACTAACTCCCCCATAGGTTTTGAAATCCATAAGGATTTTATTCTTGACTTCCTTAAACAGATTTTTCTTTTCATTTCATTAAGAAATCTTATTTGAGAGAACTCCCCCTTACTTAGGGAATTCTCTTCTTTACTTAGTATTCTTTTATTATTATTCCTTTCTCCCCCATTGTGATTTTCAAAAAGGAATAAAGAGAATGGAAAAAATTATGGTACCTAAAAGATTAGAACTAAATACAATAACATAAATGAATCACAAAAATAGTTTTTCATTAAGGTTGGAAACATTTATACAAGTATGTACAAAAAGAGATCGTATTTGAAAAATTCATCTTTCTTTATCCTTCGTCAAGAACTTCATTATTATGTTTTTCAGCTTCTTGAGCTCCTTTTAATCTTCATCAATGTGATTGAGAATCTATTTCTGGTCATTATTTTTCTTCTCTAGGGATTTGATCTTCTCATCCTGAGACTTTAGGATCTCTTCCTGAGGCTTCAAAAGCTCTTCTTACTTAATAAACTTCTCTTCGAACTCAATTATGAGATCTATTTCCCCCTTTAAATTCACAGAAACTAAATTCAGTTTCCTATTTAGGTATTTTACTTCTTGCTTCCAGGATGATTGATCTAGGTTGAAATACTTTGAAAAACATTCTGTAATCTTCTTTATCATCACATATTCTCTTTAAAAGGAATCTTTCGTAGAGTCTTGAAAGTCACCAATAATTATTAGATCTTCGGTCATCTTCTTGGACCACTTCGTGATTTACATATAATAGCTTATGTGATCATCATACTCAATATAAAATGTTTTAAAATTAGCCTCAATATTAATGATTTTTTCATAATCATGCTAACCGAATCTAATTTATGATTGAATGAATGCTGAAGCATTTGACACCTCGAGTCAATACTTAGAATCAAAGTAATGGTGTCAACTAATTTCTTCAAGGATTAAACCAAAAATTACTAACCTAAAGAGGATGATTATGAATTATATTCCTTTGTTCGTGAGGATTATTTCTCTATCTCAACAGATTTTCTTTTTGAAGAACCACCAAAAACATTCTTAGTTACCACAACTTTTTTAAGTGTACCAACTATCACCAGATTTCCTTTATCGACCTTAGAATTGGTCTCTATAGCTTTTTGGGATTCAGGTTCACTATCTGATACTTAAATAATTCTATCTTAATGAACTTTTTCTTTCTCAACATCTTCCTTAAGAACATCTAGTTGAATGAAGTCATGAATTCTTCTCTCATCATCAGACGGTTTATTAACCTTTATCTAATATTCAACCTCTCTTCCTTGTGAAATAATTTTGCTAGATTTATCCTGAGAAGTCCAGGTCGACAAATTTTCAGAAGGGATTTTTTTATTATGATATTCTTCAAATTTCCTTATCATATCATTAAAGTAATCACCTCCACTTCTTCTTCTTCCACTTGTTTTTCCTGAATAATCTCTTCCTCTTCTTCTGGTTCCGGAATTACCATCTTCTTTCATAGAGTCATAGGTATTGATTAATGTATAAAGGATTTTGATACCCGGATCTTCTCAGAAGCTTTCTCAGTAGCATTGAGAAGAGATAGTACAATCTCAGCTTCAAACATTTTATTCCTTTACTACTTCCCTTTTTCTTGTTTTTATATTTTTCAGCAGCCTTAATATTGAAATATTTTGCCTCAGCATGATCCATTCCAAATATAGGATATCCTTCCTTCTTGTTCTTCTTCTCTTCCCTCCACTTGGAAATGACTTCATCAAGATAGGTTTTTTTTCTTCTCAGAATTTGGTTGTTCTGACTAAGTTTCCTAAATTAGAGGAGTTTTTTCCTTGACATCAGGTTCCTTCTACTTTCTCTTTTTCCCACCCTTCATGGAAGTCTCAGCTACTTCCAGCTTTTGGGATAAGTCTTCTATTTCACTTTTTGATAAGCTATAAAATTATTTGGATTTTTCATTTAAATCAACCTTCATCCTCCTCAAAGTATCATCACTAAGCAACATGACATTGAAATATCTGGGCTTTGAACTATAGGGGATTTTGAACGATTCAAGGCATAAGACAAATATCTATGATATGATTGTCGGATACATAATGATTTGCAATTTGAGGGTTCCATTTTTGATATTTGAGATTGTCAGCAAGATATACTCCACTAAATTTATCTTCATCAAGTTCACCAGTAAATCCAGAGCGAAGGCATCACTCTCATTTAAGTTGTACTTATCCCCATTTCTCGGAATTAGAAAACCCTGAACCAATAATTATAGCATCCTAATGTTTGTTGAGAGATGGTTTATCTTTGGTTTTTTGACTCCTTTGAGTCTGATACATACTAATTCCTTCTCCTTCTAAAAAAATCTTGATTTATCTGGTTTTTTGTGGGTACAGAAAATAGCTTCACCCTCATACAGAATTCTGATGATGCTTGCAGCATTACTAATGGAAAGGGAATAGGTTTTCCCATAACTTTTGAATGAGAATTTATCTCTCTCAACTTCATTAAAAATAATTACATACTCATATAACTCAATAAGTATCTCTAAATAAACCAGATCATGTCCTTTTAGTTTGGCTACACATAGACTCTCTCTTCTATTCAGCTTGATATTTTTTTGTAATGAGGGAATTATACATGTAAAAGAACTTCAGATCTTCTAACCTTTCTCTGTAGATTTTTCATTCTCAAATTTCCTTGACTGAATACATTTTCTTATGAGGATACACTTTCAAAGACATTTGGAGTTAAGAAAACAAAAAATGTGGAATGACCCTTATGTAGAAAGATAGAGCTTCAACACACAAAATCTTGAAAACCAATGTGGGATAAATAATAGGGGGCTTTATATAGGTGTTAAAGAAACATTTTATATTCCCTAATTGATCCAATGGTTTAAATAACCACGATTTGATATGACGGTTGAGATGAAAGTTGAAGAAGGGTTTTTATAGGATCTAATCTTTTAGGGTTTTTGAGATAAAACTTCATATTTAAGAAAAGTGAATCTGAAAAGTTTTCTTAAAATGAGATGAAAATAACAACAAGAAAAAAAATTGATTAATAAAATTTAAGTAAAGAATCATACCTTCCTGACTGTTTGGAATATTATCAGTAATAAAGAAAATTATTCTTGAAGAACATTAGATTTTAAAAAAAATAGTTTATCAAAGAAAATTTGAATAAAAATTTTGATTACAAAAAAATTTGATTACGAAAGAAAAAAATTGTGATTACAAAAAAAAATTATTATGAAAAAAAATTGATTACGAAAAAATTTGATTACAAAAAAAATTGATTATAAAAAAAATTGATTACGAAAAAATTGTAATTATGAAAAAAAAAATTATTACGAACACTTTTTTAACAAGAAAATACACTCCCCCTATGAAAAGGAGTTTCATAATGAAATGAGATAGCTTTCAACAAAACATCATATAGATGATTACCTAACAATGATCATTCCTCAATTTTGTTTAATGTATTCAAATCTATCATAGGGTAAAGATTTCGTAACAATATTAGCAAGTTGATCTCGCATTCCGATAAAATGATGAATGTTATCTTCTTTAAGTGTGTGATCCTTAAAAAATTGATGCCTAGTGTCTATGTGTTTTGAATGGGAGTGATGTTCAGTGTTTTTTCTTTTGTAAATGGCACTAGTATTATCAAACAACATCTGTGTTTTGGTAAAACTCATGTCATAGTCTTTGAGGGTGTGTTTCATCCAAAACACTTGAGCATGACAACATCCAGCTGATACATATTTAGCTTCAGCAATGTAGATTGCTACTGAGTGTTTCTTTTTTCATGACCAAGAAACTAATGAATCTCCTAAGAAATGAAAGGTTCTGAATGTAATTTTTTTATCCATTATACATCTACCAAAATCAGCATCTGAAAATATTTTTAAAACAAAATCATTTCCAAAAGTATAGAAAACTTCTAAATCCATGGTTCCCTTTAAATAGAAAAAAAATTATTTTTACTGTTTTTAAATGAGATTCTTTTGGATTATATTGATATCTAGAACATAAGAATGGTGAAAACAATAAGTATGGATGACTAGCTATCATGTATAATAAACTTCTTGTCATACCTATAAATGATTTTTGATCTACTAGTTTCCCAGCTTTATCAAGATCAATATAATTTGAGGTATCGATTGGAGTGCTTATACTTTCAGTGTTTTCAAAACTATACTTTTTAAGATGATATTTAATCTACTTATGTTGAGATATATATGTTCCTTCTGGTTTTTGAGAAATTTTAAAACTTGGTAAAAATGTTAACTCACCCATCATACTCATTCCAAACTCATATTTCATTAAATTTGAAAACAAATCAGTTAAATATTTCTGAGTTGAAACAAATATAATTTTATCAAAAAAAATTTGAATAATCAAAACATTTTTCTTATCTTTATTTATAAAAGGAGTTGCCTTAGTAGTTACCTTAATGTAATTGTTTTGTAACAAAAATCTTGTAATTATATCATACTAGGTTCCAGGGGCTTGTTTAAGTCAATATAAATATTTGGTATGTTTGAAAACATGTTAAGGATGTTTTGTGTATTCAAAACCAAAAGGTTGTTCAACATAAATTTCTCTTCAACATATCCATTAATGAAATCACATTTTACATCAATTTGAAAAATTTTGAAATTAAATAATGATGCAAAGGAAAGTAGAATAAAAATAGATTCATGTCTAGATACTGGAACATAGGTTTCTTTATAGTATATTACTTCTTTTTGATTATAGCCTTTAGAAACTAATATATCGTTATTTCTTATTATGATTACATTTTCATCACATTTATTTTTAAAGACCCATTTTACTCCAATTACAAATTTTTCCTTATGTCTTTAAACCAAGGTCCAAATATTATTCCATTCAAATTAATTTAGCTCATCTTGCATGACTTTAATCCAATCTTCATCACTTAAAGCTTCATCAGTGATTTTTTGTTCTAATTGGGTATGGAATGCTAGATGTTCTACTTCATTTCTTAAGGAACTTCTTGTCCTTGTTGGTTGATTTACATGACCAATGATACTATCCCTGGGATGATTCTTAAGAAAAAATTGATTTGGGTTTTGTAAAACCTGTTTGTCATCATATGGTAGAAAATAATCTTGGGTAAGTGATTAAGAAATATTTCCTTAGACATTTTCCTTATTAGAAGGATATTTAATCATGGTTTGAAATTAATTTTTAAAAAACACATTAGAAGATTTAGGTTTGGGTTATTTAAAAAAGGATTAGTTTCATCAAATTTAACATGCACTATTTCTTTCAATAGTAAAAGTATTTTTATTAAAAACTCTATAATACTTAGAAGTTGTAGAGTATCCTAGAAAAATTCCTTCATCAGATTTGGGTGAAAACATATGAAAGTTATCTTTATTATTCAGGATGAATACTTTTCCACCGAATACTTTGAAATAATAAAGTCTAGGTTTTCTACCATTCCACAATTAATAACATGTTTTGTTAAAAATGGTATAATTAAAACTTGATTTATAGTATAACAAGCAGTACTAACAGCTTCAGCCCAAAAGCGATTTGCAATTGAATATTCACTCAACATGTTTCTAGTTATCTCTTAAGGAATTCGATTTCTTCTTTCAACAACACCATACTATTGAGGAGTTTTTTGTACTAAGAAGTTATGAGTAATGCCTTTCTTACTAAAAAAAGTTTCAATATCTTAATTTTGAAATTCTCTTCCATGATCAATATGATTAGTTATCAAAGGACGATTTTTCTCATTTTTAACTAGGGAACTAAAAATTTTAAAATAAGAAAAATCATCAGATTTCTTTTCTAGAAAATAGACCCACGTAAATCTAGTGTAATCATCCACTAAGAAAAATACATAATATTTTCCTCCAATACTTATAGTTAATGTTGAAAAAAAATATCTATATGTACTAACTGTAATGTATCTGAAGTTGATACTTCAATTATTGATTTAAAACTTGATTTATGTTTCTTTCCATATTGACAAGGGTCACAAACTTTTAAATAATCAAACTAAACTCTAATATATCATTAACAAGTATTTTCTTTAAGTGTTTTTATTAGTTCCAAAGGTTACAGTTTCCTAATCTTTTATTCTATAACAAAGATTGATCTTCCATTGCACTAATACAAGGTAGATCTTGGATCCTAAGGTATTCTAAGTTTAGTGTGTATACATTCACTTGCCATATGGATAAAACAATAAACTCTTCCTTTTAATTGTGTACTTAGAATTTATCATTTATAAAATTCACAAGGTAAACTTCCTCGAATAATTGAATTAACCTAATGAGGTTGTTCTTAAGACCCTTAACAAATAAAACATTTTAAATCAATGTTTTTTTCAGAAGAACAATGATACCTATACATACAATTTCTCCTTGATCATTATCTCTGAAAGTTGATTTTCCTCCTTTCATCTAGATAATCTATTCAAAGAAATTTTTGTTACCAGTAATATGTCGGGAACATCCACTATCTATGTACCATGTATTTTTTTGGTACTATATTTATTATCCATAAAATAATAGACTTATACTTTCATAATCCAAATATTATGGGGTCTAGAAATTTTAGAAAGTAAGATTTTACGAATCCACATTTTCTTAGAAAAATAATCTTTATAAAAACCCAATGATTGGGTTTTGTTTAAGTAAATTTTTTTCTCCCAACGTTCAACACATTAGCATTTAGTGAAAAATGGAGCATTTTGGGGAAAAAATATTTATTACTAAAAACTAGTTTAGAATAGGTATAACCAAATCCATAATGATTCTTTAAAGGAAGAATTTTGGAATACATCTTTTCAAAGTTTTCCTTACCAGAGGTAAAGTTTAATAGAAATTTCCTTAAGGAAAAAATTTATGAATTTAGTTTAATAACCAAATTTTTATCCTCAAAAACATTATTTTTATAAATAGATTTATTCTCTAAAATATTTCTCTTAGAAATTACTTTTTCAAGATCCTTAAAAATTTTATCTTTCTCAGAATTTACTTCCTCATGGTTTTTAGACACACTTTCAAATTCAAAATATTTCCATCAAGATCTTTAGAAGGATCTGATACTTATTTGGTTAAAATAGAAATTATATAATTTTCTTTCTCTAACTTATTTTTTATCTTAGAGTTTTTGTTTTCAATAAGTTTAGAAAATCTAGAAACTTCTTCAATTAAAGGTAAGGTATTATCTTCTAATAAGTAACATTCATCATCTAAGGATTCATAATAATCTTCCTTAGAACAATTTTCATTTAAAGTCATATTGGTTAATTATTCGTAATTGTGTACCTTATCCATAAGAAAATTATTTTCAATAGGTACTCTAGCTGTAAGACCAATATTCTTTTACCCAAAATATTTATAATATGATGATTCATCTGAAGAGTCACCACCATTGGCACTCCAGGTTTCATTTTCTTTCAAAAAAATTATTATCCTTAGACTTGTAATACTTCTTCCTATTTGTTTCAAAATGATCTTCCTTTATATATTTTCTTTCGAGCATGTGACAATCTGGCCTAATGTGTCCAACCCTTTTACATTCATAGAAAGTGCCTTATGAGTCTTTCTTGTCTTTTCATTATTTATTCTTATATCTGTACTGAAATTATTTATTTCCCACTATCATGTTCATCCTTCAAGAAACATTATCTAGCTCATTTTAATAATGTTCACATTCACAAGATTCAAATATAATAGTGACTTCCTTTGACTTAGATCTTGTAACCCTTTTTAGAGTCTTGGATTTAATAGTAGTAAAGGGTACACTTCCATTTCAATTCTTTTTTTAATTAATATCTGCATCTCCTTTCATTCTAGATTCATGTTTAAGAAGAGTTAAAATATGTTTATCAAGAGTAATTTGAGATACTTTTCTATTCTCATCAATATCTTCCGTTTTTTATTCTCACTCAGTTGGCATGGTTTGAATTATATTGTCCACAAGATCTTCATCATTAAGACCTTTTTCTCTTATAGATTGTAGAATATTGACAATGGTCATAAATAATTGTTTCACTTTTCAAACTGGTTCGCCATAAGGAAATAGTAATCCATGATATTCTGCTCTAAGCATCGCTCTTCTAGTCTCTATCACTTTTGAAGTCCTAAAATGAGTAACCTAAAGTTTCTTCCATATGAAGTTAGCATCTTCACAATAAGAAATTTGACTATGTATGTTCATGTTCATAGAATATAACAAAGTCTTGCATACCATGTAATTTAGTTGATATTCTAACTTTTGATTCGTGAAGGTTCTCACTTCCTTGTCAGGAATTTTTTAATCTCTAGTTAGAATTAAAAAATTGTATACTTCAGTGTTAATAAAAAAATGTCTTCATTCGATCTCTCTAGTACTCATAATCATTACTATAAAACATAGGTGGTCTAATAGGATTTAGATTTTCAATGGAACCAATATACATTTCTATTATTCTATAAGACAATATATTTCCACAAAAATTGTTAATATAAAAGGTTTCTAAACAAAGATAAAAATATATAAGAAAAATATAAGCAAGAATGGTTAAGAAAGAAAAATTAGAATAAGGAAAACTTGAGTAAGTAAACTTTTATTTGAATATAAGTATTTCAAAGACCTCCTATGATAATAATTGTAGGATCGAAATATGAATGTAGATTCTCTATTACAAGAGGGGTGAATTGTATGTTTAAAAACATTTGTTTTAATATTATGGAAAACTATGTTTAACAAAGTTAAATAAGGTAAATTAACAAACCCTAAAATAGTTCTATAAGGTAAACATGCTAGGTTCCAGAAATATGGTTTCAGAAATGATACTTAAGGAAATATTACAAGGAAAATATTTTACATTAAAGCTTATAGAATCTTACTTATCAGAGTATAAAAAATTACATGAAAGTATAAGAAAGTTATACGTTCTTACTTTATCAAAATACAGCAGAAATAAAACTTGAAAAAAAACAGGGAATAATTATGAAATATTTTAACCCAAAGAGTAGGGTATCCAAATACCTTGGATAATGGTTCCCTTGATTTATACATTCAAGAATGTCTGCCTTACCCACACCAAGGTAATCCCACGATAGGAATACTATAATCTATATCATTATCCCCACAATCCCTTGATCTTTAGGGTATTCAACACCACTATCTTTGTATCCCTAGAATCCCTCTATTGTAATAAAAAACAATAGGATTCTCACAAAACAAGCTGAACAATATGTTTAGATCCTCAAAAATCTTGATATTCCCTCTCTCTAGAAATCACTTCACAGCATGTAATCTTTAGACTAATGGAACGGTGTTGAGCTCGTTCACATGAGCTCCTATTTATAGGCACTACTCCAACGTTCATCTCCCACCTCCAATGGTCATATTTTTCCATGAATTTTTGAGAGACCAGTACACATGTCACTCAACAAAAAATTAGTTAGAAACAGATTTCATGAAATCGTTTCATAATAATAGCATGTACAATGAAAATGAACTTTCTTAAACAAATCTATTTTTTAGAGTCTAAGGAAAAAATAGAATTCAGAGTCTTAACAAAATCAACATTCAGAATATATATGAAATGGACATTGAGATTCTGTTTTCTAAAGAGTTCAGAAGCTAAATTCTATAGATATTGGAGTTTGAATTCCAATGAATTTGGAATCTGAATTCTGAGGAATTCATAGATTTAATTCTGAGGAGTTCAGAGTCTGAATTCAGAGGAATTCAGAGTCTGAATTATGAGGAATTTTGTGTCTAAATTATAAGGAATTCAGAGTCTGAATTCTTTGGAATTCGGAATCTAAATTTCATAGAATTTTGAGTCTGAATTTTAGAGAATTTGGAGTGTGAATTTCCGAGAATTTGGAATCTTAATTTTAGAGAATTTGAAGTCTGAATTCCAGGGAATTCAGAATCTAAATTTCAGAGAATTTGGAATCGGAATTTCAGAACACACTATATCCAAGGAATTATAAGAAAACAAAGGTGTGGATAAAAATTTTCCATAGAGAATGGAAATTTTTCTTATAAAAAATCCTTATGGAAAAACAATTTACTTTAAGATAAAGTGCTTGTCATTTTCAAAACATAGAAGAATGGAAAAGTCAAAAGTAAATCTTATCGACTTAACCAAATTGAGAAATAAATTGTGGGATTAATTACTAGATAAATATGATATAATTTTAGATAATTAATTTGGATAATTAATTATGGGATATTGATTCCATGAAATGAATAATTAAATTGTGAATTATTTTTATTTAATTAGTGTGTTTGAATAATTAATTTGTGAATTATTTATTGCATATTGATTTTGTAATAATATTAATTAATTATTGAATTAATTAATGGACATGGAATAATTAATTTATCAATTAAATATAGGAATTCATGACAGTTAGTTGTAATAAAAAGATTAATGTGTTTAATCTTAGTTGATGTAGTAATGTGAAAACATGTGATAAAAAGAAACATGTGAAGTTATGATGAAAAGTGATATATATATATATATGCATAATTGAAATTTAGGGTGCTAGACATGATGATCTAGGTCAATTTTGTTATACATGCATATTTTCTTAATGAGGGAGAGACATGATGATATATTCCAGTGACATATCTATCAAGGTATTAAATGAATAGTGTTCTAGATATTATGATCTACATTAGTGATGGGTGTAGAAAAATGAGATTTGGGGTGTTAGACATGATGATCTACACCCATGGTATATATTTAGGTTGAGATTCGGGGCATTATACATGACCATGTACACCAATTGTATTTATGCATGTTTAGAATTGGGAGGCTAGACTTGATATTCTATCCCAAAGAGTACTCTGAGTTATAGCCTCACATGAGAATACTTTGAACTCTGGCATGAGTAGAATCAGATACTAAGATAAGGTATCACCTTTGAAAACTTTGATCTTTGGTATGAGTCAATGTAGGTATTAAGATGTCATATTACCAAGGGAATACTTAGGGATTCGGTATGAGTTGAAGCTGGTATTATGGTACAGGTATCCTCAGGAACCCTCAAGTTAATGTAGTTAAATGAAGAATAAATGATAATGTAATAACTATTTATTTATGAATTATAATTATTTGTTTATTAAACTATATACTTTGTCTGAATAGATTTTTTTTAAGATATTAGTGGTGGCCTACCGAGTTTTACTCACACCCTACCCAGGCTTCCTGATCGATACTTGAATAGACTTTGTGTTTTATGGAAAGGTTAAGGGAAAAGGCCTTATGTTATATGGCTTAGTTGGGATGGAGTATGGTGAGGGAAACCGACTTGTTATCGGTACTTTCTTGGAGTAGTTGTCAGTGTATTGATTTATTTAGGTTTTTTCATATTGACACTTGCCTCATACTTTGGCACATCTTGTTACCCTTTTTAGTTAAATAGTGTATTTTCAGATTTGATTATAATTATAGATTGGTATTTTTTTATTAGATATGCTTCCACTATTTTTTATTTATTTTGGATAGTTTTTAATTTGATAAAAAAGGGTATAGAATCCCCATTACTAACTTACTAGACCCTTGATGCTAGTCGGTAGCCTCTAGCATATGAGGATGTATGCTTGAGGTCATGTGGTGGTCTACCTCAGGGCACCAGTGTGTGGTACCCAGGCTAGGACGTTACAAAGATGTATCATATGAGTTTTCTTTTCTTATTCTTTTTGTCTTACTATTTTTTAATGGTTTACAGGATACTCAGAAGAGTCAGGGATTTTTTATGATCATGGGTATTAGAGTATCTACCTCATGTATGGGGGAAAACCCAAGTACCCAAAGTGGGATTTTTGTTATTGTTGTTTTCTATTATAGTTTAATATTACTTCACCTTGGGTAATTCACTAGTTTTGTGATGTGTTTATTGGTTTTAAGATTTCTTAATATTGAATCGTATCCCTGAATGGTACTAGAGTTGAGTCTGGATGCATCATTCTAGACACTCATGTTTATTTCTTGAACATGTATCATTTTACAAATGTGTGAAAAATGGTTAATGGATATGTTTTTGAAATTGAACTATTTTAACCTTCTAGTGAAATTGAATTGAAAATAGTGCATAACTTGAAATTGAGAAATGTGGTAAAATTATTCATGATGATAATAAATGGTTTTCTTAGTGATAAACTTGAAAAAATGAGAATGTGAATACCCTCGTTAACTAGGACCTAGGTGTAGGATGGTTAAGGGTAGTGATAGCGTCTCAATTTTGACCATGTGTGGGTTTTTGGGAATCAACTTGTTATAGTTTTGTGTAAATACCTCTTATTAACCATCTTAATGTTGTGAAATGAAAATACCTTTTTTTATGTTTCCCTTGATGTGGGTGGTTTGGGTAGTAAAAATTCCCTAATTTGAGAACTCGGTTGGGAGTTGTGTGAGGGACACTATGGTTTTGGATAGTATGGAAATATGTTGGCGGGAAGGGAAGATTGATACATTTTATAGGTTAATATGTTTCCATAGTGGGAGGAAACATCACTAAAGAAGGATAGGTGGTGGTATTCATCGGTGACTTCTTTGTGTAATTTTAATTAATGACGATCATGTCCCCTACCTTGACATTATCTTGCCTACACTGTGAAAGCTATAGATTTACACCTAGCTACCTAAAAATGTATTCCTTAGACATGAGGTCCCTTGGAGGTTGTGATTATGAATAATTTTATATGTGGAGATGGATTGTGTGAGTTATGCCATCGATGGTTGCAGATGAGGTTATCAAGAGGGGATAAAGGTCAATAAATATTGTGGGCCATGTGTCATGGTGGTTGAGTTTCTTGACAAGTGGTTTTAACAATCCTCTAAAGGTGGGTAGCGATGTTTCAGTAGAAGGTTTATAGAGCAAGACCATGGGTCAAAAGTGATGGAATTATAATGAAAAAGATAACCTATAAGGTTCATGTTTAAATTCCACAGAGAAAGGATGAGTTGGCCTTGGCAATGGTGGATGTACGTCCTTTACAAGTGGTTTTTGATGGAAAGGCTTAGTGCCAATGTTGGAAGTAGTTAAAGTGGTTTTGGGAATATTTTTTTGGAAAATATGTTGGGTATGTTGTGGAAGTTGATATTGAGACTAATGCATCCTTTGAGGAGAATCTTACACATGTATTGGGTTACTATGGGAAGGTGTTTCATGAAAGTGCCATGTAGATAGTTAGTGTATTGTGCAGACTTAGAGGGGTTTACGAGGAAACCTGGGAGAGAGAAATAGATGTGCGGTATAAGTTGTCTGATCCTTTTCACTCTCAATCTTATAGATACATGGGAGTACAACTCGAGGAAAATCTATTATAAGGTGTAGAGATTGTAAGAACCTAACATTTCATTGATATTCTTGGGAGTACAGCTTAGTGAAAAGCTGTTATAAGGTGAAGATATTGAAGATCCCATTTTTTCTAGGAATGAATATTTTTAAATATCTTTCCAATATAGGTTGGTTTTAATTTAATTCATAGCATACATTAATTCAAATCCTTGAAAATTTACACCCTCTGTAAGTAGTTTTCACATTGTGTCAACATGTCACAAAATTAGATTGCACCCCCTATAATTGTCTTTCACCATGTGTCAACATGTCATAAAATAAGAAATCACCATGGGAAATTTTATTTCACCATGTGTAATTATTTTACACCATGTGTATGATTACACCACATGGAATTAGATTACACCACTTGTAAGATTATGTTGGACTCACCTATTTTGATAAACCCAACTCTTGATTCCTTGTTATGATAATCACGTTTCATTAATATTTATATTTTCGGTAAAGTGATTATTATGTTTCTTTAATCACATTGTTCTATTGATTAAGTTTATAGTGAAAATTTTCTATAAGTAAAAGGTTATTGATAGAGGTTACCACTGGAAGGTTACCAATAGAGGTTACCATTGGAAGGTTACCACTATAAGGTTACCAATTTAGGTTACTACTAGAAGGTTACCGATTCCTTGAAGGTTATCGATAGAGTTTACTACTGGAAGGTTACCGATAGATGTTACCGCTGGAAGGTTACCGATAGACGTTACCGCTGGAAGGTTACCGATAGAGGTTACCACTGGAATGTTACTGATAGAGGTTATCGCTGGGAGGTTACCGATGTTAAACCTTGCCGTTGAGTTATCAATACAAGGTCATCACCACAATTCTATAGCTCAAATGAAATTGTTATAAAGAATACTGATGAAGCTTACTGATGAAGCCTAATGATGAAGGCTACTGATGAAGCCTATTGATGAAGCCTATCATTATCATCCTACCGATACCCAATCTTTTACTCCATACTTTTTCAATTTATTGAGTTTATTCTAATAGTCATATTTGGTAAATTTAATGCATCTGACATTAATTAATGCTGATTGTACACATATCAATAGACTGTATCTGGGACAGTATGAGGTATGGGGAAGACCACAAGTGGTTTTCTTATTCCTATTGTCGGACCTCAAATATAAAACATAAGACCAAGGAAGAGAAGAATAACAGAGGACACTAGAGATAAAGTTACAACATGCTAGAGATGAAGAAAAAAAAGAAACACACCAGTACTCTCACTGTAAATCCATGAGCCTCAAGATGATCATTTTGGGAGAACAAATTCAAGACTGTGTTCTGTGCTTCATAAAATCTCTGTCAATGCAAGAAGAAAAACACTCAATACCTGAAATCTGGAACCTTGAGTTGTGACACTCTATTTTTTGAGACAATTTTCAGAAAAATACTCTAACTACAAATTCCTCACTACAAGGAGTCACGAGCTGAACTCTAAACACATAGATCCTTCTTAAATCAATACTTATAACTTTAGCTTTATTCATTATTTCTATTTCATTTCTGAGAAGTCTATGTTTTTCTATTACACACATTGTCTCATGTGCCTGAACTAGAGGATATTGAAAATCCTCACATCAAACTTTACTTATACTTTGTTTCCCATGTGTAACTTTGGAAGAGACCATGTGTGGTCTGGATTTTTGTTTTCACAAAGAATTGTGGTAGAGGGTGTGATCCCTGGACGATTTGTGAAAACTGTTGTAAAGAATGATATAGTCTATATATCAAGTTTATTGTTAATATAAACTTCTTTGTGGTAGGTGATCACCAAGTGGAGAGGATTAAGTCTTGTCTTGAGACTGAACCTATTGTTTAACTCTGATGTGTTCTATATTTTTTTAATACTCTATTTTTCCTTTTTTTCACTGCTTATAATTTCAAACACAAAAAATTGTTTTACATTAACTCTGATAGTTAGTTCGTGTTAGTGTGTGTATGTGTTTAATTCAATAAACCTAATTCAAAAGTTCAATAAGTGTTATACACTAATTAAACTGAGGACTAATCACCCTTTGAGAATCTTTTTGACCAACTAAACATCTATATCTCTACTGCCTTAATTAACTAGGATATTTCCAAATTGGGGGATCTTTACCATAAATTTTAAACAGAAATTTTGAGTAGGAACTCAATTCACCCCCCCCCCTCTTGAGTTTACACTCCGAACAATATTTTGTATTAGATGATTAATTTTTTATTTCTACCACATGAATTTTTGTGTGAGTTTTAAACTTCTTTTCAACTGTTATTTTAGATGTATCTTAAGGATATTAAAAAAATTCATATCTAAATTTTCAATTCTTTAAATTCTGATTTATTATGGATAACTGAGTTTAGGGTGAAGCTACCAAAATGACACCTTTTTTTAACGGTATTAATTATGCTCAATGGAAATTAAAAATGAAAATTTATCTAGAGATAATGGTTCCTGAAATCTGGGATACAATTGAAGAACAACATGTTTTTCCTTCTAATGCTATGGACATATGGTCTTAGCTGACTAAACCTACATATAACAATAACTGTAAAGAAATGAATGCATTATACTATTCTATAGTTTATGAGGAATTCAATAGAATATCTTCCTATAAAACTTCTTATCAAATTTGGGATACTTTGGTTTTTTCACATGATGGAACAACCAAGGTTAAAGAAATGAGATTAAATACATATACTATTAAATATGATAATTTTAAAATCAAGCCTTATGAACTTATATCTTAAATGTATCTCAGGTTCAATGAAATAGTAAATACTATGAGTCTGCTTGGAAAACCAGTGGACAACAATGGTCGGATTATGAGGTTGCTTCGATGCCTAAGTGACAGATGGAGAGAAACTTCCATTTCTATCTGACAATCTTATGACATAAGCAAGATACCAGTGAAGGAACTATTAAGAAAACTTATGTTGTATGAAGAAGAGATTAAGGTGAATCTATAAGTAGATGAAGAACTAAGAAAGAAATATGTATCATTCAATACTGATACCTCAAAGAGAAAAGGTAAAGAAAAATTTCATGTTCTTGTAGACAGTTCCACCAATGATGATTCAGATTATGACAGTGATGATGATATGGCTCATCTTGCTAGGAGATTCAAAAATTTTACTATAAGAATAAGTTCTTTATAAAATAAAACTATAAAGGAAGGTATGATAGTAAATAACAATGGAAAAAGGATAGAAAATAGAATGACAATACAAATGTGATAGTTTTCAAGGAGTGTTAACGAAAAGGACATGTGAAGGTTGATTTCCCCAAGTTGAAATTTAAGAGTTCATATGAAGACAAGGGAAAGGGATATAAAAAGGCAACGAAAGGTACTTGGGGTGCTTTATAAGATAGCTCCAGTGGATCTGACACTTCTGATATTGAAAAGAACAAACATGAAACTTGTTTTTCATGATAGAAACTTCTGAGGTAACACCCAATTCCCCTATACATAATTCTTACAATTTTGGGAATGAAAGTGAATCAATTAATGATGAAAATATGACTAAGGATGAACTATTTGAATACTTTAGAATGATTGAGGATACCTTTAATAAACTCAAAGATAAATATAAATTAATGAAAAGAAAACATTTTTTAAATTCCAATTATGTATCTGATTTGGATATTGAGAAAGAGAAATGTGATCTACAGTTAAAAGAAAATATTGAACTTAGATTATTGAATGAGAAATTAAAAAGCGATCTTGAGAGTTTTACTACAAGTAGATATACCTTGATACAATTTCTAGGGAAATGGATTGATCCAAAATACACAACTAGTCTAGGATATCAACTAGGACAGAGAAGGATTATTAAAAATAAATTTGTTCCAAAATCTAGACAGTTCACTACTAGTTCATGTTCTAGACCATCTTTTTAAAAGCACCTTTCTAAAGGACCTAACAATTTTTTCATGTCTCAAAACATATATGTTGATTATAGGAAACCTATGAGACAAATATTGGTTCCCAAAGATTTACTTTCTAACCTCTCTGGACCTGAAAAAATATGGGTACCAAAGTTAGACTATTCATATTCTGTTTTATAGGAAAATTGTTAAAGAGCTCCTGTAAAACTCTATGGTATTTGGATAGTGGATGTTCAAGACATATGACAGGAGACTATTCATACTTCAAGAGGCCAATTAAATTTGATGGTGAACATGTTACATCTGGTGATAATGTTAAAGGGAATATCATCAGCTTAGGCCAAATTGGTAACCCTAATATTATATTTATTTCAAAAGTACTTTTGTTGATGGGTTGTAATACAATATACTTAGTATCTCTCAGTTGTGTGATGATGGTTTTAATGTCAATTTTGAAAATTATGCATTCAATGTTTTTAATTCAAAAACTAATTTAATATTCACTTATCTTAGATATGAAAATTTATATGTTGTTGATTTAAACTCTTTATCTAAGAAAAATGTTTCTTATTTAAATTCATTTCATATGGAATCCTGGTTATGGTACAAAATATTAGGACACTAAAATGTTTACTCACTTAGGATACTAACTAAGAACGGTTCAGTTAGAGACATACCAAAATTGAAATTCCCACACACAAAAGTTTTTAATCCATGTTAGAAGGGAAAACAATACAAATTTTCTTTCAAACCAAAGAAATAAGTTTCCACTTCTCAACTGCCTGAGTTGGTTGACATGGATTTGTTTGGACTATCTAGAGTTTCTATTTTAAATGGGAAGCCCTATGTTTATGTTCTTGTAGATGATTTTTCTAGACATGCATGGGTAAACTTTCTATCTCACAAAAGTGAAGCATGTTCTTACTTCTTTAAATATTCTAAGTCTGTGCAAAATCTTAGTGGACCTAGAATTAATTCCCTAAGAAATGATAATGGCTGTGAGTTTGAAAATCAGAAGTTTGAATATTTTTTTCTCAGAAAATGGCTATAATCACAATTTCTCTACTCCTAGAACACCTCAACAAAATGGAGTTGTAGAAAGAATAAATAGGAAACTTCAAGAGATTTCCCGGACTATGCTAAATGAGTATAATCTGCCTATCTATTTTTGGACTGAAGCTGTTAATAAAACTTGTTACACCATCAATAGAGTCTTAATTAGATGTTTTCTTAAGAAAACCCCTTATGATCTCTGGAATAATAAGAAGCCTAAGGTTAATTACTTTAGAGCTTTTAGTTGAAAAGTCTTTATCCTTAACACTAAGGATAATCTTGACAAATTTTCTTCCAAGAGTAATGAAGGAATTTTCCTATGATACTCAATATCTAGTAAAGATTATAGAGTATTCAATAAGAGAATAAAAATGTGTGGAAGAATAATTTTATGTTAAATTTGATGAGAATGATCCACCTGAACCCAAAACCTGTCTTGAACATATTTAGGAATATATGTTAATTATGGACCTTAATGATAAAGACAGTGAACCCTTAGTGAAAAAAACTAGATCTGGAAATTCTCTAGAATCTAAGCATGTTGAATATAAACCTATAGACAACCATGAGGTGACTAGTACACCCCTATCTAGAGGTATTAGAAACCTCAATAATCATCCTTTAGATGTTGTAGTAGGTGATCTATATAAAGGAACATAAACTAGAGATTCTCTAAGAAACCAGGTTGAACATCAAGCCTTTATTTCACAGCTTGAAACCAAAAATATTAATAATGGTATCAATATTGAATTTTGGGTCATATCTATGAAATAAGAATTAAATTAGTTTGAATGAAACAATGTTTGGGAATTAATAGAAAGACCTAAAGACACTTTGGCTATAGGCACTAAATGGTTGTTTAGAAATAAAGTTGATGAATCTGGAAACATAGTTAGAAACAAGGATAGACTATTGGAATAGGGATAGAGTCATGAGGAAAGAATATACTATGATGAAACCTTTTCAACTATAACTCAGTTATAATCCATTAGGGTACTACTTGGTTATACATCTCATCCTAATTTCAACTTTTTTCAAATGGATGTCAAAATTTCATTTATAAATGGGTACATAGTTGAGGATTTATTTGTTGAGAAACCCCCTGGTTTTATCCCAAATGGCCCGAAGGCCTTATTTTTTATTTTATTATAGATAATCCCCTTTTTGAGGGATGAAGGGGAACCCGTACATGACCCGTAGGCCCAAGAAAAAAGGCCCAACATGACTCCCAATACATGACCTGAAGGCCCAGAGGCATACTATGCCCAATACATGTCCCGTAGGCCCAACCCACAAGAACTGCCCCTCCTTAAGCTTCTTCATAATCCCTTAGTTTTACAAATCCCCATTTTTCAAATCATGTCTTTAAACATTCTAAAGCTTTATATGGTCTAAAAAAAGCTCCTAGATCATGGTATGATAGACATAGTTCTTTTCTTATTTCAAAATTTTTTACTATAGGAATAGCTAATCTAACTCTTTTTATAAAAATAATATCCAAATATGTTTTAATAGTACAGATTTATGTGGATGATAGCATTTTTGTATTCTCTAAAAATTCTTTATGTACATATTTTTCAAAGATGATGCAAGATTAAATAGAAATGAGTTTGATGGGGGAACTAAAATTTTTTCTTTGGATTTTAGATTTTTCAAAATAAAAATTGTATTGTTTTAAATCAAATTAAATATAATAAGGATCTTTCGAAACGTTTGGTTTTGGATGGTAATAAAGGTAGTGATACACCTATGAGTACCACTTTTATGTTGGATGCTGATGAAACTGGTAAACCAGTGGATCAAACCAATTATAGAGGTATGATTGGGAGTCTGATCTATCTTACTGCTAGTCGACCTGATATTATGTTTAGTGTATGAAAGTGTGCTCATTTTCAAGCCAATCCCAAATAATCTCATTTAACTGCTATTAAAAGGATTTTTAAATTTCTCAAGCATATTACAAACTTATGACTATTTTATCCAAGAGGACAATCATTTTATTTAATAAGTTATTCAAATACAAATTTTTCTAGTTGTAAGTTAGATAGAAAAATCACTTCAGAAACATGCCTAATTTTGGGAAAGTCATTAGTATCATGGTGTAGTAAGAAACAAAATTTTGTTCCATTATCCACTGCTAAAGCTGAATATATATATATATATATATTTAGTCATTGTGCTCAAATTCTATGGATGAAACACACATTACTGGACTATGGATATCAATAAAAACATTTCTCTATAAATTGTGACAATAAAAGTTCTATTAACATCTCAAAAAATTTAGTATCTCATTCTAAGAAAAAGTACATCAATGTGAGACATCATTTTTTGAGAGATCATTATCCAAGAGGTGATATCACTCTTGAATTCATTGGAACTGAACACCAATTGTCTGATATATTCACAAATCCTTTGAGTTCTGAGAGGTTAAATTACATCAAACATGAGTTAGGTATGATAAACTGTTAATATAAGACCTCACCGTTAGACCTCACCAATAAGACCTCACCGTTAGACCTCACCGATAAGACCTCATTGTTAGACCTTACCGATAAGTCCTCACCGTTAGACCTCACCGATTGGACCTCACTGTTAGACCTCACTATTAGACCTAACCAATAAGACCTCACCGTTAGAACTCACTTATAATACCTCACCGTTACACCTCATCAATGAGACCTCACTAATATAACCTCACTGTTAGACCTCACCAATAAGACCTCACTGTTAGACCTCACTGATAAGACCTCACCGTTAGACATCATTGTTGGACCTCACCGTTGACACCTTACTGATAGTCGGTCTTTCAGGAACTTCACGTTTTTCTACTGGAATCCAAAACATTTTTAGTATTATTTATTTCTTTTATTTGATTTGGTTTTAGATCCCTAAATGATAAAAACAAAGTACAAACCACATTTTAATCTACCTCAATTTTCTCCTGAACCTCTTTCTCCCTAACCATGGAACCTAACCTTCTTCTGAAACCCTCGAACCGCTCCAGATCACAATGGAAAGATTTAAGAGACTGATGGTTAATGATGAAGGAGATGTGCCAAACCCTAAGAGACCTCGAACTGGGTCTAGTAGTGAAAGCACAGTAGTGGAAAATCTAATCAATCCACATTTTTCAAAGTGAGAAATTGTGATTGAGAAGGAATTAATTTTGATATGGCTACTATCAAGAATGTCTCTAGTGTTGAAGGAACTCGAAGCTCAGGATTGGGTAGAATGTTTTTCAAATAACAATGGACTATACTACCCAAATCTAGTCAAGGAATATTATGAGTTTCTGATGTTCAAATAGTCTGAGGATGAGAACCAAATGTATTCAAATTAAAATGGAGTAACATTGAACTTCTCCTTTGTTGAATGGGATGAATGCTTAAGAGTTCCACATGAAGTCGTTTTTGATTACTACTCTGGAGTAGTACCTCTCACCAGTGAGTATTTTTTCTATGAAGAGGCTTTGGCTGAGCTGACTGGGAATGGAATCCCTAGAAAGGTGATTACTACTGAATTGGAAGAAAGAAATAGGTTGCTTTTTAAGTTTATTCAGCATGTTTTGAGTCCCAAGGGAGGAGAATTTGCCACCTTAATTTATTAATACATATTTATTTTGTATCTGTTGAATCATGGAAAAAAGATAAATCTTGGTAGGTTGCTGATGATTCAGCTAGAGGATATAAAAAAATCCTAATTCCAAATAAAATACTTCGTTTCAAGCTAGGTTGATATCCTTGATGTTAAGAGTGAAAGGAGTTGCTAGAAATAAATAAGAAATGGTAGTTGTAAGTGACTAATTATTCATTACCAAAATGATTTGTAGGTTTATGAAGTTAAGTTGGAACCCTTGGAAAAGAAAATGGGTGAATGATGAGGCTAAGTTGTATGAGGAATTCAATCCTGTTACCCATCTTACTAGGACAATGATTAGAGAGATCCAGGTTTAAATACAGATGAAGTGGATCCAGTATACTCATATGAAGAGGAAGAGGCTGTTGTTGTGAAAGTAAGAGAGGATTCTTTTATAGATGATAGGAGTGATCCTGAACTTCTTTAAAGTCCTCATGCCAATGTTGTATCCTTTAGTGAGCCTAGCCTACTATTAAGATTTCCTAGAAGAGAGATTGTCCTAAGGGATAGTAATGATGAGGAAACCAGTAAAGAAGAAGAAGAGAATGTATTAAAAGATATTTCTTTTGGAGAGACCTCAAAGGAGGAGGATGAAGCTGTCACTGATCTTGAGGAGTTTGAAACAGATGATGCTGAAAGTGAAGAGGAATTACTAAGTCTCAATCCCTTCATAGGATATACAGAAGTGGTACAAAGTGAAGAGGAAGAGGATGTTTAATATTTTGGAGTTGAAATTGCTATGATTGTGGTTGAAGATTCTATAGAAGAAGTAGTAGTGGAATCTCATGCTGCTGTAGTTGAGCAGGTAGAAATGGCAGAGGTAAATGTAATTGATCAAGAGAATGATCCAAGTGAGTGGGAGGAACTTATTTCCATAGGTTCAGTTGCTGTTTCTCGTGGAATAGAATATTGGTTCGAAGATCCTAGATTTGTGGTCTTAGGATTAGACTATGGAGACTTTGAAGATGACAAGCCTAACAGAAGCCCTCAAATTCCTTCTGTTTCAGAGACAACTATTTTACATCCAGTAGTGCTTCTACCTCGAGACTATGTGAAGAAGGATGATTTAGAATCATTAAAATCAGATTTTAAGAGACATTTTGATGAGATATCTATTTAGATAGAGAGATCAGTGTCTCACAATCAAGAACTTGTAACTTCTACTTTGGAAAGGCTAATTTCTGCCTATCACTAAAATTTTCTACATGAAGTGAAGGAATGTCATAATCAAGTCATAACCTTGGAAGATTTTATAGAATCTGTGAAACTA
This sequence comes from Viscum album, assembly GCA_963277665.1. NCBI lineage: Eukaryota > Viridiplantae > Streptophyta > Magnoliopsida > Santalales > Viscaceae > Viscum > Viscum album. The sequence goes on along the minus strand of OY728126.1, from coordinate 945,172,470 downwards.
TCAATTGTGAGTTTAGACTCCTATATGGATTCAAGGGTTCAGGAGGAAAAAGACCATAAGTATGTTAAGGGTGTTGTTTAGTAGATGGTCACTGTGTTTGAGGACTTTATGAAGTCTATGGAGGCACATGTGGGTGGTCAGGATGATGATGTGAAAAGATTGATCAATGGTCTAATCATGTCTTTTAAGGAGATAGTAGATTTTACAATGGCACATTTGTGTGCATCTGTTTCCTCTTCATCAGCTCCTCCTGTTGATCTAGAAGCTTCCAGATTGGTTGTAAGAGAAGAAGTGGAAAAAATCTCTGGTGAAAGTACCTCAAACCCTCAGTCTATGACTCGGGTTATTTCCACTACTAGAGACATTCATAAGCTTGTGGTAGATTACTTAAGGAAGGCTTCTCAATATCAAAAGTCCATCAAAGAGAAAGTTGATTTCTATTACAAAAGGGTGTACACTAAGCATCGGATGGATGGTCACTTCAAGCTGCTATTGGAAAACTTGAGGATCCCACCTATCAATCAAGATTTTAAGGATCAAGTTAGTAGGCTTAGAGAATTGAATCTTTCCTTGGAGAAATTTAGGGAGAATAAAGATGATTGTATCTCAATTATGGAAAGCGGACGAAGCATGATTATGTACTTCATGAATCCTTCTTTCCCTTCCTCTATGTAGACTTCACTCCCAATATTGTTCCTCCCAAATTACCTTCTTCCTCAGTTGCCTCCGGCTCTACCAGTGATGACCCTCTGATGACTTCTGCATAGGCCATCATAAGCTGACCCCTATTATCCCTCATAGATCCACTCATTATCGGTGTGTTGATTATTCTATCGCAGCACCTCTTACATGATTTACTATTATACCTCTTCTTATCCCTCCATATTTTGGACCTGCCTCCTCAGCTTCCAAAGACAAAGCTCCTTTGAAAATTTCTGATGTAGATTGACTGTGGGATGTATTAGTTGATAGGGATCTTTGAAATATTTTTGTATATTGTATTCTCTATTTATTCATACAAAAATCCTTTTTTGTCTCTTTTTGTCTTTTTTTTGTTAATCACAGAGGGGGAGAAGCAGACTAGAGTAGTTGCATATCTTCTTTGCTATCTTCCCACAATAAACATGGTTCAATTTCACTGATCCATAATATATGTACACTCCCACCTCTGAAGATATCATAAAATTTTCTTAACACTGATTCAATAATACTTAAATCTAAATTTTCACTGACATAATTTGTGATTATCTAAAAGGGGGATATAGTTGGACTCACCTGTTTTTATAATCCCAAATCTTGATTTCTTATTATGATAATCATGTTTCATTAATATTTATAGTTTCTATAAAGTGAAAACTATGTATCTTTAATCGCATTGTTCTATCGATTACGTTTACAGGGAAATATTTCTCTAAGTAAAAGACTACTGATAGAGGTTACCGATAGAGGTTATCATTGGAAGGTTACCGATAGAGGTTTCTTCTAGAAGTTTATCGATAGAGGTTACCGCTGCAAGGTTACCGATAGAAGTAATCACTAGAAGGTTACTGATAGATGTTACTGCTAGAAGGTTACCGATAGAGGTTACCACTGGAAGGTTACCAATAAAAGTTACCACTATAAGGTTATCGATAGAGGTTAACACTTGAAGTTTATCAATAGAGGTTACTAATGGGAGGTTACCGATGTTAAACCTCACCTCTAAGTTATCAATACATAGTCATCCCCAAAAGTCTATCACTCAAAGGATATTGTTATAAAGCCTACCGATGAAGCCTACTTATGAAGCCTACCGATGAAGCCTACCGATGAAGCCTACGGATGAGGCCTACCGTTATCATCCTACCGATACCGACTCTTCTACTCCATACTTTTTCAATTTATTATGTTTATTATAATGGTCATATTTGGTAAACTTAATGTTTCTAACATTAATTAATGCTGATTGTAGACATATCAAGATATTGTATCTGGAGACGGTATGAGGTACGAGGAAAACCACACGTGGTTTTATTATTCCTATTTTTGGACCTCAAATATAAAATAGAAGAGCAAGGAAGAGAAGAAGAATATAGGACACTAGAGAGAGATAGAGTTACAACACACTAGATTTGAAGGACAAAAGAAGCACACCAGCACTCTCACTATGAACCCAAGAGCCTCAAGAAGATCATTTTTGGTGAACAAATTAAAGACTGTGTTATGTGCTTCATAAAATCTTTGTTAACCCAATAAGAAGAACACTCAGTACCTGAAAGATAGAACATGGAGTTGTGACCTTCAATTTTTGGAGATATGTTCCAAAAAAAGACTCGAACTACAAATTATTCATTCCAAGGAGTCAATAGCTGAACTCAAAACATATAGAGCCTTCTAAAATCAATCCTTAAAACTTTATCTCTATTGTGTTCTTTCTATTACATTTCTACGAAGTGTGTGTCTTTCTATTACACACATTGTCTCCTGTTATTGAACTGGAGGATACTAATAATCCTCACATCAAACATTATTTACCCTTTATTCCCCACATGTAACTATGGAAGAGACCGTGTGTGGTATGGATTGTTTGTTTTTTCCATGAGAAACTGTGGTAGAGAGTGTGATCCCTAGATAGTTTTTGAAAACTATTGTAATGACGGATATATGATGTGTATCAAGTTTATTGTTAATATAAACTACTTGGAGGCAGGTGAACACCAATTGGAGAGGATTATATCTCGGCTTGAGACTAAACCTATTGTTTAACTTTGTTGTGTTCTATATTTTTGTAATACTCTGTTTTTCTTTTTTTTTCCGCTGCTTATAATTTAAAAGATAGAAAACTATTTTACATTAACTCTGATAGTTAGTTCTGGTTAGTGTGTGTTTTTGATTAATTCAGTAAACTTGTTTCAAAAGTTGAATAAGTGTTGTACATTGATTCAAATGAGGACTAATCGTTGTTTTAAAAACATGTTGAACAACTAAACATATATATCTCTATGGCCTTAATTAACTTGGTTGTTTCTAAATTGGGGGATCTTGAGCATAAATTTTTAAAATAAATTTATGTAGGAACTCAATTCACCCCCACCCCCTCTTGAGTTTCCACTTTGACCAACAGATTACACCACATGTAATTAGATTACACCACGTTTAATCTTTAATTAATTTTTATTTTAAATGGTTTTATGGGTTTTCCTCATGAAAAATGGGAAATCAGTTACAAGTCATTACAATATGTGAAATGATGATTCACATCATGTAATTATCATTCCAACATTTTAAAAATTCTTCTCCAGCACCGCGTAACCCTCTGAACCACAGTTTATTGTATTCTAAAGCTTCGTCCACTAGCATTTTTAACCCATGAAATCTCGTTCATATCCTCATTAGATGGAAAATCCTTAGTGCATCTCAATTTTAGACTGAAAAACCCATGTACACCACATTGTTCAGTCGAATATCTCCATGAACCTCCCAGGTACAAGTGTTCATCCCATTTAGATCACCCTTTCTCTCCCGCTACTCTTCTTGAATAATTGATGGATGTCTATCCATTTAGATTAGAATGTAGTTTTATAGGATCTAGATCCTTGATTTTTGGATCTAGATTTAGATATAGGTTTATTATATCTTGATATATTTTAATCTTGGATCTACGAATTGAATCAATATCTTACTCTTTATCATTATTCTGCACAAATTCTGGACATCTGTTGGTGAGCTTTCTTCATCACCATTATTGAGATAGGTGGTTTAAAATTTAAATCTTATAGTATTGCTTAAAATTATGTGTATATAATTGTATAATTTCTACTAGATATTTAGCAACAACATTATTGATAAAATTAATTAATTTGATGAATTAATTATTTAAAAAATACGAAATTGGGATCTTGGAATTTTATATCATGAATAATTAATTTTTTATTTTAATTATGAGAAAATTTAGATATAAAAACTTGTTTAATTAATTTTGTAATTATTTAATGAGAATTTTTGGGATTATGAAATTTTAATTCTGGATAAATAATTTTTTAATTAATTATGTCGTGATGGAGATTTTTTCGATTGAATAATTAATTAGAGAATTAATTATTGTTGTATTGAAGCTATTTAATATGGATAATTAATTGTCGAATTAATTATTTGTTTTTTTAATATTATTAAATTGATTTATTTGGAAAAATTAATTGAGTTATTAATTGGGATGATTGATTTAATGAAGATATAACAATTAATTGATGAATTAATTGGGGTTATTGAATTAATCAACATGGAATAATTATTTGATGAATTAATTAGGGTTATTGAATTATTTAAGTTGGGAATAATTAATTTTTGAATTAATTAGTGGGAGTGGTGTTGTCATTTAATGGTTAAATTAAATAATTGGGTTTAGTTTGATTAACAGATTATGGAAATTAATTAATGGAATTGACATGGACAATTAATTGGTGAATTAATTAAAGTGTTTGGGTTAAATTAATAAATTATGGAATTAATTAATGGGGATGAATTGAATTAATTAATTGTGGAATTAATTAATGGATTTAATTTTTTGATTACTGTGTTTGATTAATTAATTAAATAATTAATTAATGGGGTCTTTTGTTTAGGTGTAATTGAAGAAGTTGGATTAGTTGATTGGTAAATTAATTAATGTGGATTTTTTGGATATTGAATTGATAAGATTGAATAATTAAATGGTTGGATTAATTATGGGGCAATAATATTTGTAGGTTGGATAATTATTTGATGAATTAATTATGGGTTATTTAATTAGATGGTTCAATATTATTAATTATATAATTAATTATTAGTTATTGAGATTTTTAATGAGATAATTAATTGTTCAATTGATGGGAGGGAAATATTTGATTAATTAATTAGTGGATTAATTAATGTAAAATGCATGGTTAATTAATTGTTCAATTAATTAATGGGCATGGATGTTACTAATTAGTTGTCAAATCAATTAATTGGATTGGATTAATTAATTTATAAATTAATTATTGATTGGTAAATGGAGTGTTATACATGATGATCTATGCCCATGATAATGATATAATAGAATAGTTAAATTGAGTAATTAATTGTGGAATTAAATACAGGATATGGATGATAAAATTTGAGATAATTAATTTGGGAATAAATTATGGGATATTGATTCCATGAAATGAATAATTAATAAGTGAATTAATTTTTTTGAATTGGTGTGTTTGAATAATTAATTGGTGATTTAATTATTAGATATCGATTTTGTGAAAAGAATAATTAATTGTCAAATTAATTAATAGACATGGATTAATTAATTTTTGAATTAATTAAAGGAAGTTTTGATGATTAGTTGTGATATAAAGAATAATCTGTTTAATATTAGTTAGTGTGTTAATGTGAAAACATGTTATAATAAGATACATGTGTTTTTGTGATGAAAAGTGATAAACATGAGTAGTTGAGAGTTGAGGTGTGTGACATGATGATCTAGGCTGATGATGATATAAATGCATAGTTTTTAAATGAGGATAATACATGACGATCTATGATAGTGATAGATCTATCAAGTTATTGAATGAATAGGGTTCAAAAAAATGACAGTCTATACTAGTGATGAGTGTGCACCAATGATATTTAGGGTGTTTGATAGGATTATCTACACCAATGGTGTATATTCATGTTGATATTTTGGGTATTAGACTTGACAATCTACATCAATGGTATTTATGCATATTGAGAATTGGGAATCTAGACACGATGTTCTATGCAAAAGAGTACACTGAGTTATGGACTCACAAGAGAAAACATCAAACTCTGGCTTGAGTCGAATTAGGTATTGAGATATGATATAACCTTTGAATACTTTGAGCTCCAGCATAAGTCAAAGAAGGTATTAAGATTTCATATTACCTAGGAAACAATTAAGGCTCTAACATGAGTTGAATCTAGTATTGATGTACGGGTATCCCCAGAAAACATGGAGTTAATGTAGTTAAATAAAGAATAAATGATAATGTAATAGTTATTCATTTATTTATTGTACTTATTTCTTTATACTATTGTATACATTGTTTGACTAGATTTATTTTATACATCGTTCATGGTGGACTACTGAGTTGTGCTCACACCCGACTCAGGATGCTTGATTGGTACCCAAATAGACTTTGGGTTTTCTGGAAAGGTTAATGGTAAAGGTATTATGTTATATGGACGAGTTGGTATGGATCATGGTGAGGGAAACTGGATTGGTATTGGGACTCTCTTACAGTAGTGTTAGGGTCATTATTTATTTTGGGTTTTTCATATCGACATTTGGCACATACTTTGGCATAGAATGTTTCCCTTTTCAGTTTAATATTGTATTTACTGCTTTAATTATATTGAGATATTGGGGTTTAATTATTATATATGATTATTATATTTTATATTTATTTAGTATGGTGTTTACTTTGATAAAATATGGTATAGTATCCTCATGATTGACTACCAGACCCTCGCTGCTAGTCGACACCCTCTTGCGTATGGGGAGGCATGCCTGAGGACAAGGGGAAAACTGACTCGGGGCACTGGTGTGTGGCACCTGGTCCAGGATGTTACAATATCAATAAGAATACATTTAGAGTTATCAACCACTATTAAAAGAAATATAACATATTTACCACTATCTTTTCATGCATTAAGGAATAGTGAAAAGATGAATTTTTGTTAGTGTTTTCATTGTATTAATGTATCCAGTGGATATTCATAAAATGTGAAGAATTTGGAACCATTGAAATATTATAAATTAATATGTATGAAATCATAATAATATCATGTATTTATGAAATAACTAATACCAGTCACACTATATAGTATATATCCAACACCTATCAAAATGAATATCATAATACTATATAATTTTTTTCAACTCCATTTGTAGAAAAGTAGTTGATCCAAATTTGATATATGTGTTGGAGAATAAAGATTTTCTTAAAATTTATTAACTAGAAATTTATTTCCAACCAAAATTTTTTAATATAATGGTTCATCTATTGATTCCTTGGGTTGGTGAGAAAACAATATGTGGGAATGTTTATTTATGTTGGATATATCCTTTTGAAAGTCATGTGAAAATGTTGAAGGGATATGTGAGAAACATCATCAATCGAAGGGATCTATTATTCAAAAATTTATATTGGAATAGGTGATTGAGTTATGTACTGACCATTTAAATGAAGTGGAGTAGATTGGTCTTCCTATATCTCGACATATGATAGATCATAGTGAATGTAGCGGGATTGAAGGATTAAACGTAAATCTCATTCCATATGATGTAGTTATATAGGAACATTTGTACATTTTGAACAATACAGATGATGTTAAACCGTATATAATATCACATATAGCTAAAATAAAGGTACAATATCTAAAAAGAAATGAAAATTTGTTTATGATAGACCATAAAAAGAAACTTGTTTCATGATTTAAATCAAATATAATCACATATAAATCTGCATAAGATACATTGAAATGGTTGGCAGGGGTACCGTCTCTAAATGTAATCACATAATATGGTTTTTATATTATTGGGTACACAATTTACACAAAACAATAAGGAAAAAAAGTCTACCATTTAAAATATTAGGGTAATGGTCATCGCTGAAGAACTTCATTTTTGAAGTACTATAAATAAAAACCCAATTTCAGCATCAACAAAAAAAATTAAGTTGTTGATGATATATGGTAAATTGATTTTAAAAAATTCTGAGTCACATTGTTTATTTCTAAATAGACTAGTAGTAATAATGGTATGAAACATGATGATTATAGGTTTACACTAGTTTATTTGAACAGATTTATTTGCAAAGAGGAATAATTTATCATGGTGAAACATGAAAAAAAATATTTCATTGATTCATCCAATAATTAGTGTTATGTCATTTTTTAATTGAAAATAATTAATTTCATGGATGATGATGATGATGATGATGTTATGAATTTATATGAGGGTTATTAATCTATTATGTGATTTCCAGATGATAAAAATTATTATAATTCATGCATATCACATTCAATATGAAATGTCCACGATAAATGGATATGGGAAGACACTAAATTACACTCCTTGTTATTTAGGTAAATATTTATATTTAATTTCTTTTTTAAAATTTAAATGTGTTACAAATATATTTTTATTAATTTTTTTTTGTTTAGTTATATATATTTGATTATTTATATGATTGTTTTGTAAAATTTTATACTCAACTGTTATGGATAACCACTTTTTTATTCAAATCCTCGATGAATAAAATTATGTTTTGGTTAAATTTACACTTATAAGATGTAAGAACCCAACCCCATTTGCCCATAGCTGGTTCCTTATTGTCATACAAACAAGGAATACGAATCCCAAAATACCAAGTAGTTTAGTATTATTGGAAAAAAGTTACATACATAAGTTTGACATTACAACATGAAGGGAATAAAAACACTATTTTATTCCACTAGAAACATCGCGTCTCCTAGATTATGCTTGCAATTCATTCATAAATTACTTATTCATGTCTTGAGAAAATGAAACATAAAAAATGGGTCAGATCAAATGCTCAGTAATAGTAACGAATACGCCGAAAGATAACATAAACATTAGACATGGTGAATAATTGAAAACACAAGCCTTTAATAATAAACTTGAAACACATTATTGCAGGAATATGAGCTAAGTAAGTAATTCCATAATACAACATAATCATGGGTATTCTAATAGTAAAATAATCACATGAACTTCAAATACTAGAATCATAACGAGGGAGGTGCATATGTTGGACATCATAACCGTACTGTCCAAGCCTCGTGCTAGGACCATAAAATAATCATTTTGTCAAGGCCTCGTGCCAAGACCATAGTCTTTCTCATGAGACCTACCGATGCATCGAGGGGATATATTGGGCCCCACAAATCACATAATAAGTCCAATTAATTCCACATATGATCAGGGATCAACATAAACAACATATACATTCATATTGAAACTATTATATGAAATGTAACTAACTTTCCCCAATCATTAAACATAAAACACTAACCATTCCGAGTAATATGGTGAATGGTTTTAGGATAGTTCATCCACAATAGAGTTAGTCATAAACCATTAAATAAAATATGGTATATGACTTAATAAATAATAAAACACAATAATACCACAGAATTAACAAGATCATTGAATCAAATGAAAATACTCTTATAAAATCATTAAGTAATTTTGAGATAAATACTCTTTTATTTTGAAAAGAAGAGTTCTTTTTGAAAATATTTGTATAAAACAAGAAGTGAAGTAAGATAGTGTTTTTATAATAAAATGATTATTTTTATAAAGATAATGGTTTCCAAAAACATATTATAGAGTGCCCTTGTAAATAGATATGAATTGGAGAAATTCCCTTGAATCGGGCTTGTATTTTGGAAATAATTTTGAAAGTTCCTTTTAAAACGTGTAACTATCCAGAAAATAAAGAAGGTTTCTGGTTTGTAAACATATATATGATACTAACTCAGAAGATATGATGAGTACATAATAATACATAATAATTTCATTGAGGTAATTTAGACAATGAAAGTATCCCGAATGAAAAATGGATGTTCGGGTGGAAAAACCCTTACCTTATCTCCGAACGTGTTCCTCTCATGAACTTAATATCCTGGAATATTAAATTATACTTATTAATAAATTATTTAATAACCTATTACACATGTATTTATTTTATCATAATTCTGGTTAGTTCATTTATACCCTTATTTCTAAGTTATTATATTGAATTTTGTTGTCTCGGGGTGTTTGTTTTCTTTATTTTCATAATCAGTTCACTTGTTTTTAAGTAATGGAGTTCATGTGGAATGGTTATAAATCTACAGGATTGGAATTATATATTATTTATGAACATAAATAATTGGTAATGGTCATTTATATCATTTGGTTACATGGAATGAGGATGAATCATTAGATGAGAACCACTTCGATTATTCAGCGGTATTTGGATTATTATTAACTAGTTTTGTCATATAACTTAATTATTTGTACATATTATGGTCCTAAAAATTAAATATGTTATAATATATATATTATAGACTTGTTAAACTATAAATATGGTTTCATGACCAGTAATGAAGAAGAAATTGAAGAACGAAACTTCGTCGTCCACGAAGGCTATAAATTGGAACCTCATAGACGTTGATTTCGTTTATAAAAATAAAATGGAGGGGTTAAGAATATTTATGATGGTTCTTACATTCACATTATATAATTCCAGTATATTGATGATAATAGATTTATCATGATCATTTGGACAGAGGAGGTGAGTAGAGGATAGCAAAAGTGGATAAATTGAAATGAAACCAAATGAAAAAGAAGGGTGCTTTACATCTTGAAATAACCTCCATGAGAATCTCTTTAAGGGAAGGGGTTTTGGACTTTTGGAAAGAACAGAAGCTTCTTGGACGTGGGGAGAGACTAGGGAAGGGTAATTGGGCCGAAATTTGAGGAGCTTCATTGCTTAGAAGAGTGAAGAGAATAGGGAGTGGTGAGGGGTTATTATAGTGGAGGATTGGGGTAAATTTTGAATATTTAATTGATTATTTTAGTATTTCCATCAACACAACCAATAGTGTTGTTTCATGTGACCCCTAATAGTAATAAGTGCATGTTAGTTCGAACCAAGTGGCCTTGAATCACTTGTGATTTCATGAATAGTGTATTTAACTGATAATTTGTATATACGGTATTTTATCGTATTTAACTATTCATCAAAAATTCTAGAATTTCAGAAAAATACCAAAAATTCACCCCAACCATTATTCGACATGTAGAATTCAAAAGTTATGTCCATTTTTCAAAATTATTTTTCTAAATATTATTAATTTTATTTTTAAATAAGGTCATATTTAATTCAAAAAATAACAATCTTCAAGTGCAATTAGTTTTATTTCTCATTGAAAAACTAATTAAGATCTCATTATCTTATTACCTTAAAAATTAAAATAATATTATTATTTACTATACATAAGGGTCATATTACTATTCATATTACTATTCATAAGGGTGTGTTACTATTCACCAAAAATAAATTTGTTCTATCAGACTCCAAATGACTTGCTGAACACAACTCTAGATGACCATTTTTTGAAACTCAAAACATAGAAGAGTAAAAGTTGTGTTTAATGGATATATTATAAAATTGCATTCAATATTTATTTTCAAAACCTTGGGGTGTTATATTCTCCTCTCCTTACAAAAATTTCATCTTCGAAATTCACATAATATTACCTAAAAAGATTCGGCTATGTCTTTAACATAAGCTCCTCAGGCTCTCATGTTGCTTCCTCTATCTTATGGTTCCTCCATAGAACCTTTACCAATAGAGTCATCTAATTTCTCAATACTTGTTATCTAGTATCAATATTCTTGATAGGCTCTTCACAATAAGATATATCGGGCTCAAGTTCTACTTCTTCATAAGTAAGTACATGTGTTGGGTCTGGCATGTACTTTCTTAACATTGACACATGGAAAACATTGTGAACCTTAGAGATACTTGGCGGCATTGCCAAATAGTAAGCTATGGCTCCAATTCGGTCAAGAATTTCGAAAGGTCTGATGTACCTTGGACTTAATTTTCCCTTCTTACCTAATTGTATAATACCCCTCCATGGAGATACCTTTAAGAAAACGTGATCACCTTCTTGAAACTCTAAATACTTGCTTCGGTTATCTGCATATCTCTTTTTCCTACTTTGAGCAATTTTGATATGGTTCTGAATAGTCTTCACCTTATCCATTTTTTCTTCAACATGTTCTGGGTTCACAAGATTTCTTTCACCAACATCATCACAACAATTTGGTGTACGAAATCTCCTCTCATATAATACTTTAGAGGGTGCCATCTGAATACTTGAATGAAAGCTATTGTTGTAGGAAAATTCTACAAGATGTAAATAATGATCCCACATTCCTTGAAAATAAAGTGAACAGGACCTCAACATGTCTTCCAATGTTTGAATAGTCCGTTCTAATTGTCCATCAGTTTGTGGGTGGTAGGAAGTTCTCAAATGAAGATTAGTATCTAGGGACTTCGGAAGACTTTTCCAAAATCTTGATGTAAAACGTGGATCATGATCAGAAACAACCATTATGGGTACTCCATGAAATCTAAAAACTTCATTAATATATAGTCATTCTAGACGTTCAAGTGGTAGATCTTCTTTTATAGAAATAAAATGTGCTGACATGGTAAGACAATCAACAATGACCCATATTGCATCGTTCCTTCTTGGAGTCTTTGGTAGTCCCATGAAAAGGTCCATCATGATATTATCCCATTTCCACTCAAGTTTGGGAAGTGGTTGCAATACTCCTCTGGGCTGTTTCCTTCTAGCTTTCACTTGTTGAAAAACCCTACATCTTGACACAAAATCAGCAATCTCCCTCTTCATGTTGTCCCACCAAAAATGTTCCTTCAAATCTCTATACATCTTCGTGATATCAGGGTGTATAGATAAATTGGAACTATGAGCATCATCCAACAATTCCGTTTTTAGATCAGGTATATCGAGAACACAAAGTCTCTTCCCAAATTTCAAAACTCCATCTTCATATACAAAGTCACTCAATCTCGCATCATTAACAGCTTTAATATTCTTTTGGAACTCCTCATCATCAGCATGAGATCTTTTTATCCTTTATAGTAAATATGGTTTGGAATCCATTTGAAAAAGAATTTATGTTTCACCTTCCATGGTTATTCCCATATCCATATTTAATAGATCCATGAAAATAGGATCCCTTTCAACTCTCATCTTGTTCAAAACTCCATGATCCTTTCTGCTCAAAGCATCTGCCACCTTATTTTCCTTCCTCGGGTGGTAGTGTATCGTGCAATCATAATCCTTGAGTATTTAAAGCCATCTCATTTGCCTCATGTTGAGTTCTTTATGTGAGAAAATATACTTCAAACTCTTGTGATCAGTATAAATATCACATTTTTCACCATAGAGATAATGTCTCCATATCTTTAAAGCAAAGATTACAACATCTAACCCAAGATAATGAGTAGGATAGTTTTTCTCATGAATTTTTAGCTGTCGTGGTGCATAAGAAATAACCTTATCATTTTGCATAAGGACACAACCAAGTCCTTTCTTTGAAGCATCACTATAAATAACAAACTCATCATTCCCTAATGGTAGAGTTAATATAGGATAATTGGATAATCTTCTCTTCTGTTCTTTGAAACATTATTCACAATCTTTTATCCAAACAAATTTAACCCCTTTACGTGTGAGATTCATTAGCAGGTTAGCTAGTCGGGCACAATTCTACACGAAACACCGATAATAACCTGCTAAGCCAATAAAACAGCGTACCTCAGTTATGTTTTTTGGTGTGGTGCAATCTTGGATTGCCTTTTTCTTTGTAGGATAAACAAGGATTCCATCCTTGGAAACAATATGTCCATGAAAAGAAATCTCCTGAATCCAGAATTCACACTTGATAAACTTCCCATATAAATCATGTCTTCTAAGAGTGTTTAGGATAATGCGCAAGTTATTTTCATGATCTTCATAGTATTTTGAGTATACTATGATAGCATCAATAAATACCACTAAAAAATCATCAAGATATTCCTTGAAAACTATGTTCATTAGATCCATGAAGACAGAGGGTGCATTAGTCAATCCAAAAGCCATCACTGTAAACTCATAATGCCCGTACCTGGTTCGAAATTCTGTTTTCGGAATGTCTTCCTTCTTCACACACAACTGATGATATCCAGATTGATGGTTAATCTCTGAAAAGTATTGAGCTCCATGAATTTGGACAAATAAATCATCAATGAGAGGTAGGGGATATTGGTTATTTATTGTTATAGCATTGATATCCCAGTAGTTGATACATAACCTCATAGATCTATCTTTCTTCTTAACAAAGGACAGGGGCTACCCATAGAGAAACACTAGGGTGAATAAATCCCTTATTACTAAATTCCTCTAGTTTTTTCTTTAGTTACACGAATTCCACAGTGTCCATTCTATAATGGGTCTTCGATATGGGCTTTGAACCAGGAATTAAATCAATGGAAAACTCAATTTCTCATTCTAGAGGTTGTCCAGGTAAATCTTCTGGAAACACATCAATATATTCTATCACAATAGGTACATCCTCTATTTGAAAAATTCCTTTCCTCAACCACAGTTATTTCATTCTCTTCCTCCCCAATAATTGAATTTAGTTGATCTACTAGGGGTGGATCTAGATAAGAATCAGGTGACGATGATTCTGATCTAAAGATAAGGTGTTCTTTATCATTGTCATCAAAAATCATAACCTCCTTCTTCTTATAATAAATTTTTGCATCATGGTCCAAAATCCAATCCATACCGAGGATTATATCAAATTCAATAATGGGTATGATGATGAGATCAGTAGATAAAGAACATTTATATTCCCTAATGGGAACCGATTCACAGAACTTTGTAGCAATGATACTTACCTTATAAGTTTTGACAGACAACTCCCTTGTTAAATAAAATTGTAAATATCTAATTTTCCTAGCAAACTAGGAAGATATGAAATAATGAGATGATCCAGAATCAAATAAATCATTGTCTAAACTTGAGGAAACAATTAAAGTACCTACTACCACATCATTAGGAACTTCAACCTCTGTAGTTGTGATTGCATAAGCTTTTCCCTAATCCATTGTCCTTTTCTGTTTCATATTTCCTTGACGTTTTGGACAATCATTATCATAGTGTCCCGTCTCCCGAAAACTATAGCATTGAACACCATTGGCTTCCTTATTCCCTTTGCAATCACCAATAAGATAGCCTTTCTAACCACATTTGTAGCGTACTCCTTTTCCTTTTAAGCAAGCACCAGGGTGTTTCTTTTCACAATTGTCACATGGTGGAAATTCAACTCTTCCCTTATTCCCCACTTCCTTATTTCCTTTCCCAGGGTTTTCAGCAGCCCTCTGCTTTTCTTGTTTTCCCTTAAAGTCATAATACATAGAGAATTATTTTTCTGTCATGATGGCACATGAAACTATATCCTCATATGATGAAAAAATTTGGGAGACCAGTGCCAGCCAGGGGAATGGTTTTAGGCCATCAAATAATCGATCAATTTTTCTCCTTGGATTTTGTATGTAGTCTACAACATGTCTTGCTAATCTTGTGAAGTTAGCTTCGTACCTTGCAACATTCTCATCTTCCTTCTGCCTCAGATTCAAGAATTTTCTCTCCATATCTTCTTGCTGCTCACAAGGGAAATATTTTTCTAATAATATTTCCTTAAAATACCTTCATTCAATCTCTTCTATCTCTTCCTCCTCCTTTGTGTTTTGGATTAATGACCACCAATGATCTGCATCTCCTGATAGACGATATACTTCCATGACAACCTTATCTCTTTCATTACATTCCAAAGTGAGAAATATCTTCTCAAGGTAACATATCCACTACTCTGCTACAAATGGGTTTTTAGTCCTATTTAATGATGGAGTTTGTTGTTGCATAAAGAGATCTAGCATGGCTCCTCCACATGGTGGATCTGGATGCTCCATACGGGTATGTTTATTATTCATAACCTGATTAAGTTGTCCCAGTATAGTTATGAGTTTCTCAGCACCAGTCACAGCATGAGAGCCAACATCATTATCTTGTATTGGAGGAAAATCCCTACAGGGGACACGTGCATTCGTGCGATTTCCATTCCATCCACTAGGTTCCATATCTTGATAATGGAATACACTAGATTAGGTTATGAATCATAATGTATAATCTTAAATTAAAAATACTCAGAAAAATTGAGATCCTACTCATGGATAATCCCAAATTCACAAATATGGTTTCATTGAGGAATATCTTACATTTCAATCCTTCATAATGGATTTTAAAGAAAATGTAAATTATCCTAATCATATCCCTCAGGAGTGTCGTAACCAAGAGTGCATCAAGGCCCATTGTCGTGCACCAGTTCCCATTCGAGTCTAGCTCAAAGCGGTGTTTTCGGGTTTTACCCCTAGATACATATGTGCCAGAGCCGCCTCTACCTGTTCGTATCCGGATAGGGATGTATTGCTTGAACGATCCACATAATCTATTCCTTACCAAAATACCAGGACGTTCTTGTATTTTTATCCTCAAAGACTATCTTAAGGACTCTTCCTGAATTCTAATTTTTCTAAATCTAGTTTCCATGTATTCTACTAAACTTCCTCTGATACCAACTGTAAGGACCCGACCCCAGTTTCCCAGAGCTGGTGTCTTATTGGCATACAAACAAGGAATACGAATCCAAATGGAACAAGTAGTTTAGTATTATTGGAAACAAGTTACATACACAATTTTAACATTACAACATGAAGGTAATCAAAACACTATTTTATTCTACTAGAAACATCACATCTCCTAGATTATGCTTGAAAGACATTCATAAATTACTTCTTTATGTCCTGAGAAAATGAAACATGAGAAATGGGTAAGATCAAACGCTCAGTAATAGTAACGAATACGGTGGAAGAAAACATAAACATTAGACATGGTGAATAATTGAAAATACATGCCTTTAATAATAAACTTGAAACACATTATGGCAGGAATATGAGCTGAGTAAGTAATTCCATAATAAAACATAATCATGAGTATTCTAATAGTAAAATAACCACATGAACTTCAAATAATAGCATCATAATAAGGGAGGTTCATTTTCTGGACATCATAACCATATCATCCAAGCCTCGTGCTAGGACCATAAAATAGTCATTTTGTCAAGGCCTCGTGCCAAGAACATAGTTTGTCTCATGAGACCAACTGATGCATTGAGGGGATATAACAGGCCCCACCCATCACATAATAAGTCCAATTCATTCCTCATATGACCGGGGATCAACATAAACAACATATACATTCATATTGAAACTATCGTATGAAATGTAACTAACTTTCCCCAATCACTAAACATAAAACACTAACCATTCTGAGTAATATGGTGAATGGTTTTAGGATAGATCATCCATAATAGAGTTATTCATAAAACATTAAATAAAATATGGTATATGAATTCATAAATTATTAAACCCAATAATACCATGGAATCAACAAGAGCATTGAACCAAATGAAAATACTCTTATAAAATCATTAAGCAATTTTGAGATAAATACTCTTTTATTTTGAAAATAATAGTTCTTTTGGAAAATATTTTTATAAAACTAGAAGTGAAGTAAGATAGTATTTTAATAATAAAATTATTATTTTTAGAAAGATAATGGATTCAAAAAATAGATTATATAGTGCCCTTGTAAATAGATATGAATTGGAGAAATTCCCTTGAATTGGGTTTGTATTTTGGAAACAATTTTGACAGTTCCTTTTAAAACATGTAACTATCCATAAAATAATCAAGGGTTTTGGATTGTAAACATATATATAATACTCACACAGAATATATTATGAGTACATAACAATACATAATAATTTCATTGAGGTAATTTAGACAATGAAATTATCCCAAATGAAAATGGATGTTCGGGTGGAAAAACCCTTACCTTAACCCTGAACGTGTTCCTCTGTTGAACATAAGCTTTTGGAATATGAAATTATACATATTAATAAATTCTTTAAGAAACTATTAGACATTTATTTATTTTATCATAATTCTTATGAGTTCATTTATACCCTTATTTCTAAGTTATTATATTGAATTTTGTTGTTCTGGGGTGTTCGTTTTCTTTATTTTCATAATCGGTTCACTTGTTTTTAAGTAATGGAGTTCACGAGGAATGGTTATAAATCTCCAAAATTGGAATTATATATTATTTCTGAACATAAATAATTTTTAATGGTAATTTCTATCATTTTGTTACATGGTATGAGTATGAATCATTAGATGAGAACAACTTCGATTATTCGGCGGTATTTGGATTATTATTAACTAGTTTTGTCATACAACTTAATTATATGTAGATATTCTGGTTCTTGAATATTAATTATATTATAATACATATATTATAGTCTGGTTCAACCATAAATATGGTTTCATGACCAGTAATGAAGAAGAAATTGAAGAACGAAACTTCATCATCCACGAAGGCTATAAATTGGAACCTCATGGACGTTGATTTCGTTTATAAAAATAAAATGGAGGGAGTAAGAATATTTATGATGGTTCTTCCATTCACATGATATAATTCCATTATATAGATGATACTAGAGTTATCATGATCATTTTGAAAGAGGAGGTGATGAGAGGATTTCAAAAGTAGATAAATTTAAATGAAACCAAATGAAAAAGAAGGGTGCTTTACCTCTTGAAATAACCTACTTGAGAATCTCCTTAAGGGAAGGGGTTTTGGTCTTTTGGAAAGACCAGAAGCTTCTTGGATGTGGGGAGAGACTAGGGAAGGGTAATTGGGAAGAACTTTGAGGAGCTTCAAGGCTTAGATGAGTGAATAGAAGAGGGAGTGGTGAGGGGTTTTTATAGTGGAGGAGAGGAGTAAATTTTGAATATTTAATTCATTATTTTATTATTTCCTTCAATACAACCAATAGTGTTGTTTCATGTGACCCCAAATAGTAATAAGTGAATGTGAGTTCGAACCAAGAGTCCTTGCATCACTTGTGATGTCATGAATAGTGTATTTAACTGATAATTTGTATATACCGTATTTTATCGTATTTCACTACTCATAAAAAATTCTAGAATTTCAGAAAAATCCAAAAAAATTAACCCCTACCATTTTTTGTTGTGTAGAATTGAAAAGTGAAATAAATTTTTCAAAAATAATTTTCTAAATATTATTAATTTAATTTTTAAATAAGTTCATATTTAATTTGATAAATTACAATCTAAAAGTGCAATTAGTTTTATTTATCATTGAAAAACTAATTAAGATCTCATTATCTTATTGCCTTAAAAAATAAAATAACACTATTATTTAATATTAATAAGGGTCATATTAATATTCATATTACTATTCATAAGGGTATGCTACTATTCACCAAAAATCAAGTTTGTTCTATCAGACTCCAAATGACTTACTGAACACAACTCTAGATGACCATTTTTTGAAATTCAAAACATAGAAGAGGAAAAGTTGTGTTTAATAGATAGATTATAAAATTGAATTCTATATTTATTTTCAAAAACTTAGGGTGTTACATAAGAACACAACTTTATAACTATGAAATTTAAATTTATAAATCTTTTTATAATTTTAGAATTAATGTTTATATTTAATTATTTAACTTGAATGTTTTTGGTTAGGAATCATGACATCATTAGTTTTTTTAAAATTACCCATGTGTGACACTATTTTTTACTTGAATATTTTTGTAATAATTTTTTTCCAATGTTTAATTTTCTAATAATATGTTTGTGCACATAATTTAATTATATATTATGATTTCAATGAAATACTAGGAGGTAGTGGAACAATAATTGAGGTACATATATTTTTTCATATTATTAAATATTCATACATTTTATTATTTAATGAAATAAAACATTTAATTAATAAAAAAATTGCATGTTATAGATGTGCCTTAGGCATATGAGTCATCTCCTTCTTCTATATAGAAATTTATTTATAGAGTTGGTAAATTTGGTATTACAAGTCTGCCAAAACTATCACTTTCCCATGCAGATAAGATAGTACTTATTAATTTTTTTGGTAATAATAATCTAATTGGACCAAATATAGTAAATTTTACAAGTTATATAACCATGCAGAGCCATTTCTGTATTACAATTTTATATCCTGATTTGAATTCCATCAACAATATAGAAAAATATTATTTTTGAGGGTCTATAATCAAAAAATATATAAAGTTAATTATTTTTATAACATTTTTCAAATATTATATCTTTTAAATGACTAATATTTAAATTTTTAAACTACAGATTACATTCAATTTTGAAGAAATGAAATAAATTAACAAAATATTTTTGTCTTTAGTGGTGGTTCGATGGAAAGATTTTAAAAAATTTGGCAAAAAAATTATGTTTTTTGGAAGTCAAAGAATGAAAAACATGCCCAAAGTATGGTTTTTTAGATTCACATACATGCATTAAATTTTTATCCAACCGACATGGTGAAGCATGTATGGTATGATAGTTATTTTTCCTTGTAAAATTTTTTGTATATTATATTATTAATTATTAATTTATTTTTATAAAAAAATCCTATTGGATTTCTCATCAAGAGATCCTATTGAAGAACATATTTCCTGATATGTTATCATGTTGATGGTATCATTTATTTGAGGATAAAATGATTAATGAAAATTTTGATGCATTTAGATCTCAATCTAATAGTGGTTTAGAAGTGGTCTAGTTAAGTCTTCAATATCCCCCCACTCTCCATGTGAAATGGAAAAAGAAAAAGAATAATAAATACTAAAAAGTATATTATAGAGAAATATAAAAGAATTATCTAATACAATTATATGAAATTAATTTTTATTTCCCATTAAAAATTTTATTTTTTAATTAATAATACTAATATACCATTTTGATTTTTCATTTCTAGGTGACCTTCAGTGTGAAGACACAAACCCCCAGTATCCTGAAGTTGGTGTCATACTTTATTAATTTGGTATAATAAAAAATTAATTCACATCCCAAATAACCAAATAGTTTAGTAATTTTGGAAAAATAGATACAAACCAATGTTTTACATTATAAATTGAAAGGAAAAAACATAGAAACACCATTGGTAATATCCATAAACCCTAGATTATCTATTAAAGCCATTCATAGTATATATCTTCTCATATTGGGAAAAATAAAACATAATAAAGCGGTGAACTCAGATTCACAATAATGTTATGTAATACTGTGGAAGATAATTTAGAAAATAATGCATGGTGAATGACTAACAACACATGCCATTAGAACATAAACTTGAGCATAATAAGGATAAAATAAAATATGAATAAATGATCCCATAAAAATAATCACATGAGAATGAATCGTAACCATGGATATTATAATAGTGAAATATTCACATGGGTAATCAATTACTAATCCTAATGATTTAATTCATATTCCTAAAATCATAAAAATATTATTGAGACCTCATCCAACACACATGAAAATAAATTCTTAAGGCCTCGGCCTAAATCCATTATTGTTTTGCCTCATGAGACCTTTTGGTTCATCAAGGTGATATATTGGGCCCTACATATAACTTTATAAGTCAAATTCATTCTTTATATGAGTGTGGTGAAACATAAAAAACATTTACATACAAAATGTAAATAAATTTCCACAATCTAAAAACATAATCACTAACCATTCTAGGTAGTATGGTGAACAGTATCAAGATAGCACATCCACAGTCAAACTAATCATAAACCATTTAATAAAATATGGTAGATGATAATCACAATATTTCAATATCAGTAAATCATAATATTCAATAGATGTGTTGAAATATATGAAAATAATCTAATAAAATCCTTGATAAATTCTTGAGAGAAATAGCCTTTTTCATTTTAAAGAAGTGTTCCTATAGAAAAATATTTTGTATTTGACATAATGGTTTGTATAAAACCAGAAATGAACAAATATAGTTTTTCCTAACAAAAATAGTGATATTAGAAAAATAATTGTGTCTTAAAACTAATTATGTATTGTACTTTAAAATGGGTAAAAAAATCAAGAACTTCTCTTTAATCGGGCTTTCTTATCAGGAGGAATTGAAAAGGAAAACTTATAAAATATATATTTCCCCATAAAAGAAAGATGAAACGATCAAGATAAATGTGTTAGGAACATATCCACATAATATTGAATAAGTATAAAAACTAATGAATAATTTCCTTGGTGTAAATAGGGAAAAACATAACATGAATAAAAATGGAGGTTCAAGAAGAAACACTTACCTTATGTACAGAAGTGTTCTTCACATGACCATAAAGACTTGTATGGTGAAATTAGATTCATTAATAATTTAATTAAGAACATTTTATACATTTAGTTGATTTATTATCATATTATTAAGTTCATTTAGGGTCTTTTGAGGAGTTATAAGATATAATTTTATCATTCAGGAGCATTTTTTTCCTTAGTTTTCATGATCGGTTGAATTGTATATGAGTATTGAAGTTCATATAAAATGGGAATATATTTTGAGAACTCAAGTTATATGTTATTAATTAAAATAAAAAATATTAAATGTTTATATAATTCATTTTTATTGTTTGTGTGAGGATAAATGAATAGATAAGACGTTAGTGACAATTATTTTGGTGGTCTTTCAATCATCACAAACTAGTTTTGTTTTATTAATTAAAATCATGTGCATATAATATCTCTAGAATAATTAATAGGATGTAATACATATATTAAAAATATAACCATACTTTTTTTATGACCATCCTTGAAGGAATTAATGGAAAATTAAAATATATCATCCATGATGTCGATAAATTAACACATCACAGGCGATGTTTGCATTTATAGACCAGAAGAGAGAGAGAGGGAGGGAGAGAGAGAGATAAGAGTTTGATGGTGGATATTCCACTAACATTATATAATTATAGTATATAAATGGTATTAGGGTAATCATGTCTCTTTATATATAGGAGGTGAGGGAAGCATAAGAAAATTAAATAAATTGAAAATAAAATAAAATAAAATAAAATAAATAAGATTTTTACCTATTGAATTATCCACCTAGAGAACCTCCTTAATGGGATTGATGAAACATCCCTGACCTGAAGCCACTAAACTAGTGCTTTAAGCCGAGTCATCACATGAACTCAAGTGTGCCTCCCCATGCACTAGAGGTTGTTAACCAGCAGCGAGGGTCTAATAAGTCACGTGGGGAGACTATACCCTCTTTATCAAAGAAAGCCACTGTAGAACACAATTTAAATAGTAGAAACAGTATGAACCAAGAATCATGCATAATCAAACATTTCCCAAATGTGGTAAAAAACCAATAAAATACCACAATTTCATTCCATACCAGTAGTACAATGTGAAATAACCCAAAATAAAACAAATGGCCATAACTCCAAATAGGTCTTGACTCTAAGTTAGGGTCCTTCTCTATGTACACCCAAGCACAACTCAACATCTTAGAGTATGGCCTTCTCCCTTGTCCCGAACAGAATCCAAGAAGTTTTCTCGGGTACCCAATAGTGGCCAGAGCACGGTGTGAGTAAAAAACTCAGTAGTCCACCACAAACAGTGTCTACAAAATATCATGTTTAATAGATAGTGCACGCAAGTAAGAAAGAAATGGTAAGTAAGCAAAAAATTGTTCAGGTTCCATTAGTTAACAAGGTTCATTTAATTCATTACTAGCATTTATCCCAATTACATTTCTCATACCATCTTCATTACAAAATCCATTTTGATCAAATGTTCTAGGGGTTAGGCATAACTATCATCTACACAAGGGTATTAGGAAATAAATCACAATGCATAGGGAAAACGAAACAAATCCCTATCTCACTAGGTATCAACATATCACATCAACACATTATCCTTAACTCAAAGCCTCGGTCTGGGTAGAATGAAACTGTTAGGGGAATAGAGCCTATGTCCCCTTCCCTAACACATGCATTTTGGGGTGGAGTTTAGAGCCTCATTCTAACTCGACCCATGGGCATAGAACCTCAATTCAATACCCCACTCTACCAATCCATGTGCATATACTTATTTATAAAATCACCACAACCATACCATAACACAACCAAGCATATTCAATTCCATTGTATATCACAATACATAACAACAACATGAAAATTAATACTATTTCATAACCTAATAATACATTTACCATTTACAATTTATATCAATTTATCCAAATTCTCATTCTCATGCCTTAACCATTTAAGTGTTTTCAACAACCCCTATGCCTTAGAAAAATTCATCAATTCCCCTACATTTTCCCATTTAGCCCATTTATCATTCCACAATCATTCACCCACCTATGCATTTCAAGTACATTTCTCATATCTCATAACCCAACCGATTATTTCATTCAACCACTAGGTGTGCCATAATTCCCATGTGTTAACCCATTCATCATATTCATTTATTTTCTTATTAAATCCCATTGAAAATCTCCCCATTTCATATTCCATCATCCAATTACAAGTTCATTATTTAATATACACAAATCCTCTTTGGCATTTATAACAAAATTTTATTAAACAATCTACATAATCTCATACAACCCAACTCCCCATTTTCATGTCATTCCAATGACACCTTATCCCTTTATCACCCTAGGCATATTTATCATCATTCCATTTAAAACTTAATAAACCATTAGGACATATTTTACATGGGTTCCACATTCTTATTTGGAAACCCATCACTTAACCCTACCACACTCTAGGTCCGGGTTTGCCGGCGCACACCATGGGTGGACCTAAAATGGTCAAGTCCACCTCCAAAAATCTCACAGGGATTGTGAGGGTTTCAAGAAATAATTAAGATATCTAATTTAAAGAATAATAATAAAGGTAACCAGTATATAACAAGAGTGAGTCAAAATCTCAACACACATGCACAATTGTATAACAAAACAATGGGATATAACTTGTAGACCACAAACCTCAAATCTATTGATGAGAACACTCTTAATAATGTCCTTAGATATAGTTTCAAGAACCCCTTTAAGGCCCAAACTAGGTTACACTATAAAAAAAGTGTCTTAGAGGTTTAGTAAAATATGGATGAAACCACAAATCCTAATCTGAAAAAGAGAAGCAATGAGAGGATTAGACTTACCCGGAGATTCGATCCACAACCAACAGAATCCAAAACGGCCTAGAAATGACGGATATTGATCCATGAGTTATATTGATGGTCTTGGTTCATCACTTGGGTTGATAGTGGAGGAATGGAGTAAAATCCCGAGTTAGGGTTTAAAATCCCAGGGTGTCAAATTTGTAATTTTCTCAAAGTTTATAGGATGCACAATTTACCAAAATGGTTTTCCAAACCATGTGAAAACAGTGCAGAGGCTACTGACTGCACACACTTCTCTCTCATGGTTTTCCAAATTGTGCACAACCCATTTGGATTTCTACTGCCTGAATGGTTTCCCCTCGCAAGGTTTTCCAAGCTATGTGCAAACTGTGTGGATTGCCCAGAAATCCCCTTTTTCCGTTTTTCAAGTCCCGAACCCCTGAAACGCCCCTGAGCCTTCTCAGGGAATTTTGAAAACACCTAATAGACCAAAATAAAGGGCATAAACTAAAACTCAAGTAAAACATACCTTAGGGGAAAATCCTAGATCTTACAACCCCCCCCCCACCTTATAACGGCTCGTCCTTGATCCGCTCTTCCAAGCATCACTAATTTTTTATAACTAAAGGCTATTCCATTAGACATTCCTATCCATTCCAATATTTCATGTTTCTAGTTTCATGTCACAATTCCCACCGAACATGAATCAAGGGCACTGACCTTCCCCACAATCCTTCCTCACTAATACCACAACACGAGCTGAAACTCTTCTAGGATTCATCAACTTAAACCATTCTCAACATGAGAACTTAATGGGGAAAACATAGGTGAAAACACCTATCTCCCAACACATGTAAACTTAACACACATTATCACATCATCATGGATGAAACAAACCAGCACCCTTTTGTCCTGATCCTTTACACAAATGATGACCCAAATTAGTTGGTGCCATTTTTCCGTTCACCCAAGTCTAATGGTGACAAACCAGGTATCATCCAGAGGAAAACACACAATCCTTCCTACCACAATTCTTAACGATTTCATTCACAACTATACATCCAAATGCAACCCAAAACTCTAGGGTACTTGACCAACTAACCTCACGCCAAGGCTCTCTATTAGGGTCAACTCAATAGAATAGTCACCTATCGAGTCCTTCCAACCCGAAATAGTGATCACGTCATCAACCAATCATTTATCTGTTATGGTTCTCTCCACCATTTTTGGTTACTTGGAACCACCCCCATCGATGGACCACCATAAATCAACTCAAACTTCCCATCATTTAACATGTTATAACTTAACGCACCCATGCATCCATAGGGGCATTACCCTACATTGGGATCTGGCCACACCATCAAAACCATTTAGAAGGAAATTCCTACACTATCTATTCAAGGAAAAAGATCAAAAAGACCTCACTTAGGTACACTAGATTTTAAAAATGTACTTTCCGCTGAAACATCAACTTAGAGGTGGGTCACTCTCACCACACCCATTTAAGTTTACCATCTCAGGTCGGACCACACCCAACTAGCTTGTCTCAGAACATCCACCTTGCACTAATGGTACACTACTCCTCTCTCACTTTTCCATGGTGATACTTACTTTAATCCTATCATTATCATCCCACACACCCACTGTGGTCACTCCCTGAATTCTAGTAGAATTCCGTCATCATGGAATTATCTCCCTCCAGACCATCATCAGGCTTCACACATGGCATGATACAACATCACATGGCCAATGATCACCCAACTTCATGATGTTCTAAAACCACCCAAGGAAAAATTACTTGCGTATGAAACCAATCTTCATTGGAGTTATAGAACATAACCTCTCTTGCCATAACCTATCCTCATATCCAACCACACCCTTCTACGACTTGGTACAGACATCACAAGATTCGCATGGAACCAACCTGAGCTCGAAGCCAGCATTGGGATCATTAGACACCACATCCAAGGCCCACATGCCTCTCTGATGCACCTTAGATGCACCTCACGAGTTTCTCATTGGCACCCTAGAGCCACTATGTCAACTCGACATTCTCTTCTCCACATCTAGGGCTGACTTATAACTCCTCACCTTAGGCGTGTTGTTACCACTACTCTCAAGAAGGATTCTAACCACCATTTGTTACACTCAATCACAAGTCAAACCGCAAAACATTTCCATGGTTATATAGATTTTTTCAAAACAAGAAAAATAATTTCACCCAATTCCCGTATCGACTTTTGTGAATGACACCCATGGTGTTATAAACATTCAAACTACCCTGAGGACCTCACTCGAAGCCACTAAGGGTTTACATCCCTCTATCAAGCTCCAATTATACAATTTCCATGAATGTAACTTTGTAATGTCTCTAATCCAATCAAACACCTTCATGTATCTTGGAGTGAGCTAGATATTCTCAACGTAACCAGGATGATGTTAAGATGTTGGGAATGCTCTTCACTAGTTGTGTTACGCTAAGAAGCTGTCGAAGAACACCACCAAAAACTTATCCATTTTTTAGGTTGAACTAAGGGACATTATGACCTGCCGAGGGTTTCAGGATTACCTATCGAATGAATCTCATCAAAAATTAACCACCACCACTCAGGTGTGTTTTCCAACCAAGTTTAACCATTTCTCCATGACCAAACCACCAAGCAGTCGTAAACCAACATTTCATGTGGCACTACTCTCACCACACCGCTCAAGTTATTCCATTTCATCATTATCATCTAACAAACATCGCACAATGGTCTACCACACCAATCACCCAACAATCTCTCACAAACAACCTAATATTGTGTTTAGACCATCTCCTACTAACATACCTAACCATGTATCTTGGTTAGTTGAACACATCAACCCTGAGGTGGCCTCTACATCTCACCGAACAACCCACCCATTCATACTAACAAGTTCATCCATGTGAGCACCCTCAACATGGTGTCACAATAGAGAAATATTATATGATAAAACAATATTTTGTTGAATATTTTATTGATAATAAATGATATAATTTCCTCAAATTTTTCTAAATATGTTCATTTATGAAATATTTGGGATTAGATCATTCATTTGAAAATTTAATTAAAATTACAGTTTTACCCTTTTAAAAAAACTGTATTATTTCACACATAAATATTTTAATATGAATTATTTTAACTTTAACTTTTGTAAAAGAGTTCCCCACATTAGTCTGTAAAACTTTTATTCAGGACCCTAGAGCTAAAGAGTGCATTTGGTTGGTGCAAATGGTTCATGAAGTTAAATTTAGGCTGGACTCGCCAGAATGGACATGGGTTCCGTATTTGGGTCATAAATTATTCATTAGTACTTTTATTATGCCCAAATTCTGAGAGGATCTCTAGGATTAATTTTAGAACAAATCATACTTTTATAAAGAGAACTGTTTCACGGGTTTTGGAGGTCAAATTGGCAGTTCAAGTTGTATTAAAATATTTGGTTGAGATTCCCCATTCACAGATGAAACCTATTTAAACCTAGCCTCCACTCCACTCTATAAATTGGTTTTTTTAGAATTTGGAGGGGTTGTTAAGTGAATTAAGATATTTTATGAAGAGGATAATTGGTCTCACCCAAATTCTATAACCATTGTAAGAAAGGTAGCTCTTGAAGCAAGGATCCCCTCATTGAAGCCTCCTTCTCTTCTTCATGTTGTAATATTTTTATTTGTGTATTAAACTTCATTGTTATTATTTTATTTCTTCTCTTTTATTATGTTTTATTAAAATTTATTCTTTTCTTAATCATCCTCTTTGGACTGGAATTCTTGAGTAGAAGAGTGATTGGGTTATACCCATTATAAACCGTTGCAAATGCAATTCCCTTCAATGATGATTACGCCACCCATGGAAGAGTAGTCTTTTTAGTAATCGATCTATGTCTTACCTTCTTAATTAATTTATTTTTAATCAATGAGCTACTGTGATTCACTTAATATGATCTATTAATTGAGTTTTCAATTTAAATGAATTTAAGAAAGCAATTGAACAATAAACACAAATCACGCGAGGTCGATAATTGTGTGAATTGTGAGAGTGCGAACTTAATTGGTAATTAAAAACCACATGGGATCAATTTGTAGTGTTCAAATATAATCCCTAAAGTCAATTAATTATAATTTCCAGAGAGGATATGTGCCTTAATTTACCACTTACCATAAGATAACCTTAGAACATCAATCAAAGCAAGGTGCTGCGATTGCATGTTCTGAAGTTAGCCTAGGGTTAAATTCACTTCATATTTGTGGTAAAGTTAATTCTCATAGTGTTTGGGATTTAAAAAAATTAACGTATCATAATTAATTAGACATTAATTAAAATTATAATGATTAATAAATTATTGAAGAGGTAGAGTTATATCGATTATACTTTCTAAAATTAGTTTTCTAAAAAAGCATCTTCTCGTTGTGCTTTGTAAATCAACTTACATTTCAAAATTAAAAACAAAAAAATATGCAATCTTCTTCCAGAAAACTTCTTCTAGTTATATAAATGATAAAAAACCCACATCATTTCAAGTAGTTTTCTTAATTCCTTTTATTTTATTTTCAAAATACCTTTAATAAGTTGTTGAATTTACTTCCTCCTTTGAGAGACGACCTTGGTCAGCCACTATACTGCACCTAAGTAACCCAAAAACCACTAATCATTTGAGGGCACCCATGAAAACACTCTTTCAGTATATAACCACACTTTAGCCGCACTCATCTTTTCTACTCAAAACAACTTTCAGACCTCTATTAATCCCTAACCAAATAGGCGAGTTAGACATTCATATGATACAACCCTTCAAAACAATCCTTACCTCTTATCAAAAACACTTGGGTTCCCTTATGAAAGAGTCGGGGCACAAATATAAAATTTACTAAACTAAGTGGTACTTAGCATGCATTGACACCAACTCTAAAGCAACTCCCATGCTTCATATTCCAAGGTACCTACATCACTGGGCTAACCTCCCATGAGGTCACCCTTAATTTCATGATATTATCAACATATATCACAACTTTAGTGGCGTAAACTTCCATCAACCTTCCCACTTAGCCCTCAAGTCCTAACCTACACCATGGGACACTCAGAGTCCCATTACCAAAGTCCAGAACATCTATATGCGTGACACACACCCAAAAGCATTAGATTCCCTAACTGACCTATCTCATAGGTCACATTGAAGGTTGAATGATACCAACTCTCTTTACTGGATTCACAACTAGGAGAAGCCATTGGTCCTATCTCCAAACCACACTTATCATGACATGAACAAAGCAATGCCCATGATTGGAACTCTCACTCCCATTATGATTCACACTATGCCTAGCACACCAAAAAATCTTCTACTCTAGGTTCAAAACCAAAGGTGTACACATTCATCAGCACTACTAGAAAACATCCTCTCTGAGATTCAAGAAAAAAAATGCAAGGTCTCTACTCACAAGGTCACCAAGATCTAGGCACCATCTTTAGGGTCCAGTATGCACTCCATACGGTCATGAACCATGAGAGTTTCCTCACTCACATTAGAAAACAAATCCTCGCAACCTAAAGGCCACAACCCTACCAAGGGTTCCCTAAACACACCACTTAGGCCATATCATAGCCGGTAAGGCCTCACAATCCAAATACGAAGTATAAAACTACATCACTCTCACTACCCCAACCCACACATACATGGGTATAACTGAAAAAAAAAGTGACACCTACTATTAAACACAAACATTCTCATTTTTAAACTTATCATTCACTCGACGCTTCAAATATTGACTGACAGGATTTAACCATAGATGGAAAAAGGTCACACACTAGCAACCTTAAACAAACCATTCTTCATAATCTACCCCAATGGTCAACATCACACTTAGAACACTACCCTCTACCATACCTACTGAGGATCATGGTCAGCATGGGGTAAACAATTCACTTAATCACAAGTATTTCATCAACACATATTCAAACAGATTCTTCTTTTACCACATGATTCCTTCCTTTTAGGCACATTTCCCATTTCACAGCTTTTTATAATTATCATTTTAACTCATTTACACCTTTAATTAAGAAAATTCATTAATAATTTTAACATCATTATGAAATCCTTTTTCTTTTTTACACCAAATAAACCTTTATAATTTATCACAACCCAACACTTTTACTCGGTTACTACATTTATTTATACATGATATTCCTTGACTATTCATTTTCATTATTTTCATTCACCCACATTCATTACCGTTATTAAGAATTATTTTCTTCATATTTATCAAGGAAGTAAAATGAATTCTACTCTCTATGCCTCGCACACCCATCTTGTGTGTGTGCCAATAATGATGCATGCCACCTATATCCTTATGTGCCTAAAATTATGTATGAATGCACAACCTCATGCCATTACGACCATGAGAATGATTTCATAAATCAGTAAAATCATGAAACATATGCATCACCCATTGGTGAAATATCATTTGACCATAACAACACACATGAAGAAAACAATTCCCACCCAGGGTGACATTGGTATTCCCTCGTACATGGGTTAGCTACTCCCAAGAATGAGCTCATTACGAAGGCCCGACATTGTTCTAATATCCTATCTATTATCTCCAAATAGCGAGGAATAGAAAATAACCCCTCAAATACCACTTTTTGACATCCCCGACCTGGAATATACTAAACTAGTGCTCTGAGTTGAGTCGTCACATGACCTCAAGCATGCCTCCCCGTATGCCAGAGGTTTCTGACAAGAAGCGAGGATCTAATAAGTCACTTATCAGAGGAAGGCACAACAGAACAAAATATAAACAGCGGAAATGATATGAACCAATAATCATGCATACCCAAATGTTTCCTAAATGGGGTATAAACACCAATCAAATACCACAATGCCATGTCGTACCAGTAGTGAAAAGTAAAATAACCCAAAATAAAACAAATGGAAAAATCTCCAAATAGGTCCCAAATCTAAGTCTGTGTCCTTCTGTATGTACACCCCGAGACCAACTCAATATCCTAGAGTAGGGCCTTCGCCCTTGTCCTGACGTGCAACCAAGAAGTCTTTTCAGGTACCCAATGACGACTCGATTAGGGTGTGAGTACAAAATGTAGTACGCCACCACCAACTGTGTCAACAAAATATGAAGTTTAATAGATAGTGCATATAGGTATGAAAGAAATGGTAGGTAATCAAGGGAAAATTTAGGTGCCATTAGTTAACAAGGTTCATTTAATTCATGACTATAATTTATCCCAATTCCATTTCTTATACCATCTTCATTACATAATCTATTTTGATCACATGTTCCATGGGTTAGGCCTAGATATCATCTACACAAGGGCATAAGGAAATCCATCACAATGCATAAGGAAAAAACATATTCCTATCTCACTAGGGATCCACATATCACATCAACACATTATCCTCACCTCAAAGCCTTAGTCTGGGTGGAATGCAATCGTTAGGGGAATAGAGCCTTGATCCCCTTCCCTAACCCATGCATTTTTGGGTGGAGTTTAGAGCCTCAGTCTAACTCGACCCGTGGGTGCAGAACCTCAAGTAAACACCCCACTCTACCAATCCATGTGCACATGCTTATTTATAAAATCACAAAAACCATAACACAACACAACTAACCATATTCAATGGCATTGGATATCACAATACATAACAACAACATGGGAATTAATATTATGTCATAGCCCATTAATATGTTTACCCTGTATAATTTATATCAATTTATCCAATTTCTCATTCTCATGACTTAACCCTTCAAGTGTATTCAACAACCCCTATTCCTTAGACAAATTCATCAATTCTAAAACATTTACCCATTTATCCCATTTATCATTCCACAAGAATTCACCCACCTATGCATTTTAAGTACATTTCCCATATCTCATAACCCAACCACTTATTATATTCAACCACTTGGTGTTCCATAATTCTCATGTGTTATCCCATTAAATATATTCATTTATATACTTATTAAATACCATTAACATGCTCCCCATTTCCCATTCCATAATCCAATTACAAGTTTATCATTTAATATACACAAATCCTCTTAGGAAATTCCAACCAAATTTCAATAAACAGTCGACACAATCTAATCCAACCCAATTACCCATTTTCATTTCATTCCAACAATACCTTATGCCTTTATCACCCTAGGCATATTTATCACCATTTCATTTAAAAATTAATCAACCATCATGACATATTCTACATGGGTTTCACATTATTATTTGGCAACCCATCACTTAACCCTACCACACTCTAGGTCTGTGTTTTTCAGTGCACCCCATGGGTGGCCCTAAAATGGTCAAGTACTACTCCACCCATCCCACGAAGATCATGAGGGTTTCAGGAAATCATTTAGACACCCAATTTACTGAATCATACTCAAGCTAACCAATACACAATAATAGAGAGTAAAAAACTCACCACACATGCACAATTCTATATCAAAACTAAGGGATATAACTTGTAGACCACCTACCTCAAATCCATTGATGAATGAACTCTTAATCATGGCCTTATATATGGACTCAATCACTACTTCAATCCCCAACATAGGTTACACTAAAAAAGTATTGTTTAAGAATTTCAGTAGGAGATAGAAGAAACGACAAACCCTCATCCGAAAAAAGAGAAGGAATGAGAGGATTAGATTTACCCAGAGCTTCTATCCACAACCAAAGGAGTCCAAAATGTCCTATAAACGAGGTAAATTAATCCATAGGATCTCTTGAAGTACTTGGTTCATCCCTTGGGTTGAGAGACGAGGAATGGAAGAAAATACCTAGTTGTGGCTTAAAATCCCAGCGTGAAACATTTGTAATTTTTTCAAAGGTTCAAGGATGAACATTTTACCCACATGGTTTGTCAAACCATGTGAAAACCATTAAAATACTAATCCTTGAATTCCCTTCAATTGAATAGTTTTCTAAACCACGTGCAATCCATGTGGATTTCTACTACCTACATGGTCTCCCCTCGCACGGTTTGTCAAATCGTGCAGATTGAACAGAAAGCACCCTTTTCCCCTTTTTCTTATCCCAAACCCCCATAACACCCCTGACCCATCTCAAAGACTTGGTAAGACACTTAATTGACCAAAATAAAGAACATAAACTAAAACACATTTAAAACATACCTTACGGAGAAATCTGAGATCTTACAATTGGTTTTGGTCTTTTTTTGAGACCAAAGACTACTAGACATTGGAGAGGGGCTTGGGAAGAGTATTGGGAAGAAATTTGACTAGGATAAAATCTTGTAATGTGTGACGAGAAGAGGTGGTGAGGTTTTGTATTTATAGTGCAGGAGAGGGTTGGTTTCTCATTATTTTATTCATTATTTTATCATTTTCCATTAATAATATAAATGGATTAAGAATTATAACCATATATATTTAAATAATAGAGGAATGTTTGAGATTATGGGTCTCAAATTATCTTTGACATAAGTAATAGTGAATTTAACATATAATGTATTTATACCATAAATTACCAAATTTTACTATTCAACAAAAAATCAAGTATTTCAGAAAAAATAGAAAAATTTTCCCTAAATTTTTTTTAATTTTTAGAATAAAAAAATTAACATCATTTTATGAAAATAATTTTATAAATATGAGAAAATTAACTTTTAATTAAAATCAGCATTTACTTGAAAATATAGATTTTAAAATTATAACTGATTTCATAAAACTTTGAAAAATCAACTGAGGACTCATAAAATTATCTTAAAATAATAAGACAACAAAATATTTATTTATGAATAAATTTTATTAAAATAAATTTTATTTTAAATAATTTTATTAATTATAAAATTTTAATTAAATATTTATGACTTACAAAAATAACTACAATGAATCAATAATTTTTAAAATATTTATTTAATTATACTATGATATATTAATATCTTACTTTAATTTATAAGATTTCTAAATTTTATTTATACTTTTATGGGTGATGTTACTATTCATTTGGAAATTTGACTATTCATAAGAGTCATATTACTATTTCTAAGGGAAAGTTACTATTTTATCAGTATAGCTTCCTTAAATTCTAAAAATACTTCTTAATTCATTAATTATTCATTTAAAATTGTGTATTGTGATATCTAATCGATTTTAAGTTATTTAAACTATATGAAATTGTTATAAGAAGGGAAATTTCATTGATAGAATTCTGGGTCATTAAATTCTACCCTCCTAAAAAAATTTGTCCCCTAAAATTCCATAATCCCGCCTCTTAAAATGATTTGGGTAGTTCTTCATCATATCTTCCTCTGCTTCCCACATCACCTCTTTAGTTTTTTGATTTTTCTAATGTTCCTTCAGCATATGAGTCATCTAATTCCTCAAAACCTATTCTTTAGTGTCTAGAATTTGGATAGGCTCTTCACATTAAGATAAATCAGGTTCTTGTTCTATTCCTCCAGATGTGAGGGATTGTATTGGGCCAGGCATGTACTTCCATAACAAAGAGATGTGTAACACATTGTGTACATTAGAAAGGTTGGGTGGAATTACCAAATGATAATCCATAGATCCAACTCTCTATAGGATTTCAAAAGGACCAATGTTCTTGGGGCATAGTTTTCCTCTCTTTCCATATCTTATAACACCCTTCCATGGTGATACCTTCAAGAAAACATCATATCCCACTTGAAATTGAAAATCATTCCTTCTATTATTGAGATATATCTTTTTCCTATATTAAGTTACATTAATATGGGTTTGAATAATCCTTACCTTTTCCATTTTCCCTCTACAAGATAAGGCCCTACAAGCTTCCATTCACCAACTTCATCCCAACAAGTTGGTGTTTGACATCTCTTTCCATAAAATGCTTCATATGATGCCCTTCGAATACTTGAATGGAAAATATTATTGTATAAAAACTTTACCAAAGGTAAATAATGATTCCAAATACCTTGAATGTCAAATGGGAATGATCTGAACATGTCTTCTAATATTTGAATAGTCCTTTCAGACTGCCCATCAGTTAGAAGATGATAAGCATTAATCAAATGAATCTGAGAATCCAAATATTTCTGAAGACATTTTCAAAATATTGATTTAAATCATGGGTCAGAATTATACACAATTGAAATATTTTCATCATTAATTCTTACAACTTCATTAATATAGATTTGTGTATGGTGTTCTTGTATAAAATCCTTCTGTATAGAAAGGAAATGTGAAGATTTGGTAAGTTGATCAACAATTAACCATATTGTGTCATTGTTTCTTGGAGTCTGTGGTAATCCAGTTAGAAAATCCCTAGTAATTCCAAGCCATTTCCATGTAGGAATAGGCATAGGTTTCATGACTCCTCTAGAATGTTATCGTTCAACATTCACCTATTCACAAACTGAACATCTTGATATATAATCAGTAATTTTAGGCTTCATATTATCCCACCAGAAATGTCCCATCAAATTTATATACATATCAGTGCTGCCATGATCTTGAAAATTTCAAGCTATAGGCTTCATCTAATAACTCCATTTTTATCTCTATTAGAGAGGGAACACATAACCTCATCCCAAATTTCAAAATTATATCTTCATACATGAAGTCCTCTAACTTCCCATCATTCAAAACATTATTTATCTTTTGAATATTCTCATAATTAGAATGATAAATTGTAATCAATTACAATAAATATAATTAGGGTACCAATTGATAATGTAATGATGTCTCACCTTCCATGATAATTCCCATATCCATATTTTCTAGATCCATATATATAAGATTCTTATAAATCCTCACTTTGTTCAGAACTCCATGATCCTTCCAGTTAAATAAATTTTCAAACTTATTCACCTTCCTAGGGTGGAAGTGTATTTAACAATCATAATCCTTGTGCATATGGAGCCATCGCCTTTGTCTCATGTTTGTTCCATTCATTGAGAATATATATTTCATTTTCTTGTGATCTGTATATATCTCACATCTTTCATCATATAGATCGTGTCTCCATATTTTCAGAGCAAATATTGCTTCTTAAAACTAAATATCATGCGTTGGATATTTTTGTTCATTCATTGTTTACTACCTTGATTTGTATGTAATAACTTTGTCATTTTTGTTAAATACATAGCCAAGTCCTTTCATTGATTCGTCACTATAAATCAAAAATACAGCATTTACTGATGGTAGAGTTTGGATTGGAGCATTCACTAATATCTTCATCAGTTCTCCAAATAATCCTTCACATTCCTTTGTCTAAATAAACATAACCTCTTTACGAGTAAGCTTGGTTAACATGTTAGCTAATCGAGAAATGTTCTGAATGAAGTTCCAATAATAACTTGCTAAAACAATAAAACTATGTACCTCTATTACGTTAGTTGGTGTAAGACATTTCTGAAGCACCATTTTCTTAATATGATCAATTGATATTCCATCCTTAGAGACAATATGGACATGAAAAGAAACTATTTGAATCCAGAATTCAGGCTTTCTAAACATCCAATATTACTCTTTTCTTATAATATTCTTCTAAACAACCTGCATGTGGTTCCCATAGTCCTCACATATTTTGGAATATATCAAGATATCATTAATAAATACCATAAAAAATTTAAATATATTCCTTGAACATTTTATTAATTATATCCATAAAAAAGGGTTCATTTGTTAGTCCAAGTTGAATTATTTTAAACTCGTAATGTCTTTACCTGGTTTGAAATGATTTCTTTAGAGTATCTTCCTTCCTCACACATAATTTTTGATATATAGATCAAAGGTCAATCTTTGAAAAATATTGAGGTTAATGAAGTTGATCAAATAAATCATCAATTTCAGGAAGAGGATACTTGTTTTTATTATAATAGAATTGATTTCTCTATAGTCAATGCACAACCACATGGACCCATCATTCTTCTTGACAAAGAGAACATGGGCTCCCCATGGAGAAACACTAGGGTGATTAAAACTATTTCACTCAATTACTCTAGTTGTTTATTTATCTCTTCTAATTATATAGTGGTTATTCCATAAGGAGTCTTCGTTATGGGACTTGAATCAGGTAATAAATTGATAGAAAACTCAGTTTCCCACTCCATAGGATGTCCCGAAAATTCTTCTAGAAATATATCAATGTATTCTTGAAAAA
Organism: Viscum album; assembly: GCA_963277665.1. Lineage (NCBI taxonomy): Eukaryota > Viridiplantae > Streptophyta > Magnoliopsida > Santalales > Viscaceae > Viscum > Viscum album. The sequence goes on along the minus strand of OY728126.1, from coordinate 945,134,597 downwards.
TAGGTACATCCTAAATTTGAATATTTCTTTCCTCTTCCAAAGATGATGTTTTCTCTTCCTCTCCAAGAATTTTATTTTGAAGATATATTAGATATGGATATGTATGATAACCAAATGATGCAGTTTCTTCTCTAAAGATTCGGTATTCTATATCTTCCTCGCAAATTGTAACATCTTTCTTCTTAAAATATATTTTCACATCACATTCTGAAATCCATTACATTACAAGGATTATATCAAAATAAACCATATTTATAAGGATAAGGTTTGAAAATAAATATCATTTATGAGTCATAAAGGGGACTGACCAACACATCTTTGTTGTAATGATAATTCCCTTAGGATTTTTGACTGAAAATCCTTTATTAAATCAAAATGAAAAAAGTATAATTTTCTTGGAAAATTGGGATGATATAAAATAATGAAATGATCCAGAATCAAAAAAATCATTGGCAAAGTTTGATGAAATAATTAAATTATCTACCACCACTTCATTAAGAACTTATGCCTCTATAGTTTTGATCACATAAGCTTGGCCCTTCTCCCTTTCCCTTTTCTAGGGAAAGTTTCCTTGATGAATAGGAAAATAATTTTCATATTGTTTCATCTCCCTATAATTTTAGCATTAAACATTGGTAGCTTATTTCTTTCCCATTCAATCACTGTCTTGGTGTATTATTTCTCCACACATGTAACAAACTTATTTTCCTTTTATGCAGCACCAAGGTATTTCCTTCCATAAGTATCGCACAATGGAAAATTAAATTTTTTTTATTATTCCCTTTATTCATTATTTTTTCTTCCACCCTCTTTTTATATTGTTTTCCAATAAATTAATAAGACATAGAGAATTATTTCTCTATCTTGATAGCACATGATACTATATCTTCATGTGATGAGAAATTTTTTGAGACCAGTGCCCTTTTGGAGGAATGGGTTTAAAACATAAAATAATTGACCAATCTTGCTCCTTGGGTTACATATATAGTTTGTAGTATTCCTTGATATCCTTGTAAAGATGGATTCATATTTCAAAAAAAATTCATCCTCTTTTTTCTAACTCAAGAATTTCCTCTTTATATCCTATCACTATCCACTAGGGGTATACTTTTCTAGGAAAATTTCCTTAAAATATTTCCATTCCATATTTTCAATTTATTGCTCCTTTGTGTTTTGAATAAATGACCACCATTGATCAACATCTCCTAAGAGATGATAAACTACAATGAAATTCTTCTCACATTCATTAAATCCCAAAGCAAGATATATATTCTCTAAGGAACTTCTCCACTGCTTCGATACAAATGGGTTTGTAGTCCCATTGAATAATGGAAGTTGTTGTCACATAAATCGATCTAACATTGCTCCTCCATGTTGTAGATCGGGATACTCCATATGGGTAAGGTTATTATTCATAAAATAAGTTAGCTATATTATTATTGTTATATGATTCTTAGAATGAGTCTTAGTTCCATTACCAAAATCATTATCTTTTATAGCATGGAAACCCCTTCATGGGATATGCATATTGATACGGTTTTCATTCATTCTAAAGGACCCTGGACCACCCTAAGAGGTGGGGTGAATTTGGGTTCACCTTCTTCTCAAAAAATGATGGATTTTTTCCCATGTTGGTAAGAATTTGTTTAAACCCATGTGATAGAGATGTGAAGTAATTAAAACATTAACATGTATAAGGACATCACAATACTTTTACATTGTTCCCCACTAAGGGATACATCCAAGGAGCATATGCCGACAGGTTTTTGTAACACCCCGAGATTTTATGAGAAATATTCTTTTTAATTTCTTTGACATCTTCTATTGTACACTATACCAAGATTAGCTTGTACTATATGCAGCACCATATTAGCTTTTAGTATACGCAACACTATTCTTGGTTCGTGTTACACACAATTTCAAGTTCGTTTTGTTGAAATTATTCTATGCAACAGTAAGTATAGATTTTGTTTAATGTATAAATGAAATAAGTTTTGATTTTGTTATACACAACACCAAAGGAATCTTGCACTACATGCAGCCCTGACTTGGCTTGCAATACAGGTAATAACGACCTTCCTCGATAGCGTGTGTAGTACGCAATTTCGGGTTTCACTAAACAACGATATGTTATTAAAATATTATATAAACTAGCATTTATGAATAGTAATACCCATTTTTGAAATTTTATAAATTTTATATGTCAAAATGGACTTCATTTCTTGATTCAGAATATCGAAATTAGCCTAGGGTGAAGTTTTGGTATTTTTCTGAAAACTTTCAATTTTTGATGAATAGTGAAAACACTGAGTTATTTGTTAAAACCGTATTTTTATTTAAATAATCATTTATTTTATTTTATTTTTTTAGGTAAAAATAGATAAATAATACCTATATAATTTTAATTTAATTCCTTGGGGTCATTTTATAATAATTTTAGATATATAAAAATTTTATTGAACTTTTTACCGTCTTTTACCCACCTCCTAGGAGAATTTGAAAATTTACATAAAACTTAATTTTACCATTTTTGTGAGTGGAATTTCAAAAATCCGAGAGACACGGTTGATATTAGTAAGTAAAATGTGGTTCAATAAGATAAAAATAATTTTTGGTGAATAGTGACTTTTTTACTTTTATTTACCATGGTTAAAAGTAAATAGGGTAATTAAGGGTAAAAATGATATTATTATTACCCTAACACATGTCCTAATTCTATTGGATACATTTAATTCGACCACAAACAACCTTAGGAATAAAATATTACCCTTTATATCCAATTGTATTAGATTAGGACATTTATTATTATTTTATTTAAAGAAGTGTTAAAATAGTTAAAATCAAAGTTTAATAAATAAAACATTTTTAATAAAGAGTTATACATAAGATAAATTCGACTATAAATATTAATTATAAAGATAAAAATATTTCCTAAATAATGGTATTTTATTTATATTTTTTATACATTAAATAATTTAATTTATTTATGACATAATGATGATGCAGTAATTACCTTATTAGTTAAATATTAACATAATTGATATTATAAAAACCCAAATAAATTTTATTTGAGACTTTTTATGAATTAAACTAATTTTATAGGTTAATATAACATATTAGGTTTGGTTAGATGAATTTTTTTCAAAGTAATAATGCTGTTATGAATTAGAAAAAACAAAATACCAAATAGTGTCAAAATTGACATAAAAGCAATTTTTAAAACAATATTATATTATTAATTGATATAATGGTCCTAAAAATATAAGGTTCGGCCACAAAACTTATATAATAATATATATGACATTAATGAACCAATTGGGGTTTGATTGACAGTTTATTGTAATTTTATTAACCATATAGTGTAAGAATACAAGAAGACACGGTAAAAGTTAAATTATTTAACTTAGAGTTAAATCTAAATGATAAGGTTAAAATGGAAACCTAAACTTGTCTAAAACCTATTGGTTCAGTGGATTTAGACCCATACCCACCCTATCCTCAAAATAAGTCACTTTTTATCCATTATAAAACGAATATTAATTTATTATAAAATAATATTTTATGTTTTTTCTAAGGTGCCCCTCAGCCCTCTTATAAAAGGGAACTCCCCTTCGATCTAATTCACACCTCCAAAGCAATTTTTCTTTTCCAAAACCTACCCAAATACCCTCTAAAATGTATTCCATTCATCCTATAGGCCTTCCTTTAGTCATAAAGGAAACCTAACGATCCCTTTTGATAAAATCAAAAGGAAAAACCCGAACAAGAGGTAAATATCTCACCACCTATTTCAAGTTCCTTTCTTCTTCCACTTCCCCCTTATTTATTGTTTCCATTATAAAATAATAACTCAAATATATTATATATAATATGATTTTATTATAAAAATTTTACAACCATATTAGTTATTTTATCCATCCTATGAATGAAAAAAGTGAGGACACATGCGTACGTATGGCTTACTATATCCACGTCATGGTGTAGTTTGTTATTCAAACATTTAATCATTTAGATGGGTATAATAATGAGTATGAATGATTTAAATAATAAATATAACATTATTACGATTCTTTATATATGATATAACATCCAATTATATACGATTTTAATATCAAAATAATGATATCATTGCTCGTGTGTACGTACGGACAACCATCTCCACAAACGCAATGAGATTCATTTTCCATAATTAACCATTCAAGTATGATTATAAATTATATATAATAAATAATCATGAAATATTTTACCTAATAATGATACTTTATTTATATACATTTATGTTTCATTTACTTAATTCCATTCAATTCAATAAGGAAACGAAAACAGCATTCATGTGTACGTATGGCCTACCATCTCCATGAACGGTGTATTTCCTTCCATTTATCGATATATAATATATATTTATATACTGAATATATATTATATATAAATCATGTTTTAAATTATATAATTATTTAAATCAGGATATAAATAATAATATCATGAACAACAAGTCGAAACACGTACAATAAATGAAACAATTTTACCCAAAACGCTGTTTTAACATGGAATTGACAAAAGAATGGGTAATATAAAGTCGTAAGTGAGTCATTTATGATATCATAAATATTTTTATGGATCTATTACAAGTTAATACCATTTTTAAACCCACTATACATGAGTCTCGGACACATATAAAATAAATTGGACCTAAGGTAAGGGATAATTTTTCAAATCTCATTTTTATCCGAGATTGCTTATACGTAAGTATTTACTGGGGTTATGTTTATCATCCATGTACATGTTTTCTAAAAATGTTTTCCTAAAATGTTTACTATTCTTACATATATTTTTAAAGTCATTTTTACCCTTTTTTTACTTTTTACCACACTGTATGGAAGGAATCTTTCCTTTGGTTCCCATATAATGTACTTTTTGACTTTTCCGGTAAAAGTACGAGAAGAATGTTTTTTTAACTTATTCGTTGGGTTTTTATGAATGATGTATGTTTATTTTGTGTCACACAAAAGAATGATTTCATTATGAGATGGGTGGGACCTATATCTCCATCGAATACATTGGGTAAAGATTTATATCTCATGAGATATACATGGCTGGAATGACAAGTTAATATAGTTCAGTGATACAGGACTAGAATGCGGAGTGAACTCGATTCAGTAAGGGAATTTATTTACTATGATGGTATTGGCAGCAATGCCTTGGCTAATATGGAAATCATATCATGTGCTTAATGGTTTTCCACAATTACATGTTTTATTCCCCATGCTATTTTAGCATGATTGATGTTCCATTATGATATATGCCTTACGTACTGCCATGTTTTATGTCATTGCTCAAGATCTTGATGTTTGAACTTTATGTTCTTGTTTTTATGTTCAAATGTATATGGTTTTTTTTTATTTTCTCCATGCTTACCCATACTAAGCATTTAATCTCACCCTTTATATGTTTTATTTTCCCCAGGATATAAAGAAGGATTTTAGGTAAGAAAACAAAAGTGAAAGATCTTTATGGGAGATGTTGAATATATTTCACCGTGATTAGAAGATTATGTTATGAGTTTCCAAAGACACTAAACTATTATGGTCCTTGGGTGTCATTTTTTTTATATATTAAGTATTCTGCAAAATTCATGTAATTTCCATGTACGTATTGTGTGGGTCTCTACAGTTGGTATCAGAGTGAAGGTTTAGTTAACCTTTGGAAACTAGGATGCGAAAACTTTAGTGAAATCCCTAGAGATATTTATAAGGTATGACTAGGGATGTATCTAAGGTTAAGTGTAAGTATAGGTTATAGTCCTAGAATTACGGTAATGATCTTAGAATTAAACCTAAGATGTTATATATTGATGGTACTCCCCCTTTATTATGTTGTTTTCCTATCATGATTTTTGCCTCTCGCACTATTCTTTTTGGGTTTTAGACGATGGATGGAACCCGAAGGAACCGTGTTGATCAATGTAATGGACAGTGCAATGATTGTCCTCCTGAACAAACCAATGTTGTGGGAGATGGAGTGAAAAATATTATTTTTATACTTACACAAGATATGAATCATTCTGGAATTCCAAATTAGTAGAGAAAGGAACAATATTCTGTTGAGTCCTTCATGAGGAAACATCCACCTTCTTTCAGTGGGTATTCGGATCCACTTGTTTCTGAACAATGTATTAGTACCATTGAAAATATATTTTCAATACTTCGCTGTTCAGAGAAAGAAAAAGTCATTTTGGCTGTTTATCGGTTAGTAGGTGAAGCAGACCAGTGGTGGACTCTAGTTAAAAATACAAGGCCCCAAGATGAAATTTAATCCATGGAATGGGACGAGTTCAAGAACTTGTTTTTCAATAAGTACTTCCCTCTTATTCTTCAAACAAATATGGAAAAGGAGTTCCTTGAGCTTAAGCAAAAGGATGATGAATCTTTTGGTATATACAAGGTGAATTTTACAAGGCTTGAAAGGTATGCATTTGGATTTATCATCCAACCTGAAAGTAAAGTTGATCGATTCTTCAGTGGCTTAAAACCAAGTCTTCGAAGTGAATTAGCTATAAGAGACTTCAGTAGCTATAAAGAGATTGTGCGTTGTGCTATCAAGGTAGAACTTGAAGTTGGAGAAACATATCCATATCATGGTTTTGACAAGAAATGAAAGATGGAGTTCAAGGAAAAATCTCTAAATATTGGTGAAAAGAATATTAATGTTTTGTTATGCTCAAAGTGTGGAAAGAATCATGGTAGAGATTGTCTTAAAGGGGCTAGAAAATGTTTTTAATTGTGGAAAATAAGTTTATCAAGCATCTGACTGTCGAAGTAATAGGAAAAACGTAGAAAATGATGAGAATATAGAAAATAATACAGATAATGCACCACCAACTCTTCAATGCTTCAACTACAAGTAAATAGGGCATTATGCTAAACAATTCCCTAATCCAAGGGTTAATGATGATCAACGTGAGAAACCTATTAAGGAAAAGAACAAAGGGAAGTCACAGGTGATCACTATTTGTGATGTTTAATATGAAAATGATGTTGTGGAATGATTAACTGTTTATTTAATGGGATTTCAAAATAGTATCATGGAATCTCATTTATAGTATCATGGAATTTTGGAATATTTATGTATTGGTTTTCAATAATTGTATGGTACCAGTAACCATGAAAAGTGATTGAAATATTTTTGGAATGTAGATGATATGCACATAATGAAGGGATAAGAAGAAAATAATATGTTTGATAGTATTCATGATCTCATTATTGAGATAAGAACAAAGTGATATCATGGTTTGAGTATATAGAAATTTTGGGATTTTGGTATGTGGAAAGAGTTAACTTTTGATAGCATTCATATTTTTACTAAGATTCAATGGGTATTCATTTTTCAAGAGAATACATGATTAAGGTATTCACATGTTTTGAATGTGACCAACAACAAGATATATCTTAGGATATATGGGGGATAAATTATGGTAATCACATTCTTGGTAGATGACCTCTCTAGTAATATTTTTTCTTTATACTATGAGATTGGAAAGATGTATTTTGGATAATCCTAAAGATTAGAATGGATTATGTTGGACATCATATAGTATTATTTAAGGATATAACATTTTTTCGATATTATTTTTGGAATATTATAATAGTATAGTTTTAGAAAAAGGACAACCTGCAAGATGGGTGCTAACCCATGGCATCGGACATGGATGTGGGAATTAAACCCACAACTGAAGTGGGACAAGCCTTTATCGCCTACCACAGTTCTACACGAAGTCCCTGGTTAGTAGAAACTAGTTTTATTTTATTAAGTGGTATTATAGATGAAGTATAAGTCCATTTTAGGAACCATATATTATTAATCTCAGCATAGATGGACTTATGTATATTTAATAAATTGTGCTAATATTTTTGTGGTAGATACAGATGGAATAACCTATTGCATAATCTACTTACACTTCAAGAATGAAAAATTCAACTTCATTTATTTAATAAGGTATGAAGTAGAAATTGTTCATGGAATGACCAACAATGATATTACACTGAAATCAAGTAAGTATTTATCCTTATGAAAAAAAATCAACATTAGAGAAATGATCTTGAAAACCAAAAATGTTGTCCTAATACCCTCATATCTGATGAGTTAGATGGTACCTTAGATCATCACAAATTTATGTCTTTTTGATTGTTGGATTTTTCATAGCCATGTCCTCTACCACTCTCCATCATAATGTAACGGTTAGATTTCTCTTCCATATCCATATTTTCACCTATGTTCTCCTATGTGGAAACCCAGTGATGAGTTAATTTGGGTAACCATTATGTTTCATACTTTAGTTTTTAAAATTAAGTTTTGGTATTAATTTTTACGATGTGGGTTTTTATGAAAGAAACTGTCAAGTAGTAAACTATTTATAACCCTGACGAATTTCGAGGGAGAAATTCATTTTAAGGGGGGTAGAATGTAACACCTAGAGATTTTATGAGAAATATTCTTTTTAATTTATTTGATGTCTTCTATTGTACACTACATCAATATTACCTTATACTATATGCAACACCGTATTAGCTTGAATTATACGCAACACTATTCCCGGCTCGTGTTACACACAATTTCAAGTTTGTTTTGTGGAAATTATTCTATGCAACAGTAAGTATAGATTTTGTTTAATATATAAATGAAATAAGTTTTGATTATGTTATACTAAACACCAAAGGGATCTTTCAATACACGCAGCCCTGACTTGGCTTTCATTACACACAATCACGACCTTCCTCGATAGCATGTGTACTACGCAATACCGGGTTTCATTAAATAACGATAAGTTATTAAAATAATATATAAACTAGCCGTTATGAATATTAATACCCACTTTTTGAAATTTTACTAATTTTATCTTTCAAAATGGACTTCATTTTTGGATTCAGAATATCGAAATTAGCCTAGGGTGAATTTTTGGTATTTTTCTAAAAACATTCAATTTTTGCTGAATAATGAAAACACTAAGTTATTGGTTAAAACCAAGTTTTTATTTAAATAATCATTTATTTTATTTAAATTTATTTTAGGTAAAAATAGATACATAATACCTATATAAGTTCAGTGTAATTAATTGGAGTCATTTTATAATAATTTTATATATATATAATTTTATTGAACTTTTTACCGTCTTTTACCCACCACCTAGGAGAATTTGAAAATTTACATAAAACATAATTTTACCTCTTCTATGAGTAGAATTTCAAAAATCTAAGAGACATGGTGGATATAAATAAGTAAAATTTGGTCCAATAAGATAAAAGTAATTTTTTTTGAATAGTATCTTTTTACTTTTATTTACCACGGTTAAAAGTTAATAGGGTAATTAAGGGTAAAAACGATATTAGTATTACCCTAACACATGTCCTAATTATATTGGATAATTTTAATTAGACCAAAAACAACCTTTGGAATAAAATATGACCCTTTAGGTCCACTTGGATTAGATTAGGACATTTATTATTATTTTATTTAAAGAAGAGTTAAAATAGTTAAAGTCAAAGTTTAATAACTAAAACATTTTTAATATAGGGTTATACATAAGATAAATTCAACTATAAATATTAATTATAAAGATAAAAATATTTCATAGATAATGGTATTTTATTTATATTTTTTTGATATTAAATAATTTAATTTATTTATGACACAATGATGATGTAGTAATTACCTTATTAATAAAATATTAACATAATTGATATTATAAAAACCCCAAATAAATATAATTTGAGACTTTTTATGAATTAAACTAATTTTATAGGTTAATATAACATATTAGGGTTGGTTATATGAATTTTATTCAAAGTAATAATGATGTTATAAATTTAAAAAAAATACCAAATAGTGTCAAAATTGACATAAAATAGTTTTTTAAAACAATATTATATTATTATTTGATATAATGGTCCTAAAAATATAAGGTTCGGAAAATAAAACTTATATCATAATATTTATGACATTAATTAACCAATTGGGGTTTTATTGGTAGTTTATATTAAGTTTATTAACCATATAGTGTAAGAATACAAGAAGACACGATAAAAGTTAAATTATTTAACTTAGAGTTAAATCTAAATGATAAGGATAAAATGGTAACCTAAACTTGTCTAAAACATATTGGTTGAGAGTATTTCGACCCATCCCCACCCTATCCTTGAAATAAGTCACTTTGGAGCCATTATAAACTGAATATTAATTTATTATAAAATAATATTTTATGTTTTTTCTAAGGTGCCCCTCACCCCTCTTATAAAAGGGCACTCCCCTTTCTCTCTAATTCAGACCTCCAAAGCCATTTTACTCAGACAACCCATTCCAAAATACCCTATAAACTATCCTAAATTCATCTTATAGGCCTTAATTTATTTATAAATCTAACCTATGAAGCCCTTTTGATCAAATCAAAAGGAAGAACCCGAAGAAGAGGTAAATATCTCACCACCAATTTCAGGTTCTTTTCTTCTTCCACTTCCTCCTTCTTTGTTGTTTCCATTATAAAATAATAAATCTAGTATCTTATATATATTTTGATGTTATTATAAAATTTTACAACCATATTAGTTATTTTATATATCCTATGAATGAAAAAGTCACCACACGTGCGTACGTACGAATTACCGTCTCCACGTCGTGGTGTAATTTGTTATTCAAACATTTCATCATTTGGATGGGTATAATAATGAGTATAAATGAAATAAATAATAAATATAACATTATAATGATTCTTTATATATGATATATCATCCAATTATATACTATTGTAATATCAAAATAATGATATCATCGCTCGTGCGTACGTACGGACTATCGTCTCCACGAACGCGATGAGATTCATTTTCCATAATTGACCATTCAAGTATGATTATAAAGTATATATAATAAATATTCATGAAATATATTACATAATAATGATATTAGATTTATTTACATATATGTTTCATTTACTTAATCCCATTCAATTCTGTAAGGAAGCAAAAACACCATTCATGCGTACGTACGGCCTATCATCTCCATAAACGGTGTATTTCCTTCAATTTATCGATCTATCATATATATTAATATACTAAATATATATTATATATAAAGAATTTTTTACATTCTAGAATTAATTAAATCATGATATAAGTAATAATATCAAGAACAAAAAGTCCAAACACATACGATAAATGAAACAATTTTACCCAAAACGCTGTTTTAACATGGAATTGACAAAAGAACGGGTAATATAAAGTCGTAAGTGAATCATGTATGATATCATAAATATAGTTATGGTTATGTTACAAGTTAATAATATGTTTAAACCCACTATACAGTAGTATGAGATACATAAGGAAGAAATTGGACATAAGGTAAGGGATAATTTTGCAAATCTCATTTCTATCCGAGATTTCTTATACGTAAGTATTTACTGCGGTTATGTTTATCATCCATGTCAATGTTTTATAAAAATGTTTTCATAAAATTTTTACTATTATTCCATGTAATTTTAAAGTCATTTTTACCCTTTGTTTACTTTTTACCACATTGTATTGAAAGAATCTTTCCTTTGGTTACCATATAAGGTACTTTTTGACTTTTCCAGCAAAAGTACAAGAAGAATTTTTTTTAACTTATACGGCGTGAATGGATTTTTACGGTTTCATAACGACTTATTTAAATGAATATTCCTCTAAAACATTACATTATTATTTTCAACAAAATCCTTTTATTTTAAAATTTCATGGCATTTTGAGAAAAGAAAATGATTTTGAAGAAGAAAGGATATTTTCCTCAAGAATTCATTTCAAGTGTTTTATCAAAACTATTTTCCATCTAAGATAACATTATTTAGTATGTTTATGTTTAAATTATAATGTCTCTATTATTTTCATGGTTTGATTTTTCTTATGATGAAATGATATCCGTTTCTTTTATATGGATTATGTTATGATGGGATGATGTTTTTGAAACCCATTTTATTCGTTGGGTTATTATGAATGATGTACGTTCATTTTGTGGAACACGAAAGAATGATTTCATTATGAGGTGTTTGGGACCTATATCTCCCTCCAATTCATTAGTTAAAGATTTATATCTCATGAGATAGACATGGCTAGAACGGCAAGTTAATCTGGTTTAGTGACACAGGATTGGAACGAGGAGTGAACTCGATTCAGTAAGGGTCTTTGTCCACTATGATGGTCTTGAAAGCAATGCCTTGGCTAATATAGAAATCATATCATGTGCTTAATGGTTTTCCATAATTACATGTTTTATTCCCCATGCTATTTTAGCATGATTGATGTTCCATTATGATCTATTCCATACGTACTGCCATGTTTTATGTCATTGCTCAAGATTTTGATGTTTAAATATTATGTTCATGTTTTTATGTTCAAATGTATATAGTTTGTTTTATTTTCTCCATTCTTAGCCTTACTGAGCATTTAAACTCACCCTTTATATGTTTTCTTTTCCCCAGGATATAAATAATGTTTTTAGGTAAGAAAACAAAAGTGGAAGATCTTTATGGGAGATGTTGAAGATCTTTCACCATAATTAGAAGATTATGTTCCGAGTTTCCAATGACACTAAATTATTATGGTCCTTGGGTGTAATTTTTTGTTATTTATTAAGTATTCTGTAAAATTCATGTAATGTACATGTACGTCAAGTGTGGGTCTCTACAGTTTTCAGTCAAACCAAAGTCCACAAATCATCACTAGTTGTGGATTACAAAGGTTCTGTCAGAGTCACTCTTTCCCAGGAACACTTCCTTTACAAAATTTTAGGGATAGCTCACTACATCCCTCAGATAACCTATTTTGACTACCACTAGCTCACAACATTGGGTGAAGTCTCACTCAATTTATTGACTTGAAGGTATCATCAACTGATTGTAATGGAAGTCTTTGTATCTCTCCAATATGATACACTACATTCTTTGAAGTCCCTAATTGGTGCACATATATTAAATATTCTTCTTCAATGTAATAACTTAATGCACTAAAACATCTTCTTCTTCTCATCTAGAATCACAGTCACCTATTTGATTATTTATGCAATAAATATCAGATCACTAGGAATCATCAAAATCAACTTATTCTCCTTTCTTCTTTTCATGTATTCTTGAAATGATGCATGTATAATTTATATAAACTCCTCCCTTTATTTCACTTATTCTACTTCTTCTTTACTCTATGAAACTCTCCGCACACACTACCTCTTCTCCTCTTCCATATCTCTTATTTTATTTGAACTTGGTTTGAGAGTATTAAAAATATTCTCATGAGTGCACACATTTATTTACTTCCTATTCTATTCTTTACATACATGTAATACCGATTGTCTCAACTCATGCACATGAACGCATGGGTTTCATGCATGCGCACATAAACTGTCATTGTGCAATCTCCTTCTCCACCAAAAACAAAACCCCCAAAAACAAAATTGTACAAAATTCAAGGAAGAATGATATTTAAATTCTCTTTCTGAAACCAAAGGGTTTACAGCTCTTCCTCGTGCAAGGGATGCACAGATCTCTTATGCACTGGATGTTCAATTATTCTTCGTGCAACTAGAAGGGTCCACAGCTCTTATCCTTCACAAGACACTTCAAGACTGTGTAGAACTTGTCAAAGGCATTCAAGATCCACTCTTCACTAATCCTTGAAGGCTTGTGGTCTCCTTTCTCCTTTTTCAAAGATTGGAGATCTAGGGAGTCCTCATTTTTTGGAATGAGGGCACTCAAGTATGCAGAAGGTAGCCCCATTCTTCAGCTCGAGGCCTCTACTTTTATAGATGAGTAGTTATTACTTTTCTTCAAGAAAATGACTCAAGATATGACATGATATCTTCCCTTTGAATGCATGAAATCTTCATTTTTTATTATCTTCATACCACATATACAATACACACTGATATTATCAATTGTATTCTTTTAATTCACATGAACTTATCCCTTTCCTATCATTTGAATTCATTCAAGATTGCTTGTAATCTTCAATTTAAATCAAGCATGATTCCTTCCACATTTCCTCATAGCTTTTCTTGCTTCATCTGAGATTCTTTTTTTAGTTTTACACATTGATTCTAGATGAATATTTCATGCTTGGTCTCAATATGATTTTAAGACCTTCAGGATGTCAAAATGATCTACCTTTGAAAGCCTGAGAAAATACATTGTGGTATGGTCACCTCTAAGGTGAGTAGCAGTGGTGGCTTTGAGAACTAGAGTAGAAATATAATCACTACAAGAAAAATGACCTATAGCCACAGACCTATAGCCATGGTTTAATTGGTTAGTGGATATAGATTAAAATATATCCATGATTATTTGAAAACCATGGATTTAGAATAGATAAACCTATGGATAAATGTTTCCCATGGAAACAACTCCTCAATCAGTTTTAACTCCATCACAACTCATCTCCCTCCTGCATCTCCTCCCTCGTTAGGACTCATCTCCCTCCCACGAAACCATTCTTCCTCATCGCCAACTGGTCAATTCCCCCTTGGCCAATCCTCTCCAGATTCTCCACTCGGTTCAACCCTCCCTCATGTGATCCCTCCCATCCCCTTCATCGCACGTCCCTCTCCTCCTCTACCCCCTTCATATAACGTTCCTTCTTCAATCAGTGAATCGGCCGAACCAAGACCTTCCATGAGTGGGATCTGCGCGAGCGAGCCCCTACAATTTCTGCGAAGATTTCTGTGGTTACTCCTTCATGACGGCTGCTCAGGTGAAAGGGAAATCGTTCCACGAAACCCATGTTCATGCCATAAATGGAGCCTAATTTTCTTTTCGAGTGATTTATTCCATCCCTTTCCTTTTTTTTGGTTTCCATACATAGTATATAATTTTAGAAGATTTATGTTGGGGTTTATTAGAAATTTCCACAAAAGGATGGTGTAAATTGTCCCACATGATGGGGATTTTTCCTAGTGTAGATAGAAGATGTCTTGAGATAACGGTTGTATGATATTTCATGATGTTTCATCAAAGGTAAGTCACCTGATGATTTTATTTATGGTTTTCAGATAAATTTACTGAAATCACCTATTAAATAGGTACCATTTTTTTGGATTTTCTCATGATAGTATTGGGTGTATTACATGGAACCTCCATGTGTGTTTGTTCATGGTTTGGGTGCATTGAGGCAGCCTAGTGATTGATTAAGCATTTCTATCTTTTTGTTTTAACTTATGAAATTAATAATAATCAATTTAATTAATTTAATTGGATAAGATAATTAATTATAAAATGTTATAATTGATTATTTGTAATTTTGGGGCCAGTTTAGGAGCCTCAATTGATGCTAGATCTTATACAAGCTTTGAACGTGGTCAATATTCTTTAAAGGAAATAACTTTAATTAAGGTCAGTGGTTTCTCGGGCATAACCCTTTGGTTTATACATGATTTATGTGAAATGTTATGTGTGTAGTTTCACCACCTCTAGAGATTAACCTTTATAAATTAATTAATTATTTTAATTATAATGGAATTCATTTGAATTAAATGTGAAAAGTGCCCAGGTCCATGATGGACCATTGTGCACTAGATATATATCTCGACCATAGATGTCTAAGATTATAAGTATAATTGTATGCCTTGAAAAACATGAACCCCATATGGGTTGTATATAAAATAAAGTGAATTATATAAGTGTAGTAGACATTATTGTAGGTTCCTTGGTGACCTTCAAGTGGAGGGATGTGATGGTATATAGTTATTATACCTAGTATGCCATGAAAGATCCTTAATATTCCTTAAAACCTTCATGTTAGTAGAGATGAGTGTGTGAAGGTGTTCCTCCCCTAATGAGGTTTAGATGACTTGGTGTGTATAATTTAGCTCAATTGATGATAGGTTTGGTGAGTGGACCGACATAGTGTGACTTGGAAAGTGATATGGGAAGGTTTCCATCTCTTTAAACCTATTCAAGTAAGGATTTTCTTATGAGTATAGTGAGGTCATGAGATGTTTATGACTATTTAGAGGGACGTGATTCCCTGTGGTTGTTGACATGATATATTTGAATTTGATAAAGGAATCCACATAGAGAGTTTGTGCTATAATGTAACCTAGGGAACCCATGAGGGTGCCTTAGTGATTTTGACCCTTGTGAGGGTGCATGCAATAAGGATTATATATGATTTTTGGTGTCACTTTGGAACCCAAATCAATTGTGTGTGAGCCAGATATGGAATTAGTGATGATGATAGGTCGTGTGCTTGAGAGGGAAACCCCTTTTTTAGATGAGTTTGAGAAGATTGACAACCTGTATATAATGTGTTATATGAGATATTATGGGATGGATACACTACCCTCAAGGTTTTAAGTGGAATACACAAGAGGTTACCTAGGATTAATCTGTTTGGTCAAAATAGGATGCCTGGGATGTGCTCCTAGGCTCTGTCTGTTGATCCTGATACAATATGAATACCATGTAAAATCCCCTTATTCTGAATATTTTGGTTTATATAGAATTTCGAGGATATTGGGATTCCAAATTTGGGTCAATATGATTACCTAGGGTCATCCCCCAATGAATTGATTCTATTGATGATACTACTGGATTTACTAGGCCTATCCCCCTAGGAATCTATTATATGCTCGATACTACAAGATTTCCTAGAACATACTCCTTGTAATTAGGCACGGGCTTGATACAATTAGATTTAATATAATTAACTCCAAGGAATTGATGCTTTCACCTAATAATACATTTTTATTGGGATCTGTACTAGTGGAAATGATCACGTGACATGCTAAAAAACTATAACACTAACCAAAGCATGTATAAACAATACTGAGTGTCACGTTATAGCCTAAGGATCAATGATGGGTATTTATTTATGCTTACACAGTTTATTTATTTATTCAACTGAGCATATCATCTACCCATACACTATATTTTCTGTTTATGTATAGTACCTCATTGGTGGTTCTTTACTTAGTTGTACTCAAACACTTCTTGGGTGGCCATGATGCTTGGGTACATGAGAATAATTCACTAATCGTAGGTTTAAGTTTGGAAGAAGCCTATAGTTTCAAGATTGATTGAGATATCTTGGATGATATTGAAAAATGGGATGAGGTGAGGATTAGGGATGAGAGTAGAAACTTAGTTTAGGATCAGATCCCTGGTAGGAAAGTGATTTGCATGTAATGCCTAATATGCGTATATTTGAGAAATTTAGAGTGGGTGTTAGAACATTAGTTGCATCAAGATATTAAAAATGAGAAAAAATATATGTGTCCCTATGAGCTTTGACCTATGTGAGATGTAGTTATTGATCTAGGTTAGAGGGCCTAATTCCTTTGAGATATAACTCAAGATATTTTTTATTCAGTAACTATGCTTGAGATGATATATGGTATATGATAGTAACCTAATAGAGGCGTTAACCTGGGATTGTTAGTTCCTTTAGAGACAAAATCATGGGTAGATAATTTAAATTATAATATTGGTGCATTATAGGTACTATTGAGTATGTGGTATAGGCATGGGGATTCTTTAGGATTCCATGATGAAAATCACTTTAGGCGTTTCAGTATTGAGGTTTGGATTTCAAAGGGAAGGATTGTTAGGATACTTGGAATGACTATTTTTGTGTATGAATCCCGATGAGGTAGATGATTTTGATCCTAAATGGTCTGATATTGGATGTATAGATTACAAGTATACACTCAGGGTTTGAGAAGATTCTAGTTGATGGGTGGTTGTCTGATTAGACTTGGAACAGTTGATATGTTAGGCTTATTGGGGAGCAAGAACTAATATGAGTTTTTGATGAAATTATTTTTACTGAACTCTTATGTGTGTCTACATCTACGGATAGACCTATTCAGATCTTGTGGCTTCCTTTGATAATGTTGTAGTCTACATGGATTCCCCTCTGGTCCCCCCTCTCATATGGGGGGTGAGGATTCATCCTGACTACTCCGGATTCATAGTTCTAACCATTATCCCCCTTTATCAACCCTAGCCTTTTGCACAGCTTCCCAAAATTGAAATTAGCCCTTAAATTATATCATGAGATGATGAAATTATTAAGATTGTAGTTCCCCTCTATATTTTTTAAATGATTCTTCACTATTGAATCTCACATTAGTGGCTCACTTTGGCAAGAGTCTCCCCTCGATGGAAACCTTCGATAGGTTTATTTTTTATTCATGTGGTTTTCTTAAATGGGTGATTATAGGGATTATGGATCTGTGGAAATTTTTGATTCATTTTTCAACTGAAGATTCCTTTATCTATTCCTGATTGAATTCTCCACATGCTTTCACTAGCTTAAACTTCTCTATTTTCTATTGGTTTTTCAAGTTACACCTAAAATAGGATCTTCCCTCCATGATGATTTGAATTTCCATCCCTATCCTACATCCCCCATTTCAGAATTTGGTGATTCTTAAATTGATTGGTAATATGTTGGGCCACTTATTTTGTACTAATAATCACACCATAACTTTATTCCACCTTGTTTCTCCTAAAACATGTGTTGAGGTCGATGTATCAAAGGTACAAATAGATTTTATCTGCATTGATATTGAAGGGGAAATTTGTTGGAAGTACCAGGTCTTATGTGAATCTTGGGATGACTTCTGTTCATCATGTAGACACATGGGTCATGATCTATAAAACTTCCAATATGGGTATAAGGTTTAACATCATGTATGCCTCTCAATAGGTAACTCATAAATCAAATGTGGTATAATAAATGATTCTCACTGGAAGGGGGTGAGGTCACTGCAACTAAAACTAAGGGTTACATATATCTTTGTTAGTTTGAGGAAAGACTTGGAAAGAACCAAGTGGGATATGAAAGTCATGGGAGAGGCATATCCAAGCTCTTCCACTGCTATATCCACCTATTCCCAATCCAAGAATTCTATAAATGGGTACAAAGGGAAGGAGTTGGATGATGGTGTTGTTCTGATCACTACTTTCAGAATTTTGAATGACTATAGTCCAATTACATTAGATCTAGTTCATATTTCAACATTCTAGACTGGTGTTTATAGTATTATTATATTTTTTTTTTGGAAAAAAATGTGGTAGAACTGAATCCTCAGGCATTTTATGGTCCAAATACAAGTGATTCTGAAATTTAGTTGTCTTATGAGATGTGAGCCCCCCCCCAACTCAATTCATATTCACAACCATTTCAAAGATTTGAATGAAAATTTCGACAGTGATAAAGATCCTTAAGGGTGGAAGATATTCATTCTTAGGTGAAAAAGTAAGTGGGTTGGTTCAAATATCTATGCAGAACCAGATCCGAGTGATAAATAAGAAGATTCCAAATTGTCTTTAGACTATGAGTAGGATCATCATGAGATAGTTTCATTTGGTTTTGGCTTAAAGAATTGGACTAAAGACATATGTGAGTCATGGAATTATCCATTTAGTAAAGGGAAAATAATAATGCATCATATGTATTATTAAAATTTATCGATTCCCTTGGCTACCAGATCTTCTGGTAAAACAAAGCAATCTGTGGAAGAGGTAAGGGAATTTATGTTGGCACCCGAATTGATTGCATATCTAAAGATTAAATAGAATTAGGAGCAAGAAAAATCTTCTTATTATTATTTTGAGGAATATCAATATGATATAAAAAGAGATCAATAATAGAGACAAGAATCTGAGACAGTTTATGGTGTTTTGAAGGTTGCAAGAATGGGGAAAATGTGATGGAATGTGTGTCCAGGCCTGGAGGTCCTTGACTCAGGGGGGATCACTATGTTATATTAAAGAGTAGTGTAATCATGGCTAGATGGGAATTAATTATTTCATGAGAATTCACGTTGTGGATACATGCGGGGTCCATTGAAACGATAGAGTGAGGTGGTGAGCTGACCATTGAGAATTTTTCTATTTATGTGGATGATCTCCAAGGAGGTGGTGATAGTAGGTCACTAGGGGATTTAGTTTAGGGTCACCCATATAGTTGGCAACCGATGTGTTCAATGTGAATATGATAGCGCTTGGTATCCCGAAGGAGAGTGTGTGTGGAGATGTCTCCATGGTGTAAGACAACATCAATGATAGATCTAGGTACCATTGTGTGATTGACCAGAGTTTTTCATTTATTATAAATACTATGTCTTGAAGTAGCAGAATGCATGAGGGGATAAAAACTATCTAGGTAAAAATTTATATCCCACACCCAGGTTGCTAAAAGTTAGAACTCAACTAGGGGTGTCTGTCCCGGAGGGGGGCTGTCTAGGAAGGGGGTGGGGGTGTCCAAGGGGGGTTTTGCATGGTGTTTTTGTGGGGGGGGGGTTGTCCAGGAAGGATTTGGGGGGTGTCCGGGGGGAGGGGGTCTGTCCAGGAAAGAGTTGGGGTGGGGGGCTGTCCAGGTGTGGGCGTCTGTACAGGAAAGAGTTGGGGGGTCTCCAGGGGGAGGGGTACATGGGGAAGGGTGCAGGGGTGGGGTAGGGGAGGTGTGTAGGGGTGGGGGTGTTGGTGCAGGGTGGGGGATCTATGGGTTGGGGGAGGGGGAGGTTTGTAGGGCAGGGGAGAGGTCTGTGGGGTATGGGGAGAATAATTTTTAATTAATAGGAATGTGCTATTTTATAGTATCATTTTGAAACATGGATCTATTTCCACCTTGCTTTCAGGAACAAGATTTGACCCATGTGGCATTGTGGTTCTTATATGTTTGGCGATGACATGTATAGTCATAGGAGATAGGTATGTTTTAGTTTAGTTTTTATTTTATTTTCTTTATCGCATTGGCCACTTAGGTCTTTTACTTTTTTCTGTGGACAAAGGGTAATTATATTCTGCAAAGGGGGGAAAATGGGGTTCAGATTGATTCAGTCCACCGGCTTTGATCCGAGGTAAATTTATATGGTTATTACTTGTCTCACACCTCATGTATTTGGGTATTTCAATGTTTTTGACGCCATATTATGTTTTCAGTAGGGCGTTGGATCATTTCATGTTGGTTTGGGTGGATTTGGTTCTCCCAATCAAGGTAAGGCTTTAATTCCATTGGTTTGTTTCTCACTAGTTATGTAGAATCCTTTATGTGTTTTAATGTTCCTAATATCATTTGAGTGGTGTATTGATCCCTGCTCATTGGTTTTGAGTATCCATGTTAAGAGCGACTCGCCTGCGTGTGCATAGGTAAAAAAGTATATGTATGTGGGTTCCCCTGTTACGTGTATAGTCAACCATGGCAGTTATTATACACGTATGGGGATATGTGTGCCCATGTGTATATATATAAATGCATACGCGGGTGAATGGAGACTAGTATATGCAAATAAGAATATGTGCAAGGATTCCCTTGCACATGCTCATGGTCATGTGGGTGTGTGCAGAGGGGCTAGGTGTCCTTGAATGTGTGTGAAGGTGAGTATACCCAATGGGGGAGAAGAAACTTTTAGTTAGAAAGCTCCAAGAGCTGAAGTAGATGGTTTGGTTCCACCTTGAGGTAGGATCAATCTTCTGGCCTCTTTAATTCAAGAATGCTTTAAATTGAATTTAGCTTCTTCCTTAATTCTGTTTAATTATATTGAATTTAATATCTTGAATAAGTGTTTTTTAATATAATTGTTTCATTTGATAAATAAAGTCATGTTTTTATAATAAAACCCCTCCAACGGAGGTGTGCTGTCTGTGAAAACTCATAGTGATAGTTATGTTGATCTAGTGGATTAAATTGTTGTATTTGATTTGTGTTGAATGAGTTTTAGAATAAATTTTAAATATAATTCAATGAATTGTGTGATAAAGCAATTCCATGATTTTATGATAAAACCCATCCAATGGAGGTGCGTTGTCTTCTAAACCAAAGTGTAGTGATAGTTATTTGTATCTTGTTTAGATTTGGTTTGATTCTTTCATATGCCTCTTGTTGGTGTTTGTTTTATGTCTAGTTATTTTTTGTTTTATTTGAATAATATAAATTGGCATATCGTACTCGTTTAACTCAAATGACATTTCCCGAGTAGGCATATGCCTTGACCGTGACACTTTCCTTTTCATGCTTTGAATATTATAAATAAAATTTCCATGTTTAGGAAAAGTGAGTGAATTTGTAAATGGTTTTTGTAGGGTGTATGATTCTTTTACGTCGTTTTGTTTCCCTTTAGATGTTGTGTCATTGTTCCACTTTCTACAACCTTCTCTTGTGATCCCCTGTTATAGCATATTAAATAGTTGATATGTTCTATCATCTGCCGACGGGGCGATGGTTGGAATGTTGCCCCGCCTCCTCCTGATCCCTTCGCTTCTGGCTAGAAGATGCTGCCCTGCAGATGTCATTGGACCAGGCCAACACGCCGTGGTCACACCGCGGTCACGCCGTTGTCACGCCGCTGTCACGCCGCTGTCACGTCGCGGTCACGTCGCGGTAATGTCGTGATTTGGCCCTGCTTCAGGACAACACCCCACAGTGGTTCGCAGTGATAGTATTCCATGATTATTGTGATCAATTTTGAGACTAACTAATCACAATTTCTGCAGGTGGGGTGATGACTGGAATGTTGCCTCGCCTCCTCCCGCTCCATTCGCTCCTGGATGGAAGATGCTACCCCGCGGATGTCGCTGGAATGGGCCAACATGTCGCGGTCAAGCTGCGGTCACACTGCGGTCATGCCGCGGTCAAACCGCAGTCACGCCTCGGTCACACCGCAGTCACGCCTCGGTCATGTCATGATTTGGCCCTGGTCTAGGATGACACCTCACGACAATTCGCAGTGATAGTATTCCATGAGTCTTGTAATCAATGTTGAGACTGACTAATCACAATTTTTGCTGGCAGGGAAATGACCGGAATGTAGCCCTGCCTCCTCCGATTCCATTTGCTCCTGGCCGAAAGATGCTACCGTCAGATGTCACTGGACCGGGCCAACACGTCGCGGTCACGCCGTGGTAATGCCGTGATTTGGCCCTGCTCCAGGACGACACCCTGCGGCAGTTCGCTGTGATAGTATTCTGTGAGTCTTGTGATTAATGTTGAGACTGACTAATCACACTATCTGTCAGTGAGGCAATGGCTGGAATGTTGACCTACCTCCTCCTTCTCCCTTCGCTCTTGTCCGAAAGATGTTGCCCCACAAATGTCACTGGATTGGGCCAACATGCTGCGGTCACTCCGTGGTCACGTCGCGGTCACGCCGTGGTCACGCCGCGGTAATGCCGTGATTTGTCCCTTCTCCAGAATGACACCCCACGATAGTTCCCAGTGATAGTATTCCCTGAGTCTTGTGGTCAATATTGAGACTGACTAATGACAATTTCTACTAGTAGAGTGAAGGCTGAAATGTTTCCCCACCTACTCCCGCTCCCTTCGCTCCTGGACGGAAGATGTTGCCCCGCGGATGTCGTTGGACCGGGCCAACATGCAACGGTCATGCCACGGTCATGTCGTGCTTTGGCCCTACTCTAGCCACATATAGTCCACACCATCCCCCTTTCACCTTCATTTCATTCCGCTGCCACCAGCATTGTAGCCCGCAACAACCCTATCCCCCATGCACCTGCAACCAGCCCCCTTCCACCAGCATTTCATCCCCCTTCCACCTGCATTTCAGCCCGCACCAGCCACCACACTAGCCACCATACCATCCACCACCCCCATCCTCCTGAAAAACACTCATGCTAGCCCTCTTCCACCTCCAAAATAGCCCCATCCACCAGTTCCAGCCCTCACCAGCCCCCGGCCTCCTACATCCCATCCCGCACCAGCCCCTGCCACATGCCCAACAGCCCCTAGCCACCTACAATCTAGCCCACACCAGCCCCTTCCACCTATTCCAGCTCGCACCAGCACCCTTCCATCCCCCTTCCACCTACCTTCCCGCCCGCACCAGCCACTCCAGCCCGCACCAGCCACCACACCAGCCCCCATTCTCCTGCATTCTAGGATGTGTGAGAAAAACTCCATGCAAATCACAAAAAGGAAAGGCGAAAGCATATACCCTTTCCTAATCACTCTTTTCCCCAAAAATTAGCCTTGTAAACTTCCATTAATGTTCACAAAGAACATTAGGGTAGCGATGCATCTTTTAACCCAAGACGAGAGCCTAGCCGGAAATCCAATAAAATCCAAAGAATCCCATAAGAAGTCCCACCTGAACGAATCAAAATCCTTGAATAAATCAATCTTTGAGGCACACCTAGGAACCCCAGAATCAAGATGGTAGCCCCATAATAATTTCTGGGTAACAAGATTCTTAGGATGAATTGGTTTTGGTACTAAAGGTTGAGGATATTTTTATCCATCTTTAGATTTATGAGTCCCTTAAGGTTATTTTGGTAACCATACTACTAGAGGGTCTAAGTTATAAGTGGTGGAAGTTTATTATTCTGAATAAGCTAGAAAAGGACTATTCTTGGAAAAGATTCAAGGAATTTTTCATTTAGCATTATTTCATAATGAAGTGAAGGTACTGATGGCTATAGAATTTTCTAGGAGGGGTTGTCCAGGTGGGGTGTCCAAGGGCTGTCTGGGGGTGTCGGGGGTGGGGGTGGGGGGGTCTCTACAGGGAAGGGGGGAGGGTGTAGGTGGGGTGTCTAGGAGGGGCTATCCAAGGGGGTGTCTAAGGGCTGTCTGAGGGGGGGTTTGTAGGGCATGGTGTAGGTGGGGTGACCAAGGGCTATCTGGGGGGTGTCGGTGGGTCTACAGGGTAGGGTGAGGGTGCAGGTGGGGTGTCTAGGAGGGGTTGTCCATGGGGGTGTACAAGGGCTGTCCGGGGAGGGTTGGGGGGGTCTGTAGGTCAGGGTGTAGGTGGGGTGTCTAGGGGGGCTATCCAGGGGGGTGTCCAAGGGTTTTCTGGGTGGCTGATTTTAAGAGATAAACCCACGAGAAATGGGACCTAACCTCATAGAAATAATTTTTCTAATGATTTTTGGAAAGGTATTCCCAATATCAATAGGTCTGAAATCCTTTACATCCACACCATTTTCCTCATTTGGGATCAGGGAAATAAAATTGGAGTTTATTTCATAGGGAATTTAGTCATGGTTAAAGAACTCCCTCATAGCATTAAGAAGCTCATCATGAACTATGCCCTAGTATAACATAAATAATTAGTTTGTGAACCCATCAGGACAAGCCATACTCTCAAGATTTAGATAAAAAAGGGCACTCTTAAACTCCTTCTCATCAAGGGATGCAACAAGGGAGATTGTTGGATTGGTGTAGCCCGATATGGTTAGAACATGTACCTTTGAGATACAACCATAACACCAAGATCATTGAACTCGGAATTGGTAGTATAAACATCCTTCAAATATCTAACTAGAACATTCACATCCTTAATCTCTTTGAAATTTACTTCAGAAACCACTTTTTGAATAGGAGGGAATGGTTAGAGATTCCTAATCAACTTTGTTTGGGTAATCGTTAACCCAACCAACTTTTCAAAATCAACCATTGGAATAGAATACTTCTTAAGTTCTATAATATCATAATTAGTATATTTTAACTTCTGTTTCATCTCATTATAATCTCCTAAAATATTATCAAACTCATTTATAATATCAGAGGAAAAATATTACATTTTATAACTTTATGAGATCTTACTAATAGAGGGTGATTCTTCATGCACAATAGGAGGTGGTGATGGTATAGTAGAGAACCCTGGAGCTGGGCCAAGTGAGAGAAATCATATCCCTAGATAAAGGGGGAGGGTGTAGATGGGGTGCAGGGGGGAGGGTGTAGGGGGGTCTGCAGGGGCCGGGGGAGGGGGTGCAAGGGAAGGGGGGAGGGTGCAGGGGGTCTGTTGGGGTAGGGGGAGGGTGCAAGGAGAAGGGGGAGGGTGCAAGTGGTGCATGGGGTGTGCAGGGGGGGTAGTGTTAATCCCACCTATTAGACTATATTGTCACCTATTATTTGACCACATAGTCAAAAAAAGTCATATTTTAGATATTTGAATACATTTAGGAAAGAGTTATGCACAACATTTTCGTATGACATTATAAGTTATTTGATTATCAATGTTGTACAACATAACCACTATTTCCATATCATTTCAAGTGCTTATCAGGACTTCACTCCCAATGAAATACCCTTCTTCTTGACACCATAGCATTGAGTAGTTAATCATCAGGAAAAACATCAATCTACATGGCCACATCATTATTTAGTCATCCACCTCCTAAACAGATATTCTCATCTTTCACAACTCTAATATGTCCACCAAAACGCCCGTAGAGGGCTTCCAGTTTCTCACAATTTTGGTACAATGTTCTCTCCTAATGTTTTAGGTTGTTTATATGAAGATCATATCCAAAATACATGGCATCATTTCACAATGATTTTCAATGATTTCAATAAAACCTACGATGCATATGTGAAAGTTGAATATTATTGTAAATATGCACCAAAGTATACGACATGATGTAGTAAAAGCCATCATCTTGTGGTTTGTGTTATCTGGTGATTCATGATACCACACCTAGGCTTGATTCATGATACCACACCGAGGCCACTATGACTCCCTACACCTAAGGTCTCCAGGTGTTAACTAGGATACCATCATTCCTGCTTTAGTGCCATTTCAAAATTCCACCTGCAAGGGGTGGTGCAAGGGGGTGGTGAAAGGGGTATGGGGGGTGATGTGAAGTGCTATGTAGTGAGGCTGTGCAGGTGTGCAGGGGGGTGCAGGGTGGGGTGCAAGGGGGGTTGTGCAGCAGGGTGCCGGGGTGGGGGTGTCTGTCCAGGGGCTGTGTAGTGGGGTTGTACAGGTGTGCAGGGGGGGGGAGGGTGGGGTGGAAGAGGGGTTGTGCACAAAATTTTCATATAACATTATAATTCATATGATTATCAATGTTGTACAACATAACAACTATTTCCATATCATTTCGACTGCTTCTCATGACTTCACTCCTAATAAAATACTGTTCTTCTTGACACCGTTTCATGGAGTAGTTAATCATCAGGCAAAACAGCCATCTTCATGGCCACATCATTATTTAGTCATCCACCTCCTAAACAGATATTCTCATATTTCACAACTCTAATATGTCTACCAAAACACCCGTAGAGGGCTTCCAGTTTCTCACAATTTTGGTACAATGTATTATCTTAATGCTTGAGGGTGTTTATATGAAGATCATATCCAAATGACTTGGTATCATTTCATAATGATTTTCAATGATTTGAATAAAACCTATGATGAATACGTGAAAGTTGTAGATTATTGTAAATATGCACCAAAGTACACGACATGATGTAGTAAAAGCTATAATCTTGTCGTTTGTGTTCTCTGGTGATTCATGATACTACACCTAGGCCACTATGACTCCCTACACCTGAGGTCTCCATGTGTTAACCAAGATACCATCATTCCTGCTTTTGTGCCATTCCAAAATTCCACCTGCAAGTGGTGTTGCAAGGGGTATGGGGGGGATGTGCAAGGTTGTGCAATGGGGTTGTGCAGGTGTGTAGGGGGGTGCAGGGTGGGGTACAAGGGGGGTTGTGCAGCGTGGGGTCTGTCAGGGGGGTGTGCAGTGGGGCTGTGCAGGGGGGGCTGTACAGAGGGGGTTGTCCATGTGTGCAGGGGGGGTGCATGGTGGGGTGCAAGGGGGGTTGTGCAGTGGGGTGGGGGTGTCTAGAAGGGGTGGTGAAAGGGATGTCCATTAGGGGGGGTTTCTATCTAGGGGGGATATCCATGGGGTTTCTAGGAAAGGGTGGGGTCTGTCCGGGGGGGGTCTTTCTAGGGGTGGAGGGGGGTCTGTCTAGGGGGTGGAGGGGGGTGTCCAGGAGGTTTTCCAGGAGGGAGGGGTGTCCAGCAGGGGTGGTGCAAGGGTTTTCCAATAGGGGGAGGGGCTGCTGTTCGGGTGGGGTTGTCCTAGGGGGGTCTGTCCAGGGGGGTTTCCAGGAGGGGGGCTGCTGTCCGGGTGGGGTTGTCCAGGCGGGTTTCCAGGAGGAAGGGGGTGTCCTGGAGGTGGGGGTCTGTCCAGGGGGTGGAGGGGGGTTGTTGTCTAGGTGGGGTTGTCCAGAGGGTTTCCAGGAGGGAGTGGGTGTCTAGAAGTGGGGGTGTCCTACAAGGGTGGTGCAAGGGTTGTCCAGCAGGGGGGTTGTTGTTTGGGGGGGTTTCTATCCGTGTGGGGTTTTCCAGGGGGTTTCCAGGAGGGAGGGGTGTCAAGGAGGGGGGGTCCAGTGGGGGCTACTATCCGGGGGGGCTGTTATCTAGGTGGGTTGTCCAGGGGGGGTCTGTCCAGGAGAGAGGGGGTGTCCAGGAGGGGGGGGTCTATCCAGGGGGTCCAGCAGGGGTGGTGCAAGGGGTGTCCAGTAGGGGGGCTGCTGTCTGGGTGGGGTTGTCCTTAGGGGGGTCTGTCCAGGGGGTTTCTAGGAGGGGGGGTTACCTGGGTGGGGTGCTGTCCAGGGGGGTCGGTCCAGGAGGGGGGGACTATCTAGGGGGTGAGTGGGGTCTGTCTAGGGTAGGAAGGGGGCCTAAGGGGGAGGGGTGCATGGGGGGATTTAAGGTGCATGTGGGGTTCAAGGGGAGAGTAGGGGGGATTTACAGGGGTCGGTGGGGAGGATGCAAGGGGCCAGAACTGGCTAAACAGTTCTGGTTTTTTTTTTACAAAATGTGTAGGCCTATAGACACGGTTCGTAACCATGGCTATATGTCTGTAGCCACGATTGCAACCGTGGATATATGAGATGAGTGATTTTAGCCTATGCCACGGGTTGAAAACTGTGGATTTAGGGTTGTTTCCACGGTTGGGAACTGTGGCTATAGGTTTTACCCTATATCCACATCAATACCAACCATGGTTTTTGGGCCTATAGCCATGGTTTAAAACCATTTCTATAGCCTAATTTTGTAGTAGTGAATGGTCATGGCCTCTTCAAATGTTGTGGGAGCATCGGATAGCTTCAGTTCAACCATGCGTGACGTAGATGAGATGGAACATGGTGTTAAGATCGCGGAACATGGACGAGATGGGTGGACCTGATCGCGTATGTGTTTTTAAATGATGAACAGTTCCCACATCCTTTGTCCCACATCGAAAACAACACTTGGGAATGTTGTGGTTTAAATGCCAATCTGCTCTGGCATACCTCTATATTACTCTTTATCCTTCTATTATACCTCTCCATACTGTGTTCTCTTTGGGCGTACTCTACGCCCACCCTCTGCAAAGGCATTGGCCCAAACTATGAATGGCCCTTGCCTCGTGTGCTCCAACAAGCCTATACATGGACTGAATGCCACCTTTGGGCTAGCCTTACTATCCTTCCATCAGTACGGTCGACCCAATGTCTTACATATTCCATGGCTTGAGGTTGCCAAATGGACTAGAAGGTTGGCACATATATTTTATGTAAAGCCACATAAAAAATTAAGTAATTAATTCAACTTGGCCACCCTCATGCTTAAGAACTCCAATCCCATGTATCATCTTTTCCTCCTATTATTTTTGAAACATGGCTTCCAAATGACTCCTTCGTCTATTTACATTGTTGTAAATAATATATCACCTTTGATACATGTTCTTTGAACATAGGATCATTGCATCAATCATCTGATTTAACCATTCTCCATTAACTTTGACTTATGAGAGCTCTTTATTCATATTTATCATCATTGATTACCTCATTGACAATAAATACAACACACTACATGAAAGTGGTCCCAAAAATCTCCCCCTTTGAATTTTTTGGAAAATATCAAAGCTATTTCTCAAATGAATGTGTCAATATCAAAATGTGAATTTTCTCTCTGTGAATATTCACTCTCATTTCAAACATTAATTTTACTTTCTCCCCCCCCCCACTTACTGAACAAAAAGTTGGAGTTCATAAGAAAATGGTATCAATCCATACTTGGGAAATTTTCTATCCGTCATTTCACACTAAGTCTACTTGATACATCCTCAATGTAGAAAACAAGAGGGTATTATTTAGACAACAAAGATGTACATTACCAATTTTTCAAGATACCTTATGAGATGATAAATCATGTACTTTTCTTTATGGTTTTTTCCACTTTCATTCCTATATGAAGATATTAAATGTGATATGAAATCATTTTAAGACCAATCAACTTGAAAGTCCAGCACTTACTTAAACATATAGATCAAAAACATTTCAGAGAAATAGATATGATGATTGGCCTTGTGGAACTTCCTTTCATATAATTTCACTGATTGATTAAGTTACCCCCCTTTGTAAAATTATCTTTATTTTGAGTAATCAAGGATAAGAGATTAAGGGGATACATACCTTCTCTAATGAAATGATCATCAAGCAGTTTACATAATAAATTGACTCATTGAAATAATAATTTTGGAAGCTTCTTTATTTGTCTCCCCCTCAAGGGAAAAACACTTATCACCACTATTTCTCAGGTTCTCCCACTGAGAAAATTTTCCACCTTAAGTTCCTGGTATTATAAAAATGATTAAAATACACAAAATATTTAAGGGAATAAAGTGGATCCTCTTTACTTCATCAATGTGAAAATCCAGGTTGAGATGGTTTTCTCAAGAATGATGTTCCATTTTCTCCACTCTTCAAACTTAATCATTTTATCATCAATTCAGATTTTGATTGGGTGGATCTGATTACTTCTTCCATTTATTTGTGTGTGATCCATATTTATTGAATAATTTTTAAAGAATCGGTATCTCTTGGTGAAATTTTCATCTTCTTGAGGAATTCATCCTAGGGTGGAATAAATGCAATGCAATTTCTAGAAGTGTGACCAACCTTATTACACCTCACATATAGAACTTATTTATCTTTATGTGAAGTCGTCTCTTTGCATTTTTCACTACACTTAGCTTGGTCATATTTTATTTTCCTCATTATTTCCAAATCATTTGTCCAAATAACCAATATTTCATTAGGGATTATGGCATCAAGTTTTTATTTTCCACAGCGATTCTTCTGAGTGTCATCCTTCTTAGTAGTTCTTTTGGATGAATTTCCCTTCACCTTTATAGATTTAGAATATAATTAATTTTAACCTTTATTTCTTAGAGTCTTCTTGGAAGAATTTGGTTTTACAGTATTCTTATGATTAATTCCCATGGAAACGTCTTTATTCTTGGCCATATTTTGTGGAATTTTGTTCTTATCAACTTTGGATTCATGTTGAGAAGAGAATGTACCAACATTTTGACCAATTCTATTACATACATTATAGATGTTTTCAAGCATTCCAAATTTGTTTGTAGTATAATAATTTTTATAGACATGTGGATGTTATTTCTTACTCTCTATCTTTCCCCCAATTGAATTGGGCTTCCTTTGAGAATTTTAATTTTTAGGGTTATTCCAAATATTTAATGCACAATGCCTAGACATGTTACAACACCAACATTGACCCACAAATCTCAACTTCTTGATATTTTCTATATAAGGCTACTGGGAATTATTCTTTATTTTTTGTGATTTATCTGGGGAACCACCTTATAAATTTTACTTTATATCCACCTTAATCATAGTGTTAGGTATCTCATCACCTTTCCTCATCCATACGTGTTTTGAAGTTCTCATCCATCCTACACTTCTTGTGGAAAGATATTTAGAAACATGAGTACAAGAGGGTATAGAAGGTTCCTTTTTTTCTTAGTTTCCTATAATAGATCACTGTATGAAGTAATGATATTGCATTTTTTAGGTCTCTAAACCCTATATTCCTTCAATGAACATTGAGTTCCAGTAGAAATTTTCTCCTTACTTTGGGAAGTCACAATAAATGCCTTCTCAAAATTGACCAACTGAGATTCAAAATCTAGACATTTCATATTGAGTATGATTTTATGATATTCAATCTAAATCATATTTTCTTCACAATCCTTATCCAATTTTTCAACTTCTTCTCCATAGTGCTTCATGGAACTCATTTCATGTTCCATCTTGGTTTTTTCAAAGGCTTCAATTGGTCTGGTGAGCTTTAAACAATCAACAACTTTTCTTTCCAAGACATTTTCTACATTATTTTCTTCTCTTTCCAGTCGAGTTATCTCAACCAACATATATTGAAATATTCTACAAATAATAGAAACTCTTTCTTCAATAATATCATGAAAATATTTTATTAATTTCTCTTGATCACTTTAAAATGAGATGGAAGTGTCTTCCTTTCCTCTAATAGAAACTTGAGTTTCCTTCTTCTTACTTTCCAAGCATAAAATATTTTTATTATAAAAAATTCATGTAGAACTAGATACTACCTATTACTTAGATAAGAGGGACTTCATCAACTTATTAATCTACTTATTTTTCTTATATAACATGGTATTATTGGATATACACTTCTTCTATAATTATTTATCAAAAACAAACTTCATTGTTGTTTTAAGAGTGAAACTCAAATCATCAATAAAGAACAGTTTTAGAGTATCCAACACATGTAAACCTTCGACTCTAATACTAATTGTAGGACCTCAGACCACCCTAAGAGGGTGGTGAATTGGGTTGTCACCTTCTTTTAAAAAAATGATGGATCTTGTTCCCATGTTGGTAGAAACTTTATTAAACATATATGATGGATATGTATAGTAATTAAAGAATTCACATTCTGAAGGACAACACATCACTTTTACGTGGTTCACCACTAAGGGATACATACAATGAGAATATTTTGATAGTTTTTAATTCATAAAAAATTCCAATAATATTTACTATCTATGGATTAAAATGGTTTAGGCATAGTCACTCTTTCATAGACACACTTCCTTTAAAAATGTTTAGGGATATCTCACTATATCCCTCAGATCACCTATGTTTACTCTCCCTAGATCACTACCTTGGGTGAAGTCTCTCTCAATTTATTGACTTTAAGGTCACTTAAAAAAACAGGATTGGAGGTTTGGGTCTCTCTCTAGCATGAGACACTACTTTCATAGAAGTTTCGAATTGATGCACTTATATTCAATCTTTTTTTTCAGTGAAATAAATAAATGCACTAAAACTTCTTCTTCTTCTTGTCCAAAATCACAAGAACCTGTGTGATTATTCAATAAATGAATATCAGCTCACTGAGCATCATCATAATCTACTTCTTACCCATTCTTCTTTTCATGTATTCATAGAATCATGCATGTAGCATTTAGATGAACTCCACTTTTTATTTTACTTCTTATAATTCTTATTTACTCTTCGAAAATCTTGGCACACACACACACTACCTATTCAATTCTTCCCTCTATCTTCTTTGATTTTCATTTGGTGTGAGTATCTTCAAGTTATTCTCATGAGTCCATGCATGTATGTACAACCTATTCTCGTCATTGGATGCACATAAACTCAATTGTATCAACTCAAGCACACGAATGCATGGGTTTCATGCATTCCCTCACAATTTTTCTTCATGAAATCTCCTTATTCACCAAAAACAACACCCATAAAAAATTGTTTAACTTTCATGGTTGGAGGATTCACACCTTCTCTTTTCAAATTCAAAGGGTTTATGACTCTTCCTCATGCAGGGGGTCTATGAATATTCTATTCACTTGATGTGTGGTTCTTCTCCGTGCAACAAGAAGGCTCCATCAATCTTCTTCATCACGAGACACTTTGAGAATGTGTAGTACTTGTTGAATCCAGGCGGTATCTTCTCTTCACATATCCTTGAAGGATTTCAGGTCTCCTTACTCCTTCGTATTGAACAACAAACCAGGGAGTGCTCTGTTTTTTTAAAGAGAGCACTCAGTTATGCGGAATGGACATGCATTATTCAGCTCATAACCTCTCCTTTTATAGATGAGGAATAAATCCTTTTCTAAATCCAAACAACTAAAGATATGTCATGAAATCTTCCCTTTGAATGAACAAAATATTCAGTGTTAAAAATATTCAAACCATGTATATGAGATACTCTGATATTATCAGTTGATCCCTTTTCATGCATTAGGACTTCTACCTTTCTTATCATGTGCATTCAATCTCTATTTCATGTAATATTCATTTTAAATCTATCAAGGATATTTCCACATGGAATCACTACTTCGCTTTCTTTGGCTGAGAATTTTCTTTGTGTTTTATGCATGCATTCATGATGAAGATTGCATGCATGGTCTCAGTATTCTCCTACAACCTTCACGATGTAAAAATGATCATCCCTAAAAATATTGAGAACATCCATGGTGGTTTAGTCTCCTCTATGGTGAGTAAAAATGGCGGTGTTGAGTGCTAGAGGAGGAAGACGATGGCATTGGCTTCTTAAAATGTCGAGGAAGCATCATACGACTCAAGTTCAACCACGCGAGGCATGGATGAGATGGACGACGGCGATTAGATTGAGGAACACAGATGATGTGGGTGGCCCTGATTACATCTATGTTTTTAAATGATGAACAGTACATGCATCTTTTGTCCTACATCGAAACCAAAATGTGGGTATGTCGTGGTTTAAATATCAATCTACTCTGTCATACCACCAGATTACTCCCTTTCTCTCCATAGTATCACCCCATACCTCATTCACTGCGGGCAGGTTCTTCACCCACCCTCTACATGGGATTCATCCCAAACAATGCATGGTCCTTTACCCATACACTAATGCAGGCCTATACTCGGTCTATATGCTTCTTATGGGCTGGCCTGGCTAGCCTCTATTTAGTCAATAAGGTTTTCCTCATGAATTTTTCATTTCTTCATACTTGGGGGAGATTGTTAAGTCAATAAGGTTTCCTTATGACTTTACCATTCTCTCTTGTTTTGAAAATCACAAACACCTTATCTCAAGGCAAAGATCTTTTTACCCTATGTTTTACTTCTATAAGGAAAAATTTCCATCCCTGAGGAAATTTATCCTTATCATGTTTTCATTACTCGTATCATAATTTTTATAAGTGTAAAATTCAGTTTGAAACCCAAAACTCAGAATCCTATAAATACCTAGATTAGAAGCATTCTATTTTAGAATATGAATTCTCATAATTCTGACTACGAATTCTGGTTACGAACTTTATGAGTTCTGACTCTGAATTCTGAATCATAATTCTGGTTATGAACTTTCTTAGTTATGACTCCAAATTCTGAATAGGAATTCTGGTTATGATCTTTCAGAGTTCTGACTCTGAATTCTGAATACAAATTCTAGTTACAAACTTTCTAAGTTCTAACTCCGAGTTCTCTGAATACAGACTCTGAACTCTTATGAGTTCTAACTCCGAATTCTCATGAACTCTGACTCCAAACATTGTGAGTTCTGGTTCTGAATTCTTATGAATCCAGATTTCAAATTTCCTTGAAATTCAGACTCTATAATTCTATAGAATTAAGGTTCTGAATTCCTAGAAAACAGAATCCGAATATCCTTTTATTATAGACTTCGAATTCAATTTTGGTTAGACTCTGAATTTTTATTTTATTACATTCTGAATATCATATTTTATTTATTCATACACTTGTTTTGTTATAAAATGATGTCATGCCTTCAGTTACTCACTAAATGTTGTTTGAGTGACACGTGTACAGGTTCCTCCAAAATTCAAGGAAAAATATGACTGTTAGAGGAGGGAGTCGACTGTTGAAGTCATGCCTATAAATAAGATCTCATTTAAAATAGCTCACAACTTTTGGACTGAACTTTGAAAACTATGATTACATGTTGTTGAAGTTATTTCTAGAGGGAGGCGCTTATAAACTCTCAGGCTTCATGCAGAATGTTTGAATAGCTTTTTCAAACTTTGCTTCGTGCAAATTTTCTTAGTGAAGAGGTGTGATTTCCTTGAAATCGGAAACTTCAGGTTGTAAAGCCAGAGGTGCTGATTTCCTTACAAATCGAGGGCTTGTAGGGATAGCAAGACAGATACCAATCTTCAGATTAAGGGATTACCTGGGTTTGGGTAAGACAAACTTTCTTGAAAGTATAAATCAAGGGACCTTTTATCCAAGGTTGTTGGATACCCTTCTCTTTGGGATAAAAGAGTTACTACTTGTTACTTGTAGTATTTCTATTTTGTTTTCCGCTTTATTTTTAGTTGTTGAGGAAAGTATAATCTTATTATTCTTTCTTAGACTTGTACTCTGATTATATATGATTCTATACGCTTTATGGTATAATCTTAGTCACTGCAAACTTTTGTTAATTTTCATTTTTGGAATCACTTTTCCGAAATCAAGAAAGTTATTATAACTTAGAGGTATTGTGAATTTTGGTTATGCAAAATTTCCTTAGGGTTTTTCTTAAAAGTATACAATTCACCCCCTCTTGTATTTGAGAATCTCATTACTACATATTAGATCCTACAATTAGTATCAAAGTAGGTGATCTTTGAATTAATCTCATGATTATATTCAGAAGAGAATTCTTCTTATAACTTTCATAATTGAATTTCTGGATTCACACGTTTTCGAAATTAGTTTTTCGGACTCGTATAGTTCGGATTCATATTTTCTTAGAGATACTCTTGTTCTATATTTTCTTTTCTTAGTAATATTCTCCTTTTTTACAAAATTTTATTCCATTAATAAGTTTTTGTGGAAAGAATTTTCTTTAAGATGGCAGGAATCAATGTTGGTTTCATAGACAATATCATTCCAACTAGACCACCTATCTTTGATAGAAATGATTATGAATATTGTAGAGATCGCATGAAGACTTTCTTTATCAATATTGAAGTTGATAATTTTGTTATGCTTACGGAAGGATATAAAATTTCTGACAAAGAAGTTAGTACCTTTACTAATCAAGAAAAGCATGAATATCAACTGAATTATAAGGTACACAATACATTGCTTTGCTCCATGACTAGAAATATATATAGAAAAATTTCATCTTGTGAAGCATCAAATTGTATTTGAAAGAAACTTGAAGTTACTCACGTTGAAACTTCTAATGAAATTGAAACTAGGAGAGCCATGCTCAGAGATGAGTATCATGGTTTCTGATTTCCTTATGGATAACCCATATGTAAGGTGAAACAAAGATTCATGACTATTTTGAATAGTTTACAATCCATGTGTGAGAAAGGATTAGATGATTAAGCTCTTTTTGATAAGATCATAGACATCATGTCGAGTGAATGGGAATCCAAGAGGACTACTATTGATGAAAACTGAAAGGTTACACAGATTTCCTTAGATGAACTTTTTGGAACTCTTCTTTAGCATGAGACTAGAATGAAGAGAGATGCTGATAACATAAAGAAGAAGAATGGAAATGGGAGTTTTTCTTTTACTACAACTTCAAATCATATGAATGTTAAGACTTCTGAGAGAGTTACTAGATCCAAATCTAAGAAAGTTGTTATCCAATCCGAATCTAGTGGAAGTGAATCTTCAGAAAATGAATAAGAAAATCTTTCTCGAAGGATGAACAAGATAGCAGGACAGAGGAACTTTCAATCCAGATACAAGAAGAAATAAAGGAAAGATAATAAAGATTCAGATGTTACATGTTATGAATGCAAGAGAGCTAGACACATAAGACCTGATTGTCCTATACTCAAGAGAAAAGAAATAAAGGAAAGGCATTTTGAGAGAAATAGAAAGAAGTATTACAAGGCTAAAGCTAAGAATGTCTTGAAAGCTAATGACATCTAGAGTACCAATAGTGGTGACTCTTCTGATGAATATTCATATTATGAATCTTCTGGATAGAAGAATATTGGTCTAATAGCTAGACTACCTATTGAAAATCATTTATTAATGGATAAGGTACACAATGCTGAATTAGTGACCAATGTTTCTTTGAATTCTAATGATAGTAAATTCTATAACTCTTAAGATGAATAATATTCTTCTGATGAAGATAATACTTTACCTTCCTATGTAGAAGTTTCTAGGTTTTCCAAACTCTTCGAGATTGATAATTCAAAACTCATAAAAAACATGATAAGGAAAAATCTAGGAATATTATTATTACTAAAGAAATATTAGATCTTTCTAAAGATCTTGATAAGAAAAATACTGATTTTTAAAGTATTTAAAAAAATCTTGAGGAAGTATGTTCTGAGAAGAATAAACCTTCTAAAGATCTAGAAAACGAAATTTCTAAGAAAAATGCTTTCAAGCCTAGATCTAGTTCAAAATCAAATTTTTTTTAAGACAATAACTTGGTTATCAAACTCAAATCCAAAATATTTTCCTTGAGGAAGTGTTTTTCAAACTTTACCTTAGGTAAGGAAAATTTTGATAAAATGTATTCTCAAATCTAACCTCTAAGGAATAGTTCTAGTTTTGGTTATACTAGTTCTAAACCAGTTTTTAGTAATAATTACTTTGTTCCTCAAAGTGGTCCATTCTGTACTAAGTGTCAGTGTGGTGGACACAGGTAAAAAAATTGTTCCTTAAACAAAACCTAGTCTTTAGGATTTCATAAAGTCTATTTTTCTAAAAATATGTGGGTGCCTAAAAGTTTTATTTCTAAGAATTCCGGATCCAAGAATGTTTGGATTCCGAAAATCTAACTTTTTCCTATTATCAGGAAAATAGAGAAGGTACCAATAACAATACATGGTATATGGATTGTGGTTGTTCCCGACATATGACTGGTAATAAAAACTACTTTGAAAAGATTATCAAGATGAAAGGAGGAAAAGTAACTTTTGGTGATAATGCTCAGGGAGAAATTATTGGTATAGGTAACATCGTTCTTCTTGGAAAAACTTTGATTTAAAATATTTTATTTGTTAAGGGTCTTAAGAAAAACCTCATTAGCATAAGCCAGTTATGTGATGAATGTTACATTGTAAATTTTAGGAATAAAAAGTGCTTAGTACACAATTCCAAGGAAGAGTTTATTCTTTCTACCCATAGGCAAGAGAATGTTTACACACTAAACTTAGAAGACCTTAGGAGCCAAGATTTATCATGCCTTAGTGTAATAGTAGATCATTCTTGGTTGTGGACTAGAATTTTAGGACACTATAACCTTAGGAACTAATGAAAACTTTCTAAGAAAAGACTAGTTAAGGATATACTGGAGCTTAGATTTGATTCTTAAAAATTTTGTAACCCTTTTCAATATGGAAAGAAATATAAATCATGTTTTAAATCAGTCGGTGATGTCACAACTACTGATTCATTACAACTAGTGCATATGGATCTTTTCGGTCCAACACAAACTGGCAGCACTGGAGGAAAGTACTATGTATTTTTTTATTTGATGATTACACTAGATTTATGTGGGTCTATTTTCTAACAAAGAAGTTTGAAGCCTTCTTGTATTTTAAAAGTTTTATATCCCAAGTTAAAAATGAGAAAAACCTTATTTTTAAAACTATTCATAGTGATCATGGAGGAGAATTTCAAAATTCTGATTTTGATACTTTTTGTAGTAGAAAAGTAATTACTCATAAATTCTCAGAACCCAGAACACCTCAAGAAAATGGTATTGTTGAAAGAAGAAATAGGATTCTTCAAGAGATAACTAGAACCATGTTGAGTGTGTATTTTGTAGCCAAACATTTTTGGGTTGAAGCTGTAAGTACTTCTTGTTATACTATAAATCGAGTTTTGATTAGACCTTTTCTTAATAAAAATCCTTATGAGTTATGGAATGGTAGAAAACCTAGACTTTCCTACTTTAAGGTTTTTGGTTGCAAGGTATTCATTCTGAATACTAAATATAATCTTTATAAATTCACACCAAAATCTAACGAAGGAATTTTCTTAGGCTACTCCACAACTTCTAAGACTTATAGAGTTTTCAACAAAAACACTTGTACTGTTGAAGAGACAGTACATGTGGAATTTGATGAAACTGATCCTTTTGTTTTTAAACAACCCCAACCTATATCCTCGAATGTGTTTTCAAAAACTGATTATCAACCCTTGATAGAAGATCCTTCTGAAAAGGAAAATGTCCAAGAAGATACTTCTGAAACATTTTCCCCAGAAGATTTCCTACCCTATGTTGATGAACAGGTTTTACAAAACCCAAATCAGTTGTTTCTAAAGAATCATCATAGTGATAGCATCATTGGTGATGTGAATCAACCTGTAAGTACTAGAAGTTCCTTAAGAAATGAAGTAGAACATCTAGCATTTCTTTCCCAATTAGAACCAAAAAATCACTGATGAGGCTTTAGGTGATGATGATTGGATTAAAGCCATGCAAGATGAACTAAATGAATTTGAAAAGAATAAAGTCTGGACCTTGGTTTAAAGACATAAGGAAAACTCTGTAATTGGTATAAAATGGGTCTTTAGAAATAAGTGTGATGAAAATGGAATCATTGTAAGAAATAAATCTAGATTAGTTTCTAAAGTCTATAATCAACAAGAAGGAATAGACTATGAAGAAACCTATGCTCCAGTATCTAGACTTGAATCTATTCGTATTTTACTTGCCTTTGGAGAATTCTTCAATTTCAAACTTTTTCAAATGGATGTGAAATGTGCTTTCCTTAACGGTTACATTAAAGAGGATGTTTTTGTCGAACAACCTCCTGGTTTGGAAGATACAAGCATCCTGATCATGATTTTAGACTTACCAATGCTTTGTATGGCCTTAAACAAGCCCCTAAAGCTTGGTATGATAAACTTACAAGATTTTTTATTCAAAATAATTATGTTAAGAGAAATGCAGATCCAAACCTTTTTATAAATAAAGATAAAAAATGTTTTGATTGTTCAAATTTATGTTGATGACATTATATTTGGTTCAACTCAGCAATCCTTAACTGATTCCTGTGCAGATCTAATGAAATCTGAGTTTGAAATGAGTATGATGGGTGTGTTAACATTTTTTCTTAGTTTTCAAATTTCTCAAAAACCAAAAGGAATCTATATATCTCAACATAATCATAATAAATACCTTCTTAAAAATTATGGATATGAAAATACTAAAAGTATAAGTACTCACATCGGTACCTCAAACACACTTGATCTTGATGAAGCTGGAAAATCAGTAAATCAAACATCTTTTAGGGGTATGATAGGAAGTTTACTTTACATGATATCTAGTCATCCAGACATAATGTTTTCAGTATTCTTATGTGAAAGATATCAAAATAATCCTATGTAATCTCACTTAAAGGCATTAAAAATAATTTTTCACTACTTAAAGGGAACCATGGATTCGGGACACCTTTATACTTCTGGAAATGATTTTATTTTAAATAAGTTTTTCGGATGCTGACTTTGGTGGATGTCAAATTTATAGAGTGTACATCCAGAACATGTCATTTCTTAGGATATTCATTATTTTCTTGGTCATGCAAGAAACAACACTCAGTAGAACTTTCCACTACTGAAGCTGAATATGTAGCAGCTGGAAGTTTTTATGCTCAAGTGTTGTAGATGCAACACACACTCACAGACTATGGTTGAGTTTTACCAAAACACAAATTTTGTGTGATAATACTAGTGTCATTACCCTTAGTAAAAACCCTACACATCACTCTCGTGAAAAGCACATAGATAGTAGGCATCACTTTCTTAGGGATCACACACAAAAAATGAGATATCATTCTTTAATTCATCGGAACGTAAGATCAACTTGCTGATATTTTCACAAAATCTTTACCCTCCAATAGATTTGAATACATTAAAAAGACGTTAAGAATGATAACCATAAGGTAATCCTCCATATTAACTTCCTATTGAAATCAATATCCTTACATTAATAAACTCATTTTCATAGAAGGAGTACATTTTCATAATAGTATTAAAATATTTTTCGTAATGAAGTTTTTCATACTTTTTGTAATGAAATTTTTCATAATTTTCGTAATGAAAATTCTCATACTTGAAATTTTCGTAATGAAGATTCTCGTACTTGAAATTTTTGTAATGAAAATTATCTTACTTGAAATTTTCGTAATGAAGATTCTCGTACTTGAAATTTTCCTAATGAAGATTTTCATACTGGAAATTTTTGTAATGAACCTTTTTGTACATGAAAATTTCATAATGAAAATTTTCATATTTGAAATTTTCGTAATGAAAATTTTCGTAATGATGATTCTTGTACTTGAAATTTTTGTAATGAAGATTCTCGTACTTGAAATTTTCGTAATGAAGATTTTTGTACTAGAAATTTTCGTAATGTACATTTTCATACTTGAAAATTTGATAATGAAAATTTTAGTATATGAAATTTTCGTAATGAAAATTTTCATAATGGAGGTTTTCGTAGTTGTTTTTCTTCTAAAGTCCTTCAAGAAGAATTTTACTCAATATGAATAATTCTCCTAACACTCTAAAAGGTATGATTCTTTCTTGAGTTTTCGTAATCACCTCTTACTTTCTGGTAGTTTCTTTTGTTTTTAAAATTTCTCAGATTCTATTTTCCTTAAATCCAAATCTTTTCCTTTAAAACCCCCAAAGATAGGATCCTACCAAATTTTCCTTGCGGCTATCATTTCAACCGTCAGATCAGATCAGAATAATTCTCAGCCATTGTATTGTAATGGGAAGATGAACCATCACTTCAACACCTATAAAAGGGGACCCCTAATGGATTTCCCACACCGGTTCTCAATCCTTTGCGTGTCTAAGTCCTACCCCTCTAAAAAATCCCGTTCTGAACTTTTCAAAAGTGCTCAATTCCAAATGTCTGGTGAAGTTCCTTCTCAAGAGATGTCTACTGTAAAGCCAATTGTGGAGTGGAAGATATATAGGGAGAGGTTGGTGCATCCGAACTTTTTCAATAAGTATGATTATATTATCTCCAAAAATATCAAACTTAATGTATGGGAGAGTGTATACATTTCAAAACCAGGAGCTAATGATGTAGTGTATCCGGATTTTTTGATAGAGTTTTATGAGATAGCTTGTTTCTTTAAGTAAGATTGTTGGGAAAAATCTTCCTTCAAGAGTTATGGAAAAACATATGTACTTTCATACACTATGGCTGCTATCTTGGCAGGGTTATCTTATGAAGGAGAGGCATAATTTTATTCCCACAAGCTTCCAGATGTTTAAGGGAGTTTTGTAAAAGTGAAGGCTATGCAATTTCTTGGACTTACAGATGTCAAGACCGCAAAAATTTCTCACTTTTCTACCAACAATCGGATCCTAGAGTTATGGTTTCACTATCTTATCATACTGAGAAAGGGTGACAATGACACTCTTAAGAAAAGTGATATGTATATCATAGATTTTTTGTTAAATCTAAGGAAAATCAATCTGATGAAACATATTCTCATTACGATAGAGAATATCAAGAATGAGAATCTGAGAGCATATATAATCATGTATCTCACCCTACTCTCCAAATTGATATTTCGGTGCCTTGAATATTTCAAGATCCCTTGTAGTTCCAAGCCGAGGAATTGCAAAGTAATGCTAATCAGTGATGATGCCCTCAAGAGGATGAAAGTTGGTTTCTCTAAGGAGTCAGGTGAGTTTTATGACCTACCAAAGGATGAAGAAGAAGTCATTCTGAAGAATACAAAAGAGGATGAACCATCAAATAAAGCTATAAAGAAGATGAAATTAAAGGAAGTGGAAGAAATAGAGAAAACCCTTAGGACAAAGAAACCAAATCCGCACCTCCAAATCCCAAGAAACAGAAAGCCTATCCGGATGATGTAGTAGCCAAATGGAGGGAGGATAAAAAGAATTGGAAGGAAGGGGAGCCACGGTTTTTCCTAGACCCCACAGAGGCCAAAGCATTGAAAGACAAAGCTTATGATGAGCTTGAGAAGCAAGCTAAGGAAAATAAGCTTAAGAAGAAGATGTATGAGGCAGAGACTGTCCAATCTCTTTTAAAGGCTACTGAAGTTTTGTAACGACCCAATGTTTTAATGGAAATTCCCTTCTTATAAACATGCCATAACATCACATAATAATGAACTACTAACTGGTAAGTGACCTTAAAACATAATTTTTTCACTTCTGTGTTTGGAATTTTGAAAATCTGACATACATGGTTGTATTCAAGATGTTTTTTAGAGTCTAATAAAACAAACTTAATTTTGTAGTGAATAGTAACCTACCCTAATGAATAGTAACATACCCTTATGAATATTGATATACCCTAATGAATATTAGCCTCACCTATGATCGTATAAAAATAATATTCATGTTGGAAGTACAATATAGTTATGTTTTAGAATGAGTTAATTCATGTTTTAAATTTGGTTTTTGATAATAAAATATGATTAAAATTAAATATTAAAATAATCATATTTAGAAAATTATTTTTGAAATATGGACTTCATTTTTGGATTCTACGTGTCGAAAAATAGTTAGGGTGAATTTTTAATATTTTTCTGAAATACTTGAATTTTTCATGAATAGTAAAATGCGGTAATTTACCGTATATATACATTATAAGCTAAATAAACTATTCCTAGCATCATTTCTGATGTCACCACCCATGGT
The DNA here is from genome assembly GCA_963277665.1 of Viscum album. Classification (NCBI taxonomy): domain Eukaryota; kingdom Viridiplantae; phylum Streptophyta; class Magnoliopsida; order Santalales; family Viscaceae; genus Viscum; species Viscum album. The sequence goes on along the minus strand of OY728126.1, from coordinate 945,090,366 downwards.
TCGAATTCACATGTCCCATTTACTATTATTTTTCATGGAATACTTACAATTCTTTGTCTTGTGAAGAAATAATAAATTAAGGATTATAATATCATGAAATCCCTCCTCTCCTCCACTATAAAAACCCCCCCTTCACTCCCTCTTCTCTCCACTCATCTCAAGCTCCAAGACTTCTCTAAATTCTACTCAAATCTCTCCCCAAGGTCCTCCCCCACGTTCAAAATCCCTCAGTCTCCTCAAAATACCAAAACCTCTCCCCTTAAGAGGTTCTCAAAGGAGGAAGTCTCAAGAGTTAAATTCCTCTTCCCAAATTTCTTCTTTTCGTTTAAGTTCTTTTCTTTTTTATTTTCTTTCCTCACCTCCCTTAACCATAATAGTATGATAAATCCAGTAATATACTTTTACTAGAATTTCTTCATGCTAGTGGTATATTTCATTATCTTCTCCCCTTTCCCCACCCTTTTATTTGAAAGAAATGAAAGCACCGTTTGAGATGTGATAATTTAGCACATTCAAGGAAAACGGTTTATCAATTTCTATTATTATCTTTAATTATGGTCATGAAACCATTTGTGTTATGGTTGAACCAGATTATTATATATGTAATATATCCTATTTTTGGTTCTGTAATCCTTTGGTACAAATGGAATTAATTTATAAATCAAAACACATTCTTTGTAATCAAATCCACCAATCAACAAAAACGGTTATCACTATGGTTATATAAATAATAATTAGACTTCACTCTAAGTAACCTAATTAAAATTACAACCATGTAATCTAATGTATATGAACTAAATAATATAACTTCAATTCTGGAAAACAATTTTCATCTTTCATATAATCCAAACTTGAATATAAGTCAACCGATCTTTAAAGCCAAGTAAACAAATGAGCTCGAACAATGAAATTGAACATTATAACTAATCAAAATGGCTTTGAATGAACTAAAAAGGGTTATAATAAATAAATTACATATATAAGAGGTTATGGACTTATGAATTAATAATCCTAATTTTTTTATTCAGGTCATTAATAACAAGTGGAGAACACCACCGGATTTATGGTAAGAGATCCTCTCCTTTTCTCTCTTAATCAAGATTGTCCTCTATACTATGCCTTTATATGTGTACTAGAAAATTATGGGGTATTCTTAAGAACCTCCACCATACTTCCTTCTGGATTTATAAGAGATGATAAACCCCATTTCTCGCTCATCAATCCCTCTTGGTCACACTCGACACCATGTCGATAAAATCGTAACGAATTCTACCCGAACCTTCTTTGTTCTTTCGGGTTTCCTTATCATTCTTTCAAAATGATTTTATCCTATCTATTTATGTGAGTCTTATGAATTATGGTTATTTTTACAAGATTCTTATATCAATACCCTTTCATCACATTCTTTTGGGTATATACAATATTTTGAAATATTCCGTCTTTAGAACTTTCTGATAAGCAAACATGTTTTAAGGGGACTACCCAAATTTTTACCCAAATTTCAAGTGCACTCTATCCTATGTTTTAAAATACAATTGTATTAATAAAATCATTATTTTTATTATTAAAACCTTCTTGGTTCAATTCTGGTTTTATATAAAATAATGTCCTCTTTTCTATTTGAAAAGCTCTATAGTGTTTTCCTTAAAACCGCACAAATAATATTTTAATGCTAATGTTTCTAAAATACATTTTTTATATGTTTTCACTTATATTTGACACCACTTACCATGTTATATGAATATTTTACCCTATGAATGTCCATGTATGTTCTAATCCTTTCCTTTCCTGGACACTTTCATGATACGCCCATTGGATATGTTTTATGTCGTGATTGTGGTACCCAATTCTTTCCATGGGTACCCATATGTTTATGTATGGTTGATTGTGTATGATTATTTATGTGGAAAAATTATTTATGTGGCAATAATATTCCTGAATATGTTGAGATGGGTGCACCCAGATAGCACTCCAATGCATTGGGTAAGGTTAAGTCTCATGAGATGCGATGTGAAACGGGAATGGTGGTTAGCCTTGGCCCGTACTGAAATGGGAAACGAGATTGGCGGTTATCCTTGACCTGTACTAAAGATATGATTTATGATTCTGCCACATTTATATGATTTCATGTTTATGTGATCCCATTCTTATATTAAATTATTTTATAAGTTTCATGCTTTTTATATCTTTATGTCATGCCTCTTAACTCATGTGCTTGAGATGTACCCTTATGTTTATTCCTTTAATGGGCATTTTTAACTCATCACTTTGTTCATGTGTTCCCCAGGGTACCCTATGTAGATGTAAGAGCTCAAAAGAAGTTAGAATTTGTTTATGGAGATTAAATAAAGATGTTTTTTTAGCCCCATGTTTTATGTTATATGTACCTAGTCTTCCAAGACACTAGAGTTAACTATCCTTGGCTTGTACTCTGATGATTAATTATGTTTGAAATAATGAAATATTATATGTAAAATTCTTGGGTATCTATAGTTGGTATCAGAGGATGGTCTAGTTATTTTTTGAGATTAGGAATAGATCGCCTTAATGAGAACCTTAAGTATGAGACTAAGTATAAGAAAATAGTCCTACATTTTTGTGAGTATAGAGTAAGTGGTTTATCAAGAAAATACATCTCTGTCTAGATACGAGCAGGTAGAGGCAGCTCTAGCATAGATGTATCTAGGGGTGAAACTCGAAAACACTGCTTTGAGATAGACTTGAATGGGAACCGGTGCACGATAACGGGCCTTGCTGTACTCTTGGTTACGACACTCCCAGGGGATATTCTTTGGTAGATTCACGAGCTTAGTACAAACCATTATTAAAAGAGATAAAATCCCCTAAGAATATAAGTTAAGAAATAGATCGAGGATAACCTAGATATAAAACTAAGGAAACACGAGTTAGGATGCACTTCTTCTTTATATGTGTATCCTTTAATGTTCACAGTTTCATTTTTATGCTTGATAGATAAGTATTCAAGACCTCTAACTGTTCATTATTTTTCTTAGTTAATGGCGGGAAATAGAAGAAAACATTCCAACAAACAATGTGATAGGAAATGTGATGATTGTCCTAATGACATGCCTGATGTGATGGAAGCGGGTGATCAAAACTTCATGGCAGTACTTGCTCATCTGGCTCAAGTTATGAATAATAACTTGAATTAGTTGGAACGTCCCCCTCCTCCAAGGAAAGAGCAAGTTGTTGTAGAATCCCTCATGCAGCAAAGGCCTCCCATGTTTAGCAGGTCTTGTGATCCCATCCTCACAGAACAATGGATTAACTCCATTGAAAAAAAATCTCTGTCCTCTGGTGCTCAGAAGAAGAGAAAGTTGTACTGGAAGTCTATCATTTTGATGGGGAAGCTGATCAGTGGTGGACACTGATCAAGAATACAAAGTCCCAAGAAGAAATTAAATCCATAGATTGAGAGGAATTCAAGAGGATGTTTTTCGACAAATATTTTCCTCAAACCCTCCGTCTCAAGATGGAAAGAGAGTTCCTTGGACTCAAGCAGAAGGAAGATGAGTCCATCGAGGCGTATGAAGTGAACTTTTAAAGGCTTGAAAGGTACACCTATGACATTTTCATGAACACCAAAAGCAAGGTGGATCGCTTCTTTAGCGGACTAAAGCTGAGTCTACAAAAAAATTTGGCGATTCGAGACTTTGACAGCTATAAGGAAATTGTTTGTTGTACCCTCAAGGTTGAAATGGAGATTGGAGACTCTCAGTGGTCTCATAGGCCTAGTGACAAGAAGTGGAAAATGGATAATAACATGGGTGGTTCATCAAACAAATCCCATGATGGAAAGAAGCCTCACTTTCCCATTTGCAATAATTGTGGGAAGAAGCATCTTGGTGACTATCTCAAGGGAACCAGGAATTGCTTCAAATGCAAAAACTTTGGTCATTTGGCCAAGAACTGTCGAAGGGATATGAAAAATCCTGCTAATGTTGAATAAGAACAGAAGGTTCAGATCAACACTCAGCCTGCAGTGTAGTGTTTTAACTGCAAGGAGCTTGGGCATTATGCGAACAATTGCCCTAAGTCGAGGGTTGTTGGAGGCAATCAACAACAACCTCCATGGAAACAAGGAAGGGATTATCCTATCACTACTGTGGAGGTGGAGCTGAAAAAAAATGTGGTGACAGGTACGCTTGTTGTTCATTCAAGAATAGAGAACGTACGATTTGATTCTGGTCCTATGCATTCTTTCATATCTTGCAAGATTAGTAGAACTGTTCAAACACCACCTCAAAATTTGGAGGAAAAGTTATCTATGACAATAGAAAATGGGGAAATTATTTCATCCATGGTTTATAACTCCTCCTCGGTTAATGTTTGTGGACTGAACCTCCGAAAAAATATTGTCATACTTCCTTTAGTGGAGTTTGATGCTATCTTGGTCATGGATTGGCTATCTTTGTATAAGGCCAACATCAATTTCCGGGAAAGGGAGATTACTCTTCACATCCTCAAGCATCCTCCAATTCTTTACAAGTGTAAGGAGGAAGATGAGTCTCCTTTAGAATATTCATCTCATGTTTGGATATTTCTTCCTTATGAGCATGCATACCTAGCTCAAATGATCGATACAAAGGATTGAATCATGCTTGAAGACATGCCCATCTTGAGGGATTAAACTAACATATTCCCGGAAGAGTTTCCTGGTCTTCCTCTAGACTGAGAGGTTGAGTTATTTATTTAACATATCCCTGGATCTCTGCCTATCTCAAAGACACCTTATAGAATGACCACTGTAGAGCTAGAAGAGCTAAAGACGCAGTTACAGGAGAATATGGAGAAGGGTTTTATATGCCTGAGTGCTTCACCGTGGGGTTCTCCAGTCCTCTTCATCAAGAAGAAGGATGGATCAATGCGCCTCTATGTTGATTATCATGAGCTCAATAAAATCACTATAAATAACAAGTATCCCCTTCTGCGGATAGATGACTTGTTTGATCATCTTTATGGGGACAATTATTTCTCTAAGGTGGACCTTAGGTCGGGATATCACCAACTAAAGGTGAGAAGGAAGATATTCCCAAGACTGCCTTTCGAATGAGGTATGGAGACTATGAGTTCATAGTGATGCCCTTAGGACTCACTAATTCTCCAGTAATTTTCATGGATTTAATGAATAGAGTCTTTAGAGATTTCCTCGACAAATTTGTGGTGGTCTTTATTGATGATATTTTGATATACTCCAAGAGCAAGGAGGAACATGAGGAGAATTTGGAAACTGTCTTAAAGACGTTGAAAGCGGAGAAGTTGTATGAAAAGTACATTAAATATGAGTTCTGGATGGAGGAAGTATCATTCTTGGGGAATGTTATCACCATGAAAGGGATATTTGTGGATCCTTCCAAGACTAAGTCAATTGAAGATTGGCCGAGGCCAACTTCTGTAACGGAGATCCACAGCCTTTTTAGGTCTAGCTAGGTATTATCGACGATTCATGAAGAACTTTTCATGATTGTCAAACACAATGACCAAGCTGACACAGAAGGGGGTAAAGTTTGTCTGGACACAGGAATGTGAAGACTGTTTCAAATAGTTGAAAAAGAGTTTTATCACTGCACCGGTACTCACACTCCCTTCAAGTGGAGAACTCTTTGTGGTGTATAGTGATTATTCTAAGAAAGGCTTAGGTTGTGTGCTAATTAAAAATGATAAAGTGATAGCCTATGCCTCAAGGTAGCTGAAAATCCATGAGAAAAACTATCCCATGCATGATTTAGAGTTAGTGGCTATGATCTTTGCATTGAAAATCTGGCGGCATTATCTCTATGGGAAAAAATGTGAGATATATATTGACCACAAGAGTCTCAAATATATATTCACATAGAAAGAGCTTAATATGAGCCTACAAAGATGGATAAAACTTATCAAGGATTATGACTTCTCAATCCACTTCCATTCCGGTAAGGCAAACAAGGGGCAGATTCTCTAAGTAGAAAGGATCCTACATCTTTATCAATGATTATAATTGAAAAGGATTCGATCTTCTTATATTTTCAAAGTATGGACATAGGAATCACTAAGGGAGGAACATCATCAATCCTTTCTCAAATTATTGCTCAACCATCCCTCATGGAGAAAATAAAGGTTGCTCAAAGAAATGATGTGGAAATTCAGAAAAGGGTGGAAGCTATTAAAAATGGGAAATCCTTCGATTTCAAAATTGATGAGGAAGGAGTTGTAAGATTTGGGAAACGGTTATGTATACCATCTGAACTAGAGAAAAAGAAGGAGATATTGAATGATGCACATAGATCGACTTTCTCTATTAATCCTGAGAGTACCAAAATGTACTGTGATCTCTGAGAACACTTCTTGTGGGATAACATGAAGAAGGAGATTGTGGAATATATATTAAGGTGTTTGGTATGTCAGCAAGTTAAATCTGAGTGACAAAAGTCAAAAGGTATGATACAGCCATTTCCTATAACCATGTGGAAATGGGAAAATGTTACTATGGACATTGTCATGGGTCTCCTGAAGACGGAGAAGGGAAATAATGCGATATAGGTTGTGGTTTATCGACTCACCAAGACATCTCATTTCATCGCTATTCAGGAAGATCTCTCAACTGAACAACTTGAAAGGTTATATATGAAGGAATTGGTGAGACTACATGGTGTTCCAATATCAATTGTCTCTGACCGCGATCCATGGTTCGCATCTAAATTCTGGAGGAGTCTTTAACATGTTTTGAGTACTTAATTAAATTTCATCATGGCCTATCACCCCCAAAGTGATGTCCAATATGAAAGAACTATTTAGACTCTTGAAGATATGCTTAAAACCTACTCTTTAAAATTCAAAGGTGGATGGGATCATCATCTTCCATAGGTTGAGTTCTCATACAACAATAGCTTCCAATCGATTATTAGGATGGCTCCATATGAAGCTCTGTATGGAAAGCGATGTACAACTCCAACCTGTTGGGATGAAGTTGGAGAAAGAAATCTACTTGGACCTGATCTTGTTCAAGAGATGACAGAGAAGGTTCAAGTCATCCAGAAACACATCAAATCTGCTCAAAGTTAGTTAAAGAGCTATGCTGACAACCGTTTAAGGGACTTGGAGTTCGACGTTGGAGATAAAGTCTTCCTTCGAATATCTCCATGGAAGAGAGTCATGTGATTTGGGAAGAAAGGGAAGTTAAGCCCAAGGCATATTAGAACATTTGAGATCCTTGACCGCATAGGAGCTGTAGCCTATCAGCTTGCACTTCCACCAAATATGGATCGAGTTCATGATTTTTTCCACGTATCACTCTTGAGGAAGTACATACCTGATCCCTCACATGTACTAAACTCATAGGTGGTGCAGTTGGAATATGATCTCTCCTATGAGGAGCATCCAGTAAAGATTCTGGATCGGAGAGATATGTTTCTACGCAACAAGACAACCCTTCTTGTCAAAGTGTTATGGAGGAACCATAAGTTTGAGGAAGCAACATGGGAGTTGGAGGAAGAAATTAAGGAAAAGTACCCACATCTGTTTTTGGCCTAGAATTTAAAATGAAATTTCGAGGGAGAAATTTCTTAAGGGGGGAAGAATGTAATGACCCAATGTTTTAATGGAAATTCCCTTCTTATAAATATGCCATAAAATCACATAATAATGAACTACTAAGTTATAAGTTGCCTTAAAACATAATTTTGTCACTTCTGTGTTTGTAATTTTGAAAATCTGGCATACACGGTTGTGTTCAAGATTTTTTTGGAGTCTAATAAAACAAACTTAATTTTTTTGGTGAATAGTAACCTACCCTAATGAATAGTAACATACCCTTATGAATAGTGATATACCCTAATGAATAGTAACCCCACCTATGATAGTATAAAAATAGTATTAAATTTGGAAGTACAATATACCTATGTTTTAGAATGAGTTAATTCATGTTTTAAATCTGGTTTTTGATAATAAAATATGATTTTAATTAAATATTAAAATAATCATATTTAGAACATTATTTTAGAAATATGGAATTCATTTTTGTATTCTAGATGTTGAAAACTGGTTAGGGTGAATTTTTGAGATTTTTCTGAATTACTTGAATTTTTCATGAATAGTAAAATACGGTAATTTACCGTATATATACATTATAAGCTAAATAAACTATTCCTATCATCATGGATGATGTCACCACCCATGGTTCGAATTCACATGACCCATTTACTATTCTTGGTCATGGAATACTTACTATTATTTGTCTTGTGAAGAAATAATAAATTAAGGATTATAATGTCAGGAAATCCCTCCTCTCCTCCACTATAAAAACCTCCCTTCACTCCCTCTTCTCTCCACTCCTCTCAAGCTTCAAACCTTCTCTAGATTCTACCCAAATCTCTCCCCAAGGTCCTCCCCCACGTCTAAAATCTATCAGCCTCCTCAAAATACCAAAACCTCTCCCCTTAAGAAGTTCTCAAAGGAGGACGTCTCAAGAGGTAAATTCCTCTCCCCAAATTTCTTCTTTTCTTTTAAGTTATTTTCTTTTTTATTTTCTTTCATCACCTCCCTTCACCATAATAGTATGATAAATACAGTAACATAAATGTACTGGAATGTCTTCATTCTAGTGGTATATTTCATTATATTCTCCCCTTTTTTCACCCTTTTATTCGAAAGAAATGAAAGCACCGTTTGAGATGTGCTAATTTAGCACATTCAAGGACAACGGTTTATCAATTTCTATTATTATCTTTAATTCGGGTCATGAAACCATTTGTGTTATGGTTGAACCAGAATATTATATATGTACTATATCCTATTTTTGGTTATGTAATCCTTTGGTACAAATGGAATTAAGTTATAAATCAAAACACATTCTTTGTAATCAAATCCACCGATCAACAAAAACGGTTATCACTATGGTTATATATATAATAATTGGACTTCACTCTAAGTAAACTAATTAAAATTAAAACCATGTAATCTCATAGATATGAACTAAATAATATAACTTTAATTCTATACAACCGCTTTCATCTTTCGTATAATCCGAACATGAATATAAGTGAACTGATCTTTAAAGCCAAGTAAACAAATGAGCTCGAACAATGAAATTGAACCTTATAACTAATAAAAAGGCTTTGAATGAACTAAAAAGTGTTATAATAATTAAATTACATATAGAATAGTTTATGGACTTATGAATTAATAATCCTAATTTTTTTATTCAGGTCATTAATAACAAGTGGAGAACACCACCGGATTTAAGGTAAGGGATCCTCTCATTTTCTCTCTGAATCAAGATTGTCCTCTATAATATGCCTTTATATGTGTAGTATAAAATTATGAGGTATTATTAAGAACCTCCCCCATACTTACTTCTGGATTTATAAGTGATGATAAACCCCATTTCTCTCTCATAAATTCATCTTGGTCACACCTGACACCATGTCGATAAAATCGTAACGAATTCTACCCGAACCTTCTTTGTTCTTTTGGGTTGCCTTATCTTTATTTCAAAATGGATTTATCCTATATAATTATGTGAGTCTTATGAATTTTGGTTAGTTTTACAATATTCTTATATCAAGACCCTTTCATCACATTCTTTAGGGGATATACATCATTTGGAAAGATTCCCTCCTTAGAACTTTCTGGTAAGGAAGCCTGTTTTACCCAAATTTTTACCCAAATTTCATGTGCACTCTATCCTATGTTTTCAAATACCATTGTATTTATAAAATCAGTATTTTTATTATGAAAACCTTCTTGGTTCACTTCTGGTTTTATATTAAATAATTTCTTCTTTTCTATTTGAAAAGTTCTAGAGTGTTTTCCTTAAAACCGCACAAAAATGTTTTAATGCAAATGTTTCTAAAATAAATTTTTTATATGTTGTCACTTATATTTGACACAACATACCATGTTATATTCCTATTTTACCCTATTAATGTCCATGTATGTTCTAATCCTTTCCTTTCATGGACACTTTCAGGATATGCCCATTGGATATGTTTTATGTCATGATTATGGTGCCCAATTCTTTCCATGGGTACCCTTATGTTTATGTATGGTTGATTATGTATAATTATTTATGTGGTAAGATTAATTATGTTGCAAGAATATTACTGAATATGTTGATATGGGTGCACCTAGATAGCGCTCCAATGCATTGGGTAAGGTTAAGTCTCATTATATGCGATGTGAAATGGGATTAGTGGTTAGCCTTAGACCATACTGAAATGGGAAACGGGATTGGCGGTTAGACTTGAACGGTACTAAAGATATGATTTATGATTCTGCCACATTTATATGATTCCATGTTTATGTGATCCCATGCTTATATTAAATTATTTTATAAGTTTAATTCTTTGGATATCTTTATGTCATGCCTCCTAACTCATGTGCTTGAGATGTATCCTTATGTTCATTCCCTTACTGGGAATTTTTAGCTCATCCCTTTGTTCTTGTGTTCCCCAGGGTACCTTATACAGATGTAAGAGCTCAAAGGAAGTTAGAAGCTCTTTATGGAGATTAAATAAAGATGTTTTTTTTAGCCCCATGTTTTATATTATATGTACCTAGTCTTAAAAGACACTAGACTTAACGATCCGTGGCTTGTACTCTGATGATTAATTATGCTTTAAATAATGAAATATTATATGTAAAAGGCTCGGGTCGCTATAAGTTTCATCGGAGAACATTCTCATACCGAAAACTTTCTTAGTAGAATAATTACCAGAGACGCCAGGAAAGAAGTTCATGTATCTAGAAAAATACAAAGAGAAGGATGTTGAAAAGGAAGTTGTGTAAGAAGTACAAGAAACTGAAAGAACTGAAGATACAACTGATATGATAAAGTAAGTAGAAGACTTTCATGAGAAGGAAAGTGCTTCTGAAAAAGTATCAATCTGAACTTCTCAAGCCGGATCTTTAAGACTTTCTACTCCTAGGGTTGATGAAAAATATGAAGAGGAAGTGAACAAGTTATCTGAGGAAGAGATCCCTAATCCTAACTTTATTCATCCGAAAGATATTGAGGTTGGAGATGAGAAAGAAAAATTTTATGAAGATAAGATTTTATAATTGTCTCAAAGTGAGCATGAGTCTCCAGATGAGGAAGCTATTCCAGAAACTGATAAGGAGAAACAAGTGATTGTTGACACCCCAACCAAAGAAATTCTAAGAAAAAATGAAACTGGTGCATCTTATAAGAGGAAGCTGGTTGAGCTAGAGGAAGAATCATCACCATGTAAAGTGTCAGATTCAGATTTATCAGCTCTAGGACATGATTTTGTCAGTCATTCCCTGAAGAAGCTAGTGGAAACCATTCCCATATTTCCAAAAATTGACTCCAGATGCCAGATGCTTCAGCATAGCATGAATCATAAATTAGACTTTGTATCTATGGTGATGGATAGGTGTGTAAAGATTGAGACCTAACAAAAGAATTTCCTTATCAACTATGAAGCCCATAAAAAAATCTTGCAAGAAAATAGTGAGCTGGTCAAAGAATATAGTCGAAGATCTGAGATAGATTGATGACTTTCAAGATGATGTTAAGAAATATTTTGATACTGAAGATGGAAAAATCAAGGATCTTCAGAATAGCTTTGAGGAAAAGCTAAATCTTTAGAAGAATACTCAGATTCAGGATTTCAAAGATCTGAATGGGATGTTGAATTATATTGTCCAAAGTTAGAAAACAGAAAGGGATCTTTGGATAAAGATTGAAGAAAAACTAGAGAAGCAAGATGACTTGCTAAAGGATCAGGAAGAGGCTCTAAAGGCTCAAGATGATAGGATCGATGCCTTAGAGAAGCAAGTAGAGGAGGAACACAAAGATATAAAGAAGCTAAAACCCATCATTAAGAAGCTGATACCCAAGGAAAAAGAAGCAAAATAGATCCAAATACAATCTTTTGTTGTATCTGTTTTTTCCCTCTACAAATCCTTCCAATCTTAATGAAATTGTGGATGCTTGTTTGGTATGGATGTTTGTACTAATATTTCAGGTACCATATTTTTTTTTCTATTCCCTCAAACTCTTTTTGAAAATTACAAAGGGAGAGAAGGAAAAATAATTCTATGTAAAAGAATAAATATCCCTAAGGATGAGTTTATCAAAGGGGAGTTCCTATTACGAATATTTCCACATTCAAATGAAAAATCTTATTCCAGAAATATAGAATACGCTCCTTAGAGTTCCAAATCCTAAGGGGGAGTTAGTCGTATTCACCAATGTTCATATATAAAAGGAGATAAGTTTTATTTTCAAAGTATAGAAAATTTTTGCTAAGTCGTTATATTATTTTTCATAAGGATATTTGTGCTTTCCAAAAAGGGGGAGATTTTTGAGTCAATAAGTTTTTCCTTATGACTTTTCCATTTCTTCATTCTTGGGGGAGACTGTTAAGTCAATAAGGTTTCCTTATGACTTTACCATTATCTCTTTTTTTGAAAATCAAAAACACCTTATCACAGGGAAAATTTCTTTTTACCCTAAGTTTTACTTCTATAAGGAAAACTTTCCTTCCCCAAGGAAATTTATCCTTATCATGTTTTCATTACTCATATCATAATCTTTCTAAGTGTAAAATTTGGTTTGAAACCAAAACCTCAGAATACTATAAATACCTATATATGAATCATTCTATTTTAGAATCTAAATTCTCATAATTATGATTACGAATTCTGGTTACGAATTTTCTGAGTTTTGACTCCAAATTTTAAATCATAATTCTGGTTACAAACTTTCCTAGTTCTGACTCTGAATTCTGAATACGAATTCTGGTTATGAACTTTCTGAGTTCTGACTCCGAATTCTGAATACGAATTCTAGTTACAAACTTTCTAAGTTCTGACTCCGATTTCTCTGAATACAGAATCTGAACTCTTATGAGTTCTAACTCCGAATTCTCATGAACTCTGACTCTGAATTTTTTGAGTTCTGGTTCAAAATTCTTATGAATACATATTTCAAATTTACTTGAAATTCAGACTTTGGAATTATATATAATTTAGGTTCAAAATTCCTAGAAAATAGAATCCGAATATCCTTGTATTATAGACTCTGAATTCAATTTTGGTTAGACTCCAAATTTTCATTTGCTTACATTCTGAATATCAGATTTTAGTTATGCTTACACTTGTTTTGTTATAAAATGATGTCATGTCATTAGTTACTCGCTAACTGTTATTTGAGTGACACATGTACAGGTCCCTCAAAAAGTCAAGGAAAAATATGACCGTTGGAGGAGGGAGCTGACTGTTGAAGCAGTTCATATAAATAAGAGCTCATTTGAAAGAGCTAACAACTTTTGACTGAACTTTGACAATTGTGCTTACATGTTGTTGAAGTGATTTCTAGAGAGAGGGGCTCTTATAAACTCTCGGTATTTGTGCAGAAAGTTTTAATGGCTTGTTCAAACTTTGCTTCGTGCAAATTTTCTTAGTGAAGAGGTGTGATTTCCTTTAAATTAGAGACTTCGGGTTGTGAAGTAAGAGGTGCCGATTTCCTTACAAATCGAGGGCTTGTGGGGATATCATGACAGATACCGATATTCAGATTGAGAGATTACCTGGGTTTGAGTAAGATATTCTTTCTTGAAAGTATAAATCAAGGTACCTTTTATCCAGGGTTGTTGGATACCCTTCTCTTTGGGATAAAAGAGTTACTACTTGTTACTTGTATTATTTCTATTTTGTTTTCCCCTGTATTTTTAGTTGTTGAGGAAAGTATAATCTTCTTATACTTCCTTAGACTTGTAATCTAATTATATAGGATTCTATATGCTTTAAGGTAGAATCTTAGTCATTGCAAACTTTTGTTAAGTTTCATTTCTGGAATCACTTTTCTGAAATCAAGCAAGTTATTAGAACTTAGTGGTGTTGTGAATTTTGGTTATGAAAAATTTCCTTAGGGATTTGTTTTTAAAATTATACAATTCACCCCCCCCCCCTCTTGTATTTGAGCATCTCATTACTAAATATTCGATCCTACAGGCTCCCTTCAGTGGGGTAAACATAGTGTCCTGCATATACCATGGGTTGAGGCTTCTGGATAGCATAGAGGGTTGGCCACTATTTTTTAAGTAAAGACATATAAAAAACTAAGAATGAAATTAAACATGGCCACCCTCATGTTTAATAACTCCAAGGCCATGCATCCTCTTTTCCTCATAATATTTTTGAAACATGGATTCCAAAGTACTTTTTCATCCATATAAATTGTTGAAAACATTGTATCACCTTTGATACATGTTCTTTAAACTTAGGATCGGTGCATCAATCATCTAATTTAACCATTATCTATTAACTTTGACTTAGGATAGGTATTTCTACATATTGATCATCATTGATAGCCTCATTGACAAAAAACACAACACACTATATGAAAGTGGTCCCAACACCTTCCACTAGGCGCCATTTCTAAATTATTGCATATACTAAATTAGGTTATAAACCATAATAAGAAATCTTGATCTAGAAAAACACTTAACATAAATTGAAATTTTATTCATATATAATCTCGTAATCATAAAAATGGTTTCTTTAGGGACATTTTTTACTTTTAAATCTTTTATAATGGTTTTTAATGCAAATGTGATTTATCTTAAGAATATCCCCTTGGAATGTCAAACTAGGTGCACAGTAAGGCCTATTTTCATGTACCAAGTTACCCAGAGTTAGGCCTTTGACACCTTGTTAGGGTTGTTACCCATAAGTACATATGGGCCAGAACCGCGCCTACTTGTAGTATCCATACATGGAATTTTTTCTAGTTTGGACCACATAATATCTACCTTACCAAAATTTATGGATGTTCTTCTCTATTTTTCCTCAAAGTCTATCTTAGGGTTATATTTCATAATCAATGTGTTCTAAATCCAGTTTTCTGGGTTATAACTAAACATCCTCTAATTCCAACTAGGAATACCCTAACCACTAGTAGCCTGGATATGGTCCCTTAATTTATTACATTGGTACAATAAAAAAGGAATTCACATCTCTAAGGACAAAATAGTCTAGTTGTTCTCGAAAACTGTAAAAAAAGATAAGTTTTTTATTATAACTTGAAATAAAAAAAATAGTTTTTCATAATTTTTTTTGGATTTTATAAAAATAATTTTTTGCTTATAATATATTAGGTATTGTAATTAAAAATGGGTAATAAATCGAGAAGTTCCCTTTAATTGGTCTGACTTATCAGGAGGAATAAAAAAGGGAAAACTTATAAAATATACATTTCCCCATAAAGGAAAGATGAACTAATATGGATAAAGAGGTTTGTAACATATCCACAAGAATTTATAAGAAATATATAAAATGATGAAGAATTAAATTGGAGTAAAGAGGAAGGAAACATAACGTGAATGAAAATGGAAGTTTGGGAAGAAATTCTTAACTTATGTCTGAATGTTTTATACACTTTAGCTTAAATCATGGATAATGAAAATACATCACTTAATAAAATAATTAAAAAAAATTCTACATGTAATTGATTAATTATAATTTTTTTATGATCATTTATGGTCTTTTTTATGAGTTATAATATACAATTTTATCATTCTAGAGTATTCGTTTCCTGGGTTTTTATAGTCGGTTTACTTGTATATGAGTATGGAAGTTCATATAAAATGGGAGTAGATATACATAACTGAATTTATATGTTATTAATGAAAATAAATAAGATTAAATGGTTTTATTTGTCATTTATATTTTTTGGGTGAGGATGAATCATTAGAAAAGATATTAGTGATAATTATTTTAGTGGATTTTTTATCATCACAAACAGGTTTTGTTTTATTAATTAACATCATATGTATATAATATTTCAAGAAAATTACATAGGGTTTAATACATATATTACAATTTATTTAACCAAAAAAATTGTTTTATGGATATCCATGAAGACATTAATTGAAAATGAAAATTCATCACCAATGATGTTGGTAAATTGACACATCGTGGACGATGTTTTTATTTATAGAATTAAAGAGAGAGAGAAAGAAGTTTTTTAATGCCCCAACCCTAGTTACCCAGAGTCTGTGCATTATTACATAACATTGGCATGATACAAGGAATAATGTCTCGAAAGACCGATCAGTTTAGTAGTCTTGGAAGTACTAGATACATTCATAAGTTTTACATTACATCATGAAATAAAGAAAAAAAAACATTGTTTCCCCTTAAATACACGTATATCCTTGGAATATCTTTCAAGTTAATC
The DNA here is from genome assembly GCA_963277665.1 of Viscum album. Taxonomy (NCBI): domain Eukaryota; kingdom Viridiplantae; phylum Streptophyta; class Magnoliopsida; order Santalales; family Viscaceae; genus Viscum; species Viscum album. The sequence goes on along the minus strand of OY728126.1, from coordinate 945,074,162 downwards.
TTAATTTACTTCTTCACATCTAGGGAAAAATAAAACATTGAAAGGGGTGAGCTCAGATGCTCAGTAAGGATAATAATATAGTGGAAACTTTCATAAATAAGCATAAACATTTAAGGGAATGTATAATACTAAAACAAAAGCCTTTAAAAATTAAACATCAGCATAATATGGAAAGGATAAATCAAATAATTCCATTTACTTAGTCACATGGATATTATACTAGTTGAATAATCACATGTTTTATCAATAGAAAATTTCATAACGATGGAATGTATAATGTCAAACAGCATAACCACATGGTCAAGGCCTCATTCCAAGACTACATATAAGATTTTTTCAAGGCCTTGGGCCAAGATAGTATTTTTTTCTCATGAGACCTACCGATGAATAGAGAAACTATAGCGGGCTCCACCCATCACTTACTAAGTCTAATGCATTCCTCATATAAAATTTTTGAAACATAACATAAAAATTTGTATTAAAACTAGCATATGAAATGTTAATACATTAACCATAAACCATGAATGGTAAAAAAATAACACATCCACAGTCAAAAATATCACAAAACCTTCAATACAATATGGAGTATTTTTATCATAATAAATCAACTTCAAACAAGTATAAAATCCATTAAAGGATGTTGACATAGATAAAATCAAAACTATTTGAGAGAAATATATCTTTCTTTTTTGAAATCATTTAAAATTCATGTAATTATAAAAGAAAACATTTATTTTGAGAATATTCTTATAAACTTGTAAGGAAATCTTCAAATGTGCTATAACTGTGGTGAATAACCACACCTACCGTATAAGTTAAAAAAACAGTCTTACCTTAATTTGTCAAAAAGGGCATAAAGTACCTTGTTTGGAAAATGATGGAAAGGTTCATTTCAAAGAATTTTATAAAAAGTAAAAAAAAGGATATAAATTAATTTAATCCATAGTCTGGTAAATTATAAAAATGTTTTGAAATACAATTTTAAGAAACATGAATGTGGATGATAAAGAGGTCTTAGTAGATACTTATGTAAAAACAACCTCGGATAATAAAGAGATTGTGAAATTAACCCTTACCTTTTACTTTTCCATGGTTGAGGGTAGGTTAACCTCATGTATAATAGTTAAATCATTGTTATTAAATTATAAAAGAAACACATGCATAAATATGATATCATATATGATCTTCTAATATTTCTTTGTTAATAATATTTTTGTAGTATCATTATTTCGGGTGTAAACTGGTTCATTTTCCTTTATATGTTTTGTTATGTAAGTCATGTTTGTTATGGATAGGATGTATTTGATTCATGTCCAGAATGATATAATGTTCTTATATATTATTTTTAATAATCAAATGAAAATTATTCTTGAATGGTTACGGTGGGGAATGAATCTCATTACGTTCGTGGAGACGATAATCCGTACATACGCAGGAACACTACTTCCATTTCATCATTTTTTTAAAGGAAATATGGCCAAATGATACATAGGTATATTATTATTCCATTATAATATAATTTTTCATATATGTTATGTAATTTCATTAACACCATCCTTTATATTTTCCATGTATGGTATGAATGATTCATATCACATTGAGGGGGGCGGTAGTTCGCACTTCCTCAAATGAAATTATCGTATATATACAACATGAAAAAAATAAAGATATGCTATAAAAGAGAATTACAGAATATTATAGATAAAATAAATATCATATATATCATATATAATTATAGTTCCATCATAATGGCCAACATAATAGGTGGTAGTATAAGATTGAACAATAATCGTTTTTTGAGGCAGTAGTTTGCCGTCCACAGAAACATTATGTTCTAAACCCAATAGATGGAGGTGTGTGTAAGTGTAGTTCAAATAATTATCATAACAACAACATAGTATATTTAGGATACTTATTTTGTTATAAAATAAATGAATAAAGTGATTTTATGGGTTGGAGAAGTAAAATAAATGAAAAGAACTTAAGAGGAGATGATACCTTTAAATCGGGTAACTCCCTTTGGTTTGAACCTAAAAGATTATTTAAAGTGCCTTATGTATAAGTTAAGGCTTCTGGGAGGAAGATAAATATGTATGGAGATTAATTGGGCATATTTTGGATGAGCCAAGGGGCTTGAGAGGTGTGATATATGGGTTAGAGGTGAGGGATTTTTATAAAGGGGGGAGGGGCTCTTTAGGAAGGTTTGAAAATATTATTTTATTATATAATTATTTTCAGTTTCTAAAGGTTCAAAACACATTAAAGTATAATATAAGATGAATCATGTTATAAATAAAATAATCCAATAAGAATTGGATAGGTTTTGTAGTTTTTTTAAATTTTTATAATCTCATTTATTTAAATCATTCATTAATGAGGTAAACACTACATCATTATTATGCCATAAATTATTTTATTTATTTGATGTATAAAATTATAAAAAAAATACCATGATGTAGGAAATATTTTTATATTTCAAATGAATATTTATAGTTGAAAATATAACTTATATAACCCCTTGTAAAAATTATTTTACTAAAAGATATATGTTTAAGTCATTTTTCTCTCTACATTAAATTAATTAATATAAAGTGTCATTATCACTCTCAAGTGACTCCATGGGGTCCCCAAATCGACCCAAGGATGACCATGGTCGGAAATGTATCATTGAATAGGTTTAGGATACTTGTTAGAGTAATTTAATATTATTATAATATTATTTTTTAACCTTATTTATAGGATTTACCCCTTTTACCATGGTAAATAAAATATTTACCGAAGTAATTATTCATAATGTATAAAATTAAAATTTGCCTATTTCGACAATTTGGACCTCATGATTACAAATATGGAATCCATTTTTCCAAATTCCAAACATAGAAGTGGCAGAAATTAATTTAAAATTAATTCTCATTGTCAAGACAAAAAGAGTGTTTTTAAAAAATAATAACTATCAAAAGAGTGACACTTATTTATGTGCAGTTTAAATGTGAAATTACATCCAATTACCTAAATTATATTAAATGATAAAAATATAATCAAATTATACTCAAAAACCATTAAAATGTATAATTTAACACTATAAATTATTTTGATTAAAAAAGTTGTTTTTAATTAAAATTTAGTATTTTTCACTATTCATCAAAAATTGAAAGTTTACAGAAGAGTGTTATAAATTCACCCTAAGATTATTTGGATATTCTTAATCCAAAAATGAAGTCCATTTTGAATAAAAAATTATAAAATTTTAAAATTTGGGTATTACTATTCATAACATCTATTTTGATTGGTCATGGTGTGTTAGAATCTCGAAGTTGCATTGTCACAAGCTATTGCATTATTCAAAGGGAAAAGTATCATGGAAGCTTGGGGTATTACATCCTTCCCCCCTTAAAATAATTTCTTCCTAGAAATTTTTATAATACTACTATATAAAAATATTTGGGTGTTTGATCATCATAAATTCCTCGGGTTCCCACATTGCATCTTCCATCTTATGATCTCTCCGTAGAACATTCACCAGAGGAGTCATCTGGTTTCTTAACACTTGTTCTCTGATATCAAGAATTCTGATAGGCTCTTCATAATAAGACAAATCAGGTTCCAATTCTGTTTCTTCATAAGTGAGTATATGCATTGGGTCAGGTATGTATTTTCTCAACCATGATACATGGAACACATCATGAACTTTGGAGAGACTTGGCGGTATTGCCAAACGAAGAGCTACAACTCCAATTCATTTTAGAATTTCGAATGGTATGATGTACCTGGGACATAATTTTCCTTTCATACTGAATCTTATAACACCCTTCTATAGAGATACCTTCAATAAAACAAGATCTCCTCCTTGAAATTCCAAATCTTTCCTTCAGTTATCGGTGTAGCTTTTTTGCCTACTTTTAGCTACTTTGATGTGGGTTTGGATAACCTTCACATTTTCCATTGTTTCCTCCACAAGTTCTAGGCCTATAAGTTTTCTTTCATCAACATTATCCCAATAAGTTGGTGGGTGACATCTATTTCCATATAATGCTTCATATGGTGCCATAGAACTACTTGAATGAAAACTTTTATTATAGGAAAATTCTACCATAGGTAAATATTGATCCCACATACCTTGAAAGTCAAGTGAGAAACATATCAACATAGATTCTAATGTTTGAATAGTCCGTTATGATTTTCCATCAGTTTGAGGGTGGTAGGAAGTGCTCAAACAAAGTTCAGTATCCAAAGCCTTATGAAGACTTTTCTAGAATCTTGGTGTAAAATGGGGATCACGATCAGAAACAATCGATAGGCGTACTCTATGAAGTCTTACAACTTAATTAATATATAGTCTTTCTAGACGTTCAAGGGGTAAATCTTATCTTATATCAAGAAGATGAGCATACTTGGTAAGGCGATCAACAATGACCCATGTTGCATCATTCCTTCTAAGAGTCTTTGGCAGCCCCATAACAAAGTCCATTGTAATATCATCCCATTTCCACTCAGGTATGGGAAGAGGTTTCATGGCTCCTCTAGGATGTTGTCTTCTAGATTTAACTTATTGACCAAACATACATCTTGACACATAATTAGAAATCTCTCTCTTCATGTTGTCCCACCAAAAATGTTCCTTCAAATCTCTATACATCGTAGTGCTAATGGGGTGTATAGAGAAATTGGAGCTATGAGCATCATCCAACAATTCCCTTTTTAGATCAGGTATGCCAGGATCACAAAGTCTCTTCCCAAATTTTAAAAACTCATCTTCATATACGAAGTCGATTAAGCTCCCATCATTCACAGCTTTAATTTTCTTCTGAAACTCCTCATCATCAGTCTAAGAACTTTTTATCCTTTTTAGTAAAGATGATTTAGAAACCATTTTAAAAAGTATTGAAGTTTCACCTTCCATGATTATTCACATATCCATATTTACTAGATCCAGGAACATAGGATCCCTTCCAACTCTCATATGGTTCAAAAATCCATGATCCTATCTGCCACCTTATTTTCCTTCCCTGGGTGGTAGTGTATGGTGCAATCATAATCCTTGAGTAGTTCGAGCCATATCATTTGCCTTAGGTTGAGTTCTTTTTATGAGAAAATATACTTCAAACTCTTGTGATCTTTATAAATCTCACAATTTTCACCATAGAGATAGTGTCTTCATATCTTTAGAGCAAAGATTACAACCGCTAATTGAATATCATGAGTTGGATAGTTTTGTTCAGGAATTTTTAGTTGTCGTGATGCATAGAAAATAACTCTATCATTCTGCATAAGGATAAAACCAAGTCCTTTCTATTAATCATCACTATAAATAACAAACCCATCATTCCTCGATGGTAGAGTCAAGATATGATAATTGAATAATCTTCACTTAAACTTTTCAAAATATTCTTCACACTCTTTTGTTCAAAAAAAATTTACCCCTTTACATGTGATCTTGGTTAATGGGTTAGCCAATCGGGAAAAATTTTGGAGGAAACACCGATAATAACATACTAAACCAATAAAACTGCGTACCTCAGTTATACTTTTTGGTGCTAGCCATTCAAAGATTGCCTTCGTCTTTGAAGGATCAATAGAGATTCCATCCTAGGAGACAATATGGCCAAGAAATGAAATATCCTAATGCCATAATTCACACTTTCTGAACATCCCATATAATTCATTTCTTATAAGAGTCTTTAGAATAGTGTGCATGTGATTTTCATGATCTTCGTAGATTTTAAAGTATACCAAGACATCATCAACAAATACAACTACAAAGTCACCAAGATATTACTTGAAAACTTTGTTCATTAGATCCATAAAGATAGAGGGTGCATTAGTCAGTCCAAAAGGAATTATTGTAAACTCATAATTCCCGTACCTAGTTCGAAATGTTATCTTTGGAATATATTCTTTCTTCACACAGAACAAATGATATCCAGATCGAAGGTCAATCTTTGAAAAAAATTGATCCCCATGAAGTTGATCAAATAAATCATCAATGCGAGGTAGGGGATACTTGTTCTTTATTGTTATAGCATTGATCTCCATGTAGTCAATTCACAACCTCATAGATCCATCTTTCTTCTTAACAAAAAGAACAGGGGCTCTCCATAGAGAAACACTAGGGTGAATAAATCCTTTATTACTTAACTCCACTAGTTGTTTCTTTAGCTCCACTAATTCCACCGTGGTCATTCTATAAGGGTTCTTAGATATGGGCCTTGTAATAGAAATTAAATCAATAGAAAACTCAATTTCTCATTCTTGGGGATGTCCAGGTAAATCCTTTGGAAATACATCAACATATTCTTATACAATGGGTGCATCCTCTATTTGAACATTCCTTTCCTCACCCATAGTTATTTCACTCTATTACTCCCTAATAATTGAATTTAGTAGAGCTACAGGGGGTGGATCTATATAAGAATCATATGGTTATGTTTCTGCTCTAAAGATAAGGTATTCCTTATCATCATCAAAAATTGTAACCTCCTTCTTCTTACAATAAATTTTCACATCATGGTCTAAAAGCCAATCCATATCGAGTATTATATCAAATTAAATCATGGGTATGATGATGAGATTAGGGGATAAAGAACATTTATATTCCCTAATGGGGCCTGATTCACAAAACATTGTTGCAATGATACTTCCTTAAGGAGTTTTGATTGACAACTCCCTTATTAAATAAAATTGGAAATATCTAATTTTCTTAGAAAACTGGGAATATATGAAACAATTTTATGATTCATAATCAAATAAATTATTGACTAAACTTTAGAAAACCATTAAATTACCTTCCACTACGTCTTTCAGAGCTTCAAAATCAGCAGTAGTGATCGCATAAGCTTGGCCTTGCTCCCTTTGCCTTTTATGAGGTAAGTTTTCTTGGATCTTAGGACATTCATTTTCATAATGCCCCTTTTCTCTACAATTGTTTCATTCAACATTGATAACCTATTTTTTTCCCTTGTAATCACGAGCTTGGTGGCCGTTTTCACCACACTTTTAACAGACTCCCATTCACTTTAGGAAAGTACGAGGGTGTTTCTTACCACATTTACCACAGGATGGATATTAAAATTTTCCCTTATTCCCCTTATTTCCATTTCCAGATTGTTTAGCAGATCTCTTATTCTCTTTCTTTTCTTTAAAGTCGTAAGTCTTAGAGAATTCATTTTATGTCTTAATAGCACATGAGACAACATCTTCATATGATAAGAAGTATTGTCAGATTAATGATCGATGGAGAAATGGTTTTAACCCATCAATGAATCGATCAATATTACTCCTTGGGATACATATATAATCTACATAATTCCTTGATAACCTTGTAAAGTTAGCCTCATACGTTTTGACATTTTCATCCACCATTTGCCTCAGACTCAGAAATTGTATTTCCATATCAACCCGATGGTCATGAGGAAAGTATTTTTCTAAGAAAATCTCTTTAAACTCCCTCTACACCATATTAAATACTTTTTCATCATCCTTTGTGTTTTGAATTAATGACCACCGTTGATCTGCATCTCCTGTGAGGTGATAAACTGCCATGAAAACTTTTTTTCCCTTTCGCTACTCCCCAAAGCATTAAATATTTTCTCTAAGGAACTTATCCATTGCTCAAATACAAATGGATCTGTAGTCCCATTTAATGTTGGTGGTTTTTGTCTCATGAATCGTTCTAACATTGATCCTCTGCATTGTGGATTAGGGTGCTCCATACGGGTAAGTTTATTATTCATAACCAGAGTGAGTTGTCCTGATATGGTGATAAGATGATCAGCACCAGTTGCATCACCATCTCCACTATAATTATCTTGAGTAGGAGGGAAATCCCTATATGGATTATGTGCTTTGATATGATTCCCATTCTTTCCACTAGGCACCATTTATAAATAATGGCATACACTACATTAGTTTATGAATCTCAATATATAATTCTAAACTTGTAAAACACTTAACATAAATTGAATAGTTTATGGATATAATCCATAATCATAAAAAAATTGAGGAGGTATATACTCATAAATCCTTCATAATGGTTTGTAAAGAAATGTGAATTATCCTAAGCATATCCCCCAGGATTTTTTTAACTAATGGTGCCACAACGCCCATTGTTGTGTACCAAGATACCCTTGGTTAAGCCCAAAACTCCTTGTCGGAGTTTTCACTCCTAGGTACATTTGTGCCAGAGCTGCCTCTACCTGCTCATATCCAAACAGGGACGTATTTCTTGGAAAACTCACAAAATTTCTACATTACCAAAATTCTTGGAAGTTCTTCTATTCTAATCCTTATAGTTTATCTTAGGGTAATGTTATCTAATCAGAGTTTTTCTAAGTCAAGCTTCCAAGGCTTGTACTAAACTTCCTCTGAAACCAACTGTAATTCCCTGACTCCAGTTACTCAGAGTCGGTGCATTATTATAAAACATTGGAATGATACAAGGAATCATGTCTTGAAAGGCCAATCAGTTTAGTAGCCTTGGAAGTACAAGATACATACATAAGTTTTACATTACATCATGAAATAAATAAAAACAACATTGTGTCCCACTTGAACAAACTTATATCCTTGGATTATCCCTACAAGTTAATCATAATTTAGTTTTTCACATCTTGGGAAAAATAAAACATAGAAAGGGGTGAGCTGAGATGCTCAGTAAGGATAACAATATAGTGAAAACTTTCATAAATAAGCATAAATATTTAAGGCAATGTATAAGACTAAAACAAAAGGATTTTAAAATTAAACTTTAGAATAATATGGAAAAGTTAAATCAAATAATTCCATTTACATATTCACATGGATATTCTACAAGTCAAATAATCACATGTAATATCAATAGCTAATTTCATAATGATAGAATTCATAATGTTGGACATCATAACCACATAGTCAAGGCCACGTGCCAATAATACAAATAAGATTTTTTCAAGGCATTGTGCCAAGACACTAGTTGGTCTCATGAGACCTTCTAATGTATCGAGGATCTATAGCGGGATCCACCTGTAACTTACTAAGTTCAATGCATTCTTCATATGAAAATGTTGAAACATAACACAAACATTCACATTAAAAATAGAATACGAAATTTTAATACATTAACTATAAACCATGAATGGTAAAAAAATAACACATCCATTGTCAAAAATATCACAAAGCCTTCGATACAATATGAAATATTTATATCATAATAAATCAACTTCAAACAAGTATAAAATCCATTAAAGGATGTTGACATAGATGAAATCAAAACTATTTGAGAAAAATATCTCTTTCTATTTTAAAATCATTTAAAAGTCATTTAATTATAAAAGAAAAAAATTATTTTGAAAATATTCTTATAAGATTGTAATAGAAGACTAAAAGGTGTTATAATGGCAGAGAATAACTGCACCCACTGTATAAGTTAAAAAAACATTCTTACCTTAATTCGTCGAAAAGGTCATAAAGTACCTTATTTGGAAAATGGCGGGAAGATTCCTTTCAAACCACTTTTTAAAAAGTCAAACAAGGGTATAAATGACTTTAACCCATAATATATTAAATATTAAAAATATTTGAAATACATTTTTAAGAAACACGGATATGGATGATAAAGAGGTCCCAGTAGATACTTATGTAAAAATAATATCTAATAATAAAGAGATTGTGAAATTAACCCTTACCTTGTACTTTTCCTTGGTCGAAGGTACGTTAACCTCATGAATAATAGTTAAATGATTGTTATTAAATTATAAAATAATCACATATAAAAATATTATATCATATATTATCTTTAAATATTTCTTTGTTAATAATATTTTAGTAGTATCATTGTTTCGGGTGTAAACTGATTCGTTTTCCTCTATATGTTTTATTATGTAAGTCATGTTTATTATGGATAGGATGTATTCAATTAATATCCAGAATCATATAATTTTCTTAAATATTATTTTTAATAATTAAATGAAAATTATTATTGAACGGTTTTGATGGGGAATGAATTTCATCGCGTTCGTGGAGACAGTAATTCGTATGTACGTACGAACGCTACTTCGATTTCATCATTTTTTTAAATGAAAAGAAGACCAAATGATACATAGGTATATTATTATTCCAGTATAATATAATAATTTATATATGTTACCTAATTTCATTAACACCATCCTTTATACGTTCCCTGTATGGTATGAATGATTCATATCACTTTGAGGGGCGGTAGTCCGCACTTCCTCAAATGAAATTATCGTATATATACAACATGAAAATAATAAAGCTATGCCATAAAATATAATTTCAGAAGATTATAGGTAAAATAAATATAATAAATATCATATATAATTATAGTTCCATCATAATGTCCAGCATAAGAGGTGGTAGTATAAGATTGAACAATCATCATTTCGTGAGGCAATAGTTCACCGTCCACAGAAACATTATGTTCTATACCCATTAGATGGATGTGTGTGTAATTGTAGTTAAAATAATTCTCATAAAAACATACTAGTATATTGTGGATACTGTTTTTGTTATAAAATAAATTAATAAAAAGAGTTTAGTTGGTTGGATAAGTAAAATAAAATAAAAGAACTTAAGAGGAGATGTTACCTTTAAATCGGGTAACTCCATTTGGTTTGGACCAAAAGGATTCTTTGAAGTGCCTTCATCCTAAGTTAATGATTATATGAGGAACATAGGGATGTAGGAAGATTAATTGGGTAGATGTATGATCCAAGGGGCTTGAGAGGTGTGAGAAATGGGTTAGAGGTGAGGTCTTTTTATAAGGGGGAGGAGGGGCTCTTTAAAAATGTTTGAAAATATTATTTTATTATACAATTATTTCCGGTTTCTAAATCTCTAAAACTCATTAAAGTAGAATATAAGATGACTCATGTTCAAAATTAAATTATCCAATAAGAATTGGATAGGCTTTCGATATTTTTTTAATTTTTATAATCTCATTTATTTAAATCATTCATTAATGAGGTAAACACTGCATCATTATTGTGTCATAAATAATTTTGTTTATTTAATGTCTAAAAATTATAAAAAAAAATACCATGATGTTGGAAATATTTTTATATTTCTAATGAATATTTATAGTAGAAAATATAACTTATATAACCTCTTAGAAAAATTATTTTACTAAAAGATATATGTTTATGCCATTCTTGTCTTTACTTTAAATTAATTAATATAAAGTTTCATTATCACTCTCAAGTGGCTCCATGGGGTCCCAAAATAGACCCAAGGAAGACCATGGTTGTCCATGTATCAGTAAATAGGGTTATAACACGTGTTATGGTAATTTAATATTATTATAATATTATTTTTTTACCCTTATTTACCGGATTTACCCCTTTAACCATGGTTAATAAAATATTTACCGAAGTAATTATTCGTACTATCTAAAATTAAAAGTTACGTATTTACACAATTTGGACCTCCTGATTCCAAATATGGAATCAATTTTTCCAAATATGGAATCAATTTTTCCAAATTCTAAACACATAAGTGGCATAAATTAATTTAAAATTAATTCTCGTTGTCAAGACAAAAAGCGTGTTTTTAAGAAAGAATAACTATCAAAAGATTGACACTTTTTTATGTTCAGTTTAAATGTGAAATTACATCCACTGACCTAAATTGTATTAAATTATAAAAATATAATATAAGGATACATAAAAACTATTAAAATTTATAATTTAACACTATAAATTATTTCAATTAAAAAAGTTGTTTTTAATTAAAATTTAGTATTTTTCACTATTCATCAAAAATTGAAAGTTTACAAAAGAGTACCAAAAATTCACCCTAAGATAATTTGAATATTAAGAATACAAAAATGAAGTCCATTTTGAAAAAAAAAATTATAAAATTTCAAAAATATGGTATTACTATTCATAATAGCTAGTTTGATTGGTCGTGGTGTGTCAGAATCTCAAAGTTGCGTACAATGCAAGCTATTGCATTATTCAAAGGAAAATGTACCATGGAAGCTTGAGGTGTTACACGTTTGATGATGGATCTTTAATTAACATGATATAATTCTATTATATAAATGATACTGTATTTATCAAGTCTCTTTGGATAGGGGCGTTGAGGGAAGGATAAAAAATAAAAGAAATTGAAAAGAAAATAAAAAAAAGAACCATGATTGTTACCTCCTGAATTATCCTCCTTGAGAACCTCCTTACGAGGATTGGTTTTGGTATTTTTTAATAAAAAAGTATCATGGACTTTGGGTGATTGGGAATAGGATTTTGTATAAATGTGACCTGGATCAAAGCTTTGAAGATGTGAGGAGAAGAGGTGGTGTGGGTGGTATTTATAGTGGAGGAGAGGGGTGTATTCTCATTATTATATTCATTAGTTTATTATTTTTCCTAAAGACTATAAATAGTTTTAGAATTATCATAAAATGTATTAAAATAATGAGTTTATGTTCGAGATTATGGTTCTTACATCATCTATGACTCAAGGAATAGTGTATTTAACTTATAATTTATTTATACAGTAAATTACCATAAATTACTATTCACTAAAAGTTCAAGTATTACATAAAAATACCAAAACAATAACCCTAATAATTTTTCAACATGTAGAATTAAAAAAAATGAACTCCATTTTATGAAAATAAATTTCAAAATATGAGAAATTTAATTTTTAATTAAAATCATCATTTACTCAAAAATTACATATTTTAAAATTATAATTGATTTTATAACCCTTTGAAAAATTAACTAAGGTCTCATAAAATTATCTTAAAATAATTTAACAAAAAATTATTAATTTATGAATACATTTTATGAAAATAAATTTCCTTTTAAATTAGTTTCTTAATTATAAAATTATAATTAAATATTTATGACTTACAAAAATACCAATTCTTAACCAATAATTTTTAAAATATTTATTTTATTATACTATGGTATAATTATATCATACATTCATTTATAAAATGTCTAAATTTCATTTTTTACTTTCATGGGTGATTTTTCTATTTATTTGCATGGTTCTCTATTTATAAGGTCCATATTATTATTTCTAATGGGAAGTTATTATTTCACCAATATAGGTTCATTAACATCTATAAATACCACTTCATTCATTCATTATTCATTTATAAATTTTTCATTGTGTTTTCTAAGTGATTTTATGAGATTTATACTAGATGAAATAATCATACGATGGTAAATTTCATTGATATAATTCTAGGTCGTTACATTCATGATAAAGAAATATAGGGGAATTTTATCCCCAAGGGTAGAATGGTCATCCTAGCTTTTTATTTTCCAAGGCTAGAACACCCTGGCCGCATGAGAGGATATGAGGTAAATGTTAGTGTTGGGAACTTTTTTGGTCATTAAAGTAAGAAATAAATAGACCCATAAATAGTATCTTAAAAAATGATTTTAAAGAAATAAAATGATATGTGGATGATAAAATTCAATTAGTTGTGTAGACTATGTTTGAACAATTAACGAGACAATCACAGCCTATGCTACTTGTGCATCATACCCAGCTCGCCTACTTGGATCCTCCACCTCCTCATTTAGACCCTAACATGTATTGTGAGTTGTATGATGAAGATCCCCATGTATGTATTATTGAATACTGAGACATAAATATTGTTGAGGATTCTGTACATAACCAGCCTATGTAGTCAGGTTAAGTACGAATATGAGTGCATTATATTATTGATCTAACTATTATACTACCATTCTATACCAAGGAGGTTACTAGAGTTTGAGATTGTATGGGTCATTTTTTATATTTTTTCATACATCCTTTATTTTTATCTAAAATATGATGTATGTGTTTTTTTTTATAAATTATTTAAATTTGATTAAAAATTATATATAAATTTTTCTAAAATTTAATTTATATAGGAGTATCTAATATTAAAAGAACTATTAAAAAAGAAAAAAAGGATCAGGAACCAAAAATCTAGTTACTTCTATAATTTCTAATGGGTTAAAAACATTAACCATGGTTTCTTCTTCCTTGGATAATATTTATGATTTTCATATGATGTATGATATATGTGGAAGAGACTATCCATTAAGAACATTAAAAAATATATCATGGATCTTGTTATTTTTTATGAGATCAGTATTCCTGTGTTGTATTTGTTTTCTATAAAAGTAAATTTAGGTTACTATTTTTATTTCATTAAATATAGATGACTTAAAGTGACTTAATATACTTATTATTTAATTAGGTATCTTCACACTCTTTTTATTCAAAATGATACCATGGGTGTTTATGGTCTTATAGGTCCAGAATTCAATTTAATGGCTATGAAATATGTGAAAACTCCTCCTAGAGTTGCATATTTGTCTAATAGATAATCACATGTGGTGATTGGGTACTGATTTTTTCCTTTCCTTGATGGGTAAGAACACAAAGATAATTTGGAATTAATATTAATTATAATGTTATTAATTTTTAACTTTTTATATTTTAGATTTCATAGGATGTTCATTGTATACTACCCAAATAAATGAAAATTATTTTGGTTTTTATCTTTATTAGGTGTTGTTCGTAAAAAAATTAGCAACTTGTTTGACAAGTAAATTTTCTTATTTTTATAAGTTCTTTATTTTTAATTATTATTTTTTACACATGTTTTTTAGTTTATATATATGAAATTCATGTTTTTCAAATTTTTTAATAACTATCACTTATCAATAAAGCATCCAAACAAAATACAATACATGGAAGTAATGGTAAATTCATTTTATATTTGATTATATTTGATTATATATATATTTATATATATGTTGGTTTCTATTTTCAATTAAACATTTAATAATTGTAGTTTCATCATCAAAAAGGATGTGTGGATTGTGGTCTTTATGTTTTAAGATTCATGTAAGAGATATTCACAACTGGGTCAATGACTAAATTTGATAAGGTTATCTATATTAATTATTTTATGTTTTATATAAAAAAAAAAATTTAATATTATAAAATTCATTGTTATTCTTTCATTTCAATGAAATTGATTCGTATATAAATAATGAACTTACCCTCCTTCGAAGTTTGTTTGTAAACTATTTATTAAGTATGGTTTTGATTTAAATTATCAGGTATTCCCCTTTTAATTAAATTTAAAAAAATGGTTTATAGATTATAATTTTGTTCTTTAATTTTTTCTATTATGTTTATTTTTACATGGTTTTTATCAATTGTATAATGGTTTATGGATTTTTAAAAACAATATCTACACTACGCAAGACATTAAATTTCTGACTGTGTCTCTTTTAGTTCATGTTAAAAATGATTAATTATAAAAAAAATCATAAATTTTGTATATTTTTTCATTTTTATTTGTCACATATGTTTCAAGTATATTACTTTTAATTAAATTTAAAGAAATGAATATTTATAAAAATTATTTGTTTCTTTTAGTTGGTATATTGTGTTTGATTTTATAGTGTTGTTTTTTCTTAAATATATTGTATCAGAATGAGTATGTAATTCCATTTCAATTTTTTTAAAGAATTAGTTTTTATTCTTTTTTATAAGTTCTTTATTATTAATTAATATAATTTATGTATTTTTTGTAAATTTATAAATTCAAATACAGCTCATTGAAGAGGTTTAACAATGTCGAATTGTTGATACAAACACAAAATAAATTCAACTATGTGAAAATATTGTTAAACGAATTTTATATTATATTATATATTTTTTATTTATATGTTTGTGTGTGTGTGTTGGTTTTTTATTTTCCTGCTAATGTTTCATAGTTGTAGTTTCATCGTATAGCTCTAATCCAAGTAGTGTTCATCACTTTCAACTTTCATCATCCATAGAAATCTATCGCTCCTCCTTCATGACAGGTTCTCTTCAAATATCAACATGCATGATTTTATTTTTTTATTAAATCCATGATCTTTCCGAATTCTATCATAGGTTTTATTCCTGATTCTCTCCCAATATAGAAAAACAAATTTTCTCAACCTTGTTTAATTCAAATTATATGTTCTATGGTTCTCCCTCTTTTGTAACCTTGATATTTTTTCCTATATTTATTCTTCTTTTATGTTCAATAGTTATTCTCTATATGTGTTGAAGGGTATTTATTTTATGGTGTTGATAATGATGAAACACTTAAAATTAATAATTATTATTTCTTTTATTTTCCTTAATGTGTATAAAAAATACATTATTTATTTTCATTGGTATCTTCTCTAATATATTCATTGATAACATTTCTCTTTTCATTTCTGGTAATGATGGAATTATGTGTTATAAATAATATTGGATTTATATCTATTTTCATTACTAATAATGAGGATAATTTTCGTCAAGTGAATTTTTTTATTTATATGATTTTATAATTTGACGGGTTTTCTGTTTATCCGATATTTTCTAAGAATATTGTATTTTATAATTTCATTATTGTTTGGTTTTACATCAATGAAAGCTCATTCATTATTCTTTTCCACCCTCCAAAAATTATATCAAAATTTAGAGTCCCTTCCAATTTATAAAAGGATTCCAATATAGTATAAGTGAATTTCTCATCCTTCCTAAATTACCAATATTATTTTTTGTATTCAGCCACCACCATTTTAGGAAATAAAGGTTATGTGTTCCTTAAAAAAAACAAATGAAATTTATTTATAAAATATAATTATATTAATATAAAATTATGTCATTTATTCTATAAGAACTGTTAAATGGAGCCTTTCACTAAATCTATATAACAAAAACATTTAAATAGGTGACATAAAAACATAGTTCCAATAAAAACTATCCAAACACTTAAACCCACTTAGATTCATATGAGCTAAAACATAAATTCTTCTTATTCGTATATTTATTTATTTTGAAATATATATTATGTTACTTTGTGTTAGAAGCTTTGTGTATTGGAAAATGGTTCCCCTATAAGATCCATTAATATACTTTGAAGTTGAGCCTCTCTAATGATAAAAATGGGCCCCTATAAGAATATTTTAATATTTTCTTACAACCAATAGAGCTTAACTAAAAAATAATAAGTGATAAAAGATATGTCTATTTATCCAAACTAATTTGTTTCTGTAACAATATTAGCATCCAAACTAATATTCATTCAAAATATTAATATTTTCTTATCGATACACTTTTGAAAAAATGTCATTTTTGTAAATTTATGAATGCATTTAATTTTTGAAATACTTCTATGATATAACATATATGTGATAGGTATTATCTAAATAATGAAAATATATATATTTATCAATATATATACTAGGGATAACATTTAATTTCCTTTATAAAAAACATAATTTAATATTATTTTTGAATTTATATTACTTATTGAATGTATGTGTTTTTGTTTAGAACTAATATTCACTATGAAAAACTAATCTATATCAACATGAACTATATTTATTGATAAAAATAATATTTTAGGACTAATATTATATTTGGATCATTTCTCTATTTTCATCAATTAATATTGGAATAAAGGTCAACTATTTATTTTGACTAACATATATATTAGGTCAAAACTAATATTGTGATTTATCATATGTTAGATCGTAAAGTGTGTCTAGAAAAAGAAAATACATATATATGTTTTAATTTAGAATTAAATTTGTAATTTTAATTTTAGTTAACAATTTTTCATTGTAATATATTATGTAACTATGTTATTTTTTCTTTTTCTCTCGCTTATAACAAGTGAAATACAATTTATTTTAATATTTTTTGGGAATTGCATGAAAATTTTCATTATGTATAATCCATATATAAAAAATTTTGTTTCATTTTTGGATTTGAATTACATTACACTATAGATTCTTGTTTCATTTAAAAAACATTTAATACATAAAAATTTGTTTTATGATTTTCATGATAAATATGTGACTCAATTAGGGAAGTCTAAGTGCTCCAATGTGAATGGTAAGTGAGGATTACGCTTATTTCTAGTAGTGACTGGTAGTGGAATGAAATTATCTATTTATATATTTCTCTTTAATATAGGAAAAACTCTTCTGATAGAATCACATTACAAGCCTAATTCAATTGGGTATCATTGTTTGTGTTAAAAAAATTCATTTCGAACTGCCTATTTTAAAAAGTAGATTCATTTTCAAAGTTTGATGTCATCTTGAAATATTTATTCAATGGGTGGAATTATTCAATTCATTGAATGAAATCAATTTATTTTGTAAGAATTTCTCTTTTTGAATTTTCTATATTGAATTAAATATTTTAAACTATATATTCATTTATTTGTTTCTTATTTATGGATTTATTACCTTTGTTTGGTTTCTTCATGAATGCACTACATTCGCATTTTCATTATAAAACGTCAATTAAATATTACATGTTGTCTGTTTTATTTTACATAGTATTGGTAAACATTATAATTAACATATACACTTTTTAAGTGATGTTCATGATTATCAGGAATTGGTGACTTTGTTTCATTATCACAACCTTTTTTTATAGCATGAAAAACTCCCTCCATGTGATCTTATCACTCTCCCGGATCACTACCACCCTTACATCCTCCTCCAAGAGTCTTTGCCTCAATTTTTTGGAGCATCTACCTGCCTCAAATCATGGAATGGAATGTGTATAGAATATTTAATAGAATAGGTTCAAATATGATTTTATAAATTATGCAATCAACCTTCATTGGGAATGATGTGTCTGATGTATGATCTTTCATTGATAATAAGATAAATTCAGCATTTATTTTTCACATAATTATATGACATTCCCATATGGGTTTATTTTTATATTTTTAACCACATAATTTTGGTGGTTTGACTAGAGAACATTCAATTTATATGTACATTATATTATTTAGGTTCTAAATAATTTCTTCAGTTATAATTATTTAAAAATGATAACCCATTTTTTGTCATTTTCCCTGATAAATAACGACAATGAATTCATTATAGTTAATGGTTTAAAAATAGTCATTATTCATGAAGATGGGTTCAATTAGTATGACATTGTGCATTATTATGTCATATAATGATGTATATTTATTAAAAATGCATGTATGTATTTAAAATTCTAAGTATTAAAAAAATTAATGTTATCTTAAAGTCACACTCAGTTTAAGAAATTCTATGAATACTTTTCATGAATCAACACTTCCCAATTATAGTAAGAAAAGTGTATTATCATCATGAAGGAGGAAGTAATTATTTAATATTCATATATTTCATAACAGTACTAAATGTTGATGATTTCTATTTTTTGAATAATATTTATTATCCATTTCTCTTCTAGTAAAAGTCATTATACTGACAAATTAAGGAGAAATACTTCATCAATTGAATGAGGTATGTATGTATAAAATGTAATTCTAAGGGAATAGTTTTATTAGACATATATTCAATGATTAATTTTTTTATTATGATGTTGGGGAAAACTTGTACTCATATTTTTCTCCAAGGAAATAGTGACATTTTCAACCTTTCATAAACCATGTGCAATCAAGAAGACATGTAATATCTAATGGGTTTATACAGGTTGTAGTGCATTATAAAATTATGCCCTCATAAAATTTTATGTATTGTTATTTTTCTTTATTTATCAATTTTCCTATTCACATCTCTTAGGTCATCATGAATTCTTAGTCTTGTAACAACAATGTCTTATATTTTTTATATTTTATCTTTTTTGTATCTTATTTTTCATGTTTTTAGATTTTAATAAATGTAATATATTCTTGTTTAGTTTTAATTAAACTTTCCATGTCATTTTATTATAAACTGATGTTGAATCATTAATATTAAACTATCAACATCTGTTATTACATAAAACCAACATTTAAAGTCATAATCAATTTTTTGAGGTGGAATTTCAACATTAATTTTATGTAATAACTGACATTTAAGGTTTCTTTAAATGTCATATTTCTATAAAAATTTATTTTTAAAGTCTTCATACATTTTTCCATGTTAAAATAATAAAACATTAAACATCATTTTTACTAAAATCCAATGTTAAATTTTTTATTTTGTCCATTCCACATCATTTTTATATTAAAATAAACATTGAAAAGTATTTTCAATGTTGGCTTATAAAAACCCAATGCTAACAGACACCCTAAATTCAATTTTTAGCTAATGTATAGATGTTGGTTTTATTATAACTGATGCTGAGAATATTAATTATAATGTATATTTCACAATCATTAGTTAAAAATGATTTTAAAAAGTAAATAGAATAATGTGGAAATATATTTTCCCCCTTGTGAAGAACTAATAGAATCCACATAATTATATTTTATGTTTCTTAAGGTAACAAATTGTTTCTTCTTTCTGTGCTAGATAACACTCCTTTTTCAATAGTAATAATTCTCTTAAGGTGGAGCTTTGATCATCACAATCTTCTACATGGTCTAAATCTATATAAACAAATATATTTAGGTTCTCTGCCTTCCGGTATAACATCCCAAAGCTCAATCTCCCACTTTAAATATTTAAGGACTCTCTTTGTAGCAATAAAATTCCATTCCCTTGGATCACTCTAATATCAAGAAAACTAATTCACAACATAGATAATAATTGTTTTATACATAGTATGTTCAAGAAATCCACAAATAATTATTCTAAATTATGTTTAATTTACACTCTCATATTTAGTGTCATTTAAAAGCCTTGGTCCAAATTTAATAGGTGTTGATACTATCTTTGATTCACTATCCCAGAATTCTTCTCCAATTCTCATTCATACATCTATTGGGAAACAATTAAATTTTTCTTCTTAATGTAACTTTTAATCCCAAAAAATACTTTTTTTCTAAAAAATAGGCATCTCAAAATGTTTCTTCACCTATTTATGAAACTTATTATAAGAACTCTCTTGATCACCAATAAATATGATTTCATCTACATTAAAAAAAATAATGAGTGTATCAATACTCCTTTTTTTATGTATAGATTGTTTCATATTTTTCTTTTATATAATTTCATCTCTTTAAATTTGTTTTCAATATTTTATTACCTGGAACATGGAGCATACTTTTACCCATATAAAGCCTTGATATATTTTCACTCTATTGATCCATGTTTATCAAGAAAATATCCCTCATGTTACTCAATATATACCTCTTCTTACAACTTATTATTTACTAATTTATATTTTACATCCATATGAGATATTTTATAATTATTAAATTATTAAACTATTAATAACATTATTATATGATCCAACCATAAAACCAGAGGTTAGGCCTCCTAAAAGTCAACACCTTCAACTTGATGGTATCCCTTGAAAAAAAAATTGTTTGGTTTCCTTGTGACTTCTCCCTTTTCATTTAATTTATTCTTGGATTCCAAATTGGTTCCAATGAATTTTTTGATACTAAGACTAGAAACATGATTCTAGGTATAATTCATCCCTATTTGATCCTACTACTCATTCATAAATCCAATAAATTACACATTCCTAATAGTTTTTTCCATTAATTATGGTTATATTTGAGATATTTGATCTATTTGATTGTTACATCTTAGGTTTTTCTAGTTTAGATATGTTCATATTAACTTTAAATGATATTGTATATCTCCATGTCTTTTGTTAACCTCTAGATATTTTCTTATTCTTATTGTTATCATCTTCATCACTAGTTTGTTCTGAGTCACATGTAACATGTTGTGGTTAAATTCCAAGCTATTCATTACTATTTTTCTCAAAAATTTACTTTATTCCCTAATTAGAAAACTCAAAATATTATCCTTATAGAATACTATTTAATTTTTATTTATTATCCTTAAAATATATTATCTTCTACCTTCTCAACAAACTTTATCATATTTGAGTCTTTAATTATAACGCTATAGGGGTTACCAAAAACTATGAAATAGATTATTATCGGATTATTTTTATACTACATCTCATATGTGGTAAGATTTTAATTTGGTCTCAAAAATCCATGGTTTTTATGTGTACTTCTATGCACATAGGTTTTCTAGAGAATAAATTTTACCATTCAAACTCAGCTAGTGTTGTTCTCTCTATTTCTACAATGCTTTTATTAATTCTTTCAAAAAACTGATTTTTTTGAGTTTACAGGATTTTTATTGGATATGTATTCCATATTTAGAAATATATGACTTAAAATAATTCTCAATAAACCCATTCCATTTATTAGTATTTAGTTTTTTTTTGAATATTAAGATCAATTTCACCTTCCCTTCCAAATATTTTAAACATTTACACTATTTTTGGCATATTGTACATAATAAAACGTTTATTATTATTATATAATCATCTATGAATATAATGAAATATAATTTACCTATATTATTGTGGTGTATCGAGGGTATAAATAACTCTAAGTGAATCGACATATTTGATTATATTTTCACACTTTTATGTTTTTCTTTGACCATCTTGACCTTCTAAAAAGTTTTGAAAATAAAATCAACATCTTTGCTCAACTAGGGTAGATCTATTATAACATTTTCTTTTTTAAAATTTCTTTTTTTTGGGGGGGGGGATGTTAAATTATTTTCTAAAATAGATTATTTTCCTATTTGGCACTTGGATACCAATAATTTATTGAGTCTTCTATCTAAAAAATATTCCCCCAAAGACTTTATCATTTTTTTATGATTATTAAATTTTTAATTCATTTATTTAGGGTTGTGTATTTCTTTAAAATAACATCATTACCTTTATCAAAAACCTATATCACACTAAAAAATATTTTGGATTCCATCAATAAATATAACTTAATGTGATCTCAACATGTGTGTCTAAATTGTAGCTAAACCAAATCCATTAACATTTAAAGAGCTCACACTACCAAAGGTAAAATACCATTATGCTTCTATTCAATTTTTTCAAGACCTTATTATCTTATGCCATGTTTGATGAAAAAATACTATCAAGTATTCATTTCGTTCACTTATTATTGTCTTTTACGGAAACATTAACAACAAATCACTTCTCATACTTGGCTTTCTATTGAGCCTTATTTCCTTTATGAATATATTTTTTAACTTGTTATCAAGGTCATACACTCATATTCATGGTTACTTAACTGGTAATATCCCCCATAAATCACTTAAATCCCATCAAATATTTTTTGGATAGGTAACACCAAAGGTCCTTCATTGAAATAATGTTTCCCTGCAATTTTTTGCCTCCATTTTTAGAATACCAAATAATTAATTTAGGCCATATTTTAGTATAAGAGAATAAATATTATACTATAAAACATATAATTTATTTCTATAAATTACAAAAAACAAATAGTATCCTTCATATCTAATTCCCCCATCAAATGGATGAGTATGTTTATAAAATTATATTTCTTTTCTATGTATATTTTCATTCTTATTTTACTTAGGTTTTGAAGAATTTTTCTTTTTATTATTACTATTATATTCCTCAAATATATATATTCAATATTCTAACGTTTTTTCTCAACCAAGTTGTTCTTATTTTGGAATTGAGGATCTTCATTGTTAGCTGAAATATTTTTTCAATTTTCATATGTTATTGGTGAACATTTTACCAGAATATGTGTATAAAATTTTCCATAAAGTTGAGAATAATCAGATTTTACCTCCAAATTATTTTCATGGTCATCTTTTATTTTTCAAAGGGTCTTACCAAACTTATGAAACCTTGATTAGTTCTGTTATGTTCTTCTTCTTATGAATCAATATTATTTTTTTGTTATTTTATTATTCTTTCTTACTCAGATACTTATATTTTTATTTTCTTGTCTTCTCAATGTTTTCGCTTTCACTCATATGAAACTTATCTATATCTCTATTCAGTTTAGTCACCTATTTCCTAATAGATTTTATTTTCTTTATATATTGATTTTTCCTCTCAAGAAATACCTCAATATGGTTCTCAACATGTATTCCACATTGTTTTCCTCTCCTTATTCTTCTTCACTACTTGATATATAATCAACCCTTTGGGGATGTTCCATGAAATTGGTGTAATTTCTAATACAATGTTCCTATGATTCACTACAAGTGGAAGAATAGTTTTCTTCCTCTTTACTCAACATGATTTTCTTTATTCTTATTTTTTTTCTTATAAATTCATTAACTCTTATACTCTATAGATTAATTTCCATTAAATCTTCTCTAAGTCCTTTCTTTATATTCTTCCTCATCATATTTCACACTCTTATTTCTCCGTGGTAAGTCGACTGAAAATTTCTCAACTCCTCCACACTTAAAAACTTTTAGTATGAATTTTTCCATGTAGTTTTCATTCCATATTTTAAAAATATTACAATAAAACACAAGACCTTTTTATATATTTCACAAATATCATCATATTATATTGAAATTATATAGGACTCTGCTTCCTCCTCATTGATCCTTAATTTTTTCATATCTTTGATTTAAACTTATTCTTTAGAATGCTTATTTAAAATTGGTTCTTTTCTATTTTGATAATTAATAAGGGTATTTTGAATCTTATCAAGGTAAATGTCTTCTATATCTTCAATAACTAAAACCATTAGATCAAAACTAATGGGAACGTTTTCATTAATTTTTTACAAATTTTAAAATCCTCAATCTCACCTTAAAATACTTTAATATAAATAAGTATTTCATTCACCTTTATCAAATATTCATAAAAAATATCATCATATTACATATGTATATTTATAAAAAAATTTATGTAAATCAATATCTTGGATTCCTTGATATTTATATTCCCCGTATATATATATTTTCTAATTTCCTAACATTTCTTGGGTCAATTTGGCCCACATTAATTTTTTGTATACTTTTTATGACATTGATAATAACATATGATATCTAGAATTCCCATATACAGTAACGCATTTAAGATTAAACAATGAAAGGGTTTGAATGGTGGTATGATTTTAGGAATTATTCTTCTTTTAAATTCAACCACTTGAACCCATTAAAGTTATAAATCCTCTCAATATTTTCTCATAGTTTCACATCTTCTATAGTAGTAAAGAGAGATAGAAATCATAAGATAATATTTGCAAGGTTCATCATAAAATACTACTACACGACACTTTGGTAAATTCCCCATCATGTGTTCATCTCTATAATCACTAGTGGATACAAGTGGTCAGACACCACAGTTGAAATTCTCTAGAAATCGGTGATAAACCCCATTCTCAATTTTCTAGTGATTAGTTACACACCCTAATCATAATCATCCATCAACTATTTATACACCTCTATCACAAGATTCTTATTTAACTTAATTCACTTTTAGAAATACATATTTATGCTCCCTTCATCTTCAATATCATTTTAAATTTATCTTTCTCCATGAATAGATGGACCGAAATGTATTCTCATGTAAAGAACCATTAATCACATTAGGATTAATCAATGATGAATGGAATATCTAGTCTCAAGACCCACTTATGTTCTTAAAATATATAAGTACTCCCCTTTATTCTAAATACTTGAGCAGCAAGTCTTCTCCTTTATCAAAAGATCTCCACAGATTTAGATTCTTCTTATCTCATTAATACTTGAATGTGTTAGGATTTCAAGATTCTTGAACAATATATTTTTGGGTTATCTAAATTATCCTCAAATTATCTTCTTCAATTTCATGTGTATATTTATAATCACATAGAATGATATAATGTGAATATTATTCCCATATTTAAAATATCAAAAACTCCATGATATTCGGTTTGTGAATTTTACTCTAAATTAAATTAATTAATAGTTTCCTATTAAATCCTCATTCAAAATTATTCAAAATACCAAGTCAGATCTTCCTTTTAAGTCCCTTGAAGACTCATGATTTATTCTAATTTTATGTTATATTAAAATATGTCATTATTAAGATCCAAAATATCTATAACATTAAAAAAAATTATATATCATTTTGATACTCAGTTGTTTCTTTATTTAAATCACCAAAAGAATTTTTTGTTTCCTTCTCCTAAATATTACTCCTTGATTCTATAGAAATATCCATGTGCATTAATTCATGAATTTTTACCACATGGAACTTCCATCAATATAAATGAATCAATTTTAGTTTGATTCTTTGATTCTCAAATTAAATAAAAATCTCCTTGTGATTTATGATCGATGAATAATATTATATTAAGCATCGAATGATTCCATTTCTTCATCTTATCCAAAATTTTGAAACTCATTTTTTGATTCAATTGGTCAAACATAAAAATTCACTAAGTATGTGAACTACCTTGATGATCATCTTTAGTAATTGATCAATGATAAAAATAGATCAACTATACCAAGAAATTTCATTACATTCCATTGACCATGTAATTAGACCATGTGGAATGGATCAACCACATGAATAACCTTCAGATCGACCATATATATGGATTGAACTTATGAAAAACAAATAAAATACAATACCAACTTTCAGACAGACACAATCCCAAACTTTAGATTCATTGCATGAACATTCAATTTACCAAGACAATTAAATGTGACATCACATTATTTATTTCCCTCAATGTGTTGGATTGACAATATGTATAAAGAAATTTATTTTGTGTCTTTTTCTATATCATATGTATGTTTGGAAAACCCATATAATGCAACTACATGGTCAGTGGATCAACTACACATATGTAAATTCTATACTTGCTTCACTTCTATATAGGGCCTCCAAAAATTATCTTTATTCCTTCTCAACCAACTTAATAACTCTTACAAGATGATGTAGATATGGTCTCTACTTCCACCAACATATTTTAATTCTTTCTTTGAGGAAAATCACATCAATATTCACATTGAAATCCACTTTTTACTGAATCATCCTAAGTTGGTATTCCAAGATGCAACCTAAAAACTCATTTTTCATTCAATAATGATGGAATCCCACTATATTTATGGAATTGGATTTTTTTTCAATTATGACATCCAATTTCAACTCATTCATAAAAAATAATCTTCTAAGAAGCATCACCTCATTGCTTCACCAAACATATATTGACTCATTGACAATAATTTAAATTCTTATGTGGGGGATTTTCATTCACTCATGAAAAGAAAATTAAACTATTATGTTCAAACTTCAATATCCCACCTTGAATATCTTGTAAATTTCATTAATCATCAATGTCAATATGTGTGATCATGTGTATAATAACCACAAACCCACCCATTCGAATCTAGTAATTAAAATATAATCTTTACATATCTGGATTTGATACTAATAAACGTGGACTGATTTTAGCCATACAAAACATAAAACATCAAATAAAAAATAATATGGATCACTTACATACCCAAGTACATTTTATGTTTAGAGATTTATTGAACTAGAAAAAACTATTATAAATTGGATGTTTCCACACAGTATCCATTTTCCCTAGAAAACAAGTTCATTTAAATGACCCACTTTATTCATTCAAGGAAACGTTCATATATTTAATTAAAAATTTGTTAATTTTTATTTTTATCCTTAATCCTAGTGACATACATTTGAAAATGTGTGACTCAAAAAAATATCACTAATAGATGTATAAAAACATTGATCAAACCTATTAGTCCATTTCAAACTATTATATCATATATGAGAGTTTTCCTTTTACAGAGTAAACCTTGACCTCAAATATTCATTTACATTCATATAAAATCATATTTTCTACACAACTTTTTTCATAAAATACTTTATAAGAATAAATAAATGAAAAATAAAAATCATGTGGTTTTTTTATAAAATATGAGAACCCATGAAAAACATTTTCTAAAAAACAATCCTTTTTACACATAATGGAATAATCATTAAATTAAAAAATATCATTAGATTAAATAATGAAATAAATATATTTATATGACAACTAATTAAAAATCATATAAAAATCATATAGGTTCCTTAAGACATGTAACACCCAAAAATTATAAAGTAAAAACATTTTTATTGATAAAGTGTATCACATAAATCACCAAACTCATAGGGGAATATAATACCCCGAGAATTTACCATATATTTAATATTTTAAATAAATTGAATATATGATATATCTTGTAATGAATTTGATACTGAGTTAGTATACGCCACAATCAACAATTAGTTTTTTTCAAATGGATTTTGTTACATGAATGACCATGTTTTACCGAATTATGATATATTACTAAAATATTATTTAATATAATAAGATATAACCTATATGTTAAAATAGAAGTTTTGAAAAGGGTAAAAAAATTATGAAAATATATGGTTTACAAAAAGTTAAAATTATTTCATTGGTTAGAAATTAAATATAAATGAATATGAAAAACGATTGAATATAAAAGGAAATATTATTATTTTTATGCTCACAAAGATGTTTTACCCTAATAAATTAAATTAATTACAATTAGAGAGTGATATTAATGTGATATATATAATATATAATCAATAAATTATTTTTTATATTCATCTAATATATTTGATAGGATTAATATAAAAACAAACCCTATTTTAGGCATAAAATACTATATTTTTATTAAGACATTTTTACTGTCTTTTAGTGGCGAACCCATTTTAAAACTAATTTTTGAACCTTTTAACAATTTAATATTTAAAAATAATAACATTCATATTTTTAATAGAAACTTAAAAATTATATTTGGATTAATTTTTGGTATTCTCCTCTAAAGTTTCGTTTTCTTAATGAATAGTAAAAAATACGGAATTTTTGTTAAAAACTGTTTTTTCATCTAATTTATTTATAATATCAAACTAAATTTTAAACTAGTTTTGAAGTTTAATTAGATAAAAAATTTATCATTTAATCAAATTTAGTTCAAAGGAATCAATTTTAATTTGAAATTTACTATAAAAACATACCAAACTTTCAGACGTTTTTACTTAAAAAGTCACATTATCGTCTTGTCTATGGGATTAAATTTGAATTAATTTCTTCACATTTTATGATTGTAATTTGAAAAAATGGATCACAGATTTGGAATCAAAATAATTTATAATTTATGAAAATTTTCAACTTATATTTTTTTAAAAAATATTTGTGAATGTAATTAAAATTAATTACAATGATTAAGGAAAAATTAAGCTTAGTATGTCACTAAACCATAATCTTAAGTTCCCAAATGACCTAGAAACTTGTCCAATAACAATTTTATGGCCATATTTGAACCCTATAACTACTTGGATATAAATGGTACCATTATGTGATCTGCATTAAATTTGAAAAAACGTGTATGGAATTCCATTGTCAAAATATTACAAGAGTGTCACTCCTCCTCCACTATAATAGGGACCCATCTCCTCCCACTTCCTCACACCTAACAAGGAACTTTGGATCAACCAATATCATCCAAAAATAGCTCATAAATATAACTACCTTCATCCTAGAAGTAGTTTGTAAAGACCTGGAAATCCCATTGATTTTTTTTCAATACATGGTAATCTTACGAGTCCGCGAAAACTGATGGCGCTTGATTTGGAGGCCTGGTGTGCCAAGAATCAATTTTTGAAGTATTGTTCGGGTACGTTCAGTAAATGTATGGGTGAGATTTTATAACTTTATAACCGGTACTTGAAATTGAAATCTAAGGGCACCGTTCAACTCGCAATTCTAATATTTGATTAAGAATACATTCACCTCGATGGAAGATGGTTGGGAATAAAAATTAGTTTTGGGGTTTTTATGATTTAAAATAAATAAAAATTAGGTAGTGGCTTTATTTTTATTCTTGGTGGTTAAAACCTCCAAGAGGAGGTTAGAGGTCGGGGCAACCACACCATAACCTCCCATGAGAGGTTATGGTGGTGGGGCCCACTCGAGGTCTAAACACCTATTAACAATTAAAGTGGTGTGGACCACACGAGGATGAAACCCCTTGAACTCCCCATTTATGGTGCCACAACCACCCTTAGAACCTTTTGAACTCCCTTAATTAATTTTGTGCCTACACACAAGAATTAATTAACTGAAGCCCCCAATTAATTGTTTACTCCCTTTTTGAATATTTTGCCAACAAATTAATAGGATTACAAACTATTATTTTGGTTGGCATATTCACATTGGGTTTTTGAGAAGAGGAGGAGCTCTTGGAGATAGAATGCCAAGGAGGAAAGAACTCTCCAATGAAGAACGCTTCATCCTCCAATGACAGACACCTTATTCTTTCTTCAATCAGAACCAAGGAAGGAGCGTCGTCCTTGAAGAAAACTGAAGACGCCATCCTCTGCTTCTTCTATTCTGACAACATCGAATCGACATTCTCTTTTCGTGACTTCATCAATGATCATCAATAAGAGTTAGGGGATTTGAGTTTGAATTTGTTCCCGTTCTATATCGTTCAATCTTGGTTTATGATTTTCCAATTGATATCACCATAACACGGAGGTTGCGGGCCGCATGAACACGACCCAACCCCCCCTCTGTTTTTCCTCGTTTGTTGATGACGGTACTGGAGTAACGGTGCCACCTAAGGAGTGGGTCGTGGCCGACGGGCCGCGGTGGAGCAACGGCTGCCGGCGTCGGGCCGTGGCGGAGCAACGGCGGCCATCGTCGGGCCGCGGTGGAGCAACGGCGGCCAGCGTCGGGCTGGCCGTGAAGGAAATCTGCGGCATAGGGTTATTGGGTCACCAGAAGGGCGCAACACCATCGCACCACGCGGAAGGACAGGTCGCGGACCCCGGCCGCGGTGGTGCACACGGGCGGCCGCCAGTCCGCCAGAGGGGCGCAGTGCCATTGCACCGTGCGAAGGAAGGAGCTGCAGCTAGGGTGGGCTGCGGTAGAGGAGCAGAGGTAGCCAGTTGGACCGGCCACCGGCAGAGCGGGAGCGGCTGGCCGCTCGGCCAGCCGTGAGGAGCAAGACCCTACTGGGTCCCACATGACTTGGACCGGCGTCACCTAGCACCGGTTTGTCTCTCACCAGAATGGTTTCACTACTGGAATTTTACACTTTACCAATGGTTCAAAAATGTTGGTAAAGGCCTGGAAACCGTTGGTATATAGTATACCAATAGTTCCCTCAACCATGGCCATGTAATGCATGACAATAGGCCTATACCAATGGTTCTGTGAAAACCGTTGGTATAGGTTTCAAAATAGAAGTTATACCAACGATTTGCTACAAACCATTGGCATATGTGTGTCAAATATAACATATACCAACGGTTTGTAAAACCGTTGGTATATGTGTGTTACACTTATACCAACAGTTTATAACCATTGGTATAGAGGGAATATGTCAAGCCATAAGTCTATACCAACAGTTTTGTTATAACCATTGGTATAAACCTATACCAATGATTATAAAAAACCATTGGTCTAGTTATATAATAGTATCTATACCAACGGTTCTGCAACCATTGGTATACAATTGCTCAGCTCCACAGTAGCAGGCCCCTCTGCCTTCTCCAGACCTGCAACAACACAACAACCCCTCTCCAGACTTGCAACAACACCAATACAAAATCCCCATCCAAATATTCAAAATTTAGAATTCATTACAGAATTTAGAAATTTAGAAATTCAAATGAAATAATACCCATAAGAGAAAACACCTACATGTTATAGGAAATGCAATAACACCCATAAGAGTATTCCAAATTTAGAATTCATTCCTCACTCAAACCACAACACCAACACACATAAGAGTATTCAAAATTTAGAATTCATTCCTCACTCAAACCACATCACCAATACACATAAGAGAAAAAACCTACATGTTATAGGAAGCACATGGGATGTTTAGTCATGGTCTTGGGTTGAGTATCTTAAAACCAACAGAAAAACTTGGGTAGAGTGGAAAGGATCATGATATCCAAAAGATAGAAAATGGTAGTTCTCATGTTCTGAGACTTATGATGAGTTATAGGAAGCACATGGGATGTTTATATTCCTTTAATGATTATGTATCCATGTATAAATGGTTCCTGATGTGTTAGTGGGAAACATTGGCCAATCTTGACATATGAGATGGGTTACCGGAATAGCCTACATGTTTTTCATAGATTTTTCAATTAGAATATGGGGGTATGTGGCTAATTGTAATTTTCTCTCCTAGGTGTGATGTGAGATGAATCCCCATCTTAGGTAGTGGGTATGAAAATTCAATTAAGTCTTTAGTATTGGGTTCCCAAAGGGACTTTGGTTTAGTCCTAGAACCCACTATATGAGGATGGGATCGAGGTGATCCATGGGGATATGGTGTCACCATATGTATTCCTCACCATTGGGGTATTTTTATGAGACTTTGAAACTTATTTTTCAAGAATCTATGTGTAGACTTGTTGAACAATTTGTTATATGGTATGCTTGAGTGTTAATAGGTTTCATATGAAATCACTATATGATATTTATTTGTTGTATGTTATTGTATAGAATCAACGACCCATGATTGAGAATTATAACATGAGTGTTGGTGCATGTTCATGATGGGATGTCGAGACTCATTCCTAATATAATTCATGTTTTTTTATATATACTATGAACCATTCTGTTTCAATCAATTCCTTGTGAATATTTTCTTCTAATAATGTATGACCAATAGGCCATATTTTATTTTTTATCCCTTAATTTCAAGAATCTATGTGTAGCCTTGTAAAGATTTTCCGTATGTCGGTTGTTGTTTTCACTTAAAATGTTGTCTGTTTCAAACAAAAGTGAGAAAATTTGAGTGATACCAGTCACACCATGCATCGGATTGAGGTGGGGTTGACTCATACCCATCACAAATAACCCATGGATCATTAGGTGGGGGGGCTCTCCGGGGGGTGCGGGGGGCTCTCTGGGGGGTGAGGGGGCTGTCCGGGGTGGTGGCTATTTAGAGTACGTTTTTGGCTAGCGCGGTCACACAACACCTTCAATTAATGTTCTGTCTGGCTATCTATTTCACAATTCACCCACACTTCGTTGTTTCCTGATTTCATGGCATTCCGAGGTCGTTCGGCCGGTTTCAACCACCCCACTCATGCTTTTCAAGCGTGCCAAACACCTAAAAAACACATATTCAGTCGTGTCGTGGAAATGCGTGTCCAAATGATGTTTAATCTCCTCGTACACCTCATGAATAAAAATTAAGGTGTTTTCGTGTGATTATAAGTCATTCTGATGTCGTTCGGCATGCATTTGACCATAAAATCCATTGTTTGGCCATTTACGACATGCGGAGTGCGTTTTCAGCCATTGCGGTCACATGACACCTCCTATTGGTGTTTCGTCTAGCCGAACATTTCAAAATTCATCCACCCTTTGTTTTTGTCTAATTTAATTGCATTCCGAGGTTGTTGGGCCGGTTGCGACCACCCCACGCACGCTTTTCAAGCGCGCCAAACACCTAAAAAATATATATTCAGCCATGTTGCACAAACCGCGTGTCCGAATGGAATTCTGTCTCCTCATACACCTCACGAATAATAATTAGGGTGTTTTCATGTGATTTCAAGTCATTCCAATGTCGTTCGGCATGCATTTGACCGTAAAACCCATGTTTTGGCAATTTAGGACATGCGGAGTGCATTTTCGGCCAGTGCGGTCAGAAGACACTACCGATTGATGTGTTGTCTAGCTGACCATTTCAAAATTTACCCACCCATTGTTGTTGTACAATTTCATGGCATTCTGAAGTTGTTCGGCTAGTTTCGACCACCCCACACATGCTTTTCATGTGCGCCAATCACCTAAAAAACACATCTTCTGTCGTGTTGTGCAAACCGCAAGTCCTAATGATGGGTCGTCTCCTCATACACCTCGAGAATAATAATTAGGTTGTTTTCATGTGATTTCAAGTCATTCTGATGTCGTTCGGCATGCATTTGATCGTAAAACCCATGTTTTGGCCATTTATAACACGCGGAGTGCCTTTTCAGCCAGCGCGGTCATATGACACCTCCGATTGACGTTCCATCTGGCCGACCATTTCACAATTCACCCACCCTTTATTGTCTTCTGATTTCATGGAATTCTGAGGTCGTTCGGCGGGTTTGGACCACCCCACGCATGCTTTTCAAGCGCGCTAAATACCTAAAAAACACATATTCAGTTGTGTCGTGCAAACTGTGCATCTGAATAACGTGACGTATCCTCGTACACCTCAAGAATAATAATTAGCGTGTTTTTGTGTGATTTCAAGTCATTCTGATGTTGTTCGGCATGCATTGGACCGTTAAACGCATGTTTTGGCCATTTATGACACGCAGAGTATGTTTTCAGCCAGCGCGGTCACACGACACCTCTGATTAACGTTCCGTCTAGCCGACCATTTCAAAATTCACACACCCTTTGTTTTCGTCGGATTTCATGGAATTATGAGGTCGTTCGACTTGTTTTGACCACCCCACGCACGCTTTTCAAGCGCCAAACACCTGAAAACACATATTTAGTCCTGCCGTACAAACCGCATGTCCGAATGACGTGTCGTCTCCTCGTACACCTCACGAATAATAATTTGGGTGTTTTCATGTGATTTCAAGTCATTCTGATGTCGTTTGGCATGCATTTGATCGTTAAACGCATGTTTTGGCCATTTACGACACGTGGAGTGTGTTTTCGTCCAGTGAAGTCACACGACACCTCCGATTGACATGTCATTTGTCTGACCATTTCGTAATTCACCTACCCTTTGTTGTTTACTAATTTCATGGCATTCCAAGGTCGTTTGGCTAGTTTCGACCACCCCACGCACGCTTTTCAAGTACGCCAAACACCTAAAACAAACATATTCAGTTGTGCCATGCAAACCGAGTGTCTGAATGACGTTTCATCTCCTCGTACATCTCAAGAATAAAAATTAGGGTGTTTTCATGTAATTTCATATCATTCTGATGTCGTTAGGCATGCATTTGACCGTAAAACCCATGTTTTGGCCATTTACGACATGTGGAGTGCGTTTTCGGCCAGCGCGGTCACACGACACTTCGGATTGACGTGTCGTATTTCCAACCATTTTAAAATTCACCTAGATTTTGTTGTGGTTTGATTTCATGGCATTCCGAGGTCGTTCGGTGGGTTTCAACCACTCCACGCACGCTTTTCAAGCCAGCCAAACACCTCAAAAATGCATATTCAGACGTGTTGCGCAAACCGCACATCCGAATGATGTGTCGTCTCCTCGTACACCTCACGAATAATAATTAGGGTGTTTTCATGTGATTTCAAGTCATTCTGATGTCGTTCGGCATGCATTTGACTGTTAAACGCATGTTTTGGCCATTTACGACACGCGAAGTGCATTTTTGGCCAGCGCGGTCACACGACACCTCCGATTGATGTGCTGTCTAGCCGACCATTTCACAATTCACCCACCCTTTTTACATCTGATTTAATGGCATTTTGAGGTCGTTCAACTGGTTTCGACCACCCCACGCACGCTTTTCAAGCGCGCCAAACACCTAAAAACACATATCCAGCTGTGTCGCGCAAACCATGCGTCTGAATGATCTGTCATCTCCTCGTACACCTCACAAATAATAATTAGGGTGTTTTCGTGTGATTTCAAGTCATTCTGATGTTGTTAGGCATGCATTTGACCGTAAAACCCATGTTTTGGCCATTTACGACACGCAGAGTGCGTTTTCGGCCAGTGCGGTCACACAACACCTCTGATTGATGTGTCGTCTAACCGACCATTTAAAAATTCACCCACCCTTTTTTTTTGTTGGATTTCATGGCATTCCGAGGATGTTTGGCTGATTTCGACCACCCCACGCACGCTTTTCAATTGCGTCAAACACCTAAAAACACATATTCAGTTGTGCCATGCAAACCATGAGTCTGAATGACATTTCGTCTCCTCGTACACCTCAAGAATAATAATTAGTGTGTTTTCATGTGATTTTAAGTCATTCTGATGTCATTCGGCATTAATTTGACCGTAAAACGCATGTTTTGGCCATTTACGACACGTGCAGTGTGTTTTCGACTAGCATTGTCACACGACACCTACGATTGACGTGTTGTTTGGTCGACCTTTTTAAAATTCACCCACCCTTTATTGTCGTCTGATTTCATGGCATTCTGAGGTTGTTCAGCCAATTTCGACCACCCCACGCACGCTTTTCAAGAGCGTCAAACACCTAAAAAACACATATTCAGTCATGTTGCACAAACCGCACATCCGAATGACGTTTCGTCTCCTCGTACACCTCACGAATAATAATTGAGGTGTTTTCATGTGATTTCAAGTCATTATGATGTCGTTCGACATGCATTTGACCGTAAAACACATGTTTTGGCCATTTACGACATTCGGAGTGAGTTTTAGGCCAGCACGGTCACACGACACCTCCGATTGACATTCTGTCTGGCCGAACATTTCAAAATTCACCCACCCTTTGTTGTTGTCCGATTTCATGGAATTCTGAGGTCGTTCAGCAGGTTTCAACCACCCCACGCATGCTTCTCAAGCGCGTCAAACACCTAAAAAACACATATTCAGCCATGCCACCCAAACCGCGTGTCCGAATGACGTGTCGTCTCCTTTTACAACTCAAAAATAATAATTAGGGTGTTTTGTGTGATTTAAAGTCATTCTGATGTCGTTCAACATGCATTTGACCATTAAATGCATGTTTTGTTCATTTACAACACGCGGAGTGCTTTTTCAGCCAGTGCGGTCACATGATACCTCTGATTGACATGCCGTCTGAACGACCATTTCACAATTCACCCACCCTTTGTGCTGACCGATTTCATGGAATTCTGAGGTCATTCGGCCAGTTTCAACCACCCCACGCACGCTTTTCAAGCACGCCAAACACCTAAAAACACATATTCAGTCGTGCTGCACAAACCACATGTCCAAATGACATTCCTTCTTCTCGTACGCCTCAAGAATAATAATTAGGGTGTTTTTGTGTGATTTCAAGTCATTATGATGTCATTCGGCATGCATTTGACAGTAAAACACATGTTTTGGCCATTTACGACATGCGAAGTGAATTTTCGGTTAGTGCGGTCACACGAAACCTCCAATTGACATGACGACTGGCCGACCATTTCACAATTCACCCACCCTTTTTTGTCTTCAAATTTCATGGAATTCCAAGGTCGTTCTGCCGGTTTCGACCACCCCACGCACGCTTTTCAAGCGTGGCAAACACATAAAATCACATATTCAGCTATTCCATGCAAACTGTGCGTCCGAATGACGTGTCGTCTCCTCATACACCTCACAAATAATAATTAGGGTGTTTTTGTGTGATTTAAATTCATTCTAATGTCGTTCGGCATGAATTTGACCGTTAAACGCATGTTTTGGCCATTTACGACACGCGGAGTTCGTTTTCGGCTAGTGCGGTCACACAACACCTTCGATTGGTGTTTTGTCTAGTCGAACATTCCAAAATTTACCCACCCTTTGTCTTCTTCTTATTTCATGGTATTCCGAGGTCGTTCGTCTGGTTTCGACCACCCCACGCACGCTTTTCAAGCACGCCAAACACCTAAAAAACACATATTCTGTCGTGTCGTGCAAACCGCACGTCCGAATGACATGTTGTCACCTGGTACACCTCAATAATAATAATTAGGGTGTTTTCGTGTGATTTAAAGTCATTCCGATGTCTTTCGGCATACATTTGACCATTAAACGCATGTTTTGGCCATTTACGACACGCAGAGTGCGTTTTCGGCCATCACAGTCACACGACACCTCCGATTGACGTGTTGTCTAGCCGACCATTTCAAAATTCACCCACACTTTGTTTGCATCTGATTTCATGGCATTCTGAGGTCATTTGACCGGTTTTGACTACCCCACGCACACTTTTCAAGTGCGCCAAACACCTAAAAAACGCATATTCAGTCGTGTTGTGCAAACCGCACATCTGAATGATGTTTCTTCTCCTCTTACACATCACGAATAATAATTAGGGTTTTTTTCGTGTGATTTCAAGTCATTTCGATGTCATTCAGCATGCATTTGACCATAAAACCCATGTATTGGCCATTTACGACACACAGAGTGCGTTTTCGGCCAGCACGGTCACACGATACCTACGATTGACGTGCTCTCTAGCTGACCATTTCACAATTCACACACCCTTTGTTGTCGTCTGATTTCATGGCATTCCGATGCCGTTTGGATGGTTTCGACCACCCCACGTATGCTTTTCAAGCGCGTTAAACACCTAAAACACATATTCAGTCGTGTCATGCAAACCGCGTGTCCGAATGATGTGTCGTCTCCTCGTACACCTCAAGAATAATAATTAGGGTTTTTTTATGTGATTTCAAGTCATTCTGATGTCGTTCGGCATGCGTTTGACCGTAAAACCCATGTTTTGGCCATTTACGACATGCATAGTGCATTTCCAGCCAGCACTGTCACACAACACCTCTGATTGACGTGCCTTCTGGCCGACCATTTTACAATTCACCCACCCTTTATTGTCGTCCGATTTCATGGAATTGAGAGTTCATTTGGCTGGTTTCGACCACCCCACGCACGCTTTTCAAGCGCGCCAAACACCTAAAAACACATATTCAGTCGTTTCGTGCAAACCGCCCATTTGAATGATGTGTCGTCTCCTCATACACCTCACGAATAATGATTAGGGTGTTTTTGTGTGATTTCAAGTCATTTTGATGTTGTCCGGCATGCATTTGACCATTAAACGTGTTTTTTTCTATTTACGACACGCGGAGTGCGTTTTCGGCCAGCACGGTCACACGACACCTCTGATTGATATGTCGTCTAGCCAACCATTTCAAAATTCACCCACCCTTTGTTTTCATCTAATTTCATGGAATTATGAGGTCGTTCGTCCAGTTTCAACCACCCCATGCATGCTTTTCAAGCGCGTCAAACACCTAAAAACACATATTCAGTCGTTCCACGAAAATCGTGCATCCGAATGACATTATGTCTCCTCATACACCTCAAGAATAATAATTAGGTTGTTTTCGTGTGATTTCAAGTCATTATTATGTTATTCGGCATGCATTTGACCATAAAACCCATGTTTTGGCCATTTATGACACGCGGAGTGCGTTTTCAGCGAGCGCGGTCACACGACACCTCCGATTGACGTGCTGTCTAGCCGACCATTTCACAATTCACCCACCCTTTATTCTCATCTGATTTCATGGCATTACGAGGTCGTTCGAATGGTTTCGACCACCCCACGCATGCTTTTCAAGCATGCCAAACACCAAAAAACACATATTCAGCCTTACCATGCAAACCGCGCGTCTGAATGACGTTTCGTCTCTTAGTAGACCTAAAGAATAATAATTAGGGTGTTTTTATGTTATTTCAAGTCATTCCGATGTCGTTTAGTATACATTTGACCGTTAAACGCATGTTTTGTCCATTTACGACACATGAAGGGCGTTTTCGGCCAGTGCGGTCACACGACACCTCCGATTGATCTTCCATCGATCCAACCAATTCAAAATTCACCCACCCTTTGTTTTCGTCCAATTTAATGGCATTCTAAGGTCATTCGGCAAGTTTCTACCACCCTACGCACGCTTTTCAAGCGCAACAAACACCTAAAAAACACATATTCAGTCGTGCCGTGCAAACCGCACA
The DNA here is from genome assembly GCA_963277665.1 of Viscum album. Classification (NCBI taxonomy): domain Eukaryota; kingdom Viridiplantae; phylum Streptophyta; class Magnoliopsida; order Santalales; family Viscaceae; genus Viscum; species Viscum album. The sequence goes on along the minus strand of OY728126.1, from coordinate 945,034,758 downwards.
TCCGAATGATGTACATCTCCTCGTACACCTCAAGAATAATAATTAGGGTGTTTTTGTGTGATTTTAAGTCATTTCTATGTCATTGGGCATGTATTTGATCGTGAAACCCATATTTTGGCCATTTAAGACATGTGGAGTGTATTTTCGGCCAACGCGGTCACATGACACCTCCGATTGATGTGTCGTCTAGCCGACCATTTCACAATTCACCCGCCTTTTTTTTTGTCCAATTTCATGGCATTCTGAGTCCATTCGTCCGATTTAGACCACCCCGCGCATGCTTTTCAAGCGCGCCAAACACCTAAAAAATTCATATTCAGCCTTATCGTGCAAACCGCACGTCTTAATGACGTGTCGTATCCTCTTACACCTCACGAATAATAATTAGGATATTTTCATGTGATTTCAAGTCATTATGATGTCGTTCGGCATGCATTTGACCGTAAAACCCATGTTTTGGCCATTTACGACACGTGGAGTTCATTCTCGGCTAGTGCAGTCACACAACACCTCCAATTGATGTGTCGTCTGTCTGAACATTTCACAATTCACCCACCCTTTGTTTTCATCTGATTTCATTGCATTCCGAGGTCATTCGGCCGGTTTCAACCACCCCACGCACACTTTTTAAGCGCACCAAACACCTAAAAACACATATTCAGTCGTACCGCGCAAACCACACGTCTAAATGATGTTTTGTCTCCTTGTACACCTCAAAAATAATAATTATGGTGTTTTTGTGTGATTTAAAGTCATTATGATGTCGTTCGACATGCATTTGACCATAAACCCCATGTTTTGGCCATTTACGACACGTGGAGTGCGTTTTTGGCCAGCGCGATCACACGACAACTCTGATTGAAGTTTCGTCTGGCCAACCTTTTCAAAATTCACCCAACCTTGGTTTTCATCTTATTTAATGGCATTTTGAGGTCGTTCAGCTGGTTTTGACCACCCCACGCACGCTTTTCAAGCGCTTCAAACACCTAAAAACACATATTCATCCATGTCGCGCAAACCGCATGTCCGAATGACATGTATTCTACTCATAAACCTCACAAATAATAATTAGGGTGTTTTCGTGTGATTTCAAATCATTCTGATGTCTTTCGGCATGCATTCAACCGTAAAACCCATGTTTTTTCCATTTACGACATGCGGAGTGCATATTTGGCCAGCGCGGTCACACGACACCTCCGATTGATGTTCCATCTAGAAGACCATTTCAAAATTCACCCACCTTTTGTTTTTGTCCAATTTCATGGCATTCCAAGGTCGTTTGGCTGGTTTTGACCACCCCGCGCATGCTTTTCAAGCGCGCCAAACACTTAAAAACACATATTCAGTTATGCTGCACAAACAATGTGTCCGAATGACATGTCGTATTTTCATACACCTCACAAATAATAATTATATCATTTTACTAAAGTATCTACACAATCTGAATGTGTTTGGTTGGTTTTTCATATGACGGTTGTTGTTTTCACATAAAATGTTGTCCATTTCAAAGAAAAGTGAGACACTTTGAGTGGTGACGGCCACATCGCACCTCGGATTGAGGTGGGTTGACTCATACACATAAACAATGACCCATGTATCATTTTCCTAAAGTTTCAACAGAATCTGAATGCGTTTGGTCGGTTTTTATTATGCCAGTTGTTGTTTTTACTTAGAATCTTGTCCATTTCAAATAAAAGTGAGACGGTTTGAGTGGTGTCGGCCACACCGGCCCTCGGATTGAGGAGAGGTTGACTTTTACACATCACATATTACCCATGGATCATTGTCATAAAGTTCCAATAGAATTTGAATGCCTTTGGTCTTTTTTTCGTATGTCTGTTGTTGTATTCACTTAAAATGATGTCCTTTTGAAACAAAAGAGAGACTTTGAGTGGTGTCGGCCACACCACACCTCGGATTGAGGAGAGGTTGACTTGAACATGTCAAAAATTACCCATGGATCATTGTGTTGAAGTATCAAAACAATCATAATGTTTTTGGTCAGTTTTCTGTATGCCAGTTGTTGTTTTCACTTAAAATGTTTTCCATTTCAAATAAAAGTGAGAAACTTTGAGTGGTGCCGGCAACACCGCGCCTCAGATTGAGGTGGGGTTGACTCTTCCACGTCACAAATGACCCATGGATTGTTTTCCTAAATTATCAATACAATCAAAATGTGTTTGTTCGGTTTTCAATATGGTAGTTGTTTTTACTTAAAATAGTATCCATTTTAAACAAAAGAAAGACACTTTGAGTGGTACCGGCCACACCGTGCCTCGGATTGAGGTGGGTGGGGGCTGTCCCGGGGCTGTTTGGGGTCCAGGGAGAAGGGTGGGAGGGCTGTCCGGGGTCCAGGAAGGAGGGTGGTTAATGTATCTAAAACTCTATCTAGGTATCATACATCGAATTCTGACAGGACTGCGAACCGTCGTGGGGTGTCGTCCTGGAGCAGGGCCAAATCACGGCATTATCATGGCGTGACTGTGGCATGACTGCGGTGTGACCGTGACGTGACAGTGGTGTGTTGGCCTGGTCTAGCGTTATCCACAGGGTAGCATCTTCCGGCCATGATTCTAAATAAATCATATGTAGTTATCCTTCACATTATAGAAACTGATCTTATGTTATAAAAAACAGACTCTTGATTCAGGATTGTGGTATGATAAAGATATATATTTTATATTTTTTGTTTTTAAAAGTGGTAATAGGTAGTTGAAACTACTAATTGAGAGTCAAATTATCACACCCTAAACTATCACTATGAGTTTTCGCAGCCAGCACACCTCCGGTGGAAGGGTTTTTTTATAAAAACATGACTTAATTTATCAAATTAAACAATTATATTAAAGAAAACTTATTCAAGATATACAATTCAATATAATTATGCAGAATTAAGAAATAAGGTAAATTCAATTTAAATCATTCTTAAATTAAATAGGCTTCCATATTTGGTAAAAAAAATAAAGAGTTATACTGAATTCAAAAATATCCATACCAGAGTGAAAAAACAGGTTCAAAAATAAAGATTTATATAGAATTCAAAAATGTAATGGATCAATCTACTCCTGATCACCACCACTATCATCATAAGCCTCATCATCATCACCATCTCGGTCCTCTTCTTCATCCTTGTCATCATCCTCATCCTCTCCCTCGGCCTCATCCTCACCCTCGGCCCCATCCTCGCCATCGTCCCCATCCTCACACTCGTCCTCATCCTCATCCTCGCCATCGTCCTCTTCAGCATCCTCTTCATCACCAGGAATGTCATCATATCGACCGTCACTAGAACTGCCACCTGGTTCATTGGATAATTCACCCATCGATGACATATTTGTCTAAAAAGTCGCGCTGGCCTCTGTTGGAAGTGATGAAGATAAAGCTTTGATCAGTTTCGTAAATTATTTCTCCCTCGTTTGAACCTGTTATTCCAACTCTGTGACCCCTTTATCAGACTGTCTTATATGCTCCTTGACCTGTTCCAACTCGGTGGTACTATAATGGTTACCTGGAGAGGATCAATACCTCGTCGGGACTATATTCTTACCAGGTTGGCAGCGTACTCGACCAGAGTGCTCATCTCCCAAAACCTGATATAAATGATCATGTGGCCCTAAATTGTCAGGCTCCTGGGCATAAAAGTCCTCTAATGCATCCTGCTAAAAATATTAATAGATTATTAAATTTTAAAATAGATATTAAACTTTGAAATAAAAAAAATTAAAAATTACAATCTTTTCTTGTGTTGGTTCATTAACCGCAGTTCCATCTTTTTTCCTTCTACTTGAGAAAAACAATTTTTCTTGAGGGATACGTCCTTCAATATTCAATGTTTGATTCTATAATGACATTGAAACAATATACAGTTCAAGTATAATCATATATTCAATATTTAATAAATCACATAATTTAAGTAGGAAACAATAAAAAGAGCTAGTCCTAAAGGAAAATTAAAAACAACTATATCGTACCAGCTGCCTCTCATGATCTAACATAGTTGTGTGCCCCAAAGTGTGGAGTTATTTCTTTGAATAAACGTTTTTTTTGTTTTTTTAAGTAGATTCCTGAATAATGTTTAATACTAAATAAGATAATATTAATGAAAAATTAGAAAACTGTCATTTAAATACCTCAAATGGGATTAATACCTTAAATCTGGAAGTCGCCCAATGGGTAATCAGTTGGAGATATTTCTCTATCGGGCAGTCATCCATGATAGGTAATGTCTCCAACTCCGTGCCCACTCTATCACATTAGCCAACATACAGCTCATTCTTATAAGCTCTCCAAAGCTCTTCTAGCTCCTTTAAACATGCTAGTCGTGCACCTTCACCATCAGGGAAGTTAAACTGAAGCTGAAACCCAATAGATTAATTCATATAAATACAAAAATAATACTAAATTAAATCCAACAGATTTTTACACATATTTGTTCCCACGCATTATCCTTGACATCATGTGGCAGGTGTCTCTAAGAGAGAGGGATGACCGGAATGATGTCATAGTATTTGGCTAGCGTCGCCAAAAAACCCTGACATTCCTACCCAGGTTTATCAATCATATGTCCATCATCATTATATTCAACCATCAACTGTGTCTCGTTGTTCCATACCGCACGCAAGTGAGTACGCCCCCTCCCCCGCCTCTTATCAGTAGATGAATCTGTTATTAATGAAAAAAAATATTAGTAAAAGTTATAATAAAAATAAATTTTGGTATAAAAATTTGTTAGAGTTATATAAATATACCTGTGGTAGTAAGATTATTGGGTGTCACTGGATGTGCAAGATATGAAGGAATATCCTGTATAGGTGGAGTGTCTCTTAGTGTACCCTCCTCAGCCACATACTGTGTCGGAGCAGGAGTCGAAGAAGGTGGAATATAATAGCTCGGAGATATTGAACCAGAAGAAAAAGATGATGGCATAGACATCTAACCAACTAGTAGTGTAAACATCAGAGGCCTAAATATCTCATGTGTCCCTAAAGACACACCAGGATCAAAATGGGGCATAGAAGATACATTTTTGGTAGGGTCATAGTCCAATTAGGTACGACCATTGGATCGTCTAACTCTTGCACCATGAGCCCTCGTACCACCGGCCTCAGTACCGAGACCACCAGATGATCTTCTAACTCTGACACCCCCTCCTACCACCAGCCTCTATACTGGGAGAAATATCAGGCTCCTCATCGGATATCTCTCGTCTAGGGGTGGATCCTGAAAAAAAGTTTAACACAAAAGTAAACACATGATATTATAAGTTATTGAAATATATATATTTGAAATAAAATACTCACAATAGGGATGATTGGAGGAATGCCCATATGTGTCATGCGATGATTATTTTTTGTCATCTTTTTCTGCCGCCTCTCTTTAATGGGTGTCATTTCCTGCAATAAAAACAAATATGGAATTTATTAGAAACAGATTACTAATGTGTAACCAAAAATACAAAATATAAAAAAACCATTCTGATAAAAAATCATCAAGAAATAGAAGATTTATGGTGGTTTGAAGGTAAGTACTGGGATACACACTCTGAATAATGTAGGTGAAACATGTTAGACATGTCATTAGAACATGGATTCTCCCCATTAACCATGTTGTCTTGAATTTCAGGGATGAAAGTGTTTTGACTGAGCTAATTACTACCTACTCTATAGTATGGCCAACACATCATGTGGGCATACCCGTGAAACAAAGCCATGTGTAAATGGGACGTTTTTCGCACCCCATTTGGCTAAACATACTTTTCACCGTAAGAGATTGGCCATGTATATTTACATGGCTATCCAAGTCATGTACTGTGTGTACATTCCCATGTACATTCCCAGGACACTAGATTATCGTAGACACCAGGTCAACCGTTATACACACCATGTGAACCCTTACACCATATCATCATTATTACAACCATAAATAACAACTTATTAAACAAAATCACTTGTCAAAGATAATAAAATTGAGCATAAATCAATAATAATATTGGATATATCAAGTAAAATGAAGTCATACTATCTTATATCTTAAATAACCACCCACAACCATGTAAAGAGAGTTTTTTAAATAAGTTATTGATGCTAAAAAATAGAAATATTTTGAAAAGTTATTACATTTCATAAAACCCACACTAATGTCCATAGAAAGTACCATATCACCGTACTAAAAAAAGTAAAACCACCAATCCCACAGAAAGTACCATATCCATCTATTCCATAAAAGTTCTATTGTGTTTTATCTCACATATGAATAATTATTTTTGGGAGTGAAATAGAGTGGATCATGAGCATTGTGTTCATAAAAGGAATAGATTAAAACAACTTCATTTGTGTAAAGAATAATAATCCCATGGTCCTCTTGATATTTAAACCACGCAGTCATGATTTTAGAGATGAACTTGTATCCATGAAACCATGTGAGAAGCACGATTCAATGCATGTGTTTTTCATATTTTTCCAAGCATTTTGAGGAACCCCAAATCAGTGAAAATGTTCATTGTGTTTTAAAAAGATGATTGAATAACTCATGTGTGATGTTGAAGGAAGAATGATTAATGGTTATATTAGGAAAACTAATATTCATTAATATTGCAAATTTGACATTCTTTGAATTAGTTTCATGAAGAAGGAATAAGCACTACATGGGAAAAGGAGAGGTCCCACCAAGAGTTCCCTTTGTAGATATTTTATTCATAAAAAATATTGGATTGTATGGTTAAGTATTTATTATTTCTTCTGTGAAGAATAATTAAGGACCACATACTATTTTGAAAAGTTCAAGAAGATACTCCATATGCTCTATTGTGCAAAGGATAAGTTAACAGTGTGTCGTTATATATATATATATATATATTGATAGAAACATGATACATACTTTTTATGTAATACACATGGTGTAGAAAAATTAAGATGAATAATATCTTCATGTTTGACATGTTCTTAATGAAAGGAGTGATTTTCATGAAATACTATGAATAAATATTACAAACAATTTATTACGAGTTCTTATACATGAAGCTGTAATATTTGAAGCATTGAGACTAAAAAAACTATGAATCTTTAAAATTAGAAAACAAGAAAGAGACACCATTCCCTTATAAATTTATATGTGTAATGAAAACATTAATTGAACAATGTGTACACCGATGTAGTGATTTGAGTACACAATTCGTGGAGTAGTGAATCATAAAATTTTCCAAAATACCTAGAAATAGGGAATAACGATATCCATGATAATGTAAGGATATCCTTAAGAAGAGGTGGAAGGATACCCTTGAGAAGAGGTGGAAGGAGTCTAACCTGGCAGCTGATCAGATGGAAGAGGTGCACCTGTGCTGGGGCTTCTCAAGGGCTTCTGGGAGTCTAGTAGCGCTTCTGGAGTTGCGCAATCTGCTTCTACAAACTTCCGGAATTAGGGTGTCGCATTCCTTAGTCAAAATTGGGTTTTTTGCCAACGTTTATTAAAAACCATTAGTAAAACAATTCTTTCCCAACAGTTTGATGAAACTGTTGGGAAAACTCATTTATAGTCCATCTTTACCAACAGTTCATAAGAACCGTTGGTAAAGAACAATGCTTTACCAATGGTTTGATGAAACCGTTGGGAAATCTCATAAAAATTTAATATTTACCAATGGTTCATGAAAACCGTTGGTAAAGAACACATATACCAATGGTTCTATTTAACAGTTGGTATACAAGTGTTGGGAAAACAATGATTTCCAGTAGTCTTTATCCGTTCGGGAATCCAGGGGGCACGCGCCTCCCTCTTGGACGTGGCTAGGGCAGTCCATCGGGTCATCAGGCTTCCCCCAAGGGTCGGGCCACCCCCTCGGGCCGGGTCAGACCCACAAACCAGGTCGGACCCACAGACCAGGTCGGAACCCAGTCTGGACCCATTTGACCTGAATTCATCTTTTCACCCATAACTTGGGCTATGGGTGTCCAATCGATGAACCATATGTGGAGATGGAAATCGTGGAGCGAGACGGTTCTTTTGGAATACCTCACTTGAGTTTTGTACATAGTTGGGGTATGGTCAGGTTGGATTGAACCTAAAATCCAACCAGGCCCTCGGAACGGAAATGCTAATAACTCACAGACCAAGTTTACGATTGACGCATCATCTGTTGCGTTGAGACCCCTATGAAGAGACAGACCTTTGAGATACTTCTTCGTGGGACTTGGTGGTAGATGACATATCGAAACTTGGCTTGAAGAGTGTACCCTCCCAGAATCAAGCGTACTTTGTGGAAACCCTGCGGCTGGTTGCACCCTGACGACTGTTATGGGATCATGTGTGGGTCTGACAGTTATGACTTCTATTCCAGGATCCTGTCTGGGTTCGACATAATAGTTGGTCCAAGATCCTGTGTGGGTCTGACATCTTAGCTGGTCCTAGATCATGTGTGGTTCCGACAGCTCTGACTACTATTCCTGGATCCTGTGTGGGTCTGACAGTTCCAAATGCTGGTCCTGCATCATGTGTGGGTCTGACAACTTAGATGAATCAGTGACTACATCTGATCATCTCTAACACTCTACAAAAGTTGAATACATGTGTGAGCTGAGTCAGTGACTTCTGTGTTTTCCTCATGGATGAGATGGTTACTTGATAACTTGGGTATATGTATGGGCATATACCTAAGTGTTGGATATCCGTTAATTTCATACTTTGTGGTTTATCCTTGATGGATTTTGTGAGAACTTGAGGGTCTCGGGGTCTCTACTGAGTATCGTTACACTCACCCCTGCACGGGCTACGCCTGCACCTAGTTGTGTTGGATGGAGATGATGGACAGCACTGACGAAGGCTGAGAGCGCTAGGACTAGACGATACCCGTAGGTGGAACTTACGACGAGATGGTACACTGAGGATTCTGACAGATGTGGAGTGCTAAGGAGGCTGTCTGTACCTACCCTTCAGGTAGGATCCAAGGTGGAAAATCCAAGAGCTGCTTTCACCTTTTAGTTGTTTTGTCCCTTTTTAGTTGTACTTGTACATTACAGTTGGGCTTGTATTTCTGGCCCATTTACTTTCCATCACTTCTTTTGTATACATCTTTATTTAGTGATTATTCCCAGCTCGTACTCTGTTGTGTGTGTTTCAGTTTATAAAGGCAATGCCTTTCCAATTTTTCTAGGGATTTTACACCATTGGTGCCAGTCATCAGCCCCTGGCCTATGGAAGGCGGGCTTGGGGTAGTCACGGCATGGGCCCCGGGGGTCGGGTCTTGAAAAATTGTTATCAAATGAGTATGTTCTACAACAGAACTTAGGACTCTAATATTTCTTCTCTATGAATCAATAGTGTTAAGGGTACTAAGTGTGGTTTTCAGTTCAGGGAGTCCAGTGTTGGTGTGGCGGCCGACATATCTATACACCGGGACCCTGACTTCTGATTTCGGACTCAGTACATGAAAACACAGATTGTGTGTGTGTTTCAAGAGTTTTCTTTGTGATATCTTTGAGTCATCTCACCAAGTATAACTTATTGACCATGGAGCACCTGTTTCTTTTCAGGATGCCTCTACATAGGCAGCCAACCGGTGTTCTGAGAGTTGTACGAGATGGAATCCCACCGAGCGACGAGGCCTCGGTGTAGGGCCCTATTACAGAGGAGGCACCAACAGTATCACTACCCATTGGGCCACTGATACCACCAGCCCCAGCAGTAGAGAGTTCATGCTTCTTAAGCGTGTTGCACAAGTTCCATCACCAGAAGCTGCCCAGGTTCAGGGGAGAGATAGACCCACAGGCAGCTGAGTATTTGATAGAGGCTGTGGTGAGAGTTTTCATACTAGTAGAGACACTACCAGACTTTATGGTGATCTTTTCCGTGAGTCTCCTTCAGGAAGTAGCAGGTAGATGGTGGAGCCTGATGCTTCAGGTGCATGATGAGGTGACACTTCTCTGGGTAGACTTCGAGAGCCTGTTTCAGGTGGAGATTGTCCCAGCCACCCTACATGTGGTGTGGATCCAGGAGCTACTGCATCTACAACAGGTTAGTATGATGGTAGGACAGTACTAAGTGAGGTTCATCGACCTCTCACACTACTCCACATATATGTTATGGGACCCATTATTCAGGGCTCGGACCTTCGAGCAGGGGCTCAGGTGAGAGATCATATCTTCGATGATCTCCCTCAGCATCCCAACGCAGGCGGGGTGTCGGAGAGATCCCTCTTAGTGGAGAGTTTCCTTGCTGACCAGTCACCAGCAGTGAGACCCACCACCGGGCATCATGTAGTAGAGTCTTCTGCAGCAGGAAGTAGGCAGATGTCACAGCAGTCCAAGCAGACAAGAACATCTGATGGATGACCTCAGGACACGGGTTCAGTTGTGTGGGGAACACGAGACAAATCCAGTCATGTGAGGAACAGGTAGTGTTTCTCATGCGGTGGGGAGGGTCACATGGCTCATGACTATCCGACCAGCCGTACGGATGATCAAAAGATGGTCGAAGGACCACTGAGGCAGAGACAAAGATTCAATCGAGGGAGTCTGTAGGGAGAAGGTAGACATGGAAGAGGATCTGGTCGAGCAGATTTCGGTGGGTGACGTTTCGAGGTGTTACCTCCACCACCACTAGGAGGTCTACCCCGACCATAGATAGTAGGTGGATAGGGGAGAGCTCGGCTCCAGGAATTTGATGCATAAGACCATAGCACTTTAGAGGTGATTTGAGGTACGATCTGTGTCTACTCCACCATAGCTTCAGTTTTTATAGACATAGGTGCCAGTCATTCATTCATTTCCACTGCCCTCGTTTGGAGCTCAGAGATTCTGATGGAGCCGTTGGCTCGATCCTTACGTCTAGAGACTTCTACGGGAGCAGACTCGACGATTACACACTAGTGCCAGCAGTGTGAGCTTACTCTAGGAGGCAAGAGCTTCGGCTGGGATCTCCTCATAGTGGCGTCGAGGCCTTACGACATCATCTTGGGTATGGACTAGTTATCTACAGTCCATGCTCAGATTTACTGTATTAGGTGAAAAGTGCAGTGTGTCTGCACTGATGGGACCAGATTCGACTTCACTGGTGAGAATTGAGCCTTTTCAGTGCTGAACGAACTTACTCGGAGGAGGGTGTAGCCAATCACTCATCAGTTGGCCTGCCTTACCCTCGGAGCAGTTGATGTGGACAGTCCGAGCTATCTTATAGTGGTGGACCCATATGCAGATGTTTTCTCTGCGATGTTCTAGGACTACCTCTTCATTGAGAGGTGGACTTCTACATTGATCTATACCCTGGGACGACACTGATATCTACTCCAGCATATCGGATGGCTCCCGTTGAGCTTTGTGAGCTACGGGTATAGCCGGAGGACTTACAGGGGAAGGGATTCATCCTGCCCAGTGTTTCTCCCTGGGAATCTTCGATTCTATTCACCAAGAAGGTGGATGAGAGATTGAGGCTTTGTGTTGACTACCGTCACCTGAACCATTTGACCGTGAAGAACAAGTACCCACTCCTGAGGATTGATGACCTCTTTGATCAGCTAAAGGGAGCATGGTGGTTCTCAAAGATAGACCTCAGATTAGGCTATCACTAGCTCAGAGTTCGAGATAAGGATGTGCAGAAGATGACCTTCAAGTGTCAGTACATCCACTATGAGTTCTTGGTTATGCCCTTCAGTGTAACCAATGCACCAGCAGTTTTCATGGTACTCATGAATAGGATCTTCCATCCATATCTCGATCGCTTTGTCGTAGTCTTCATTGACAACATTTTGATCTACTAAACTATTGAGGAGGAGCATGCCTACCATTTGTGGATGGTACTGGACACACTCCAAGAGAACCCTCTTTATGGTAACTCTCAAAGTGCCAGTTCTAGATCTGGGTGGTTCACTTTCTTGGACATGTTATCTCAGAGGCTGTAGTTGTAGTGGATCTAGTGAAGATTGAGGTGGTACTTTCTTGGGAGCCACCCAAGAGTGTAATGGAGATATGGAGTTTCTTGGTTTTGGCTGGATATTAATGGAGGCTCGTACCAAACTTCTCTAGAGTTGTAGAACCTCTATCAGCCTTGACGAAGAAGGAGAAACCCTTCGTGTGGTAGGAGAGATATTTGTAGATCTTTCAGGAGCTAAGGTAGAGGCTGACTAGTGCCCCCATATTGAGGATTCCAGAGGAAGGCGTAGGGTATGTAGTTTTCTATGATGCATCAAGGACCAGACTCTGGTGTGTCCTTATGTAGGAGCGAATAGTGATCTCGTATGGTTCTCGGTAGCTGAGACAGCAAGAGCAGAGCTATGCTACCCATGACCTGGAGTTAGCAGCAGTGGTCTTCGCCTTGAATATGTGGCGACACTATCTGATGGGTGAACGTTTTACCGTGTACTCTGATCACAAGATTCTTAGGTATATATTCTCTCAGAAGGACCTGAACCTAAGACAGCGGTGATGGCTTGAATTCCTCCAGGACTATGACTTTGAGATAGTCTATACTCCTGGGAAGAGGAATGTTGTAGTAGATGCACTCAGCAGGAGATCTGGTATACAGCTTCTAGGTGAGGTGACGGAGTAGCTGGTTGCTTTGTAGATATCCTTTGTGGATAGAGATAGAGTAGCTTTTCTACAGTCTCATACAGTCACTCCCCCACTTCTTCAGCAATTTAGGGAGGCGCAGCATGGGGATACTGACTATGAGACACGACATGCTCAAATATCCATAGAACAGGAACCTGATGGATTTTCTGAAGGTGGGGAGCACGTCATTCTCTTCATAGGATGTACCATGGTACCAGTAGCACTTCAGGAGGAAGTGTTGAGGGAGTTCCACACATCCCATCTAGCGGTACATCCAGCAATGGCGAAGATGTACCAGGACCTTCAATGGAAGCACTGCTGGCCAAGTATGAAGAAGGAAGTAGCATAGTTTGTCCACAATGCCTCACTTTCTAGCAAGTGAAGGTGGAACACCATGTACCAGCAGGCTTGGTTCAGCCCTTATAGGTCCCGGAGTGGAAGTGGGATGGGATATCCATGGAATTTGGGATGGGTCTTCCACGTACATCTAGGGGTCACGACTCGATTTGGGTGATCATTGACCGACTCACCAAGTCAGTCCACTTCCTACCGATCAGAGAGCAGGGCTCATTAGAGATCTTGGGACACCTCTATTTTTGAAAGATTTTGCATTTACATGGAGTACCTTCTTCTATTGTCTCAGACCATGATGCACGGTTTACTTCCCGGCTATGGAAGGGGTTGTAGGAGGCTTTCGGGACACATCTTTGTTTGAGCACCGCCTTCCATCCTCAAATAGATGGTCAGACTGAGAGGACCATTCATAACCTTGAGGACATGCTATGTGCATGTTTCCTTGACTTCGGTCACAGTTGGGAGGATAACTTTCCTTTGGTGGAGTTTTCATATAATAATAGGTATCACTCCACCATCGGTATGGCACCTTTTGAGGTGTTGTATGGGTGACCTTGCAGATCACCACTTTGCTGGAAAGACCCTGGGGAGTCAGCACTAGTGGGACCATAGATGCTACAGGCTACCATGGAAAAGGTTCAGATCATCCAGGAGCGGATAAAGACTACACAGAGAAGGAAGAAGTTGTATGCTGACAGGAGATTGAAACCTCTAGAGTTTGAGGATGGCGACCACATCTTTTTATGGGTCTCACCCCGACGAGGTTTACGGAGATTTGGACGAGGCAGAAAGTTATATATGAGGTTCATCGGACCTTTCCAGGTCCTCAACAGAGTAGGCGAGGTGGCTTACCTCCTGGATCTTCCACCTCAGTTGCACCAGGTGCATGACGTCTTCCACGCATCCCAACTGAGGAGATACGTGCGCAACCCTTCACACATCATCAACCATGGGGGGATGGACGTTGATGATGGGGAGACTTTTACAGAGGTTCCAGTGGAGATTGAGGATCAACAGGAGTAGGTCCTATGTGGATGGTCGATACCTCTAGTGTGCATTCGTTGGCAGCACGGGAACCTCCAGGAAAGCACATGGGAGCGGGAGGCTCCGATATATGCTCAGTACCCCCATTTGTTCCCTTAGTTTGAGTTGTAGCTTATGGGGACGTAAATCCCTGAGGTGGGGAGAATGTAAAGACCTGGAAATCCCATGGATTTTTTTTTAAATACATAGGAATTTTACGAGTCCGCAAAAACTGACGGCGCTTGATTCCAAGGCCCGGTGTGCCCGGAATCAATTTCTGAAGTTTTGTTTGGGTACGTTCAGTAAACGTACGAGCAGGATTTTATAACTTTTGAACCGATGCTTGGAATTGAAATCTGAGGGCACTGTTAAACTCACAGTGCCGATATTCTCTTAAGAATACTTTCACTTCGATTGTAGATGTTCGGGAATAAAAGTTAGTTTTGGGGTTTTTATGATTTAAATTAAATAAAAATAAAGTAGTGACTTTATTTTTATTCTTGGTGGTTAAAACCTCTAAGAAGAGGTTAGAGGTGGGGTCCACCACACCATAACCTACCATGAGAGGTTATGGTGGTGAGGCCCACCCGAGTTCTAAACACCTCTTAACATTTAAAGTGGTGGGGATCACCTGAGGATGAAACCCCTTGAACTCCCCATTTATGGTGCCACCACCACCCTTAGAACCTTTTGAACTCCCTTAATTAATATTGTGCCTACACACAAGAATTAATTAAGTGGAGCCCCAAATTAATTTTTTACTCCTTTTTTGAATATTTTTCCAACAAATTAATAGGATTACAAACTATTATTTTGGTTGGCATATTCACTTTGGGTTTTTTAGGAGAGGAGGAGCTCTTAGAGATAGAATTCCAAGGAGGAAAGAAATCTCCAACGAAAAACTCTTCATCCGCCAATGACGGACACCTTCTTCCTTCTTCAACTGGAAAAAAGGAGTGAGCGCCATCCTTGAAGAACACTGACGACACCACCCTCAGCTTCTTCTTTCCCAACAACATCGAATCGACATTCGCTTTCCACGAATTCATCAATGATCATCGATACGAGGTAGGGTATTTGAGTTTGAATTTTTTTCTGTTCTATATCGTTCAATATTAGTTTATGATTTTTCAATTGATATCGCCATAACGCGGAGGGTGCGGGCCACATGAACACGGGCCGACCCCCCCCCCTATATTTTCCTTGTTTATTGAGGATGGTGGTGGCGCAATGGCACCGCCGGCGGAGTGGGCTGTGGTGGATCAACAGCAGCCAACGTTGGGTTGGCCACAAAGGAAACCCGCGGTGCAGGGCTGTTGGGTCGCCGGAAGGGTGCGACGATGTCGCGCTGCACGGAAGGAAATGCCATGGCCCCCGACCATGGCGGTACACATGGGCGGCCGCCAGGCTACCGGAGGGGTGCGATGCCATCGCGCCGTACAGAGGAAGGAGCTGCGGCTAGGGCGGCCCGCAATGGAGGAGTAGAGACGGCAGGTTGGGTCGGCCGCCAGCGGAGCAAAAGCAACTGGCCGATCGTCCAACTGGGAGGAGAGGGGCCCCACATGACTTGGACTGGCACTTCCTGGTGTCGTTTTGTCTCTCACCCAAATGGTTCATCCGTTCGAGAATCCAAGGGGCATGCGCCTCCCCCCTGGACATGGCTAGGGCAGGCCGTCGGGCTGCTGGACCGCCGGGCCGGACCCAACGCGGGTCGGGCCGCCAGCATGGGCCGAGCCATCCCCGCGGCCCAGGCCACTCCCTTGGGCCAAGTCGGACCCACTGAATGGGTCATACCCACGGACCGGGTCGGACCCCAGTCTGGGTTGGACCCCAGTCCGGACCTGTTTGACCCGAATTCATTTTTTCACCCATAACTTGATCTACGGGTGTCTGATTGAAGAAACGTCTATGGCGACGGAAAGCTTGGAGTTAGATGGTTATTTTGGAATAATCTAGTTGAGGTTTGGAAAAAGTTGGGGTATGGTTGGGTTGGATTCAACCTAAAATCCAACGGGGCCCTCGGAAAGGAAATGCTAATAACTCAAAGATCGGGCGTCTGATCGATGCGTCGTCTGTTGCGTTGAGACCCCTATGAAGATACGGAACTTTGAGATAATTATTCATGGGACTTGTTGGTAGATTATGTATCAACACTTGGTTTGAGGAGAAGACCCTCCTGGAATCAAGCATACTTTGTGGTAACCCTACAGCTAGCTGCCCCTTGACGACTTTTCCTAGATCTTGTGTGGGTCCGACAGTTTTGACTTTTGTTCCTGGATCCTGTGTGGGTCTGACATAATAGATGGTCCTAGATCCTATGTGGGTTCGACAGCTTAGCTGGTCCTGGATCTTGTGTGGGTCCGACGGCTCTGACTATTGTTCCTGGATCCTGTGTGGGTCCGACAGTTCCAACTGTTGGTCCTGGATCCTATGTGGGTCTGAAAGCTTAGATGAATCAGTGACTACATCTGATCATCTCTAACACTCTAAACAATTTGTATACATGTGTGAGCTGATTCAGTGACTTCTGTGTTTTCCTCATGGACGAGATAGGTTACTTGATAACATAGGTATATGTATGGTCATATACCTAAGTATTGGCTATCCGTTAATTTCATAATTTTTGGTTTATCCTTGATGGATTTTGTGAGACCTTGAAGGTCTCGAGGTTCCTACTGATTATTGTTATACTCACCCCTGCATGGGCTATTCCCGCACCTCATTGTATTGGATATAGATGACGGACAGCGCTGACAGAGGCTGAGAGTGCCAGGACTGGATGATACCCGTAGGTGGACCTTATGACGAGACGATACACAAAAGAGTCTGACGGACGTGGAGTGCTGAGGAGGTTGTATGTACCTACCCTTCAGGTAGGATTCGAGGTGGATGATCCAGGATTTGCTTCCACCTTTTAGTCATTTTGTCCCTTTTTAGTTGTACTTGAACTTTACAGTTGGGCTTGTATTTCCGATCCTTTTACTTTCTGGTACTTCTTTTGTATACAGCTTTACTTAGTGATTACTCCCATCTTGTACTCTGTTGTGTGTGTTTCAGTTTATAAAGGCAATGCCTTCCCAGTTTTTTTAGGGATTTTACGCCTTTTGTGCTAGTCGCCAGCCCCTGGCCTATGGAAGGCGGGCTTGGGGTAGTAACGGCACGGGCCCCGGGGTTCGGGTCGTGACATAGTTACTTGTTTAGGAATAAATCCAAGGAATCCATTTAGTCAAACCAAAAGAAGTCACCAGAATAAGAGTTAACAGACTTCCTCAAGATTTTTAGTTTTATTTCTATTATTGACTCCCTAAACTCTTATTATTACATGATTATATAAAAACAACAGTATCATAAATATAAAATTATGTTGTTGTATTAAGGGTTCTACCTAAACTTACACACACCCCAATATAATGGGTAACAAACATACTATTTATGTTAACTATGAACTATCGCCTCATGAAATGATGACTATTCATTATTCTTTATGGCCCCTCATGATGATAATTATGTTGGAAACTATATTTATATATTATATTTATTATATTTATAATTTCCTTATTCAATTTTAATTATTTTTTAACATATACCTATATACATTCCATTTTATGTAAATACGATAACATCATTGGTGGAAGTGTGGACTACCGCCTCCTTAATGCGATTTGATTCATTCATGATATACATGGAATATATTAAGGATGATTTTAATAAACCTATGTATCATATATAACATATATATGATACTGGAATTATAATATACATATTTATCATTTACTTTTCATTCTTTCAATATGAAAAATAAATGAAAGTATCATTTTTTCGTACGTATGACCTACTGTCTCCATGAATGGTGCATTTCATTTATTATATCCAAACATTATAGATTCTTATAAAAAAATATGTACTGAATATATGTTTTAATTAAGTTAGGGTTTAAATTTTGTATATGATGAAATAATTATCTAATTAATAGTAACAACAAATCATAAGTGAAAACATACTTTATAAAACTAGGTAATTAACACCTAAAATAGTTAAAATAATGAATGAGTGTTAACAAATGGGTAATAAAATATTGAAAAAAGTCAATATATCATATTATAATCATTATTTGGGTTATGTTATAAGTTAGTAACATATTTTATGTCACTATACAAGAGGATAAGTACCACACAGCAAAAGGAAGGTTAAGGTAAGGAAATTTTGTCTCAATTTACATTCCATTGAGACTTATTTTTTATTATACACCAATTCAATTTTATTTTGTGTATATACTAAATTTAGAAATTTTATATCATGAATTTTCTTACTCTAATGATATTATAAGTTTTATTTAATATTATTCTTTTATGGGGATTTTGATTTAAATTATTTAAGGTTGTATGGGACATTTTGGAATGTTTAAATGTTATTTCCCTCAAGAATGTTTTAATGATCATTAAATGTTTTTACATTAATTAACATTAAAACCCCTTTTTGTTACTTAGGATCCACTAGTTAGTTATTGATAAATATATATCCTTTATTCAATATAGATATTTTATAAGGCATATTGTTTATTATTTAAATTGATTATTCGATATGAAGAATGCTTTGGATAAGTATGACACGGTTGGGGTCCAGTAATAGATATCCCCTCAATGCATCGGTAGTATCATGAGATGAAATTGTTGGGAAAATTAGATGGGTTGTTACCTGATAAGCTAAACCATCTTGTGAAAGGTCTTTATGGTAGTGGTTTGTGTGACAGATACATGACATCAAATAATTAATAATTTACCTTAAATAGATTCAGTTGTTATCAACCCATGTGATTTTGTATCAATATTTCTATGGATATAGTTCATTCACACTTTATTGAATATAAGTATTGTGTTCTAGTTTTTTATCTTTCCATATTGATTTTTACTTATATAGTAATTTTATTGGCATGGATTATTAGTTATTTCCCATTCCATGTTAATTTATTCCTATTGATTCATTGTTTTTTTTATTTACTTACCCTTACTGGGAATTTTATCTCACCCTTATTATATTTCCTTTCCCCATGTTATAAAGAGGATATCTTTGAATAAGATTTTAAGGATTCTCTTACTTTATTTTTATTATCTATCATGTTTTTATTTCTTATTTCTCAATGTATTATGGGTATCATGTATATAATGTTCCTTTAAAATACATCTAAATTGATCAGTAGTTAGGGATTTTATTCCTTTTAATATTTCCAATGTAATAAAATAATTCACCGGCTCTAGGTTTATAGGGTCAGGGAATTACAGTTGGTATCAGAGTAAGTTTTGAAGAAACATCAGAAACTTGATTTAGAAAACATAGATTAATTAATGTAAACCTAAGATATACATTGAGTATAATTATAGAAGAACATACTATAATATTGGTAAGGTATAAATTATGTGAGTATTACTAGAAATAAATCCATATTTGGATACTATAAAGGGACATAGTTATGGTATAGATAGGCCTAGGAGTAACAACTCTGACAAGGTGTGTTGGGATTGACTTAGTGTAACCTCATACATGATAATGGGCCTTACTGGGTACCTAGTTTTAAACTACTAGGGGAAACTCTTAGGATAGTTAAAATTTTCATTACCTACCATTATGAAGGATTCATAAGTAAATATATCCCCAAATAATCCATGTTTATTATCTTGAGATTAGATATCCATAAATTTCTTAATTTATGTCATTCCTTATTTAGAGTTATATAAAGTTCATAATTTTATAATATAACCTATTATATGACATTGTTTATAAATGGATCCTAGAAGTAAGAATAGTATCAATACTTAGGTAAAATGTAGGGACCGACCGACTGAGGAAACCAATATAGTTGGTATTAGAACAGAGAATGTTATAAAAATATTAGGGTAGCTTAATCAGATTATAACACCTAACCTTTACTAGATGGATAAACCTATTCCACAGTGATATTGCCTGATTTTTTATCACTTTAATCGATAGAGGCCCCCTACATTTATTGGGACTAATGATCCAATGGAAGATAAGTAATAGAATAAGTATTTGGATAATATATTCATGACATTGGGATGTGGTGAAAAGGAAAAGGTTTCACTTGTAGTATAATGTATGAATGGTGATTCAGATTAGTGGTGGTCTCTGATCCATAATACATGGGAGTAAGAAGAATATAACTTATGGAATGTAAAACATTTAAGGAGAAATAATTTGATAAATACTTTCCTCATGATCACCAAATTGAGATGAAGAGGAAGTTATTTAACTTAAAGAAAAAGTAAGAAGAGAGTGTTGCTGATTATAAATCTTCCTTTACAAGGTTATCCAGGTATTCTAATTATTATATATACATCATGGAGTGAAAGATCCACCAATTCATTGAATTTATTAAGAAAAATGTCTAAATAGCACTGGATTCTATGAATTTTTTATCATACAAATAAATAGTATTATTTACCATTAGAACAAAGAAGGAATTTTATAGATTTCATATATTTAATGTAATCGAAGAGAAGAAGAGGCCATCCAAGAACCCTAAAAAAGTGAATGATTCAAAGAATAATGGAAAGAATGATTTTCCCTCATGTGGTACCTATGGAATGGATCACCATATTAAATGATTTTAAGGGAATGAGAGTTAGTTATAAGTGTGGATATAAGGGTCACCATTCTAAAGAATGTAAAGGGAAAAATAAAAAGGCTACTATTCAGTGCTAAAACTTCAAGGAGATGGGGAACTATGAAAAATAATTCCCCAAGCATCAAGAGATCATACCTTAGAAGAAAAAAAGTGATCAAGGTTAATAATATGTTATTGACACAACCTAAGTAGAATGATTGATGTGATTCTGTATATAGGTCTATAAAATATGCTGTAAAAGTTTTTTTTGATGGTTTTCTGGTCATATGATTTATGAAATATGTAAAGATTGTACTATAGTACTATTTCAATAAATATTTGAGATTTTATATTAAATGGTAACAAGAAAAATTATTTAGTAAAAAGTTAAACTTATTTGAAAACACATTATTTAGGGAAATAAAACCCTAAATATATTTATAATGTTCAGATAAGGATGAATAAATGATTGATTTGTATGATTGATTACTACTATGGAATTTATTAATGAATTGTTAAAAAGTTGTGTATTCTATCATTGATGGATTTTACAAACACTTTTGGATATGAGGGATATATCCAATAAAATTTTTCTTACATATTGAATAATGAAAATTTTGTGTTTACAATAATGTTTATGGTGATTTTAGTTATTACCATATTTCAAGAGGATACATGATGAAGTTATTAACATGTTTGGAGTGTCAAAATTTAGAGCTTCTTCATGTTGATTAAAGGCTAATGATAAGTAGATGTTGGAAATTCAGTGACCTTATTTCGAAGGTATTGGATCGTAATCTTTTGGAAAATTGAACCATTTATAAAATGGATTAAGATGATATTTGGACGATGCTTTATAGATTGATGTCTTACTTCACCATACAATACAGCTTGTGATAAGAAATTAAGAAGAAATAGTTTAAGGCACTACCAAAGGATAAGATTGTGTTTATGAAATAGAAATGATTATTTTCATATATAATCTGAAAGAATTCATAAACTGTTAAGAAAATGGGATTGAAAAAAATGTCCTATTATAATCATTTTGGATGATCTCAATGACCTTTATTCACACCATTAGATTCTGGTTTTTTGGCCTAAAACTTTTAGCTAAACTTTTTCTTTAAACTATCTATCAGAACATGAAGGTTATATTTCTCTTCCATGACCTGGTTTTCTCTAATTTCCTCAAATTCTAATTCCTAGTTTAGTGGTGAAATTCAAATTTCATTTTCCCTCTTATTAATAATATGTGTTAGTGAGCCTATTTACGATGTGGGTTATTTAAAAATATTATTTTAAAAAATAAATCCATTGATTTCCAGGATCGTGATTAAATCGCGAGGATCTGATTTAATTAAAGTGGGGAGAATGTAACACCCCAAAATTCTAAGGTAAGAACATTGTGATTAATATCCTGTATCGCATGCATCACCAAGCACGTAAAGGAATATAATAACCTAAATAATTTATAATATATTTACTGTTTTAAATAAATTTAATCTAAGATATATCATGAAATGAATGTGATACTGATTTAGAGTATTTCGTATGAAACAACGAGTTTCTTCAAATGGTTTGTGTTACACGCAAGACCGAGTTTTACCAAAAAACAACATAATTTTAAAATATTATTTAATATAATAAGATATAACCTAACTGTTAAATTAGTAGTTATGAAAAGGGTTAACTAAATTATGAAAATATGTGGTTTAAAAAAATATAAAATGATTTCATTGGATACAAATTAATTAGAAATGAATATGAAAACCAGTTGAATATAAAGGAAAATATTATTATTTTTATGCTTAAAATATTATTTTACCCTAATAAATTTAATTACTTACAATTAATTAGTGATATTAATGTTATATATATATATATATATATATTATTCAATCAAATATTTTTTATATTCATCCCTTATATTTTATATGATTAAGATAAAAACAAAACCAATTTTATGCATAAAATAATATATTTTTATTATGGTATTTTCCTATATTTTAGGGGATAACCCATTTTAAATCCAATTTTTTGACCCTTTTATAAGTTTAATATGTAAATATAAACTTCATATTTGGAATAGAAACATAAAAATTATATTAGGGTAATTTTTTTGAATTTCACTATGAAGTTTCATTTTAAATGAATACTGAAAAATGCAGAATTGTAGTTCAAAATTGCTTTTTTATCTAATTTATTTATAAGGTTAAACTGAATATTAAATTAGATTTAATGTTTAATTAGATAAAATTTTTATCAATTAATCCAATTTTGGTCATTATAATCAATTTCACTTTGAAATTGACTATAAAAACATATCAAAATATATAACTTGTTTAATTAAAAATCCTACATCGTCGTCCCATCTGTAGGATTAAATTTAAATTTATTTCTATCACTTATGTTATTATAATCTGAAAAAATGGATCCCATATTTTGAACCAGAATAATTTATAATTTATAAAATTCTTGACTTAGTATTTTACCAAAAATATTTGTGAATTTAATTAAAATTAATTACAACAATTAAGGAAATTTTAAGATTAATAAGGGACTAAACCATAATCTTAATGAGGAAATGACATAGGAACTAATCAAAGAATCAATGGATGGCCATATTTATACCGTATCCACACATTTCTCTAAATTTTACCATTATGTGAGCCAAATTTAATGTGAAAAATGTGAATGGAATTCATTTTTCAAAATATTGCAAGAGTGCCACTCCTCTGCTATAAAAGGGACTCCTCTCCACCCACTTCCTCTCGCCTCTATAGCCACATTGGACTTACCATGATCTACTGAAATAGATCCTCAAATTTCATACCTTCATTATAGAATCCTCCCCTTGGTCAGGAAGAAATCTAAGTAAATCTTTTGGTACAAACCAAAATAATAAGAGGTAACAAACTTTCCCAATATTTTTTGTTATATTTCTATTATCTAATACCTAAATTATTCTTATTCCATGATTATATAACAATAATCATATAATAAATATATTTAGGACTTTTTTATGTTAAGTTTTCTACCAAAACTTTAACAAACCACCATCCAATGGGTAACAAACACACTCTTTATGTGAATGGAAAACTACAACCTCACAAAACGATGAATATTCGGTCTTCCTTTACCGCCTCTCATGGTGGTAATTATGATGAAAACTCTATTTATATATTATATATATTATATTTATAATGTAATTATTCTTATATAATTCTTTTATAAAACATACCTCTGTACATTCCATTTTTTGTAAATATGATAACATCATTGGTGGAAGTGTGGACTGTCGCCTTCTTAAAGCGATGTGATTTGTTCATGCTATAATGGAACACATTAAGGATAATTTCAATAAACCTATGTAACATATATAACATTGATATGATACTAGAATTATAATATACTTATGTATCATTTACTTTTCATTATTTTAATATGATAAATAAATAAAAGTATCATTCATGTGTATATACTACCTACCATCTCCACAAACTATGAATTTCATTTATTATCTCCCAACATTACAGATTATTATAAATACATATGTATTGAATATATGTAATAATAATGTAATGTTTTAAAATATTGATATGCTAAAATAATTATCTAATTAATATAAATAGTAAATCACATGTCAAAATATACTAGAGATAACTATGCAATTAACACTTGAAATATTTAAAATAATGAACAAGTATTGAATAATGGGTAATAAAATATTGTAATAAGTTGATATAAGATTTTATAAATATGATTTTGGTTATGATATAACTTAGTGACATATTTTAATCCACTATACAGAAGTATAAATAACATACAAAAAAATATGGTTAAGATAAGGGAATTTCATCTCAATTTATACTTCATTGAGATTTATTTGTTATTATAAACCAATTTACATTTATTTATTGTATATACTACCAATTGAAATGTTACATAATGAATATTATTACTCTCATGATATACTATGTTTCATTTAATATTATTTCTTTATGGTGATTATGATTTAAATGTTTCAAGGTCATATGGGATACTTTGGAATGTTTAAATGTCATTTACCTCAAGAATGGTTTTAAAGATATTTCAATGGTTTTTCCATTCATCAACATAAAAACCCATATTGTTACTTAGCCTCCATTGGGGAAATATTGAAAAATATATATCATTTATTCAATATAGATATTTTATAAGTCATATTGTTTATTATTTGAATTGATTATTCGATATGAGGAATGATTTAGACATGTATGACATGGGTGGGACCCAGTTATCGATATCCCCTTGATGAATCGGTAGTCTCATGAGATGAAATAGTTGGCCAAATTATATGGGTTTTTACTTGATATGATAAACCATATTGTGAAATGTCCTTAGGGTAGTGGTTTATGTGTTAGATACATGACATCCAAAAATTAATCATTTCCCTCATATAGATTTATTTATTATATATCCATGAAATATTTTATAAATATTTCTATTGACATTGTTCATTTTTATTTTATCAACTAGATGGAATGTGTTTTAGTTTCTTAACTTTCCATACTGATTTTTCCTTATCTGGCTATTTTAATTGATTATGTTATTGTTTATTTACCTTTCAATGTTAATTTATTCCTATTGATTCATTATTTATTCCTCTTTACTTACCATAACAGAGCATTTGAGATCACCCTTATTTTGTTTCCATTACCCATGTTATGAATAATAAATCTATGAATAATATTTCCAAGATAATTTTTATTTTTTTTATTATATATCATGTTTTTATTTTCTATTTCCCAATGTATTATGGGTATCATGTATGTAATCTGGAATTCCAACACTACTAAATTGATTAGTCCTTCAGGATTTTATTCCTTGTAATCATACCAATGTAATAAAATAATGCACTGGATTTGGGATTATGGGTTCAGAGTTTTATATGAAATCATCTTAATAGACCCCTTATAATAACCCTTATAAATGGAGTAACATATAAAGTTAATTACAACATAATTCTCTATAGAACATAATCATTATACAATGAATTAGAGTTCTATATCGAGCTCTCCCATTATCATAAATGTTATTTAAGGACTATAAAAAACATAAAAAATATAATCTTTCATTTCTATCATCAAACTCATAAAAATATACTTATTAACCCTTAATATTTTCTTTGATAATGACATATCCCTTTATATTAAAATGAAATTTACAAAACTAAAATACCTAGAATAAAAGGAAGGAGGGATTGCCGATAAATAAAAAATTAGAAATTTATAAAGAAATGAAAACCTAAAAACATGGTTTTAGTGGTGGTAAAAGATATATATATCATATAAATTAAAATAAGATATTTATTTTTACTTTTTTAAATAATTTCAAAACATCTAATTTTGAAATACGTAAAAATATTCCTTTTGAAAAGATTTGAAATAAAATCACCAGAAGAATAAAATGTTAATTATAATTTTATTTACATTCATATATATAAATTTATAAATATAATTTTTAATAATACTTAAATGGAATAAAAATATTCATAAAATAAATCTTTAAAACATTTACAAGGATGTTTTAAGGTAAAACTTTCCTTACCCCATGTTTGACTTATCACAAACATTATTTATCATCCTAAATAATACAATAATGTTAATTATTTAATTTATTAATTGAAAATTTGTATTTTATTATTCTTTTAATTTCACTTATATCCATATTATACATAATTAAATAACCGATTAAGTTAATTTTCGATGTTTTGAGAGCATTCGTATTATATGTCCAAAATGACTTCGGTAGGTTAAATATGGTAAAATGGATCATGATTATATAATTTAAATAATATTAATCATGATATTATTATATTAATAATAAAATAGTTATACTATTATAAACATCCATGTAAGGTAATTATAAAAATTTAATTATGTTATATAATGTATATGGTAGTCCGTACATATGCATGAGTTGTGTTTCCATTTTTCAATGAATGTGGGTGGAAAAGGTAAGTATCGTTTTATCATTAAAATATTATTATTATATCATAAATATTATATTATATCATTAAATATACTTATTTTTAGAGTCCATTTTAGGTGGTAATGAAAAAAATGCATCACTTCGTGGAGATGGTAATCCATACATAGGAATAATATTGTTTATCATTTTCAATGGACTGAAATGTAAGAAAATAGATGAAATATTATATTTAAATAATGGTAATAGTATCATAAATTTAATATATATATATATATATATATATATATATATATACATTAAATCCTTCATTATAACCATCCATGAGAGGATGTGAAGGAAAAACTTACATCAGTTTGTGAGGTGGTAGTCCTTCATACACGTGAACGATGGTTTCATTTCCCATTTGATGAAAGATGAGGTGGATAAATATTATGAAATAAAAATAATAACATTATTTATATGGTAGATATCGATATTATTATATTTTAATTCTTAATATTAGTTTCAAGGAGATAAAATATGAAGAAAATGAACACTTTGTTAAGTGTTTTACCTCTTCTTTGGAAACCCTCCTTAAGTTTACACGTTTTTCCTTCTAAGGTGGTTATTCTGATAAAAATAGGACATAAAAGAATCATAGAGGGATATTAGGAAGGTATTTTTGTAGTTATTCTATTATCTATAAGGCTATTTAAGTGTGGAGAAAATAGGATATGAGGTATCCTTTTATAAGTGAGGGAGATGTCACACTTGGATTTTTTTCAATGGGTTTAAATATTATTAATTCATTTTCTTGGAAACTTTTCCCATAAAAAAGTTTATTTTTTTTCTAAGGTGATAAGTTTATAAATAAATTCATACAATAAGGATTAATTTTAAATTTGGTGTCTTTATCACTTTTTTGAACCTAGGTTAACCCGATTTACCAATTTACCATAGTGAGAATTTTTTTGACAAAGTTACTGTTCATGATGAAAAAACTTTAAAATAATATCACTAATTAATTTGGAAATTATGATTCAAAATGTGGAACCCATTTTAAAAAAATCAATATTTATAATTGGAATAAATTAATATTAAATAAGTTGGCAAAATAGAATGATAACATGTTTTTAGAAAAAAATAGATTTTTAATCATAAAAATGAATTTCCTTTCATTCCTTTCTAAGTAAAAACTATAAGATGAAAGTTAAAATATTTTTTTAAAATAAATTGTATAAATTAATTGAAAAATAAAAAATATATATTCATATAATTTATTAAGATAAAAATGAATTTGGCATATAAAAACAGTTTTTAGAAAGAATGTGTTTTTAATAACAAAAATGAACTTATACCAAAATCAAGTATATTATTGATTACTAGGTAATAAATTATATTAATTAAAATTAATTGAGGCTTATGTTAATTTATGATAAAATTAAAAACTTACTTTTATATTCAATTACATTATTTAATGAAAATAAATAATTATTTTATAAAAATTTGTATTTTCCATATTCACGGAAAAATCTATCATTTCAGAAAAACCCCAAAATTCACTCTCATATAATCTTGACATTATAATTGAAAAAAATATATTCAATTCCAAAAATTAAATTAATAAATATGTAAGAAATTAATTATAATATTTACTCATTAAAACAAATAAAAAAATTATGAAGAACCCATATTTTGAAACGTAAAATGACTTCACGAAAAATTTAGTGTTTATTTCCTAAGAATATATCAATAAATTTATATTTTTTGGGACCATTGTAAATATATTTCATAACTTTTTTAATCCTATTCATAGAAACCAATTCAATAATAAGGTTATAAGGGTGACATTTAGATAATAATATTTTAATTTTATATTTCAATTCACTTAATGCATAGTATTGCATTTTAAGAAAGATAATGAGCATAGTTTTATTTTAAACTAAATTTTTAGGATGTAACATTTTAAAACCATTAAAAAAATTATTTCCTCATAATATTTCTCATTTATAATAAAAATTATTTAAAAACTTTTTTTTAATAATACATGGGAGTGAAAGATTAAATAAATGACCATGAAAGAAAAAACCATTTTAATATTTCAAAATATATTGTTTAAAATCCTATATCATAAAAAAGGTCAATAAAACATCATTTTTAAATTATGTTAAGGAAAATATAAAGTTAATATGTAATAACACATAACTAGGTTTCCAAATAAGGAGAACATTCTTGAGAAGTAAAAACATAAACATGGAAAGAATATTCACATGAGAGATAATGTTATTCTCTTTTTTAGAAGAGAAGAGGCCATAAATTTAGAAGAAATGCGTGTAATATGATAAAAAAATTTCTTAAAAATATTTTTCTTAATGTTTATAAATTATTTCTTTATCAATATATAGGACATGATAGAATATATGTACTTAATTTATTTCTACTTCATAAGAAAAATTTCATCATTTAGTTGTGATTTGATCAATCCCAATTCAATATCAACTATTTATCATAAAAATTAACATTCAGGATGCATTTTACTAGTCTTAAGCAATAAAAACAATATATAATGGATCCCATTATCACTAAAAGTATAACAAGTTATTCAAATTATATTTATAAATTAACTAAGAAATTAGAAAAATTTAAGATAATATCCAATATGGAGAAATTTTACATTAATAAAAAAACCTTAAAAATAACACCCAATGTTAAAGATTAAATATTAAATAAATAACTCTTCAAAATATTTTTTCCAAGTTCAAAACCAAAAAAATCAAAGGTAAATTATTACATAATATTCCGATATAAATTTTATATTTATCTCCAAGCACCATTAGTTACTCATAATGTCAAATACTCAAAAATTTATATATTCTAATCATATAATCTCTAAAATATGATAATATTTTCCATAAATTTCTTGAATTAGGATAAATCTAATATAAAATAAAATATACTTCCAAATGATAATTCATCAATTATTACTCAAATTAAATCCCATCTTACAAAATGTATTTACATTAATCTTAATAAAATAATTTTCCTAAAATTGTGTACTTCTTCACAAATAAAATTAATCACATTTTCACCAAATCAAATTTCAATATCATGGTTAACTACTCAATAAAACATATGTTCGCAAAAAGTAATATCCCATTTATCCCAATTGACAATAATTAACTCAAATAAAATATCATATTAACCCTAAAGGTTATCAATACCTTTAATCTTATGTCCAAAAAATATAAAATCATTATTCCTCAAATAACCATTTCAATAAAACACGTGTTATGAAAAATGGTTACATATGACTCAAACATTTTTTGAAACTAAATAATTTTTTTCCAATGTACTCTTATCTCATAAAAATTAAGAATAACATCAATTCCCATAAACTTATGGTCATTCTTAAATTAATCACTACATCATAACTTTTAAATACCTATAGGTTGACACTTTAATATTTTAATATACTTCAAAATACATTAAAAATTCTTTACCATATTATTCCTTAATATTACCATCCTAAAATCAAAACTATGAATCACATCCTAACATTAATAAATATCAAAACATAATAAAAAAATATAACCCATACATTTTATATTTCACTTGTGGTATCCTCATCTTCAATTGTACTAAAATTAGATAATGTTAAAACATGATTTATTTGATCTTTTTGATCCCCTTATTATTACTTCCCCTAGTAAATCAATTTTAATAATTCCCATAATCACCATATTTAAATAATTCAATTGATACATTGCAATGAAATTTATTCCTATACATTGTGTTAATTAAACTCTCCCTTTTTCCTTGGAGGTTTATTGCTCTATGCTCTCCTTACCACAAATAAAAAGTATTTCCCTCCCTTTATGGAAATTCCCTTGGTTCTTATTCCCATGTTCTTTAAATATAAAATGATGAATATTTTTACCTTTTTTATCTTTATCACTTGAGCTTCCATAGAAATCCATTTTTCTATTTTTTTGACTTATGAAACTCATCAAATTTCATGTTGTAAATATCAACTCATGATTTCTGGTTAAGAATAACCACATGAGTTTTAACTATATCTCCCACTCTATTCAGTTTCTCATTCAGAAAACCTCTACATTGTCTTTCAAATCCATTTATAATTTAGTTTTTTATTATTCCATCCATTTACTAAAATAAAAACAATTATTTGAATTATATTAAATAAAATCATAATAAAACATCTTATGAGGAGGATAAAAACTTAGATATCTGTAACCATGTCATAATCTATTCAATGATTTTGATTTATCTAAAGTAACCATAATTCTCCCTAACATACTAACCATTGTGGTTATAAAATTCATTTAATTAACACTAAAATAACATCATAACCTATAAATTTATTTATTAATTTCATCAGATTTAAAATATAAAAACCCTGAACCCACGCTTCTAAATCCAATGATTAAAAAATAATATTTAAATGTCTATTTTTTAAATCGAAAAATTTGATCCAAATTTAGACAAAAAACAATGCATCAAATGGAAAATTTGGATAACTTATATACCCAAAGACCTTTTAGGTTTATAATTTTAGATAATTTTTAAAAAATATTTTAATGCATAAATTTCCATACATTATTAATTTTCCCTATAAAAAATATCTTCAAAAAGAAATTCTTGTTTCATTCAACAAAACATTCATATTTATAATTATGATTTTATTAATAATTATACATATCCTAAATCTATATGAAAAACATATTAATTTTTAGGGTGAAAAAAAATTAGTAAGGAATATTTTAAGAGAATGAAGAAACTCGTTAGTATATTTCCAAACCATGTGATCATATAAGGAAGTTTGACTATAAATAATAAACTTTTAGCTCAAATAATTGTTTACTTTCATATGGAACTACCTTTACTTCAATTTTTTTTGTAAAACTCTTTATAAGAAATCATAAATTAAGAAATCATAATAATTATGTTTTTTTATAAAAATGAGAACACATGAAAATAATTTTCTTAAAAAATACATTTTTACCCTTAAAGGGCATAATTATACCTTTAAACAAAATATCATTAGCTTACATTATAAAATAATAATATTTATATTAAAAATAATTATCAAGAATATAATATTCATATAGGTACCTTAGAATATTATCATTATAGAACCCTTATATGAACCCTTACAAAAAACCGTATAAATGGAATAACCTACATAGTTAATTCATGTATAATTATTCAAAGAACATAATCATTATGGAATGCATTGGATAAATATATCATAGACACAAATAAATATAGATAATTTTAAAGGACCAAAATATAAATGAAACACATAAAATATTTCATTTACATTATGAAATTAAAAAAAATACTCTTCATCCCATAAGAGAAATATTTTCAGAAGTTGATATATCCCTTTCCTTTAAAACCCAATTTTCAAAAAAAAAATATCCAGAACAAAAGGAAAGAGGGTTTTTATTTGAATAAATTATAGATGATTATAAATTAATTAAAAAATCAAAAAAATATTTTTATTCCATCTAGAAAATATGTCTATGTTTCATATGTTAAAATAGAAAATTCTTTTTTCCTTTTGAAAATCAAGTCAAAACATCCCATATAAAATACATAAAAAGAGTCCTTTTCAAAACCTTTCAAAGAAAATATAATGAGACCTAAACATTAATTTATAATTTTTTTTAATATAAATACATTAAAAAAATATTTTTATTAATTTGGAAATGGAAGAAGGAGATTTAAAAAATAAGTATTTAAAACATTTAAGATGAGTTTTAATTGTAAAGTATCCCTTACCTCAATCCTACTTATTAGCTACGTTATTTATAATATTAAATAATAACAAATATTAATTATTTAACTTATTAATAAACAATTTCATGTTTATTATTAATATTACTTCACTTATATCCATGTTATAATTAATTATATAATTGATTAAGTTCACGTTAGATGTTTGAGATCAATTGGCTTAAATTTCCATAATATTTTCTGTAGGTTAATTGTGGTAACATGGATCATGATTATATAATTTATAGAATATTAATCATCATATATTTACAATTTTTATACATTAATTATACTTTTAAGACCAACTATGTGAAGTGGTTATGAAAAATGAATTGTGTTACATCATAGATGTAGTAATTTGTACGTACACATGAGTGAAGTTTCTATTTTTCAATGAATGTGTGGAAAAGAAGGTAAGAATAATTTTATCTTTATATAATGATTTTTATATAATAAATTACATAATATATATTTAAAAATTATAATTTATATCATCCATGAAATGTGGTGATGAAAACTAAATCACATCACTTCATGGAGGTGATAATCCATATGTACGAATAAATGATGTTATCATTTTTCAATGGATAGAAAGATAAGAATATAGATTATAAATTATTTTTAAAAAATTATATTTATTTAATTAATAATATATATATATATATATTTAATCCACTATTATAAAGAGCTATGAGAGGCGGTTATGGAAAAATTATTACATCGGTTGATGAGGAGATTCATATGCATGAATGAAAATTTTATTTCCAATTTAATGGAAGAGGATATGGATAAATGTTATGAAATAAACATAATAACATATAATTATATATTAGAAAAAAAATTTATTATATTTTAAAAATTAATATAGGTTTTAAGGAGAAAAAATAAAAAATAAAATAATAACACTGTTAATTGTTATGCCTCTTTTTTAAAAAAACCTCTATAGGTGTACACCTTTAGACTTCTATGGTGGGTATTGTGATCAAAATCCGAACTTAATAAAAATTTTGAGGGTTTTTATGAATTTATTTTTGTAGGTATTCTCTGATATGTGAGTCTCTTCAAGTGTAAATTAAATAGGAGAGGGTGCCCTTTTATTAGTGAGGGAGATGACGCACTTGGGACTTTTTAAAATATTTAAATATTATTAATTCATTTTCATGGAAAAGTGTCACATATAAAAAATATAAATTTTAAGGTGAAATTTTTATAAATAAATTCATAAAATATTAATTAATATTAAATATATTGTCTATTTCACTTAGTTTTAACCTAGTTTAAAACTATTTACCCTTTTACCATGGTGAGAATTTTTTTACCAAAATTACAATTCAAAATGAATAGAAATGAAATTTCCCTCACTAGTAAATTTGGAAATGATGATTCCAAATATGGAAAAAATATTTTTTAATTAAATATCTATAATTATTTAAAATTAATTTTAAATAAGTACACAAAATTTAATGAAACCCTGTTTTTAGAAAAATAAATTTTCAAGCATAAAACTAAATTTACTTTCATTCATTACCTAGTAAAAAGCATCAAATGAAAGACAAAATATTTTTTTGAAAATATAATAAATAAATTTTAGTAAAAAATTAATCAATATATATTAATATGTTTTATTGATATGAAAACACTTTTCATGTATAAAATCAGTTTTTAGAGAGAAAAAAGTGTTTTTAATCCAAAAAATGAACTTATACTAAAATGAAGTATAATGTTGATTCCTAGGTAACTAATTAGATTAATTATAATTAAAGAACACTTAATTTACTTAAATATAAAATTAAAAACATAATAGTACTTTTTAATTACATTATTTGATGGAAAAAGTGACAATTTTACAAAAATCGGTATTTCTCATATTCACTAAAAGTAAATATTTTCATAAAAACCCCAAAAGTTCACCCTAAAATAATATTGAAATTATTATTTCAAGAATGATAATATTTTAATAAAATAAAATTTATAAAATTTATATAAATTAATTCCAATATTCACTCACAAAAAAAAAAGAAATCAAATCCATTTATGAAGAAAACATATTTTGAAACATAACACGACTTCACTAAAAATTGTGTTCTTATTTCCTAATAATTAATTAATTAATTTTTATTGAGTAGGATAATTATTCACATATTTATAATAATGTGGTTACTTCTATTCATTCCTCCCAAATCAATAGCAAGGTTTTAATGGTCACATTTGAATAATAATATTTTTACTATATGTCATAATTTTTTTAAGGATCAGTGTTGCATGTTAAGAAAGCTATTGAGAATAGTATTCATTTAAACTAGATATTTAATTTGTTACAATATATATTCTCTATCATTTACCTTATTGAGAATGAATGCATAGTTCAATTCCAGGGGTCTTGTCATCAATTCTTCTACCTTTTAAGGAACTTGTAAAATTGTTTCTCTTCTTTATTTTCATATCTCAATAACAAGAACCTATAAGATCTTGAGATAAGGATGTAATCACATGTTTTACTTAGAAAGTATCATTTAGATTGAAAATTATAAGTGTATATGGGAAAAAACTTTGTATAAAATAAATTATATAACCATGGTGACAAATTTGTACCATAAAATAACATGCAATTGATATCATGCTCAAAACTCATTTTAGGGGTTATTTTACACATATTTAGAAAAACAATTAAATAAACTACATCCGACACAAAAAAACTATAAAAAATATTAAACATCAAGTCAAATGAGTCCTCAATTATTACATAATAACATCAACTAGCACCTTTCATTTTATAAACATATTTTATTTAACCAAATATATGGTTTTTAAATGTGATTGGAATATTTCATACAACAAATTTTAGGGGGTTATCTAGAATTTTAAAATTCACTTAGCTAGTGAATTTTTATAACATCGTCTTCATTGTTTTATACCCCTTATGAGATACACTCACTTATTCTATTTAAGTTATATTATATAATACCTGATTAATACCTTATTTTTTTTGTTTTTATATCACTCGGTTTGGTCCTTCAATTCCAATCATGTTAGTGAAAATAGATATGAAAAATTGGGAAAAAGGAGTTATCTCTTTATTCCTCATAAGTAACACAGATAAGGAGAGTTCCCTCCTAATCTAGTCCACTCTCTCCATCTAATCTTAGTGCTTATTTTTTTGCAATATTTGTAACATGTTTCCCACTCATCTTATTCTCATGAATGACCTCTTTATGTGAAATAGGTTTCTTGTCCACATAAGTCAAAGAAATATAATTTCCCAATTCTTGAACCTACTTCCTCCAAAATAATTATTGATCTATAATATTTTCATACAACTCTTCATATAATTCCTAATATTATCACATATTTCATGAAACTTATTCTATATTTTTATATCAACACTTATATATTAATCCATGAGTATTTTTTAACTAATATTTAATCCCATTTTCTCATAAATTATATCTTCCTAACGTGCAATAAATTATTTTGCTTTATATTTAAAATATATTTTCTCTTACTCTATTCTCTTTTCTATCTCCAATTGGTCTGGCTAAATTTCCAAGAATCATTTCTAGTCCTTATAAAATTATTTAAAAATTTTAAATGGATTCTTTGATGACTTATTGTTACATGAAATCCTATTTTAATCATATGATAACTCTCTAGGGAGTTTATTCATGCATATCCCAACCTTGTGACTTTACAGTCCACAACTACCAGGCATCCAAGTCTATTCTGACTGGAAAATTCTTATAACAATTTGGTTACCTAGTATTTCCTTTGTGAATTAGCTCTCATTTTTTTCACTAGATATTCCCCTTAGTTCTTTCCACATTCTTAAAAGATACATATTATTCTAACAAGAAAATTATTTGTGTCTGTACCTTCCACAATGCCAATAGT
Source organism: Viscum album (assembly GCA_963277665.1). Taxonomy (NCBI): domain Eukaryota; kingdom Viridiplantae; phylum Streptophyta; class Magnoliopsida; order Santalales; family Viscaceae; genus Viscum; species Viscum album. The sequence continues at coordinate 944,998,587 of OY728126.1, read as the reverse complement.
AGCCTATAAATTATGATCTCCCACTTTTATAGTTCATCTTTATAGAATTTTATTTATCCAATATATCTTTTACTTTAGATTTATTTTTCATCAAGAGTAGTGTAATCCTCTAAATATTATTACCTTCCATTGATATATATGATTTCCCCTCATCTTTATTGGTCCAAACATCATCGTATTTTCTTTTCACACCTTCACTGTTATAAATATTATATTTACATTATAACATATTTGGTGTTGTGTTACCATGTTACCTTTAAACCCTCTTCACATCATCCTGACATGATTCACCAATAGATTCAATATAATTATTAAAGACTTTTCAAAGATTATTCGATCTTATATTGGACTAAGAGATGCATGGATTGTTTCACAACTATTTCCTCTTCCATAAAAGTTATATTTTCCTCACGATCACTTACTATATTCTCAAGTCCATCCACCTTCAATATGTTATTCTTTATGTCATTAACAATTCTATTTATTCTATATCTTACCAAACCTTCTTATCAACTAACTTCTAATTTTCATTTTCTAGTTTTCGCTATTATTTCTCATCCTTTGTATTATTCATAAAAGTGGCCTCCAAATTCCCTTTTTCGTTCCATTCCACATCGGCTACTTGTTCACCATTATTATCAACACTTAATGAATCGAGGCCTTTTACAAATTTAATAAAAAAATAACCTCATAATTTAAATATAAACTTGATTATAAATCGTCTTTCTCATATTTTCTCATTAAATTTATATTCCTGTTACTAGATTTCTTATTTTTCTTCTTATCCTTTTTTTATTTTCAAATTTCCTAATATTCATCATTAGATTCATCGATCTTCTTCTTCTAAAAATAATTAAAAAGTTTCTAATACTATCAAAATTTCATCACATTAGTGATAATTTTATATTTCTATTACTACTTAACCTTATTTAATCCTCTTGATATAAGGGAAATTATTTCACTCATATCTTTATATCCCTCTGCATCTAAATCAAATGATTTTGTAACCTCTACATCCTTGATTTTTCATTTTTTCATGGATTCAAAATAAATATCATATTTTTATTTCTTATGAAATATAAACCTTTCCTCATATCATATTTTATAAGTATATTGTGTCACTTATCATGTTTCAAATTCTATATTTCTCTCAGGGATTATACTTTTGAATTAAACTGATCATGAAAATTCCTCATCAGTTTCTTAACAATGATGGAATATTCTAACTTCTCACCAAAATCCTGAATTTTTCTCAAAATCTATTTGAACCTTGTAAAATAAACATCAATGGTCTCATCATCATCCATCTTTATGTATTTGAATTGGCTCTTCCTGAATTGTAACTTCACTATGTTTACTTTTACATAACATTCACAGCTATATTTTAATTTCTCCCACATTTCCTTCACTGTGTGAAGCCCCATTACATTTGTGTATAACTTTTCTAATTGGGGTATAAAGATGTAATTTTAATTCTCCCCATATAACTCCATATTTCTTCTATCATCTTTAATAATGGAAGAACCTTCAAAAAATGGTTAAAATGCACTGTAGTGTAATATCTCACTTCCAATCCAAGTGAATGGAGATAGGGTAGAATCATATCCCTCCATCTATTATAATTCCTCCCATTGAATATGGGAACACCTTTACTATTTAATGAGTTAAAATTCTATATATGTTGGAATTATTCTTGATTGTTTAGATGGAAACGTTCTCTAACACTACTTATAATACCCCTTACTAGATTGACCACTAGAGGGCCTATTTATAGTCGTATAGTTTATGAATTTCTACTCTTTTTAAATCATCCACTTAAACCATGTAAATATTTTTATGCTCTCAATATTATCTCATAGACATACCTTAAGTAATGTCATAATAAACTAGAGGATAAAACACATTATTTACATAGTTCATCATAAATACCTACACCTTGCCATATTGGTTAGACACCCCAATGTGGATTTTCTACTATAAAAACAAGTGGATTAAACTAGTTAGAATCCCCAATTACATTTCACTACTAATTGGTTAGACACCCCAATTTCAATCCTCTTGGGATTAGTTAGACACCCTAATCACAATCCTCTAACAATTTGTTGGACACCCTAGCCACAAGATTCTTCTTAAACTTTATCCACATATAGAAAGATCAATTTATGATCATTGATTCTTATGGAGAACTAAGAATTGTCCTCTCTCCATGAATAGATCGATCATAAGATCTTATCATGTATAATACCTTAAAAAAATTCTATATCCATCAATGATGAATAACATTTTTAGTCTCAAAACTCACATCATATCTTGAATGATATGCATCCACAAATTTCTTCTAAATAATCATTAAGAAAGTATTCTTCTTCATCAAAATATCTCCCCAAATTAAGACTCTTATTTTCTCTTAAATACTTGAACATATCAGCATGTCAATCTTCTCACATAAGTTCTTTATGTGTTCTCTAGATTACCTTGATCTTACATTATATTCGTTTCAACATATTTATAAAATCACATATAATGATTACACATGAATATCATTCCCATATTTAAAATATGAAAGATCAATGAACTTCTACATAAATGATATCCTCAAGCCACATGTAGGGACACAATGCTATGAAAATGGCGGATCTTTTGGCTTCCTTGAATGCGCTCCATGCACCTCCCGATTTTCAAAATTTTCCGCCCATTACTTCTACTCTGCCTCCGCTTGACTGTTCGCATCTCAGGGCGCAGGGCATCTAGTTCGAACGATGTGGCAGCTGATCTCTCTTAGGGGTTTTCTAGGACACCCCAGTAGGAGGTTCCTCCGGCTCTGCCCTGGCCGACTCCACCCAGGCCGGCTCGGCCTCCTCAACCTCCAGATCTCCTAGTAGGGCTGCCTCGGCCTCCACCTGAGGAGTTGTCTAGGTAGTCCTTGACGGATGTTAAAATCCAACTTGAGGATGCACGATCTACATATACGGATGGATCTCCGATGCTTCTTTTTCCAGTGGAAGCATTTTAGGCGGTAGTAGAGCAACATAGGTGGACTTTGGTTGCTCGGTTCGGGGTTGACAAATCTCCTCTTTCTCGGGAAGAATTCGTGAAGCCCTAGTCGCTTTCTCCTCGGGCCATCGGTAAGTGGTGGTTTAACTTGTTCCAATCATCTATGGATGTTTACTCTGGTCACGATGCACCCCAAGCAGTGATCTGGATTAACCTCCCTGGCCTCCTACTTTTTCATGATTTGGGGTTCCTTCGCGGCATAGGAGTCTCCCTTGGCTCATTTCTTTGTGCGGATGCCCGTACACTTCACCTGCAATATGCGGGGATAGCCCGGATTTTTCTGGAGATGGATCTGTCCTGCCCCTTCCTTTGCACATCCTTCTCAAAGCAGGTGAGGTTTTATCTTGGTGGAAACCTCTGGTTTTTATTTCTCCGTCCCGGTTCTGCTTGCAAATCCATTAGCAAAGGCAGCCGAAGGCCTTCTCCCCTAATGGTGCTGCTCAAGTTGTTGGTGATCCTATAGCAGTTGTGTGGGGGCCACTCCCAAGTTTGGGAGGAATCAACGGAGGGAGTCTTGGACGACAACTAAACTTGTTTCAAGATCTCCTTTTGCAGGGAGTCAAGGCGGAAAACAGTAGGCGCCCGGAGGTTTCGCATGGGTAGATGAACTACCCCAACCATTGAAGAAAACCAATTTTTGGTTCTTTATAAGGGGATCAAATTCTCATTGCGTGTATGCCGGGTAATAAGGTGTATGTGTGCTCCTCCGTTGAGTTTTATCTGAAGAGAGAAATATAGACGTCATGTTTCTCCTGTGGATGTTGGTCATTTGATCGAATCACATAAAATATGTGTTTCTCCGTTTTTCTTCTCTGTTTGTGTGATTTTTGTTGCCACGCACCTCTGTTACGTCCTTACAAGTGGTATCAGAAAGAGTTGGAGCGATCGGAGCCGAAACGGAGAACTGATAACGAGTTTTCTGGGGACCAAAAAATAGAAATTTGTGAGAAAATTTTTCAATCCCAGATCCGTGGAGAGGACAACGAGACGATTCCAACGGCAGAAGCAGCGTTGAAAATAGAGGTGAAACGAATGAGAGAAGCTCAGTCAAAGTTTGGTCAAAACCATGAGTGAACAGTAACCTCATGCCGGAAAAGACGGTGTTGTTTACGCCATTAGAGAAATTCCCGGCGAGATTTTGGCGGCTGCATCGGCGTGCCACCTCATCGATGCGTCATCGCCACGTCAGTAAGAGATTTTGAATTGTTGAATTTGTTTTGGTGATATCTCAACCAATCGGACTCTGTTTTTGGCGATTTATGAGTCAATTCGGACTATTATGACCGTTTCGGACACATCCATACGGTTAGTCTTTCAAAATTGGCACTCCATCAGGTGTTTTCAGTAGGGTGTGACATCGATAGTGGTGATTGTGTTTTGTGACCACGACGATGGCTGGTGGTAGAGCACTAAAAAAATTTGAGATCGAGAAGTTCAACGGTCGGAACAATTTTAGCTTTTGGCAAAGCATACTGAAAGATATTCTTTTGCATCAAGTCATGATGAAACCATTAGGCGGAGAATACCCTGAGACAACCAGTAAAGATGATTGTAAAGAGCTCGAGATGCGGTTCGTCAGCAATTTTTGACTATATCTGGTGAATGAGGTAAAATACTCGGCGTGGGACAAGACCTCACAAAAAGATATATGGAAGAAGTTGGAGCAGCGATATATGGCGAATTCGCTCAGCATCAAATTATTCTAGAAGAATAAATTGCACCAGTTGCACATGGACGAGGGAACAAATTTGTTGGATCACACCAATAAATTCAACAAAATCTCCATGCAATTATTGGGGCTCAGTGTGAAGGTTGGAGAGGAAGACAAAACACTTTTTCTTTTGTCATCACTAACAATTTCATTTTATAGACTTGTAACTACATTGCTCGTGGGGAAGGAAACATTGAAGTTGGAAGAGGTGATGGCGTCGATTCAAGATTCGAAGGCATTCCGAAGACCTGTAATGCATTTAGGTGAGAAAATCATTATGATGCGAGATGATCAGCGTGGGAGGAGCTGACATCAGAAGCCTGGAGGTAAAGAATGGTGACCAAAATCGAGGGGACGTGATCCTAATGAAATCACGTGCTTCTGGTGAGAGAAAAAAGGTCACTATAAAAGTGACTTTGGAGAGCACAAATGGTACGTTGTTGGGAAAGAGAAAGTTGAAGAGAAGGATGTGAACATCACAAAATTATTGGAAGATGATGAAGTGTGCGTGACAATGAAAAGCTCTCACTCAGATGGGAGAGTTAAACGGGGAGAAGTGTAGTGTCATTATTGCAAAAGATATGGGCACATGAAGCGGGAATGTCGATTTCTACGAAGGAAGAACAAGCGGGCTCAAAATCCAATGGAAGATGGCTTGGTTTTTTATTTGGGGACCTCGACACACCTATGTACGACGAAAGGTGTGTTTCATACCTTTCAGAATGTGCGAGATTCGGTGAGACTTGGTGATGGGTCAACATGCGATGTTTAAGGAGTCAGGATGATGAAATTAAAGACCCCCGATGGAGCAGTACGAAAATTGCCTGACGTGAAATTCGTTCTGAGGATGAAACCGAACTTGATATCATTAAGTAGGCTCGATGTGAAAGGGTTCAAGATTTCCATGGCTGATCGAGTGTTGGAAGTCACACGTGGGGATACTGCAAAGATTACACGGAAAGAGTCCCAAGGGTTGAATCATTTGGTGGGGACTACAGTCAGACCAAGATTGATTGAAGATAGTGGCATTACCACCTCATCTGGTGTGAAGAAGCGTGTTTGATTTGCTGATGAATTTTTCATCACCTGCAAGGAAAGTGCAGGTGAAGCTTCTACCCCAAATTTGTCATGAGGGAGAGATTTGTGGGGGCCACTCCCATGTTTGGTAGGAATCAACGGAGTGAGTCTTGGATGATAACCAACCCTGCTGCAAGTTCTCCTTTGGTGGGCAGTCAGGGCAGACAGCAGCACGCGGTGGGAGCCTTCGCATGGGTAGATGAACTACTCCAACCACCGAAGAAAACCAAATTTTATTCTTCTTTATAACGGGATCAAATTCACATTGTGTGTAAGAAGGTTAATCAAGTTGTGTGTGTGATCCTCCATTGAGTTTTTTTCCTAATAGAGAAATATAGAGACGCCCCATTTCTCCCGTGGACGTAGGTCATCCGACCAAACCACGTAAAATCTGCGTTTCTCCATTTTCCTCTTTGTTTGTGTGATTTGTGTTGCCACACACCTCTGATGCACCCTTATTGGTTACAAGGGAGTCTTATTCTAGGGTTCCTGACCTTGCTAAGGAGTCTTGTGATCCTTTGGCGGTTCCCCTAAGTCCGACTCCCTCGGTTTCGATGCCCCCTAGAGTCCTTGCGACTCTGGTCTTTCATACAAAAATGCTACTTTCATGGATCTTGTGGTCTTTCATCCTTAAAGGGCGGCCCATTTTGAATCTTACCATTATAACTTGGCAGGATATGGCTTGACATTGGATATTAGTCATGTCGAATAATCTTCTTCTTTGGCCTCCTCCATTCTCGATGCCTAGAAACATGTTCATCGGCATGCCAAAGAGGTTTCTCTCCTCCTAAGGCCAACCGATCTTAGCCTCTCCAGTCCTTCTCCTATCCAACCAGACTCTTTTCATGGAAAATAATTAATGGATTTTCATGAAATCTCTATGCCTAAAGAGATTGGTCCCTCTGTCTCTTCTCTCATCCTACTTTCAAACTGTTTCAGTTTGCTTTCGCATGATGACCCCAACCTTGAAGGCATCGCTCTCTCCCCACCTGCTCACATTGCATTTACAAGGGAACATGTCAAAAGGGAGAAAAGCTCATCATCAGTTCATAGCAAGGGATTCATGATTCATGGGGCCAAATCTGGGAATCCACTTCTCCAATGAATAATTTCTTTATCTGGAACTCCTGGGGCCCGGGTGCCTGGGTTAAGATGGAATTTATTATTTCTGAGATTTTTCATAGTAAGATTTCTCTTGTTTCCATCCTTGAGCACAAACAACACCATTATAAGATTCATGATTTCTCTCTAAAACTCAGTCTTTGTAACTACATGCATGGTGAACCGAATAATTAATACATCTGGATTTTTCAAATAAATCCATTTCTGTGGCCATGATTTCAGCCTCCAATCATCAAATTTATTCGAAGGTCAGCTTCGCTAATTTTAACTGCATCATCCCCTTCTTTTATGCTAAGTGCATTGCAAGGGAGAGGGATCTTCTCTAGAAATATTTGGGGAATGTCAACCGGGGTGATGAGGAGTGGCTGGTCGGGGGATATTTTTACACCATTCTGGATGCCATGGAAAATAAGGGTGGTTTTACTTTCCCAAGAAGAGATAGAGAGGATTTTTATTCTTTCACTTCTCATAATGGTATCCTTGACATGGGATACTCTGGTGATATATTTACCAGGTGTAATAACCAAAAGGGAAACCACCACACGTGGTGTCGTCTGGATCGTTGTACGACCTACCTTCATGCCATTTCATCTTTCCCTAATACTATGGTTGAACACTTCGTTCAGGAAACTTCGTATCACACACCCCTCCTCATCAGGTTAGGGGGCCTAGCATGAGAGCTGATCAATTATTCTATTCAAGTCAGTGGCTGCTAATGAAACCTTTATCGCTCAGGTTATATCATCTTAGTCCAAAGTTATAGAAGTGGTATCATGGTAGGGTTTCCAAATTAAATTAAGGTAGCTAATATACGACCAAAGGGTGTGGGATGGAAACAAACCTTCACAATTTTCTAACATGGACAACATTAAAATGGGAATTGAACAAGAGGAGTTGGTCCTCAAATATAGATGTGATTATGATATTTTCTATAATCTGGTTAACATGAAAGGATGCTTGGCTACTATTATACTTGAAAATGAACGAGTTGTCAGGGAATGTATAAGGGCCACCTATATGAAGGAAGGCGAAAAAAACACTACTTATTTCCAAGACATAATTAAAGAACGAAAGAGGTCAAGTGTCCCTAACATCCTACATGATGATGGATCCTTCACAAATGACACAAATGAGGTTGGAGGTATGGCTGCATCTTTCTTTTCCTCTCATCTTGTAGGTATTAAACATCATTGGAAAAATGGACACCAAAGGATCAGGATGATTTGTTTGATACAATCCCAAGGGTGATCCCCCAAGAGATAAATCATTTCTTTGTGAACATTCCTAGAAATGTAGAAATTTCGGAGGCTGTTAATCCTTCCAACCCTAGAATTTACCCTAGCCCTAACGGCTTCCCGGGCTCTTTTTATATTTCTTCTTGGGACATCATCAAATGCAACCTTGTGGAACTCATCTGATATTTTTTCAGGGGGGGGGTCTTACCATAGTTTCTTGTAAAACCACTTTAATTCTCATCCCCAAGGTCAAAAATCTATCATCCCTCAAGAAATATAGACCCATTAGCATATGGAACTTTCTATACAAATTACTTTCTATTTTTATTAATATGAGGCTCTTCATTCATATTCATAAGTGTATTTCTGATGAACAACATGGATTTATATGAGGAAGATCCACACAAATGGCTATTGTCATAGACCAACAAATGATCAATGACATTGGTAAAAAGGTGGTGGGGTCTAATATTACCATTAAATATGACATTGACAAAGTGTATGATAGGTTGGAGTAGAGATTTGTGATTAAATTTATGCGGTGTATGGGTTTCTACTATCTGATTATTTAACTATTTTTTAGATGCATATGCTCTCCTTGGTTTTTAGTCACATTCATGGGAAAGAGACATGGTTTCTTCAAGTCAGTTAGGGGTCTTTACCAAGGGAACCCATTATCCCCTAGTCTTTTTATCTTGATTTAGGACTCTTTCAGTAGACATCTGAATAAACACATGAAGGAGGGTTGCATACCACATTTTTACTACAGGTCAAACATTGATGGGATTTCACACATATTATTTGTATATTATTTTCTCCTCTTCACCAACATAAATATTTGGTCTATTCAGATGCCCAACTATATTTTGGAAACTCATAGAAAATGGAGTGGGAAAGTTATAAGAAATGATAAGAGTTATCTATTTACTTCCAAGAACTTCCCTTAGAATAGGAGGAAGGGGATTGGGGACCAGTTGGGAATTCATAGAAGACACTTTCCAATGGATTATTTTGGGGATCCTCTCTTAACAGGTAAGACCTAGATCCAATATTTTGATGGCTTAGTTGATAAAATTCCTTCCCATGTCCAAAAATGGAAAGCCTGATTTCTATCCTTTGGAGGCCACATCACCCTTGTTAACTATGTGCTAACTTCAATAACCATGCATGTTCTTTTGGTTATCAATTCCCTCAGGACAGTGCTTCAGAGTATTGAAAATATCCTTTCATGTTTTATTTGGTACGTGTAGGGTGAGGGCTGGTATAGTTGGGCCTCATGGGGAAGACTGGCTAGAGAAGTAGAGGATGGGGGTACTATTCTTAGAAATGTCCAAGAAACTATGCACTTCCTATAGGGAAAAATAGCATGGAATTTCAGGGAAAATAATTCCTTTTGGGCTCACTTTATATGTTTAAAATACAAAGATGGTAATTCTGGCTTGGGAGGGAGTGGATTGAAATCTTGGGATCTGATCATGCATCACCTCCTTTCCATTCGTGACATCTCTAGATGGGTTATGATAGAATGTTATGTTAGATTTTAGAGTGATAATTGGTGGCATGTGTTCTTGGATTCCACAGATATCCAACTCCTGGTATTTCCCTCTACCAAGATAGAACATTATCGGGCCTCATGAACACTGTTCTTAATCCTGATCAGTTGGTGTTCCTATAGGGTATTTTATTCAATTCTAATCTGGATGAAATTGTCTTTACATGATCTTCATTAGGGGTTTTCACCTTGAAGGCTTATCAGTAGGCTATGTACTCCACCTCAAACCATGATACATGGGGGTTATCTCTCTAGTGCAACGAAATCCCATCAAAACTCAACTTTCTGGTCTGGCGTTTGTGCAACCATGCTCTTCCAACTGATGTGGGGTGCAGTGCAATGAAATTTACCTAATATCCAAATGAATTTGATGTTGTGTCCCCTAGGAAGAATCTGATTCCCAACTATTTTTCACGAGAGAGTGGGCCTCTACGGTCTAGAAGTGTTTCTTCATTTTTAATGGGGGCATGATGCAAGATCTTGTCGATAATGAATTCTTTCAATCTTGGTTTCATGGAAAGGTGGAAAACCCTCGTGAACAAAAATATCAGGCCTTATTATATGTATTTGGCTACTGGCACATTTGGAATTCCCTCAATAAGGTAGGACATGGGGGTACAATGGCATAATTCATGGCTATAACAATCTGGGTGATATCCATGGTGACTGAGATCGGTCTTCTCTTTAAATAGAGGGAACAATCTACTTCCATCCTTTCCCTCATTCTAAATAGCATGATCCTCTGAAGGCTAAAATTTCAAAGAAACGGGGTAAGATAGAAACCCCTGATGGGTGTCTAAATATCAACTATAATGGATCTTGCAGGTATGGTCATATGCGGGGTGGGGGTGATTCGAGACCATGAAGGTTCTTTGATGATGGCCTTTAGTGGATTCTATGGAAAAGGGGACACCCTCACGACAGAAGCTACAATCATGCTAACGGGTCTTGATATTTTTCACTCTTGCGGCATCCCCCGGGATTGGGTGGAGACAAACTCTATTACTTTACATAAGGCCATCTGTAATGAAATCATCACCCTTTGGGCGATCTCCTATGTCGTCTGCAAATAAAAAGGACTACTATGTACCCACATGGAGATGTCACATACATGGGGGGAGGGAAACAAGGTGGCTGGCTTCTTGGCCTCCTAGACAACCCCAAACATCTCTTGTTCTATTTTACTTCCCTTAGATCCCTCCCCTCAGAGCGTATTAGCCTTTCCAAGGGAGGTGCGCTTGACCTTCATTATTTTATACCCCTTGAAATTTCGGGATTTCCCATTTTATCAATAAAAAAGTATCATCGTTGGATGAATATCCACTTAATTAAATAAATAAATAGATTCCTAATTTAGTCCTCATTCAAATTAATTAAAAATCTATATTTAAATATATCTTTTAAATCTCTTGAATACAATGATATTATTCTTTTGTCGCGTGATATTAAAATTCCCATTTCTCAAGACTCACAAAATCCACAACATTTAATTATTTATAAAAATTATTCCAAACTTGGTTGTTTCCTGATTTAAATCACCTAAAGAATTAGTTTTTTTCTTTTTTGAATTCCTCTAAAAAATCTTTTCCATTAACTATATAGAAATATCCACATGTATGGATGCATACATTTTATCTATATTGAACTTCATTAAATATCAAAAAAACACTTTCAACTTTATTCTTTGATTCTCAAAAATGTTTTGGACCCACTAAATTACATACTCTGAGAGGGGGTGAATTGGGGGATGAAAATTTAAAAAACAATGCCCCTTTGATATTATTTTATAGTTAAATTAATCTCACTTTAGTCTTCTTCTAATGGTAATGTATGAAAAAATTGAAAGAATACATGAGGAATTGAAATTTTACTTAGTTCACCGATAAATCATATATTTTAAGGATCATACAAAGTTGATGTGCCAATGTACCAAATCCATTATAGTACGCTATTATTATAATGTTCATAGAAAAATCATTATCCCCTTAGTTTTACAACCACTAACACATTGGAAACACATTTCTCTCTCTATTGCAGTAAACATGCTGATACTCCATAATATTATTTTGATAATCTATATCATCTTAAATTTGGTTCACACATATATGAGTGTTCCATGAAGCTCCATCTTCACCTGAGAGATGAAATCCACTTTACCACATAGCATTTTCTTTATGGAAATCCATTTTATAAACTGATTTAATTCCTTCACAACCTTTTTAAATTCCTTCATGAAATTCTTATGTACTGCCTAGTGTATGTACTTATTGAACTAATATTTTTTCATTGAAAAAATACTCCACCAATTAAATCTCCTTTGTGATATATAACACACAATAAAATAACTATCCTTCATGGTCTATTGTTCTTCATTAACTAAAACTCATTCATGAACTCAACTACATTGTGAACCAACTTCAATCATGAACTCCACTACTATAAACACCATCTTCCTTCATGGATTATATTTCATGAACTCCTTCTGAATTAGTTGAATTATATATGTTGGAAATATTATATTATGTATCTTTTTATCTCTACCAAATAAAGTGATTATGTGACCATATATATGAATATAAACCTACAAATACCTCTAATAATTAAATTTCACATCCAAAAAATTTGGAAAATGCTAGGAAAATTTTCCACCATCAAAACACTTTCTTTTAAAACCAACCCATTAGAGTTTTCCCAACAGACATTGAAAAAAAAACACAATAAAAATAACAATAGGTATTTTTCACAACATCATGAATCAAAATAAACTTTTGATTAATGATCAATGAATAATAATACTTAAACCATTGACTGATTCCATTTCAACAGACTATCCAAAATCTGGAAACATTGATTTTCATCCAGCATGTCATAGATGAAATTTTGCTAAGTACATGACCTATCATGAGGATCAATCATAATAATAGATCGACTATGAAAATGGATCGACTATACCATGAAATCACATGTATGACCTATTGACCATGTCATCCAGGCACATGAATTAGATCATCCATAAGAATAAACATCAGATGGACCTTGGAAATGGACATACCATATGAATGACCAACTAACCACATGACCAATATTTATATTAACCGCATGACTAACCTTTATATTAACAACATGACTAATCAAACGACTCTTTAAATTGAGTATAAGGTATCATTATCAATTTTTCTCAAAGTTTTTGAAAAAATATATGTATAAATTAATTCATTGTGTGTCTTGGAAAATATCAATTGTATGTATGTATCGACCACATGAAGTAGCTACCTGGTCAGTGGATCGACCACGTGTCTTGAAATTCTAGACTTTCTTCACTTTAAACCATGGTCTCCTCAAGTTATCAAATCCCATAAAAATCAACTAAAAAATCTTCCAAGATGATGTAGATAGTGTCTCTAATTCTACCAACACATGTCATTGATTTCTTTTGTGAACATATCATCAATCATCACATTTAATTCCACTTTGTTTCAAATCTACCTATGTTTGAATTCCATGTTTCAAGTTCAAAATAACTCACTTTTAATTAAATAATGATCTCATCTCACTCAACTTATGGACTTGGATGCTTTATCAAGCATGAAAACCAGTGTAAACTCATAAATCATTTACAATATTCTAATAATCATCTCCTCATTTACCAAACATATATTAACACATTGAAAAAAATAAATTCTTACTTAGGAACTTTATATTTACTCATTGAAAAAAAAAATCTTACATGGGAACTTTCGTCTCCCTCAATGATTTTTTTGGCAATACCAATACTCATCAATTTTAATGTGTTTGATCCTATGAATTATTTCTTCTCCTTTTTATTGAAAAAATACAAAGTTCAATGTGAGGGGACTTCTGATTAGTTATTCTTCCTTTAAAGAAAATTAAAATATTTTTTTATTCTCCCTTTGAATATCTATAAAACATCATGTAGCCACTTTATAGACTTATGGAATAACATTTTTTTCTTGATCTAGTGCCTTTACCTAAGTACATATTAGTGAGAGTGGGAAACACCTTTTTAGAATACAAGATTTTACAACTAAGGTGATGAATTTTTTCCATAAAATTACATTATTGTGATACCATGATAAAAAATAATTTTAGGTGCAGCCTCACACATATTTAAAAATAAATAAATAAATAACTTTCACCAAAATAAACAAACCATCAAAATAGTTCTTGTAAAATTCAAATAACCCTTATTTGTCAGATCATTACTTCAACCAACAATCCTTATTTTCAAATATATTATATAAAATCAAAAGTAAAGGATGTAAATGTGATTGGAATGCATCATAATCAATATTTCATGAGGCTTTCAATAATTTCTATATTCACTATAATGACCTAGGTTTTTTGGTCGCATGTTCTTCCCATAAACAATATGTTTATAATTATAAAATGATTTTTTTTAATAATTTGAAATATATTTGGTAATAATTCATACAACATATAAATTTTAAAAAATTATTAATTAATAGTAAAACATTACAATAGAATCACATGAAACTATATTTTACAAACCATTGATTACTACTACATCCTTTTAAAATGTTCAAATTAATAGGGGAAAATAGATCCAAAATAATAAAATCTTCAACACTATGAGATATCCAGTTCAACTTTGCCCTTGATGATCACCAATATTCAACGAAAACCTATAATAGTGGAGAACATCATGAAAACTGAATGAATATTGTGACATATAAAATGAAAACAATTGGAATAATATTTTTTTACTTAATAAATTTGAAAGGATATAATAAATTTAGTAGGTCTATATATAGGAATGAATTTCAGATGTTATAAATATGGTTGTTGAAAATATGATCCTTAAAAATATGGCCATTAGATATTCATGTATCCAATAGGTATATAGAATTTGTGTACTATTAGTAGTAAATTTAAAACAATACAATTAAATAATAATGAATATTAAAATAAAGATATAATATTAAAATATTTTAAATATATATATTTATTCATTAAGTATTAATTGTATTATTATTAAGTTATGATATGATTTATTTTATTAATAAAGGGGTCCTTCCCAACCCTATTTATAGGATGTATTTTTTAAATGGAAATAAATATATTAATATAAATGGATTGGTAAAATGAAACTCTTAGAATAATTAATATTTAATGGTATTTAGTAAATATTACTTAATATAAACCAATTTATATTATAAAAATCTAAAAAATTTAAAATTTTATCATACACATAAATTTTGAGCTTACAAATACACTTTTTGAAAACATGTTTTTATGTGTTAAATGCCCTAATGTTAAAATTATATTTTAATAAACATAGAGATACTATTTAATAAAATGGTTAGAATCAATAGATCTATATTATATAATAAGGACCATTTATTCTATAATAACTAGATTACATAAGTAAAAATTAATTACCATGGTAAAAACAATAATTATAAATGTAAAAGGTACATGATAAAAAGGACTGAGAGATGATTAAATAATGTTTTAAAATAAATTTTAGGGGATTTATTAATATTTTATAAAAAAAACATAATTTTCCCCACTTTTGGTGCCTTTTGACATGAATAGTGTCATTCCATTATTGACATGTAATGTATACTTCCAAAATTACTCCTCTCTTAACTTATGAAAAGGAATAACTTCCACCACTACAATGATATACATTTACCTTTATGTTTAATCCTAAAAAACTTCAATTTTTCTCCTAATTGAATAATATATCATGTTCACAATCATATGGTCTCAATTAGATACCCTCATTCTCTATTTTGAAGTAGATTTCCAAGAGAAATCTTAAGTTCTCAATGTGGGTATTTCTTATTCCTTAGCATTTTATTATCTATTATTATCTTCTAAAATTCTTCTATAAACTCTAAAATAATGAAAAAATATTATTAATATAACATAAAGTTATTAATAAAGTTATTACATTAATGGATCAACCTTTATTGAATCATTTACATCTTCGAAGAAAAATAAATCAACATCGATCGTGTGTACTTTCGGACTACCACCTCCACAAAATTATATGGTTCATTTTTAATCACCCCTTATAATATATGGTGAAAAGGATTTATTTTATAAATTAAAATTTTTATATGTAAACTTTTTTATTCTTAAATGATTATTAATCCTATACCTTAATTCCACCTCATTTATTCAAAAATTAAAACGTTAATCATATGTACATGTGGTCAACTACCTCCGTGAATGATGAATTTCATTTTTCAAACCCACCCAACATGGATTGTTATTAGAATTAATTTAATTATGCTAAATTATATTTATAAAATTATTAATATTCTATAAATATAATTTTAACATTACATAAAATCATGTCATTACTCATAAAATCATTATAGCATGCTATCATTTGGGTTGGTTTTACCACCTAATTCAATGATGTTATAATGTTTATACCATGAATAATTAAGGAATTTAATATAATGGTAAAATAATTTCATAATAATTTACATAATATGTTTTAATGACTCTAGAAAGGGGTTATTGATATTTAATATATTTAATATTATATCACATTTTGATTGTTAAACACAGTGAAACCAGTTCTTCACAATTCCCATTTTCACAAACCATAACAGTATCACTCACTAAATAAAAATGGAATATGATAAATAATTGAAGAAGAATTATTCTAGTATCATGGATAATCTAGTAATGATGAAATATTTATTAACAAACAATAATTTACCATCCCATTACAATACTTTTATGAAACATGCAATTAGAGTTTCTAAAACCGAATGATTAAAATAAACTATAACTGACTAATATAATTGTAATAAATGGTTATAAATAAAGTGTATAAAGTTATATATATATATATATATGAATTATTTTCTTAATAGGTTATTAATGTATTTTTATATAGTATTTTAAACCATATTTTGACTAATCGGTAATGCGGGTAAGGCTTCTTTGTCTCAAAATTTAATTCCTTAAGATGTGTTTATGTTATACACCATGTTTTATATCGTATGGTGTGATTAATTTACCTTTTATATTTTATATTATTATTACCTAATTATTCATGGTATTGATTATTCCATTTTAAATTATATCCTTTAAATGGGTTTTATTCAAACGATTCTTGATTCATAAGTGTTATTTGTCTATATTATTGATTCCATAAGACATGTTTTCTATTGAAAGTCATATTTTATTTTATATGGTGTATTAATTTCCATATTTTAATCAATTATAATTAATATATATCATTTTATTATATATTAATTTCATGGTATCCCTCTCAATTTATTTTGTTTCTTACATTCCCATTACCCTAAGGGTTTTTGTATCTCAATTTTGCTTCATTAAGATATGATTCATACTCACCAAATGTTTCCATTTTTTGGTGTATATATCAGTCATGAATTACACTATAAATACTCACACACTATTTCAACTTGGGGGATTAATCTCAAAATAAATACATTAATACTATTTTCTTTCCAAATCATCTACTATGTATAAGCATGATTTTTCTTCTAATGTCATTCCTCTATGAATATAATTTTTCATTTATTTTCATGAAGGGTGTTCACCTAAATTACCATACATGTATTGATTTTATTTCTAATACAAGTTTATTTTGTATTTTATAACCATCCATATTATTTCTTCGAATGGAATATGATCATGTTATTCCATTTATTTACAGGGAATGTATTGTAATTTTGTATGTTTTTATCCTGATATGGATGTTTATGGATTACTATAAAAACTTTATTATTTGTTTTTTTACTATTCATATCATTCATATGGTGAATTTATTGGATGTTAATAAGTAACAGGTGGGATTTTGGATTATATAGGCCTTCGATGTATCATTTGGTTTAATTATACAAAAGTTTTTGGGTATTTGGTGTATGACTACACATTTCACACATTATTTCTCGGTTTTAACCTTGATGAAAAGAATGATGTGTGGGTTAGGGCCTTTATAAAAAGAATAATTAATTGGTTGAGTCCTTGATGGAAGAGATTAATATTTATTTCATTATGCATTCTATCACCATGAATTCAATTGTTGTTATCCATGTGATTATTTATATTATTATGTCATCCATGCATTAATTTCAAGTTCATTTTTTCTATTATATGTAACTATTTTAATCTTAATTATTCATATCATATTATACATTACATAATATCTTCTAATATATGTATTCACTTACTGATAATTTGAACACAACCATATTATGTTTTTATTTCCCCAGGTTATAAAGAAAAGTATTACACATGATATGTCTAAAATAATAGACTATGTGGAAAAATTATAGGAGCAGTTTAAGACTTATTATGTATTAATGAGTTTCTTATTTTAGTGAGAAAATGTTTCATTTTATGAGAAATTCATGGGATTCTTTATTTAATGAATTATCTTAATTGTATAATGATCTAAACCTAAATGTTCATATGAATATATGTAATGAAATGTTTTATTTTATGTCATGTAATTGAGATGATATTATATGAAATATTATATTTTGTATCATAGTAATGTTATTATAACTTTAGGGTTTAATATTTTTGATTAATACAACTTAAGGGTTGATATTTTAATGTTGACTAGAATTTATAGTTATAGATAACCCTTTAGGTTTGTCTAAAATTTGATTTCAAGATAATATTGAATATTTTATGTTTTTTAGGGATTAGTATATGATAACTTCTATGAAAATAATCGGGTTATGTCTAAGGGGCAATTATAAGTATAGGATAGAATCATGAAGTTTTTCTAATGTAGATATTGTTTGTTTGTCCTAGAAGCTACATCCATGTTTGGATATTGGAAAGTAGATATGGTTGTAGAATATATGTACCTAAGGGTAATCACAATAAAAAAATATGGTTTCCTTTCAACTAAATCCTCAATCTAGTACAAGATTAGTGGATCTAAGAATTCACACCAGGATAGACAATCTCTTGGGATATGATTTGGTTAATCGCATTCACTTTATAAGACATTATGAATGATTTACTTCCTAATTAATTTAATTTATGATGATAAGAAGTATTGGAGAACACAAATTAATGTAACATTGGTTGAATTAATATATTTATAAGTTAAAAAAAGTGTGAAATAGTTTATATAAAAATATCATAGGTAGAAATAAAGGTTTATTTAGAGAATGCATCTAAGGATTGATCTTTCATATTCATATGATCATTTACACTGATTCTATTAGAAATTATCGTAATCATTTTAGTTTAAATATTTTTTTGGGAAACATGATATTGAAAATTAATTTTTAGAAGCTATGTCTCTAAAAAATCCTAATACTTTGCTATAAGGGTATATTTGGAATAACTGTTTGAGAATGTTGATGTATTCTTATCATGAGGGAAAATATATGTAACCTAGTTTTCCTCAAGAAAGAAATTTTTTTATCTCTTATAAGTAGACCTTGAGTCAATATAATCTTTATATACCCTTAATTATTTTTATTAGTATTTTTAATTAAAATTTCAAGTATACTACTTATTTAAGGAGAGAGAATATAACACCCTATTTTTTTGGGAATCATGTTCTTCCTATAAAATATTTGTTTATAATTCTATTTTTTTTATTTCATTAATGGAATTGAAATATATTTGGTAATGAGTCATAAAGAATAATAATTAAACAAACATAACATAATTCATTCATATTAAAACATTATAAAATATCACATAGAACTAACTATCACAAACCATTTATTATTAATCACCATAGATTATTAAATATTTAAAATTTTATAAATTATAAATGGACAATAAATAGAAAAGAATAAAATATTCAATACACAGATATCTCATGGATCGTATTCACCTTTAATGATCATGAATTCATAAATAAAAACTATAATGAGGAAGAAAATCATTAAATTAGAAATCAAATTGTAGGTTCTAGAATGAATACTATGATAATTGGAAGTATGACTTAAGATGTATGAATCAAATGATTGAATTTTATAAGGCAATATATAGGAATGAAATTTGTTCATTATAAATAAGGTCATTAAAAATATGGTCATTGGATATATATTTATCCAATAGGTATACTACGTTCATGTATTGTGAGCTGTAAATTTAAAAAAATTAATGAATAATAAATAATGAAATAAGAATAGAGTATTAAAATATTATGAATATATGTTTATGCATTACATATTAACAATATTAGTATTAAAGTATGATATGAAGAATTTTAAAATAAATATAAATATATTAATATAATTTGATTAGTAAAATTAAATTTTTAGAATAACAAATAATCAATTGTATTTTTTAGAGATTTATTAACATAAAAGTAATATTTTAAAAAAAAGTGTTATATATTTTATCCGAACAAATTAAATTGATATATTTTTAATATTTTTATATAATAACAAATATATTAAAATTCAATAAATTATAAACTTATTTGAAATAATATTAATAAAATTTAATGTTTAAAATAGTTATTTTTTCAATAAAAGTATTTTTTTATTTATATTTTGAATTTCTATTTAAAAGATAAATTTATGAATTTTCAATGTTTATTTTAAAAAATTTATTTAATTTTTGAATCATTCATTAAAAAATTATCTTTGAATGAGGTTTTTTGAATCTTTTTTAAAATATTGTTTTTAGGTAAATATTGAAAAAAATGTTTTTAAAAAAGCCATAGCGTTTATGGCTATATCAAGGAGAAATTATAAAATTAATAATTATAAAACATTTTCAGTGATAAAATATCTATCTAAGGATCAAAAAAAATTATTTAAAAATTATATTATGGATTTATAAACCTATGTTTAACATTTTATAAACATAAGTAATATTTCCCAACAAAACGAAACTATTTTTGGTCTTTTCTTTTAATTAAATATTTTTTTGGTAAAATTAAAATTTTACTTATTTTTAAAGAAAAATATATTTTTTTAAAATAAACCAATTTATATTATTAAAATATTATAATATTCACAAATTTATCCAATATATATTTTAAGCATAAAATACACTTTTTCAAGAAATGGGTTTTTACGCGTGAAATGTGCTAATGCTAAAAATAATTTTTTACACATTAAAATATTATTTGATAAAATATATATTATATTTAAGATTAATATTTAATAATTATGTAATAAAGACCATTTTTTATTTATTAAAAAGAAATTAATTATGTAAAAAAATAATTTTCACAACAAAAATAAAAATGTTATAAGTAAAAAATATTTGAGTTAAAGGCTTGAGACATGTTTAAAACATGTTTAAAAATGACATATAGAATATCTATTGACTCAATATCATCTAAAAATTAATTATTTATCACTTTTGGAGCCTTTGAACATTGAATAGTGTCATTCCACCATTGAAATGTAATGAGTACTCACAAATTTACCCCTCTATTCACTTATAAAAAGGGATCTCTTCCATATGTTCAATACTACACATATACCTTTGAATTTCATCCTGATACTCTTAAAATTATCTCCATATAGAATCCTCCCAAAATTATTAATACTATGGTCTCAATTAGATTTCACATGCCTCCATTTCGAATTAGGTTGCTAAAACAAATCTTAAGTTCTCAATATAAGTATTTCTTACTCCATTTTTTATTAATATTTATCTAAAAATATTATTATACAAAACCTAGTATAATTTAAAAATTATTATTCATATATTTAAATTTTATTATATTAATGGATAAACAATTATTCAATCATATTCATCCACTATGAAAAACTAAAAAAATATTGATTGTGCGAACATGCGTAATACTGCCACCATGAAATGATGTAGTTCATTTCTCAGCACTTCCTGTCATGGATAGTGAAAAGGATGTATTTATTATTTAATATGTTTAATAAATAATAATTATTGTTATGAAATTATAATTTATCAAATACCTTAATTTCATCCCATTCATTGAGAAATGAAAATGTTAATTGACCAAACATGCTAACTACAACCTCCATGAATTATGAATTTAATTTTTCACCGCCACCCTATATGGACGATTCTAAGAATTAATTTAGTAGTTTTAAATTATAATTATAAAATTTTTAATAAATTTTTAATTTTTATATTAATATTATGTAAAATAAAGTCTCTACTCATGAAACCATTATAACATGCTCTCATTTGGGTCAGTTTTACTACCCAAGTGAATAATGTTATAATGATTATATCATGAATGATTAATGTCATGAACCACCTTGGCCACCTCGGTACCATGACGCCCAAATTTTTATTAACATGGCCTGAAGGGCGTTTCCAGTCCCTATGGGTTTTTGACTAGAACCTAGCATCATACAATATAAAAGTGAGAATGTATTTTCCAAAAAAATAGTGCAATCAAGATAAACAAGTTAGTATACATACAAGGAGAACTCCATATAGAGAACTATACCAAAAGTAAACTATAAAAACAACCCCCCAATACTATATAAATGTACCATAAAATTGGATAAGACATAATTCCTAGTGAACATAACACTCCAAAACCAAGGATCAATTGCTTCTACCACCACCAAGTGGTGCCTTACCCTTTCTTGAACCTAAAAGAAGATAATCTGAAAACACAAAAAAGCATGGGTAGGGTGTGAGATAACAACCCAGTAGGGTCTCAAAGAGTATTCCATAATAATATTCCAACATTAAATTAGTCAAAAAAGATTCCTATTTTTAAATAAACAGTTATGCCATTTCAAAATCACATTTACAAAAAATCATACATCACATTTAAAATGATGGAAATATATTAAAAATGGATTAATAAAATTTTTTATATAAAAAATATTAAATAAATTTATAAAGCATGTGTAAACAGTTTACAAAAAAATGGAATATATTTCAAAAACAAAAAAAATGAGAAACATGATCATCTACCAAAATGTACAATAATTACAAGATACGATACTTCCTCACACTCAAAATTTTGTCACATCAATATGTGTACACACATCCTTCCTGATACTAACCGTATTGGACACATCCCCATCTCATCAGGGACATGACTTGAGGCATATGTATTATTAGTGTTTTAAATTGTAGAGTGATGTCTTAAATAACTCACTAACTACCTAGTATTTCATATGCTCTAATAAAAATCAATGATGAAAAATTTATTTTAAAACTGATTAAAATAAAATTTATCCCATTCTTCCATTTTAAATATTAAAATTTTCTATTTAAAAACCAAACGGGTTTTTACTTGGAACATTCCTTTTCAGGATAAAACCAATAGGTCTATATCAAAATCATTTGAAGCCATTTTTTATCAAATACTAACATGAAATCAATTATATCAAATAAATTTAACAATTTAAATTAAAAAATTTAAATCTCATAATTTCCATCCAATTTCACAGCACACCCTAATTCAATAGAATTGGTGGTTTTTCCTAAGTTCATTTCAAATCCAATTTCAAATCCAAAAATCAATGGATTTGGTTTTTTAGTAAACCAATCGAAAACAATTTCATTTATATCAAAAAATTGAGTTTAAATCAAAAAATTGAATTTAAATCTTGAAATTTAGGTTTAATCAAGATTTTCCATCATAATGAACCACCTACCTCAAGATAAGAGGATCTAAAAATACAAAGCCCTAATCTAGAAAATCAAATAAAGATTGTCATCAACAAGGATCCATGAATTAAATGTAGATTCATGATTCAAATGAGCGGGGATTTGATCCTCAAAAAACACAAATATCAACAAAACCCTTGGGAGGAAAAGAGGAGAGAGTGAGATAAAGATATCAGGAATAGAATACCTATCAATTAGGGATTGGATGCTGTTCTTCAAGTTTTTATCTACTTTTAAAAGGGTGTATAAAGGAAAATCTAATCTTGGATGTTCTAGAATAAGAAAAAACCATAGGACGTCAAGCTAGGTCTGTCGAGCACCTAAAAAGGAGGTTTCAAGATTTTTAAAAAATATTTCAAGTTTAATTAAATCTCATACATAGTTTCCTAGATATAGCCTCATGGTTAGACAAACTATGCACCAAGAGTAAAAACCCTCATTGTTTGGGATTGAATGGTTTTCACTAGTAGGGCGCATGATTTGGGATAACAGTATGCCAACCGTGAATAGTCCATAATCTTTCAATGTTTTCCAAATTTTCATGCGTAAATTCCCTAAATTAAACCCTACTAAAGCATAATAAAAATAAAGGGTTTAGGAATACATAAATATAGTAATAGGATGTTACAACCTCCCCACCATAGAAACTTTAATCCCCTATAAGTCATGTTAAGAAACTTCCATACCTAAATGATGAGGCCACAACTCCCTCATTAGTGTCTCTTTCTCTCATGTATCATGACACTCAGAAAAATGTTTCCATAGCACAAAAACTAAATGTATCATACTACCATGGATTACCTTGGATTTAGAATCAACTATCCTGATTGGATGCTCTATCATGGATAAATTAGGTTCAACCTCAAGATCACTCTAACTCACATTTTGATATGGATCAGATATTTAATTTCATAGTGAATATACATGGAACATTTTAGGTATCGACATCAAATGTGGTGGAAGTTTTAAGTGGTAATAAACATTCCCCACATTTTCAAGAACCTCAAAGGGTCCCATAAAACGAGGATCAAGTTTACCTTCCCTCACAAGCCATCGATGAACCACACTGGGTGAAAATTTCAAGAACACCATTTCACCAACAGGAAATTCATGCAGTATGTAATGACTATCTACATAAGACTCATATCAGCTCTTTTTCGTCAACAATATATGAAAAATAAATTGAATCATTATTGTTTCCTCTTCAACCATACTCAGTCAAACCAAGTAACTTTTACCCATATCTAACCAACAAAATAGAGATTTTCAAGGCAATATATTCAAGGCCTAAAAAGAATCCATTTTAATCATAGAATGATAAATTTTATTACAATAAAATTCATCCAGCCCCAAATGATCATCCCATGATCCACCAAAGTTGATAACGCAGGCACATAGCATGTACTCAAAAATCTACATTGCTCTTTCTGTATGTCCATCCAAATGTAGATGGTATGTCGTACTCAAATGAACCAGAGATCCTAGTGCCTCTTGAAGGCCTCTATAAAAGAAATAATTCAACCATGTATATCTATCATAGACTATATCATATTGAACTATGTGAAAATAAATAATCTATTTCACATAAAAAATTGACAACTCCTCAAAATTTTTTATATCATGAATGGCTAAAAAGTGATTCGATCGATCAAAACCCATAGCGCATTATTATTTATCTCAGTATATGTAAATACAAAAAAAGTGCATAGGGATATCATCCCACATACAAGTATCCACTAGAAGTGGAGGGAGAAAACCCAAAGGTTTCTAGTGCTCATCCTTGACCTACTCACACGTAAAATAATGAGAGAAAAATTCTGTAATGCCTCACCTCATACCTGACCACCAAAATCTATGGTGCATTCTATTAAACATATTCACTGTTACTAGGTTCACTTACCACTGGGAATTATGAAAATCCCACATAATAGATTTCTATACCTTTAACAGTACATAAAAATAATTTTGATGACACCGAATCCCATTTGGGGAGAATGAAGAGTCATGCATGGTCTCCCCATCATAAAAAAAGTATCCTATACTATAGAATTCATCATCAATATGATTTTCCAAGATAATCATCTTGATAAGAGTGAATGTAAACTGAACACTAGACAAAGAAACCTCAACCCCTGATTACCATACTACAATATGAAACTATGAAAAGAGATCCATAAAATTCTTCTCTTATAATGATTCTTTCATGGCCTGGGTCAGAAGTTTCCTACTCAAAACATAGGAAATAACATTCCATTTTCCTAAGGTATATGTGATTTCAAAGTCATAATATATTAGGTATTACACCCAATAACTCTGATAGATATTCAAATATTTTTGGGAGAATATATAACTCAAGATCTTATGTTTAATAAACATGGTAAACCTTTATCCAAAAAAGTAATGTGCTAAATCTTAAGTACATGCATCACAACTTCTATTTCAAGTTCATGGGTAAGATAATTAAGCTTCTTTGGCCTAATCTAACAATATATATAAATAAAATCATGTTCACCTTGAATAATAATAGAGCCCAAACTTTACCCCGATGCATCACAAAAGACCACATAACCCTACCTGGCCTCTGGGAGAGTTAACACTAGCACAGTAGTTAAAAGAAATTTTAGTTTAGCAAAATAAATTCAAAATTTATCATCCCACGAAAATTTTACTCCCTTATAATTTAGACCAGTCATCATAGACATCATATTTGAAAATTCCTTAATGAACTAGTGATAATACCCATCTTGACCTAAGAAACTGTAAATCTCAAAAAAAAATTAGTTCCAATGTCATAACAACATTAACCTTCTCACGATCAACTGTAATAACATGTTCTGAAACCACATTTCCAAAGAGCATCACTTCTCAAATCCATAAATAACATATATAAATCTTTGTATAAATTCGTTGATTTCTCAATAATTCCAAGACTAATCTTGAATAACTCACAGGGTCCTCCTTGGACTTTGAGTAAATTAGGATTTCATCCAAAAATACTACCATAAAGGTATGAAGACACTCATAGAAAATCCAATTCATTAAATCCATAAAAGACTATAGAATCATAGTTTAGACCAAATGGCATGAAAAGGTACTCATAATGGCCATACCTATTCTAAAAGGTGGTTTTTTGAATGCCATATTATTTTATTCTTAACTAATGGTAACCAGATTCAAGATAAATCTTTGAGAACCACTTCACCCCATTCAACATTTCAAATCAAAAAACAATCCATGTAAATGGATATTTTATCTTTATTCAGACTCTGTTGAGTTTTTGAGAGTCCTCACAAAGTTGAATAGAACCATCAGATTTCATAGAAAAGAGAACCAACACCACATAAGGTGACACACTCAAGAATATAAATAATATATACAGAATATCATCCAACTAGGTATTCATCTATTTCATTTCATTTGGTTCTATTTAGTAAGAATTAATAGAAACTAGCTGGGTACCAAGAATTAAATCGATAGAAAAATCTACCTCCCTTATAGTGGGAAACCTAGATATTTCATAAGGAAAAACATTTGGATATTCAATGATAACTATAGGGAGATCACTACTCAAGGAATCTCACTCCAAATAAAATTAAAACACTGATATTACTTTCCCAATCATTTTATAATGATGTCTAACTCTACTCTACCTAAGTTCTTATTCTCCTTGAAGGATACGACATACACCATTAGTTGTAGTAAATGCTACCCATCAAAGATAAGAATAAATCCTAGATTTATGGGAAATAAAATAATCTATTCCAAATATGACATCAAGAGGTTTCATGTTGAGAACTAGAAAATTCAAATAAATCTCAACATTTGATAAAAATAAAGTACAAGCAGGACTACAGAGACCCTATTATCTTTTAATTTTGAGGGGTGTAGTAATATCCATCACATAAGATAAAAGCATCGTTGGAAGATTAAGAATATTAAAAATATGGGTTTAAATAAAAAATGAGATACACCAGTATGAAATAATGTAGTCACTAATGATGAATATATAGTGATGGTACCTCTCATAGTCATTATACCCATGTCTTCTTCCTCTAATACTCTTCCATTGCATGAAGAAGAACTGTTATGGATGGTCATGGTTGGAACCCCTTTTCTTGTAAAGAATTTGATTGAACTACAGTTTTAACATGAAATGATGAACCCAAGAAACTATGAGGAGTATAATAGACATTGAATAACTTCTATAAGTAACCCGAGCATTCACAGGAGCCACAATTCTTGGGTGCCTTAGTGAAAACCTTCTTAAAATGACCATGATTTCCCCACTAGTAGAAAATCAAAGGTCCTCTTCCAAGAACTACATGAGTCCTAGAAAAACATAATTTTCTAGAACCACCATAAAGTACTTATTTTATTATATAAAATAACCTCAGGTAAAAAATGCATAAGATAAAAAAGTGGTTTTCATACTCTGTCACAGTCTTGTCAGCTAGCTCAAGTTTAAAAAATCCAATATCCTTGGCCAACAACATTGACACTGGATAGAACTATTTAGTGAAAATATATATTGAAGTATTATAACTATAATAAATAATGATTATTCATTATCACCATCATGTCCCACCATCTCCTTAGTCTGTTTAGCATGAAGTTGGAACACTTCGCCTTTATTTCATCAGATGTCTCCAAGAATTCAATCACGCACTCAATCTTGCTTAATCATTCCTATGACTCTTGAGGATCACTAGAGCCTTTGAAATTTGGTGGCTTATGGTAAAATAACTCTTGATAAAAAATCAAGAAAAAATAATTTTAAGGATCCAAAAGTAGAGCCTGAATGGTAACTAGTGGCAGTGAATGTCTCGTAGCTTAGACAATATGCACAATCACCTCGACCAGACTCGAAACCATGAAAGGATTTTCTCATTGTGTTTCTTAAATAGCTTCCTCTTGGATCTAATTCACATGCCTTCATGGAGGTGTGATTATACAAGATATCTGAAAATAATATAGAAGAAATTAGATTAACACTCAAATAGTAAAACATGGTAAATTAATCCCAACAGATAGATAAACAAGATTTGTATTTCAATATATCCAAATAAAAATTAGGGAAAAGAATATAACTAATCCATAAGACGTCTTTCCCTAACCACCCCTGGTGGATTAAGCCTTACTATTGTGAGATATGTCTATGAAATCAACCATAACTACCTCTGAAGTCTTGGTAAGATTACACAGTTGCATACTGACATAAAGACAATAATCTCAAACTATATCCTTTGATACAACTTTTCCTTGAATTGGCCCAGAGACCCTGGTACCCTAATACCCAGACTGGCACTGTTATGACCTAATGGGTATTCCTGATCCCCACAGGTTGGAAACTAGAACTTGGAAACATACAAAATGAAAATAGGAATGAATTTTCCATAAACATCATGAAATAAAGAAAACTAATTCAGTATGCATATAAGTAAAACTCTATAGGGAGAACTATAAAAAAACAAAAAATAGGTAAACAACCCAAAGTACTATAGAAAAATACCAGAAAATATGATAAAATCACAAGTCACATTGGAAAAAACTCTACAAACCCAATGATCAATTGCTACTATCAACTCTAAGTGGAACCCTACCCTTTCTCTAACCTAGAAAAAGATAATCTAGAAACACCTAAAAGAACAAGCAGGGTGTGAGAAAAAATCATAATAGGGTCTCACAAATGATTCCATAATAAGATGGATACATTTAATTAACTAAATAAAGATTTTATTTTTAAATAAATTGGTATGTAATTTCAAAGGAATATATAAAAAAATCATTCTTTTCATTTCAAATGATGGAAATACTTGAAAAAAGTGCCTTAATATTTTTTATATATAACAATTTATATAAATTCATAAGGCATGTGTGAAAAATTTACAATAAATATTGGCATATTTTTAAAATAAAAATAGTTGAGAAACATGGTCATCTACCAAAAGGTACTATAGTTTCAGTCTATTGGAATCCATCACACTAAAATATTTTCATGAAAATATGTGTACACATGTCCTCCATAATAACAACCAGAGAAGAAATATCACCATCCCATTGGGGATGTGACCTACTGCATATGTACCGTTAATGTTGTAAATCATAGAGTGTTATCCTTAATAAATCACTAACTAAATGGGCTTACAAATTCACTAATATAAACCAATGATAGGAAATATATTTTTAATGTATTTAAAATAAAATTCATCCCATTATTATATTTTAGATATACCAATTTCCCCTTTAAATATCAAAAAGGCCTTTTAATCAAAACATGTCTTTTTAGGATAAAACTAATGGGTTTTTGTAAAAATCATTTCAAGTCATTTTTTCTAAAATAAAATTTTGAAATAAATTCCATCAAATAAATTTTACAATTTATATTACATAATTTCCATTTAATTTCACAACACACCCTATTCAATGAAATTGGGGGTTTCCCTCAAAATCATGCCAAACCCAATTTCAAATCCCCAATTCAATGGAATTGGTTTTTTAATCAACCAATAAAAATAAATTTCATTTATATCAAGATATTTAATTTAAATCAAATAAATGAATTTAAATCAAGAAATTTAGAGTTGATCAAAATTGGAAATCATAATAGAACCACCTACCTCAGGATCATTGGATATCAAAACAGCAAGCCCTAATCAGGAAATTCCAATGAAGATAATCGATAGTAAGGATCTGAGAATCACAAAAAGATTTAAGATCCAAAACATCAGGGATTAGATCCTCCAACAACACGAATATCTACAAAACCCTTGGGAGGAAAGGTGGAGAGATAAGGATAAAGGGATAAGGAAAGGGGAACCTAATAGGTAGATATTGAATGTTGTTCATCAAGCTTCGATCTACTTCCAGAAGGGTGTAGAGGTTCCAAAATTTCCTCTCTGGTTCTCCTGAGGAAAAAGAATTTATAGGAGGTTGATATAGACCTATTGATCATCTAAAAATGTGTTTTCATTAAAAAAATATTTTCAGATCAATTAAATCACATGCATAATTTCTTTGGATGGGCCGCACTTTTAGATAATCCATGTGCGCTAACCATGATCCCCTTTTAATGGGTTTTCACAGTTTATTCTAGGTGGGTGCATGGATTTCCAAACCGTGTTCCAACCATGAAAACCCTCATTGTCTGGGTTTTTACTTCTTTCACTATAAGGTTTCATTTTCTAGACAAGTTATGTTCCAATTGTTCCTAGACAAAAAACTTTCAAAGTTTATCAATTTTTCACCCAAATATTACCTGAAAAAAACCCAACCAATGAATGATAAAAAAGGGGTTAGGAATACTTGAAAATAGTAATAGGTTGTTATAATTATGTAATGTTACTTAATGGTAATATCATGTAATAAAAATTTAATTATTATTTTTAATTATTATATAATGTTTTTATTAATGATCAATATATTTATTGGTATATCATCTTTTAACCATTAAAAATGATAAAACTAATTCTTTAAAATTTACATTTAAAAAATCCTTAACTTCATCATTTACTAAATAAAAATGAGATATAATGACCAATTTTATAACTATTTTCCTAGTATCTTGGATAATCATGGAGTGATAAAATTTAATTAATAGAAAATAATCAACCACACTATTATATATCAACTGTAGAACAGGGAATCAAAGTTTCTAGTACAAGCTAATGAAAATAAACTATAACCAACAAATATATTTGTAATAAATGGTTATAAATAATGTTTATAAGGGAACATATATAAGAATAACTTCTTGAAATAGGTTATTTAGATAGTTATTTTTGTTATATCGGGAAGGGGGCATTAAAGAACATTTTGGCTTTTAAGAAATTAAGGTAAAGGTTTTGTATCTCAAATTTCAATTCATTAAGAAATTTTTTTTATGCACCATATTTTATAGTTTATGGTGTATTTAATACCCCTTTGGTATTATATATACTAATTATATATTTATTTATATTATTTTATGTTTTATTTGAATTATATCATTCAAGGGGTTTTTATTTGTAAGTTTCTAAATTTATAGATGTTATTTGTCTCAATTTTAAATTACACAAGACATGTTTTATATCTCTTGTAATATTTTTTATATGGTTCCCTAATATTCATATTTCCTAAAAGTATAATTAATATATTTCATTTAATTTAATTTTATTATCATGATATCCCTCTCAATCTCTTATGATCTTTATGTTACCCTTACTGTAAATGTTTTTGCATCTCAATTTTTCTTCATTAATCAATGAATCATATTCACTAATTGTTTTCCTATTTTAGTGTATATATTGGTCATGTATTTCCTTATAAATCCTATTATACTATTTTATATTATGGTATTAATTTCACAAATAAACAATTACTATTTTTTTCTTTCATAATCATCCACTATGTATAGGCATGATTTTTCTTTCAATGTCTTTACTTTATGAATACAATATTTTTGATTTCTTTTTTTAAAATGAATTAACCTTTATGCCCATTCATTGAAAAATTTTAGAAAATTATTGGCTTAATTTTATACCCATTACTCTATAAGTTTTTAGTTTGAGAGATTCTTACATAGTAAGATATTCCATTTATTGAGTGGGGAAATATTAAAAAAATGTATACTAGTTATTTTAATAGGGGTGTTTTTGGATTACAAATACAAGTTGATTTTGTACTGTTTAACCATAAAAATTATTTATATTGATGTATTTAAACTATGTTATTCCATTTATTGACTGGTTATATATTTTCATTTCATATGTTTTTATCTCAATATGGATGTTTATGGATTATTAAGGAAAGTTGACCATGCATTGTATTTTTATTTAGATCTATCATATAGTAAGTTCATTAAATATAAGGAAGTTATGAGTGGGGAATGAGAATATATATCCCCCCAATGCATTAGTTGGTCACATTAGACAAATTATTCTTGGTATTTTATATATGCCTACCCAATGCGTGCATGATATTACACACTTGGTTTTAGGTACATTACAATTTGTTAGGTATAGTGAATTTATATAATACTTAGGTTGAGTTTTGGGAGTCTCTATACTGAGTATTTGGTTCACTATTTTTTCAAACCATACGCATACCAAGAGAAACTGTGTGAGTGTAAATAGTGGGAGAAGCATGGTTGGAATGAAATTTATCAAACCATGAAAACCAACCATATGAGAGGATTATTTATAGATAGTATTGGCTCAAATTTAAAACACTATTTTCTAAAATGTGTAGGAAAACTGTGCATCTCCCTTGGTAGTGTCTTGTAGCATATGCACGGTTGGTGAATGATTTGATGAACCGTGTGGCCTAACAATATGATATGAATTAAATGAATAGAAAATTAAACTTTAACTGGGATTTTATACATGAAACTCTCATTATTATCCTTTTTATTAGGATCTATAACTACTCTTCTCAATTAGGAATCCTTGGATATTTCCTTTGGTTTTTTGGGTGATTTTTATGAATCAATGTTTGTTGGATATTTGTAATCAATAGTATGTCCACATTCCAACTTTATCTCTCTAGATCTACCTATATCCTCTATCATGGAAACATATATATGATCTTATATATATATATATATATCATATTATTTATATTTTTTATGAGATATTATTGGGATATAATAAATTAAAGAATTTTCAAGACCAGATCTAGAGGTTTCATTTTTTCGTTCTTTATTACCAGCATCTATTAAGAGGTATATGGATTCTATCCCACAATAATTATTCTAGAACTTGAAGGATTTATTTTTTTATTTTATTTTTGGGTTTAAAATTAGGTATTGAATGATTTCTTAGAGGAAATACTTTTGGTATATTGTTTTTGATTTTTTTTATTTTAAATTTATGGTTTTGGGACCATGGGAATTAAAATGAATTTAGGGAAAACAACTTGGATTATAATTTTAAATTATTATTTTAAAATTATAATTTTGTTTTATCGCAAGGAAGATGTTTCATATATTTTTTTAAAGGAGATAAATTTCTTATATAGAAAATTTTGATATGATAACATGGAATAATTGGGTTGTTGTGTGTTTTTGATTATGTGGGATAGATCATGGTCATAAGTTCCAACATAAAATAAGGGAAACATGGAACAAATCATAATTTCCACCATCAATGTGGGTCACAAAAAGATATCTTGGTTATAGGATTACTAACCACTCATGAGTATATGGAGGACCATGGAATTCATGTGTGTGTGAACATGCAAAGGTTATTCTTACTGGTAAGGAATGTTAATGTGATTTTTTTAATTTTTCTTACACGGAACTCGTTTAATGATTTGTTAAAACAATTATTTTCTTTTCATTGTTTTGTATAAAACGTGTTAACATGTCCATGTACAAGTGGAATGTATTAGTATACCTCTATGTATTTACTATTGAATGTTATACTCACATACATATTGGCAACTTTGGGACATTTGAATATTTTGTTTACCATGATGCATGTAAAGGAAAGGTTTTTTAATTATCTAGTTGTTCATCATGATGCTTCTTCCATAGATTGATAGTTGAATATTGTATTTTTTATCTTGGTGAAATTGGAGAGATACCACAATGGTTTTACCGTGTCTATATGTTGTTGGGTCTCTTGTGCTGTCTTTTATTACATTTTCATTAGTAGTCTAATGTTATTGTTAATTTAGTTTTCATTTGATTTGTATTCCTATTACTCACGCATCATGTAGTTGTTCTGGATTTTTTTATTTTATCTTGTTAGGTTTTGTTTTTTCTTTTAGAAAAATAAATCACCAAACGTCCAACTAATCTCATAGAATTTATTGTCAGTCTTTTGTGTCTTATGGATGTCATCTATAGATAGTAGAACCCCTGACTGAGTAAAATCCAATGGGTTATGCAGGGATGATACAAATGGTACCAGTGTTGGTCTTTCCTTCACCTTAGGATGGAATAAATGATATATGAATGTTAAAACCTGAAATATATAGAATAAAAATATGTATCTAACCTCTTTATGTTGAAAATTAATTTACTAGGATAGTTCAAGTACAAAAGTTCTCTAAGACACTTCTAGGAGTTTTTTACCTCATCGTAGTGGGTTTATCCGAAGATTTTAGCATATCAATTCTGACTATTTTGACCATTTTGGATGCATTCGTATGGATAGTATTTCAAAATTGGAACTCCATCAGGTGTTTTCAGAAGGGTGATACATCGATGGTGGTGATCGTGTTTTGTGACAACTATGATGGCTGGTGGTAGAGCACTACAAAAATTTGAGATCGAGAAGTTCGATGGTCGGAACAATTTTAGCTTGTGGAAAAGCATGCAGAAAGATATTCTTTTGCATCAAGTCATGATAAAACCATTAGTTAGAGAAAATCCTGAGACAAATAGTAAAGATGATTGTGAAGAGTTTGAGATGTGGGTCATTAGAAAAAATAGACTATTTATGGAGAATGAGGTAAAATACTCGGTGTGGGACGAGACCTCACCAAAAGAGATATGGAAGAAGTTGGAGCAGCGATATATGGCGAAGTCGCTCACCATAAAATTATTCTAAAAGAATAAATTGTACCAGTTTCACATAGACGAGGGAATAAAAATGTTGGATCACACCAATAAATTCAACAAAATCTTGATGAAATTATTGGGGCTCAGTGTGAAGGTTGGAGAGGAAGACAAAACACTTTTTCTTTTCTCACCACTAACAATTTCATTAGATATACTTGTATCTACATTGATCATGGGTAAGGAAGCATTGAATTTGGAAGAGTTGGTGGCATCACATCCAGATTTGGAGGCATTCTGAAGACCTGTAACACATTCAGGCGAGAAAATCATGGTGATGCGAGAAAATCGGCATGGGAGGAGCGGATATCAGAAGCCTAGAGGTAGAGAATGGTGGACAAAATCAAGGGGATGCGATCCTAATTAAACCACGTGTTTATATTGAGAGAAAAAGGTTCACTATAAATGTGGATTTGGAGAGAAAAAATGGTACGTTGTTGGGAAAGTGAAATTTGAAGAGAAGGATGTAAACATCACAAAATTATTGGAGGATGATGAAGTGTGAGTGACAACGAAAAGCTCACAATCAGATGGGAGAGTTAAATGGGGAGAAGCGTAGTGTAATTTTTGCAAACAATATGGACACATGAAGCGGGAATGTTTATTTCTATGAAGGAAGAACAAGCGGGCTCAAAATCCAATGGAAGATGGCTGAGTTTTTTATTTGGGGACCTTGACACACTTATGTACAATGAAAAGTGTATTTCATAACTTTTAAAAGGTGCGAGATTTAGTGATACTTGGTGATGGGTCAACATGCAATGTTTAAGGAGTCATGATGATGAAATTAAAGACCCCCGATGGATCAGTATGAAAGTTGTTTGATGTGAAATTCGTTCTGAGGATGAAACAGAACTTGATATCATTAAGTAGGCTCAATGTGAAAGGGTTCAAGATTTCCATAGCTGGTCAAGTATTGGATGTCACACATGGGGATGCTGCAAATATTACATGGAAAGAGTCTCAAGGGTTGTATCATTTTCTGGAGACTGTAGTCAAACCAAGATTGATTGAAGATGGTGGAAGTACCACTTCATCTGGTGTGAAGAAGCGTGTTTGATTTGCTGATGAATTTTTCAGCACCTGAAAAGAGATTGCAGGTGAAGCTTCTACCCTAAATTTTTCATGAGGCAGAGACTTGTGGGGGCCACTCCCAAGTTTGGTAGGAATCAATTGAGTGAGTCTTGGACGAAAACCAACCCTGCTGCAGGTTCTCCTTTGGTGGGCAGTCAAGGCAGACAACAACAGGCAGTGGGGGCCTTCGCATGGGTAGAATAACTACTCCAACCACTGAAGAAAACCATTTTTTGATCTTCTTTATAATAGGATAAAATTCAAATCGTTTGTAAGAAGGTTAATCAAGTTATATGTGTGATCCTCCATTGAGTTTTATCAAAATATAGAAATATAGAGACACCCCATTTCTCCTTTTGATGAAGGTCATCCTACCGAACCATGTAAAATCTGTGTTTCTCCATTTTTCCCTTTGTGTGTGTGATTTGTGTTGCCACACACCTCTGATGTGCCCTTATAGGTTACAAGGGAGTTTTATTCTAGGGTTCCTGGCCATGATAAGGAGTATTATGGTTCTTTAGTGGTTCCCCTAAGTCTGAATCCCTTGGTTTTGATGCCCCTAGAGTCCTTGCGACTCTGGTCTTTCATACAAAAGGCTACTTTCATGGAAATTTTTGCCTTTCATGCTTAAAGGGATTCCCATTTTGAATCTGACCATTACAACTTGGTAGGATAGGATTCGAAATTAGATATTAGTCATGTCGAATAATCATCTTGTTTGGCCTCCTCCATTCCTGATGCCTAGAAAAATTTTCATCGGCATGCCAAAGAGGTTTCTCTCCTCCTAAGTCCAACTGATTCTAGCCTCTCTAGTCTTTCTCCTATCCAACCGGACTCTTTTCATGGAACATAATTAATGGGTTTTCATGCAATCTATGCTACTAAAGAGACTGGTCCCTCTATCTCTTCTCTCATCATACTTTCAAACTGTTACATTTTTCTTTCGCATAATGACCCCAACCTTGAAGGCATCGCTCTCTCCCCACCTCCTCACATTGAATTTATAAGGGAACGTGCCAAAAGGGATAAAATATCACCATAAGTTCACAGTAAGGGCTTTATTATTCATGGGGCCAAATCTAAGAATCCACTTCTCTAATGAATAATTTCTTTATCTAGAACTCCTAGGGCCCAGGTGCCTGGGTTAAGCTAGAATTTATTATTTCTGAGATTTTTCATAGTAAGATTTCTCTTGTTGCCATACTAGAGAACAAACAACACCATTATAAGATTCATGATTTCTCTCTAAAACTCAGTCTTTGTAACTACATGCATGGTGAACTGAATAATCAACAGATATATATTTTTGGAGTAAATCCATTTCTGTGGTCAAGATTTCGGCCTCCAATTATCAAATTTATATGAAGGACACCTTCGCTAATTTTAACTGTATCATCCCCTTCTTTTTATGCGAAGTGCATTTCAAGGGAGATGGATATTATCTAGAAATATTTGGGGAATATCAACTTGGGTGATGAGGAGTGGCTGGTTATGGGATATTTTTACACCATTCTGGATGCCATGGAAAATAAGCATGGTTTTACTTTCCCAAGTAGAGATAGAGAGGATTTTTCTTCATTCACTTAGCATAATGGAATCCTTGACATGGGATACTCTGGTGATAGATTTACCTGGTGTAATTACCAAAAGGGAAACCTCCGTAGGTGGTGTATTCTGGATCACTACATGTCCTACCTTCATGCCATTTAATCTTTCCCTAATTCTATGGTTGAACACCTCATTCAGGAAACTTCAGATCAAACACCCATCCTCATCAGGTTAGGGGGCCTAGCATGAGAGCTGAACAGTTATCATATTCAAGTTGGTGGCAGATGATGAAACCTTTATTGATCAAGTTAGATTATCTTAGTCCAATGTTATAGAAGTGGTATCATGGGAGGGTTTTCAAATTAAATTAAGGCATCTAATATATGACCAAAGGGTGTGGGATGGAAACAGAACTTCATGATTTTCTAACATGGACAACATTAAAATGGGAATTGAATAAGAGGATTTGGTCCTCGATGATATATGGGATTATGATATTTTATATAATTTGGTTAAAATAAAAGTCTAATTGGAAACTATTATTCTTGAACATGAATGATTCTTTAGGGAACGTATAAGGGCCACCTATATGAAGGAAGGTGACAAAAAAACTGCTTATTTCCAATCCATAATTAAAGAACAGAAGAGTTCAAGTGTCCCTAACATCCTACATGATGATGAATCCTTCACAAATACCCCAAATGTGGTGGGAAGTATGGGTATATATTTATTTTCCTCACATCTTGTAGGTATTGACCCTCATTGAAAAAATGGAACACCAAAGGACAAGGATGATTTGTTTGATGCAATCCCATGGGTGATCCCACAAGAGATAAATCATTTCATTGTGAACATTCCTAGAAATGAAGAAATTTCGGAGGCTGTTAATCCTTTCAACCCTGGAATTTCCCCTAGCTCTAACGGCTTCTTGGGATCTTTTTATAATTCTTCTTGGGACATCATCAAATGTGACCTTGTGGAACTCATCTGAGATTTTTTTAGGGGGGGTCTTACCATAGTGGCTTGTGAAACCACTTTAATTCTCATCCCTAAGGTCAAAAATATATCATCCCTTAAGAAATATAGATCCATTAGCATGTGGAACTTTCTATACAAATTTTGTTTCTATTTTTATTAATATGAGGCTCTTCATTCATATTCATAAGTGTATTTCTGAGGAACGACATGGATTTATTCGAGGAAGATCCACACAAATGGCCATTGTCATAGACCAAAAAATGATCAGTGACATTGATAAAAAGGTGGTGGGGTCTAATATTTCCATTAAATTTGACATTGACAAGGTGTATGACAGGTTGGAGTGGAGTTTTATGATTAAACTTGTGCGGTGCATGGGTTTCTCCTCACCGATTATTTACCTCTTTTTTAGTTGCATATGCTCTCCTTGGTTTTTAGTCACATTCATGGAAATGATACATGGTTTATTCAAGTTAGTTCTGGGTCTTTACCAAGGGAACCCATTATCCCCTAGTCTTTTTATCTTGATTTAGGACTCTTTTAGTAGACATCTGAATAAATACATGAAGGAGGTGTACATACTACATTTTCACTACAGGTCAAACATTGATGGGATTTCACACATATTATTTGTAGATTATTTTCTCCTCTACACCAACATAAATAGTCAGTCTATTCACATACTCAACTTTATTTTGGAAAATCATATAAAATGGAGTGGGAAAGTTATAATAAATAATAAGAGTTATCTATTTACTTCCAAGCACTAGCCTTAGAACAAGAGGAAGGGGATTGAGGACCAGTTGGGAATTCATGGAAGAAACATTCCAATGGATTATTTGGGGGATCCTATATTTATAAGTAATACTTGGATTCAACATTTTGATGGATTAGTTGATAAAATTTATTGCAATGTCCAAAACTAAAAAACCCAATTTCTTTCCTATGGGGGCCACATCACCCTTGTAACTGTGCGATAAATTCAATACCCATGCATGTTCTTTTGGTTATCAATGCCCCTAGGAAAATGCATCAGATTATTTAAAATATCATTTCATGTTTTATTTGGTAAGTGTAGGGTGAGGGTAGGTATAGTTGGACCTCATAAGGCAGACTGGCAAGAGAAGTGAAGGATGAGGGTACTATTCTTAGAAATGTCCGAGAAACTATGCACTTTCTTATAGGGAAAAATAGCATGGGATTTCATGAAAAATAATTCCTTTTGGTCTCACTTTATATTTTTAAAATACAAAGATGGTAATTCTGGATTGGGAAAGAGAGGATTGAAATATTGGGTTTCGATCAGGCATCACCTCCTTTCCATTCGTGGCATCTCTAGATGGGTTATGATAGAAGGTTATGTTAGCTTTTGGAGTGATAATTGGTGGGGTGTGTTCTTGGATTCCATGGATATCCAAATCTTAATATTTCCCTCTACCAAGCTTGAACATTTTCGAGCCTCCTAAAAAATGTTCTTAATTCTAATCAGTTGGTGTTCTTATAGGGTATTTTATTCAATTCTAATCTTGACAGAATTTTCTTTACATGATCTTAATTGGGGGTTTTCACCTCTAAGTCTTATCAGTAGGCCATGTACTCCACCTCCAACCATGATACATGGTGGTCATCTATCTAGTGCAACGAAATCCCATCAATACTCAACTTTTTAGTCTGGAGTTTGCGCAACCATGCTCTTACAACTGATGTGGTATGCAGTGAAAGGAAATTTACCTAATATCCAAATGCATGTGATGTTTTGTCCCATAGGAAGAATTTGATTCCCAAATGTTTTTCATGAGAGAGTGGGACTCTATGGTCTGGAAGTGTTTCTGCATTTTTAATGGGGACATGATGCAGGATTTTATCAGTGATGACTTCTTTCACTCTTGGTTTCATGGAAAGGTGGACAACCCTCATGAAGAAAAATATGAGGCCTTATTATATGTAGTTGAATACTGGCACATTTGGAATGCCCTTAATAAGGAAGGACATGAGGGTACAATGACATAATTCATGTCTATAATGATCTGGGTGATATCCATGGTGACTGAGCTTGGTCTTTTCTTTAAATATTGGGAACACTCTACTTCCATCATTTCCTTCATTCTGAATGGCATAATCCTCTGAAGGATAATATTGCAAGGAAACTGGGTAAGATAGAACCCCCTGATGGGTGTCTAAAGATCAAATCTAATGGAACTTGAAGGTGTGGTATTATACGGGGTGGGGGTGATTCACGACCATGAAGGTTCTTTGATGATGGACTTTAGTGGATTCTGTGGAAAAGGGGACACCCTCACGACAGAAGCTACAACCATGCTCACGGGTCTTGATATTTTTCACTCTTGCAGCATCCCCCTAGATTAGGTGGAGACAAACCCTATTACTTTACATAAGGCTATCCGTAATGAAATCATCACCCCATGGACGATCTCCTATGTCGTCTGCAAATGAAAAGGACTACTATGTACCCACATGGAGATGTCACATACATGGGGGGAGGAAAACAAGATGACTGGCTTCTTGACCTCCTAGACAACCCCAGACATCTCTTGTTCTATTTTACTTCCCTTAAATCCCTCCCCTCAGAGCATATTGGCCTTTCCAAGGGAGGTGCGCTTGACCTTCATTATTTTATGCCCCTTGAAATTTCGGGATTTCCCATTTTATCAATAAAAAAGTCTCATCATTGGATGAATATCCTCTTAATTAAATAAATAAATAGATTCCTAATTTAGTCCTCATTAAAATTCATTAAAAATCCATATTTAAATATATCTTTAAAATCTCTTGAAGACCATGACATTATTCTTTTAATGTGTGATATTAAAATTTCCATTTCTCAAGACCCACAAAATCCATAAAATTTAATTCTTTATAAAATTATTCCAGACTTTGTTGTTTCCTAATTTAAATCACCTAAAGAATTAGTTTTTTTGTTCTTTGAATTCCTCTAAAAAATCTTTTCCATTAACTATATAGAAATATCCACATGTATGGATGGATACATTTTTTCCATGTGTAACTTCATTGAATATCAACAATTCACTTTCAGTTTTATTCTTTGATTCTCAAAAATGTGTTGGACCCACTAAATTATACTCTGAGAGGGGGTGAATTGGGGGATGAAAATTTAAAAACAAATGCCCCTTTGATCTTATTTTATAGTTAAATTATTCTAACTTCAGTCTTCTTCTAATTTTAAAGTATGAAAAAATTGAAAAAATACATGAGGAATTGAAATTTTACTTAGTTCATCTATAAATCATATATTTCAAGGATCATGAAAAGTTAATGTGCAAATGTACCAAATCCATTATTATAGTCTATTGTTATAATGTTCATAGAAAACTGATTATCCCCATAGTTTTACAACCACCCACACATTGGAAGCACATTTATCTCTCTATTACAGTAAACATGCTGATACTCCGTAATATTATTTTGATAATCTATATCATCTTAAATTTGGTTCACACATATATGAGTGTTCCATGAAGCTCCATCTTCACCCGAGAGATGAAATCCAATTTACCACATATTATTTTCTTTATGTAAATCCATTTTATAAACTAATTTAATTCCTTCACAACCTTCTTAAATTCCTTCATGAAATTCTTATGTAATGCCTAGTGTATGTACTTATTGAACTAATATTTTTTCCTTGAAAAAATACTCCACCAATTACATATCCTTTGTGATATATAACACAAAATTAAATAACTATCCTTCATGGTCTATTATTATTCATTAACTAAAACGCATTCATTAACTCAACTACATTGTGAACCTACTTCAATCATGAACTCCACTACTATAAAGACCATATTCCTTTATGGATTATGTTTCATGAACTTCTTCTGAATTAGTTGAATTATCTCATTTAGAAATATTATATTATGTATCTTTTTTATTTCAACCAAATAAAGTGATTATGTGATGTTGTATATGAATAGAAACCTACAAATACCTTTAAATATTAAATTTCACATCCAAAAGATTTGGAAAATGCTGGGAAATTTTTCAATCATAAAAACACTTTCTTTTAAAACCAACCTGCAAGAGTTTTGTCAATGGACATTGAAAAAAAACATAATAAAAATAACAATAGGTGTTTTTCACAACATCATGAATCAAAATTAACTTTTGATTAATAATCAATGAACAAAAACACTTAAATCATTGACTGATTCCATTTCATCAGACTAACCAAAATCTGGAAACTCTTATTTTCACCCAGCATGTCACATATGAAATTTTTCTAAGTACATGACCTATTATAAGGATCAACCATAATAGTAGATCGACTTTGAAAATGGATCAACTATACCATTAAATCACATGTATAACCTATCGACCATGTCATCCAGCCACATGAATTAGATCGACCCTAATAATAAACATCAGATGGACCTTGGAAGTGGACATACCATATGAATGACCAACTAACCACATGACCAAACTTTATATTAACCTCATGAATAACCTTTATATTAACCACATGACTAATCAAACGACTCTTTAAATTGATTATAAGGTATTATTATCAATTTTTCTCAAAGTGTTTGAAAAAATATATGTA
The DNA here is from genome assembly GCA_963277665.1 of Viscum album. NCBI lineage: Eukaryota > Viridiplantae > Streptophyta > Magnoliopsida > Santalales > Viscaceae > Viscum > Viscum album. The sequence continues at coordinate 944,955,522 of OY728126.1, read as the reverse complement.
TACATTAATTCATTGTGTGTCTTGGACAATATCAACTGTATGTATATATCGACCACATGAAGTAGCTACATGGTTAGTGGATCAACCGCATGTCTTGAAATTCTAGACTCGCTTCACTTCAAACCAGGGCCTCCTAAAGTTATCAAATACCTTACCAATCAACTAAAAACTCCTCCAAGATGATGTAGATAGTGTCTCTAATTCTACCAACACATGCCATTGATTTCTTTTATGAACATCTCATCAATCATCACATTTAATTCCACTTTTTTCGAATCTACCTAAGTTTGAATTCCATGTGTCAAGTTCAAAATAACTCACTTTTCATTCAATAATGATACCATCTCACTCAACTTATAGACTTGGTTGCTTTATCAAGCATGAAATCCAATGTCAACTCATGAATCATTTACAATATTCTAATAATCATCTCCTCATTTACAAAACATATATTAACACATTGAAAAAAATAAATTCTTACTTAGGCACATTATATTTACTCATTGACAAAAAAAATAAATTCTTACTTGGGAACTTCTGTCTCCCTCAATGAATTTTTTGGCAATACCAATACTCATAAATTTTAATGTGTTTGATCCTATGAATTATTTCTTCTCCATTTTATTGAAAAAAATATAAAGTTCAATGTGAGGGGACTTATCCTTAGTTATTCTTACTTTAAAGAAAACCACAATATTTCTTTATTCTCCCTTTGAATATCTAAAAAAAAACATGCAGCCACTTTAGAGACTTCTGTAATCACATTTTTTCTAGATCTAGTGCCTTTACCTAGGTACATATTAGTCAAAGTGGGAAACACCATTTTAGAATACAATATTTTACAACTAAGGTGATGATTTTTTCCATAAAATTACATTCTTGTGATACCATGATAAAAACTAATTTTAGGTGCATTCTCACATATATTTTGAAAAAATAAATAAATAACCTACAACCAAATAAACAAACCATCAAAATAGTTCATGTAAAAGTCAAATAACCCCTATTTGTCAGATCATTACTTCAACCAACAATCCTCATTTTCAAATATATTATATAAAATAAAAAATAAATGATGTAAATGTTATTGTAATGCATCATAATCAATATCTCACGAGGCTTTCTAGAATTTACAGATTCACTATAATGCCCTAGGTTTTTAGTTATATGTTCTTCCCATAAACAATATGTTTATAATTATAAACTAATTTTTTTTGTTTAAAGAATATGAAATATATTTGGTAATAATTTATACAAGATATAAATTAAAAAATATATATTAATTAATAGTAAAACATTGCAATAGAATCACATGAAACTATATTTTACAAACCATTGATTACTACTACATACTTTTAAAGTGTTCAAATTAATAGGGTAAAATAGATCGAAAAAAATAAAATCTTCAACACTATGAGATATCCGGTTCAACTTCACCCTTGATGGTCACCAATAGTCAAAGAAAACCTATAATGGTGTAGAACATCATGAAAACTGAATGAATATTGTGACATCTAAAATAAAAATCATTAGAATAAGATTTTTTACTTAAGACATGTGAAAGGATATATTAAATTTAATAGTTCTATATATAGGAATGAATTCTGGATGTTATAAATATGGTTGTTGGAAATACGATCCTTGAAAATATGGCCATTAGATATACATGTATCCAATAGGTATAAAAAATCTGTGTATTGTTAGTAGTAAATTTAAAATATTACAATTAAATAATAATGAATAGTAAAATAAAGATATAATGTTAAAATATTTTAAATATATATATTTATGCATTAAGTATTAACTGTATTATTATTAAGGTATGATATAATGTATTTTATTAATAAAGGGGTCATTCCCAACCCTATTTATAGGATGTATTTTTTAAATGGAAATAAATATATTAATATAAATGGATTAGTAAAATGAAACGCTTAGAATAATTAATATTTAATGGTATTTAGTGAAGATTACTTAATATAAAAGTGATATTAAAAAAACTATTTTAAAAGAGTTATATATTTACCTTAATAAATAAAATTTACAAATTTTAAAATATTTTTACATATGAAAAAATATATTATCAATATTTAAATTTTAAATTTAAATGAACTAATTCTAAGAACACATAATGTTTAAAAGATTCATTTTTTCAAAAAAGTTGGTTTTATTTATGACTTAAATTTTCATTTAAAAGATAAAATTTATAAAATTTAAAATTTTTAATTTTTAAAAGTTTAATTAGTTTTTTAATCCATAATTACCAAATTATATTAGTATGAATTTCTAAGATCATTCTGAAAAGTTTTATTTTTATGCGAACAATGAAAGATACATTTTTTACTAAAGATAAATTGTTTATAGATATATGGAGACGTATAACATAAATGAAAAAAATAACACAATCATATATGTATTTAGAAAGTAAAAAAAAATCAAAATTCTATGATGGATTCGGAAACCTGTGTTTAACACATAATAAACTTTAATAATATTTCCTAATAAAAGAAAATTTTTTTGGTCTTTTATTTTAAATAAATATTAATTTGGTAAAATTTGGTTTTGGGTTTAAATTAAATCCAAATGATTTTTTTTATAATAAACCAATTTATATTATAAAAATCTAAAAAATTGAAAATTTTATCATACACATAAATTTTAAGCTTAAAAATACACTTTTTGACAACATGTTTTTATGTGTTAAAAGACCTAATGCTAAAATTATGTTTTCATAAAAATAAAAATACTATTTAATAAAATAGATAAAATTTTAGAATCAGTAGATCTATATTATATAATAAGGACCACTTTATTTTTTTCTATAAGAACTGGATTACATAAGTAAAAATTAATTACCACAGTAAAAACAATAATTATAAATGTAAAAGGTATATGATAAAAAGGATTGAGATATGTTTAAAGAATGTATGAAAATAAATTTTAGGGGATTTATTAGTATTTATCACCCAAAAAATAATTTTCCCTACTTTGGGTGCCTTTTGACATGAATAGTGTCATTCCATTATTGACATGTAATGTATACTTCCAAAATTACTCCTCTCTTAACTTATAAAAAGGAATCACTTCCACCACAATAATGATATACATTTAACTTTATATTTAATCCTAAAAAATTCAAATGTTCTCCTAATTGAATCATATATCATGTTTACAATCATATGGTCTCAATTAGATACCCTCATTATCCATTTTGAAGGAGATTTCCAAGAGAAATCTTAAGTTCTCAAAGTAGGTATTTCTTAATCCTTAGCCTTTTATTCTCTATCATTATATTCCAAAATTCTTCTATAAACTCTAAAATAATGAAAAAAATATTGTTAATATAACATAAAGTTATTAGTAAAGTTATTACATTAATGGATCAACCTTTATTGAATCATTTACATCTTCGAAAAAAATAAAACAACATCGATCGTGTGTGCTTGCGGACTACTACCTTCACAAAATGATATGGTGAATTTTTAATCACCAATTACAATATATGGTGACAGGGATTTATTTTATAAATTAAAATTTTTATATGTAAAATTTTTAATTCTTAAATGATAATTAATCCTATACATTTATCCCACCTCATTTATTCTAAAATTAAAATGTTAATTGTCTGTACATGTGGTCAACTACCTCCGTGAACGATGAATTTCATTTGTGAAACCCACCAAACATGTATTTTTATAAGAATTAATTTATTTATGTTAAATTATATTTATGAAATTATTAGGCTTTAATAAAAATAATTTTAACATTATATAAAATCATGTCCTTACTCATAAAATCATTATAGCATGCTCTCATTTGGGTTGGTTTTACCACCTAAGTCAATGATGTTATAATGTTTATACCATGAATAATTAAGGAATTTTATATAATGGTAAAATAATTTCATAATAATTTACATAATATGTTTTAATGACTCTATAAAGGGGTTATTTATATTTAATATATTTAATATTATATCACATTTTGACTGTTAAACACAATGAAATAGTTCTTCACAATTTCCATTTTCACAAACCATAACTTTATCATTCACCAAATAAAAATGGAATATGATAAATAATTAAAAAACCATTATTCTAGTATCATGGATAATCTAGTAATTATGAAATATTTATTAATAAATAATAATTTACCATCCCATTACAAAAATTTTATGAAACATGCAATTATAGTTTCTAGAACCGAATGATTAAAATAAACTGTAACTGACTAATATAATTGTAATAAATGGTTATAAATAAAGTGTATAAAGGTATATATATATATGAATTATTTTATTAAATAGTTTATTAAGTTATTTTTTATATAGTATGTTAAACCATATTTGGACTAATCAGTAATTCTGGTAAGGCTTCTTTGTCTCAAATTTCAATTCCTTAAGACATGTTTATGTTATACGCCATGTTTTATATCGTATAGTGTGATTAATTTACCTTTTATATTTTATATCATTATTACTTAATTATTTATGGTATTGATTATTCCATTTTAAATTCTATCTTTTAAAGGGTTTTTATTCAAATGGTTCTTGATTAATAAGTGTTATTTGTCTCTATTATTGATTCCAGAAGACATGTTTTCTATTGAACGTCATATTTTATTTTATATGGTGTATTCAATTACATATTTTAATCAATTATAATTCATATATATCATTTCATTATATATTAATTTCTTGGTATCCCTCTCAATTTCTTTTGTTTCTTACATTCCCATTACCCTAAGGGTTTATGTATCTCAATTTTTCTTCATTAATATATGATTCATAATCACCAAATGTTTACATTTTTTGGTGTATATATTATTCATGAATTACAATATAAATACTCACACACTATTTCAACTTGGGGGATTAATCTCAAAATAAATACATTACTAATCTTTTCTTTCCTAATCATCCACTATGTATAGGCATGATTTTTCTTCTAATGTCATTCCTCTATGAATACAATTTTTCATTTATTTTCATGAAGGGTGTTCACCTAAATTACCATACATGGATTTATTTTATTTCTAATACAAGTTGATTTTGTATTTTATAACCATTCATATTATTTATTAGGATGGAATATGATCATGGTATTCCATTTATTTACAGGGAATCTATTGTAATTTTTTATGTTTTTATCCTGATATAGATGTTTATGGATTACTGTGGAAAGTATATTATGTGTTTTTTTATTATTCATATCATTCATATGGTGAATTTATTGGATTTTAATAAGTAATAGGTGGGATTTTGGATTATATAGACCTTCGATGTATCATTTGGTTTCACTATAAAAAAGTATTTAGGTATTTGGTGTATGAATGCACATTTCACACATGATGTCTTAGTTGTAACCTTGATGAAAATAATGATGTGTGGGTTAGGTCATTTATAGAAAGAATAATTAATTGATTGAGTCCATTATGGAAGAGATTAATATTTCTGTCATTATGTATTCAATCACCATGAAATGAATTATTATTTTCCATGTGATTATTTATATTATTATGTCATCCATGCATTAATTTCAAGTTCATTTGTTCAGTTATATGTAAACATTTTATTATTAATTATTCATATCATATTATACTTTACATACTAGATTCTAATATATGTGTTCACTTACTGAGAATTTGAACACAACTTTATTATGTTTTTATTTCCCCAGGTTATAAAGAAAAGTATTACACATGATATGTCTAAAATAATAGACTATGTGGAAAAATTATAGGATAAGTTTAAGACTTATTATGAATTAATGAGTTTCTTATTTTTGTGAGAAAATGTTTCATTTTATGACAATTTCATGGAATTTTTTATTTAATGAGTTATCTTAATTGTATAATTCTTTAAACCTAAATGTTCATAGGAATGTATGTAATGAAATGTTTTATTTCATGTCCTGTAATTGAGATTATCTCATATGAAATATTATATTTTGTATCATAGTAATGTTTTTATAACTTTTGGGTTTAAGATGTTTGATTAATATAACTTAAGGGTTGATATTTTAATGGTTACCATAATTTCTCGTTATAGATAACCCTTTAGGTTGGTCTAAAATTTGATTTTAAGATAATATTGAATATTTAATGTTTTTTAGGGATTAGTATATGATAACTTCTATGAAAATAATTGGGGTAAGTCTAATGGGAAATTATAAGTATAGGATAGAATCATGAAGTTTTACTAATGTAGATATTGTCTGTTTTTCCTAGAAGCTACATCCATGTATGGATATTGGAAAGTAGATATGGTTGTAGAATATATGTACCTAAGGGTAATCACACTAAAAAATATGGTTTTTTTCAACTCAATATTAAATCTAGAATTCACACCAGGATAGACAATATCATGGGATATGATTTGGTTAATCACATTCACTTTATAAGACATTGTGAATGATTTACTTTCGAATTACTTTAATTTATGATGAAAAGAAGTGTTAGAGAACACAAAATAATGTACCCTTGGTTGAATTAATATATTTATAAGATAAAACAAGTGTGAAATAGTTTATATAAAAATATCATATGCAGAAATAAAGGTTTATTTGGAGAATTCATCTAAGGATTGACCTTTCATATTCATATGATCATTTACACTGATTTTATTAGAAATTATCAGAATCATTTTAGTTTTAATTTTTTTTTGGGAAAAATGATATTGAAAAATTATTTTTGTAAGCTATGTCTCTAGAAACTACTAATACTTTTCTTTAAGGGTATATTTGGAATAACTGTTTGAGAATGTTAATGTATTCTTATTATGAAGGAATATATATGTAACCTAGTTTTCCTTGAGAAAGAAATTTTTTTATCCCTTTGAAGTAGACCTTGATTCATTATTATCTTTAGATACCCTTAATTATAGTTATTAGTATTTTTAATTTAAATTTCAAGGATACTACTTATTTAAGGAGAGAGAATATAACACCCTAGTTTTTTGGGAATCACGTTCTTCCCATAAATTATTTGTTTATAATTCTAAACTTTTTTTTATTTCACTAATGGAATTGAAATATATTTGGTAATGAGTAATAAATAATATTAATTAAACAAACATAACATAATTAATTCATATTAAAACATTAAAAAATATCACATGGAACTAACAATTACAAACCATTTATTATCAATCACCATAGATTATTAAATCCATAAAATTTTATAAATTATAAATGAACAATAAATAAAAAAGAATAAAATATTCAATAAATGGATATCACATGGATCATCTTCACCTTTAAGGATCATGAATTCATAAATAAAAATTATAATGAGGAAGAAAATCATTAAAGTAGAAATCAAATTATGGATTTTAGAATGAAAACTATGATAATTGGAAGTGTGACTTAAGAAGTGTGAATGAAATGACTGAATTTTATAAGGCTATATATAGGAGTGAAATATGGTCTTCCTAAATAAGGTCATTAGATATATATTTATCCAATAGGTATACTATGTTCACATATTTTGAGCGATAAATTTAAAAAAATCACGAATAACAAATAATGAAATAAAAATACAGTATTAAAATATTATGAATATATGTTTATACATTACGTATTAACAATATTAGTATAAAATTTTTATATGAATAATTTTAAAATAAATATAAATATATTAATATAATATGATTATTAAAATTAAATTTTTAGAATAACAAATAATTAATTTTATTTTTTAGAGGTTTGTTAATATAAAAGTTATATTTTTCAAAAAAAAAAGTGTTATATATTTTATCCTAAAAAATTAAATTGATATATTTTTTAATATTATTATATAATAAAAAATATATTAAAATTCAATAAATTATAAACTTATATAAAATAATATTAATAACATTTAATGTTTAAAATAGTCATTTTTTCAATAAAAGTTGTTTTTCTTTATATTTTGAATTTTTATTTAAAAGATAAATTTATGAATTTTCAATTTTTATTTTATAAAATTTACTTAAATTTTAAGTTATTCATTTCAAAATTTTCTTTTAATGGGGTTTTTTGGATCTTTTTTAAAATATTTATTTTTAGGTAAATATTGAAAAACAATGTTTTTAAAAAAGCAACGGTGTTTATGGCTATATCAAGGAGCAAGTGTAAAATTAATATTTATAAAACATTTTTAGTGATAAAATATCTATCTAAGGATTAAAAAAATTATTTCAAAATGATATTATGGATTTATAAACCTATGTTTAACATTTTATAAACATAAGTAATATTTCCCAACAAAACAAAACTATTTTTGGTCTTTTCTTTTAATTAAATATTATTTTGGTAAAATTAACTTTTGACTTGTTTTTAAAGAAAAATATATTTTTTTGTTTTAAAATAAACCAATTTATATTATTAAAATATTAGAATATTGGAAAATTTATCCAATAGAGATTCTAAGCATAAAATACACTTTTTCAAGAAACGGGTTTTTACGCGTGAAATATGCTAATGTTAAAATTAATTTTTTTACACATTAAAATATTATTTGATAAAATATATATTATATTTATGATAAATATTTAATAATTATGTAACAAGTCCCATTTTTAATTTATTAAAAAGAAATTAATTATGTAAAAAAATAATTTTCACAACAAAAATAAAAATGTTAAAAGTAAAAAATATTTGAGTAAAAGACTTGAGACATGTTTAAAACATGTTTACAAATGACTTATATAAGATTTAATGACTCAATATCATCCAAAAATTAATTATTTATCACTTTTGGAGCCTTTTAACATTGAATAGTGTCATTCCACCATTGAAATGTAATGGGTACTCACAAATTTACCCCTATATTCACTTTTGAAAAGGGATATCTTCAATATGTTCAATACTGGGCATATACATTTGAATTTCATCTTGATACTCTTAAAATTATCTCCACATATAAGCCTCTCTAAATTATTATTCCTATGGTCTCAATTATATTTCGCATGCCTCCATTTCGAATTTGGTTGCTAAAACAAATCTTAAGTTCTCAATATGAGTATTTCTTACTCCATTTTTTATTAATATTTATCTTCAAATATTATTATACACAACCTAGTATAATATAAAAAATAATTTTCATATATTGAAAATTTATTATATTAACGGATAGACAATTATTCAATCATATTCATCCACTATGAAAAACAAAAAAATATTGATTGTACGTACATACGTAATACTGCCACCATGAAATGGCGTGGTTCATTTTTCATCACTTCCTATCATGGATAGTGAAAAGTATGTGTTTATTATTTAATATGTTTAATAAGTAATAATTATTTTTTTGAGATTATAATTTATCAAATACCTTAATTTCACCCCATTCATTGAGAAATGAAAATGTTAATTGTGCAAAGATGCTAACTATCACCTCCATGAATGATGAATTTAATTTTTCATCTCCACCCTATATGGATGATTCTAAGAGTTAGTTTAGTAGTTATAAATTATAGTTATGAAATTTTTAATAATTTTTTAATGTTTACATTAATATTATGTAAAATAAAGTCTCTACTCATGAAACGATTATAACATGCTCTCATTTGGGTCAGTTTTACCACCCAAGTGAATGATGTTATAATGATTATATCATGAATGATTAATGTCATGAACCAACTTGGCCACCTCTGTACCATGATGCCCAAATTTTCATTAACATGGCCCGAAGGGTGTTTCCAGTCACTATGGGTTTTTTACTAGAACCTAGTATCATACAAAATAAAATTGAGAATGCATTTTCCACAAAAATAGTGCAATAAAGACAAATAAGTTAGTATACATACAAGGAGAACTCCATAGGGATAACTATACCAAAAGTAAACTAGAAAAACAGCCCCCAAATACTATATAGATGTACCATAAAATTGGATAAAACAAAATTCTTAGTGGAAACAACACTCCAAACCTAAGGATCAATTACTTCTACCACCACCAAGTGGTGCCTTACCCTTTCTTGAACCTAAAAGAAGATAATATGAAAACACACCAAAGCATAGGTAGGTTGTGAGATAACAGCCCAGTAGGGTCTCAAAGAGTATTCTATAATAATATCCCAACATTAAATTAGTCAAAAATATTCCAATTTTTAAATAAACATGTATGGAATTTCAAAGTCACATTTACAAAAAATCATACATCACATTTAAAATGATGGAAATACATTAAAAAATTGACCAATAAACATTTATATATAAAAAATATTATATAAATTCAGAAAGCATGTGTAAACAGTTTACAAAAAACATTGAAATATATTTCAAATACAAACAAAGGAGAAACATGGTCATATACCAAAATATATAATAGTTACAGGATACGATACTCCCTCACACTCAAATAGTTGTCACATAAATATGTGTACACACATCATTCCTGATATTGACCATAGAGGACACATCCCCATCCCATCAGCGATGTGACCTACTACATATGTATTATTAGTGTTATAAATTGTAGAGTGATGTCTTAAAGAACTCACTAACTACCTAGTATTTTATATTCTCTAATAAAAATCAATGATGAGAAATTTATTTTAAAATCTATTAAAATAAAATCCATCCCATTCTTCCATTTTAAATATGAAAATTTTCTATTTAAAAACCAAACGGGTTTTTACTCAAAACATTCATTTTCAGGTTAAAACCAACGGGTTTATATCAAAATCATTTGAAGCTATTTTTTTATCAAATACGAATATGAAATAAATTATATCAAATAAATTTCACAACTTAAATTTAAAAATTTAAATCCTATAATTTCCATCCAATTTCCCAACACACCCTAATTCAATGGAATTGGTGGTTTTTCCTAAGTTCATGCAAAATCTAATTTCAAATCCAAAAATCAATGGATTTGGATTTTTAATAAACCAATCAAAAACAATTTCATTTATATCAATAAATTGAGTTTAAATCGAACAATTGAATTTAAATCTAGAAATTTAGGTTTAATCAAGATTTTCTATCATAATGAAACCACCTACATCGGGATAATAGGATCTTGAAACACAAATCCCTAATCTAGAAACTGAAATGAAGATTGTCATCTACAAGGATCCAAGAATGACATATAGATTCATGATTCGAATGAGCGGGGATTTGATCCTCAAACAATACAAATATCAATAAAACCCTAGGTAGGAAAGGAGGAGAGAGTGAGAGAAAGATATCGAGAATACAAAACCTACCAGGTAGGGATTGGATGTTGTTCTTCAAGCTTTGATCTAATATTAAAAGTGTGTATAGGGGAAAATATAATCTTGGATGTTCTAGAATAAGAAGAAACCATAAGATGTCGAGCTAGGTTTGTCGAGCACCTAAAAAGAGGTTTTGAGATTTTTAAAAAAATATTTCAAGTTTAATTAAATCTCATACATAGTTTCCTAGATAGGGCCTCATGGTTAGAAAAACTGTGCACCAATATTACAAACCCTCACTATTTGGTTTTGAATGGTTTTCACTAGTAGGACTCATGATTTGGGAAAACTGTATACCAACCGTGCATAGTTCATAAACATTCAATGTTTTCCGAATTTTCACTCATAAATTCCCAAAATGAAACCCTACTAAAGCATAATCAAAATAAGGGTTTAGGAATACATAAATATAGTAATAGGATGTTACAACCTCCCCCAACATAGGAACTTTATTCCCCTATAAGTCATGTTAAGAAACTTCCATACCTAAATGATGAGGCCACAACTCCCTCATCAATGTCTCCTTCTCCCATGTATCATGACAATCAAAATAGTGTTTCCATAGCACAATAAATAAATGTATCATACTACCATGAAGTACCTTGGATTCAGAATAAAATATCCTAATTGGATACTTGATCATGGGTAAATTAGGTTCAACCTCAAAATTACTCCAACTCACTATGTGATATGGATCAGATATTTAATTTCATAGTGAATATACATGGAACATTTCAGGTATCGACATCAAATGTGGTGGAAGTTCTAAGTGGTAATAAACATTCCCCACCTTCTTAAGAACCACTAAGGGTTCCATAAAATGGGGATCTAGTTTACCTTCCCTCACAAGCCATCGATGAACCACATTGGGGAAAAATTTCAAGAACAACTGGTCACCAATAGAAAATTACCGCAGTCTGCAATGATGATCAACATAAGGCTCATATCAGCTCTTAGTCTTTAACAATCTATGGAAAATAAACTGAATCATTATTGTTTCCTCTTTAACCATACTCGGTCAGACCAAGTAACTTTCACCCATATCTAACCAACGAAATAGAGATTTTAAAGGTAATACATTCAAGGCCAAAAATGAATCCGTTATAATCATATAATGATAAATTTTTTTACAATTAACTTCCTCCAACCCAAAATGATCATCCCATGATCCACCAAATTTGATAACACAGGCACATATCATGTACTCATAAATCTACATAGCTCTTTCTGTCTGTCCATCCAAATGCAGATGGTATGTCGTACTCAAATGAACTAGAGATCCTAGTGCCTCTTTAAGGTCTCTCTAAAAGATATAATTCAACCAAGGATATCTATCAGATATTATATCATATTGAGCTATGTGAAAACAAATAATCTATTTCACATAAAAAATTGATAACTCCTCAACATTTTTTATATCATAGATGGGTAAAAAGTAATTTGATCGATCAAAACCCATATCACAATTTTATTTCTCTCGATATATGTAAATCCAAAAAAAGTGCATAGGGATCTCATCCCACGTCCTAGTATCCTCTGGAAGTGGAGGGAGAAAACCCAAAGGTTTTTATTGCTCAGACTTTACCTACTAACAAGTAAAATAATGAGAGAAAAATTCAGTAATGCCTCATCTCATAACTAACCACTAAACTCTATGGTGTATTAAAATAAAAATATTCATGGTTACTAGGTTCACTTACCACTAGGAATTATGAAAGTCCCCCATCATAGATTTTCATACCTTTAACAGTACATAAAAACAATTTTTGTAACACAAAATCCCATTTGGGGAGAATGAAAAGCCATGCATGGTCTCCCCACCATAAAAAAAGTATATAATACTATAGAATTCATCATCAAGATGATTTTCTAAGAGAATCATCTTGAGAAGAGTTAATGTGAACTAAACACTAGATAAATAAACCTCAACCACTGATTACCAGACTCCAATACGAAACTATGAAAAGAGAGCCATCAAATTCCTCTCTTCGAATGATTCTTTCATGGCCTGGGTCAGAAGTTTCCTACTCAAAAAAAATGAAATAACATTCCATTTTCATAAGGTATATGTGATTTCAAAGTCATACTATATTAGGTGTTACACCCAATACCTATGAAATATATTCAAATCTTTTTGGGAGAAGATATAACTCAAGATCTTATGGTCAGGAAATATGGTAAACCATTCTCTAAAAAATTAGTGTGACGACTCTTATGTACGTGCATCACAATTTCAATTTCAAGGTCATGGGTAAGATAATTATACATATGTGGCCTAATATAACAACATATATAAATAAAATAATGTTCACCTTGTGTAATAATAGAGCCTAAACTTTAACCCAATGCATCACAAAAGACCACATAACTATGCCCGACCTCTGGGAGAGTCAACACTAGCACAATAGTTAAGAGAAATTTAAGGTCAACAAAATAAATTCAAAATTGATCATCCCAAGAAAACATTTATCCCTTCTAATTTAGACCAGTAATCATAGATATCATCTTTGAAAAGTCCTTAATGAACTAGTGATAATACCCATATCGACCTAAGAAACTCTAAATCTCAAAAAAATATTTTTTTGTTCCAATGTCATAACAACATTAACCTTCTCAAGATCAACGAGAATAACATGTTCTAACACCACATGTCCCACGAACTTCAATTCTCAAATCCATAAATCACATATATAAATCTTGGCATAAATTCGTTGATTTCTCAATAATTCCAAGACTAATCTCAAATAAATCACATGATCCTCCTTCGACTTTGAGTAAATTAGGATTTCATCCAAAAATACTACCACAAAGGTATCAAGACACTCATAGAAAATCCTATTCATCAAATCCATAAATACTATAGAATCATAGTTTAGACAAAAAGGCATGAAAAGGTACTCATAATGGCCATAGCTGTTCTAAAAGGTGGTTTTCTGAATGCCATATTATTTTATTCTCAACTAATGTTAACCAGATTGAAGATAAATTTTCGATAACCACTTCAACCCATTCAACTTTTCAAATCAATAAACAATCCATGGAAATGGATATTTGTTCTTTATTCTGACTCTATTGTGTTTTTGAGAGTCCTCACAAAGGTGAATAGAACCATTATATTTCATAGAAAAGAGAACCAACACCTCTAAAGGAGGCACACTTAGGAATATAAATAATTTCTCTAGAATATCATCCAACTAGGTATTCATCTCTTAAATTTTATTTTGTTCCATGTAGTAAGAATAAAAAGAAACTAGATGGGTACCAAACATTAAATATATAGAAAACTCTACCTCCCTTATAGAAGGAAACCCACATATGTCATAAGTAAAAACATCTGGATATTCAATGATAACTATAGGGAGATCACTACTCAAGGACTCTCACTACAGATCAAAATAAAACACTAATATTACTTTCCCAATCTTCATATAATAAGGTCTGACTCTACTCTACCTAAGGTCTCATTCTCCTTGAAGGATATGACATACATAATTAGTTTTAGTAAAGGATACCCATCAAATATAATAATAAATCCTAGATTTATGGGAAATAAACTAATACATCCCAAATATGACATCAAGAGGTTTCATGCTGATAACTACAAAATCCAAAGAAAGCTCAAAATTTGTCAAAAATAAAGTACAAACGGGACTACAAAGACCCTATTCCCTTTTAATTTTGAGGGGTGTAGTAATATCCATCACATAAGATAAAAGAATCTTTGGAAGATTAAGAATACACTACGAGAAAAAGTCACCTTTAGAGACAGCCAAAAGCGGCCTCTAATGGTATTTAGAGACCACGCAACATCCGCTTTTGGCAGTCATATATGCTTCATCAGTAAAGACCTATTCCGACCGCCTCTGGAGGCCACTGAAGGCCCCATACAAAAAACCCCACAAAATCATGGTTTTCAGGGTCTTTATTCGCACAGTGGCTTGGGGTGGTGCTTGAGCTTGGAGTCATCATCCATGGAGGACTGACGGTGGTCAAAACTAGGTTTAAGTGGTAGGGGGTCTCAGGGCGGCATGAGGATTGGTCGCGAGATGGTTTCAAGGGTGTGAAAAGATATCGCGGTCATCGAGGGAACAACGACGAATATTGGGGGGGCGATGTCGATTACGACGTGCGAGTGTGGATGGTGGCGTGCAGCGAGGAGTATGTATGTAGGGTTTGTAGAGGGAAAGGTAGAATGTGGTAAGGATAAAAGCTGTAGGTGGGGGTGGCACGTGGGAAGAAGAAAAGGTGGAGCAGCGGGAAAAATCCCGCTGAAATATTGGCTTATACCGACTGCTAAAAGAGGTCTCACATTTCCACAGGCGCAAAAGATAATATTTATAACAGTGATATTAAAAATATGATTTAAAAAAAATGAGATACACCAGTATTAAATAATTTAGTCACTAATGATGAATCTATAGTGATGGTACCACTCACAGTCATTATACCCATGCCTTCTTTCTCTAAATACTCTTCCACTGCATGAAGAAGCACTATTATGGATGCTCATAGTTAGAACCCCTTTTCTTATGAAGCATTTGATTTCACTATAGTTATAACATGAAATTATGAACCCGTGTCACTATGAGGAGTATAATAGACCTGAAAAAACTTCTATAAGTAACTCGAGTATTCACAGAAGCTACAATTCTTGGGTGCCTTAGTGAAAACCTTCTTATAATGACCATGATTTCCTCACTAGTAGAAAATATAAGGGCCTATTCCAAGAAATACATGATTCCTAGAAAAACACATTTTTTCTAGAACCACCATGATAAATATTTTAATTCCACTTTCTATTAGAGGAATTCACACTTCCCCTAGGAGAAAAAGGAACTCCTTTCAACCTTGACTTTCTGGTCATGTCAATTTTAACCATCAACTCTCTATCCAACACATTAGAATACACGCGAGGATTCTGTAAGAAAATATTAGAATGAATATCATATAAAATTCCCAAATAAAACCATAAAGTATCTATTTTCTTATTGAAAACAATATCAGGTAAAAACTGCATAAGATCAAAAAACGGTTTTCATACTCTATCACGGTCTTGTTAGCTAGCTCAAGTTTGAAAAAACCAATATCCTTGGCCAACAACATTGATGCTGGATAGAAATATTTAGTGAAAATATATTTGATGTATTCTAACTATAATAAATAATGATTATTCATTATTCATTATCATGTCACACCATCTCCTTAGTCCCTTTAGCATGAAGTTGTAACAATTCGCCTTTATTTCATCAGATGTCTCCAAGAACTCAATCAAACACTCAATCCTACTTAATAATTCCTTTGAATCTTGAGGATCACTAGATCCTTTGGAATTTGGTAGCTTTTGGTAAATGAACTATTGATAACAAATCAAGAAAAAATCATTTTAAGGCTCCAAAACTAGATCCTGAATGGTAAATAGTGGCAGTGCATGTCCTGTAGCTTAGACAATATGCACAATCACCTCGAACAGACTTAGAACCATGAGAGGATTTTCTCATTGTGATTTATCAATATCTTCCTCTTGGATCTGATTCACATGCCTTCATGGATGTATGATTCTAAAAGATATCTAAAAATAATATAGAAGAAATCAGATTGACACTCAAATTGAGAAACATGGTAAATTAATCCCAACAAATAGATAAATAAGATTTGTATTTCAATCTATCCAAATAAAAAGTAGGTAAAAGACTATAAATAATCTTGAAGATGTGTTTCCCTAACCACCACTAGTGGCTTAATCCTTACTGGTGTGACAGATGTCTATGAACTCAACCACAACTACCTCCTAAGTCTTGGTAAGATTACATAGTTTCATACTGAAATAAAGACAATAATCTCAAATTATATCCTTTGATACCACTTTTCCTTGAATCGTCCTAGAGACCCTGGTATCCTGATGCCCAAACTGGTACTGTTATGGCCTGAAGGGTATTCTTGATCCCCATAAGTTTGAAACTAGAACCTGGAAACATACAAAATGAAAATGGGAACAAATTTTCCATAAACATCATGAAATAAAGATAACTAATTTAGTATGAATACAAGGAAAAATCCATAGGGAGAACTATACAAAAAAAAATAATAGGTAAAAAACCCAAACTACTACAGAAAAATACCAGAAACTATGATAAAACCCAAAGTCACATTAGAAAAAACTCTACAAACCCAATGATCAATAGCTACTATCAACTCTAAGTGGAACCCTACCCTTTCTCTAACCTAGAGAAAGATAATCTAGAAACACCTGAAAGAATAGGTAGGGTGTGAGAAAAAATCACAATAGGGTCTCACAAAGGATTCCATAATAAGATGAATACATTTAATTTTCTAAATAAATATTTTATTTTTAAATAAATTAGTATGTAATTTCAAAGGAATATATACAAAAAATCATTCTTTTCATTTAAAATGATAAAAATACTTGAAAAAAGTGCCTTAATATTTTTTATATATATAACAGTTTATATAAATTTATAAGGCATGTGTGCAGGCTGAAGCCCTTGCAATTCTATCCGACCTGCAATTAGTCAAGAGGAGGAACATATCCCTCAATGTAGTGGAAACCAACTCCATCATTATTTATAACTCCCTGTCTGTTAAGAGATCCACCCCACATTCCATTGCTTACATTGTGTGGAAATGACTAAGTCTTATAGATCCCAACACTGACATTCTCCATACATGGCATGAAGGGAATATGGTTGCGGACTTTCTTGCTTCCTTGTCAACCCATGGGAAGAGTATCATTTTCTCTCCGGATATTGTCTTGATTTATTCTGAGGTAGAACATCTGGTTAGAGGGGATTCTCTTGGGCTTCACCATTTTAGACCCCCTTATATTCTTATTTCCTGGATCCTTGGAACTTTGGATCCTTGTAATATCTAGTTGTCTCCTTCTTGTACCTTTTATTTCAATAAAGAAATGATGATGATAAGGCATGTGTGAACAATTTACAATAAATATTGGCATATTTTAAAAATAAAAACAGATGAGAAACATGGTCATCTGCCAAAAGGTACTATAGTTTCAGTCTATTGGACTCTCTCACACTAAAATAGTTTTCAGGAAAATTTGTGTACACATTTCCTCCATAATAGTAACCAGAGAAAAAATATCACCGTCCCATTGGGGATGTGACCTACTGCATATGTACTGTTAATGTTTTAAATCATAGAGTGTTGTACTGAATAACTCACTAACTAACTTGGATTACATATTCTCTAATATAAAACAATGATAGGAAATTTATTTTTAAACTATTTAAAATAAAATTCATCCCATTCTTCCATTTTAAATATACCAATTTCCCCTTTAAAATTCAAAAATTCCTTTTAATCAAAACATTTCTTTTCAGGATAAAACTAATGGGTTTATGTAAAAATCATTTCAATCCATTTTTTATCAAATAAAAATTTGAAATAAATTCCATCAAATAAATTTTACAATTTATATTCCATAATTTCCATCTAATTTCACAGCACACCCTTATTCAATGGAATTGGGGGTTTCCCTCAAATTCTTTCAAAATCCAATTTCAAATCCCCAATTCAATGGAATTGATTTTTTAATCAACCAATAAAAATAAATTTCATTTATATCAAGATATTTAATTTAAATCAAATAATTGTATTTAAATCAAGAAATTTAGAGTTGATCAAAATTGGAAATCATAATGGAACTACCTACCTCAGAATCATTGGATATCAAAACATCAATCCCTAATCAGGAAATTCCAATGAAGATCATCGATAGAAAGGATCTGAGAATCACACATAGATTGAAGATCCAAAACATCAAGGATTAGATCCTACAACAACAAGAATATCTAAAAAACCCTAGGGAGGAAAGGTGGAGAGAGTGGGATAAAGATATTAGGAAAGGGAAACCTAATAGGTAGAGATTGAATGTTGTTCATCAAGCTTCAATCTGCTTCCAAAAGGGTTTAGAGGTTCCATGATTTCCTCTTGGGTTCTATAGAGGAAAAAGAATTTATAGGAGGTCAATATAGACCTATCAATCACCTAAAAATGAGTTTTAATTAAAAAAATATTTTCGGATCAATTAAATAATGTGAACGATTTCTTGGGATGGGCCGCACGATTAGATAAACTGTTTTCCCTAACCATGATCCCCTTTTAATGGGTTTTCACAATTTCTCCTAGGTGGGTGCATGGATTTCCAAACCGTGTTCCAACCATGAAAACCCTCATTTTTTGGGTTTTTAGTTATTTCACTATATGGTTTCATTGTCTATACAAGTCATGTTCCAATCGTTCCTAGCCTAGAAACTTTCAAAGTTTATCAAATTTTCACCCAAAAATTACCTGAAAAAACCCCAGCCAAATAATGATAAAAAAATGGGTTTAGGAATACTTGAAAATAGAAATAGGCTGTTACAATTATGTAATGTTACATAACAGTAATATCATTTGATAATAATTTAATTAATTTTTTTAA
This sequence comes from Viscum album, assembly GCA_963277665.1. Taxonomy (NCBI): domain Eukaryota; kingdom Viridiplantae; phylum Streptophyta; class Magnoliopsida; order Santalales; family Viscaceae; genus Viscum; species Viscum album. Next base: position 944,935,862 of record OY728126.1, on the reverse strand, counting down.
ATTATTATATAATGTTTTTATTTATGATCAATATATTTATTGGTATATAAACTTTTAACCATTAAAATGATAAAACTAATTCTTTAAAATTTGCATTTAAAAAATCCTTAAATTCATCATTTACTAAATGAAAATGATATATGATGACTAATTTTATAACTATTATTCTAGTATCTTGGATAATCATGGAGTGATAAAATTTAATTAACAGAAAATAATCAACTACACTATTATATATCAACTGTAGAATAAGGAATCAGTTTTTCTACCATGAGATAATGAAAATAAAACTATAAAAAAAAAATATATTTTAATAAATGGTTATAACTGAAGTTTATAAGGGAAAATATACAAGAATAACTTCTTGAAATAGGTTATTCAGATATTTATTTTTGTTATACCAGGAAGGGGTCATTAGAGAACATTTTGGATTTGAGGAAATTAAGGTAAAGGTTTTGTATCTCAAATTTCAGTTCATTAAGAAATTTTTATGTTATGACCCATTTCTTCTAGTTTATGGTGTATTTACTACCCCTTTGGTATTATATATCCTGATTATATATTTATTCATATTCTTTTATGTTTTATTTGAATTATATCATTCAAGTGGTTTTTATTTGTAAGTTTCTAAATTTATAAGTGTTATTTGTCAGTATTTTCAATTACACGAGACATGTTATATATCTCTTGTTATATTTTTTATATGGTGCCTTAATTTAAATATTTCCTAAAATTATAATGAATATATTTCATTTCATTATATATTATTATCATGGTATCCCTCTCAATCTCTTATGATCCTTATGTTACCATTACTGTAAATGTTTTTTCATCCCAATTTTTCTTCATTGAGAAATGAATCATATTCGCTAATTGTTTCCCTATTTTTGTGTATATATTGGTCATGTATTGCCTTATGAATCCTATTATACTATTTTATATTATGGGATTAATGTCACAAAAAAAAATTACTACTTTTTTCTTTCCTAATCATCCAGTATGTATAATCATGATTTTCTTTCAATGTATTTACTTTGTGAATACCATATTTTTCATTTCTTTTTTAAAGGGAATTAACCTCTATGCCCATGCATTGAAATTTTTTCGAAAATTCTTGGTTTAATTTTATACCCATTACTCTATAAGTTTATAGTTTGAGGGATTATTACATAGTAATATATTCCATTTATTGACTGGGGAAATATTGAAAAAATATATACTAGTTATTTTAATAGGGAAGTTTTTTGATTACAAAGACAAGTCGATTTTTTATTGTTTAACAATAAAAATTATTTATATAGATGTATTTGAACTATGTTTCTCCATTTATTGACTAGTTATATATTTTCATTTCATACATTTTTATCTCAATATGGATGTTTATGGATTATTAAGGAAAGTTTACCATGCATTGTATTTTTATTTAGATCTTTCCTATAGTGAGTTAATTAGATATAAGGAACTTATGAGTGGGGAATGAGAATATATATTCCCCCAATGCATTAGTTGGTCACATGAGACAAATGATTCTTGGTAATTTATATATGCCTACCCATTGCACGCATGATGTTACACACTTGGTTTTAGGTACATTACAATTTTATTAGGTATTTTGAATTTATATAATACTTATGTTGAGTTTTGGGAGTCTCTGGATTGAGTAGTTGGTGCACTATTTTTTCAAACCATGCACATACCAAGAGAAACTGTGCAAGTGTAAATAGTGAGAGAAGCATGGTTGGAATGAAATTTATCAAACCATAAAAACCAACCATATGAGAGGATTATTTGTAGATAGTATTGCATCAAATTTAGAATACTATGTTATGAAATGTGTATCAAAACTATGCATCTCCCTTGGTGGTGTCTTATATCATATGCACGGTTGGTGAATGGATTGATGAACTGTGTTGTCTAACAATACGTTGTGCATTAAATGAATTGGAAATTAAACATTAATTTATATTTTATACATGAAAAACTCGTTACTATCCTTTTTTATTAGGATATATAACTTCTCTTCTCAATTAGGAATCCTTGGATATTTAATTTGGGTTTTAGGGTGATTTTTATGAATCAATGTTTTTTGGATATTTGTAATCAATAGTATGTACACATTACAACTTTATCTCTCTAGATCTACCTATATCATCTATCATGGGGACATATATCTGATCTTTTAAAGATATATATATATATCATATTATTTATATTTTTTACAAGATATTATTGGGATATAATAAATTAAGGAATTCTCAAGACCATATGTAGAGGTTTCATTTTATCATTCTTAATTATCAGCATCTATTGAGAGGTATATGGATTCTATACCACACTAATTATTCTAGAACTTGAAGGATTATTTTTTTATTTTATTTTTTGATTTAAAATTAAGCATTGAATGATTTCATAAATAAAATACTTTAGGTTTATAGTTTTTAATTTTTTTATTTTAAATTTATGGTTTTGGAAACATGGAAATTTAAATTAATTTAAGGAAAACCCCTTAAATTATAATTTAAATTATGATTTTAAAATTAAAATTTTATTTTATCACAAGGAAGATATTTCTTATATTTTTTAAAGGGGAGAAATGTTTTATATAGAAAGTTTAATATAATAACATGGAATAATTGGTTTGGTGTGTTTTTGATTATGTGGGATTGATAATGGTCATAAGTTCCAACATAAAATAAGGGAAACATGGGACAAATCATAGTAATAAGTGCCACCATCAATGTGGGTAAAAAAAGATATCTTGGTTGTAGGATGACTAACCAATCATGAGTATATGGAGGACCATGGAATTCATGTGTGTGTGAACATGCGAAGGTTATTCTTACTGGTAAGGAATATTAATATGATTTTTTAATGTTTTATTACATGGAACTCATTTACTGGTTTGTTTTAAACTATAATTTTCTTTTCATTGTTTTATATAAAACGTGTTAACATGTCCATGTAGAAGTGGAGTGTATTAGTATATCTCTATGGATTTCCTATTTAATGTTATACTCACATATATATTGAGAACTTTGGGAAATTTGAAGATTTTTTTTACCATAATGCATGTAAAGGAAAGGTTTTTCAATTATCTAGTTGTGCATCATGATGATTATTCCAAAGATTGATAGTTGAATATTGCATTTTTTTCTTGGTGAAATTGGAGTGATACCACAATGGTGTTACTGTGTCTGTATATTCTTGGGTCTCTTGTGTTGTCTTTTATTACATTCTCATTAGTAGTCTAATGTCATTGTTTATTTATTTTTCATTTGATTTATATTCTTATTACTCACACATCATATAGTTGTTTTGTATTTTTTTTAATTTATCTTCTTAGGTTTTGTTTTTTATTCTAGAAAAATAAATCACCAAACATTCTACTAACCTCATGGAATTTATTGTCAGCCTTTTGTGTCTTATGGATGTCATATATAGATAGTAGAACCTCCAACTTAGAAAAATACAATGGGTTGTGCAGGGATGATACAAATAGTATCAGTGTTGGTCTTTCCTTCATCTTAGGATGAAGAAAATGATATATAAATGTTGAAACATGAAATATATAGAATAAAAATATGTATCTAACCTATTTATGTTGAAAATTAATTTACTAGGTTGGTTCAAGTACACAAGTTCTCTAAGACACTTCTAGGAGTTTTTTACCTCATCGTAGTGGGTTTATCCGATGAGTGTAGCATATCATGCATTAGTAATGAGAATTACCACTAATACCATATTTTTAATAATATGCATGTTATTTCATGAAATTTTTAATAATGGTTGTTTATTTTGTTGATTTTTTAAATTTTGGTATAAATTATTATTTCTTATAGTGTGTTAGAATATTCTATTCCTTTAATTGATAATGAGTAATAAATCGGTGGTGTTATGCTATGATTATAGATAAATGGACCCAATTTAATTATTTAGAAACCCATAAGAAGAGGATATAGAAAATATGGTCACAACATAGCCATATGTGAACCAATATAATTTTTAAATCATTGTACAATATTTCTAATCAATTTAAAATGGAAATCCAAATGACGAACCTTCAAAAGTATATCATTCTATGCAGTTTCAAAAATATAATCAACCAATCATTTAGGGGTATTACAAACCTGAAAAGTTGGGAGTTTAGATTAATATACTGAATTATATTTTCAAATTATTTGGTGACCCATATGAGATAAAGTTCATGTTATTGGTATACATGTTGTAGTATCTTTTACTACAATAGAGACATCTATATGTACAAGAAAAAGTTAAATGAGGCCTTATGTGTGAGGAATTTGAAGAATTTTTCAGAATATCTCTATTCTCACACCATCAATATCACTGGAATGAAGGATTTATTTAGTTTAATGAGTGAGAATATATCATTTGTGGAATATGATACTAGTTTTATGAACATCATTTATTTTACTCTAGATTTTTTTGCTTATTCATCCTTGAAGGCCCTTGTACTTTAGTATGGACTATGACTAGAGACTTAGTCTAAGATTATTTTCATCTATATTAATGATTATAGAGATATGGTTAATATAGTTACAATGAAAAAAAATATCATGTGGAATCCAATAGGATGAAGTATGTTTTTTACCACATGAATAGCTGGGAACTCTAATACTGGGAACAAGAGAAAAAGAAACACATATTCTCAAGGAGGTGGAGTGCCTTAGATTAAGACCATTATATCAGTTAACTTTCCTCTATGAATAGATATCTATTATATCTTTTTATAATGTGGTTATACTTCTCATATAAAGAAATATTATGTGGAACCACCTAGAACATTTCAAAATTGTATCAAGTTGGGAAATATGAAATGTTATTGTATAGTGACTCGAAGGATAACTGATATTAATGTATCATAATAATACTAAACATCATATGTTCAAATGTTTTAGTCAAAATTAAATGGTAATAAACCCCAAAATCAAGTGACCTAGGCTGACTCTCTTATTATACTGACACCTCAACAGTCATCATAATCTCAAAAAGGAAAAAATAATTATTGGGAACACCTAGTAAGCATCTGTTTGGTGCTGAGCGGATGATGATGAGGGATCAATCTGGTACTTCAATGGTGTGTGGTACAATTCTCTTAAAATATACTATTATTCAAACTTTTTTTATATGGGTGTATCCTAATCTTTTATTGTTTTTGTGACATTGATCAAATGGGATTTTATATTGAAATGATAACTTGTATCATTAAAATTAAAATATTTTTTGTGAAACAAGAGTGTCGAGTCTTCATGTGTATAACATGATCTATCACTACAGATGAGTCTAATTTTTTTTCGGTTTCTCTATTCTTGAAATGGACATCATTGGACTAATTATGGGAATTGATTGGATGATATACTTCAAGTACCATGTTGAATGTTATGTCCAATAGGATAGTTTCACATATTCATATGGTGTTCTACATCTATTTAAATAATATTGGGTTTTAAATTAAAATATATAAGGGCCTTTGGTACCGATGGTTAAGAATATATATTATAATATTTTAGAATTTATTTTGGAAATATTTCATGACATCAAATATAGATATTCTCCAACCATCATGGACCAGTTTCCTGATGTATTTCCCTATAATTTCTACATGTTTACACTCAAAAGGAAAGTGGAATTTAGAGTTGATATCCTACCAAGGACTAGTTCTATTCCATTTCCATCCTATAGGATGAATAAAATATAATCAATGGTATTTAAGGATCTACTAAAATAATTTGAAAGTAAATGATTTATTCGACCAAGTAGTCCATATGGGAAGCAGCAGTTCTTCCTGTAAAGAATTTTAATGGAACTATAAAGATTTTATGCTTTATGGTAATCTGAAACAGATTAATATAAACAATTGGAATCCTTTTCTATTAATTAATAATCTATTTGATCAATTTATGGGATCCAAATCATCATTAAGTATAATTTTTTATCAGGTTATCATCTACTTCGAGTTGAGAAATCACATATTCCAAAGATAGATTTTAATATTTGATATGGTCATTATGAATTGTGGTTATTATATTTGGTCTTGTTAATTCACTATAAGTGTTTATATAATTAATAAATTTAATATTTTAGAGGTATTATTACTTTATTATGGTGGTATTCATCAATTATGTTCTATTTTATTCTAGGATTAAGACTGATCATGAACAACACTTCAGTGTAGTGTTGGTATCTTGTTAAAACATCACCTTTATGCTAAAAGTTCAATGTGTGATTTCAAGATAAAATATGTAAATTTCCTTAGATATTTCCTTTATGAACAATTATTCTTGGTAGATCATAAAAAGGTGGAACCTATTATCTCATGGTAACCACTAAGGAGCATCTTTGATATACATAGTTTCCTCAGCTTAGTAGGGTATTACATATGATTTGTTCATTACTTTTGAAAAATTTCCTCTTCAATGATAGTTTTGTTAAGTAAATTCATTTCTTTATAGTTGAGTTAGGAATCAAATAATTTTTTTTCATGATATTAAGGTTCTTCATATATCATCAATTATCCTTATGTTTCCAAAGGATGAGGCTTTGTGGTCAACTATGATTTATTTGTATCTGGTTTGGGATGAATTCCCATTCAGGGAGACCATTTTATAGCTTATTTTCCATCATAGTTAAGGTCCCATTAGAAGAATAACTCTATGAAATCATCATGTCTTTGGTTAGAAGTTCACAGTGTTTATAGATCATAAAATCTTGAAATAAATATTCTTACAAAGAGATTTGAATATAATGTAATAAAGATATATGGAATCCTTTAGTGTATTTGACTTTGAATTAATTTATACACTAGTTAAAGGGAAATTATTGGTTAATTAATTAATTAATAATTCATATAGTCATTTAACTAAGGAGATTTATGATCAGTGGTAACTAATGTCCATCATAAATTATTTTTTGATTGATTGTACTGAGCAAGGTGATGTCGTGGTCCTTCCAACTTCTTTTGTTCCAAATTTGTTTGATAAGGTTAAATATGATTATAAATCTAATCTTAAATGTATAACCATGATTTTGAAACTCAATTGTGGGGAGAGAATTAAAGGATGGATATTAGATAGTATATTTGAGTTTCATTTTAGAGATCGGATTGTGGTTCCTCCAACTTATTATGAATAGGTCATTTATTTCGACCACCATTCAAGATAGTTTGTTTAAACAAGTATTTAGAAGATTTATAAGGAAATTATATATAGTTCTAGTGGGGATTGGAATAAAAAATATGGTTGTGGAGTATGTCTTGAGATGCCTAACTTTTCAACAAGTCAAGGAAGAGAACCAATGACTAGCTGATATGTTAGAATCTTTACCTCTACCTATGTAGAAATGAGACCTGATAGCTAATTATTTAGTAATATTTCTACCTATAATATCTTGAAAACATGATTCCATATGGGTGATAATAGATCGACTCCAAATGTTGGCTCACTTGATCCCTATTCATGAATCCAATATGGTGGAAGAAATGAAAAATGCTATATTTGGGAAGTACTAAAGTTGAATGATGTTCCAATTTCAATTATATATTAATGAGACCCTAGTTTTACATATCATTTTTTAATCCATATAATAAGATCTTAAAACCAAATTGACCATAAGTATAGCTTATCATACTCAAAATGATAGACAATCTGAATTGCTGATCAACATATTTTGAGCTTTCATTAAGGACATTGGTGGATCATGGGTAGAAAATATACCATTATTAGAGTTCTCATATAATAATAGTTATCAATATTAAATAAATATATATTTTTTCTAAAAACATTATGGCCATCCTTGTTGTTCTCCACTTTGTTGGGTAGAAATAGGAGAGACTTCCCTTATAAGACCTAGTAATGTGCATGAGATGATGGAGAATATTTAGATGATCAAGAATAGGGTGCTCATGGATCAAATTCATTAAAAATAATATATTGATTCTCATAATTAGTAATTATCAATTAATTTTAGTGGTCATGTTTTCTAGAAAGTCTCTATGAGGCTAGTGAATTGTCATTTGTGTAGACAAGGTAAACTATCTGCTTAGTACATTGTCCCTTTAGAGATACTAGAATGAATTGGTGATGTGAATTATTGATAGATTTACCACCCTTATTTAGATCAATAAACAATTTATTTCATTTATCTAGATTAAAGAACTAATAACCTAATTATAACCACATTATTTGATGGGACAATGTTGATCTTGAGCTAGATTCTACATTGATTCTCATAATGATACAAAATGGCGGTATACAAGAGTAGTTGTTTCATTAGAAAAGTATCAGTCTAGCATGAGTATTATGGAATCATGGTTATAATTAGAAGGATACATAGATACATGAGAAATAAATAATAGGGAAATGTCCTGGACATTTACAAAGATCTGATAATATCCAACTTTCTATGTAAATAATGTACAATGGTTGGTATAATGTAATACCCCTAGCTTAATTTATCATTTTATTATGTAATTTGACGTTATGTAATAATTGGGTTGAGTTTTGGCAGTTTCTGGATGGTTTTGGAGATTTTTAGAACTTTTTTAGAGGTGAACGGTTTGAGAATGGTTAGAGAAAATCATGAAATATTTCCAAGAAATTGCGAAAGAGGTTATTGGATGGTACATGGATTTATAACATTTTATCTAAATCATGTGAATTCTAGGAGAATTGTGTGAGTAGAGATAGTGGGAGATTCACTATTGGTTCATTTTTTTATCAACCCATGTGAACTAGCCATGTGAGGGGATAGATTAGATATAGTAGCGACACACAATTGAAGAATAGTTTTCCAAACCATGTGGTGCAAATGTTTGACTCCCTGGCTGATTTCCAGTAATATGTGAATGGTTTGGACATTATTTGTTAAACTATATACCCTAACAATATGATGTACATTAAATTATCTAAAAATTAGAAATTAACTTATATTTTCACCCTAAAACACTCATTGTTATCCTTTTATCTTAGAATCTCAAACTCATATCCTCTCCTTAGAATCCTTAGAGATTACCTTTTCTTTATAGGGTGATTTTGATTTATCAAAGTGCATTGTATCACTATAATTGATGGTAATTCCTCGTTCTTTCTTGTTCTCACTGGATCTAATCATCTCATCACTCAAAAAGACATAGATCTAATCTATTATAGATATATCAATATCATGTGATGTGTATTTTTATGAGATCTTGTTGGTATATAATGAAGTGAATACTTTTTAAGACCATATTAATAGGTTTTATTGTCCATTCATCGTTTTCACCATGTGTTAGGAGGTAGGTTACTTCTCCCCTACACTACTTATTCTTGAACTTAACGGCTTAGTTTCTTTTAAATTTTAAAAGAATTATTTAATTATTTCTTAAAGTAAATACCTTTGGTTTATTATTTTACAATTTTAGTTTTTTAAATTATGGTTTTGGGAACTTGGTGATTTTAATGGATTTCTAGAAAACACCTTGATTTATCATTTTATATTCTGATTTTATAATTAAGGTTTTGGATCGTTTCAATAAATATGTTTGATGGAATATTTTAATTGATATAAATATTTTATGTGTAATGGTTTGATATTAGAACATGGCATATTTGGTGTGGTGTGTGTTCATAATCATGTGGGATGGATAACGGTAGGAAGTACCACCATCAAATAAGGTAAACAATGGATGGATCATGGTTAAAAGTTCCACCATCAATATCGATTACTAAATGATATCATGGTGACAAGATGAATCACCACTCACTTGTATTAGGAGTGTAATGGTGTGTATGTGTGTGTAAACATAGGATTGTTATTCCAAGTGAAAAGGGATGCTAATATGCTATGAATAATTTTTTCTTACATGGAACTCAATTATGGATTTTTATTAAATTGTTATCAACTTTTAATTGTTTTCTATAAAATGTGATAACATCTTCTCATCATATTGAAATGTGTTGGGAAGTCTCTTGGGATTGCCTATTTAATGTTATACTCATCTCCTTCATGGGAAATTTTTTGTGTTTTTATAATTTTTATTAGGGTATATTTAAAGGAAATGGCCTATAATTCTCTAGAGCTACATCATGGTGCTTATTACTCAATTTGGTTTTTGGATCTTGGAATCCTCTCTTAGTGATATTGGAGTGATGAAACATCAATGTTACTATGTTTGGATGTATTTACATATCTTGTTTTTTCTTTTATTACAGTTTTAATGAAAATCTAATGTTATTGTTATTTTATTTTCATTTTAGTTGTATTATTATTACCCATTTGTTATATGGTAATTTTGGTTGTTTTAATTTTACCTTTTCACATTCTATTTGTTCTTCTAAGAAAAATATCACCCAACATTCCACTAAAACCATAGAATTCATTATTTTAAATTAATTTCTTGAGGATGACACCTAAGGTTAGAAGTACATCTCACCCAGCCCAATCCAATTAATTGGGAAGTGATGTTACACATGATTTCTTTGTTGTGACCTCGATGAAAAGAATAATGTATTCATTATGACCTTGATGGAAATAATAATGACTTGGTTGAGTCCTTGATGGTAAAGATCAAGATGTTCATCATTATGAATTCCAACTCCAAGAGTTTGGCTATTTTTATCCATGTGATTATTTATATTTATATTTTATCTATAGATTTGTTTCTTGCTCATGGGTTCAGTTATATGGAATTACATGATTCTTAACTATTCCTATAAGATTTTTCATTCCATGATAGCTTCTATTATATTTTACCTTACTGAGTGTTTGATAAGTCCCTTATTATGTTTATGTTTCCCTAGGTTTTAATGAAAAATATTAAACATGAATGTTTCATGTTTAGAGGTTTTTTAGGAGGTGATAAAGACATATTATAGATTGATTTATTATTATTTTTTGGGAAAAAATATCCATCGAATGAGAAAGACATGGAATGTGTTAGTTAATGAGTTTTACTAATTATCTAATTTTTTAAAAATAAAATTCTATTGGAATATATTTAATAATTTTTTTATTTAAATTCATGTAATTGATATTGTCTCATATGGGCTATTGCTTTCGCATTTCTTGTAAATTTTTACAACTCCATCATCATTTTTGACCACCCTAAATGGATGCACTCACTTATTCTCCTCATGGTATATGAAATACTCTATGTTGAATTTTTTACTTTCTATCCATTGTTTACAACACTCATTCTACTCCTAAAAATCCATGTATGTTAGAAAAAATGGTTAACAAAAATAAGAAAAATGGAGGTACCATTTTTTCACTGAGAAGTAATACTAAGATTGAATGTTTTCTCTAAAACTAGGTATCTCTTTCCTTCTTATATGAGTACTTATTTTCCTTTCAATAGTTTTAATAGGAAACTTACTCATATTCTTTAATTGAACATACATTGTGTGAAACAAGTTTCTGTACCTCAGATTTTAAAGCAATCTCTTTTAATGATACTTTAACCTGCTTCCTATAAAATTCTTCTTGATATGGTAATATTATCATATGACTCTTCATAACATTCAAAAAATTTTCACATCTCACAAATATCATATTATTTATTTTTATTCCATCATTTTTATATGACTCCATGAGAATTGTTTAACCATGATTTTCTAATAGAATCTCAATATTTTAATCTTATTTGAGTGAAGAAATTTTTTTCCCTTTATATTTAATATACATTTCATATTTATCTATTCTATTGGATATCTCCAATTAGTCTGGCCAAATTTACAGTGGTCACTTCATGACCCACATTGTTTTTTGAACTTCTCAGATGTCTTCTCAAATGAATTATTAGTACATGACTTCCTATTATAATAATTGGATACCTATCTAGGGATTTTAGTTATGAATATCTTGGATTTGTGGCCTTTCTGCCTTTATCTACCATAAACATCTTCTAGGGATCCAAATATATTATGATTGGATACATTTTCTATTATCCGAGTCACATATTGTTTTATTTATGAATTATATCTCATTTTTGAACTATAACTCACCATTGGTTCTTACCACATTCTTAGTATATATGTGTTATACCAACAGGAATAGGAGTTCTGTCTATACCATCCAAAACACCAATAAAATATTCTAAAATGTGATCTCCCACCTTGATAGTACATTTAAAAAAAAAATTAGGGATACACTTCTTTAATTTGAGATTTCTTTTTCTTAGGGAGAATTATTCCCCATGGAATATTCTTCCATTATATTGATATGGAATATTATGTATCATTTCTCTTAGTCTAACACTCCTCATATTCCTTTTTACACCTACACTTTTAAAAAAAATTAGATTTACATTGTAACTAATTCATCTTTAGCTTCAATAGACTTACCGAAGTATTCTGCAAATATATTTATCTCGCCTTAAACTAATGGACACATAGATTGTGTCTTAGCTTATTTTTCCCTAGCAGTTATATTTTCATCAAGATCACTTATAATCATATCAATTTTATCCACCTATAATATACTATTCTTGATTTCATTGACCAAGACTATTTTTTCTATCATACTCATCCTTCTTAGTAGCTAAAATATATTTTTTCATTTTCCAGTATTATTTTTTTATTTATTGAGAATTTTATTTTTCTCAAAGTATACTTCTAAATTCTATTTAGAATCCATTCGAACCTAGTTATTTATTCACCATAACCCTCAATTTTTTCTAAATTAGAACATTATTCAAATTTAGCATGAAAAGTAACCACATCACCTAAAGTGTAACTTGATGATGAATTTGATTTAAAAAATTTTTCCCACCAAAATAATATTTCTACTATTGGAGTGATTCTTTGTTATCTTATAATTTTTTATTTTCAAAGTTTCTTGTCTTCCTCATCAGATTCATATTAATCATAATTCATCTTTAAAAATTCATAGGCTTAGTGCTTAATATAATCACAATTCTGTCACTTTGGTGATCATTTTTTTCCATTCTACTTACACTACTTGAATCATATTTTTATAGGGTAAATTATTTAACATATATATTTATCTCCATATGAAAATATATCGCATGATTCTATAACCTATAATTCATTTATTTTTCCATTACTCATAGCATTAAAATTCATTTCACATTTTTCTTCATTATTTGAAGCTAGATTTTTCTATATATCATAATATATTAGTATATTTTGTAACCAATCATGTTTCAAATCATGTTTTTTTCAAGGATGATACTTTTGAATCAAATAGATCTAGAAAATTTCAAAATAGTTTCTTAAAAATGATTGAATCTTCTATATTATCACCAAAACCCCAAATATTTCTCACAATCTCATTGACACTTATAAATTATTCATCAATGGTGTCATCATTATCCTTATTTATGTGTTAGAATTGACTCTTATAAAATTAAATCTTAGTTTTTACATTTATATCACCTTTATTGATACATTTAAATTTAATCCATATATTTTTTAAAGGTCCATTTCCTTAGTGTATACCTCTTATGATAGGGACATGAAGATGTAATTTTGAGACTTTACATCTAACTCTATATTTTTTTTATTGTATTGAGTCATGTAATCACCATAACCAATGGGTGAAAAACTCAATGATTCAACATTTCTTGCTTCCATGAAAAGTGAAAGGAGATGTGGTGTTATTCTATTCCACTATATATGATAATTCATCCCATAAAATGTAGGAACACATTGTTTTTTTGAGTTAATATTCTCTATATCTAAAAAATTATTCTTCGATATTTTTAGGGGGCCTCACTCTGATACCACTTATAGTACCACAGGTTGGATTAACCACTATAGGGGGGGATAAATTTTATAATTTTAAAAATTCTTCCTCTTTTAAATTCAACAGTTTGATCTTGTTAAATACATTGATCTTCTTAATGTTATCTCACAATCTCACCTCATGTACAATAGTAATGAAAAAGAGAACAAAACATTTTATTTATAAGGTTTAGTATAAAAGACTACTCTTGTAAAAAAATAGAATATCTTATATGAATTATCCACTATAAAAATAAGTGTGTATATCTTCTAAGACATAAATTTTTTAATTTTCTATCAACCGGTTAGGCACCCCAATTTCAATCCTCTAGTGATTGGTAAAATACCCTAATCACAATACTTCAACAACTGGTTAGAAACCCTAAACAAATGATTATTTTTTAACTTGATATACTTAAGGAAAGATATAATTATTCTCATATATTCATTTTTTCCAGTTTTTATTGATCTCCCACCACAAATAGATGGATCATAAGATCTTACAGTATACAACACCTTTAAAAACATTATCAATCATTAATTATGAATAGTTTTGAAGGTCTCAAAACTAACTTTGATTATTTAATGATATGTGTCCTAATATTACTTTGGAATATTAAGGTAGACGGTCTTATTATTTAGAAAAATATATACCCAACTTCAGACTCTTCTTATCTCTTTGATACATGAACATATCAGGATCTCGATATTATCACGTATGATGTTTTTAAGTTCTCTAAATTATCTTCAAATTACTTTCTCCATTTTATTATATATATTTATAATCACATAAAATGATATCATATGAATATTATTTTCATATTCAAAATATATAACTCAATGAGATCTGAAATTCATGATCTTATCTTAAATGTGTCTATCAATAGATTACTGATTGAATCCTCTTTCATACTCATTAAAAATATTCAGTCAAATATTCCAGTTAAATCTTCTAATAACCCTAGATTTATTCTCTTATAATGAGATATTAGGACCCATATAATGCAAATATTTCAATTAATTTGAAACCCTAATGAAAACTCAGTTGTTTACTCATTTAATTTCCCCAAAGAATCATGTGTTTTCTTCTTTTGAACCCTCCAAAAAATGTGATTATTTAATTATCTAGAAATATTCACATGGATTTATACATATATTTCTTCCATGAGAAAATTAATTAAATGTCAAATTTTAAACATTGGTGTGATTATTTTATTCTTTTCATGAATCAAAATATTCTTATGATGTACGATTAATGAATTACATCACATAAATCATCATGAGATCCTAGACTTCATTGAGGTACATTATTTTTTATTTATTGGTTTGAAACTATTATAGTTGGATAATTAAATGTTTACTGGGTGTTTGAGGATCCTCGGGGGGTGTTCTGGGGGTTTAAAAAACTAATAAAATGGGAATCAGTCTATCCTATTCATGTTGCACAGTTGAGGCACAATTAGTGAAAACCGTGAAAGCGGTGAGGCAAAACCATACAACATTGGATAGAAAAATTTACCATGGTTAGAACATATTTTATGAAACCATGTGGAATCCCCAAGTAACCATGTAACTTGGACCACTCATGGAAAGAGGCAGGTGCATAGTTGGTTTACAATTTTCCAATATTTTTGGACAAATCATGTGTCCCATTAAAAAAGTAGAAATTTACCCAATTTCCACCCTAAGTATTTTAAGATAATCACCTGATTTTCCTCAAATTTATTCATCCTCTAGCCACAGGGACAAACCAAAGCTCCCAAATATTTACAAGGTTCGATCTCTTTCGATTATAGGTCATTTAGAGTGTTGTTAGTTTTGGATCGAAGATCTAGGTAAGTCTAACACTCATCTTTCTTCTCTTTTTTGGATTAAGGGTTGTGGTTGTATTTGTATACTTTTAAATCCCTAAAACCCTCTTTTTCTAGAGGATTATAGGTTTTGGATTTAAGGGGTTCTTGAATCTGGATATAATATTAAGGTTAAGGGTGCATTCCACTTTCGATTCGAGGTAGGTGGTCTACAAGTTATATCCCACAATTTTGAAGTTAATTTGTGCATGTATGGTTGTGTTAATGGTTCACTCTTGTTGTGAATTTGATACATTTTGAAATATTTGGTAAAAAGGGTTTTTTAAATGATGAATTTAACCCCTCATTATTCCCATGGGATGCATTGTGGAAGATTATATCAATTTAGGGCCACCCATGGGTGTTCCAAAATCCCCAAACATGGAATATGGAAATGTAAAACATGGAATTTACTTGTGACAAATTATATCAATTGATGAACATGTTAGTATTTCAGTTAAGTTCAAATGAAAATAATTATAGTTTTTTTATACCATGATAATGGCATACGGGGTTGTTTGTCATGTTTTGAAAATGTGATAATTTGGTTAATGTGAATGTGACCAATGACATATGAATTGTAATTTAAATACACAATTAGTTCAATGCATGTGAAATTATGACTATTTATAAATGGGTTAAATCATGTTAATTGATGAATATTTTAAATGGGATAATGTAAGAAAATAATTTAAGATTCTTAATGGGTTAGAGCATAAAAAGGTAAATGGGTTAACTTGGATATATAATATAACTGGTAATATGCTAATGGGTTAAGGCTTGATGTTAATTCAAATGTTGACTAGTTATGTATTATGAATATTATGTGTATTTTTTTATGTTTTGTGATATGGTATATGTGGTGAATCATTTTAAACCTTCCAGGATCACCCTTATTTAGTGCATTGTCCATAATAGATTACCCACGGAAACTAGTCTGCAAACCTTGGCATTTCTCTTTGTTCTAAGTGTCACCTATGTAACCAGCATAGGGAAGATGCCAATCATCTTTTTCTATCTTGTGCGATGGCCTCTACCCTTTGGAATTATATCTTTGAACTTTTTAATTGTATAAAGCCTTTTACTGACTCAATCTCCTTGTTTTTAAAAAATTTCACTAGACATGACACTTCTCTGTAGGTTAAAAATCTGTTCCTTGCGGCAGTGGAGGAACTTCTACATGAGCTCTGGTACGTTAGAAATGATATCATTCACAATAATCACTCTCTCAATCTTAATGTAGGGAAATCTTGAATTCTTTTTGAAGTGCCCAGATCAGTGTGAATCACTGAGAGGGGGAGGGGGTGAATCAGTGATCCCTTAAAACTTTTACTAATTGATTCTTATCAATTAAACCTCTATGGCTGGTTAAATCCTTGATCCACTCTTCTTGTATCTCTCAACCTTTCCCGAATGATGCAGTAATGAAAAGGCACAGGACACAAGGATTTACAAGGTTCGGCACCAAAGGCCTACATCCTTGCCATGCTCTCCCAGCATGGATTCTCTCATTATAATCGGTTAGTATTACAATGGTCGATACAGCTTCCCACCGTATCTCTCCTGAGTCCCATAGGAGGGTCTTTATACTGCGTCCCACAGTGTTACCAGAGTCCCATTGGCCTGCTCCAGAATCCCACTGAAGACTTCTTCTCCCTGAGTCCCACAGGGTCTTCTCTGGCTCCTCGAGTCGCACGAGTAGCTCTTCTTCACTTTAAGTTCTTCAAGTATCCTCAACAGCCTGGGATAAAGGCTGCTGGCCTTGCCCTTCTTCTGATCACTTGTGGTGAACAGGTCTTCTCGTCTTGCTCAGGATTTATCTCCTTCTTCTAAGGATGACCTGGCCTCTCTCCAATTACTGAATACTCAGAAAATTGATGTCTTTAACTTCAGTCTGGTCCAGTCTCACTTCAATTCAACTTCATGCACTGAGTGCATGGAAGCTCTTCATCTTCATGCACTGACTGCATGGCCTTCTCAATTCTTCAAGAACCACTGGTCTTGGACAACTCAAATGCACACATCCAGATTTAGCTTTGTTCACGTGTGCACGTGCATGCATGCATGCATTCTTCTCTTTCTCCTCTTGGTGCAATAAACCCTTAAAGGGTGTAGTCACTTTAAGCACACACCTTCACTGAACTTCACACACTTTATCCAATTTGTTTACACACTTAAAAGTGTGTTATACATTAGTGTGGGACTTCCTTATTCCTCCAAGTGTATACACTCTTAGTGCACACTTAGGTTCGGCCTATTTGTTTTCTTTTTGCACACACCAATGTTTAGGGCCTCCTCCTCTTTTTGCACACCCCAAAGGCTACGACCTCTTCTTCAAATGCACACACAAAGTGTGTTCTTCAATTTAGCACACACACAAGGGTTCAAGCCTTGGGTACTCCTTGCACACACCAAAACCATAGGGTCTTATCTTCACTATGCACACAAGGCATGCAAGTCTCAGCCTTCACTTGAATTGCACACACACAAATAGTGTGGTCTTCCTCCTTATGCACACACACGGCCACGGCCTTCCTTCTCTTCTTGCACACACACAAGGCTACGACCAACTCTTGTTCATTTTGTACATAAGGCACTAAGGCCTAGGCCTTCCTCTTGTTTTGCACCCACCAGCCGTAGGGCCTTCTTCTCCACTTGGCACACACACACTAGATGTGGTGGCCTTTACTACCTTCCGCGCAAGGCACCAAGCCGCGCAAGCACTTGGGTGCACAAGGGCCGCGCAAGACCTCGGGTGTGCAAAGTGCAACACCTCGGGCGCGCAGGTGCAAGAGCACAAGCGGCCGCGCAAACACCTCCTGCCACGCAAGTCCGCGGGCAGAGAGGGATGCAACCTCAGGCGCGCAAGGATGCGGCCTCGGGTTCTTCCTGTCGCGCAAGGGAGTAGGCGCGCAGGGAACACTTCAAAGCCTCGGGTGGCTTCGGGACAACAGCCGCGCAATGTTTTGCGCGGTGGCTTCTTTCTTCGTGAGGCAGAGGCACTCACGGGTCTTCTGATTTTCAAGAAAGGATCAGCAAGCAGCACAGAGGGCTCAGCCTCATTTTTATAGGCAGAGGCTGCCTCGCATCATCCGCGTGATAATAACTCAAATTCCCGAAGTTTTCGGGTTTTCAAGATTCGGTGAAATCTTGTTTTTCTCCTTAGTTTCCACTGCGGGTTCTTTCCTTAATTTCCTCCACGTGCATGCGACTTAGAACGCATGCACGGCCTCTTTAATTCCAATCCATGCAAATCACAAACACCTCATGGCCTCGGCAACTCCGTTTGCCTCGGCTGAAGTCCGAATTCTTTATCCATCGTGTGCATGCATATTTTATTGCATGATCATGTTCGGTAGGTCCAGACGAGCTCAATGGAGCCTTCGGTTTCGAGAAAGACAGCCGGGAGCTCGACTTCAGTGCTCGGGAAGCCACTGGTTCAGCGGGGGACGTCGGGTGGCTTCGGTCGAGCTCAACGAAGGAGACGACGCTGGGAGCTGTAGGATCAGGCGATCAATTATCCTCGGACGGCCTGGATCAAATTGCGGCGCCGCGGATGGATCGTGCGGCGCAGATCAAGCGCGCGATGGCTCGGACGGCCAGGATCTCTTCCGCGGGAAAATCCCGCGTCCCACATCGAAACGCCGGCCATTTTTCACGCGGTTTATCAAATAAGCGCTCCCTTCCACCGCTCAATTGAACTTCCTCCCTCCCGGTGCCGCCCCGCACCGGGTTCTCTCTGCGGGCGCACTCTGTGCCCACTCTTGCTCCTGCGGGCGCGCTCCTAGCGCCCACTATGCACACACGGGTGCGCGGGCTTCACCACCGCGTGCCCTCGGGGCTTATACACGGCCCCTCTGCGCTCCTCCGGGCGTGCCCCAGGCGCCCATGCGGTGTCCTTGGGTGCGCCCCCTGCCTCAAGGTTGCTGCCCTGGCCTTGAGGGTTCCCCATGGGCGTGGTGACCTTGAGTCCCACATGTGCCTTGGGTGATGACCCTCGGCTGGCCTCCTTGATGGCCTATTTTTTGCAACAATAACACTAAGTCCTTTGTTAAACAAAGTGACCAAGTGTAACATTCCAAGTGCCACTCCAAGCCATTCTTCCTCTTCTTTATTTCTTCCTTTCTTCTTCTTCATTTGAAATTCCTCCATTATCTTCAACATGTATTCATCACTTAGGATTGGAATTTCAAACGATTTCTTCTTAATCTTCTTCATCTCCTCTTCCATATGTGTCCAATACTTAGGAGGGACTTCTTCAACTGAATCTCTTGAATCTAATATTTCTTCAATAATCTTCATTGATCTAATCAGAGATCAATTGGAACATCTTCAAGTTCACATGCACTAAGTGATAGTGCATGGACTTCATTAGTGCACATCATCCACTTAGTAGTTGTGGATGGAACTCCTTTCAACTCCTCATGCATTTTGAAGACAATGCATGGTCTTCAATCATTGTTGTGACATTGTATCCAGTTGATACAAGTTCTTGGAACATTAAGAACAGCTCAACAATCGTCAGATATTACTAGAGAATGTTTCAACCATCATCTCCTATGTCACTTAGTGAATCTCCTAAGTGACATGCCTCTATGTTCCATGGCCATTCTCCTTCACCACCAACACCATCACAACCTTTGTCATTCACATCGTGACATTCCTTGACTTCCATTCATTCCAAGACAACTTCATGCCTCATTGACAAAAAATGCAACACAGTGCACTTCAATCTCCCCCTTTGTATTTGTTGTCAATACACTCCTTCAGCACATATGAATGGGTCAATATGTGTGCCAATATTTCTCCCCCTTATTGGAAATCAAATGCAAAGGTGTGGTGTGGTTCTCTTCCAGAAATATCTTCCTCCCATTGAAAAGTATCTTCCTGAAAAACACTAGGAGAGGGATGATGTCACATGTTCTCTTTAGCAAAGAACCTTTAGTAAATCAGCTCTAAGTCTACTTGGGCTAACCCGGTGTAGAAAACAAGAGTGATATGACCAAGGAATTCAAAGCAGTCCAAAATTCTCTACACATGTGAGGTCATGCTTAGGGGTTTGAAATTTTTCAGATATAACAATGAATTGCTAAATCCTTCACAACTTCACAAAACTCATTAGAAAGTTCAGGTGCAAAGATAAATCTCCCCCTTTCATCCATTTGTCTTCAATCAATACTCCCCCTTAATTGTCATGATGAATACAATTAAGAAACAAGGGATGAAAGTATGATTGGAATACCTTCACTTTTCTTCAAGATGGTATTAATCTAAGAATCCCATCTTCTTCAGATTGGCTCCCCCTCAAGGGGTGCACTCCATTCTTTCCAAACCATCCTCCAATTGAGAATGATCATCATCTTCAATTCCCTGCAATGTCAGCACATGTAAATACAAGTGATTAGGGAATAAGATGGAACCTCATTGGTTCATCAATGTGAACAACAAGGTTGAGAAGATTCTCTCAACCGTGATGTCCCATTTTCACCATTCTTCACACTTGCACGTTTGATCTTCAATGATGATTGTGCTGGTGTGGTTCTCAACCCATCTTCATGTGAAATCTTTTTCTTCCCTTTTGCTTTAGCAAATGCCAGAGCTTCATCTTCAGCTCTTTTTAGTTCTCTGGCAAGTTGCAACTGATGTGGCCATATGACAAGTAAATCATTTGGAAGTGTGGCCTCAGTTCTGGAAATTCCACATGGTTCCTTCAATGCTTTCAAGCTACCTTTCTTAGGCAAATTGTTTTCAATCAATCCCTTCTTCTTCTGGATTGATTGTCTTTTTGAGTTCAGTCTGCTTCTATTCAGTTCCATGGCTTGTTCACAAAGATCCATGGTATGTCCTTTCTTTCCACAGTAGAAGCATGTTTTCTTGGTGGTCCTTCTGGATGCATCACCCTTCTTGGATTTGAATTCCAAGGACTTCTCTTCATTCTTCAAACTCTTCTTGGGAGCATCTTCCACTTTCTTCTTCTTGCTTCCCAAGGATTCCTTTTTAGCCAGGTTCAGTGATCTTCTCTTCTTTTTAGCTCTGGATACAGTTGGAGATTGACATGTATCTTTTTGACCACTTTTGCAATCATCCCAGATGTTGTCAAGTAATCCAAATCTATTTGCAGTAAACATATGTCTCTGGACCTATGGATGTTGCTTCTTTCCTTCTGGCTTGCTCCCCCTTGGCATGGGCTTCCTTTGTGCTTTGGCATTCAGTGGATTGTACCAACAATCCTTTGCACAATGCCCATACTTGTTACAACACCAGCATTGTCCCACGAATCTTGACTTTTTGATTCCTTCTGATTGTAGGGTACTTGTCTTGAATTGTTGTGCTGCTTCAGGAGAGCTTTTCTTCTTCACCTTCCTCATCCAGATGGATGGAACCTTCTTCTTAGAAGATGTTGCACTTTCACTAGAGGATGTCCTTCTTTTAGAATAATCCTTCTCAATGCTCACTTGAGTGGCAACATTTCTTCTACCAGCTGACTGGGAGGTTTCAGCTTTGGGTGATTGCAGATTTGTCAATATCACCTCTAGTTCTAAGCACTTCATGTTAAGGGAGTTCTTCTCATCCTCAACAGCTCTTAGCTTTCCTTCCCAACATTCTTTCAGCTGATTCATCTGGTCATCATGCACTGTCTTCAATTCAAGCAATGAATTGTCAAGCTCCTTTACCCTTTTTGCTTTGTCTTCAAGTTGAGCATCTTTGAAAACCATTGAAACTCTGTGTCTCTTTTCCAGTGCATGGAAAACATCTTTGATCATTATCA
Organism: Viscum album; assembly: GCA_963277665.1. Classification (NCBI taxonomy): domain Eukaryota; kingdom Viridiplantae; phylum Streptophyta; class Magnoliopsida; order Santalales; family Viscaceae; genus Viscum; species Viscum album. The sequence continues at coordinate 944,913,507 of OY728126.1, read as the reverse complement.
AAAATATTTCTTTCTCAGAAGAGCTCCTTTGCAATTCTTCACTGGTATCTTCATATCTTTCATTGCAAAGGGAAACAGTTTCATCCTTGGCATTCACCAGCTTTCTGAGAGTGTTGGTTATGCCAACCCTTTTTGCCAGCTGATCTTCCATAGCATTGGCTTCTTCTTCTAACTGTGATTTTTCTTCTCGAAGATCATGGATGCCAGTAGCTATACACTTTGCCACTTCCATGGGGACAGTCTTCTGAAGATATTTGATTGCACTTTGAAGATCTTTCATTGTTCCAACTTCATCACAGCTAGGACAGGCTTTCTTCATCTTCTTGGCCTGTTTCTTCTTTCTATTTTTCTGAGTCTTGGCAGATATCTCCATTTGAGGCTGGTCGCTCGTTTCCTCAAATCTGCACTTCATGTAGACTCCCTTGGATCTTTTAGAGGCAACCTTCCCTTTGATACCAATTGAAGTGCCCAGATCAGTGTGAATCACTGAGAGGGGGAGGGGGTGAATCAGTGATCCCTTAAAACTTTTACTAATTGATTCTTATCAATTAAACCTCTATGGCTGGTTAAAGCCTCGATCCACTCTTCTTGTATCTCTCAACCTTTCCCGAATGATGCAGTAATGAAAAGGCACAGGACACAAGGATTTACAAGGTTCAGCACCAAAGGCCTACATCCTTGCCATGCTCTCCCAGCATGGATTCTCCCATTATAATCGGTTAGTATTACAATGGTCGATACAGCTTCCCACCGTATCTCTCCTGAGTCCCACAGGAGGGTCTTTATACTGCGTCCCACAGTGTTACCAGAGTCCCACTGGCCTGCTCCAGAATCCCACTGAAGACTTCTTCTCCCTGAGTCCCACAGGGTCTTCTCTGGCTCCTTGAGTCGCACGATTAGCTCTTCTTCACTTTAAGTTCTTCAAGTATCCTTAGCAGCCTGGGATAAAGGCTGCTGGCCTTGCTCTTCTTCTGATCACTTGTGGTGAACAGGTCTTCTTGTCTTGCTCAGGATTTATATCCTTCTTCTAAGGATGACCTGACCTCTCTCCAATTACTGAATACTCAGACAATTGATGTCTTTAACTTCAGTCTGGTCCAGTCTCACTTCAATTCAACTTCATGCACTGAGTGCATGGCAGCTCTTCATCTTCATGCACTGACTTCATGGCCTTCTCAATTCTTCAAGAACCACTGGTCTTGGACAACTCAAATGCACACAGCCAGATTTAGCTTTGTTCACGTGTGCACGTGCATGCATGCATGCATTCTTCTCTTTCTTTTCTTGGTGCAATAAACCCTTAAAGGGTGTAGTCACTTTAAGCACACACCTTCACTGAACTTCACACACTTTATCCAATTTGTTTACCCACTTAAAAGTGTGTTATACATTAGTGTGGGACTTCCTTATTCCTCCAAGTGTATACACTCTTAGTGCACACTTAGGTTCGGCCTCTTTGTTTTCTTTTTGCACACACCAATGTTTAGGGCCTCCTCCTCTTTTTTCACACCCCAAAGGCTACGACCTCTTCTTCAAATGCACACACAAAGTGTGTTCTTCAATTTAGCACACACACAAGGGTTCAAGCCTTGGGTACTCCTTGCACACACCAAAACCATAGGGTCTTATCTTCACTATGCACACAAGGCATGCAAGTCTCGGCCTTCACTTGAATTGCACACACACAAATAGTGTGGTCTTCCTCCTTATGCACACACACGGCCACGGCCTTCCTTCTCTTCTTGCACACACACAAGGCTACGGCCAACTCTTGTTCATTTTGCACATAAGGCACTAAGGCCTCGGCCTTCCTCTTGTTTTGCACCCACCAGCCGTAGGGCCTTCTTCTCCACTTGGCACACACACACTAGATGTGGTGGCCTTTACTGCCTTCCGCGCAAGGCACCAAGCCGCGCAAGCACTTGGGTGCACAAGGGCCGCGCAAGACCTCGGGTGTGCAAAGTGCAACACCTCGGGCGCGCAGGTGCAAGAGCACAAGCGGCCGCGCAAACACCTCCTGCCACGCAAGTCCGCGGGAAGAGAGGGATGCAACCTCGGGCGCGCAAGGATGCGGCCTCGGGTTCTTCCTGTCGCGCAAGGGAGTAGGCGCGCAGGGAACACTTCAAAGCCTCGGGTGGCTTCGGGACAACAGCCGCGCAATGTTTTGCGCGGTGGCTTCTTTCTTCGTGAGGCAGAGGCACTCACGGGTCTTCTGATTTTCAAGAAAGGATCAGCAAGCAGCACAGAGGGCTCGGCCTCATTTTTATAGTCAGAGGCTGCCTCGCATCATCCGCGTGATAATAACTCAAATTCCCGAAGTTTTCGGGTTTTCAAGATTCGGTGAAATCTTGTTTTTCTCCTCAGTTTCCACCGCGGGTTCTTTCCTTAATTTCCTCCACGTGCATGCGACTTAGAACGCATGCACGGCCTCTTTAATTCCAATCCATGAAAATCACAAACACCTCATGGCCTCGGCAACTCCGTTTGCCTCGGCTGAAGTCCGAATTCTTTATCCATCGTGTGCATGCATATTTTATTGCATGATCATGTTCGGTAGGTCCAGACGAGCTCAATGGAGCCTTCGGTTTCGAGAAAGACGGCCGGGAGCTCGACTTCAGTGCTCGGGAAGCCACTGGTTCAGCGGGGGACGTCGGGTGGCTTCGGTCGAGCTCAACGAAGGAGACGACACTGGGAGCCGTAGGATCAGGCGATCAATTATCCTCGGACGGCCTGGATCAAATCGTGGCGCCGCGGATGGATCGTGCGGCGCAGATCAAGCGCGCGATGGCTCGGACGGCCAGGATCTCTTCCGCGGGAAAATCCCGCGTCCCACATCGAAACGCCGGCCATTTTTCACGCGGTTTATCAAATAAGCGCTCCCTTCCACCGCTCAATTGAACTTCCTCCCTCCCGGTGCCGCCCTGCACCGGGTTCTCTCTGCGGGCGCACTCTGTGCCCACTCTTGCTCCTGCGGGCGCGCTCCTAGCGCCCACTATGCACACACGGGTGCGCGGGCTTCACCACCGCGTGCCCTCGGGGCTTATACACGGCCCCTCTGCGCTCCTCCGGGCGTGCCCCAGGCGCCCATGCGGTGTCCTTGGGTGCGCCCCCTACCTCAAGGTTGCTGCCCTGGCCTTGAGGGTTCCCCATGGGCATGGTGACCTTGAGTCCCACATGTGCCTTGGGTGATGACCCTCGGCTGGCCTCCTTGGTGGCCTATTTTTTGCAACAATAACACTAAGTCCTTTGTTAAACAAAGTGACCAAGTGTAACATGCCAAGTGCCACTCCAAGCCATTCTTCCTCTTCTTTATTTCTTCCTTTCTTCTTCTTCAATTGAAATTCCTCCATTATCTTCAACATGTATTCATCACTTAGGAATGGAATTTCAAACGATTTCTTCTTAATCTTCTTCATCTCCTCTTCCATATGTGTTCAATACTTAGGAGGGACTTCTTCAACTGAATCTCTTGAATCTAATATTTCTTCAATAATCTTCATTGATCTAATCAGAGATCAATTGGAACATCTTCAAGTTCACATGCACTAAGTGATAGTGCATGGACTTCATTAGTGCACATCATCCACTTAGTAGTTGTGGATGGAACTCCTTTCAACTCCTCATGCATTGTGAAGACAATGCATGGTCTTCAATCATTGTTGTGACATTGTATCCAGTTGATACAAGTTCTTGGAACATTAAGAACAGCTCAACAATCGTCAGATATTACTAGAGAATGTTTCAACCATCATCTCCTATGTCACTTAGTGAATCTCCTAAGTGACATGCCTCTATGTTCCATGGCCATTCTCCTTCACCACCAACACCATCACAACCTTTGTCATTCACATCGTGACATTCCTTGACTTCCATTCATTCCAAGACAACTTATTCTCCTTCACCACCAACACCATCACAACCTTTGTCATTCACATCGTGGCATTCCTTGACTTCCATTCATTCCAAGAAAACTTCATGCCTCATTGACAACAAATTCAACACAGTGCACTTCACTTTTTGCGATTCATGAGTCTTCCTCAATTCAAAAAGACTGTTGCAAAAATTCTGTTGGTGACTTTGAGATCCTTCGACATCTCCATGTTCCTGGCATTTTCCCAAAGCCTAAATGATCCTTTGAAGTGTTCTGGAAATCTCCAATTCCAGGATGGATCAAAGTGAATGTTGATGGTGCTTCTAAAGGCAACCCAGGTCCTGCCAGTTGTGGTGCTATCTTCAGAGCCAGGGATGCTTCTATGTTGGTTGTGGTCACTCTTCATCTCTGGAGGCAGAAATGCTTGGTGTCATTCATGCTGTTGATTTTTCTCTTCAAAGAGGTTAGATAAAGCTATGGATTGAAATTGATCCAACCACTATCATCCATGCCATTTGGAATGGCAACATCCATCTAGCGTGGAAACTCACTGCTTGTTGGATGAATTGCCTCAACTTGCTCCATGGGATAGATTATATAGCTACTCATGACTACCGTGAAGCAAATGTCGTTGCTGATGCTCTTTCCAACAAAGGAGTTCATTAAAGTATGACTTGGCTGGACTATATCCCTTCTAACTTATTATATCTTTTTGACAGAGATTGTAAAAAAATCCCTTCCTTTCGCCTCTTGTAATCCTTTTTTGATTATCAATAAATTTTTCTTTGGTCTTTGACCAAAGCATTACCTTTAAAAAAATGTGGTGAATGGATAAATAATCATGTGCACATGACTTTGTAGTTTTGCGGTATTGGACTTGACGATCTATGCCCATGGGTTGGGTTAGACTGAGGCTCTAAACCCCAACCCACAATGCATGGGTCATGTAAGGAGATTGAGTATCTATTCCCATAATGATTTAATTTTATGATACCACCTAGACCGATGCTTCGAGGTGAGTGTGTTGTATTTTTATGACATGTTTATCCTTGGTGAGATATAGTACTTAAATTATTCCCTTATACATAGAAATTGACTGGAATAGGCCATTGTGTAAATGATGTAAATTCCTAACCCATAGAACATGTGATGAAAATGAATTTAGTGATGAAGATGAAATAAGTGATGGAAATGGAAATAATGATGTAAATCGTCTAAGTGAATATTCTTAACTAATGGAACCGAGTTGTGTTTTTATTTCCTTTTAATTTATTTAGTACATAATTGCACTATTTGTTTAGATTGTATATTTTATAGAAACTGTTGGTGGTGGGCTATTGAGTTGCACTCCCTCCCTACTCAGGCCACCATTGGGTACCCACAAATATTTAATGGCTGCAGACCAGGACAAGGGAAATAGCTATATTCTTGGGAGTTGAGATGGGTTTGGGAGGTTCATGGATGAGTTTCTAGACATGAAGTTAGGATACATTTTGGGGATTCAGTTGTTTTTATTATTTTGGGTTTTTATCAAATTTGGAACCATTGTAATGACATGACATATTTATTATTTGGTTGTGGTTTGTACCCTATGTGTAAACCGGTGGGTGATGTATGTTTCTGGTTTTTGGATTATTATTTTCATTATTTCATATGTTTTTATGGTGGATTACTCTACTAAAAAGGATATAGTCTCCCCACATGACCTATTAGACCCCCGGTTCTAGTTATAAACCTCTATCATATTGGGACATGTACTTGAGGACATGTGGTGACTTAGATTGGGGCACTAGTTTAGTGGATTCTAGGAAGAGGTCTTTAAAAAGTGGTATCAAAGGGTTATATTCATGTTCTTACTATTTGGGGTGGCAGACAGGAGGTTAGAAAATTTTGGGACATGTTAATGAGCTCGTGTATGGGAGTGTCTAACCCATGTATGTGGAAAAACCCAACTATCCAGGTTGGGAATTGTGTTTCTTGAGCAGTATTGTTATAGTTTAATTATATTTCACCATTGGGTAATGCACTTGTTGTGTAATGTGACTATTTTGTGATATTTTTCTCATGGATAGAATTTAATGAGGTTGTTCATGCATACATAATTTTAGGAACCTATGGATCTAGGTTGTATGCACCATTATAAGCACACATGGGATGGGTGTGTGGGGCATGAAGGGTAGGATGCATTTTACCTTCTTTAAAACATAAAGAAAACGGTGTCTAAGAAAGATGATGAAAATGGGTAAATAGAAAAAATGTAAATTAATGGTTAAATAATAGTGTTATTAAATAAATATTATAAATGGGTTAGAACATTTGGTTGTTATAAATTATAAAGATGGAATAATGGAAAAAAGATAAAGATTTACATTATTATGGTAAAATGGTTAAAGAACTGTTATTAATGAAGGTTATGGATGAGTTAAAATATTGGTTTTAATAAGATGAAAAATGGGATAGGCACCTAAAGATAAAATATTTGTTTTGTGAAATTGGAAATGTTTTTAAAATAAGGTGTTTAATGAAAGAATTATTTCCATGTTGGTTGGCATACCCACTGTTGACCATGACCCACAATAGGAATAATTGAGGGTAGTACTAGATATCTGATCATGTATGTTGGGATAGTGTATGTGGAGTGGGTTGATTGCGGAAATTAATGTATTTTATCTGGTTTCCTACACTTATAAGACCCTTATTAAAATATTTGTGATGAAAATGTTTTAAAATTTGAATCTGAATAAGTAGGTATTTTTAAATGTTGTGTATGTACAACATTCTAAAGTGTGAACCTTGGGTTTTAAAAATGGTGATATTTATTATAAGATAATTTCTAATAATGGAACATTTAGAGAAGAATGTTTTTGAGTATTCCTTGCATTGTTTATTTGTCCTTTGTAAGGGTGACTTGGGCAGTACGAGTTCCCTAGGATGAGAACTTGATTATATGCCAAGATTCCTTGATGAGTCTCGATGTGTGGACGAATGGGTGTTCCTTGTTATGCTTTTAGTAAGGCTATGACCTTGAGGTTTTAAGATGTTTCATGATAATTTAAAAGTTGTAATCCTTTTGGTTGTAATTATATGGGTTGCACGTTGGACTTAAGAATGAGTTTCTTGGTTGTGGCACCATTGGTGATGGGTGTTTTATTGCAGGTGTGGTGACAAAGGTGGGTTCAAACCTTGGGAGTTCTGTTTTGGATCCAAGAATGGGGGTTTTATCTCATGGTGTTTACCTATTTTTGTGAGTATCCTTGGTGTGATACCCAGAGTAAAGGTTTACTAGGGTGTATTGGATGCAGTGTTTCAGAATGGAGGTAGGAGAGATACCCATGAGTGGTGAATTTTTGGAAGAATATTGTACGTGGCCTATAGAGAGTGGCTAGTGACTTATTACCCTTAGCCCTAATATGGAATTTGGTATCATTAAACCCTCTATATATGCCTATGAAAAAGGTTGGCTATTTTTTAGAGATCTTGGGTGCATGAGGCATAGATGGATGTTTTGGTTTTGGACTTGTAATTATTTACCTAGAAACATAAATGGGAAGGTCAATGGTTCTATGATATGAAACTCGAGTAGTGGCGACAAGTTAGAAGGTTCCTTGTAATATGAGGCATGCCAGATGAATCTATGGTGGAATAAATGTGTAATGAGAACCATAAAGTTTTGCTATAAGGTAAGGTTGTTCCCTAGCTCTTTTAAAAGGGAAACTGGGTGCTTGTGGTTGGTTGTAAGGATAATTTCAAAGGTTTGTATCATTTTGATATCTGACCCACTTGTTTGGATGTTGATTAATGGAGGCCTCGATGTTGATTTGGGGTAGAAGATACAAGGGTGATTGAAACATGGTTATATGATTTCGTTATGAAGGTGACATCTAAGGTAAGGTTATTCATGTGGTTGAATTTTTTTTGTATTAATGGTTTGATTTTTTCATGATATTTTTAGGATTTCATGAGTTTGGTGTGGCCAAGAAACCCAAAGGCTTGGTTAGGGGAGTAGTGGGTGTTGGGATAGGCTTTGGTAATGATTAGATTGTGAAAACTAAAGTCATTTAGGTGTTTAGTCACTGTTAAGTGAGATACATTGATGAATTTGATGATTTCCAGATGTGGGAACTTTCTTGTAAGGTGAAATTTTGATCAGTATGGGAGAATAGGTGACTCAAGATAAGTGCATGTCATTCTCTATGAAACCAAAGTTAGAAGTTTGGTTATGTGAGATATTATCAGTTTTAATTGGTGTAGTGTATCATTGTGATTATATTGTTAACTAACAAGGTCGTTCCATAAGAACTTAAGTGGTGTGGTGACAGTTGTGTGAATGGAAATATTGGTTCTCGACTGCTTAGTGGAGGGTTGTGGATCAGAGGGGAGTCTTGGTTGGAAATCATGCCTGAGTGGTGGTGGTTAAGTGTTCATGAGATGTGTACATGCAATTAAACTCAAAATTCATGGTAGATCATTGTTTCCCACAGTGGTAGGTGAAATCAGTGATGTATAAGTTATGGAGGTGTTCTTAAACAACTTTTTATTAAACTTTTAGCTAATGACGATCATGTCTAACATCTCGACATTGTCCGAGGTATGCTAAGAAAGCAATGGCTTTACCTCAAACAACATGAGAGTGTTTCTGATGGATGTGGTACATTGTGGAGTTATGATCAGGTGGTGGTATATGTAGATCTTGATGTTAGGATGTACACAATTTTAAGTTTATGGGTGAGGTCCTCAAGATGGATCGGGTGTCGAAAAACATTGTAAGTGTCGTTCTCATAAGCCTGGAATAGGTATCAGGTGATGTTTATTCTATTGTTTTGAAAAAAAAAGATTTCCACAACCAATATTTGGATTTTATCCTATGATTTAAGTATTAATCATTGTGGTCTTAATACCATGATAAATGAAATGTCAATGAAACCCCTAAGGTGGGGAGTTATAAGTCATTTCTGGATGTGTGGAGAAGATCATGGATTTGATGTAGTGGAATTGTGATGTCAATGCTGAAACTTTGAGGTGCATTTTAGGCCTCTAAAATAAGTTATGTGGTCCTTTATTGTGGAGTTTGATTGAGAAAATCATTGTCTTTGGTCTTAGGGTGGTTCGAAATAAAATTCTAGAAGCCTACATAGAATTCATCAAAGGGTGTGGTGAGACATGACTATAGATTGTGGAAAGAGAGGTTGGGTTCTAAAACTCCATCAAGAACCATACATGGACAAGGGTAGGTGACTTTTTATGACATTGTAATATCTTGAGGTGTGAAGGTACCTTGGTCATGTGTTGTAGTGTCATGATAATAGTGAAGTGAAGTGTTTCAAGGATGAAGCATCCATGGATATCATGACTCGACTAGGTGAAATGGATGAATGCAGTGATTTATGGACCACCTTTGGTTGGTTTATTAGATAAAAAAGTGTGTTCAAAATTTTGGAATGGTTGTGAGTAAGAAATTATCCATCTTTAGTCAGTTTATGGATGATAGGAGTGATGGTGTTGGGATTTTTGGTGGGTGTGGTGGTCACGACGATGGTTTCGATGATAGTGGATGTCATGAAATTGGATTTCTATTATATGTCAGGAAACTACCCCGGTATATTCATTGGATGATGGTGATAGGCCTCAAGTTAGTAAGCACCTTGGGAAGGTGGAAAATAGGCAGCATACCAATTTTTGAAGTTGTATGTTTTAGGATAAGATAGTTGGGGTGGTTTGACATGATATGGTAAAACGTATAGATGTGGTAAGTTGTGACCCACCTCTAGTTTGGTGTTTGTGGTGGCAAGAGATTTTCATAAAAGAAGGATAACATGAGTGAGTTCAAGATTTCCTTAGTTCATGAATGGATGGTGTAGTAATTTCCTCTCTGATGGTTTCGACTTGAATGATGGATTCCAATATGGGGTGAAGTCCTTATGGATGTTTGGGCATGGTGAGTTCAAAACACGTATGGTATGTTGTGACAGTTGAGTTGATGTTCTAGTGGTATTTTTTGATAGTGGAGGTTCCAACCACTAGAATTGGGGTATGATAAAGTGTCTTTTGGAGATAACCATTGTGGTAAATAGGTTGGTTGATGATACAACTATTGTTTCGGGTTGAAGGGACTCGAGTAAGAACCATTTTGGTGATTAGACCTTCACAACGAGTATTGAATCGGGCCTAACTGGTAGATTTCCTTGAGTGTTTTGGTTGTGTCTTGGATGTTTAAATATGGATTGGAGCTATTGGGCCTTGATTTTTTTTATCAATTTAAGTTGGTAAATTTGGTCTCAAATATCGAGTGTCTTCTTGAGCTGGTGCCATGTTTGGGGTCACCGTTAGAGTATTAAAAACTGGAAAAATGTAACCAAGTTATTTTTACCATGATTTGTGAACAATATCATACTGATAGGGTTCTGAATGGCTCTTCTATAATGGTATTATGCCATTTTCAAAAATTCCTTGTGTTTAGATTTAGGCAATGTTTCATAGGCTTTCTTATAGAGTTCTAATGGTTGATTTATAGTTAGAAGTTGATGCATCCTTCGATGAGTATCTAGTAAATTTTGTGGATTGTAGTGATAAAGTCATGTAAGGAAAGACCAAGCATTTGGTTCAAGTTTTTTGGAATCATGGTAAATCTTGGGAAAATACTTGGGGGATGGAGATAGATATGTGTTCCTAATATCCAAATCTCTTTTCTTCAAAAATTCAGTGAAGCTTGGAAGTTCTTCTCAAGGATGAGTTGTTATAAGTTGGGGAGGTTGTAAGATATCATAATTTTTGAAAGTAAATTATTGTTAATGTTTTCATTTGAATCTTTTAAATTTGCGAAATTAAATGTTTACCGAGTGTATGAGTAATCTCAACCATGTTTTGGGGGTTTGGTCCATGAAATAAAGGGGAATTGGGCCATCATGTGCATGTTTCATGTTTGGCACATGGTTAGTGAAAACTGTGCAAGGGGTTAGGCCAAACCATGCAATAATGGATATAGGAATTTCACATGGTCGATGCACAATTTTTCAAACCATGCAGAATCCTCAGGTATCCATGCAAATTAAATTTCCTTGGATAGAGGTAGGTGCATGATTGGTTCATGGTTTTTTAAATTGTTCTACAAAACCATGCATCTCATTAAAAATTAGAAATTTACCAAATTTCCCCCTCAAGATTTAAATATCCTAAACAATTTTCTCTCACATTCATTCCACCTCTATCCCTGAGGTGTAACCAGAGCTCCCAAATCTTCACAAGGGTCGATCTTCTTTGATTCTTGGCTGTTTGGATTGTCGTTGGTTACAGATCGAAGCTCGGGGCAACTCTAACACTTCTATTGATTCTCCTTTCAGGATTAGGGTTTATGGTTTTGTTCTTCTTATTCCAATCCCTAAAACCCTCTTTTTCAAATTGACTTTATGTTGGGTATTTAATGGTTTCTTGAATCCTGATATAAGGTTACGATTAATGGTGCGTTAATCATCGAATTTGAGGTAGGTGGTCTACATGTTATAACCCATAATTTTGAAGTAAATTTTTATGTGTCTAGTTGTATAAATCGTTCTCTCTAACTATGAATTTGATTCCATTAGTAAGACTTAGTAAAAGGGGTTTTTCGAATGGTTAATTGAACCCCTCATCATCCTCATGGGATGAATTGAGGATGATTAGGCCGGTTTAGGACCACCTAAGGGTGTGCCAAAATTCTTGAACATGGAAAATTGTAATGTTAATCATGTAATTGACTTTAGATAAAGTATATCCCATGATGAACATGTTAGTATGTTAGTTGAGTTGAAAAAAATAATTATATTTGTGTCTAGACTATGAAAATGTCATAGGGGATTGTTTGGAATGGTGTGAAAATGGGTTAATTGGGTTAACATGAATGTGACCAATGGAATATGAATTTTAATTGAAATTCATAAGTGGGTCAATGTATATAAAATGATGAATGTGTATAAATGGGTTAAATCATGTGAATTGGTTAATATTTTAAATGGGATAATGTATGAAAATCATTGAATATTATTAGTGCGTTAAATATTGAAAAAGGGAAATGGGTTAAATGGGCTATGTAATGTAAATGGTAATGTGTTAATGGGTTAAGGATTGATGTAAATTAATATGTTGGCTAGTTATGGATTATGAATTTTATTTGTATTGATTTTTGTATGGTTTTTGATATGTTATATATGGTGAATGGATATATAATAATTTGGACATGGCTTTAATGTTGTGGGGTTTTGGACATGATGTTTTACTCCCATGGGTTGGGTTATACTATGTCTCTAAACCCCACCGCAAAATTCATGTGTTTTAGAAGGGTAATGAGGCTCTATTATTGTAACAGATTCATTTGATGAGACCACCTGGGCCAAGGCTCTGAGGTTAGTGTGTTTTATTTTTTATGATATGACTATCCCTAATTTGATAGTGAACCTGACTGATTCCCTTATACATTTAAATCGAATGGTATATGACATTTTGTAAATGAAGTAAAATCCTAACCCATAGAACATGTGATGAAAATTAATTTAGTGATGAAGATAATATAAGTGATAGAAATTGAAATAATGATGGAAATATTCTATGTGTATATTATTAACTAATGGAATTGTGTTTTATTTTTCTTACATAATAATTTATTTAGTACTTTCATGCACTATCTGTTTAGACCAGACATTTTATAGTCACTATTTTTGGTGTCCTGCTGAGTTGTACTCACACCCTTATTGAGCGGTTGTTGGTCAACCGAGCTAATTTTGTGATTTTAGGTTAGGAAAACAGAAAAGTTCCTATTATAGGGGGTTGATTTGGGCTTTTGATGTTCATGGATGAGGGTCTCTATATAGAGTAAGGTCACATTCTGGGGATTCAACTATTTCTATTATGTTTGGTTTTCTTCACTTTTGGTATTGTTAGCATGACACTACATATTTATTATTTGGTTATGGTATTTACCCTGCATGCAAACTGGTTGGTGATGCATGTTTCTAGTTTATGGAATATTATCTCATTTATTTTATATTTTTTATACTATAGGAAACTCTAGTAAGGACGGTATTGTCTCCTCTTGTGAACTATTATACCCTCGCTGCTAGTTGACAACCACTAGCATATGGGGAGTCGCTCTTTAGGTTATGTTTTGACTTTTATCAGGAATTTTGTGACCTACTGTGGGGATCAACCATAGAAATGGACTATCTATACTAAGTAACCATGTTTATAACCCATCAAAATTGTCTTTTTGACCATGGAAAGTATATTTACCATAAGAATATCCTTCAGATCTATTGTAGAAATGGATTGAAAATATGAATAACCAATAAACTGTGTGACTAAGATTTCTATTGACCACATGAACAACATTCAAATTGGCTGCACCAATTAACCATGAGGCAGAATTCTATATTTCCCTCAAAGTGTGAGGTCAACCATATAAAAAAATCAATCGACTATGTGTCCCAGTTTAGATCGACCATGTTTCTAGATTGATCATATTATATAACCACATATTCAATGGATCGACCACACATCTAGAAATTACATACTATCTACAATTCAACCCAATGCCTATTTAAATTATCTACATTTATTTAAAATCAACTAAATAAATCTTCCAAGATGACTTAAATAGTGTCTCTAATTCCACCAAATCATTTCATTGATTTATTTATGAAAAAACACATCAATATTCATATCCAATGTCACTTTTTTTGAATATATATAAGTTATAATAACAAGATGAAACCCCAAAACAACTTCTTATTCATTCTTTAATGATATTAACCCCATCAAATTATATACTTGGATGCTTGATCAAGCATGAAATTCAATGCCAACTCATGAATCTATAAAAATAATATAAGAATCATCACCTGGATACTTTATTAAATATATATCTACTCATTAACAAAAAATGAAATTCTTACTTGGTCACTTTATATTGACTCATTGTCAAAAAATAAAGTTCATACTTGGGTTCTTCATCATCTAACTCAATATTTTTTTATCAGTAAAAGTCAAAAAAAAATCTCTTATAAGAGGTGGAAATCCTATAATATTAGTATCCGTAACCTCCAATCCTCGTGAAATAAAATTGGGTAACATTCAGTTCTTCTATCTATGAAAGTTATTCACATAATAAATGGGTACTCATTTACTATTTATTGAGTTAAAATTCTATATGAATTAATTTTGAACGAGTGCTTGTAGGAGGGATGCATTGATTTGATTAAAAATATGGAGTTAAAATCATTTAGGGTACCATTGGGAGGGGGTGAATCAGTGGTACTAGTTTAAAAAATCTTTTCTTTTAAATGAAAAACATGTGAGTGATTAAATAAATGATTCAATCTATAGAATCTATTTCTCACTCATAGGAAAATAATAATAAAAATAGACAACATAATGGAATAATTTTTCATTCTTCGACCTCATTGTGAGATTATACTCCTTATCATGTCCATCATATTATTGATCCATATATGTTTTTATCACTATAGGTTTTCAAAAATGTAGTAAAATCTAGATTCATGGTTTGAGCAGGTATCATCAAATTCTTGAAGGTGTAAATGCATCATATACTTCCCACAAATGAAGTATGGAATTTTTTAGATTAGAACCACATGTTCATTTGGATTCCTATTACACTCTTGACTATGAATTATATTATCTATCCACCACAGGATTCCCCAAAATAAAATAATATATCTTCTTCTAGGGAGAATTTGACAACCATAATGATGTCAATACTTCAGCATGAAAATCATCTTATATTCTTAGTTATTTATAATAATATTATCATGAATTGTATAATTCATGCATGATATGACATTATTCTTCCATAATATGATTTTATAGGATAAAAATCAATAAAATAATCTTTCCTCAACTTCTAAGTAAGTTGTAGGTACAATACAGGTTGATCACTATCAGTTCTTCTCTCTCATCGATAGAGATGATAGATAGGGTAGTAGAGTATAAACTTCTTGAGTTATCAATTAATGAACACATTTTCCACCTTATTCTATTTTTTATATTCACTGAAAATAATGAATAATATTTCTATAATTATTTATAGAATCATACCTTGATTTTAGACTATATAAAATAACCATAAAGAATGGTAACCTTAACAATGAATAGAACTTTCAAATATTCGAATTTAAAATCTCCCTAAAAGTCACCCCATAGTTATCACATTTAATATACATTTAAATATTATTTAAAACATGGAAGTTTATTATTTAATAACACTATAATATCCTCAATTTTAATTCATTCAAATTCTTCATCCACGTGTTAATTTATCATGATTTGTGATGTGGCACTATAGTGTGCAATGTGGAACTCATCTCAACTCTCCTTCCATAGTATCATGGTGTGATCCATGAACTAAAGGTTAACTCATTTTATCTTATCTTGAATCAAGATCATTTTATTAATCATGATATTTAATCAGTGAAGATAACAACTTATTATATCATTTTAATTAATTTAGGTCAATAGCTTAAAGATCATAGGACTTTATCACTATTCCAATGTTCCTAGTAATTCCATGCCTTTACTATATTTCGAATATTACACATTCTCATGTCCTTTGTATTTCATATCCTATAAAGAATCTCACCATATAAAATAGAAATATTACATGGGCCACATATCTTATGAGAAACACACCTTATGTGTTTCCAGTCCTATAATGAAACTTATCTTAAATGGAAGACATCTTACACGAGACACATATATTATGAGAAACACATCTTAATAATTACAAATCATATATCATGGAAACATATTTCATGGTCCTAATATCTTACAAGAAATAAATATCTTACAAAATACCGATATCTTATGAAAATAACCACCCTATCTTAAAAACCACCATATATCTCATGAAGTCTTTGTTGTGTATTACAATGATTGGGAAATATTACTAAAAACATACTTAAGAATAATTATATATATTTCATACTCTAGAATCGCATCCCAGCCTCCTTAAACCATCTAAAAAATATAGGTACCATTACTAAAACACTTCGACCATATTCAAACATCCCTTTTAACCACTAATTAATAATTGAAAAAAAATAAAAATTCTTTAAAAATATCATAGGTCTCCCTAGATTCAAAAAATAAATACAACAAATTGAATGATATTTATATAAAGTCTTGAGTAATTAGAAAACCTCTACTTCTATCAACATTCCACTCTCCTCCAAAAGTAATAACATCTCTATCTAATGAAATAAAGAGAAATTTTTTACTATAGTAGCCATTTTTATCCATACAGTTAAAAATTCAGACCATTATAATAATAAGGTTATATATTTATAGAACAATGTACCAAAAAATCCCATGATTTTTATATATCACCCGCCACAATGGTACAGTAAATATATTTGAACACTTTCTCAATTATTTCACTGAGAACAATATCAATTATTATAAAATATAGCATTATAGCAACATAGATTGCCTAAAAATTTACTAAATGTATAGATATAAAAGAATGGTATTCACCCATATAAAATTATTTAGTAATTAGTGTTGTAGAAATAAAAATATTACCTTGAATTTTGTTTGTTCCTATATAAACATCAATCTATGTGACCTCTTACTAAAATATAAAATGTTGGTAGTATTCCTGATGAGGTTTGTTTAATTTTCCTTGGGTTCTAGATATATACTTCTTCACTTTATTAACTATTATCTAAAACACCTATGTCAAATTTGATGTTCCTATAATAGTCACTCAGTATAAACACTCATAAAATTTCTTCAAATGACCATTATTTCCATATAGATGAAAATATTTCTTTTTGGTCATGTGATGAATTTTTACATGGCCCATTCTTCAACAATTATAACATATAAGTTACATAACAATATAAAAAGAACTTAAATATATCTATATAGATTTATTCAAAAAATAATTCTCCATTCTATTAGTTGCACTGAAATAATTCTTTCACCCACCATGCTATATATGGATATTCATCACAAAATATATCTCTAACAAATGTGTTTCAACTATAGTTTTCATACTCATAACCTATATATAAGTAATTATTTTTAGTAAGATAATTATTGGTTCTATATTTACTAGTATCCATATCTCAAACCTTTATTTCTTGAGTTTATCATTTTTTACTAACTCTAGAACATACTAAAACATATCAACAAAAATTTAACCATATTTAATTATAGGCATATTACCTTGTTTGAAATTGTGAAATTTCCAAGATTATTTCAGCTTTATCTTCTTAGTATAATATTTATCAATATAGATCTTCTAAAAGATATTCTAGTAAATAATATCATATATTCCCACTTCTATCATTGACTTCAACAATTTTCAAATAGATCCCTTCAAAAATAATATACAAATTTAAGCTTTGTGTTTTGTGGTGTACAAAAAATATGGATATTAGTAAATCTTCTCAAAAAATTCTAACACCCACTATAGTATAACACCACATATAGATGGTGGTGGATTGTTTTTATGAAGCTCTATATATTAATCCTTACCTCTCACTTTATATTGTTTATATTCTATACCAATCACTCAAATATCATATACAATTGAAATCATATGATAATGAATCTTAGGTACATTTTCCACTCCCTTTCCTCATCTACAAAGAACTATTCTAATAAGAATTATTTCTAAAATCTTCAAATAGTTCTATTTTAGGATAAATATTTGGGGGATCTATATCACACATGTGAATAAATAAAACCCCAAAGATATAAATTAATGCCAATTTCTTAAATATTTACAAATAAAACTATAAAAATCATTAATCATCGAGTCATTAGAAATATATTTTCAAAATAATTTCATTATGATATTGTTATATCAGGTATATATTAATTCATGAAAACCTTTTAGTCTTATCCAATCATGTTTAAATCTCATGTAATTACTAAAAACACCATTTAATGGTTTAGTAATATAATTATTTTACCTATACCTTTTAGTAACTAATATTTTTCCATAAAGAGGTTACTTAATTCTTATTATAGATAATTTTCAATAATCAACCATCTTATTCTCCATGATTAATCAACTTAAAAATATTTAACGCAAAAATATTAACTTTGATAACATTTTATAATGATCCAAACTAAGTACCTGAATCATATGACCCAAACGAAATCACCACAAGACAACAAGAATTCTCCATGATCTGCAGAGATCCCAAAATTAAACCAAGGGATAAAATAATCAATTTTAGGAATTAATTCCCTCAAAATATATAACCTAAAATTAAAATAAATTTCATATAGATATAAAACTATTTCTTATTATAAACCTTTTAAATATATAACCTTGTAACATACAAATTAAAAAATTTACAAAACCAATATTACAAAAATGAACACGATGACGAAAATGACTCAATAGTATAATTATAATCACCACCTTTCATATAAAAAATATTCATATATAGCATGAAATTAATAAATAATGAATTATTTATTTTTCCTACTTTATGTCCAATAATGCATTCATGTCCACATAACTTCATATAGAGGGGTTAAGTATAAAATTTGAAATATTTCTCCAATAGATTCAATATAATCCCATGAATTAATAATATAAACATGAAAATAAAATGAAAATTCTATAAAACATATATATGGTAAAATCCATTTCAAATAAGAACCATCATTAAGTTCAAACACAAAATGTGATAACCTTCCATGTAATAATAATCATGAATAACACCCCACATTTAATAAACATAAACCTAAAATATGACAAATAATGATTTTTTATTAAAATTTTAATAATATCATCATTATAAAATAAATTGTTTTCTATATCTTTTAGAATAATAATCCTCATTCATCACATCAATAAAATCAGTATGGAGAATTTTCATACTTGAGTCAATAAACCCATTTAACCCACTTAGGTCAAACTAAAGGTTCAACATGATAAAAAATTCTTATAAGATAATATAATACAATGTAATTGAATACTAATTTAGATGAACTGTCACTTACCCAATCAATCATCTAGATAAATACAACCCCATCTACACACTTTCATAATTAACTTTTTATATCTATGGAAAGAGTATAGATTCTGACCATACATGCCCAATCATAAAACGTTTTTTCTCAATCCAAAAAACATTATATTTTCAATAATGAAAAACCCTCTTTGGAAATATATTCACATGTTTTTAAAAATAAATAAAAACATTTTTAGGGATAAATCCCAAAAATGTATATGTTTTATAAAAAAAGTTTTTGGAAAAAATCTAAATAAAAATTTTCAGTTAAATAAAATCCAAAAACACAATACACTATTTGAAATCATTTTTTAAACTCATATTTAAAAAAATTAAAAATATTTTATAAGAACCCTCAGTTGATAAAAATCCCAATGGATATAAAAAAACACTTATTTTTCTTAAAATAATTTTTTTTTGACAAATAATGATTCAAAAACAACATATCTTAAATCATGGATAAATAATAGTAATTTAAAAATACATCAACAATTTATGTTAATAATATATCAAGAAGATAATATATTAAAACAACATATATAGTTTAGATTCCTCATAATTCCAAAACATCCCAATCATATGATCTTAATAGGGTGAATCATAAATACATACCATCAATATTTTTTAATAAATGAACTCTAATAAACCAAATGAAATTATCTTCATTTAAAAAATAGAATGAAAAATATACATTTTTAATGGCCTCCATGAATAATTTCCCAGATCATTCCATTTTATAATACCCCCATATAACTCACTAGTTTAGAATAAAAGTCCTATAGTAAGTTTCATATCCCTATTTTCCAATTAACACAACCCTTGTATAACTCACTACTATATTAAGGCATAGAAAGAGAAAGTTTGAAGGAAAAAATATGGTACATGGAAAATCCCTAAATCATATTATTATGGGCCCATAGAAAACATCATAAAACCTTATTTTAATACCTCAAGAATAAATGCATAAAAACAAAAGATTTTGAACTTGACATGGAATTGAATACTCTTAATGAATTATATAACATATAATTAATAATTAATTTTATATAACTTGATCATATATATTGTTATCTACCCTCAATTAATTATTCTTCACAGTTTTCACCACCATAGAATATGAATAGATGAAAAGGATGTGATATTTTCTCAAATCATAACCATTCCATTTATTCTTATCATAAATATTCCATATGAAACTATAATATTAAATGGGTAAAAATCCCATCCCTTTCTCCAACATCATATTATATCCCTCTCTCTATCATAATAATTCTTTTTTTCTCTATTAAAATTACATGGTAGGATCATATTATACACACAATCAATATCTCTACAATTATTTTAATTAGATGTAATAAATTCCATGTAAATATTTATAACTTAATTAAATCATCTAGGGTCCAACTCAGTTGGTATTGTCTTGGTGGGGTCTCGGTGAGGTATCGGGTTCGAGTCTCACTGAGTTTTTTCATGTTGATTTAGCATAGTATTTTCATTGTATTTATCCCCCAAAAATATTGTACTGTATATCTTAATTAAAATAATATAGTGTATTCATCAATCATAGTGAAATATATTCCACCAATACCATGAAAAGAAGAAAAATATCATTAAAAATAATATATTATATGGATAATTACACACTCCCCATGGTAATAACACATTAACAAATGAAATTAAGTCATTACACAAATCCATTTAATAAATTTAAAATTACAGATGTTATAACCCAACCTAGAAGTTGGGTATATGATTATTTATATGATAATTTCAAGACTTTGGAGTGCTAATTATTATCATGTACAAGATCACTCATCATTCTTATTCTTCTTTATTTATATGAGGATTAAAATATCATGAGTGAAAGAAAATCCATTTAAATGAGTTGTTATATTCAGAAAATTAGTGGATACCTATAGCAACCATGACCCTAGTAGTTTTGATCTATTGTCTTACATTATTAAATTAACATTATACAAGTAATATCATCCCGAATGATTGAAAAGTTTATCAATTTTGGAAAACTAGACATATACATGATATCCATTTTATATTGTTAAAATTAAATAATTAATAAAAAATGTAAAAACTCAGAATCCTTGAAACTCATTCATAGAATTCATCTTCATATCACGGGGAAATGAAAAAAAATAAAGGTTGTCTCAAATTATCTAAAACGATTATGTAAAGAAAATGTTGTCCTAAATCAATAACCATAATCAATATGTTAATGTAAATAATAGAAAAAAAACAAGACACTTAATTAACTGTATATGGAATAATCAATATGCAAGGTAAATAACTAAAAACACTTATCATTTAATCAATAAACTAATAATTAAATGCTTCCAGATATATTATCATTTTGATTCATGGTTAATATAATTTAATTGTGAATGAATTAAATAATTAATTATTTGATTTCATGATATCACGCATCATAATACCTCTCCAGTCAAGTCCTTTCACAAGATAGTTTAAATACTACAGGTAGAAACCTGTTTAATTTGGCCAACTTAATTTGTATCATGAGACCTACTTATAAATCAAGGGGCTATATTATATTGGTACCAATGAATCACTATAGGTCCAAATAATTATTTATATATCAAATAATCTATTTAATTCATGAATCAGTATTTTGTATCATCAAATATCGAATTGAGTAAAGGATATAGATTTATCAATATTTCCCCAATTAATAAAAAACATGTTCAAGTAAACATAATATGTAATAATGATATATGTATTAGGAAATATTTATATCCATCATAAAATAATATTCATATTTATGAGAAATTAAATTTCAAATTAAAAAAATTTGATAAGAAAGTGATTATTTTAAGAGAAAGTTAACAATTCCAAAATAAAGTGAGATTGCACAATAACATTTACCGCTTGGTAATTTTCAAGTCAAATCCCCTTGGATGAAATGATTCAAATTGAAACATAAAATAAAATAAATTATGAATGAAACATTATATTACAATTTAAAATGGCATTATATACCTTACATTAAAGTTAATTTGTTTATAATGACAAATAAGTCTCAATGGAATGTAAATTGAGAAAAAACCCTTAAACTCATGCTTCCATTTGGTTGAACGTGATTTGAAATCATGTATGGTTGTTTTAAACATATTATTAAATTACTCTATAACCATAATAATATTTATAATATCATATATTATCCTTTTTATAGCATCATATCACCTATTCTTTTATAATCTTTTATTTTTTTCATTGGTCTGTGTGTTAATTGTCTTATTTTCTCATTCATATATTATAAAGAAAGTATCAGTTCTTGTGAATATTTTATAGTAACATAATTTATATAATAATAATTACCAAAATTTCATGTAAATTATACATTTAAAATTATTCATGAAATATGGTTATGAATAATGTAGTATGTTGAAATCATAGAGATGGTAGGTCATATGTACACATTGGTAATGCTTCCATTTTTCAATGATCATTTTGGAAAGATGATAAATAATATATAAAACTTAAATAATCATAATATTATCATATATACCACATTATATACTTATATATGTCATACATGTGGTGTGGTGATGAAAAGAGAGTCACATCACTTTGTGAAGGCGATAACCCACATTTACATGAACGATGTTAACATCTTTAAGTGAGAGAAAAGGTAAGAAATAAAATAATATATATTACCTTTAAAAAATTAATATTATGTAATTAATTTAATAATTATTTCATGTATATCACATATAATCATTAACATTATCCTTATCACCTCTCATGTAAATAATTTTTTAAATACGAATCACATCGCTTCGTGTGGCGATAGTCTACCATAAGCATGAGTGATGTTATCGTATCTTCAACAGGTTGGAAGGTAAAAAAGATATATATATTATAAATAATTAATAGATACTAATATGTTATAAATATCATATATATACTTTATATTAATCATCATACACAACCGTTAAAGGTGTTAATGGAAGACCTAATAACATCGGTTCACGAGGCAGTAGTCCGTCGTACACACGAATGATGATTCCGTAAACTATTTGATGGAAGTGAAAGTGGTTTTTGGTAGTGAAATTATTATAGAAAAACCCACTATATCTATTATAATTAATTTATTATATTATAATGATTTAATAAAAAATTAAGGAGGTGTAGAAACAAGTAAAATAAAGATCTTCGTTGAAACTCATTACCTCTTCTTCATGTATCAACCTTCAGTTTATACTAAATACCTATGATGATGGATTTTTTTCCCAAAATAATGATTCTACGATTATTTTAGGGAATTTGATAAGTTATTTTCTTAGGTTTTGGATGAGTCAAATTGAAGAATTTAGGGGAGTGAGTTCCCTTTTATAGTTGATGAGGAGTGACATTCTTGTAAATACCACAAAGTATTGACTATTAAGAGATTAATATTACTTAATGTGGCTCAAATATTGATAATTAAATTGGTGGGGGGGATTATATGGTCTATAAAACCCTCAAAAATTAAATAAAACACATTTTTTATACATCGTTTTCCTTAACTTAAATGCTTCCCTACATTAACTATTTTTGTTTTTCACTATGGTAACTAGTATTCAAACATCGGTAATTTATTCCTTAAGAATAAATTAATGTGAGAAATATTAGTTAATTTAGAGACATTGATTATAAAATTTATATCTAATTTATAATATATAAATCTTATGTGTGTTGGAAATTAATTCTAACACAAACACATGTAACATGAAAAAAAACTACTTTAACCTTAACCATGCTAACAAAGTTTCTACCATTTAAGGGTAAATATAATCATTATAAAAGGTAGAATGTTCTATTAATGGAACATATTTTTTATTTATTAAAAATAAAAAAAATAAAATTTAATAATATATTATTTTTATTAATTTTCAATCATTTAATAATATAAAATTTTGCATAAAATAAAATTAATGTCAATTTTGATATTATTCATTTAAATTGAATTCAAAAATATCAATAAAATGATGGAATTAGAATATTTTTTTTTCAAAAATATGTTAAATGATTTATTAATCTAGAAAAATAATTCAACATAATAATTCATTCAATTTACTTTATTTTTAATATTTGTAGAATCATTTATTTTATTTTACTGCTAACTAAATTATTAATTTGTTTGAATTTCATAAGAATTTTGAGTAATTATTTCATCATTAAACATTAAAGATATTTTTTTAAGATAATAAAAACAAACTTATAATTAAAGATAATATCTATAACCAAAACTATGTTGTTTTGTTCCCTGTCCCAAAGCTTCGTAGATATTAAAAAGAAGAAAGTTTCCTTTTTGTCTTTTTCTTTACTTAACTTATTATATGGGTCCCATTCATAGAACAGTATCCAAAAAACATAATAATAGATCCTAAGGTCCTAAGGGTTGAAATATTTCCTGAAAATGGGTGTTTGAAGAAAAATTATTTCATTTTTAACCCTTATTTTCTTTGTTTAACACCCTGATAAAACCATTTTTACCTTAACAGCGGTAATTAATTTTTACTTCATTCTCTACTAATTATGGTCAAAAATTAAGTTGACCATATCATAAAATATAAATTAATGTGATTTCAATTATGGAATAAATTTTTCCAAATTAAATTCTTAAAATTGGATAAATTTAATTTAATATTAATCTTACAGATGCGATGAGAAATCGTGTTTTTAAATAGAAATTGTCCAAAGGTTTACAAAGTTTTTATATCAAAATTTAATATAAAAACTTTTCAAATGACATAAAATTTATTAATTTAAATATAATTTAAATAATAATACTTTAAAAAAAATATAATTTATCATTATAAATTATTTAAACGAAATGTAAGTTCTTAATTAAAAATCATGTTTTTTCACTTTTTATCAAAAAAGAATAATTTTCTAAAAAAACCTAAAATTCACCCTAATATAATTTTGATATGATGATTTAAAAAATGAATTTTAATTTTTAAAATATAATTTCATATAGTTTAAAAAATTAATTCTAATATAATTTTTTAAAGCACGACAAAAAAGTGTTTTTTTTAAACCCTGTGATATGTTCATTACAATATATTGAAGAAAATAAATTAATTCTAAAATAAATCTATTACTATGTATTTGGGGGTTAAATTATACCCACCTTAGATAATTTTTTCCTAAAAATTTAAAATTTATCTTTATAATCAAGGGTTGGACATTCAGAAAAATCATTGTTAAAAACACACATCATAAAAAGGTTAATAAAATTTTCTTTTAATAAGAGAGATAGCGAAGTATGATGGTCATATGGAATAATCACATGAAAAGGTTTACATCTATAAGAAAATAATTTATTAGTGAAACTATTGATATATAGTAAAATACTAATTTCCATGGATTAATAGAGAGTGATAGAGGTCATTTATCACAAGAAAGTGGGTGATCTAGAGAAGGTTAACGACCACAAAACCATAAACCAAATACATGTGAACAGATTCATTTATATCATCAAAAATGATGTTAATAGGATACAATATTATCTAGAGACCCATCAAATAAATTTTATTAACTTTTATTAAATGATATACCTACTTTTTTTCATTCCATTTCATAACCACAATCTCATACTTTGGTCGTTCCTTGAAAAATATTCAATTCACCACTTACTCCAAGAAATGAATATCTAAAATTATTTTTTTATAGTTGAATCACTAAAATTCACTTTAAAAATATCATAAGATCCATAAAATAATGATAATTCATTACTTCTATCTCATTATATCATTATTGCAAAATTATTAGCATTAATTATCCAATTTTCATAAATATCTATATGGTTAAGTAATACATTAATCTTTAAAACCTCATTTAATGTTCAAATTAAACCATTTCTTAAATTGTTAACCTTATAGTCCTTACAAAATATTAATATCCATATCTTTATAATTAAGGTCACTAAATTTCCAAAAAAAATATATCATCAATCCCTTTAAACAATGTGAAGTAGCTCTTAATCATCACATTATAAACATTTGGCTACCTTCATCATGTATCGGGGTAATAATCAGAATTACCATAAAACATTATTTAGAACTTGTATGCTTCTTAATTCCTTAAATAAAACTCATATTATTATATATATTTCTTAAATACAAAAATGTTTTCAACACTATAAATGATTTCATAAACTAATTTTCCAATGGATCATTAATCGATTCCAATATAGTCTGTACTATCTAATTTACATTATCCATATCAATTATCTCTTCATACTAATATCATCATCTCAACATCTGTAACATATTAAAGGGTATATTTCCTTCAATAATTTTTTTCCATGGAGTTTAATTTTCCACTAAATCATTTTTCTTAATCATTGGTACCATTCAAAATATTATCTCAAATCCATAATGAAATAATATGGTAGTATAATCCTTATTTATTTAATAATAATTATGATCTGAATATCATCAATAAAATAATTTTATATAATTTCTCTTAGATCTAAACATAGAATCACATTAATTATTCCACTATGGATATATCAATAGCATAATTTTAACATTGATCCTTATATTATTCTATGGTATATTACCTTAATGCTTGGGGATTCATTTTTTTAGTGACCCATATCGTTATAATTGACACATTGAATAATAGTTTTTTATTTCTACCCTATTCATTCTTTTTCATGGTTAAACTTTTCTCCACAATTATAAAAAACACTCAATCCATTAAAGAATTTCCCAAGTTGATTCCTCCCACAATTATCACATTTGGGAAGTTTATTCTTACCCTTCTTTCCTTTATCTATTTTTTCTCAGGAATTCTCTTCTTCTCTTTCATCCATTTAAAGACTTAAGAATTTTATAATTATTTCTCTATATTGATATCACATAAAACAATTTCATCATAGAAAGAAAATGTTTGAAAGACCACCACCCTTAAAAGACTTGGATTAATCTCATTAAAGAAATGGTCAATCTTTTATTTCATGGTGTATATATATTCTATATCATACCTAGATATCATTGTAAATGAAGCTTCATAAGCCATGAAACTTTCTTCATCCATATTATTTAAGCTAAGGATCTTCCTCTTTATCTTAGTTTTTTCTCATGAGGGAAATATTTTTCACAGAATGTATACTAAAAATCATTCAATTCCTTGAGTTATATTTCCACTTCCACCCAATTATTCTAAATCAATTACCACTATTGATTGGAATCAAATTTGATATAATGTAGTTCAAGTAATTTTTTTTCATTTTCACCAAATCCAAATTCTATAAATTTATTCTCTAGAGTCTTAATACATTACTCAGCTACCATTGGATCAGAAGTACCAATAAATATATGAGACTCTTTCTTATAAAGAGATCCAACATAGGATAATATCACTGTGGAATAGGATTCTCCATCCTAGAAAGGATATTTTTTATAACCAAATTATGCTTCCCTAATATATCCACAATTTACTCAATTCCTTTACTACCTATTTTTTATTCCTTAGAATGGGAATATCTACATTGTCCATAAGTATTGATACCCTTATTCCTTCTTAGTTTCATTTATAAATAACAGAATATGATATATTAGCTCATAAAATTATGATTTTTAAATCACAATTTATAATTCAAAATATTGTGTAACACATAGAGTAAATTAAAAATGTATGCATTGTTAATCTTAGAATCATAAAATCTTTTTTATTTTGGAATATATTTACTTTCAAGTAAATCCTAATTATTTTTAATGAAAATTTGAATTATAATAATCATAACCACTGAGAGTATTAATATAGGTTCTCAATAAGTCCCATTTTTCATGTACCATACAATACTCGAGACAAGCCTGATGAACCTTTTTTGGAGTTATTAGCTATAGATTCCTCGGTTCCAAAACCACTTCCACTTGCATTATCCATAAAGGGATGTATTTCTAAGAAATATAACAAAATATTTACCTTATCAAAGTTTTAAGATGTTATTATATACATATCCAAAGAGTATATAATATTTTTATGATCCATAATCTATATTTTCTTAAATCTAGTTCCGAATGTTTTTCTAAACTTTCTCTAATACCAACTGTAGAGACCCCAACCCTAGTATCCTAGAGATAGTGTATTACTTTATTATATGGGAAAAGATACAAGTAATCACATCCCAAATGACCAAAAAATTTAATAGTTTCTAAATACTAGATATATAAATGATACCGATTTTACATTTGGAAAATAAAATAAAGAACAACAAAAGTTAAAAACTCAACATACTTAAAACTCATTCCAAAAATTCATCTTTATAATCTAGGGAATGGAAACAAAATAAGGGAGAGATAAAATGTATGGTAAGGTTTAGGTATAGAAGAAGATATAATAAATAAATAAACATAATAAATATGTAAAAGGTAAAAAATTTAACACATATTCCACTTAAATAACTGGATAAAAAATAATCAACATGATAGGGTAAATAAAGGAAAACACATGGAATTTAATCAACAAACTGAGATTAAAAAATATACAAAGATAATATCATTATCAAAATACCATGGATAAAAATAACTAAATTCTAAATGAAATAATTTCTTAATTATTTGATTCCATGATCTCAAGCATCACGATTCCTCTACTTCTAAGACCATTCACAAGACAGTTTAAATACAATGGGTAGATTCCCATTAAATTTGGCTCACTTAATTTCTCTCAAGAGACCTACCAATGCATATAAAGATTATATTATATTGATCCCCACCTATCACTATATATCCAAATAATTATTCATATATTGAATAATCTATTTAATTCATGATTCAATATTTTGTATCATTAAATATTTTTATCGAGTAAAGGATACATATTTATCAATATTTTCTCAGTTAATAAAATAACTTTGAACTTAAAAAAATATGTAAAAATGGTTTATAATTTATGAAATAATAATATACATCATACCATAATATTTATATTTAAGAGAAATGAAATTTCTAATGAAAAATGATCATAAGAAATTGATTTTTTTAAGATAAAGTTAACAGTCAAAAAGGGAATTGAGACTGCACAGTAACTCTTACCACTTGTTAATTTTCAAGTAAAATGCCCTTGGATAAAATGATTCAAAGTGAAATATAAATTACTATTAATTATGAATTAATAATTATATTACATGTCAAATAGGTAGTATATACACCTCATAAAAGTGAATTGGTGTATAATAACAAATAAATATCAAAAGAATGTAAATTGAGTGGAAATCAATTACCTTACACATCCAATTAGTTGAACATGAATTAACTTTTAGTTTGGTGGTTTTAAAAAAGTTATTAACTTTTTCAAAAACCATATGAATATTTATAATATCATATATTTTCTTTATTATAACATATTTTCATATGTTTATTAATAATATTTCATTTTTATCATTATTGGGGGTATTAACTACAATGATTTCTCATTCCTCCATTATTACGAAAATTTGGATACTTGTGTATATTATATAGTTACATATTATCCAGAATAATAATTATCATATTTTTAAATCTATTATACATTTAAAAACAATAATGAAATATGGTTACAAAAAATGAAGTACATTAAGATCACGGAGATAATATGTCATACATAGGCACGAGTAATGCTTCCATTTTTCAATGATGATTAGGAAAAAGAGGTAAGTTATATATTATATATATCATATATTTAGTATGGTGATGAAAAGAGAGTCCCAACGCTTCGTAAAGGCAGTAGTCCACACATATATAAATGATGTTATCATATTTAAGTGAGTAAAAATGTAAGGAAGAAAATGATATATATTATATTATAAGAATGAAAAATATGTCTTTTATATCATAATTATTTCATTTATATCACATATAATAAATAAATATATCTTTATCACCTTCCATGTAATGTGTTAGTGAAAGATGAATCAAATCGCTTCGTGACGTGGAAGTCCATCGCACTCACGAGTGACATTATATTATCTCTTATGTCATGGATTTTAAAATATATATGATATAATGACTTAATAATTATATTTATTTTATAAATATCCTATATTTACATTAAATCTATCATCATACCAAACCATGAAATGTGGTAATGGAAGAAAAAATGACATCTATTCATGAGGTGGTAGTTTATCATACACATGGACTATGATTTCATAAATAATTTTATGGGTGTGTATATGGTTTTGTGTCATTAGATTATTATAAAAACATCCCATTATATTTAATATAAACATTTTATTACATTCTCATGGTTTAATAAAAATAGTATGAGGCGGATAAAGAAGTAAAATAAAGACACTCATTGAAAAACATTACCTCTTCTTCAGTAATCCTCCTTTGGTTTGTACTTAATCATTTTGAGGTTGGATCTATGTTAAAAATAATGATTATATGATTAGTGGATTTAATTTTATAATTTATTTTGGTAGGGGAGGTATGATAAAAATGGATTGGTAGGTGTGAATAATTGTTGGGATTGATTTCCATTGTATTATTGAGGAGGACTAGCATTATTGTAAATACACAAAAAGATTCACTGTTGGCAGGATGATATTACCTGAAGTGGCTGAAAAAATTGATAATTAAATGGTTTTAAAGATGATATTCTTGATCCACACCTCCAACACAAAATAAAAAACATATTTTAACCATTTTTGATCCATAAAATCTAAGTTCATCGACTTTGATGATTTTGGTTTCTCACTTTGGTAATTAGTTTTCTAACCTAGGAAATTTTATCCTTTAAGAATAAATTAATGTGAGAAATGTTAGATACTTTATAACCACTAATTATATATATGATAACTAATTTATATGATATAAATATTATGTTTTTTAAATTATTTTTTACATGTGCACATGTAATGTTCAAAAACATCACTTTAACCTTATCCTTGCAAACAATGTTTATACCATTTAGGTGTAAATATATTAATTATAAGAAATAAATTTGTCCATAAATGGACCATTTTTTGTAATTATTCACATTTAAAAATCATTTTTTAGAATATAGTATTTTTAGTAATTTTAAATTATTTAATAAAATATAATTTATCATAAAATAACACTAATGTCAGTTTTAACATTATTCATTTAAATTGAATTTGAAAATAATAATAATTTTGTTGAATTTAGATATATTTAGTTAGAACCATTTTAAAATGATATATTAATCTAAAAAAATAATGTAACACAATAATTAATTTAATTTATTTAACTTTTAATAGTTTTAATATCATTTATTTTTATTAATTGTTAACTAATACACAATCCATTTTTTATTTTTCTAAGAAGACACTATTTTGGTAAGTGTGAACTATATAAAAAACTTCCATATATCACCCACACATGATCAATATATACCCGCACATGATCAACATACAGTATGAAAAATTCAAAATGCAAAAACCACTGAAGGCAAACCCTATAGCCACTATCACCTATCAAAATCCCCAAAATAAAAATATCAAAATTCAAGATATCATCATCCATCTAGATTCCTAAATCACCTCGATTCATGCATCACCTCAAGTATCGTACCATGCCTTGAGGCACACACCCAATGTGGCGGCTTCCCTATCTGCTTCAAACCAGCACATGAGCCTTAGCCCAGTTGATAAGGACTCCATAAGTGCATCCAAGCGACTAGGGATCAAATCCAGGCAGAGGTAGAATTTTTGGGGGGAACTGTAGTAGTACTGTAGTAGTACCATAGTAGTACTGTAGCAGGGACTGTAGTGGGAACTGTGTAGCACTGTTTCAGGCACTGTAGCGAGAACTGTATTAGTCACTGTTTGGCACTGTAGTAGATGGGAATATGCCCCCGTTTGGGCCTTCGGGCCACCGATTTGGTCCCTGAGTCCTTTAAGGCCTTCGGCCCACCCATGCCTTCAGGTCAGTAAGACCTTAGGGCCACCTTAAGGCCTTCAGGACACCTTTAAGTGCAGATGAAAACCAGAAAACCTACAAGGAACAAGCTCTACAATGAGGATGAGCAAGGAGCTTTCACCATAGCAGAAGCTAAACAGATTGCAAGAATGAGAGGGTATTCCACCTGCCATTGGGAAAAGTCTGTGCATGCACAAGAATGCCTAGCCAAATAGCCAAGCGAAGGTGGAGAGCTTATTTCACGATGAAGATGCTGGGGAGGAGAAGTTCCAAGTAGTTAGTCTGGGTTGTATGTAATATTTGAAGCCTACGGGAAATGAATTCATCTAAGGCCTACGGTTCATGTAATACTTACGCATACGGGCCTTGTAAGTGTTCCACCTCACCCCTTGAAAGGTGAATTATCAAAAATCAATAAAAAATGAAGGCCTTCGGGCCATTGGAGGGTTGCTTCAAACCAGATCGTCCGAGATCTCCATCAGTGTATGACATCGCCGGATAAAGATTCATCATATCCTCCATACTCAAGTCATGAAACATCATGCCAACATCCACTTATTTAATTGATTCCCAACACCATACATAAGCTACCAGTGGTGACATTGTCGTCTTAACATTATCGTCATAATCCTTGTCCGAAAACCACACCATCGTCATGCCAGACTAAGCCAAAAAAAAAACCTTACCATATGTATAAATCAAAATCATCACTGAAAACACCTCATAAAATTCCACCACCATATAAGGAACACAAAAAACACCATCAAATTGAAGAGAAACAAGTCACCTGATGAAGCCAACAGTATCAATACCATAAAAAACATCAACATTATACTATCATAAATGAAAAAGCAAGATCAACATAGAAGGAAATGGCCAAAAAACCCATAGAAATCATCATATTCAATAGATAAAAAACCCAAAAAGTACTGAGGAACATCTGAAAAAGCTGGAAACCCAAGCGAAAGACATCACCATCCAAGATGAGCTCTTTCCACTAATTCGTATCCACTAACACCATCCAAAAACCCCCACAAAAACCCTCATAATGAACTGAAAATTTGGAAAGAATAAAGGGATGGTTAGTAAGATCAGAGGGGAGAAAATCAGATAGAGAGGAATCCACATAACCTCACACCAATAGAATCCTAAAACACCCAAGTTCCTTCATGACAATCCAGATGTTGTTTACCATAAAGGTTTAAATGATAAGGGTAGAGGGTGAGTGACATACAACCATGTAAGTTATCTCAAAAACTCATAAAAAAATAAAATAAGGTAATAATTGTCTAAATTTTTCCATAAAATATCTTTTGAAAAAATTGGTATGTCTTTTTAAACCCTAATCTTCTTTATTTAACCCCTCGGTAAAACCATTTTTACCATAACTGTGTAATTAATTTTCAATGTATTCACAATTCATTTTGGTAAAAAAATAGTTTAGACTTATTTGAAATTATAAATTAGAATGATTATAATTATGGAATCTATTTTTCCAAATTAAATTCATATAAGTTTCAAAATGTAAATTAAAATTGGTCTTGTGGACGCGATGAGAAAGCGGGTTTTTAAAGAGAAAATGTCTAAATCTTTGCCATGTTATTGTATCAAAATTTATTATGAAAATGATTCTAATGACCTAAATTGGATTTATTGATTTACAATTTAGATAATGGTACATTAAAATTAGTTCATAATATAATTTTACATTATAATTTATTTAAATGAAAAGCCAGTTTTCAATTAAAATTCTGTATTTTTCACTATTCATCAAAAAATAAAACATTTCAGAAAAACACCAAAAATTATCTCTAAGATAATTTTTATATGATTATTTAAAAAGTTATGTTTATTTTTTCTACTAAATTTTCTTATTTTTTTAAAAAATAATTCCAAATTAACTTTGCAAAGCCTCACTAAACCATGTTTTCTTTAATCTTGTGTTGTATTCATTACAAGATATTGATGAAATTAAATTTATTCTAAAATAAATATAATTTAAATTAATAGTTTGTTACAATACCTATGGATATAGGTTATTACTTTTTTATTTTGATGTATAATAATAAAACATTCATTAATTTATCATACATTAGCATAGAGGTATGTTCTTCATTTATTGTATTATTTCTTTTAAACCTCTCACGGTAAATCATGTATAAGGGGGGGGGGGTATATTTTTCCAATTATAATATCCATGTATATTCCCTTAATACCCCATGAAATCATATCAAATCCACTTCCATGTGGTTTATAATAATTTTTTAAATTTTACAAAAAAAATTATGAATAAGGATATTTTAGGTAGTGATATGTTAATATCATTTAACATGATATATGATGGGAAGACATGGTTTTTTCAACCATTAGTCATGGTATAGAAAATATTTATATTGAATATAATGTTCACTAATATACATATTCTTTATATATAGAAAACCATGCATTATTTCACTATTATAATTTGATATATCATGGTACACATTATAGTAGAAAATTGTGGTTTTTGGAATATCACATAAAGTGATACATGGATAATGTTATATATAACATAATCATAGTTATTAAAATAAATGTGTTTCTAATAACAATTTAAGACATGTATTTTTATATCTATATAATAAAAATTATTCATATTTTCATAGTAAGAAATATAGTAAATTATATTATGTGATATGGTTAGCAATATAGAATATTGACTAAATTAAATACTTATTTTTCTAATAGAAATTTAATAATAAAAATGTTTCTTATAATGACTAATTATTAGTTTTTTTATGATTTCGATGTAATTTCATCCAAATATATGATCTATATAATTTTATAGGTCATTGAATATAATGAAAATAATAACATTGTGGAATGACTTTGACCTTTTCATGGTTTTTCATGAAAGAAAATAAGAAGACCAAAACCACTTGAGATGGTTGGAATGTTTAGGTCCAAAGTAGAATCCAAGATGGGAATGAAATTAATAACACCACATCATAGTTATTATTAATAATATATTTTTTGTTAACTCATATTAAGAAGATACTTGGAGATAAGAGTACCCTACTTTTCCTACAAAATAGTCAAGGATTTCATAGTGATTTAAATAAAATGGTGAAGATACAATGAAACTAAATTGTGGGGATTCCCCATGGTATATGGAAATGAGTTCAATTTGATCATATTTATTTTTCTTATTTGAGTACAGATTCAATATATTTTCCTTTTTCAAGAAATATAGAGCCACCACATCATTGTTCTTAAGTGTGTGTCATGGTTTGTGTAATTATATAAATAATTTTTTTTTTCAAACATTGAAATATTTAAATTTATATATATTTTTTCAATAGTGTTTTCCCTTATAGATATCATCTTTGAAGCACGTTATATATCATTTTTATTAAATCATTACTTTTCAATAATTTTTATTGAATTAAATATAATCGATTAAATTATTTTGTGCTAAAACCCTTACTTAATAAGATACTTCACCCATTATTGGTTTAAGAACATTCAATCATGAGTTTTTAATTTTATGTAAATAAATTATTTTAAGAGTAAAAGTATGTGTATTTAACTTTCAAAAAAATTCATTCATGAATAATTTTTTTAGTTAAGTATTATCTTGATTCTTTAATAACATTTTATTCTGTAGTAATTATTTGATAAATAGTAGTATTAATAGATAAAATCCAAGATGATGGAGTTAATTAAATTATAAAAAGTAATTTTATTTTTCTTTTTTTTAATTTAAAAATTATATATTAATACAGTTTCTTTGATTTTGATAATTGAAAATAAATTAAATGAATTAATTAATATATTATTGGTGGATTTGACTATTTTAAATGTAATGAAAATTGAATATCTTTTAACTAATTAATTCAAAGTAACTCATGTAAAAATAAAATTTTATTTTTATGAAAAACAATCCTATAAAATTTATTTATTACTTTTTATTTTTATAACTTGTTCTAAGAGCTTTTAATTTTTATAAATATAATTATAATAATAATTATTAAAGATTTTTTATTGAGTTTATAATTAAAAAAATAAATTTTTTAGGCTTATGATTACACGTAGTAGAATGAACTTGGGCTATGAATATTGTATTATTTTGTATATTTTTTCATTAATGATGAGTATAAAAAATTATATATTTTGACCTCTATAAAAATTAATTAGTGACGTCTATAGACACGTGAAGTTCTTATCACCACTGTTGGATATATGATAAAAATAATGTTTTAAATACACAAGTTTTTTAAATAATATTTACTATGTTCTCTTTATTTTTATATTTTTTATACAATTTTTTATGCTTGAGGTGTTCTTATATTTGTATTTTTTTTGTCTCATGTACTTAATATAAACACTCAATACTCGATTGATGAGATAAAAAAACATTAAACCGAATATAATATGATCTCTAGATCGATTTACCTCAGTGATCAGTAAGAATGAATATAGAATCTCTATATATATAGAAATATTCTATGGGAAAATACCAAAATTGAGAACTCTTAAATTAGGAGAAATTTCAACCAAGGGAAAAGACCATAATATACTATGATTTTTCATCCAATGTTATTGTTATCCCAAGTACTATTCAACCACCAATTGAAGATAAACGTTTTGAGACTAAACCAGGTGTGATACAAATGATCCATAATATAGGATAATTTATTAGTTTACTATATGAAGTCCATCATGATCACTTTTATAGAATTTTTTAGATATATGATACCTTCAAGAAAAATAGATTCTCAGATACTATTATTCAGTTTATGAAAATTACCTTTTCATCAAAGAATAAGGAAAAATAATTATTTTAAAGCCGACTAGATAATTTCATAACTATATGAAACATATTGGGATATAAGTTTCTAAAAAATACATACCAATTTCAAAGATATAAATGTTCTTAAATAATATTCATAATTTTAACCAACAATATGGGGACTCAACATTTGAGGATTGGGAGAAATTTAAGGGGATTCAAGGAAAATGACCACATCATGTCGTCGATATTTGTTTCTAAATGTAATAAATATACGATATACTATATTCTTTTTCAAGTGTCGTGATCGATGACTCTGTGGATAGAGGACTGATGATGAATATTTAAGATGTTGAAATGTATCCTTAAAATGGGATTTCTCATATTTATTGTCTATAGAAAATATACATAGGTAAACCAAGGATAGGTATCAATCATGTACAGGAGAAATCCAATTTGGTAGCCCATGTTGAAACCTTATCAAGTAATACTAACAACATTCAAATTATTAATCGAACATCTTATATACCACTTCCCACACTAATATGAACCAACCTAGGTCAACCCCAAAATGGAAACATGAGTTGTCCCATGACATCTTGAGGTATTTTCTTGATCACCCCAATGTGGTGATAAGCACCAAGGAATCATAGAGTAATTATGGTAAAAATTTCACCCAATATAAATAAAAAAATAATTAAAAAACGAAATATCATACCAATATAAATAAAATAACCAATGAGAATGAAAAAAAGTTAACTAAGAATTAAACCAATCTTGGAAACTGAATAGATATTTTTGTGACTATGTGGGTCACTCATAAAACTTAAAACCCAACATCTCATCATAGATATCACAACCAAGATGAAACCTACACCTAACGCTAAAAATAGGATGGAAGTATAGGCATGAGTATTAAAACATTGTAGGTATGCCCAAGTAAACTATTCTCTATGAATTTATATTAAATTAAAGATTTATTTATAGTATGTCTTAAATAAAATATATAAGAATATGTTTTTATAAGATTCCATTTTAAATAAATTCAAAATTCATTTCCCTCTTTGTCTAAAATAGGTCCTTCTAAAAAAGGGGGCTTTGGGGATTTTAGAGAGAGATATAAGAAAAATGGGAATTCAAAAAAGAAAGATAATAAATTTTAAAAAACATTTATCACAAAACATTACAAACCAAAAGTAATATTTACAAATGCTATACCTCTCAATCAAGTAATAGAAATAAAGACAACCCAATGAGGGTAACAGAAAGAACAATACCACTAACTAAGTCAAATGAGGCACATAAATTATCAACTATAAATAAATATGTTTTGTGGGAACATGGGAATACCTATGATATTATGGGGAAAAACTAAAAAAAAATACTCTAATATAAGACATCTTATTAGTATGTCTAATGTAATCAAACAACCCTAACACTCAGTCGTACCCAACTGGGCCTAACTGAGGTGAACCATCGCCAAAGAAGAGTGTTCCCATACTAAGGGGACACTAGAAAAAGTGTAATCATATACTATTTTAGAAAGAATTCTCAGATAATCCTCTATTTATTAAAATTTCCCAAGTTTTATGTAAAATGGGGATAACCCAAATATAATTAAACAATCAATACATAAATATAAATAATACACATGATCCATCACATGAGTCACACAAATCGACACCACCCCCTAAGCACCCTAAGTAATAGCACCTTTTTACTTAAAATCATTAATACATGTGGGAAATCCCATGACATGGAACCCTAATAAATATTTCAATTAATAAGGAAATAGATTCACCATATGGGGAGTTTTCTAGAGAAACCCCAATTTGAAAGTACCAATCGGGCCTAACATACCCTTTGAGTGAAAAACAATTCTAAAAGAACCAAACACACCACTTGTTAAAAAACCATTTATAAACTAATTTGATAAATTTTTTGGAACCAAGGTTGTTATTTTCTGAAAAAGGATATTTTTTTGTGTTTTCTGTCAATCCTCTCATGGATGATCGGTGAAATTTCAAGTAAGAGGATCATAAACTTCAAGCCATAAGCAGTTTTAAAGTTGACCTCATTTCCCAGTGATTTCCAAATTTTGGGGATCCAAAATTTGGGGAATGGAAATAATTGTGAAAAGTGTTTTTTCATGAAGGCCTCAAGAAAATATGGAAAAGTAATGATTTTTGTAGAGATGGGATTCATGAAGTGTGTTTTGAAAAGACAATGTAGATTGAGATGCTCTGCTCTATGATTATAAGAGTTTGATCTCTATGCTTCATGAAAGTTATTATTATAGAATCAAAATTTCATTTATATGGAAAAGGCATGGTTTTCATGAAGATTGGTATGATGATTTTGAAGAAATAAATCTTTGCGATTTTAGATAGTGTTTATTTTCGGTTATGACGAGCTCTGTGAACTGGAAATTTATGTAGAGATTTGTGAGATGGAGTAAGCGTCACAGAGATGTTTTGACCGATCCGAAATTCATGATTGAAGAAGTGGAGCTATTAGTTCACCCATGATT
The DNA here is from genome assembly GCA_963277665.1 of Viscum album. Lineage (NCBI taxonomy): Eukaryota > Viridiplantae > Streptophyta > Magnoliopsida > Santalales > Viscaceae > Viscum > Viscum album. The sequence goes on along the minus strand of OY728126.1, from coordinate 944,874,425 downwards.
ATAAATTAGAGGCCACCCTTCTTCATTCAAATCAAATTTTGAGATAGATAATATGTGGTTGTTGTGACTTCGCGAAGCAAGTGGTGATCCACAAAGTAGGTTGTTCTAAGTGATCTTGAGCTTCGTGAAGACACTTTTAATGTCTTGAATTATGTAAATGTTTCTATGTCATATGATATTCGCAATGATAGTGAGTTCTGCGTTGGTTCAGTGAGATTCGAAATGCAGGTTTCTCTGCAAGATAGTGAGCTTCGCAAAGGGTTATGCTCTGTGAGGCAGTGATCTCTATGATGGGTTGTTATCTGTTAGGTGGTGTGCTCTATGGAGGTTTGAGCTATTCAAAGGGGCTTTTCAAAGGTCCATTTTGAGTATAAGTGTTGAGTGGTCAGGGATTTCATTGAGCATCTACTCATGACTCTAATGCAAGTATTGTCTCATGATGGACATAGATAAATACTTTAATGCCAATCCATTTAAGTGATCTTCAAGTCATTAAACTGAGTTGGACTTCTCTCACAGTACTGATCTAGGGAGAGTTTTTGGAAGTGTTTTGAGTTAAGCAATGAACAATCCCTAAACTTTTTTAAGGGTAGTGTTCTGGGCATAGAGTGATTGTGAACAAACTCTTATACTCCACATCTGGTGAAGATTAGATGAGTTAGGTATGATTGAAACCCTGTGGGCATATTCTCCTTGGATATAGCCCTTTCTGGTTAACCAAGTAAAACTGTTGTATCATATTCTTGCTTTCATTTGACTGATAGATTTAACAAGTTCCTACCAATTTGGGAACAAGATCCACGACATTAAAAATAAAAATTTGACACCCTAATTCACCCTCCTCTCTCAGGATGTTCTGGGCTCCTTCAAGTGGTATTAGAGAAAGGTTGTTGGTGTTTGATATGTCTTATGAAATTGTGGAGAATACAACCAATGTCATAGGATTCCCCCTATTAGATGGAATTAATTTTCAGATCTAAAAGAATTGAATGAGATCTCATCTAAGATCTTATTGAATGGAAGTCCTGTTTTATAATGTGAAAGTAATATAAGTTACTTGTCCAACAGGGCTGGCTATGACTGATACGGACTGGAAAATTCTTGATACATATGTTAAAGAATATAATGATATCACTACATCCATTTCTATTACGATCTATCTAAAGGTGATGTGTTTCACCTCAACAAAGTCCATGTGGGATAAACTTGAAAATATTTATGAAGGCGATAACAAAGTGAAAGAGTAAAAACTACAAGTCCTACACAATAGGTTTAACGATCTGAAGATACATCCTGATGAGAATGCAGACTCCTTCTTCAACTGAATTACTTAAGTGGTTGAAGTAATTAGAGGTCTAGAGAAATAAATAAAAGATGTTGATATTTTTAAGAAAATATTGATAATACTTCCACCTATATACAATGCAAAGGTGTTATCCCTTGAGAAAATTTATCTTTCCAAACTTCTCTAGATGATCTTCTAAGTATCCTGGTCTCATATGAAATGAGAGTCAAGCCAAAATATACTACTACTCAAGTGATCAAGAAAATGGCATTCAAATCCATGGAAAAACTAAAAATTTCCAAATATATTAGTGGTGAATATGATGAGGGAAAATAAATTTCTTTTCTCATTTCCAAGAAGTTCTATAAGGGAAAAGAGAAATTTAAAGGGATGTTACCTTTGGATTTCTTTCATTGTGGAAAAGTTGGGAATATTACCTCTAAGTGCTCAAGAAAGTTCGAAGATGAAGAAAGTGAAGGTGAACACCTTGAGAGTCCTCAGAAAATGGTTTTCAAAAAGGGAGACTTCAAATATAGAAATAAAGTACAGAATACTAGTTTTTTCTGTGAAGAGGAAGATGATGATAATGAATTCTGTGAAGAAGAAGAACCATAATTTAAAATTGGAGGCCAGGCTTCCATGATTTCAACCATTGAAATGTCAAAACCATCAACAAAAAAATCATGAGATAACCAGTTGAAAACTAATTCTAATCCCAAGTTACATCTTAAGGAAGCTTTTGGTAAGCATAAGAATAAGTGTAATAGATGGAATAAGTGGAAATAAATGGTGGAAGAATCATCATAATATGTTGATCATCTTGAAGAAAAAATTAAACAACTGGAATAAATGGTGAAATCAAAATCATCAATCCTTGAAATGATAGGTGATGTAGTGAAACTAAATATTAGAATCGAAAAATAGGAAAAGGTCATCAATGACTATACCTCGATACTAGAGGAGAAGTCCAAAACTACTGGGGGACTCAAAAAAGAATTCATTACTCTTAGGATTATTCGAAAAAGTGAATCAAGTTCAAATAAAGAAAATAATAAAATATAGTTTAGTAGGTTATGGAATGATGAGCTGTTGGAGAGGGAAAAATGGGGGTCTGATGGAGTGGAAAATATTTTGTGTGGTCAAAGAACCGAATGTATTGGAAACAGTGGAATAGGTCGTGATATTGAAACATCAAATGTTTTAAATAAATTGGACTTGAATAAAGAGAAGCTAAAAGTTGATCATGTTTTAAATTCTCTAGAAGTGCTGAAAAAGAGACCCTTAAATCAAACTTAAAGGAGAACATAAGACTATTCATGAGGTTATAGGAATAACAGGTAGTGAAACGGTTTTCTTATAGAATAAGGCATGGGGAAAAATATAAGTGAAAGAAATTACCTCCCATGAAGTGTCAGTTCTATGGATATCTGGATCATACTATGTCATATTTCAAAGAGGCAAGGAGCTATCTAAATGGGTGAGAGCTAGGAGTTCAACATGGGAGAAAAAATTCATATCCAACTACTTATAAAAGAAACAATTTCTTTGGATATTGTTTTCATTATTCTAACTTTGTCCATAAAACTATTTATTGCAGGAAGAGGAGTGACATTGACACCTCATACCAAAGTCAGAGACAAGTCAAATCTCTTCAACAATATAATTTTGGTTCAAATAGGTTTTCTCCTCTAGAATAATATTTTTCTATGAAGAACCCATGTACTTGGAAGAGAGAATTGAAAGTCCATAAGTGTCCTACACTCAATCCACTGTCTCATGGAAATAAAAGAAGAAAATTGAGAAATCCAACCATGAAGAAGTTGCCCTCAAAGCTACAAAAATAAACAGCACTTGGATTCTTGATAGTAGTTGTTCATCTCATATTACATGTAAGGAATACTTGTTAATGAATATAAGAGGAGGGTTGATGGAGTAGTACAATTTGGTAATGATGGAGCTCTGAAAATAAAATATAGTTGAAGTACTGAACTAGCTAACAGAGAGTAGAAGAAAACTAAAGTTATTTATGTGGATGGCCTACATCATAATCTCTTTAGCGTGAGTCAAATATGTGACTTAGGACTTATAGATACCTTTAATCAAAAAGGCTGCACTATCAAGGGAAATACATCAAATTAACTTTTTAAAGGATAAAGAATAGAAGGAAACCTTTTTCAGGTTGATAGTAAATAAAAAAATTTATACATGACTATTGAAGAAGAAAATAACATGTGGAATCAGAGATTGGAATGAATTAATTATCAAGACATGGAAAATATATCTAAGATGAAGATAGTCAATAATATCCCTAATTTGAAGCATGAATGATAAAAGACCTATGATGTTTTCATGTAAGGGAAACTGGTCTGCAGTTCCAACTAACCAAAGAAGAAAAGAGCATCAAATCTACTTAAACTCATCCATACTAATGTATGTGGCCCAATAAATGTTTCTAGAACACATGGATAAAGGTACATTTATTTTTTTCATAAACTATTATAGTATAATTTCATGTGTGATCGTTATACACAAGAAGTGACGAGTGCTTGATTACGTAAAAACCTATCAACAAATCACTGAGAATGATACTAGATGGAAAATCAAAGTCCTACAATATAACAATATAGGGGAACAAAAATCCATTGAGTTTTAAAATTACCTAGAGAGGTATGGGATACAACATGAGGTGGAAGTTGTGAGAACTCCAAACAAAAATGGAGTGGTTGAGCACATGAATTGGCAGGTAAACAATATGACCATAAATATGCTGATTGAGAGCGGTATTCCTCAACATTAGTGGAAAGAGTTCGTTCGAGTATCTATGTATATTCAAAATCAAATAGGGATTTATATTGGTGAGACAAATACACTATATGAATTGTGACATGGAATGAATCCCTCTCTGAAATACTTTTGTTTTTTTAAGTAAATGTTTCATCAGAAACAAAGAATTAAATCAAGGGAAGTATGGTGACAATATAGACGAAGGAATTTTCCTTGGATACTCAATGAATAGTAAATCCTTCAAGTGTTTCAACAAGCACTTGGGAAGGATTGTGGAAAGTAGTGATGTTAATATAATTGAAGAGAAAACCACAAGTGCTTTGAAGAATTCATATGCTAATGTGATAGAAGATGAGGAAGAAGGTGGATATAGAGCAAATGGAAATATAGAAATAGTGGAAGGTGTACAAAATTATTATGAGCCACATCATGATGTTGACTCAGAAAAATAATCTGAAGCAAAAGCCATGGCTAGATAGAATTCAATTAAATTAAAAAGGAGAAATCGTAGAGAATAAAATTGATCAATTCAACATTATTGGGGATTAGAGTGCACCCACACAGACCAGTAGAGTGAGGAATAATTCAAAATCTTCATTTCTATTAGTTGTGGAACCAGACACATTTGAAGAAGCTGTAAAGGTTGAATCATTGGTAAAATCCATGAATGAAAAGTTAGATCAGAGTAAAAAGAATAAAACATGGGACCTAGTTAAGAGACTTGAAGGTCACAATGTGATTTTTATGAAGTGGATCATCAAGAATAAGTTTGACGAGCATGTAAATGTGGTAAAAAAACAAGGAACACATGGTTTGTAAAGGATAATCACAAATTTAAGGCATTGATTTTGAAAATCCATTTTCTATAGTAGAAATACTGGAGTCAATCAAGTTATTTCTTTCCATGGAAATCTAGAGAGGTTATAAATTTTATCAAATGGACGTCAAGACAACATTCTTAAATGGATTTTTTTAAGAAGAAGTCTACATCAAACAACCCATGTGGTTATTGCATGGAAATGATGAAATGAATGTTTTTAAATTAAAGAAAGCTCTCTATGGCGTGAAACAGGCACTATAGGTGTGGTACTCTCAATTGGAATCTTATTTGAGAAAGCATGATTTTAAAACAGGAGGATTAGATCACAATCCCAATGTAAATAATTCTCAAAAAGATCAGTTCATGGTATTGGTATACATGGATGATATTATTTTCAGTGGAAGTAGGCAAGGATCAGTGGATGAATTTTCCAACCACATGAAATCATAATTTGAAATGTCCATGATTGGTGAACTCACATACTTTTTAGGGTTGTAGGTGATTCAGAAGAAGGATTACACTTTAATTTCTCAAGAAAAGTATGCAAGAGAGTTTCTGAAGAAATTCAATATACAAGATTCCAAACCAATGGTGACTCCGATTGTGGTTGGAACAAAACTTAGAAAGCGTGAGGATGGGACATCTGTGGATCCCACAATGTATAGGAGAATCATAAGAATCCTACTGTACCTGACAGTGACATGACCAGATATTATCTTTACAACATGCCTAGAATCCCACATTTAGAGTAATCCAAAAGAGGAACATATCTAGGCAGTGAAAAGAATCATGAGGTACATTCAATATACTCATAGTTATGGGTTATAATTTTCTACAGGAAGAGACAATGAACTATCTACATTTTCTGATGCTGACTGGGCTGGAGATGTAGTGAAAAAAATGTCCACCAGTGGTGGAGAATTCTATATTGGAAAGAAATGTGTGGGCTAGTTGAGAAACAAACCTGAAAGTACATCAATTAGTACTCCTGAAGCTAACTATATCTCCGCTACCAAGGCATGCACTCAGTTACTTTGGATAAAGCAACAACTAACTGACATAGGCGATGAGGTGAAACAACCAATGGTTATTTATTGTGATAATAAGAGCGTAATTTATATTACAAAGAATCATGTTCATCATTCTCTAATGAAACATATTGAAATTGTATATCACTTCATCAAGGAAAAAGTTGAACAAGTCATGATCAGAATGTAACATGTGGGGATCGATTTACAAGTGGCTGACATTTTGACCAAGCCACTATCAAAGGTTGTGTTTAAAAAATAGCATTTGAACCTCGGAGTTCATCCACCTCCCTGTGCATAAGTAGGTTACAAAATTACCCTCTCCCTAATTATTTCAACTATGTTAATCTATTTTTTGAAGTGATGTTGGATTATGGGGAGATATGATCCAGGGGGAGAGTTTTTTCTGATCTATACAATGTTCAAATACTAGACTTTGGGTTTATTTCCAATGGGGGGGGGAATGGATAAATTCAAAATGTTTTTTTTTTGATTTCAGGATGGTTTCAGGAAAAAGGAGAATTGGTGTCATGAGGAAGAAGTTAGAACGTTCATTCTAACACATGAGAACATGATTCATATCCTACCTCTTGTTTTATATATAGAGAATTTCTCATGTGGACTTAGAATGTTGGTTGAGTTGATTCTTTCATAACAGGTATTTCTTGTAGCTGGTGCTCTATTGAATTTATCTATAGATTGCCAAAAAACCAAAATGGGGAGATTTTTGTAACCAAGGCTATTCTTTTCTAAAAAATGATCATGGTTTTTGTTTGTTTTCAATCCTCTCATGGATGATCTAGGAGATTTTAAGGAAATGGATCATACAGTTAAAACCATAAGCATTTGGAAGGTGACGCTGTTTCCCAGTGTTTTCCAAATTTTTGGTGTCCATAATTTGGGGAATGAGAAGCATTGAGAAACGTGGTTTTTTCTTGAAGGCCTCTAGAAAAATATAGAAAAGGCATGAGTTTCATAGATATGGGCTTCATGAAGTGTGTTTTGTGAAGACAATGATGATTATGAATGTTTTATATACGATTAAGAGAGTTTGATTTCTGGGCCTTGAAAAAGGTATTCTTCTAGAATCATAATTTCATTTATATGTAAAAAGCATTGTTTTCACAAATACTGGAAAGAGGATTTTGAATAAATGATGATCTACAATTTGAGATGGTGTTTCTTTGTGATTACGATGAGCTCTATGAACTGGAAATTTCAATTGAGCTTTGAGAGATAGAGGAAGTGTCGTAGATATGTTTTGACTAATCTGGATTTCATGCTTGAAGAAGCGTGGATCCGTGTTCAACCATGCTAATATATAAGAGGCTACCCCTCTTCATTCAAAATGATTTTGAGAGAGAAAATCAGTGGTTGTTGTAACTTCATGAATCAATGGTGCTCCATAAAGCTGGTTGTTCTATGTGATCTTGAGCTTTTCAAAGATACTTTTAAAGTATTGAATGATGATAATGCTTCTTAGTCATATGAGATTCACAAAGATGGGGAGTTTCATGTTGTATTAGTGAGATTCATGAAGTAGGTTTCTCTATGAGGTAGTGAGCTTCACGAAGGGTTGTGCTCTACAAGACAGTGAGATTTGTGAATGGGTTTTCTCTACAAGGTGGTGTGCTCTGTGAAGGGTTGATCTTTCAAAAGGTGATTTTCAAAGGGTCATTTTGAGTACAAGTGTTTTGTGGTCAAGGCTTTCAGTGAGAATCTACTCAGGTCTCTAATGCAAGCAGTGTCTCATGTTAGATAGAGACAAAGAATTCAATGCTAATCTATTGAAACGACCTTCAAGTAAATAAGCTGAGTTAGACATCTCTCAAAACACTGAGCTAGGGAGAGTTTATTGATGTATTCTGAGGGAACCTATGATCCATCCCTAAAAGTTTGTAAGGGCAGTTTTCCTGGAATAGTGTGATTGGGAAAAAAATATTGTACTCCACAACTGGTGAAGATTAGTGGATTTAGGTATGATCGACACACTGTCGATGTATTCTCCTTGGATGTAGCCCTTTGTGGTGAACCATGTAAATGTGTTGTTTCATCTCCTTAATTTCATTTGACTGATAGATTTAACAGGTTCCTACCAATATGGGAAAAAGATCCACAACTTTAAAAATAAAAAGTTGACACCCCAATTCACCCCTCCCTCTCAGGGTGTTTTGGGGTCCTTCAAAACTCAAATCACCATTTAGAAAACAAAACACTTTTACAAAGAGAAATCATACATTTTGGAAAGAACATAGTTATACAATTGAATTCTTGGTAAATTCATTTGATTTACTTATAAAATAATTATTATAACTAATAAGTATCACTAATTAGCATCAAAATTAAGTGATAACAACATGAAATAAATGTTTATTAAATTTAAAGGCCAAATTCAAATGGAATCCTACCTCAAACTCAAGTGATTAGACAAACGAAACTGATATCATCTTCAAGATGGCCCAAAGAGATGAGGGAGATAAATAGGAACATTAAAAGGACAAAAAAATCAATCTAAAACAAACAAAACCTAAAAATAGACCAAAGGGGTAAAGGCATAAAGGGATAAAGGGAAACAGGAATAAAAAGACAGAAGAAGGATGAGGAATAAGAAGGAATAATATTACCTTGGATATTTAACCAGAAAACATGAAAGAATCACTCAAAATCACCAAGGAAGGAGGAGGGGAGGCATGAAGAAGACGGTTAGAATCCTACCTATGTCACATGATCCAAATGAAGGGTATAATTGAATATTTGGGGATAAAAATGAGAGGGTTTGAAAGGTAAAAAAAATTCATAAAGGATCTGGGCACTTCATATAACGACCCATACTTTACACACATTGTTAATACTTCAAAATTGAAGCATACTTATTACAACAGATAACAAAACCACGAAAGGACCGTATCGGTATAGTGTCTTTAGAAACTGGGAAACATAAACAACTGGTTCATAAAGCGTATACACTGTCTCCCATTTATTTCATCATATCTATATTCCCTTTTGGCATATCTTACTTAATAACCTTATTCTTGACCTGGGGAAAGAAAACATACAAAAGGGTGAGCTCAAATGCTCAGTAAGGGTAAACAAAAGAAATATCAATCACATCATATACATAAGCACATAACTTTTGGAAATCTTAACCAGCAAAAGAGATCATAATTTCATAACATGGGATAAATCATGGCAGTGAAATGTAATCACAATAATCATAACTTAAAACACGAAACTTTGTGTCATACACACATAATCATAGAGAATCATTTCTTGTTAGTCAAGACTCATTGCCAAGACTATCTTAGTGGACAAAGTCCCTTTCTGAACCGAGTTCATTCCTCATTTCAGTCCTGTTCCATTGAACCGGTATAACCTACCGTTCCAGCCATGTCTATCTCATGAGATATAAAATCTTTACCCAATGCATTGGAGGGAGATATAGGTCCCACCCATCTCATAATGATACCATTCTTATGTGTGCCACAAAATCATAAACCATACTTCATAGCATAACCCATGTAATAAAAATGGGAATCTTAAACATCATGACATCATAAAACAATTCATATAAGATAAAGGAATTCATAAAAATAATTCCATCACAACATAGTCAAATGAATGTAATAATAGGTATAGAAACAGAACCCTTTATTATCTTAGATGGAAAATAATTTTGATAAAACACTTGAACTCCATTCTTGAGAAAAATATCCTTTCTTATTCGAAAACACTTTTATTTTCATAACATGTCATACAATTCTAAACTAAAAGAAGTTGATTAAAAATAAACTTGAAAACTTGTAAAGGAATATTCTTGGAAATAATGTTTTAAAAATCCATTCAGCCGTATAAGTTAAAAAAACATTCTTCTCGTACTTTTGTCGGAAAAGTCAAAAAGTACCTCGTACGAAAAAAGACAAAGGATTCCTTTCATATACTTTACTAAAAACTCACCGAAGGGTAAAATTGGATTTAAACAATTGTAGGTGGATGGAAATAATATTACATATTGAGGAAACATGGATGTGGATGATAAAATACACCCCAGTAAATACCAAAGTATAAACAATCTCGGATAAAAATGAGATTGTGATATTTCCCTTACCTTAGGTCCAATATGCTTTGTACGTGTCCGAACCTCCTGTATAATGATTTAAATAATGTTATTGAATTATTACATAATCATACTTATTTTTATGATATCATATATGGTCATATTCTTAGCTTCTTAGTAGTAATATTTCATTGCTACTTGTTATTCGGGTGTTTATAACTTTTTGTTCTTATGCGTGTTTTGTCGAATAAATTCTTATTATTCTCTTTAGGTTATAGATAACTCATTTACAGAATGGTATTAGTGTAATATATATCATATTCTTTCATTCAATTCATTTATATAATCATTATGAAATGAAGATCATGTAGAACGAGTCGCATCACATCGTGAAGACGGTATTCCGTACGTACGCACGAGTGATGATATCGTTCCTATGATCATGGAATTGTATTGGAGTGTATGTATACTATTTCAGAATAAGTATAACTTTATAATAGTCATATATAGTCATTATTTACACCATTATACCCATCCAAGTAAGGTGGTGGTGGAAAATAGATTACACCACGGCGTGGAAACGGTATTCCGTACGTACGCACGCGCGATGATTTCTTTTTCCGTAGGATGGATAGATAGTGAAATAGGGTTGTTTCATACTTATAATAACATATCAGTATATTAGTGATACTGATGTTATTACTTCATAATGAAACAACTAAAGAAGAAGAAGTGGAAGAAGAAATAAAGATGAAATAATCAGTAACGGACATTACCTCATCTTTGAAGTGCTTCTTTGAGACCTTCTTTTAGGGCACTAAAATTGGTCTTTGAAGAAGAACAGAACATATAGGATGTCTCTAGGGAAGTGTAGAGGAGAAAGTGGCAGGGTTTGGCCGAGATTGAAGGCTCAAAGTAGTGTGAGGAAGAGAGGGAGGAGGTGCCCTTTTATAAGGGAGGAGAGGGGCACCTTTGGAATAACTAAAAATATTATTTTATTATAAAGTCAAGTTCGGTTTTAAATATCTCCAAATTGATTTATTTAGAGGATAAGGTGGGGATGGGTCGAAATACTCTCATCCAATAGAATTTAGACATGTTTAGGTATCAATTTTAACCTTATCAGTTAGATTTAACTTTAAGTTAGATAATTTAACTTTTACCGTGTCTTCTTGTTTTCTTATACTATAAGGTTAATAAACTTACTATAAGCAGCCAAACGAACCCCAAGTTGTTTATTATTAATATATATAACCTTATCTAAGTAATTTTGCCGAACCATAGATTTTTAGGAATAAAATAACAATTAATAATATAATATTTATTTTAAAAAACTATTTTATGTCAATTTTGACACTATTTAGTAATTGATTTTTGTGAAAATCATAACAGAATTATTAGTTCGAACCAAGTTAATTAAATCAATATTAACATGTCATATTGACCTATAAAATTAGTGGAATTCATAAAAAGTCTCAAATTACATTTATTTTGGTGTTTATAACATTAATTATGTCAATATTTCATTAATAAGATAATTACTGCATCATCTTTGTGTCATAAATAAATTAAATTATTTAATGTCTAAAAATTACAAATAAAATACCATTATGTAGGAAATCTTTTTAGATTTATAATTAATATTTATATTCAAATTTATCTTATGTATAACCCCATATTAAAAATTATTTTCCTATTAAACTTTGATTTTAACTATTTTAACCCTTCTTTAAATAAATTAATAATAAATGTCCTAATCTAATCCAAGTGGGCCTAAATGGTCATATTTTATTCCTATGTTTGTTTTTGGTCCAATTAAACTTATCCAATAGAATTAGAACATGTGTTAGGGTAATAATAATCTCATATTTACCCTTAATTACCCTATTTACTTTTAACCGTGGTAAAAAAAAGTAAAAGGTTACTATTCACCAAAAATTATTTTCATCTCATTGAACCACATTTTAGTCCTTGATATTAACCGTGTCTCTCGGATTTTAGAAATTCCACTCACAGAAGCGGTAAAATTAAGTTTTATGAAAAATTTAGTTTTTTTAACTACCACTTAGTGGTTTCACTATTCATCAAAAATTGAAAGTTTTCAGAAAAATACCAAAATTTCACCCTAGTCTAATTTCGATATTTCGAATCCAAAAATGAAGTCCATTTTGAAAAATAAAATTTATAAAATTTCAAAAAGTGGTTATTACTATTCATAACGGCTAGTTTTAATAATATTTTAATAGTATATCGTTGTTTAGTGAAACTCAGTATTGCGTACGACGCAAGCTATGGAGGAAGGTCGTGATTTCGTGTAAAGCAATCCAAGAAAGTGTTGTGTAGAAAAAGATTCCTTTGATGATTTATATAACATAAAAGTCTCGGGTGTTACATTCTACCCCCCTTAAAATGAATTTCGCCCTCGAAATTCGTCACTTTGTAACAAACATATGAGGATACCTCTCCCTCATCATATCCTCAAGCTCCCATGTAGCTTCTTCTAATTGGTGGTTCCTCCATAAAACTTTCACCAATCGAGTGGTCTTGTTTCGTAGGACTTTTTCACTACGATCCAGAATCTCTATCGGTTGTTCTTTATACGAAAGATCTTGCACCAGCGGTACAACTTCTGAGCTGAGTACATGTGAAGGATCAGGTATGTACTTTCTCAGGATAGATACATGGAACACATCGTGAACTTGAGAGAGATTCGGTGGAAGTTCCAATCAGTAAGCTACCTTCCCAACACGATCCAGCATTTTGAAAGGACTGATATATCTAGGGCTCAACTTCCCCTTCTTTCCAAATCTCATAACCCTCTTCCAGGAAGATATTCGTAAGAACACTTTATCACCCACTTCAAACTCTAGGTCTTTTCTTCGGTTGTCGGCATAACTTTTTTGTCGACTCTGAGCTGCTCTTATGTGTTGTTGAAAAGATCTGACCTTTTCTGTCATTTCATCAACGAGATCAGGTCCTAATAGCTTTCTTTCCCCAACTTCATCCCAGCAAGTTGGAGTCCTGCATTTCTTTCCATAGAGAGCTCCATAAGGAGACATCTGAATACTGGAGTGAAAGCTATTATTATAAGAAAATTCCACCAAAGGTAGGTGTTTATCCCAACCACCTTTGAAATCCATAGAGAAATATCTCAACATATCTTCTAGAGTTTGAATTGTTCTCTCAGACTGACCGTCTGTCTGAGGATGATAAGCAGTGCTGAAACTCAACTCTGTATCCAGAGTATGCTGAAGACTTCGCCAGAACTTCGAGGTAAATCTCGGATCCAGATCAGATATAATAGAAAGTGGTACTCCATGCAATCTTACCACTTCCTTTACATATATACTGGCAAGCTGATCCAGAGAGAAATCCTCTCTAATAGCAATGAAGTGTGCAGAATTTGTAAGACGATCAACTATGACCCAGATAGCATTATTTCCTCTAGATGTTTTAGGAAGTCCTATGACAAAGTCCATAGTGATGTTTTCCCATTTCCATTCAGGTATGGGTAATGGTTGTAACATCCCCTTATACTTATGTCTCTCAACTTTAACTTGTTGACAAACCAAGCATCGAGAGAGAGATTCAGCAACATCTCTTTTCATGCCATCCCACTAGAAGTAATCTTTCAGGTCCCTATACATCTTCGTGCTTCCAAGATGAATAGAGAATGAAGAACTATGAGCCTCATCCAGCAGCTCCTTCTTTAATTCAGGGATGGGAGGAACACAAACCTGATTCCTGAACTTTATTATCCCATCACAATCAAGGTTTAATTCAGGAACATTTCTCACCTTCTTTTGTTACTCGACATCTTCTTTCTGTGCCTCTTTAATCTTCACATGTATAGATTGTTGAACATTCATTTGAGAAAGATATTATTTTCCCCTTTCATTATAATTACAAGATCCATCCTTTTTAAATCCATAAATATTGGATCTTTTGTGATCCTCATCATGGATAAACTAGCATAGTCTTGTCGACTTAATGCATCTGCCACCTTGTTTTCTTTCCCAGGGTGGTAATGGATTGAGCAGTCGTAATCCTTAATCAGCTCCAACCATCTTCTTTGATGCATATTCATCTCCTTTTGTGTGAAAATATACATGATCAGTACAAATATCACACCTTTCACCATAAAGGTAATTCCTTCAAATCTTTAATGCAAAGATTACCGCAGCTAACTCCAAATCATGTGTTGGGTAATTTTACTCATGGATTTTCAACTGTCATGAGGCATAAGCTATCACCATATCATTTTTCATAAGAACACACCCGTATCCCTTCTTGGATGCATCACTATAGATCACAAATCTTTCTCCACTACAAGTCAGTGTGATCATAGGTGCACTGGATAACCTTCTTCTCAACTCCTTGAAATTATCTTCACATTCTTCCGTCCAGACAAACTTAACTCCTTTCTGAGTGAACTTGGTGAGTGGATTAGATAATCGTGAAAAATCATTCACAAAACGTCGATAATATCCAGCCAAACCAAAAAAACTTCGGATCTCTGTTACTGTTGTTGGCCTCGACCATCTTTCGATAACCTCTATTTTTGCTGGATCCACAGATATCCCCTATTTTGAGATTATGTGACCCAAAAATGAAACTTTTTGAAGCCAAAATTCACACTTGGTAAATTTGGAATAAAGATTCTCCTTTCTCAGGGTCTTCAATATAATTCTCAAGTGATCTTCATGTTCTTCCTTGCTCTTTGAATAGACAAGAATATCGTCTATAAAGACTACCACAAATTGATCAAGATAGTCTCTACAGACTCTATTCATCAGATCCATGAAGATAGCAGGGGCATTAGTAAGACCAAATGGCATCATTATAAATTCATAGTGTCCATACCTTGTACGGAAAGCTGTCTTTGGTATATACTCCCTTTTTACCCTTAATTGATGATACCCTGAATGAAGATCAATCTTGGAAAAGTATTGATCTCCTCGTACTTGGTCAAATAAGTCATCAATGCGTGGGAGAGGATATTTGTTCTTAATAGTGATCTTGTTAAGTTCTCGATAATCAATGCAGAGTCTCATTGATCCATCTTTCTTCTTAACAAATAGAACAGGTGATCCCCAAGGTGACACACTAGGGCGTATGAATCCCTTATCATGATTCTCTTAGAGTTGATTCTTCAATTCCTGCAACTCAATTGGGGACATTCTATAAGGTGTCTTTGAAATAGGCAAAGCACCCGATACGAGTTCTATTGAGAACTCAATTTCACGATTTGGTGGAAGTCCTGGTAATTCCTCCAGAAAGACATCATCAAAATCCCGTACAATGGTCATATTCTTAATCGTGAGTTTCTCACCAACCATTTGAGATAAATAAACTTCATTTAGTGGAATCAAGACCCATAAGATGGAAGAAATTTCCACTGGAAGGTTATGTTCATCCTTGCATTGATAGACGATCATAGATTGATCTGGAATATGAAATGTGACTTCCCTTCTTTGGAAATTGATATGAGCTCCATATAAAGAAAGCCAATCCATGCCAAGAATCACATCAAATTCCACTATAGGAAGGATCACAAGATTTTTAGGAAGCACTTTCCCACAAACTTCCATCAGAGAAGAATTATAAACTTTTGATGCGACTGTTGTGCCATTAGGTGTTGTCACAGCTAACTCAACATATAATTGTTGAGGTAATACGGTGATACCCTTAGAAAATTCTTCAGAAATAAAAGAGTGGGTGGATCCAGAATCAAATAAAACATTTTCTACTTTAGAGTGGATGGTAAGTGTGCCTTTCACCACATCATTATCGTACTCCACATCGCTGATAGAAATTGCATGTGACTTTCCTTTGTCTTTAGCATTAAGAGTTTTTTGACGTCGACCATCATCATCAACCCTTGGATTAGGGCATTTATTGGCATAATGTCCCATCTCCTTGCACTTGAAACATTGAAGTGTAGTAGGTTCATTCTGTGTATCACTTCCTTTGTTTGCATCATTAGACATCTTCTTTCCATCATCGCGGCATTCAAATGCTCGATGACCTTCCTTTCCACATTTGAAACATTTACTTGTACCTTTAAGACAACTCCCTCCATGTTTCTTTCCACACTTTGAGCATAAGGGAAAGCTCATCTTCTTTTCAATGTGCTCTTTAGATTTTCCTTTGAATTCCATTTTCCTCTTCTTATCAAACCCCTATGACTGATGGGTTACTCCAATCTCCATCTCAACTTTGAGAGCACATCCAACGATTTCCTCGTAGATATTGAAGTCCCTTATGGATAAGGCCCTTCGAAGACTTGGTTTTAAGCCACTAAAGAATTGATCGATCTTACTCTCAGGTTGGATAATAATACCAGAGGCGTACCTTGCAAGTCTTGTAAAATTTGATTCATAAGTACCAACAGATTCATCATCCTTTTGCTTCAGTTCAAGAAACTCTTTCTCCGTCTTTGTTCAGAGAATACGAGGGAAGTACTTATTGAAAAATAAGTTCTTGAACTCTTCCCATTCCATGGAATCAATTTCATCCCTTTGCCTCGTATTCTTAATAAGATTCCCCCATTGATCAGCATCTCCTTCCAAACGATACACTGCTAGGATGAATTTATCATGTTCAGAACATTGAAGAACTGAAAATATCTTTTCAGTAGTACTAATCCATTTTTCAGCAACTAATGGATTAGTAGACCCGCTGAAAGAAGGTGGACGCTGCCTCATGAAGGATTCAACAGAATGTTGCTCCTTACTTTTCTCGTTTGGAAGTCCTGCTTGATTCATAGCTTGAGAAAGTTGTGTGAGCATGGCTACAAGATTTTTCATTCCAGCTCCCATAACGTTTGGTTTCTCAGGGGGACAATCATTGCATTGCCCATCGCATTCCTCATTAACACAGTTCCTTCGGGTTCCAGCCATTGACTAAAACCAAGAAGAATAGTGTGAGAAACACTAATTATAATAGGAAAACCACATAATCAAGAATAAAATTTCACACTTAAGGTCTTATCCTAGGTTATTCATGGCCATTTCTAAAACACTAATATTTTTTTCTATGCTTAGACTTATCCTTAGGGTTCTTACTAAGGCTTTCACATCCTAGTTTCCAAAGGTTGACTATACCTTTCCTCTGATACCAACTATAATGACCCATAATTTACATAAATTGTTAATACTTCAAAATTGAAGCATACTTATTACAACATATAACAAAACCACGAAAGGACCGTATAGGTATAGTGTCTTTAGAGACTGGGAAACATAAACAACTGGTTCATAAAGCGTCTACACTGTCTCCCATTTATTTCATCATATCGATAGACCCTTTTGGCATATCTTACTTAATAACCTTCTTCCGGACCTGGGGAAAGAAAACATACAAAAGGGTGAGCTCAAATGCTCAGTAAGGCTAAACAAAAGAAATATCAATCACATCATATACATAAGAACATAACTTTTGGAAATCTTAACCTGCAAAAGAGATCATAATTTCATAACATGGGATAAATCATGGCAGTGAAATGTAATCACAATAATCATAACTTAAAACATGAAACTTTGTGGCATACACAAATAATCATAGATAATCATTTCTTGTTAGTCAAGACTCATTGAAAATACTATCTTAGTGTACAAAGTCCCTTTCTGAACCGAGTTCATTCCTCGTTTCAGTCCTGTTTCACTGAACCGGTATAACCTACCGTTCCAGCCATGTCTATCTCATGAGATATAAAATCTTTACCCAATGCATTGGAGGGAGATATAGGTCCCACCCATCTCATAATGATACCATTCTTATGTGTGCCACAAAATCATAAACCATACATCATAGCATAACCCATGTAATAAAAATGGGAATCTTAAACATCATGACATCATAAAACAATTCATATAAGATAAAGGAATTCATAAAAATTATTCCATCACAACATAGTCAAATCAATGTAATAATAGGGATAGAAAGATAACCCTTTATTATCTTATATGGAAAATAATTTTGATAAAACACTTGAACTCCATTCTTGAGGAAAATATCCTTTCTTCTTCAAAAACACTTTTATTTTCATAACATGTCATACAATTCTAAACTAAAAGAAGTTGATTAAAAATAAACATTAAAACTTTTAAAGTAATATTCTTGGAAATAATGTTTTAAAAATCCATTCATGCCGTATAAGTAAAAAAAACATTCTTCTCGTACTTTTGTCGGAAAAGTCAAAAAGTACCTCGTACGAAAAACGACAAAGGATCCCTTTCATATACTTTACTAAAAACTTACCGAAGGGTAAAATTGGATTTAAACAATTGTAGGTGGATGGAAATAATATTACATATTGAGGAAACATGGATGTGGATGATAAAATACACCCCAGTAAATACCAAATTATAAACAAGCTCGGATAAAAATGAGATTGTGATATTTCACTTACCTTAGGTCCGATATGCTTTGTACGTGTCCGAAACTCTTGTATAATGATTTAAATAATGTTATTGACTTATTACAGAATCATACTTATTTTTATGATATCATATGTGGTCATATTCTTAGCTTCTTAGTAGTAATATTTCATTGCTACTTGTTATTCGGGTGTTTATAACTTTTTGTTCTTATGCGTGTTTTGTCGAATAAATTATTATTATTCTCTTTAGGTTATAGATACCTCATTTCCAGAATGGTATTAGTGTAATATATATCATATTAATTCATTCAATTTATTTATATAATCATTATGAAATGAAGATCATGTAGAATGAGTCGCATCACATCGTGGAGACGGTATTCCGTACGTACGCACGAGTGATGATATCGTTCCTATGATCATGGAATTGTATTGGAGTGTATGTATACTATTTCAGAATAAGTATAACTTTATAATAGTCATATATAGTCATTATTTACACAATTATACCCATCCAAGTACGGTGGTGGTGTAAAATAGATTACACCACGGCGTGGAGACGGTATTCCGTACGGATGCACGCACGGTGATTTCTTTTTCCGTAGGATGGATAGATGGTGAAATAGGGTTGTTTCATACTTATAATAACATATAAGTATATGAGTGATACTGATGTTATTACTTCATAATGAAACAAATAAAGAAGAAGAAGTGGAAGAAAAAATAAAGATGAAAGAATCGGTAACGGACATTACCTCTTCTTTGAAGTGCTTCTTTGAGACCTTCTTTTAGGGCACTAGAATTGGTCTTTGAAGAAGAACATGACCTCTAGGTTGTCTCTAGGGAAGTGGAGAGGAGAAAGTGGCAGGTTTTTGCCGAGATTGAAGGCTCAAAGTGGTGTGAGGAAGAGAGGGAGGAGGTTCCCTTTTATAAGGGAGGAGAGGGGCACCTTTGGAATAACTAAAAATATTATTTTATTATAAAGTCAAGTTCGGTTATAAATAGCTCCAAATTGATTTATTTCTAGGATAAGGTGGGGATGGGTCGAAATCCTCTCATCCAATAGAATTTAGACAAGTTTAGGTATCAATTTTAACCTTATCATTTAGATTTAACTTTAAGTTAGATAATTTAACTTTTACTATGTCTTCTTGTTTTCTTATACTATAAGGATAATAAACTTACTATAAGCAGCCAAACGAACCCCAAGTTGTTTATTATTAATATATATAACCTTATCTAAGTCATTTTTCCGAACCTTATATTTTTAAGAATAAAATAACAATTACTAATATAATATTTGTTTTAAAAAACTATTTTATGTCTGTTTTGACACTATTTAGTAATTGATTTTTGTGAAAATAATAACAGAATTATTAGTTAAACCCAAGTTAATTAAATCAATACTAACATGTCATGTTAACCTAGAAAATTATTGGAATTCATAAAAAGTCTTAAATTACATTTATTGTGGTGTTTATAACATTAATTATGTCAATATTTCTTTAATAAGATAATTACTGCATCATCTTTGTGTCATAAATAAATTAAATTATTTAATGTCTAAAAATTACAAATAAAATACCATTATGTAGGAAATCTTTTTAGCTTTCTAATGAATATTTATAGTCGAATTTATCTTATGTATAACCCCATATTAAAAATTATTTACTTATTAAACTTTGATTTTAACTATTTTAACCCTTCTTTAAATAAATTAATAATAAATGTCCTAATCTAATCCAAGTGGGCCTAAATGGTCATATTTTATTCCTAAGATTGTTTTTGGTTGAATTAGACTTATCCAATAGAATTAGGACATTTGTTATGGTAATAATAATATCATATTTACCCTTAATTACCCTATTTACTTTTAACCGTGGTAAAAAAAGTAAAAAGTTATTATTCACCAAAAATTATTTTCATCTCATTGAACCACATTTTAGTCCTTGATATTAACCGTGTCTCTCAGATTTTTGAAATTCCACTCACAGAAGTTGTAAAATTAAGTTTTATGAAAAATTCAGTTTTTTTAACTGCCACTTAGTGGTTTCACTCTTCATCAAAAATTGAATGTTTTCAGAAAAATACCAAAATTTCACCCTAGGATAATTTCGATATTTCGAATCCAAAAATGAAGTCCATTTTGAAAAATAAAATTTATAAAATTTCAAAAAGTGGTTATTACTATTCATAACGGCTAGTTTTAATAATATTTTAATAGCATATCGTTGTTTAGTGAAACTCGGTATTGCGTACAACGCAAGCTATCGAGGAAGGTCACGATTTCGTGTAAAGCAAGCCAAGAAAGTGTTGTGTAGAAAAAGATTCCTTTGATGATTTATATAACATAAAAGTCTCGGGTGTTACACTTCATATGGTTATGCCTCATGGTTTAGAAAAATGTGGGCTAACTGTGCATCCCTTATGGAACTCACAAGAAACATACATGGTTTCTCCACATGGTTTTGGAAATCATATGCCAACCATGTGGTTTGGTTCAGTGAAAAATTGCATAACCTTGAATATAATTCTCATATGGTTTGGATTCACTATACTAAATCCATGTTCCCTCATCTAGGGAAACCCCAAGACTCGTATAATTACTCTCAATAGTCACATGGTCTGAATCTAATAGTGTGCTACCCCTGAAACAAAAACCATACAAGAGGAAAATGAAAAAAATGTGCTCTTTATCAGGAGGTCACATGGTTTTCCCTTAATCATGCACAAAAACTATGGAAGAGAGGAAAAATATCCCAAAACTCACAAATTCAATCAGAAACACCCAAAACTGATGAGGAAATCCAAACAGAAAATAATAAACCAAAATAAAATTGAAAAATAAATATTGGGGTGTGAAAATTCTCCCCACCTCAATGATTTTTTCCCATTTAAATCCTCACCACTTTTAGTTGACTAATTTGAATAGAAAATTGTAAGCACACTCACATGATTTATACCTCAACACAAATAA
Organism: Viscum album; assembly: GCA_963277665.1. Taxonomy (NCBI): domain Eukaryota; kingdom Viridiplantae; phylum Streptophyta; class Magnoliopsida; order Santalales; family Viscaceae; genus Viscum; species Viscum album. The sequence goes on along the minus strand of OY728126.1, from coordinate 944,853,094 downwards.
CACCACAACCACCCCTAAGATAATACATGAACTCCCATCCAAAATAATTCACTAAACTAAAACTACTTATCAAAGAATGAGGAAAACCCAAACCACAATCCCAACTACCCACCACAACTAAAGTCATCACGCCAACTACAAAATCCCAAAATTTACCAAAATAGAAAAATGGAAAGTCAAGGATAGAAAAATTAAGAAGCCATGGTTGACTCCCCACCATATTAAAATTAGATCCTAATACCAAAATAATGTCATTGGTCGGAAACTATCCTTCCAAACTAGAACAACTATACAAAACCCCAAAAGGAACTAAGTTCTAGGAAAGAAACACACCATAGAACACTCTTCACTCTATGATACAAGATTCAAAATTTTTAGAAAAAAATGATTTCCAATTAGAACAGAACTTACCAAGATATAGACAACATCCTCTTTCATTACAAGAAAAATTATCACCACTTGATACAACCACTACAACTAAAGGATCATTTACATCAAGAACCTTAAATAGAACTCACACCAACACTATGTTCATCCATTTAAACTACGAATTTATTTGAGGAAATATATATTCTCATACTATTATTTCAAAATAACCCCTTTAAGAACCTCAAAATATGACCCAAACAACCATATGAATGATGCGTATTTGGAGAACTTGGACATGAAGGATTCTTCTGATATAGCTTTCTACATAAATGACACACCAGGGTCCTATTTCCAGTAGAATCTTAGGAATGATCAGAATGCCTCTAAATTTTACCATATCAATACTCATCATTAGATATATTTTCTATCTCTTTATTAGAATTACCTTTATGTTGTTCGGAGGTTGAAGGAATATTAGCTTCCTCGAGCACCCCGGCTAACACATCCTCACCCGAACCGCTTGCTAACCACATTTGAAAATGTAGTTAGATTGAATTTTGATACCCTATTCTGAAGATCAGAATGAATACCATTCTCAAATTTTCATTATTTCATAGATTCTTCCTCAGAAAAATTGGGGATATAGGGGAATGGATCCACAAAATCCCAGATGAATTCCAACATTGGTCTATTACTTAGCTGGAGGCATCACATCTTAACCAACTTCACCACCTCCATAGCCTCAGAGAAGTACTATTGAATGAATGAAAACATAAACAATTTCCATGATAGTTTTTTCTGATGTTTAGTCCTAATGTATGAATTCCACCACTTCCAACTTAGACCATAAAGAATAAAGATCATGGAATTGAACTTAAAAGGATCAGGAAGATCAACCTAAGTGGAAATCTCGTCAATTTTTTCAACCATTCCCCAACTTTTTCTAGTTCTAGTATCCGAATAAGTGAGAAGGTTTCAAATAGTAAAACTTCTTGATGAATTCATGATCCTGAGGGAAAACAGGCTCCATTTCTAGAGTTGAAGAACTAAAAAACTGAGACAAGACTTGATCGACCGAGAGAAAATGGTAAAAGTTCCACCTGAAAATATTCTTCAGGATTACTATGATCTTAGTGGGGGTGTAATCTAAAAAATAAGGAAACAAAAACTAAATAAAAACCATCCCACCATCAAGAACTCATCAAAACTAAACACCAAACATAAAAGTAAACAAACTGGATAATTTACCAAAATGTTTTAAAAAAACCTTTTAACAGCTATTTTGAAAACCATTTTCAAAATCCACACATGAATCCATTTAATTCCACAAAAATCCCTTGAATTATATCAAGAAAACATAACCATTTTTCATTAAAACTCTTTATTTTAAAACATGACTCATTCTATAAAAAAAAATTTAATCAAACCCCATTTTATTACAAGTCTATTTTTTTAGAAAATACTTTTTGAGACTTTCTTGAATATAAATATAGAAACTCATTCATCATTTAAAAATTCCAAAACACCCCCACTTGAAATATGGGTTGTCAATGTTTAATGAAAGGGTTTAAAATGATATTAAAAATATAGAATACCCAAAAAATTCTTGAATGATACTAGTTATAATGGGTGATTTGACCATATAGTTGGTTTCTATATACCAATCACACCACTGCCTTGGAGAGTCATTCAAGACCATGTCCCTAGGCTCCACATGGATTTCTAGGCCCTATGAGCTCACCAAAAACCACTAGACCAACTCTCATTTCATTCCCCCAAAAAAATCCATAAATAATTCCCCAAAAATTTAGATAAGTTGAACATCATCAATAAAACTAGGTGATACTAAGAAAATAATTGAAAATAAGATCAAAAAAAAAACTCAAAACTCAATGTCCCATGGTAACCCAAAGTTTAGCATAAAATGTGTTGTCCTTACACCTCCCCATACCTACACCGCATGTTTTGATAGGTATAATACTTCTACCATGACATCCAAAATAAGAAAATAGAACTTCTAAGTCGAGGTCCTCTAAATAGCCAATCCTTATGATAACATTTTGTCCTGAACCAACCTGGGTTGACCCCAGACTGGGCACCCAATCTAGCCCATAACATCCCTAAGGTGTGTTCCTGATCACCCTAGGGTAGTCAAAAGAACTACAGAATCACATAGTAATGATGGGAATGATTTATACCTACATAAATAAACAAATTCATAAGAAAATAAATTATTATCCCAACATAAATAAAATAAACAATGATAATGATAAAACATAAACTAAAAATAAAACAAAACCAAACCTGGAGACTGAAAGGATCTCTATATGACTCCATGAGTCACTCACCAACCCCAAAACTCGAAATTACTCTAATAATATTGATACCAAGTTGGAACCTACACCAAAGGGTAAAAAAGGATATAAGTATAGTCGTGAATATTAAGACATAGTAGGCATGCCTAGGTAAAGTATTCCCTAGGAATTTTATTACAATTTTTAAATACACTATATAATTTTTTTTAATAACATTCCATTTTAGAAACAAATCATAATTCATTTCACTATTTGTTTACAATTTATCTTTCTAAAAATAAGAAGATTTGGGAATTTTATAAAGAGAGTGAAGAATGGGAACTTAAAAAAGGAATAGAATATAGTGTGAGATATTGTTTTAAAACATTTATCATAAAACATTTAAAAACAAAAATTCATATTTACTAATGAGACACCTTAAAAAAAATTAATCCAAAATAAATAAAATCCAAAAAAAGGAAATGGAAATCACTACACGAATGACTATGTTGGATGAGGTACCTAAATTATCTATTGTAGATAAATTAGTGTCAAGGGAAAATGGTAATACCTAGGATCTCATGGTAAAAACCAGAAAAAAAATGTATCCTAATACATCTTGTTGACGTGCCTCATTCAAGAAAACAATCCTAATGCTCTGTCGTACCCTACATAGACTAACCGAAGAGAACCATCCCCAAAGAAGAGTGTTTCTATACTAAGGGGGCGCTAGATATAGTGTAATCCTAAGCTAGTGCATTATCCATTCTCAGATAATATTCTAGCTCTATTATGTTCTTATTTCATATCTAAAATGGGGGTGATCCAAAAAGAATGAATTAATCTACAAATAAATATAAAGAATAAACAAAAACTATTACATGATTCATAAAAACTAACACCACCCCTGAATCACCCCATGGAATATTCCCTTTTCCATCGAATCGTCAATACATATGGGAAGTACCATTCCAAGGACCCACATTCCTTTTAGTAATCAACAAGTCATGATATACTCCCATGTATTTTTTCCAAGAAAACATATTTTAAAAGTTCCAACTAGGCCTCACATACCATTTGAGTGAAAAAAAATTCTATAAGAACCAAACACAACACCTGTAAAACGAAAATCCATTTATAAACCCATTTGAGAAACTTGAATCATAATTTAGAAACCAAAACACTTTTACAATGTCAAACCATGAATTTTAGCAAGCACTTGGTGTGAGGAAATCAAATAAACAATTTCATAAAATATAATTCATGGTAAATTCACTTAAATTAATTATAAAATAATTTTTTAAGTAATAAATATTACTAATTAACATTAAAATTTGTGCAAACAACTTTCGATCAATGTTTCTTAAATTTAAAGACAAAATTCAAAGGGAACCCAACCTCAAACTCAAGCGCATGGAAAATGGAAACCCAAATCAGCTTCAAGATGGTTTGAAGAGACAAGTGAGACCAATAGGAACCTTAACAAGACAAAACTACCAATTTAAAACAAAGGAAACATATACCATAGAACAAAGGAACCATGTAAAAAATATAAATAAGAAGAAAATGGAAGGAGGATGAGGAAGAAGATTACTATGATGGGTTTTCCCCAAAACTTGAAGTAATTTATTGTAATCACCAATGATGTAGGATGAGATACATGAGGAATATGGGGATAATCCTCCCTAGGTCACATAGGCCAAATGAGGAGGATAATGGGTGATTTGGGATTAAAAATCAAGAGGGTTAGAAGGTCAAAAATCCATTTTTAATGGATATAGGCATTGTATATTGGTAGTATACATATTTTAGAAAACCATAATATAACTGTGAGACCCTTAATGGAATCACAAGACACCCATTTAGTTTGGAAACATGGTTTGGGAAACCATTTTCCAACTATGTAGTTTGGTTCTTTCAAAAATTGCATGACCATGTGAATGATTCTCACACGGTTTGAACGAACCATGATAAAGTCATGTGCCCTCATCCTAAGATAACACCAGACTCACAAAGTTACTTAGGGGGGTCACACAATTTGAATCTAACCATGTGTTAACCATAAAACACAAATAGTTCAGGTAGAAAATGAACGGAAAAGGGGTTCTACAATGGGAGGTCGCACAGTTCTCCCTTAATCGTGCAGAAAAACCATGAAGCAGAGGAAAAAAATCCCAAAACTCATAAATTCAATCTAAAACACCCAAAATTAAATAGCAAAGATGAATAAAAAATAATAATATAAAATAAAATAGAAAATCAATATCGAAGTGTGACACATACCACAATATTTTGAAATGTGTGAGGGTGTACATAATTTTCAAGATTATAGAGCTAGATCAGAGGATAATAAACTACCAAATTTCAATTATTTCAGTTAAAAACAATATCCACCTTAATTTTAAATTTATTATAATCAATATTAGAGACTATTAAATAAAAAAATGGTATGAATCGTAAAAAAGGGGGTATAATTTAAACAAAAATCATGGTCCCCTAGTCTTAACCCTAAAATTATTGTATTTACACCTTTTAATCAAGATAATGAACCTATTAATATTAATTATAATCATCCATTATATAATATTAACAAATAAAATATGGTTTTAAACCTAGTCTCAAATATTTCACCACTACTTACATGGAAAAAGTTGACCAATGAATTAATATTCAAAATGATATTATCTTTAATTAGAATGACACTATTTTTAACATTGATTACTAAATAGGGAACATACATATGGAATTATCAAATAAATTTCATGGTACACTAATGGGTTAGAAGCAGAATAACGAAGGATATAATGTTAAAGTAGTATAACAATGAAGTGGAAGAGAGATGTAGGAGGATATTCCAAAAAATGGATACCATGAAAGAATATAATGTAGAGGAAGAATAATGGGAAAAATATTTAAAAATTTATGTTTAGGAGGAATCAACAAAAAGAAAAAAAAAATAGATTTGATAAAAGATGGAGAAAATATGAAGCTATCAAAATTTTTGACCTATAAAATCCCCCCATCTATTTCTAAATAGAATTAGGTAAATGAATATTGAATCTCAGTTTAAGAAGTTCCCACGTATCTTCATGTACCTTAATATCATTTAAGATTAATCTCCCAAAGTGTGGAGTACAATATTATCATTATATAAAATATTTATTCAAATCTATTATATATGAGAGGATTATATTTCAAATGAACCATTATTCTATTAAACTTTGGTAAACCACTTTGATACTTGAGAGAAATCAATAACATAACTCCCCTACAAATACTAAAAAATTTATAATTATATTCTCAATATCCAACATGAGTTATACTCCAAATATTGGGATAATCAGTGAAGTATCTTCCTAATATTCTTGAAATAATTCTTATCAAGGTGAAAAACATTGTACTTCCCATTAATTGGTTTAAATATTGATCCACTCAGTGTGTGTCTCTTAGCCTTGCCCAAATATTCTAGAAAGTAAAAAGAACATGTAATGGTGATTTTTATAATGGTGGGCCTTGGTGTGATAGACTATTTATTATTTTTATTGGTCAAAACTGTCTAATAACATATTATATACTATAAATAAATTATTGAAACCATGAATCTTATCAATCCCATAAGTATAGAGTCTCAATATACTATTTTTCCAGAGTCCCACTAGAAAAATACTACTTCTCCCTATCAGTAAAATAATTATAAACCAAAATAAAAAATATCACCTCTTTAATTTTGGTTGTTTCGGTAACTATGTATGTAAATATTCCTCCTTGGACCTTTTAGATAAAAAAACTACCCATTATCACTTTTTTAAGAACATAGATGTATAATAATAAATATCCAATAATTTTTTATTACTCGCTATATTTATATCTTTAACAATATTATTACTCCTCAAATCACTGAATGATATATATCTATAAGTCTTCTTATCCTTATATGAAATATATATTATTTAGTACCATATCTATATTTATTCTTCTCTTATCAATTTCTTATTTTTCAAAACTTCTCCATGAAATTGATTCTCATTTTTTCAATTTTATTACTTCATATACATTATTTTATTTATTCTTCACATCACACATAGTACGTGGCACTCAATTACACTATGCATCCAACTTCATTACTTTTATTGGAGTCCCATGAATGAAATAAACCTCCTAGAATGTAATTCACATAAGAGACCCTCCACATAAATAATATTCATATTATGCGGTTTACAAATTTATCTTCATGAATGTTATCATATATATTGAAAATTATTAGTGTAGACCTTATACGTTTATAGATCACTTGATCATCACTTTTGATTATATCCACTTTCTATTCTATTTTTCAAAATAATTACATGGTAGGTGTATGTATAGGTTACATTTATCAAGGTTATCCCCCTATAAATACCAAAATACATGAGGAGACACTCATTCCTTCACAAATCTGTAAAACATGTCATCAATCCTTATCAAACATATCTTTCTTCAGATAGAATATTTCATGGAGTAAACTTTACATATTACATGACTATATGCTTCATGGTGTATTTCATAATTTGTGGTTTTAAGGTTACTTTGATGTGATGAATCATCATCAGAACTAATAAACCATAAACTAATCTTCTAATTCGTACTCATTTTCTCAAACTAACTCCATATAAAAATTTTCGAACTAATCTTCACATGAAAGATTTTTATCCTACCCATCCATATACACTTCATATATAAACTATCTTATACTAACCATTTCATAGTTTCTTCCATGAATTGGTTTTGTAAAGAGAGTATTTCACATAATATTTGTTTTCAATCTATCATGAACTAAACTTTTCATTTTGTATGTTCACAAATAAAGTACATAAACATTATTTTTTTTCATTTTTATTCACGATATCAAGAATCTCTTTATATTATAATGTTAATTAAGGATTATTTCTCATATCCATCAAGGTTATATTCTCTTGGTCACAAACATCCCCTCGATAGTTTCATTCACATCACATGATTTCTATATAAAAATTCAAGTATGGAAGGAAGAGGATAGTGGCATTATTATTGAACCCATATAGTGTTTGAATTTTAAAACTATAAGTAATGTCTATATACATATAAATCACACATCATAAATAAACATGGGTGGCTACTCACTTATTACATAATGTGATCCAAATATTATTTTTAAACTTCTATGAAACTACTCTGTAGTACAAAAAATGTCATCGTGTTGTCTTTTATGGTGGTTCTCTTCCATTATTCTTCCATGTTCTGTTCCTACTTACACCAACCCATGTTTATCCATATTCATCCATAGCCACTTAAACTAGCTACGGTTGATCATTCTTTTTTTCATATATGTTATGATTATGATTTCTCCTAAGACTAGTCATAGATGGAATTTTTTTTGTTAACTTTTCCTCAGTTTTTCCTTTTAAAAAATAAGACATTATTATATATCTACTTCACTGAAGAAAAAAAACATTAAAGTCAAATCACAACTTATTCAAACTTATAATCACTTAAAATCAGCTCAAATGACTATAGAGAAACATTGGAAATTATAAATTTAATTCCAAATAACATAGAAATGATTTTAAGTACCTTATATAATAAGTACTCTTCTATGATTAATTCCAAGTAGTTTTACATTTTTTGTAACTCCATCTATAATTATTCAATATCATCTTCTCTAAATCTTCATACTTTTTTATTTCAACTTTGATTAAATCATAATTTATTTTGACTAAAATATGGATGGATTCATCAACATTATAGAAATATTTATAATTATTTAATTTTTTTTCATCTTTACTTTATCTATAAACTAAAATTAACATTTATCATGTTTTAAATAATGTGATTCTAATAAGACTTATAAAAACATCTCTGTCACATTAAAACTATCCCTAAAATTTTCTGATGTAATTCTTCTCTTAATGAAATTAAATCACAATATATTTTTTGATATTTCATTCTCATAAGTCTAGAACAATTATTGACTAATTTAAAGACTAATTCTTTTAGATAATAATATCTATAATATTCAATATTATTTACCAACTTATGTAATCTTCTAAAGATCATTCTAATGGAATCAATCAACCTATTTCAATGATACTCATCAACCAAGAAGAACTTCATTGAACTCATCCAAATAATCAAACTTCATCAAACACAGTAACTTTCCTTCGAATACGGATAATAATATTTCATGTATATCCAATATATTTTAAAATTTAATTAATTAGTGGATTTAATTGCTATTATTTCAAAATATTTTTTAATTATGTTGTTGGTAAATAATATTTTGAAATTAATTTTAAATAAATAAAGAGAAATGGGTTGATTGTTTATCATTTTATGTAAGTATTATAATTTAGAAAAAAATTATATAGGATAGATTTTGGAAAAGTTAATGAAGTAGGATAAAAGGGATCCAATGCAAGGGAATCCATCAACCTAAAGGCAATCTACATATCCTCGCCAAGGGGTAGCCATCTAATAACCTAATGAAGACTAGTCGATCATAGAAAATCCCTTACATGGGTCAGAATAAGGGTTGTGTTGGGGTGAATATTTGGAGATGTATAGAGGTGATGCATAACAAGCATGTCGGGAACTATGATGTTTATCCTTGCTTGTGTGGGTCTATGGGAGAGGCCCAGGTTGAGAATTGGTTCCCCATTGACATTGATTTTTGGAAATTGGGGGATGAACCTATATAGATTAAACATTAATGTGGTACTAAAGAAAGTAATCAATTTTACAATATACCAAATCAATTATGTTTCTCCCTATGTATACATCACCTTCATAGGAAAGAGCCCACCACCACCCAATGCCTCATCATCTATTCATTTTCACCATTACTAGTATTATAGAACACCATCATTACCACTTCCAAAGATCAGGATCATATATAAATTTTAGTGTGAATATTGATATTGACATTGAAGACCAATAAAACTTGATGAACCCCATTTGAGGATTAATAATCATCATGCATGATGATAAGAGCTACATCTGACCATTATAAAGGTCTGACGATGATGTGGGTACACTAAATAAAGAAAATAGAGACATTAAAAACATGGTAATCCAAGGAGTTTTTTATAGGGAAGTTTGGATTATAAAAATTTTATGGAAACATCATGAAGAATGTGGAAAATTTTGTAATGAAGACAAACAGAAAAATAAATATCACAACATTGTGGAGGGAGACCTAGTGTTTCACTGGTGGTTCCAAAACATGAAACACTATCAACTATGGTGTGGATATGACATGGTTTCATGATGGTAATATAATAATAGTAGTGTCTGAGAAATACACAATATTTTTATCATACATTGTAGTGGTGGGGTGAATCTTAAAAATATTTTTGATTTGGGGAGATTTCAAGAAGAATTGAATAAGGATGACCACAAGTCTTCATGGGTGTCATAGAATAATTTAAGAGATTATTTCATTGTGGGTATTTAGGTGGACAAGGGGGGATATATTGAAGATGATAAGTTTGATCCCTAGGGTTTCCTTTTTTATAAATATATGGACTTGTAAATTCCAAAAAAAGAGAGATAAAATTGGCTAGGAGGACTAGACCTTCTAGAATTCTTCTAGGTTCAGGTACTTCCTCATTTGTTGGGTTTTTTAGTCCATATCATTTATATCATGAGAGGGTGGCATTATGTTTTCAAATGATTAATTTGATGGTGATTTTCTAGTATTATTATTAGTTTTATGATTATTTCATGTTTAGTTTTCAAATTTAAACTCTCCTCCTCCTTCCTCTTCTTTTCTTTTCAAGAATGACCATTGTATATTGAGAAAATGAGTCTTATATAATGTTATCACTAGAATAAAACCTTCTCTATGACCATTGGGTGGTACTTTTTTCTATGTTTAAACATGGTTTTGGGTCACCTTCCTAATTAACTAACTGAAGTACATGACTATTAGAAAATGTGTGTTAGTGAGAGGGAGAGTAATCACCTAGAATAAAGGGATAACATAGAGTATATTCCAAAAACAAAAATATTAATTTATTAACCTTCAAAATAATAAAGCATAAAACTAGAAAGTATATGTTTGGTATATTTTTTTGTCTACTCCCACTCTTTCCAAATTCATGTGCCAAGTATTTTAGCTTTACTTTATGTATTTTTGTTATATTTTAGTAATTTATTATTAAATTACTATAATATTTAACTTGTCCTTATGGGATCAACCTAATACTCATTATAACATTTCTAATTATTATATTACTGTTTTATTCTTTATGTTTATAAATTTCTAAACTATTTTTTACTGGGTGGATCTAACAACACCCTCTAGACATATCAAACGAAACCATAACTTCCCATTAAATTTCCTATTAAAAAAATATATAATCTTTGAATAATCAATTCAGTAGGGTTATTTTGGAATCCTACCTAGAGTAAATCCCTTCAATCATAAATACACTATATCTTGAGAAAAATAAACTGCATAATACTTTAATGTAATCATTTTAGGGATAAAATCACACCATTGCATTGATTATAAATGCATAATTGTCAATATATCAAGAAGAATAAATCCCTAAATTGATGAGAAAATGAAAAACAAAAATAGATTTTTGTATTTATAAAAAAAAGGTCATAAAAAACTATTTTTATTTATAAATTAAAAATATATGTAGGGAACATGTTTGGGAGACAACCTTAAAAATGCATAACGACTCAGAAAAAGTATTTGTTTTCTAGGAGGTATTAAAACAACACGAAACAAGTATAATATTTTTTATTTTTGATGAATAATGATTTTGTTCTATTAAAGTAATTCTTAATTAAGGAGGAATAATGGTAATCAATAATTAATATGATAAAATTATTTTAACAGCTACATGTATCCAATTGTGATAATGTGGGAATTATCTAAATCTAAACAGAACAACATTGAAGGATCACATCCCATTATCTTTTATAGATTGGATACTTGAATGGTTATTTAAACATGAATATTAGTTTTTTTATTGAGTAGTATTATAGTTACACGCAAATTACAGTGGATCTAGTGGACTAATCATAGATTAAATTCACATTTCCATATAAGACTCTTTCTTACCTTCTCATGTCTTTAAACATGTGTAATGCATTTGTAAAAATTAATTCGTGTAAGATATATCTAATTAATGACCTAGAAAATTAGTTACTTTATATTTTCATTGAAAATATTTTTGTATATGGATGATCTTTTAATTTTCACCTTTATATTCATGATATAGTGTTGAAATGTTTTGAAGAAAAATATTTTTTGCTCAGAAGAAGTTTCACTTAATGGTTGAAGATTACATCTTCTTTCGCCATTGGATATCTAAATTTAGATTAAAATATGATCCAGTGAAGATAAATATAATACAAGAAATACATAATACCATCATACTAAAAGTAATATGATGATTTGTTAGATAAACAATTTTCAAAAGTAGGTTTTTGAAATATTTTTCCAAGATAGCTCAACCACTAACTGATGTGCTATCAAAAGAAATTATATTATTATTTTATGATCCACGCATATAAACCTTCATGACACTCAACCAGAACATAGTTTATTTAATGAATTTTATAATTTTAATAATATATTTTATTTGATATATGATGCAAAAAAACTATATTTTAGGATAAAATATTGGGAAGTGGTTTCAAAAAATTTATAACTGATATATTATGCATGTTGAATTCTCACTAATTCAAAAATAAACTACATTACCATAGAGAAATAATTAATAGTAGTGGGTTTTTTAAATATATTTAGAATATATCATATCCTCTCTAAGATATAGGTTTATTTAGATCACAGAACCCTATGGTATTTATTGAAAACAAAGGATAATGAACCAAGATTAATTTGATGGATAATTTTATTATTAGAGTTTGATATAGAAATTAATGATAATGAAGGATTGTAGAATATTAAGGTTAACCAATTATCAATGATTTAACTACGAAATATTTTATACAAGGTAGAAATAGTGATTTATGACAAATACCTAGATAAGAAACTCTTTCATGAAAATTTATAATCTCATAAAATTTTACCAACATAGAAAATAAGATAGAAAATAAGGAAATTTATAACCATTTCACATATCAATAAAATAAGAGGGTTTTGTAGTAAGAAACATATCATTATTAAGATGATCCTTTTATTTTCAAGTAATATATAGAAGGAATTGTTTTATGATTTGTTCCTAAATATTAGGTAAAAATAATTCTTTATTTCTATCATCTATATCCTACTAGAGGACAATATAAACTAGATTAAATAGTGAAAAATATTTAAAAATTTTGGTTCTATTATCTATAACTCCACAAATATACAAGAAATTATAAACACAATTTTGAACCCTAATGAATGACTATAAATGATAAAAATGGGGTTAAAATGTTTCAACACATTATTATAGAGGTAATTTTTTTGGTGTATATGGAATTGACTTCATGAAATATTTTTGAACTCTTTTGGAAAATAAAACATCCTTGTGTATAGTGAATATGTTTCAAAATGGGTGTAAGTAAAGGTAACATCCGTGAATATATAATGTTCCATTATGAAATTCTAAAAGATGAATGTGTTTAAGATGTTTCAAATTCCTTTATTACTTAATAGTGATCAAGGAACCCACTTAAATAGTCATATGTTTTAGGGATTTCATAATTACTATGGTGTAATATACAAAACCAACACCCTTCGCCTCCCACAAATAATTCATAAATTTGAGTTGTTCAATAAAAAGATAAATCAAATCTTAGAGAAGATAGTGATCTTATATAGGGTATATTAGAGAAAATATATTGATGACACACTACAAGATTACTTAGAAGTGTAAAAAACACTAATAAGTATATCATCGTTCTTGTTAGTATATAGAAAATTTTGATATTAACCAAAAAATATTACACACTAGTCTTGTTGTGACATTAACAAGGTAAAAATGGACTTAAAAAATCTTGGAAAATATGAATAATGTATTTAGATCAACTTGAAAAAACTAAGAGAGATATATACAATAATTTCAAGATCTATAGAGATAAAACTAAGATGTTTCATAATTAGTAGATGGGTTAAAGACACTCTATGCCTTGGGAAAATTACTTTAATTTGATTCATGTTTTCATTTTTTTCATGAAAATTAGATCCATGTTGTTTGAGACTATATATTGTGTTCAGTGTCCACCCTCAAATAGAAATTGAAATTATAAGAGAGCATAAAACACCATTCAAAATTAATATAGAATTACTTAGGTCTCACTTGGAAAAATCACAAGGGGTGCATCATGTCTCTCAATTTCAAATTGCTAACTAAAAATTATGCCTAAATTTAGAATTATAATGACATGACCCAACCCACCAAGTACCCACTTGTAATGGAGTAAAGCTGACTGTTCCACCCCAAACCCACCTACAATAGGCCCGGGGATGGAAACTAAAACCAGTAATTCATAACACACATGGGAGTCAAACCCAAAATAAAAAATAAAACTCCAATTTATGACAAAACCAATACACACTAGTAATATATATAACCAACTATATAAAAATTTCTAACATTATACAATAATCAACTATAACACTTCAACATGGGTATCCACCAAGTGAAATTAGATATATATAATAAAACATCTCTAGGTATAATAGAATTTGGATTAATTAAAACCCCTTATAACTAAAAAAGCTCTTGGATCAACCACATATAATATTTTTCTCATTCGTGTACCACCATACACCACTAAGAATCAGAACAACCATCTCTACATTCTCCAATCTCACAAAAGTCACCAATAAACTATGAAAAATATCCATAGATGAAACACATGTTGGAAAAAGGATCATATATTGGTGTGTATATACATAGTCAGTTGGACACCCTTATAAAAGTATAAAAACACATTCTATGTCATAACTAATGCCAAGGAAAATAAAATAAAACCCAAAGGTATTATATATACTCTAAGATCATATGATCTATGGATAATAGAATAATTTTAGTCTTTTCCCTAACTCCATGAGGGATTCTATCTCCCAAGAAACCAAACATACCCAAATTATCAAGAATACCTACATACCTAAATTTTAAATCCAAGCTATAAGTAAATTCTTGAAGGAAATCATCTGACATATTGCAAGACACACATTAAATTTTTCTGTAACTACCTATTTTATCTCTTTATAACTATAGCAGTGGACCCAAAACTCATCAATGAATGGTCATCAGCTAAGGGAGTACCAAATCCTATGGAGAACCTAGAATTTATAAATTTATATATTCAAATAAGGGATTAACAACTCCAATGGATGAAGGACACATACCCTAACTTATGGGGTAGTTCCAACTTCTATAGGTAGATGAACCACACCCAATTTTGTGGTGGAGTAATGAATTCAACTATAGTATGTATAACATGACCCAAATCCCGATTTAGGGGTACCTAACCCAATCATAAACTACTCAATATGGATAACCCCACCCTCAAAAATTAGGGAGTACATACTCTATAATTCTTATGGGGGACCCATGGCATTTCATTAGAATGCTACTAGGGTAGTACCTTAACTCCATGATGTCTCCAAATGTATCAGTTGAACCATGTCATCTCCACTACTGATATAAGATCCTAAAACTATCCAATATTCCTCATAAATCATCAATATTTACTAATAGGATCATACCATCACATTATACATCGAAAATCGCTCAAAATGATTATTTAATTGTCTGAATATTACTTGTGGGTGAGAATAAATAAAAAATATTTAATTTCACATAGTATATGACATATACTCGTCTTGACATGTTGTGTGATCCCCATACAGAGGTCAAGTGTGTGTTTTAATCAATATTACATATGGATATAGCTTACCCAGTGTGTACTAGAATGATAGATGGATTGTGGTGATTTTGAGACACCTAACATGCACTTCTAGTACACCCCAAGTTGAGACATGTTGATATACATAGATTTCCTTCCATCTATACATGGTGTGTAAGACGTAAAGATAAATTCAGCATGTACCCTTCCAATAAATGAGTCGTGTATCTTTATAAATATTGTGTGATCCCCAAATATACACAATGTGTAACAGAACAATATAAATTAAGGTGGCCTTTCTCTATATGACATATTTTATGAACCATATTATGTATAGTCCTAGGGGAATAGTTGGGTGTGTATTTAGCTACACCCTAGGTTGTGTAACTCCAAAGAACAAGGATTGTGACCAACAATCTCACCATGTGTGATATTTGGTGCATTAAAGAAACTCTATATATCATTGGAAAGTAGTACAATGTGTGTTTTTGTAAATAATTCATCTTATGACTATTAAATCAGGTTCTAAAAACCCTTACCATCCTAAAATAATTTTATTTCCACTAATAAAACCCTAAATATCAATTGAAACACCATTTCCAAGATCCATCTCTACCTCCACCCATTAGTTAGAGATTTTTATTCTCCATCAAAGCCTTTTCAACCAACCATTATTATAAAATCACCTAAAGTATTATTTAAATGTGAACCATTTCATTAGAATTATTCAAATTTTGAGTAGCTTTACATTTTTTGATTTTATTATCCCAATAAAACACTCAATTTAACCCCAACATAACTTTATGTCACCTCTACCATTGTTTTTCCATCCAAAATGGAACCTCACAAGATCATTCATTGTCTAATCATCATCCTTAACAACATTCATGAAACTTCTAGCTATGGAGAAGGCTAAAGGTTAACACATGATGAAATAGGGGAGAATAATGGTGAATAATATGGTTTATTGACTTGTGTGATGTTCTAGCCACCACTCATTATTTAAAAATCCTCCCAATGACCAATGACATGGTAAATCATAGTTTTTGAGAAAAAATTTTAAAAGATAAATATATGGGGATTTAAAATTAAGGGAAATAAATAATGAAAAAATGGTTTAAATAAGGAATTCACAAATAAAATAGATAAAATAGAAATAGTGTGTCCTATATAATGGGGTAATTTTCATTTCTTAAAACATTTATCGTTGTTACTGCACGAATCCACTCATGTTATTTAAAATCTATTATACTTTGGTCTATGATATATTTTCTTCTCTATTCAGTGATCTGAATATCATAAACTCACCTCTAGGTTTCATGGATAGAACAATGGCCAACCCTATCTAAGTAGGTTAAATAGAGGATTTATATCACCAAATAGAAAACATGTAATTAAATTTAAAGACCTGAAAATTATCAATATAGGGATCGAATGTGAATATTTCACATTTCTTTAGAAAAAACACTAATTAAAAACGCAAAAAGATTGTTATAATTATCATATTGGTCTCCATTTATAAAATATCTTCCTTTACGCTCAAAATATCATTATTTTTTAATTTAAAAAATATTACATTTACCTTAAAATTTAACTAGATAAAATTTTTATCAAAACATTTTACATGGGTAAACAACACTCTCTAAGATCGTAGAAACCACAATTTTTTTAATATCATTTACAATGATAAATTTTCCATTCATTACATTTTAGGGACCCATTACCTTGAGGCCCACAAATGATATATGTTTTAATCAAGAAAAAACTTTGGTCACTACATCCTCCCCATATTTATACATTTTAATCCCCAAAAAGGAAATAACTAGATACACTAATCTAGAAACTTCATAAAATAGCATAGTGGAAGAATCAACCTATCCTCACTCATTCTTAATTAACCTCTATAGGTCCAGGATCTAAGAGATATTGAAACCAAAGCACTCATGTAAAGTATTTGTTTTTTTCTATTAATTTAATCCTAATAATCATCCCAAGCCTTCTATTCTATCCCATGATAGTTTGTCTTGAACCCATTGTAGTAAAGGTCTCAAAAAAAAGAATAAGATCATATTATGAATCTCCCATTAAGATTCCATATATCATAACATTATATCCTCATGTTTTTTAAACTCATAACATGAAAAAAACCATGATTCATCAATACCAAAATTATAATGTTTTTTATTAAGAGAATATAAGAGCATTAAACTCTTTTCCATTATAGAGAAATCCAAAATCTTCTTATATAAAAAGCATAAATCTACATAAAACTCCACTCATTAAAATAAACTTAAGATCCAACATTGATCCCTATAAGAGCTCATTAAGTGAGGCTCTTTATGTTCAACTTCAACTACTCATCACCAAACGACAAGGAACACATACCACCATCTCTATCACCAAGAAAAATAATTCAATAGTCCCAAATCTCAAACCCTACCACTTCATACTTGTAGATTACATATTCACACCCCCAAATATTAAAAAAAATCAAATACACCACTGAATATAACCTATTTGGGTTGAGGTATCTCTTTGAGAAAGTGATTAATGAGCACATAAAGAAATGAAACCATCCTCTATAATATTCTATGAAACTAACATATAGATCATTGGTGTCCCATTACACCATAATACAATGAAAAAGGGTCTTGAATCATTCATATAACCCTACTCTATTGGATCTATAACCCATTATAACACATTCCAAAACATGATAAACCACTAACCTCAACCCATTAATCAACATCACTCGTATTATAGCTAGAGTCACCATACAAGGAGAACCAATTATTAGATACACCTATACTACCATGGTCTCATTCCCCATAGGTAGAAGTTATCTCAAAGCTATCTATTTCAATATACAGTATGAGACTTATGGGAATACCAATATCCAAACCATGAATATTATTTCATACCCCATCCACCTTTAATAAAATACATAATGTGAACTAAAATAGGGTCCCTCATCACATAATTCTCCACAATAGATGCTACCACACTGATCTTCCTTTGATCTTTGTGATGTAGAGGCCACCATAACCGATAAAAGACATAACACATATCCATACACCATCAAAACAAACTATACTGATGATAGATATTAAGACTCCTCCACTATATACTGAGCATGTAATTCCTACTGGGGGATCCATATGCTACACTATTGATTCATCACCCTTGATCCTACAATCCATCATGACTTCAAATTTAACATATTACAACTACTAACTATAATTCCAAAAAAAAACACCCCAAAGGGATGGATATCTTGAATATAACACTCAAACTTTAGGATTTCACTAAGTAGTAGGTTCTTTATATGTAATCAAAAAACAAACACTAAAAAATAAGAAATAAAATTATTCTTATTCATATCAGATAAGTTTATCACCAACAAAGACCACTAAAAATGATCCACAAGTCACATAAATATAGTAGGAGTATTAATTACATCCAAAAACATCACTAATATTCCTAGATATATAGAGTTGTTCCTAATGGATGCCTAAGAAATATCACCTTACAAAACTAAATGTGAGGTTAATTAGGCCTGATTTCATACAAGATAAACCTGATCCTTTCCACTAGTCACAAATTTCCCATTGATTATTTGGAAACCTTTCCCCAACAGTTTTTCCAAATACACTATCAACCCCCTAAGCTCAGTTGGGATATATGATAAATTGTATATGATTTTGATATAGTTTTGGTACTGATATAAATCCCCCAATAGATGTTTCCCTATAACACCCTATGGTGAACATTATCATATTCCTCAAACATTGTAAAAAACAACTCTCCTAAAACATTTTTAGGGAACCAAGATAATTTGACCAACTAGTGGGTAGTAAGTAAAGGTGTTATAAGGGCTAGTCTACTCATCCTACATAAGGTTCTCTCTCACCATTGGGGGTGAACCTTGACCCAAATTATTGAATGATAATATCCCCATAATAATAATTTGAAACTTATAAACTAAACCAAAGAATATTCCATATAGTTTCATACTGATATGATTTAATCCCATAAAAATATAAATCTCTCTCTTTCACTCTGGGGAGAAAATTCACACTACTAACCAATTTGAGTAGAAGGATGATAACTTATATTATGAATATCTAGCCAAAGAGGTATAATAATTAAATCTACTTGAGTATATAACTCTTTAATGTGAATATAGGAATAATGGAATGGAATATTCCAGTATTAATGAGTATGAGTGTTAATGAAGAAGATACATATTATACCTTGAATCTTACCAGGTTCCACCAAAGAAAAACCATACATGATATTAAACTACTTGTGTCATGATAATTATCACTCTAATATTAAAAAAGATTACCTAGAGGCGGTGTTGGATATATTCCAAGCATCACCCACTAATAGTTTCTATTCCTCACAAAAACCTTTGCTAATACCAACTCTTAGAATTCCGTTTAGTGGGAAGGTTACTAATATCAATTATTCCTTTAACATGGAATCATGTTCATGAAACCACTCTGTCTAAATATAAGGAAATATTTTTCAATTATAAAACCAATGTGTATCCCTCTTGAGAAATTCTCATCTGAAAACACTCACTTGAGGTATCAGATGTAGTTGGAGGATGAAGGAAGATATAACCCTAATTTGATATCACTTCAAATGACTTTATAAAATACTTAATCTCAGATAAATCCATCCTATAATTTTATTAAGTAGTTACCAATAAAAAACACAAATTGGTTTGCAGTCATAGTCATGATTCCCTGAATAGGTCCCAATATTCTTTAAACTCAAATTATAATCAATGTCATTGAATATATCTCCACTTGAGGATAAACTGAAACTCCAACCGTGGTAGAGTAGTACCATCGTCTGTTTTAGTAAACATAAACCAATGGATTTCTACACTAGAATAAGAACTTACTGAAATAAACACCATCTAGTCCATGGGTTTTTTCATATGAGAAACATGAGTCTCAAACTCCAACCAGTCCTCTATAACTTGAGGATAAAGATATTCTCAAAACTGAGGAGGCCATTGTAACTAGAATGCATGTATCTTGTCTAGAAAATTGGTAGTATTATTTATCTTTATGGGAAAGAATCCTATAAAAAATAAGAACTATACTAAGTAAAACATAGAATATCCCCTCTACTTACACATAAAGATACCTCTCAATTAGGTCTATAAATTTATGCTTCATCACTCAACTAATTAGTAGTGAGAGGATCAAGAACATGAATTGTATTTTCATTACTCTAACATTGAATCTGATCTAGTTTTTTATGGGTGGAATAATTTATTGTAACAACCCAATTATTTCATAGTATTTTATCTCTTTAAATTAATTTAATAGCTTATATTTCATGCAACACTGACTTGGATTGCGTTATACGCAAGATTGAGTTTCTGTGAAACAACACATTATTATTATAATTATTTAAACGAGATATTTATTTATCTACTAAATATTGTAATATGAATAGTAGAAAATAAATTTTAAATTTTATTTATAATGTTTTCACATAAATAAAACATATTTATTATTTAATGCATATGTTTTATTATAATAGTTATATATTTAGAAAAACAATTTTCTTAAACGAACTACTTTTGATGTCCTTTTGGGAACAATAATAAAATTAATTTTAGACACTACTAAAAATTGAATTTTGTAAAATATGATTTATTTTTTAATTCATAATATTAAATTAGGTTAGGTTTATTTTTTGTAATTTTTCTAAAAACATTCAATTATTTATGAATAGTGAAAAATACTGCATATTACATAAACACCGACTTTTTTATTTAAATTATTATTTTTAATTAAAATTGTTCTTAAAGTAAAAATAGATATATAATAAATATATTAGTCCAATTTAATTTATTTTATTCATTTTATAATAAGATTAGATATATAAAATTTCATTGAACTTTTTAACGTCTTTTACCCACCTTCTATGCACATTTGCAAATTTGCATAAAATGTAATTTTACTACTTCTGTGAATTGAATTTTACAAATATTATAGACATGGTTGTCATCATTAAGTATAATGTGGTTCAATAGGATGAAAATCATTTTTTATGAATAGTAACTTTTAAATTTTATTTACCACGATTAAAAATAAATATGATAATGAAAGGAAAAAATAATATTACAAAAATATATAAATCCCCAAAACTTTTTCTAATTATATTAGATATTTTTTCCACAAAAATAAAAAATTATTACAAAAATATTATCCTTTTTATTCAATTGGGTTAGATTAGGACATTTATTATATTTTATTTAAAGAAGAGTCAAAAATGTTAAATTCAAATTTTAAAAACTAAATCATTTTTAATATAGGGTTATACATAAGATAAATTTGCCTATAAATATTCATTAGTTTAAAAATATTTCATACATCATGGTATTTTATTTATAATTTTTATACATTAAATAATTAAATTTATTTATGACACAATGATGATGTAGTAATTACCTTGTTAATGAAAGATCAAAATAAATGATATTATAAATATTAAAATAAGTATAAATTGAAACTTTTTTAATATCCAAGAATTTTATAGGTTAATATTACATGTTAAGTTTTATTAAATGTCATTTTTTCTAAGGAATCAAGTTTTTATGACTTTCACAAAAACTAAATTCTAAATGGTGTCAAAATTGTCATAAATGTGTTTTTTAAACAAATGTTATTTTTAAAAATTATTTAATAGTGCTAAAAATCTAATATTCTTCCAAATGAATTATATAATTCTAAATATGATATTAATTAACCAAATTAGGTTATATTGTCCTTTTATAATAACTATATTAACCATTTAGTATAAAAATACAAGAAGACATTGTAAAAGTTAAATTATTTAACTAAGAGTTAAGTCTAAATGATAAGGTTGATATGGAGACATAAACATGTATAAAACCTATTTTTGAGAATATTTAGACTCATACTCATCTAATCCTTTAAATAAATAAATTTTGAGCTATTTGAATCCCAAAATCATTTTATAATAAATTAATATTTGAAGATTTTCCTAAAGTGCCTGTCACCTCTCTTATAAGAGGGAACCTCACTTTCTATTTAATTCACACCTACAAAGCCCTTTGTCTCGTCCCAAACCTGACCAAATATACTCCCAACTACCCTCAATTCAACCTAGAGGCCTTAAATTGAACATAAATTCAACCTAAGTAGTCCTTTTGATCTAATAAAAAGGAAACACCCGAAGAAGAGGTAATTATTTTATCACCTCTGTCAATGTTATTTTCTTCTTATACTTCCTCTTTATCTGTTTTTTCCATAATAAAATAATTAATCCAGTACTTCCTACATTTTAAGATGATATTATAATTATGTTACAACCATATTCCTTATTATATCTATCCTATGAATAACAATGTCCCCATGCGTGCGTGCATACGGCTTACCGTCTCCACATCGTGGTGTAATTTTTTATTCAACATTATGTTATTTGGATGGATATAATGATGATTATTATGTATATAAATAATAAAAATAACATGATAATGTTTCTCTATAACTAATATAACTTCCAATTATATACCTCTTTATCATTAAGTAAATGGTATTGTCGCTCGTGCGTACGTACAGCTTACCATCTCCACGACGTGATGAGATTCATTTCCACGTTCACCATTCAACGATGATTATAAAAATATATATTATTAATAAGTATTTAATATATGAAATTATAATTCTACTGTAAATATATATATATATATATATATATATCTGTGTGTGTGTGTGTGTATATATATATATATATATATCTCATTCACTTACTTCCATTCAATAGGATATGAAAACCAAAACAACATTTATGCGTACGTACGGACTACCGTCTCCATAAATGGTGTATTTCATTTCATATATATTATATATAAATATTTTTTTATATTATGGAAGTAATTAAATCATGATATAAGTGATACAATCAAGAATAACAAGTTAAAACACGTATGATAAAGAAAACGATTATTACCAGAAATGTTACATTAACATAGAAATTATTATTAAATGGGTAGTATAGAGTCATAAATGAATCAAGTTTGATATCATAAATATGAATATGGTTTTGGTATAATTCAATAACAAACTATAGTCATTATACAAGAGTTTAGACTGACCCTCGACTAAATGAAAGTACAAGGTAATGGTTAATTCCTCAATCTAATTATTATACAAGATTGTTTATGTGTAAGTATTTACTGGGACATATTTATCATCCATGTCCATGTTTCATATAAATGTTTTCAAATGAAATATTTTAAGGTTTTTTGGAAGGTAAAATTTAACTAGATCATCATTTTAAATGTTTTAAAGATTTATTTTTTTAAATCTATTTAATTAATGGCAATGTTTTCAAAATAATTTTAAGGATTTATTTATATGGGAATGATTATTTAAAAATGTTAATTACAATAAAAATATTCAATTTTTTATGGGACACTTTGATTAAAAAACATCTTTTAAATGTATTCCTTTATAAATTTTGTGACTTTAAAATGATTTCATGAGAAAGGGATATTTCTCTCAAAGATGTTTACTAATTATTTTCAACTATGTCAACATCCTTTACTAGATATTATTCATGATTAAGGTTTATTTATTATACAATCTTCAATATTGTATTTAATGAGTTATGATTTTTTTGACTATGGATGTGTTATTTTTATACCATTCATGATTTATGAATAAAATATTTACATTTCGTATGTTATTTTTAATACGAATGTTTGTGTTATGTTTCATCCTTTTAATAAAAAGAATTCATTGGACTTAGTAAGTGATGGGTGGGGATTTCAATAGCCCCTCGATGAATTGGTAGGTCTCATGAGAAAAAATAGTTTTTGGGAACAAGTCCTTGATAGAATATTTGTGAATGGTCTTGGCATAAGTCCTTGATGTAGTAGTTATTATATCTGGCATTATGCATTCCCTCATTATGAAATTAGTTATTACATGTGATTATTCAAATAGTAGAATATCCATGTGCATGTTTATATGGTAATTTTGATTTATTTTTTCTATATTATGTTCACATTTATGTTTAAAAGGATGTTGTTTTTATTATAAGTCTTTCCTTAAAATTTTATAGCTTCCGCTAAAAATTTTACCCCTAATGAGCATCTGAGCTCACCCCTTTCTTATGTTTTATTTTTCCAGGATGCCAAGAAGTGTATTATGATTGATATGAAGGGTTAATTCAATTGAATAATGAAGTTATCAAATTATTATATGTACCATATTTTATGTTAGAAATTTTAATGTAAAGTTCATGTATATAATATATTTTCCAAGACTGCTAAACTGATCGGTCCATCCGGACCTAATTCCTTGTAATCATGCCAATGAATTAAAATGATGCACCAACTCTGGGATTCTGGGGTCAGGGCATTACATTTATTGACATTATAAACCCATGGTTACTATATTATATCACGGTGAGATGAAATTGTATGAACATGAAAGAAACAAATAATTATGATATGATGTATGTAACTGTCTATCCTTACCTTGTAAATGGTGCCTTAGTGTTTAATATTGACCCAATTGTTTTTCAAATCCATAGGGAATTGATATGTATTTCATCGCACCAACACTGGGTTTACTTGTATGGAAACTGAGCAAAAAATCTCTTGACACAATAATCTTATATTCCTATACTAACCCTAATCCCATCTCCAATGGTTCTAGGGCTAGATACTACCACCAAAAAGGCATAACACATTAGGGTGTCCATAGCCCATTAAAACCTAAAATAAACATGAAACTCCAATACATGACATAATAAAAAAACACTAATAATATATATATACATATACAACTAACTATATAACATATGTATACACGAGAAAATAACCATTTACAACATTTTTACATGGATAATCACTAGGGTAAATTACATAATCATAATAAAAACTCTTCTATGTTCAATAAACTCATGAAAATGAAAGATACCTCTTGAATTTAAAATCATCAATATCTACCTCCAAAAAAACCTATTTTACCATATCCCGTCATACACTACTAATAATCAGCCCAACCAACTCCATTGGATCCATTTATATCGAATTCACCTATAAATTATACACCATATTCATAGACACAACCTGTGTGGGAAAAAGGACCATAT
Organism: Viscum album; assembly: GCA_963277665.1. NCBI lineage: Eukaryota > Viridiplantae > Streptophyta > Magnoliopsida > Santalales > Viscaceae > Viscum > Viscum album. The sequence continues at coordinate 944,827,436 of OY728126.1, read as the reverse complement.
AGTGGTGAGTATAATCTTACTCAATAGAATTTTCTAAAAACACAAAGCATTAAAACACAAGTCATTTCATATAAAAATTATATGTAAATTCAATTAAACCTAAAGGATTTATATATTCTCTAAGGCTAAAATATACATGTATGGTAGAAGAATCAAAGTCTTTACTTGTCCTCTCTATGAAGGATCGTATCTCATAAGGAACTAGAAAGACCTAAAGTAACAATGGAAAACCCTATATAATGATCTTCAAGATAGAATTTACATTTCCAAACTAAATAACATGGTAATTAAATTTAAATACTTGAAAAATAAAATATATGGTCCCAAATAGAAATATTTCACCACCCTGGGTAAAACCACATGTTCTAAACACAATCATTATATTGAAATTCACACACATATATTAGTTTAGAAAATATCATCATTCACACTCATGGGATGATTATTTATTTAATAAATAAATAATAAATATCACTTAAAAATTAACTAGCCTCAAATTACATAAAAAATCAACTCATATGTATACACATCAACCTAATATCAATAAAACCATAATATTTTTTTTCTAGGGTCATTTACAAGGGTAAAAGTTATATTCTACCCCTTTAAGGATCCTAGGAAAATAATTCTAAAAAATTATCTTGGTTTTTACTAAGTAATAATATAGTTTACTATATTAAAGGATGCACTAATAAATTTTAAACCCATATAGAATCACAAAAATTAAAAAAACATATTGAATTCATAGAATTATATTAGGATTTATACTATTTTGTTAAGATATGAAATTTTTGACAGATTCACCAAAGAAAAATACTAATTAAACCCAAAAACCAATCCAAATAAACAAAATTAGAGGGAAATGATAGTATAAGTTATTAAAAATAAATGGGTTCATAAATAATAATAAAAAAGAAAATGAATATGTTGAGGATAAAATGATGGAGTTAGATCCAACCACCACCAAGCCCATGACCTTTAAGAAACCATTCCCAAAACCATACCCTTATTAATTTTTAAGGAAATTATCCAAGACAAAGTTTATCAAATATCATTTATCACATCTTAGTGTATCTCCCACCTTATTTAATAAATGGATTTCACAAAAGAGGCCCCCACCATTCCTGGAACAACATCATTTTTCATTGACTATTTTCCATTAAATATTAAAATGAATTGATCTTACTTTCATTATTATATGTTTTCTAGTCATGGATGATATTACATTTTATTAACAATGTAATAAAACACTCCCAACCCAAAGAAAAAAAGGAATGGTTCACCAAAACCATGTCATAGGTAACCTTTGTTATAAGCCTTATAGATTTTTCAAAAATCACTTCAAAATAATGGTGACCACAACTCTATAGACATTTTTTATCACATTTTACAAAATAATCCAGTCAAACAATTAAAAAACCCAATTTTTTTTCTTGGTATAGTGGAAATAAATCAAACATAAATTTTAATCCAAAACCATAAGGTTTTATCAAACTATAATAGATCAATCATCCCATTTTGACTTATCCTACCTGTAATTATAACCCCAAGTATGATTTTTTTACCTAATCCATGTCCACTAGGTATTTTCAATACTCATGTCAAGAATATAGAAACCATGATGTTGTTGTATAACACACTATATATTTTACCTAATCCTTTATAGAAACCATGATGTTCTGATTCTTCCAAAACCAAAAACAAAAAAACCTAATTATTTACATGGTATCAACCATGTTATGGTTTGATATAAAGGTTCAGAAAAAATTCAAATAACTAAAATGATCTCATCCCAAACCATTTTATGGTTTACCATAACATGCCATGAATTTTTAGTCTATAAATTAAAATAACAGAATCTCAAAAGAGAATACCATTTTTCCTAACCTCTCTCTCTCTAACTTTTCATTACCCTTTCCTAAAAACCATAAAATATATCTCATACTAACCATTTACACTTTAATTCCATTCTAATGACCCATAAAAACTCATTTTCAACTATCTAGGTTCTTACCATTCCAAACCGTATTTTCCCAACCATTCTTAAAAATACCACCTCAATCTTATACCAATTATTCCCAAAACCATCCATTCCTTTACCATAACCAAAGAGATGGGTAGCGAAAAATAGTATATTATTTACTCGGATACCCCATCTCTAATAAAAAAGTACTTTAAAATATGCATTATAGAATAGAGAACAATCTATGTTGTCTCACAAGAAGCATTGAAGGTTTTAGAGTGTGAATTTTAATTAAGTTTTATAAAACAATACCAAAGATGGGGGTTTTGAAAATAGTTTAATGTATAAAAATGAAAGAAAGAAAAGTGAATTAAATAGATTCTTTTGGGAAAATGATTATGGTTTAAGGGAGATATTGAATGAGATCATCAGAAGGTTTATATTCATGTTTTATGGTTAATTTTTCTAAAAATATGAAGTGATTTTATATAATTATCTAGTATAGGTTTACTTAAATCATTATTACCCTCAAGCCCCATTGTAATGAAACACTTTGATATGATTCTTGGTGTAACTATCATATAAAAAAGGTCTAAAACATACATGATGTTTAGGAACTAAAAAAGTATATTTATATATTATATTTAAGAAAAAATATTTGGTAAATTATGTATTCTAGTTGGTATAACATAATATTTCCACTAAAAAAACCAATTATTTAGAGTGAATGAGTTCATTTTATTCAATATATCAAGACAAAATGATTCAAATTAGAATTGTATTTATATATAAACAAATAAAATGTTTAAAAATAAAATTAAATAAAACTAGTATACATTATGTTTCATAACTCTCTCTCTAATCCTATATATTTCTATCAATGATCTCCCACCATTTAGCTCACAATTGAGTAATAAATAAATCTCGTATATCCAAAATCAATATTTTATTTTCAATAAGGCTAATAGTACAAAAAATTCAAAGAGAAAAGTGGGAAAGAAAATAAGAGAAAAGTGATTATGGGGCTCTAAAATAATGGAGCCCAAGAGTGTCCCACTAAAAAGGTACAATACTTCAAGGGAAAGTGATCCCATACTATAGAATCATGTGATCTGAACCCTATAGGAAGCCATGTATGTAAGGAAATACACCACTTTTTTACCTTCTCTCTAGTTGTGGAGAACCTTCATGTGATTATTTAAAATACCCTTGAATCTTTGAATGGTGTAAGATATATTCCAGTGGATGTGGACTCAACTAATAATAGAGTAATGAATAATATTTGAGTCTTCCTCGGTCGCATCAAGATGAATATTCTTTTGAATCTATAGGAGAAGCCTTGTTAGCATCACATTTTATTCCAATAGAATAGAATTTTTATTACCGAAGTGGTAGAGTTTCACTCCCTTGGGTGAACATACAAATGAGGATCCCAAGGATAAACTTAAAAATGAGGTTCCCTAAGTGGTTCTGGAACACTATTTTTGTAACACCATTTGAAATTAGGATTTGGGCTAAGAGACAATATTATAGCATCTTTTCAAAAAAATAAAAAAGTTGTTTCCCAGCCTCTTGAATGTCATTACACCTAATTTTGAAATATATTGACTTCTAAACCATGAGTTATGTACAAATTATAAAAGTGATTTCATTAAAACCTCTCTAAAATATGTACCCCTCTTGGGAAAAAAAGGTTAGAAGATAGATAATGACCCCCAAGTCCCTCCTCTAGTAGGCCTCGGGTTGGCGACTGGCAAAGAGGGTATAGAAAACACACAAGTAGGAGGCATTACCCTATAAGAGAAAACATGTTGTATAGAGAGATAACATAGGCACTAACCAACTTCTGATCATACTAAAATATAAAATAAACCCATGTACATACATGTAATGTTATCCAAAAACTACTAAAAGTGAAAGTTAAAACTGCATGTACCAAAAGAAAGTAAAATGGCAACAACCAATAAGCCCAAATAGCACCTGCAAAACCCGTAAGCTAGTAATAACCAGCTTAATATCCAACCTACTCCAAGTGACCTAAAATTTTTTATATAATGCTGGGTGAGTATAATAGTATACTCATTAGTATCCTCCATAGAGCCTCTCTTGCAAATAATAAAGAAAGCATGATAAAGCACACTGAAAAACAAGTGAAACTAACTCATCACTTAAATAGACATAAAATGTTCCCACCATCACCATGGATACTCTCACCAATTATGTCATACAGTATTATATAATATAATAATTAATATTAAGGGTACCCCTCTACCACTTCCCCATTAGTTTTTCACTTTTTCCCCAACTTTTCACGTCATGATCATCTCTCTCCAAAAAGCCTAGCTCGAAGACACCTAGGAAAAGAACCACAACTTGCACATCATAAAACACAAACCATTATATCCACATAACCAATAGTAACCAAGTAGTTTCCAAGAGCCACCAAAGACCAAATAATGTTTATCATACATCGTGTATTATAACTCAAGCCATTAAATCCCATACAACAAGTAGGGATCCTCAATCCATCACAGACTATAAACGTTATACCTATATTTTTCCTTATAAATATATATCTAGACCATATTTTTGTCAAATAACCACAATCCATTATTTCCCTCTACAAACATATATGGGGAAAAATAACTATCATGCATACCAGCACTAGTAACTACTAAGAGAAGAGAGTGGGGCCAAAGGGGGCAGTCATCCATCCATCTTCCCATTGGGATGTTGCGGAAAACACCCCCAAGGCTCAGATTCCCCGAGGGGATAGTCAACTTAACCAAAATGGTGGGGTAGTATACAAAAACATAAAAAAATACATGATTTAATATATCTCATAGACACACTATGGGTAAAACCTATCCTTATACTCAATTGAAGTTAACACCTCTCAGAATCCCAGCTTCCACTGTTAAGACTAGATATCCTATAAGCACACAACCATTTAAAGAGCTATATTAGGGTTTTTATATCTTTTTTATCAGTTTCACTTTACTTTAATTAATTATTTAACCATTAATAAACTAATATCATTTACCACATTGCATACCATTGTCATTCCCATCATGATCCATTCCCTCAAGGCATAACCAAACTGAGTCTATAGTTCTTCAAAAGTATAACCTCAAAATTTCAACATAGCAAGATCCAACCTCATAGGTTAAACATCATTTATTTACTTTTTTAGAAACATTAACATGTTTCAAAATTCAAGGTATTCTAAAAAATAATTTTAAGCTACCAAATGCAAGGGTCTCAACTTGGTGGGTAGATGAACTACCTATCGACTCTTTTCCACCTATATTGGGATCGTAGACCCATATATCATTGATAAGATAAACACAAAAATAACATGGAATACCTCACACATATTCACCTCTTTTTAAAGGAGGGTAAGCAAGACTATTTTTTTCAAGTAGTGGAGAAGTTAAAATAGACAAGCAAACAATAGGTTCAATAAAAACCACTTTCACATCGACGGGTAAGCTAAGCTTTAACCTGTTCCATCATCCTCAGTGTCCTTCCCAACACCCACATGAAATATCCAATGAATCCCACCACTATAGCCATCAACTACTACCACCACCACCACTAGGACTCCCTTTTCCCTCATACCAAAATATCCTTCCACGCTCAGCCATCCCAAGATCACACCACTACACAAGCATCTGGAAACAAACAACATAGCAACTAGGCTCTTGGCCCTAAATAAGGGATTCAGATTTCACACAAAATAAGAACTCACAGCTCCAAAGCAAAAGTCACTTTTCCTTTACAAGAAAGAGGGTAACTCATAACCCAATAAAGAATTATCTATATTTCACAACCAATTATTTATTCCATGTTTAATTAACTGGTTCATTTCAACATGAATAACTGTATCCATATGATTATCATCAAAGCACAACAAAAACAACTGGATTAATTTAACATGGCTCTTTATCTTTGTAAAATTAAATTATAATTAATTATATCTTTATGTTCTTTACCAATTTCCATCAAGAACGACATAATAAAAAAGCAAAGAAAAGATATCATACTATATACCAAATCAAGAGGCAACAACATATCTAGAAAATTGATACCAATTCCTTAATCAGGTTCAAATATTTATTATGTCAATTTCATTGTGACCTAGTGGTCTAAAACATGCTAACTATATGATTTCACGTAAAAATAAAAGAAAATCCATGAATCCCTTACCTCAAAAGTTTTCTGATGTTCTTTGCATGAGAATGAGCCAATACAAAGGATCATGATTGTAACATCCCAAGTAAGTAAAGAATTATGGATTTTAATATCTATGTATATTTATGAATTAGATAGTGTTTTAGAGGCTTAAAATGAGAATAAATCCAATCTTAAGCATATAATTCTTTAATATTTTTAAAAGATTATTTTACCGCCTTTTGATGGCGAACCATTTTTAAATATATCTTTTGACAATATTATAAGCTCTATTTTTTAAAATAAACTTATTCATTAGTATTGGGACATTGAAATTTACTTTGGATAAATTTTTGGTATTTTTCCGACAATGTTCATTTTTTTATGAATAGTGAAAAATACTGCATTTTACTTCAAAACTGATTTTTCATCTAATTTAATTATATGGTTAGATTACCTTTTTAATTGGTTTTAAAGTTTAATTAGAATATATTTTTACCATTTAATCCAATTTTGGTTATTATAATTAATTTCACTTTGGAATTTGGCATAAACAAGTGTCAAACTTTTGATAGATATTGTTTCTAAAAAACCCGCTATTTGTTTTGACAACGAGAATTTTTTTTAAATTAATTACTACAATTTCTGTGTTTGGAATTTGGTAAAATGGATTCCATATTTGGAATCAGAAGTTCCAAATTATGCAATTAATACTTTTTTGTTTTTTGGACATTATGAATAGTTTTGACAGTAATTATCTTTAATTATCGTGATTAATTAGTAATCGGGTAGTTAAGAGTAATAAAATAATATCATAATAATATAAAATGACCCCAACATGTGTCCTAATTCTACTGGTTGTGTCATGGCAGACCATGGTATGCCTTGTTCCAACTTTGGGATCCCATGGAATCACTTTTGTCTGATAGTGGCATTTTATCTTTTTATTTTTAAAGAAAGTTAAATATAAAAAAAATATGTAACACCTAAGTAAATAAAATTTAATTTTGTCTACATAAATAATATCTTAGACTATAAATAGTCATTGTAAAGCTAAAAATATTTCTTACATCATGTTATTTTTTTTATAATTTTTAGACATTAAATAAATAAATTTATTTATGACACCATGATGATGCAATGATTACCTCATTAATGAAAAATTTAAATAAAATGAAAAGATAATGTAAAATATAAGACTTACACTTGTCAAAAACCCATTGGATGGGTGGATATAGAACCCTAATCACCTTATCCTTGAAATATATCATTGTGGGACCTTTAAAATCTGAAACTCAATTTATAATAAAGTAACATTTCACGACATTCCAAGAGTGCCCATCCTCCCTCTTATAAAAGGCCCCCACCTCTACCACCTTACCCACACCTCCCAATCCATTGTCTCAACCAAACTCTGATTATTTTATCTCTCCATATCCCTCTCTTCATCATAGAATCCTTACCTTATGTAGAAAGGTCTTTAGGAAGCACTTTTGGGTCAAACCAAGGGGAGTTACCCAATATAAAGGTAATGTCTTCTCTTATGTTCTTTTTTTTATTTTTCTTCTCCAAACCCTAAACTATTTTTATTACTTTATTTTGTAAAAAAACTGTATCTTAAATATACTAGGATTTTTTTATGAGAAGTATTTGTTTTACACTTACACACACCTCTGTCTAATGGTTAAAGAACATATTGTTTCTGTGAGTGGTGAATTATTGCCTCACAAAACGATGATTGTTCAATCTTCTTTTAACACCTTTCATGGTGGCCATTAAGATGTCACTATATTTATATATGATATATATTATTTTTATGTTTTCTTTATGAATGTGTATTTTTCATTTATGGCATACCTTTATGGTTTCCATTATGGGTAAACGTGATATTTTCATTTTAAGAAGTGCGGACTACCGCCCCCTCAAAGTGATTTGAATCGTTAATTCCATATGTGGGACATATAAAGGATTGAGTTAATGATATTATATATGATATTATACTGGAATTATAATATACCTTTATATCATTATGATTTCACTCCATTAGATACGAAATAGAAATGAAAGTAGTGTTCATGCGTACGTACGACTTATCGTCTCCATGAATGGTGCATTTTATTTCTTAACTCTAAATGTTATGTAATATTATAAATGCATGTATATACTGTATATATATGATATATATGATATCTACATCATGAATATAATTCTGGATAAAATGGATATTTTAACACATGAACAACTTGTAATTATAAGAAGTTTATTTTTGACTAAAGTACCAAAGATTGACAAAAGAACTGTTATTAACTTAAATAATTACATAATGTTCATAACATGGTAATAAGTGATATAAAAGGAATAATGAACATGAAAAAGTTTCTTAATCAAATAGAAATTAACTCTTGTTTATTATTCAGGAGATTAAATAACGATCGAGTCAAGTCAGACACGAGGTAAGGGACTTCGTCTCAATCTCCTTTAATTGAGGCATATTTTGTTTCATACAAAACTTTATTTTATAAAGTGTATAAACCCCTTTGAATTTTACTTTTATTCAAAAGAAATATTTTTATATGAAGCATTTTACTAAACTACAAAAGGGAATGTTTTTGTCTTACGTATGCGGCGACAACGACTTCTCCGTCGCCGTGACCATTATTTGAGTATCGACTTCCTCTACAAGCCATAACTTATTTTTTAAAATGAAAAATAAATACAATGTTTTACTTTTCTTTTATTTTGGTATTTAAAATGGTTTCGATAATGTTTTTATTATATCGATGTGTTTTTGATATATTGTGATTCAAATGTGGAAATGTTATATTTCCTTTATGCATGTTTTATGTGATACAATTATGTTATGGTTCTTGGGAATTGTTTATGAAGACGGGTGGTTCCGTGATAAACTAAGGGCGGGTGAGCCCGTTATAGCTCTCAAATGCATTGGGTAACATGAAGGAGTTAAACGCTAAGGTTTCTCCGATGATATTTAGGGAATATACCGTGATGAGTATTCCAAACGTAACCATGAGGGTTTCTCCCTACGTAAGAATGTTATGAATGCCTCAAGTTACCTTTATGTCTTATGTTTTCTATGAGTTATTCATAAACCTTATTATTTCATGAGGTATTTTAAAGTTCTTAGGTTTATGAGTAAAGTATGTTTTCAATGATTCTTATGTATACATGGATTAAGGTTTTATTTTCATATTTTTATATCCCTTACTGAGCTTTTTATGCTCATCCCATGTTTTTGAAATGTTTTTCACAGGTCAAGGTAAAGGTACATGATGTGATGATAGTGTCGATGAAGTGTCAAGAAAGAATCCATGTTTTATTTTAAATATGTTTCCTTTGATGGGAAAAGTGAATATTGTATTTTATGTAACCACCTTGTTTAAATGTGGAATGTAATGCATGATTTATGATCTAATTCTCTAAAACTCTAAACCTAAAAATATCCTCAATGCGCATTCTTATAATAACTCAAGATTAAGTAATGTTTAAGGCTGGGGAATTATAGTTGGTATCAGAGGTCAGTTTAGATAACATTAGGAGTTATAATTCTATTAAATTATTACCCAAAAATATTTTTTTATTGTAAAATTGAAATTATATAGCATTTGAAGATTACCATGTTGCTTCATCTAAGACATGTTTGTTCAGAATGGTTTTCCGCAGAGGAAATAGGGAAGTAGTTCTAGTAAGTAATACAGAAGAAAATGACCTTCCAAATCAGCATCTTGAGATGGTCGGAATTGGAACTGAATAGTTTGTTGCAGTAATGGCGCAGTTGACTCAAGCGATAAATGGTGGTGGTATCTATGCATGAGATCAGCCAGATCAACCATAGAGGAACATGTCAGTGGTGGAACATTTCATTAGGCAATATCCCCCATCATTCAGAGGATTATCTGACCTTGTGCTAGCTGAAGGGTGGATTAAATCACTAGAGAAGATTTTCGATGTCACAGGGTGTTCAAAAAATCAAAAGGTTAGTCTTAATGTTTACCTTTTGGAGCGTGAAGAAGATCAGTGGTGGTCGATGGTTAAAAATATCAGGGACACTGATGATATTGATGCTCTTGACTGGGATGAATTCAAAGGTATGTTTGTTGAGAAATATTTTCCTAAGGTAGTTCAACTTAGGATGGAAAAACAATTCTTGTAATTGAGGCAAGAGGATGACTCAGTGGCTGATTATGAAGAAAAGTTCACTCGATTGGAAAGGTATTATCCAAATTTTTTCCGAGGCCTTGATAGTAAAATCAATAGTTTTTACTCATGATTAAAGCCAAAATATTGAAGGGATTTAGCTTCTCACAAGTTAAAGAGTTATGAAAAGCTTGTTCGATGTGCTGAGAAGGTGGAAATGGAGTTTTCCAATGATCAAGTTTTCTATAATGACCAATAGAAGAAGAGACCGAGGTGGCAGGATAAAGGGAAGAATCCTTAAAAAAGGTCTATTGGTAAAAAAACTAAGTTTTCAGTTTGAGATAAGTGTGGTAAAAAGAATGCTGGGGAATGTCTTTGGAATTTTGGAATGTTCTACCAATGTGGTAAGATGGGACATAAGGCTCATGATTGCACTGAGAAAGATCAGGGTGATGGTAAGACCAAATTTGATTTAAAGTTAGTGAAATGTTTCAAGTGCAATGAGATGAGTCATTATGCAAACGAGTGTTCAACAAAGTGCTCAAATGATGGGAAGCAGTTAGACTACAAGTAGAAAGGTGTGGTGAAATCCTTTGTAACTACTTCAGCAGATGTTGGGCCATCAAATGAAGTGGTATCAGGTACATTGTTTGTTTTTTCAGATTATTCCAATGTGTTGTTTGATTCGGGGTCTACACATTCTTTCATCTCTGAAAAATTTTCTAGTAAATTGGGAATTCCATCTCAAGAAATGACTCCTAAACTTGTGGTAAAAACACCTGGGGGAAATTTTGAGGCAAACAGATTTATAATAATCTTCCTATCCTTATCCGTGGAAAGAACCTACTTGCAAACCTTATTGTTTTAGCTCTAGTAGAGTTTGATGTTATCCTGGTTATGGATTGGATCTCTGTTTACCATGCTACAATTCATTGTAGAGCTAAAGAATATTCTTATCAAAAAGTCATTCAGTTTGTGTACATGAATGAACACTTACTGTTGATAATATATAAAGAGGATGAGAAACTTGTAAAAGATGAAAATGAATGTTACCTTGCACATATTGTTGAAAATAATGTAACCGTTTAGATTAATGACGTGTCAGTGGTAAATTAGTATCCTGATGTTTTTGCTGATGTGTTGCCTTGAATAATACCAGATCGGGAAGTTGAATTTACTGTTGACTTAGTTCTTGATGCTAAGCCAATTTCAAAACCCCCTTATCGAATGGCTCAAATTGAAATTTTAGAGTTGAAGGAGTAATTGCAAGATTTATTAGAGAAAGGTTTCATTCGACCTAGAACATCACCATGGGGTGCTCCTGTCTTAATTGTTAAAAAGAAAGATGGTTAAATGAGACTTTGCATTGATTATAGAGCCTTGAATAACATCACAGTTAAGAACAAATATCTTCTGCCTCATATCGATGATTTGTTTGATCAGCTCTAGGGAGCTCAGTATTTTTCAAAGATTGACCTGAGATCGGGGTACCATCAGTTGAAGGTAAAGGAAGCAGATATTCCAAAGAATGCATTTTGTACAAGATATGGCCATTATGAATTTGTATTAATGCCTTTTGGGCTAACCAATGCACCTGCTATATTCATGGACCTTATGAATAGAATTTTCCATGAGTTCTTGGATAAGTTTGTGGTTTTTTTCATTGATGATATTTTTGTGTTTTATAAAATTAAAGAGGAGCATGAAAGTCATTTAAGGGTTATTTTTCAAACCTTAAAAGAAAAGAAATTGTATGGGGAATTCATCAAGTGTGAGTTTTGGTTACAACAAATTTCTTTCCTTGGTCACATTGTTTCTAAAGATGGAATAACTGTTGATCCTGCAAAAACAAAGGTTGTTGAAGAATGTCCAAGACCCACAAATGTAATTGAGATTCATAGTTTTCTTAGTTTGGAAGGATATTATCAAAGGTTTGTTAGAAAAAATTCATGGTTATCTAGTACAATGACTAAGCTAACTCGGAAGGATGTTAAGTTTATCTTGACAAAAGAATGTGATGATTGTTTTCAGGAGTTGAAAAGAAGATTGGTGAATGGTCCAGTTTTGGCACTACCTTTCAGGAATGGTGAGTTTGTTATCTACAGTGATTCTTCATTTAAAGGACTTGGTTGCATCCTAATGCAGAATGATTAGTTAATTGCTTATGCTTCACGTCAGTTGAAAACTCATGAGGTAAATTACCCTACAGAAAGTAATGACGAGCTCTCGGCTTCGTCCGAGAGCTCCCTTGCTCGTTTAGGGTTTTTCCATCATGGAGGCACCAGTGGATCAGACCGATGGTGGAGGATTTCTTGGCATTCTCCTCTGGATCTCGTTGTGCTGGATTCGGTGGTCAATTGGGGTTTTTCCAAGTTCTCCCTTGCTCGGGGTTTCGCCATCCCGGCGGCGCTGCGATGATGGAGGATATTTTTGTGTTCCCCTCAGGCTCTCGTCACACTAAATTCAGTGGTCGAGGGTTTTGTCTTGGCCCCAGTGGCCTTTGGAGGTTTGGATCGGTGTAGCTTGCCTCCAGAGCGGCGACACTTTTGGATACGATTTCTCAACAATCGTACCCATGGATGGTTATGCTGCGTGCCTTGGCGTTGATCGATGATGATCGGTGGTATTTGTTTCAGATCTGGTTTAGGTATGCTCTTCAGAGCAGATCTGGACCGATCCAGTCCTTGGTCCCATGTTCACTATGGTGCAGCGGTGATGCTGGTGGTCGAGGATGGTTGCAGTGATACTTGTTGGTGAGGCAGATAGCTTGGGTCGTTTCTATGACTCTGGTTTTGTTTTAGATCTGTCATGGCCATTTGTTCATCTTTTGTGTTCCATTGGAATGTTATCACTCAGATCTTAGGCTATTTGCCTCTGGCCTTCGGCATGTAATGGGTTCCCCCTTTCCAGTTCAAAAGGGTTCCTTATTTTCCTTTTTTAATAAATAAGGGCTCAACCCTATGCTCTCTAATAAATTACCCTACACATGATTTTGAATTAGCAGCAGTTGTTTTCTCTTTAAGAATTTGGAGGCATCATTTGTATGGTGTAAAGTGTGAAATATATACTGATCACAAAAGTTTAAAGTATATATTCACTTAGAAAGAATTGAACATGAGATAGAGGAAATGGATAGAATTAATCAAGTATTATGATTGTACAATTCATTACCATCCAAAAAATGAAAATAAAGTGACTGATGCTTTGTGTCGAAAAAGTAATGCTTCATTAACCATGTTACGTGTGGAACATGATCCTTTGGTTAAGGATTTGATGAACTTTGGAATAGAAGTTTTTGGTGCAGTATGTTATTCTATTTTGTTTCAGGTATCAGTGAAATCTTCTCTATCAGACAAAATTAAGCAAGCTCAGAAGCAAGACAGTGAGTTGCAGAAAAAGGTAGAGCTAGTTTCTGAAGGGTATGTTACCTGAATTCAACATTGATAATGATTGTGCTTTGATATTTGAGAAGAGATTGTGTGTGCCTTCTGATTCACAATTGAAGAGAGAGTTGTTATGTGAAGCTCATAGTTCTCAGTTTTCAGTTCATCCTGGCAGTACTAAGATGTATGGAGATCTTTGGGAGTATTACTTGTGGGATGGAATGAAAAAAGATATTGCTGATTTTACAGTGAAGTGTTTGACTTGTCAACAGGTTAAAGTAGAGGGGAAGTTACCGAAAGGGATGCTTCAGCCTTTACCAGTACCAGAGTGGAAATGAGAGAATATATCCATGGACTTTATTGTGGGATTACCAAAGACACCTCGAGGTAATAATGAAATCTGGGTTATTATTGATCGCTTGACTAAATCTGCTCATTTCCTTGCTATATGAGATACTTTTTCTCTAGATCAACTTTCTCGTTTGTATCAAAAAGAGATAGTAAGGTTACATGGAGTTCCCCTCTCCATTGTATCTGACCGTGATCCCAGTTTTACTTCTAACTTTTGGAAAGGCCTTCCGAAGTCATTGGGTACTGAATTAAATTTTAGTACAACTTTTCATCCTCAATCAGATGGGAAGTCAGAACGAATAATTCAGACTTTGGAGGATATGTTACGTGCTTGTTCGATTGATTATCAGGGATGTTGGGACCAACATATTTCTTTGTTTGAATTTTCTTATAATAACAGTTTTCATTCCAGTATACAGATGGCACCATTTGAGGCATTATATGGGAAGCGGTGTCAAAATCTAGATTTTTGGGATGAAGTGGGAGAAAGGAAGTTAATGGGACCAGAATTGGTAGAAGAGTTGGTAGAAAAAGTTCAGCTGATACAGAAACACATGAGAACAGCTCAAAGCAGGAAGAAAAGTTATGCGGACAACAGGAAAAATGATCTCTTTTTTGAGGTAGGTGATCATGTCTTCCTCAAAGTTTCACCATGTTAAATTGTGATGTGATTTAGTAAGAAAGGAAAGTTGAGTCCAAGGTTCATTAGACCATATAAAATTCTGGGGATAGTTGGATCAGTTTCATACCGAGTGGCTTTACCTCCGATTTTATCTCAGGTACACAGTGTTTTTCATGTTTCAATGTTAAGGAAGTACATTCCAGATCCATCTCATGTTTTGAGTCCAACGGTAGTTTAGCTGGAGAGAATCTATCTTATGAGGAACAACTGGTCCAGATTCTTGACCATAGGGAGCAAGTATTGCAGAATAAGGTGATTCATCAAATAAAGGTTTTGTGAAAAAACCACATGATTGAAGAGACAACATGGGAATCTGAAAATGCAATGAGGGATAAATACCCCCACTTATTCGATAAGTAAATAAATTGCAGGGACATAGTTTTCTAAAGGGGGGAATTATGTAACATCCCAAGTAAGTAAAGAATTATGGATTTTCATATCTATGTCTATTTATGAATTAGATAGTGTTTTGGAGGCTTAAAATGAGAATAAATCCAATCTTAAGCATAGAATTCTCTAATATTTTTAAAAGATTATTTTACCGCCTTTTAATGGAGAACCCTTTTTAAATATATCTTTTGAAAATTTTATAAGCTCTATTTGTCAAAATAAAATTATTCTTTAGTATTGGGACATTGAAATTCACTTTGGTTAAATTTTTGGTATTTTTCTGACAATGTTCATTTTTTTATGAATAGTGAAAAATATTGCATTTTACTTCAAAACTGCTTTTTCATCTAATTTAATTATATGGTTAGATTATCTTTTTAATTAGTTTTAAATTTTAATTATAATATATTTTTACCATTTAATCCAATTTTGGTCATTATAAATAATTTAACTTTGGAATTGTGCATAAACAAGTGTCAAACTTTTGATAGATATTGTTTCTAAAAAACCCGCTATTTGGTTTGACAACGGGAATTATTTTTTAAATTAATTACTAGAATTTCTATGTTTTTAATTTTAAAAAATGGATTCCATATTTGGAATCATAATGTCCAAATTATGTAATTAATACTGTTTTGTTTTTGGACATTATGAATAGTAACGACGGTACTTATCATTAATTATTGTGATTAATTAGTAATCAGGTAGTTAAGGGTAATAAAATAATATCATAATAATATAAAATGACCCCAACATGTGTCCTAATGCTATTGTTTGTGTCATGGTTGACCATGGTATGCCTTGTTCCAACTTTGGGACCCCATGGAATCACTTTTGTGTTATAGTGACATTTAATCTTTTTATTTTTAAAGAAAGTTCAATATAACAAAAATATGTAACACCTAAGTAAAACAATTTTAATTTTGTCTAAATAAATAATATCTTAGACTATAAATATTAATTGGAAATATAAAAATATTTCCTACATCATGGTATTTGTTTAATAATTTTTAGACATTAAATAAATAAATTTATTTATGACACCATGATGATGCAGTGATTACCTCATTAATGAACGATTTGAATAAAATGAAAATATAATGTCAAATTTAAGACATAAACTTGTAATAAACCAATTGTATGGGTGTATATCAAACCCTTATCACCTTATCCTATAAATATATCATTGTGGGACCTTTAAAATCCGAAACTCATTTTATAATAAAGTAACATTTCAGGACGTTCCAAGAGTACCCCTCCTCCCTCTTATAAAAGGCCCCCACCTCTACCACCTTACCCACACCTCTCAAGCCATTGGCTCGGCCAAACTTTGATCATTTTATCTCTCCACATCCCTATCTTAATCATATAAGCCTTACCTTAGGCAGAAATCTCTTCAAGAAACTCTTTTTTTTCAAACCAAGGGGAGTTACTCGATATAAAGGTAATGTCTTCTCTTATCTTCTTCTGTTTTATTTTTCTTATCCAACCCCCTAAACTATTTTTATTCCTATATTTTGTAACAAAAAAAGTATCTTAAATATACTAGTATGTTTTTATGAGAAGGATTTTATTTACACTTACCCACAACTTTGCCTAATGGTTAAAGAATATACTGTTTCTGTGAGTGGTGAATTACTGCCTCAGGAAATGATGATTGTTAACTCTTATTTTAACACCATTCTTGGTGGCCATTAAGATGTAACTCTATTTATATATGATATATATTATGTTTATGTTTTCCTTATGCTTTTGTATTTCTCATTTATGTCATACCTTTATGGTTTCCATTATGTGTAAACACGATATTTTCATTTTAGGAAGTGTGGACTATCGCCCCCTCAATGTGATTTGAATCGTTAATGCCATATGTCGGATGTATAAAGTATGGAGTTAATCATATTATATATGATATTTTACTAGAATTATAATATACCTTTATATCATTATGATTTCACTCCATTAGATATGAAATAGAAATGAAATTAGCGTTCATGCGTACATATGGCTTACCGTCTCCATGAACGATGCATTTCATTTCTTACCTCTAAATGTTATGTAATATTATAAATTCATATATATACTGTATATATATGATATATATGATATATAAATCATGAATATAATTATGGATATAATGGCTATTTTACCACATGAACAACTTGTAATTATAAGAAGTTTATTTATGACTCAAGTACCAAAGATCGACAAAAGGACCGTTATTAACTTAAATAATTACATAATGTTCATAACATGGTAATAAGTGAAATATAAGGAATAATGAACTTTAAAAAGGTTCTTAAGCAAGTGTAAATTAACTCTAGTTTATTATTCAGGAGATTAAAGAATGATCGAGTCAAGTCTAACACGAGGTAAGGGACTTCGTCTCAATCTCCTTTCATTGAGGCATATTTTGTTTTATACAAAACTTTCTTTTATACGGTGTATAAAAACCTTTGAATTTTAATTCTATTCAGAAGGAATATTTTTATATGAAGCATTTTACTAAATGACAAAAGGGAATGTTTTTGTCTTACGTATGCGGCAACAACGACTTCTCTGCCGCCGTGACCATTATTTGAGTTTCAGCTTCCTCTACAAGCCATAACTTTTTTTTTAAAATGAAAAATAAATACAATGTTTTACTTTTCTTTTATTTTGCTATTGAAAATGGTTTTGATAATATTATTATTATATCAATGTGTTTTTGATATCTTGTGATTGAAATGTGGAAATGTTATGTTTCCTTTATGCATGTTTTATGGGATACGATTATGTTATGGTTCTTGAAAATTGTTTATGAAGACAGGTGGTTCTGTGATAAAATAAGGGCAGGTGAGCCCATGATAGCTCTCAAATTCAATGGATAACGAGGAGTTAGACGCTAAGGTTTCTCCAAATAGATTTAGGGAATATACTGTGATGGGTAATCGAAACGTAACCATGAGGGTTACTCCCTACGTAAGAATGTTATGAATGCCTCAAGTTACCTTTATGTATTATGTTTTCTATGAGTTATTCATAAACCTTATGATTTCATGAGTTATGTTAAAGTGCTTATGTTTATGTGTAAATTATGCTTTCAATGATTCTTATGTATACATGGATTAAGGTTTTCTTTCCGTATTTTTATATCCCTTACTTAGCTTTTTATGCTCATCCCAAGTTTTTGAAAAAAAATTCACGGGTTAAGGGAAAGGTACATGATGTGATGATAGTGTCGAGGAAGTGTCAAGAAAGAATCCATGTTTTATTTTAAATATGTTTCCTTTGATGGAAAAAGTGAATATTTTCTTTTATGTAACCACCTTGTTTAAATGTTGAATGTAATGCATGATTTATGATCTAATTATCTAAAACTCTAAACCTGAAAAGATCCTCAATGTGAATTCTTGTAATAACTCAAGATTAAGTAATGTTTAAGGCTGGGGCCTTATAATAATCACCTCTCCAGTAATGACTGCATCCACCTGAGGACATCGTGGCACAACCACATCAATAAACTCCCAAGAAAGATCCATTAGAAAAATTGAGATCACATTCCATAACATGGAAAGGATAACAATAAAAAACAAATCGAGGAACCTACACTACTGGAATTCTTGGTAATTGTGACAGACTACTTGCGACGAGATCCTGTTTCAAATAGGATTTAGCGACGAGGCCACATCGCAAATATCCCGTTGTAGAAAACGTCATCGCAAAAACTAGTATTTGTGACGGTCCCGTCACAAAAAAAGTTATTTTCAAATGGAAACATCTCTGTCGCAAATAAGCTTCCGATTATATGTATTATATATACTTAAACGTTTTCATGATGGGCCCGTCACAAAAACTATTTGCGACAGGCTCTCGTACCGTCACAAAAAATATATATATAACACTTTTTGCGACGGGCCCATCGCAAAATATTATTTTTGACGGTACTACTTGACCGTCGCAAATATGTTTTTAAAAATATTTAGTTTGACTATTTGCAACGGGACCCCGTCGCAAAAGGTCCCCTCACAAATAATAAATTAATTTTTTTAAAAAATAATATTTAATAAAATTACGATTAATGAAAAAATAGTATTACTATTATTAAAACAATAAAAAAATAAAAAATATTAAAATTCTCAATATTCACAAAAAAATTATAAAATATTAAAAATTAAATTATGTAATATTTGTACCGATATAAAAGACAAAAAATGTAAATAATCCATATTACAATGTTAAATTCAAATGTTTGTAACATAAAAAAAATCACTAGGGGGTCATCTTATGGAGGAGGTGGAGGAGCTGAAGGAGCTGGTGGAGGAAACTCCATCCCTGAACTATGAGTCAGATGGCGCATGTACTCCATCTACTCGTGATGCTGTTGCTGCCATCGATGCATCTACTCCTCATAATGCTGCTCCTGCTGCTGCTGCCGCCGATACATCTCTTCTTGCTGCTTCTGCAAAGTCTCTATATGCTCAGCCTGAGCTCGCAACTGCTCCTGATACTGTGATCCAGAATATGATGCCTCTCCATGATCTCCTCTCGAGTTGGATGCCGATATCGCATTAGTAACATAATAAGTACCAGGAGTCAAATGAGAGATGATTCCAACTACTTTGCCCTTCTCAAAGCCATACTGAGTCTCCTGCATCCATGCCTCCTCATCAAAATGGTGAGCACTGGTCTGCTCAGCCGTCTCGTCCTTACCCTCATCCTGTGTCTGAGAGGTCGTAGCCTCATATGACTCCTTCAATTCCAATTTAAAATTAAAATTGTCAAAATATTATATGTAGTTAATTGTTAAACTGAAAAAATAATACTAACCACAATCGGACGCTGGCGATCACCTTTAATCTCTCTAGTAGCTGAATCACTGTACATCTTCCGATAAACGTCGAACTCCATAATATCGGGATGCTCGACTGCCTATAGAAATATAAAATATACTTTTTATATTTAAAGTTATATAAAATATTTAAAAAAATATACTTACCAGATGCTCTCTACGCGAACTGAATGTACGACTACCAGCTCGATGCATCACCTCCTATCTCCCCCGATTCTGTCGTCCCACTAAAGATCTCATCTGAAATCCACCACCCAACCAGTGTAAACATTATCTATCCCAAACATGAGATGAAATGTACTCTGGTCGGTGGTCTCTACACGACTCATCAAATTCTGTCACCCCTACTTTCTTAATGGCTATCCTTCTCAAATTGTACAAAAACTGGTGAAAATAGTCACGCATAGAAACCTGACATGCCATGTAGATAACATCGTGCATGCTATCATTGATAGGATTCCATAAACCCTACATATAATTTATAATATCATGTTGTTAATAAATAAATTTCAAAATAAATATTATTTATTTACATACTAGCCAATGCTGGAACATATCGCATCGCACATCAACGGGAATCTGTTCCCATGTGATTCATGGCTGAGAAAAATAATTACGCAATATAGCACTCCCCTGTCCAATAGCTACATGCTGAAAACTATAAAAAATGATTAAATAATCCAACAATTAGTATATATATATAAATAAATTAATGAAATCGAACTAAAATATACAGGTTACCATACCTCCGTGTGTGTGGATCGAAACTAAGATGTGGACGTCACTCAGGGATAGGGTCAGGAATCATCAGTCGTGCAAGACCACGCCCCCTCCATGTACCTCCTGAACCACTAGTAGGCTGAGGGTCAGCTGATCCCACATCCTCATCGTCCAAATGTAGCTCATCCTCCTCCAACTCATGAAATATATCAGAGTCCATCTGAAACACAAAATTATTGTTGTTAGTAGATAGTTGAAAATAACTATTATATATAGATATATATTAGTTATTATTATAACCAGCATTTAATTGTGTTAATGTTCTTCTTCATCCTATTCTCCATAGCTGTCAATGCCAATGTCTTCAGCTTCCTCCTCAACATCATCAATATCCATATGAGTTTCAGTTTCAGTATCTCTTGTCATTTAAAATTCATTTGTAACATCATTAACATCTTCATCACCATCGATCCTTAATTGTGGGGTGTCATCATCGATATTCACGTCTCTTTGGGAATCAGATGGATTTTGAGTCATCTCTTGAAAAATTTCAATTCCTTCCACTTTAGCGAAACCACATTCAGTTTGAGTAAACTGATTTTCCCGAGATTTCATTTTTATTATGCTCTACCAATCACTCAAGTCTCTTGAAGTAGCACAGTACTTTGCATAATAAATTTGATGTGCATGTTGAGCCAGTAAAAATGGTTCATTTACTATAAGAATACTTTTATATTTAATATTGACGATTCCATGAGTCGGATTAACACACAAACCTCTCTCAGTATCCAACCACCAACATTTAAACATTGTTATGTAATTCTGTCCTAGATAACATAGCTCAATAATTTCATCCAAAATGTCGTAAAAGTCAACTTCAGTTTCTCTGTGATGTGATATTCTCAAGAAAACTCCACTGTTCATTGTTTTTTTGATTCCCCATATGCATGTGTATGAAATAGAAAACCATTCACCACATATACATTATAAGATTTAACCATTTTGGATGGTGGGTTACTCAATATACACAGTCGCTTATCAATTTTATCATCATATTAAGACACCGGAAATTTTTTAAAACAATTATCAATATAATAAATAATAAACGGAATTCATATTAAACCATCAATAATTTATGTTACCAGTTTTTAAAACCATTGAGAAATTTTTTTTGTCTGCGTTCTTCAAGAGCAGCTGCTGTAATTTGTGGAAGTTGTTTTTTGATATGATTATCATATAACCTACAAATAAAATAAGTTTAAATACTGTAACATAAATTATAGAATAAGTGATAGAAGAACTCACAGAACAAATGATGTCATTTCTTCACAATTGAGAATAACGTATGTATGAGCTCTGTGATGTTCATCATCTGAAAGTCATCATTCATGAACTCCACCAAAACCATGATTTGGCTGATTAAAAACTGTTAATTGATTGTCCATTTAGTCATTAACATTCCCCTCATTTATCCCCATGCGATTCTGTTTTGAGTGATATTGAGAATCAAAATAATGAGAGCATAAAAAAGCAATTTCCTCTTGCAAATAGGCTTCAGCAATTGAGCCTTCAACTGATGCTTTGTTAGGTATTTTTTTCTTCAATTTCTGCATGCATCTCTCGAATGGGTACATGCATCGAAACTGTACTGGACCTCCACATTTAGCTTCATGTGGAAAATGTAATATCAGGTGTTTCATTCAGTCAAAGAAATCTGGCGGAAAGATTTTTTCCAGTTTACATATAATTAAAGAAACATCTTATGCTAGATTTCTTAGCGCATCGTAGTCTGTTGTCACTGCACAAATGTCTCAAAAAAAATATGATATGTCTATTATCGATTCCCAAATCATAGAATTCAACAAACCTCTGAATCCAATCGATATTAGTCTTTCCATTATAACATGACAGTCATGACTTTTTAATCCAGTAATATTACCATTCTTAACAAATCTTTCCAAATTGGAAGCATAACCATCTGGAAGTATCAAATCTAAAATCCACTGAAAAAATAATAAGTGAATCTCTTTGGATAGTGTATAAGCTGATTTTGGCTTCATTAACCTCTATGATCTGACATTTTCAAATAATTCAAGTTCTGCTCACTGTAAATTTGGGTAAGATATAATCATGCCTTTACAGTATCTTTGGTCTTACCTGGTGTATCAAAAAATGTATGAAATAAATTATCAAAATAGTTCTTCTCAATATGCATAACATCTAACATGTGAGCAACCAATAAATCAGACCAATACAGAAGATCCCAAAAAATGATCTATTTTATCCAATTATGTTCTTTCCCAAAGCCATGAATTTTTTGTTGGTTTACAGTTGGTCCAAATGTGATGGGGGTTAATGAAAATACAACTAATTTTAACTCTATACCTAAGATCATCTTTGGAGGTTCATCGATTTCAATTGTACCTTTTCTGAAATGAAATTTGTTCCTCCGAAAAGGATGATCGGTTGGAAGAAATCTACGGTGACAATTAAAATAGCAAGGTTTTTTCCATTGACTAGCATAAAGGATTTGTTTTCTTTCATATAGTAAGGACGTTATTTCAAACCATGTGTACTCTAACTAGATAACATTCCATATACCAGAAAATCACTAATCTTCCACATCAATGCAGCTTTTAATATGAAATTTTGTTTCGCAACAACATCATATGTATTAACACCATCACCCCACAATGCATTTAACTAATCAATCAATGGTTTCAAATAAACATCAATATTATTTTTTGGATGTCCTGGGATTAACAGAGTTAAAAAGATATAAGGCCCCTTCATCAACAGCCATGGAGGAAAATTGTACAGAGTTATAAAGACAAGACAACATGAATACTGACTACCATAAAAACCAAACAGACAAAAACCGTTAGTAGAAAGACCCAATCGCACGTTTTGGGCTTCTATATCAAAATACAGATGAAGACTGTCAAAATGTTTCCATGAATCACCATCAGATGGATGATTCAAGCTTTTATCAGTTGAAATCTTATTTTTGTGCAATGAAATCATTGACATTGTGTTCTGAGACATAAATAAACACATCAACTTGGGTGTAAGGGGGAAATATCTCAACTATTTTACTGGAATCAATCTAGACTTCCCTGGTTGAGCTTCTTTATACCTCGATTGTCCACATGTGGGACATATATTCAATGAATCATTTTCGACAGAATATAAGATGCAATCATTTGGACATGCATGAATCTTCCAATAACTGAGTCCCAAATTATGAATCAGCCTCTTGCTCTCATAGTAATTTTCAAGCAACACATTTCTTTCAGGTAACAGTGTTTTAACCAAATAAAATATCTGATCAAAACAGTTGTTTGACATTGCATTATCTAATTTAATAGCCATAATTTTTTCAACCGCTTCTAATTTTCTTATCCTGCAACCAGGATATAATTCATCCTCATTAGACCTCAACAACTCCTAAAATTTGGATGGTGCCAACTTAGGAGTTAAATCAATATCATCGTGAGTTTCAGTTTATTGCACAGATGGACCTACAACATAATATACTAAATTTTGAAATCATGATGGATCTAGAATCAAGTTATTAAGATCTTCTCTAGAACTGTGTTCACCATGTTGATACCAAAAAACATAATCTGGTTGAAAACCAAACCGCAAGAGATGTCCCCCAACCTTGTCAAATGTGTCAAACATTCTCAGAGCACATTTTTTACAAGGACACTTAATTGTGCCTTCTGAAACATATTCTGGTTTTGATGATGCAAATTCTAAGAAAGCATCAACACCCTCAATATGTACATGATTTAAACCAAAACCATTGGGATTTTTGCGCGGATTTATCCAAGCTCGATCATCTAATAATGATTGATGTCGACTTCCATGTTCCATATTTTTCTACATGAAATATATAATCAGCACTGTTTTTGAATAGTTTGAAATTATAAAAACACTATCTGAAAAAGAAGATAAATAATTACAACTACTTAATAATTATCATTAATTAAGGATGACACAATTTCCAAAGGATTAACGGCTACTCTTTTTTCCGAAAGCTCATTTAATTGCATCTTTCTCACACTTATTATTGCTAATTATTTCTAATTATTCTTAATTATTTCTAATTATTAAAAATTATTACAATTTATTACTAATTGTTACTAATTATTACAATTTATTACTAATTATTAGAATTTATTACTAATTATTACAATTTATTACTAATTATTACTATTTATTACTAATTTAGCAATACTTGACAATACTTAGCAAAAGGAAAACTTCTTGAATAATGAATGGAAATTTGGTAATCATTTTTGTGGACATGATAACAAATTTTCCCTTTATTATCCAAGCAGATTTCGTTTACTAATTATTAGTAATAAAAAAATTATATTATCAATATTTACGAAAAAAAAAATTAATATTATTAAAATAATAAAAAATTTATAAAATATTAAAATTATCAATATTCACAATAGACTTTGTTATATTCTTAACATGTTCAAATCTCAAAGGGTCGTTAATTGTGAAGTCATGCACAATAAAAAGTTTGTGTCAGTCATGTCCAATGTAAACTCTATAATTGTACTTGTATGGTTGATCACCTTGTAAGTATTGTTGTAATAGGATGACCAAAGTAATGACGTTCTCGTCTCTAAGAATCATCTCACATGACACTTTATATAGATCATTCTTCCTTAAAAATTTGAGGAGATATCATTATTTTTCACTTAAATTTTCAAGGAAGAATGGTTTATGTAAAGGTTCATGTGAGATAATTCTTATAGGTAAGAATGGAATGACTTGTTTTATCCGATTACAACATTACATGCGAGGTGATCAACCATGCAAGGACAATTATAGAGTTTACATTGGACATGGCTGACACAAACTTTTTATTGCGCATGATCTAACAATTGGTGACCCTTTAAGATTCTAATATGTTAAGAATAGAGCAAATCCTGTTGCGAATATTAATAATTTTAATATTTTATAAAAATTTTATTATTTTAATAATATTTATATTTTTTTTCGTAAATACTGATAATATAATTTTTTTTCTAATTATTGCTAATTATTGCTAATTATTGTTATTTATTGATAATTATTGCTAATTATTGCTAATTATTTCTAATTATTGATAATTATTCCAAATTATTCCAAATGATTCCAAATGATTCCAAATTATTCCTAATTATTCCTAATTATTCCTAATTATTCCTAATTATTCTTTTTATTCCTAATTATTCCTAATTATTCCTAATTATTCCTAATTATTCATAATTATTCCTAATTAGTCTTAATTATTCTTAATTATTCCTAATTATTCCTAATTATTCCTACTTATTACTAAATATTCCTAATTATTCCTAATTATTCCTAATTATTCCTAATTATTCTTAATTATTCCTAATTATTCCTAATTATTCCTAATTATTACTAATTATTCCTAATTATTACTAATTATTACTAATTATTTCTAATTATTCCTAATTATTCCTAATTATTCTTAATTATTACTAATTATTACTAATTATTCACAATTATTCCTAATTATTCCAAATTATTCCAAATTATTCTTAATTATTAATAATTATTCCTAATTATTCCTAATTATTCCTAATTATTCCTAATTATTCCTAATTATTCATAATTATTCATAATTATAGCTAATTATTTTTAATTATAGCTAATTATTCGTAATTATAGCTAATTATTCCTAATTATAGCTAATTATTCCTAATTATAGAAAATTATTCATAATTATGACTAATTATTCCTAATTATAGCTAATTATTCCTAATTATTCTTAATTATTTCTAATTATTCCTAATTATAGCTAATTATTCCTAATTATTCCTAATTATTCCTAATTATTCCTAATTATTACTAATTATTCTTAATTATTACTAATTATTCCTAATTATTACTAATTATTCCTAAATATTACTAATTATTACTAATTATAACTAATTATTACTAATTATTACTAATTATTACTAATTATTACTAATTATTCCTAATTAATACAATTTATTCCTAATTATTCCTAATTATTCTTAATTATTACTATTTATTCCTAGTTATTCTTAATTAATACCATTTATTCCTAATTATTCCTAATTAATACTAATTATTTCTAATTATTACTATTTATTTCTAATTATTCCTAATAAATACTATTTATTCACAATTATTCCTAATTACTACTAATTATTCCAAATTAATACTAATTATACCTAATTATTACTAATTATAACTAATTATTCCTAATTATTCCTAATTAATACTAATTATTCCTAATTAATATTAATTATTCTTAATTAATACTAATCATTCCTAATTAATACTAATTATTCCTAATTAATACTAATTATTCCTAATTAATACTATTTATTCCTAATTAATATTATTTATTCCTAATTATATCTAATTATTCCTAATTATATCTATTTATTCCTAATTATATCTAATTAATTTTAATTATAACTAATTATTTATAATTGTAACTAACAATATCAAATTCTTAGTAAAACTAAATATAAATAAAAATTGATTAAAATCTAATTAAATTCGAACTAATAAACAAAAATTAAAATTAACAAAAATAAAATAAAATATAAATTCCTTAAACTTTGATATTCTGAAGATATTGACACCCTCCGATTGATCTTGTATAAAAAACTTCAACTAAAAAAAATTTCTCTTTTAAATTGAAGAACGAAAAGAGAGAGAAATCAAGATCTAAATGATTTGTGAAAAAAAAACGGATGGGGGTATATATAGTTTAGATTAGTTGCGATGAGATTATTAGCGACGAGCTTCCCGTCGCAAATGGTCGTATTTGTGACGGGCCCTGCCGCAATTACCCTCGCCCGTATTAATTACAGTCGGCGGTTAAAAGCTTATTTGCGACGGGTCCCGTCGCAAATAGTACCTA
Organism: Viscum album; assembly: GCA_963277665.1. Lineage (NCBI taxonomy): Eukaryota > Viridiplantae > Streptophyta > Magnoliopsida > Santalales > Viscaceae > Viscum > Viscum album. Next base: position 944,799,857 of record OY728126.1, on the reverse strand, counting down.
CCGATAGTCTTTTTGCGACGGGACGACATCCCGTCGCAAAAGGGTATTGACCGCCGCCGGGTATTTGCGATGGGTCCCGTCGCAAATAAACCTGCGCGGTTTGGCGCGCAAGCCGCGCCAAACTATTTGCGACAAGAGGTGAAATCCCGTCACAAATACTTGGTTATTTGTGACAAGCTACTTTCCCCATCGCAAATAGATTCTTGGATGGGTTATTTACGACGGGAAGAGATCCAATCGCAAATAACCCATTGCAAATACTGCTTTTTCTCGTAGTGCTAGAATAATAGAGGTAGAACATACCTTATATCAATGAAGGATCGACACTCCATCATTGCACTAAAACAAGGGTGTTCATGCAACATGAAAAATCCTAGGGAAAATTATCCAAGGATTTTAATTCATTCGCATGACTCCTACTAGAGGAAAAAAATATGAGCATCAAGTATTAAGGAAAACAAGAAAGCAGAAAAAAGGTGGAAGGTATCTCAGCCTTTTGAAAATCTAGACGGATCAATAGTTTGGATTTTCTATTAAAAGAGGATCTGGTCTATATTACGTGTTTTGACCCAGAAAATGAACTTTTACCCTTTGGAAAATTTAAATAGGAGTTATGGGCTTTGAATCAGGCTTAAATTCCTTAAAACAAGGCTTTGAATTCATTTTTAATCAAAGATAATGTCAAAGGGGTGAAACTGTAGGAAGCTGGAAACACTATTCACCTACCGTTGGATGACTCGCCGATCTAGAATCATTGTACAGCTACCAATAGATCACCTACCCATAGATGACCTACTGATAGATAACCTACCAATAGATCATCTATCAATAGATCACTTACTGAAAGATCACCTACTGACAGATCACCTACCGATAGATCGCCTACCGAAAGATCACCTACCAAAAGATCACCTACCGACAGATCACATACCGACAGATCACCTATCAACAGATCACCTACCTATAGATGACTCATCGATCTGGAAACACTATTCACCTACTAACAAATCACCTCCTGACAGTTTACCTAGTGACATATGTAAAGTCTCATGTTTTTGAACTGGTTTTAAATTACGAATGATTTCGAAAAACAATCTATGTATCGATGGATCAGTTTTTTAAACTGAGTTTTGGAACATTATTCTGTGTGTTGTAACACTTAAATGTGTTGTTTTTGGACTTGGGTGAATACCATATAATTTTCACAGGTGTCCAAATAAGTCTCGGGAGCACCAGATCCAGAATATTCTACTTTAATGGACATGCACAGGCTGTGCACGATTGTCGTCCAACCCATGCAGCTTACCCTATTTAATATTTTATTTATTTTAAATAAATAATATTAAATGGGATATTTGTTTTTAAATAGAATATTTTGTAACAATAATGTTATTATTATTATTATGGTGTAATAAATTACTTGGATGTTAAAATATTTTAGTTGAATGATTAATGGGGTGTAACATTTATGTTAAAATATTTTAATTGCATGATTAATCAGGTGTAACATTTGTGTGAAATTAATGTGACTTTTGGATATATACAAGAAACATTTAATTAAATGGGGTGTAATAGTTATGTGAAATTAAATGAGGAGTTTAAGATTTAATTCACATGCATTTAATTAAATAAATAATTTCATAATTAATAAAGAAGGGTTTTTATTTAATAAAGGTGTTTGGTTTTATCTAAGGTCAAATAATAATAATAATGTGATTATTATTATTATGGTTTTATTAAAATAATAATTATTATTAATTATGGTTGTTATTATTATTATTATGAAGAATAGTAATAATGGATTTGGTGGGTTTTTAATTAAATCCAAGAAAAGGGGTATTTAATTAATTATTGCAAAATAGTGGTTTCATTTAATTAAAATGAGTTAAAGAGAATTTAATTAAATGATGTGTAGTGGGTATATTTGGGTTTTATCAACAAAGTGTTTTATTATATGATAATTATAATGATAGATATTATTATGGCGGTTTGATTTATTTAATTTGAGGTTGAAATGAATTCAATTAAATGAGTTTTAGGGGTTTCATTTAATGAAATTCAAGGTCAATAGAAATTTAATTAATCATTGCGAACTAGAGGTTTTATTTAGTTAATTCATGTTTAGAGAATTAATTAAATAACAATGAGTTGGAGTTTTTAATTTAGTTAATTTGTGTTGAGATAATTCAATTAAATAACATGAAGTGGGGAATTTATTTAATTAAAATTTGTGAGTGAATTTAATTAAATATTGTATTAATTTGGATTTACTTGTTATCAATTAAGGGTAATATTAAAATACATGTAAATGAGAAGTTTTGTGTCATCAGGCTATTCATGGTTAGTCAAACTATGCAGGTCAGCTGCACGGTTACCCTGTTTTTAAAATATGTTTTTATTTAATTTAAATAAAATAAATATTTAATAATAATAATAAGGGTGTTATTTTTATTTTTGTATTTATTTAATTAAATAAATGTTACAAGAATTTAATTGGATGATTAATGGGGGATTTCAGAATTAATTATGAAGTATTTATTTAAAGGTTAATTAATATAAAAATGTTATATTAAATGATAATAATAAATGTTATTATTATTATATTATATTTATTATTTTATTAGTGTGTTAACTAGTTGATTGAGAGATAATGAAGGAGGAGGTGCACTGTAGTAGTGACATGTACCCCCCCCCCCCATGAGGTGAAATACACGTCCTTGCCGGATCCTCTCTGCATTATTGGATCCTTCTGGTGTCTTCACGAGTCTTGTTCACCTCGTCAAGGTGAGTCCGTTTGTGTATTTTTTTGTGAATTCCATGTTAAAGAAGCGTTTTGGGTAAAATCGTTTCATTTATCGTAGGTGTTTGGACTTGTTGTTCTTGACATTATTATTACTTATATCATGATTTAATTACTTCCAGAATATAAAACATGATTTATATATCATATATATTCAGTATATATATATATATATATATATAATAGATAGATAAATGAAATGAAACACATTGTTCATGGAGAGGGTAGTCCGTACGTACGCATGAACGCTGTTTTCCTTTCCTTATTGTCTTGAATGGAAGTAAGTAGATGACATACATATATATATATATATATATATACACACATAAATACAGTATATTTAACATGTCATATATTTCATTATTATTCATTATATATACTTTATAATCATTCATGAATGGTTAATGTGGAGAATGAATCTCATCGCGTCGTGGAGACGGTAGTCCGTACGTATGCACGAGCGATGATATCGTTCTCATGATTGTGAACTTGTGTTGAAGTGTATGTATAATATTTCAGTATCAATATCACTTTATAATAATCATATATAGTTACTCATTACACCATTATACCCATCCAATTAAGGTGGTGGCGGAAAATAGATTACACCACGGCGTGGAGACGGTATTCCGTACGTACGCACGCGCGGTGATTTCCTTTTTCCGTAGGATGGATAGAAGGTTAATTAGAGTTGTTTCATATTTATAATAACATATAAGTATATAATAAATACTTATGTTATTACTTTATCATGAAACAACTAATGAAGAAGAAGTTGAAGAAGAAAGAAATTGAAAGAGATCGGTAATGGATATTACCTCTTTTTGACGCGCCTTTTCTTAACCTCCACTTAAAGAACTAAGGATGGTCTTTGAAGAAAACCAGGACCTCTAGGATGATACTAGGGAAGTGGATAAGATATTTTGGCAGGGTTTGGCTGAGCTTTAAGGCTCAAAGTGGTGTGAGGAAGAGGGAAAGGAGGTTCCCTTTTATAAGGGAGGAGAGGGGCACCTTAGGAAAACCTCAAAATATTATTTTATATTATGGTAAAATTCGGTTTATAATGGTTCCAAAGGGTCTTATTTAGAAGATAAAGTGGGGATGGGTCGAAATCATCTCATCAAATAGGATTTAGACAATTTTAGGTTATTATTTTATCCTTATCATTTAGATTTAACTCTAAGTTAAAGAATTTATCTTTTACCATGTCTTTTTGTTTTCTTACACTATATGGTTACTAAACTTACCATAACAAGCTAAACGAACCAAAAGTTGTTTATTATTAATATATATATCCTTATATAAGTCATTTGGACAAACCTTAGATTTTTAGGAATTAAATAACAATTAATAATATAATATTTGTTTTAAAAACTAATTTCTGTCAATTTTGACACTATTTGGTACATGATTTTTATGAAATTCATAACAGAATGATAAGTTCGAAAAAAAGTTACTTATATCCACAATAACATGTCATATTAACCTAGAAAATTAATTTAAGTCATAAAAAGTCTCAAATTACATTTATTTGGGCATTTATAACATCAATTATGTCAATATTTCATTAATAAGACAATTACTGCATCGTCTTTGTGTCATAATAAATGATAATTATTTAATCCCTAAAAATACTAAATAAATTTCTATGATTTATATAATTGTATTAGATTTATGTATACTATTCATGTTTGAGGTTTCATGAAGTTTATCACTAAATTAAAATTATTATACTTATAAGATTTAAGAAAGTGACATGTTGTCACATTCTTTGGTTTTAATATTAATTAAATTATTTTCATGGACAAAAGTCCGTAAAATGAATCTAATCCGACCCTTAGGTTATATGAGTCTACTTTTAGCCATCCAATAGGATTTTTCCAAGTGTTAGGGTAATTTTATAATATTATATTTACCCTTAATTACCCGATTTACCTTTAACTATAGTAAATAAAATTTACCGTAGTTACTATTCACAATGCCCAAAAATAAAAATTAGCTTATTAATATAATTTGGACCCACTTATTACAAATATGGAATCCATTTTTCCAAATTCAATACACAAAAGATACAGAAATTAAATTAAAATTAATCCCGTTGTCGAAAGAAAACAAGTTTTTCTTTAAAACATTGCAAAAGATTGAATTGATTTAACCTACAAATTCAAGGTAAAATCAATGCTAATGACATACATTATATTAAATGGTAAAAATATATTATATTTATACTTTAAAACCATTCAATATTATAATTTAACCACATAAGATATTACGATGAAAAAAGTTGTTTTTAATTAAAATATACCGTGTTTTTACTATTCATTAAAATATGAAAGTTATCGGAAAAATATCAAAACTTTATCTAATGTAAATTTTTATATACTGATTCAAAAGAAGAATTTTATTTTTTCAAATTGAACATATAAACATGTCAAAAACTATATTTAAAGTGGTTGCGCCATCAAAAGGCGGCAAAACTCCATTTTTTTAAAAATACTTATTTTACCCGAAAAATTTATTTTGTTCTTATACCATGTTCTAGAAAATGTGTAAGATGAATAATAATGTTATAAAATTCAAATTTTAGTTAATACTATTCATAACGGCTAGTTCATGACAGTATTATAATAATATATCGTTGTTTATTAAAACCCGGTATTGCGTACAACACACGCTATCGAGGAAGGTCGCGATTGCGTGTAATGCAAGCCAAGTCAGGGTTGCGTGTTGTGAAAGAATCCTTCGTTGTTTTGTATAATATAATCCAACCATATTTCATTTATACATTGAATATATATATATATATATACTCAATGTTTCATATAATAACTATTATCAAAATTGTGTGTAACACGATCCAAGAATAGTGTTGCGTATACTGCAAGCTAATACGGTGTTGCGTATAGCGCAAGGTAATCTTGGTGTAGAATACAACACAAGACATTAATGAAATTAAAAGAATATTTTTCATAAAACCTCGGGGTGTTACATTCTACCCCCCCCCCCCTTAAAATGAATTTCGCCCTCGAAATTCGTCAGGGTTATAAATGGTTTACTACTGGAAAGTTTGTTTAATAGAAACCCACATAGTAAAAAGGAATACCAAAATATGGCTTTAAAAACTAAAGTATGAAATGTAACGGTTACCCAAATTAACTCATCACTGGGTTTCCACGTAGGATAAAATATGGATATGGAAGAAAAATCTAACCATCATGTTCTGATGGAGAGTGGTAGAGAACATGGCTATGAAAAAGCCAACAATCACAAAGCCATAAATTTGTGATGATATAGGGTAGCATCTGATTCATCAGATATAAGATCACTAGGATAACATTTTTGGTTTTCAAAATCATTTCCCTAAAGTTGGAGAATTTGAATTAGAATAAATACTTACTTTATTTTGGTACAATCTCACTGTTGTTCGTACTTTGAACAATTTCCACTTCATCTCTTAAAGAAATGAAGTTGAATTTGTTATTCATGAAGTGTTAATTGATCATGTGATAGAATGATGGGTCATTCCATATGTTTCAAAAAAAAGGTTAGAAAAAGTTATCAAATACACATAAGTCCATCTATAGTGAGGTTAATCGTATATGATTCCAATAATGAACCTATACTTCATATATCATACCGCATAATAAAATAAAACTAGTTTCTACTAAACAGGGACTTCCTATAGGCCAGTGGTAGGCGATAAAGGCCAGTCGCACTTCGGTTGTGGGTTTGATTCCCACAGCCTTGTCCGACGTGATGGGTTGTCTCCCGTCCTGCAGGTTGTCCTTTTTCTAAAGCTATATTACTATAACAACCCATCAATAATATCGAAAAAAGTTTTATCCTAACTTATTTCCAACATAATCCATTCCAATATTTAGGCTTATCTAAAATACTTCGGTCCAAGATCATAGTATAAATAAAATGATTACTTGAAATGTCATCAACCAACCATCATTTATCTCCCATTATCTTGTTGGTCACATTCCAATCATGTGAATACCATAATCATGTATTCTCTTAAAAAATGAATACCCATTAAACCTTAGTGAAAACATGAATGCTGTCAAAGGTTACCTCTTTCCACATACAAAAATCCAAAAATTCTATATATTCAAACCATGATATAACCTTCTCCTTATATCAGTCATGAGCTCATGAATACTATCAAACATTTAATTTTCTCCTTATCCCTTCATTATGCGCATATCATCTACTTTCCAAAAATACTAGTACCATTCATCACATACTTTCAAAACTTAAGGAAAGTCAATAGTGTAACAATCCTTAGATGTCTCTTTATTCCATGGTACCATGAGATTACTTATACAACATTACACTTGATAAACATGTAATCATTCCACTACATTCTTAAACCATTGACCGAGCTTAAACAATTCTTTCATCTCACATATCATTTGTAGTCTCATCATCATCATCAACATAAATACTACCCATACGGCCATACGGATTCTCTTCATGAGACTTTCTCTTAGGGTATTGGTTTGCATAATGCCCGTACATTCCACATTTAAAACATTTAACCATTTTTGATGTCGTAGCAATATCATTATCCTCATCCATGGTGTTAACTGAACCATTTCCTTTGCACTTACTAGCTTTATGTCCTTCTTTTCAACACCCAAAGCATCTTCTAGTTCCTTTGAAAAATTCTCCTTGATTCCTCTTCCCACAGGATTTACATAGGGAAAATTGAACTTTCTTTCCTCTATGATCATCATGAAACTCTATCTTTCTCTTATTAGTCGAGTCAGGAAACTTACCAAATTTTACTTTATTGATCATATTATGAGATTGCTGATTCGACATAATAATGATTTTTGGACCTCCAAATCCCATTTCATTTGGTTTCTCATGAAGAATATCATTCAATTGTCCATCATATCCTCCATTATCGTGAATCATCTTATTTCCAGCCATTTTCTAAAACCCAAAAAGAATAGTGTGAGAGGCAAAAATCATAATTAAGGGGGAGTAACTTGAATATCTAACATCTTTGGTTTAATCTAATATCATTACCATATTTCTAGGACTATATACTATACGTATACTTATCCTTAGGGACATCCCTAGACATACCTTAGAAATATCTCTAGGGATCTCACTAATGTTTTCACATCCTAGTCTCCAAAGGTTGACTAAACCTTTCCTCTGATACCAACTGTAGAGACCCGAAGCTTGACGTACATGGACATTACATTACTTTTGCGGAATACTTAGTACATAACAAAAACACACACACAAGGACCGTAATAGTTTAGTGTCTTTGGAAACTCGGAATATAATCTTCTAATCGTGGTGAAGGATCTTCAACATCTCCCATAAAGATCTTCCCTTTTTTTTACCTAAAACCTTTCTTTATATCCTGGGGAAAAGAAAACATAAAAGTGTGAGCTCAAATGCTCGGTAAGGTTAAAAAAAAGAAATATCAATCACATCATATTCATAAGAACATAACTTTTGGAAATCTTAACCTGCAAAAGAGAGCATAATTTCATAACATGGGATAAATCATAGTAGTGAAATGGAATCCCAATAATCATAACATAAAACATGAAACTTTGTGGCATACACACATAATCATAGAGAATCATTTCTTATTAGTCAATACTCATTGACAAGACTATCTTAGTGGACAAAGTCTATTTCTGAATCGAGTTCACTCCACATTTCAGTCCTGTTTCACTGAACCGGTATAACCTACCATTCCAGCCATGTCTATCTCATGAGATATAAAATCTTTACCCAATGCATTGGAGGGAGATATAGGTACCACCCATCTCATAATGATACCATTCTTATGTGTGCCAAAAAATCATAAAACATACATCATAGCATAACCCATGTAATAAAAATGGGATTCTTAAACATTGTGACATCATAAAACAATTCATATAAGATAAAGGAATTCATAAAAATAATCCCATCACAACATAATCAAATCAATTTAATAATAGGGATAAAAACAGAACCCTTTATTATCTTAGATGGAAAATAATTTTGATAAAACACTTGAACTGCATTCTTGAGGAAAATATCCTTTCTACTTCAAAAACATTTTTCCTTTCTTAACATGTCATAAAATTTTAAACTAAAAGAAGTTGATTAAAAATAAACTTCAAAACTTGTAAATCAAGCATCTTGGAAATAATGTTTTAAAAATCCATTTATGCCGTATAAGTTAAAAAAAACATTCTTCTCGTACTTTTGTCGGAAAGTCAAAAAGTACCTCGTACGAAAAACGACAAAATATTCCCTTCATATCTTTTACTAAAATCTCACCTAAGGGTAAAATTGGATTTAAAAAATTGTAGGTGGATGGAAATAATATTACATATTTAAGAAACATGGATGTGGATGATAAAATACACCCCAGTAAATACCAAAGTATAAACAATCTCAGATAAAAATGAGATTGTGATATTTCCCTTACCTTATGTCTGATATGCTTTGTACGTATCCGAACCTCCTGTATAATGATTTAAATAATGTCATTATCTTATTACAGAATCATATTCATTGTTATGATATCATATATGGTTCACTTATGACTTTATATTACCCGTTCTTTTGTAAATTCCATGTTAAAGAAGCGTTTTGGGTAAAATCGTTTCATTTATCGTAGGTGTTTGGACTTGTCGTTCTTGACATTATTATTACTTATATCAGGATTTACTTACTTCCAGAATATAAAACATGATTTATATATCATATATATTCAGTATATATATATATATAATAGATAGATAAATGAAATGAAACACACCGTTCATGGAGACGGTAGTCCGTACGTACGCATGAACGCTGTTTTCCTTTCCTTATTGTCTTGAATGGAAGTAAGTAGATGACATAAATATATATATATATACATAAATTCATTAGATTTATCATGTCATATATTTCATTATTATTCATTTTATATGCTTTATAATCATTCATGAATTGTTAATGTGGAGAATTAATCTCATCGCGTCGTGGAGACGGTAGTCCATACGTACGCACAAGCGATGATATCGTTCTCATGATCGTGAACATGTGTTGAAGTGTATGTATACTATTTCAGTATCAATATCACTTTATAATAATTATATATAGTTACTCATTACACCATTATACCCATCTAATTAAGGTGGTGGCGGAAAATAGATTACACCACTGCGTGGAGACGGTATTCCGTACGTACGCACGCGCGGTGATTTCCTTTTTCCGTAGGATGGATAAAAGGTTAATTAGAGTTGTTTAATATTTATAATAACATATAATTATATAAGAAACATTGATGTTATTACTTTATCATGAAACAACTAAATAAGAAGAAGTTGAAGAAGAAAGAAATTGAAAAAGATCGGTAATGGATATTACCTCTTTTTGACGCGCCTTTTCTTAACCTCCACTTAAAGAACTAAGGATGGTCTTTGAAGAAGACCAGGACCTCTAGGATGATACTAGGGAAGTGGAGAAGAGATTCTGTCAGGGGTTGGCCGAGCTTGAAGGCTCAAAGTGGTGTGAGGAAGAGGGAAAGGAGGTGCCCTTTTATAAGGGAGGAGAGAGGCACCTTAGGAAAATCTCAAAATATTATTTTATATTAAGGTCAAATTCGGTATATAATGGTTCCAAAGGGTCTTATTTCGAAGATAAAGTGAGTATGGGTCTAAATCCTCTCATACAATAGGATTTAGACAAGTTTAGGTTATTATTTTAACCTTATCAATTAGATTTAACTCTAAGTTAAATAATTTAACTTTTACCGTGTCTTTTTGTTTTCTTACACTATATGGTTAATAAACTTACCATAACAAGACAAAATAACCCCAAGTTGTTTATTATTAATATATATATATCCTTATATAAGTCATTTGGATGAACCTTAGATTTTTAGGAATTAAATAACAATTAATAATATAATATTTGTTTTAAAAACTAATTTATGTCAATTTTGACACTATTTGGTACATGATTTTTATGAAATTCATAACAGAATTATAAGTTCAAAAAAAGTTACTTATATCAACAATAACATGTCATATTAACCTATAAAATTAATTTAAGTCATAAAAAATCTCAAATTACATTTATTTGGTCATTTATAACATCAATTATATCAATATTTCATTAATAAGACAATTAATGCATCATCTTTGTGTCATAATAAATGATAATTATTTAATCCCTAAAAATTCTAAATAAATTCCTATAATGTAGATAATTTTATTATATTTCTGGAGACTATTAATTTTCTATGTTTCATGAAGTTTATCACTAAATTAAAATTATTATACTTATAAGATTTAAGAAAGTGACATGTTGTCACATTCTTTGGTTTTAATAATAATTAAATTATTTTCATGGAAAAAAGTCCATAAAATGAATCTAATCCGACCCTTAGGTTATATGGGTCTACTTTTAGACATAAAATATGATGTTTCCATGTTTTATGGTAATTTTATAATCTTATATTTACCCTTAATTACCCGATTTACCTTTAACTATAGTAAATAAAATTTACCGTAGTTACTATTCACAATGCCCAAAAACAAAAAGTAGCTTATTAACATAATTTGGACCCACTGATTCCAAATATGGAATCCATTTTTCCAAATTCAATACACAAAAGATTAAAAGATTAAATTAAAATTAATCCCGTTGTCGAAAGAAAACGGGTTTTTCTTTAAAACATTGCAGAAGATTGAATTGATTTAACCTACGAATTCAAGGTAAAATCAATGCTAATAACATAAATTATATTAAATGTTAAAAATATATTCTATTTATACTTTAAAACCATTCAATATTATAATTTAACCACATAAGATATTACGATGAAAAAAGTTTTTTTTAATTAAAATATAGCGCGTTTTTACTATTCATTAAAATATGAAAGTTATCAGAAAAATATCAAAACATTATCTAATGTAAATTTTTATATCCTGATTCAAAAGAAGAATTTTATTTGGTCAAATTGAACATATAAACATGTCAAAACTAGATTTAAAGTGCGTGCGCCATCAAAAGGCGACAAAACTGCATTTTTTGAAAAATACTTATTTTACCCAAAAAATTTATTTCGTTCTTATACCATGTTCTAGAAAATGTGTAAGATGAATAATAATGTTATAAAATTAAAAATTTAGTTAATACTATTCATAAAGGCTAGTTCATGACAATAATATAATAATATATCGTTGTTTATTAAAACCCGGTAATGCGTACAACACACGCTATCGAGGAAGGTCGTGATTGCGTGTAATGCAAGCCAAGTCTAGGTTGCGTGTTGTGAAATAATCCTTCGTTGTTTCGTATAACAAAATACAACCATATTTCATTTATACATTGAATATATATATATATACTCAATGTTTCATATAATAACTATTATCAAAATTGTGTGTAACACGATCCAAGAATAGTGTTGTGTATACTGCAAGCTAATACGGTGTTGCGTATAGCGCAAGGTAATCTTTGTGTAGAATACAACACAAGACATTAATGAAATTAAAATAATATTTTTCATAAAATCTCGGGGTGTTACAGTCTTTGAATTTTATGTGCAAAAGTGCCCAATACCCTCGTTCCAGGTATTGCGTGTTTTTGGTGTTTAACCCTATTATTGCCTTCTATTCCTTGGTTGTTTGGATAGAGTTTAATTCTTTGTGCATAGGGTTAACATTTCAATGTTATGGATGTTTTTCCCATTATTTATTGTTTTGACCATTCAGTCTAGCTTGCCTATTAGGCTGCTTGCTTTCCATTCCTAGTATTGTTAGGATGGAGTTATTATTATCTGACATGCTATGATATGCTGTAGATTATTTAGCCAAGTAGTTCTTGAGGTTTAAATTGGATTCCACATATCGTTGTGCATGACTGAATTACACAAGGCTGTGAGAACCTGGTGTAGTAGACCATAGGGAGAATGGACGTTGAGGGCTTCTCCAGAGTGTCTGTTTACTGTTACATTACGAGACCATAGGGGGGATGGAATTTGTGCTCCCTCAGAGTGTCTGTAGTTTCCCTGATATGGTCCACTTGGTAAATTGGATATTGAGGGCTTCCTTAGAGTGCCTATTATTTACCAATATGAGACTATAGGGGTAATTGATGGTGGGTGCTTCCTCAGATAGTCTTTGCTAAAGTTGAACCAGAGGGGTTAGACTGTGTGTACTTTCCAAAGGGTTTCTTGTGTTTATTTGGTTAAACTAGAGGGGTTACCATGTGAGTACTTCCCATAGGGTTACCTATTTATGATTATATACTTACATGATATATGGAATTTAATGAAATTGAACTGTGGGATTGTTTACTGCTGAGTATTTCATTGTTTACTGCTTCTTTTTGTTTATTACCTACCACATATATATTCACTAACTGTTAGGTACAAATCATTGGGTGGTTTCGTACTGGGATTTGTCTCGAACCCTGTTTGGGTCATTCTTTTGGGTCCAAATAGATTTTATTGTTGTAGTTATAGATAATGGAAAGCTCCCTTCTACTCCAGGTACTTGATTGCTGTGGAGCTGGGGAGCATGGGACCAAGCTAAGGCTTGCGATGCTGTGAAGCAGTTTATCTGTTTACTTTTTTACTTTGGTTTAGTATTGTATTCCAACTTTGTGACTTGTTTGAATGCTTTCCTAGACATATGTATCATTCATCATATATATATATATATATCTGTGTGTGTGTGTGTGTGTGTGTGTGTTCTCCAGTTGTTTATGACTTCAGTTGTTTACATATTTCATGTTTTACTATTTCTGCTATTTCTATCTATTTTACTTACCTTGTGTTACTATACCAATGAGGGCATAGGTTCCCCACTATCACACCCAAGGACCTCACTTCTAGTCGATTGCCTCTCGTATTCGGGGAAATGTGCTTGAGGCATGTGACCAACCGGGTACGGGTGCCTCTAGGCAACTTCCAGAACCAGGACGTTACAATACCACACATCCAAAACTTTTTTTAGAATTTATAGGGTCTATATTATATCCAATTTTTATTTATCAACTTGGAAACAAAACATTAAAATTTCATGTTCAAGTATTATGCCTTGTCATACCGTGAAATGTAATTTCATATAATTTAATAAAATATTATTTTCAACACAATTATGTAGGGAAGAACCTACACTACTCAAAAACTCGTATAAATAGAAACCATATATATTTAAATAATCCATGAATTATTATATTAAATTCATATTATAATCTGAAAAAATACTAACCATGCATCACTAAGAAGTGAATAGATCATTTAATAGATTAAATGGAATCCTCTTACATGCAAATGTGCTAAAGGTTAAAGTGAAGTTTCTCATTTCCTAACACTTGGGGAAATATGAATCTTAAAATATCTAGAATAACAATATAAGAAACATTAATGGGACTTCCCAAAAAATCTATCTATTATCCATTAAATGAATGAAAGTGGGAACTAGAGTATGTTAGTGTATTGGTTTAGTTAGCAATAGTTCATAAAAACACACATGTTATTCTACACATTGGTTTGTAACAATTCATTATTTTCATTTTTCATTACTATTAGATAATTTTTATTAGGAATAAACTAAACTATAATGGACCATTTTTTATTGAAGATACGTTAAATGATTCTAGAAACAAATAATATGGATGCATTATTTTTAATGGAAATTTTCCAGACCATTAATTAAATTAAAATAGGAATCATTATCTAACATCTATATCAACTATGAAAACATATAAATGGAACTATGATAAAGAAAATGTGTTTCCATAGGGATATAAGATATATTAATAAAATTAATTGATTAAGAGGAATATAATTTTGAGGGGTGCTTCATGGAATCAAAGATACTGAACTAGGAAATTTCTCCACTAAACTCCATATATAATATACTTTTTTCTAAATTAATTATAATTTTGGAGGATGTTTAGAAATTTAGCCCTAAAAAAATTAGGGCATGTACATTCACCCTATCATATAACATTTTAAGTAAAAAAAATATTAATAAACATTAGTTTTTAACCCTCATAAGAACATCATCTAGCACACTAGAAGAGTGTGTGGTACTCTAGTTTTCTGGATGAACAACTATTCTATTAGGCTTTAAATCACCAAACTATATTGAAGATAAAATGTAGTGAACCATCATATTTGTTGAAAACCCTAAATTAAGTATAGAATCATAAAATAAATACTCCCCCATGTTACATGTAATAAATAATATTCTAGGATCCTTGAATTTGGTGGGAACTAATGGATTTATCAATGCTAAGTCATTCAACCCCAATATGACCTTTTAATCACCTTAAATTCTCCTTTTGTGTGTACAAATCTCCTTTAGGAACTTGTAATATCATGTAATTTTTCCACTATATTAACCAATGTAATTATAATCAGAAATTTTTTGAATGGTTCTTATATATCCATGTTAATTTCAGTTTCTTTCAATTTCCTTGGTAGGGTGGACCATTAGTGGAATGTAAATGGAATGGTTGTTATATTTGTATCATCAAAAGAAAATCTATTTAATTTTTTGGGACTTCTATCAAGGATATTATTTTATTTATTTTTATTTATAATGATGTTTTGAATGGTGGACACCATTAAAGAGTATGACTCCAATGGAAGGGTTATTTGGAATTTATGTTTCTTATAACTCTGAAGGATTATGGAACTAAAAATTCCCTTATACCTTGGTTCTATTGGAGGTTGAGAAGTTATTTTACCTGAACTGTGACATTGTATATCCCCACATTGATTTGGTGAGTTATCTTAATTGTGTTTTTATGTCTTTCATATAAGCATGGTTTTTTGTTAGAGTTAAAATTTATTTGAATTCATTTATTTTATTAGGTCTTATTGGATATTATAATGTTTTTGAGAAGGTTATTGTAAGTGCCTATGTGGTGATGAAGGATTTTTGGGTGTTGATATAGGATGACTACTATATCCCAAGCGGTTCTATGACTATTTAGGTTGGTTAGAATACCCCCCCCTTACCTATAGTTTTGGTTTTCCTTCTATATAGTGTTGGATGGATAGTATTATTCTTACCTAATGGGTTGGTTATATGGGTAGCCAAGTAATATTTACTCACAAATTTTATAAGGTAATCTTAATTAAGGTAATTAGTCATAATAGTGGATGTCAATGGAACAAATACCATAATCAATATGGGGAGGATTTTAGGATTTCTCATGGAAAAGTGAAATTTGATAGATTAGGTTACTTGGATCTTCAAACTTTAGGTCAAAATTCTTCTTAAAATCATAAACTTTCACCTCGTGGACTCCTCTAAAGATTATACTTGAATTAAAACCAAATCTATGATTTCCCTCTTCCATTATTTAACTTAGTGTTTTTGCGGTTATTAGATTCTTATCTACTAAGGAACCAACTAAAATAGTATTAGTCCTTTTATGATCAATAGTATTAAACCTTCATAAAAATATTTTATAAAAATTTGATCACTTATTTTGTGGTGTGGAAAACTTTCAAAAAGTCATCTCATATATTCATAGTATTCATGAAGTGTTTCCCCATTATATTATTTTATTCCAAAAAATATTTTCTTATCATTAAAATTCAAGAGTTTAATAAATATTTTTCAAGAAAAATTCATTTCATGTCTACCCAACCTTTAATTGGTGTTTTCACATAGTGCAACCAATCATTTATAATGTCTTATAAATATAATATAAAATCATTAATTTTTATAAGTTCTTAATCCATTATTATATCATTTAATTTTTTCAAAACCATATAGAATTCCTTTAATTATGTTTTTAGGTATTTTATTGAAATCCTTGTAATTTTAAAAACATATGAATTAACATATATTTAAGTTCGATGTTTGGTTCTTTACATTGTATATGAATATATATAGGTTGAGTGTTAGTATCATGAAAAGTTACTTCCCTTAATAATTAGTTATTTTTTACCATACTATAAAAGTTTATTTCAGTTTCAAATTTAGTTACAAAAGAATAATATGATTCTAGAAGAGTCTCAATGTGTTATGTTCCCTCCTTTAAAGGATGTTTTTTAAGTATGGGCGTTAATGACATAGGATCATCTCTAGTTTGGGTTTCAATAGTGGTAGTTCATTTTAGGAATAATGTGTAATTAATAAAACCTAAAAACTAAAATAGGTTATAACACAACGGTATATACAAAATTTAAAGAGATAACAATTAATAATATATATATAACACATTTATTAGAAAAAACTCACACTCTAAAATTATATAATTTCTTACAAATAGGGATACAATTAATATTAATTTTCATGACATGTAGAATTAATTTGGTTTTTAAATATGATTTATATAATAGTGTATACCATAGGATATCTCTAAATAATAATTTAATGTTTTAGAATATGAATTGAAAATAATTTTTATAAAACAAAACTAGGTAGGGGGTCTGAAATATTTTAATGTATAAAAAGGAAAGAAAATATCTTGAATTAAATAGTGACTTTAGTAACATGTATTAGGATTCAAGAGAGATGTTGTAATGAGATCATTGTTCCCAAATGTTTAATAGGTTTTATGTATTTCATTGGTGGAGGTTTACCAGAATACCTATTACCCTCAAACCACTTTTAAAAGATACACTTTTCTATGATCCTTGGATTAAATATGTCAAATGAAATGTCCATAAATTATGTGAGGTTTAGATACAACCAGAATATATAAATATATTTTATTCCTGATAGAATAAAGGGTATGTGATGTTTTCTAATTGGCATAACACAAATTCTCCAACTTAAAACAAAAAACCAATCAGTTAAACTGGATGAGTATGTTTCCTTCAACGTATCATATAATAATGATTGAAATAAAAATTATATTTAGGTAAAAATACATTAAATGTTTAAAACTCAAATTATAGAAAACAAGTAGTAATTTAGGTGTTATAACTCCCACTCCAATTGTGTAGACACCTTGCAACAATTTCCCACCATTTAGATCACCCTTGAGAGGAGGATGAATCACCTATAGAACACTATATTTATAATTTATATTCCTATGAGGATAAGGTGTTGATCCTAATATATATTTTTTAAAATATTTGGATACCTTGGAGAGATATTTGAGATCCAATTAGATGTTTTTTATATAATATTGAAGAAGTTACCCTTACTCTTGTCATATTTGTCTAAAGAATAATCTTTGGATATTATTTGTTTAATTTTATTTTTTTACTAATAATTATTCTTCAAAATCACAAAAAATAACATATTTTACATGATATATAGGTTATTTAGATGTTTTTAAGTTTTTAATATAGGTTTGGATATGTTTAGTGAAGAATTTAAGAGTTTTTAGGATAACTTATCTTACGCATCATGTTTCATTTAGTTACACCATGTTTTATGTCAGTTCACAACTAGATAGATAAATAATTAAAACATAATAATAATAAGTGTTAGAAGTTTATAAAATAATTTAGATCAGTTGAATTAAGTTATTTTCTTTTTTAATTTTAATTTGAAATTAAAATACAAACATAAACCTACTATGTGTGAGATAAAAGAAATAGTGATATTTCATGCATGTTGTATGAGTGTTGCATGTTGAAAACAAAAAAAATATTTCAATAGGATCATATAGGAGTGATTAATCTTAGATATTATTCATAATATATAAATAAATATGAATATAGAGAAAAATTAGTATATATACAACATGATAGAAGTATTATCTATTTGAAGACATGCATATTATTGAAAAAAAAATTATATATTTTTATAATGAGGGATTATTGTACATAGTTGGGAGAATTATATTTAGATTATCATATTCATTAATTATTTTATAATAAAAAATCATGTTCATATGTTACCATCTATTTCAATGTTTAATAGAAGTTTGGTATTTTCTGTAAAATTTGGGAAATGTCATGAAGTGATCATAAATACAATTAAGATAGTCTATCGACCATGAGTAAAATTTCAAAAAACAACAAAGAGACTGAATATTAGAAACATTGACCATATAACCATGTGAACAACCATGCTATATTTTTGGAAAAGGACTCATGTGACTGTATGATGAACTGATAGGCCACAGAAAGGATTTTCTCAACATAGTAGAGACACTTAGAACTCTACTGAATTTTCCAAATTGGTTTGAATAAAAAAAGTGAATCTAATTCTTGTAATATTTTAACTTCCATATTTCTATTTGATCAATAATGTGTATTTCTTGCTAAATCCTCTATCGACCACACAAGAAACCAAACAAACATGAATCTAACTTGAAGTGCTCATAAGTTCAATTTGTTAGTCTAAATATAAAAAATTATTTGAGTGACCACACATTAATTTAAAATAGAACATATGATTTTATATTTTGAAAGAGTTTTGGAGCATCCATGAGACTTCAATATACCACACATTGAAGTGAAGCAGTCATATGGGAAATTAAGATTTTGTAAAAGTGATTAAGAGATTGCATGATTAGTTGAAGAGACCATGAAAAGTAAATATAATTTTTCAATTTAATGAATTTTATACAAGATAAATCAACCATAAACCATTTCAAAGAATCCTATCAGAGTTTTTTCTAAGTTTTATACCTATATTTTAAGATCTTTCATGGCACACTTAAAGAGATCATGTTTAAAATTGGGTATTACATTTATATATAATATATCCCAACAACTTTTCTACATAGAATAAAACTCTCAGTTAGAGAAATTTAATGATCTTGAATTTAATTTTGGGTATAAGGATTCATAATTATGTGTTTATAATGGATCCTTTTGGTGGAATATTTCTTTTTTTAGAAGATCAATATTGGAGGAAATAATTTATGGATGTAGCAAGTTTTTATGAATAAAAACACATGATGTCACTCTCTATTATCAATGACACACACTAATATATTTTCTATTGAACTTCATGAGAAAATAAAAAAACATCATCTTATCTTCATACATCAAATCTAAATGAAAGTAAGATAGTGATAATAAAATAAAAATCATAAGAAAAATAAAACATCAACCTTCTATTTCATCGAATTATTTTCACTTCTATTTCTCTCTATTTTTTATTAAATTTATATATTTATTAATGTAAATATATATTTATTTTTAACAATTTCCAATATAGTATTGCAGATTACTCTGACACTATATTTTCATTTCTTTTATAAATTTTATCCCATGACTAACTATGGAATAGGTTGTATATTTCTCAAAATGCCTATGTGTGATTGTATATAAAACATTATCCATGTTATGGATCAAGTGTATTTTTACTAAATATGATTAGTAGTGGGTTAATTTTAATTAGATAGGATTAATTCTCAACATGATATTGATCCTCTTGTATTTTTATTTTCTGTTGTGAATCTTAATGTTTTTATTACTCTATTTAAAAACTATTTTTAAAATATCATTTGAAAAACTATACATTGATCTGTATATTTTAAATGTAATATTTATATTATTTAATGAAAGTATAGTAATATCAAAATATTTTAATTATCATAATATTATTATAACTAATTTATTATCTATCATATGAGAGGTTATTAAAAACATTAAAGTAGATATACCTATTGTATTAGTTAACTAGGTGAATTTTAAAATAAAGGGGTTTTTGTTAATAATTTTTTTAGAAAAACAATTTATTTGATATTCAATTCACCCCCACCTCTACCCTCTTGAGTAACCCACTCCGACCAACACTTATATGTAATGTGAGTTCAAGGATAAACCTTACTTGTTTACAATCCACATGAGGAAACTAGAGTATTGTATGAACATGGGAAAATTTTGATTATGATATGGATTATTCTTATAATTTTTAGAAGTGAACCTTATAAAATCTATTTTTACTTATATAATTTTGTGTTAGTGTGTGTGGAAGTGATAAAATTAATCTCTTTAATATTTGAAGAGAGTTTTTTTTTAGACTTAAAAAAATAACTGATTCATCACCCCTTTTAGTGATTTACCATTTCTCTTGAGGGTTATCTTCAAGTGGTATTAGTGCCTAGTTATATTCATTGAAAATATAATGTTTTGAGTTTAAAGAGAAAAATTTATGTTTATTAGGATTTTTTTTCCTTATATTTTTTATATGATGATGGATTATCTTAATTCAGTGAACAACAAGGGTATTCCAAATTTTCATGGGAGAAGCTATTATATATGTAAAGATAAAAAAATAACTTATTTTTTATCTATAATTTTAGACATATAATAGGTGGTAATATATGGTTGTACTCCCCTAACAGAAGTTTATTCATGTTAGCAGTTGATAGAAAGAACTTGGAGAATGATGGACATGCTTGAAATGTTCTTTTATCATCTCTTTTAGAGAATGAGTTTGTAAATACTCCGAATTTTCCATGTAATTTTTTAATTATATGCATTTATTACAAGTCTACGAAATTTGACAGCGCATGATTCTGAGGCCTGGTGTGCCTGGAATGAATTTATGAACATTTTTCGGGTATGTTCAGTAAACGCGTGAGCGGCATTTTGTAACTTTTGAATTGGTACTCAGAATTGAAATCTGAGAACATTATTGAACTCGTAGTGCCAATATTCGCTTAAGGAGACGTTCACCTAGACCGTAGTAGGTCGAGGGTGGGAGTTAGTTTTTCAGATTTTTGTGGGGGAGTTAAAAGAAAAATAATATAATAATATAATAACTTTTATTTTATTTATTTGAAACATCTCATTTGAATTTTGGTGGTGGGGACCACCCAACCATGAAACCTATTTAACTCTAAGAACCTCGCCAATTAATGAGCCAACATTAATTGAACAAATAATTAACTTGAACTTAATTAAGTTGGCTCCCCACCTCTTGTGTGTGTGGGGGGGGGGGGTCGTTGGAAAGGATATAACATGGGAGAGCCTTTGGAGAAACATCCACCAACGAAGAACATCCTCCAATGAAGAACATCCTCAAATGAAGAACCTCCACCAACAAAGAACGAACCTCTGATGAGGACAACGCTCGCGCTTAGAACGGAAGCGTGTTGTGGGAGTGATGAATGTCGACGTCTTCATAATCTTCCTCATGCCAAATCCAATCAACAAACGAGGTGGGGAATTTTGTTCAATTCATTCTTCATGGTAAATCAATGCTTTCAATCTATGAACCAACTGTTACCCATCTAACATAGTGGGTATAGGCCAAAAAACATGTTCAGATCCCTCCGCTCCCTCTTGGTTGACGTATTCTTTGCGGGTGGATCGACAGTTTAGAGGAACCTGACCATGACGCCGGCGACTGACACCGTCTGGGTATGGGCAATGGCCGACACACCGGCCAGCTGTCATGATGGCGGCAACGCAACCACGCTGCCGAAAGAGGCTGTGACCCATTGACCACGATGGAGGAATGTGGCGGCCAAAAATTGGCCAACCACGTGGAACCAGGGTGGCGTGTGACCACGCCGACGGTTGCGAGAGAGGTCATGGACCGTAGGACACGATGGTAGAAGGTGGAAGCTGGCACCCCGACCAGCCATGTGGAATTGGAGTGGTGCGTGTCAGCGCCACCGGCTGAGGAGGGGGTTGTGGCTGTTGAGCCACGGCGGCGCACCAGGGTGCCTGACAACTGGCCAGCCGTGGGAGGACAGTGGCATCATTGTTCCACTAGGAGGGGGAGCAGGTCAGACTTTTGGCCAGCTGCGTCACACTGAGCGGGACCACTCCGGTGTGTCCCGCATGCCAGTAGGCGGCACAACGTGGCACCGTCGGGATGGCCAAAACCGAACAGCCATTTGGACATTCGAGAATCTAGGGGGTACCTCCCTCGGGTGTTGTCTTGGGAAGACCCCAACATAGTAGGCCACCCTAGCCGTGAGTCACACCGCAGGCCACCCAGCGGGCCGCCCCAGCGGGCCACCCCAGTGGGCTGCACCCAGCAAGCTGCGACGAGTGGGTCGGGCTGCCCCCTTTGTGTGTCGGGGCAGACCGCAGCCCAACGGGCCAGACTCAGCGTGGCCTAGACCTTACAGTTAAGACCTGAGCTGGGTCGGGTGAACCCTAACTGGGTCAGGTCGGCCCAAGCTAGGTTGGTCCGGGTCGGTCCTACTGGGTCGGACGGGACCCGGGCCCATCTGGTTCCACATGAGCCTTTTTGGCCATATCATGAGAATTAGTTGTTCATTTGACGAACCATCTACTGCACTAGATTCCTTAGATCTAGATGGTCCTTTTGGTATACTCTAGTTGAGTTTTGAATAAAGTTGGAGTACAACCGGGTTGGATCGAACCCAAATCCAACCGGGCCCTCGGAACGGAAACACAAATAACTTACAGACCAAGCATCTGATTGATGCGTCGCCTATTGAGTTGGGACCCTTATGACATGGTGGTCCTTCATAATACTTTTTCGTTGTACTTTATGGCAGTTTAAGTATCTACTGAGGACTTGAGGAGTAGATCCTCCTGGAATCAAGCGCGCTTAGTGCGTGAACCTTGTGGCTGACTGTACTTGAAGAATCCACAGATCCTGTGTGGATCATCTTCAGATCCTCTATGGGTCATCTTCAGATCCTGTGTGGGTCAAAATATTCAGATCCTGTGTGGTTCATCTTCAGATCCTGTGTGGGTCATCTACGATCCTTTCTGGGTCAACAGTAGATCTTCTCGAAAAAGTAATATGATCCAGTGATACAACTAATCATCTATACTTCTGTACTAAAGTTATACCTGATGTGAGATGAGTATTTACCTTTTTGGTACAATTCTGTGTGGTGATACCTTCATGGTATTCTTCTGTGTGGCATTACCTTTGTGGTAGGGTCCCTTCTGATTATTGTTATACTCACCCCAGAATGGGCTACGCCCGCACCTTGTTGTGTCTTGTTTTGACGATGGAAAACATTGATCAAGGCTGAGGGTGGTAGGACTGGACACTACTAGGAGGTGGACCATTAGACGAGATGTACCGTAGGGACGACCGTTCGAGAACTATACCTACCCTTCAGGTAGGATCCTTGGCAGGTGTTCACAGGAGTTTTTTTTCAGTTTTACTTGTACTTTCCAGTTGTCCTTGTATTCCAGCCCCCTTTTCTTACTGTACTCAGCCTTATTACTATTCTCACCTTTATTAATACACCAGGGTGGCTGAAAACTGGTTGGCCACAGGAGGACTGCGGTGCCATCACGCTGCTGGAAGGGGGAGCTGGTCGAACATTCGGCTAACTGCATCATGCCGAGTGAGACCACTTTGATGAGTCCCATGTGCCAGCAGGAAACTCCATGTGGTGCCGCCAGGATGGAAAAACCCAAATGGGAATTTGGACATTCAGGTATCTTGGGGGGCTCCCCCGGGTGTTGGCTAGGGTGGACCCCGCCACGGTGGGCCACCATGGCCGCGGGCAGCACCACAGGCCACCCCAATGGGCCGCATCGAGCAGGCCAGGCTAGACCACGACCTAGCGGTCTAGGCCCACTGTATCCCATCCGTTCCGGGTTGAACCATGGCTGGGGCAGGTAGCCGGGGCGGGGCAGCCCAGGCCGGGTCAGTCCTACCGGGTCGGACTGGACTCGGGCACATCTGGACCCAGATACGTTTTTTTACCATAACTTGATAACCATGTGTCCATTTGAAGAACCATCTATCGCACTAGATTCCATTGATTAAGATGGTCCTTTTTGTATACTCCACTTGAGTTTTAGATAATTTTGGAGTACGTCCGGGTTGGATCGAACCTGAATCCAACCGGGCCCTCGGAACAGAAATGCTAATAACTTACAGGCCGGGCGTCCAATTGACGCGTCGCCTATTGCATTGGTACACTTTTGACATGGTGGTCCTTTGATATACTTCTACGTGGGAATTCATGGCAGTTGAAGTTTAGACCGATGGATTGAGGAGCGGATCCTCCCAGAATCAATCGTGCTCAGTGCAAGAACTCTGTGGATAGCTGTACTTGAAGAATCTACAGATCTGGTGTGGGTCAGCTTCAGATCCTGTGTGGGTCATCTTCAGATCTCAGGTGGGTTATCTATGATTCTATGTGGGTCAATAGCAGAGCTTCTCGATGAAGTAAGATGGTCCAACGATATAGCTAATCATCTATACTTCCCTACTTAAGTTTTACCTGATGTGAGTTGAGTCTTTACCTTTGTGGTACACTTCTATGTGGTGATACCTTTGTGGTATTCTTCTTTGTGGCGTTACCTTTCTGGTACATACCTTCATGGTATTACCCATGTGGTACTTCTATCATTGAGGTGTTACCTGCGTGGTAATTATACCTTCGTGGTGTTACCTTTTGGGTATTCTTCCCTCACGTGTGATATGAATATATATTGATAACTTAGATATATGTATGGGAATATATCTAAGTAGTGTTGATGACTATTGATTCGTGCTTTGAGATTGAGGTCTTGTTTTGTGGTTTATCTTTTGTGGATTCTGGGAGACCTCCAAGGGTCTCAAGGTCCCTACTGAGTATTGTTATACTCACCCCTGAATGGGATATTCCCACACCTTGCTGTGTCTTGTGAAGATTACAGACAACATTGATTAAGGATAAAGGTTCCAGGATTTGAGGCTGCTCAGAGGTGGACCATTAGATGAGATGTACCGTAGAGATGAACATTCGAGAACTGTACCTACCCTTCAGGTAGGATACTTGGCGGGTGTTCACAAGAGTTGTTTTTATTTTTACTTGTACATTCCAGTTGGTTTTGCATTCTGGACCACTTTTTTTACTATAATCACCCTTATTACTATATAGTTTACTTTCTGTTTGTATCTTTTTGTGTGCTTGTATGTGTGAGTTTACAGGTTAAAAGGCTCTGCCTTCCCAGTTTTAGGGGTATGCCTTTCCGGTGCTAGTCGCCACCCCAGGCCTATAGAAGGTGGGCTTGGGGTAGTCCTGACACGGGCCCTGGGGGACAGGTCATTACAGTGTTTCCCCTAATAAAAATGGTCAACATGGAAATTATCACATGAGATAAGTAAGAAATTAACTATGAAGGCAATAAAAAGGTGAATAAATCAAAACGTTTGGTTTTTATGATGAATAATGAAGACCTTAAAATGATATAATATTAAACATTTGATGACTTTTTCATTCAAGTTAATAAAATAGTTATAACATTTAGAGGTTTTTTCTAAAAATTTAGACTATACTATCGTTTTTAAGAAGATACATCATATTATTCCGTATAGTTTTTATGTGGAAGTATCAGTGCTTGAATATTGTGATCCAGATATAATTTCTTTAGATTATTTACATAGAATTTTTATTAAACAATATATATAGAAGAGATGTGTCTCTAAAACAAATTAATTTGAAATGGGGATTCCCTTTAAATCCTCGTGTTAAGAGAAATGTAATAAATAATTAATTCTAGAAAAAGAGGATTCTAACAAAGAATAATATATTGAAGAGACTTTTGAAAAAATAACACTAATCTTTATAAGTATAAGATGAGGAAAACAGGAACGTTTAAGGAAAATACTACACTAACTTTTTCTATGTATGGAACCATTATACATTTTATAAAAAAAATTACAATGTTAAAAGAGTAAGAAGTTATTGAAGAAGAGGATGATAGGACTAGGGGACCATTTAATAAGAAAGAAAAAAAATCAAATAAATAAAACATTTCATAAAAAATGGAAGGGAATTAATTTATTTAAATACAAAAGGAGGAATATTTTCTTAATGTTTTAATATAGTTATTAAAATGAGTTAGATGATGAAGTTGAGACATTTAGTGATGCTGATAAAAAATATTGAATTCTGAATTGAATGAGGAAGAGTTCATAAGTGTTGAAATCAGTGAAGTTAGGAGTGAGGAAGAATTGGGAATATAATTTATAAATAAGATAGAACTCATGTAATGTATTTAAAATATATCAATGTTATAGAATGAGATAAAAAAATTAATAAATAAAATAAATCTTCAAGAAACAAGGAGTGTTTTCATACTAATAAGGATTCATTTTTGTTGAAGAAGTTTGATGAGTTGAAGAATTTTCTTTCTGAAGAGAAGTCTATTAAATTTAAAATGAAAAAAAAAATAATTAAATTAAAGGAGAATGAGATTAATATTATTCAAATGAAGTTGATCATTGCAGAAAAAGAATTTAATTAAATAATATACAATTTTTAGAATTTTATTTAACATGTTGGATAAAATTTAAAAGAGAAGACCCTTGAAAGAGTTAAATGTTTTAAGAAGGATGATATTGAAATATAATAGCATATATTATATTAAACATATTATATAGATATTTTAAATGATGATGAAAATTATCATTCTGAGTTAAAAGTGAATTCGATCAACTTTGTGGCAATGAAGAATTGTTATTAAGAATATTGAAATTTTGGGAGTTCTGATTTGAAAATTAAAAACAATTATAAATATTCATTAAAAAAATACTAAAATAAACTATATATTTATTAATAATTTATTTTTAGTATAATAAAAAAATTTCAAAAAAGATCCAAGATTAATGGTAAAAATAAGGAAGAAGTTCAAGTGTCAACATATGGACAGTAAGCTATTTAAAGAGGTAAGTATGAATTTTGTATCTATTATTGGTAGTATAGATTCTTTGGGTAATGGAAATAAATTTCTTGATTAATTATCAATATTAATATGAGTTTATATGGTTTGGTCGAAAAAACATTAGTGGGATTCAATGAAGTCAAGCAAATAAAATTTAGAAGAAATATTAAAAATCTAAACTATAGGTTGAGAATAAATTTAAACCATTGAAAGAAGTTTGTAAAATATGTGGCTATCCAAGTTACAATGTTGGAAATTGTCTCACCATTCTACTAGTCTAATTGAGTATGAATTTAAAAAATAAAACGTCTTATTAAATGAATAAAAATATAAGTAAAATGAGTTTTTTATTGAGGTTACTCTTAACAAATCAAAAGGGTAATTTTTATAGATTCTAGATAGTGAATATTATTTAAGAATGATATGATATTTTAATATATTGAAAGATATAGAAATCTAAAGGAAGGTTCAGTGACCTTTATTAAAATCAAAGGAGTTAGATCATCAGTTATTGGTTGATAAAAACTAATTTTTGAGAACACTTTATATATTTATGGGATAAAACACAATATTTTAAGTGTATCTTAACTATGTGATGAAGTTAATGAATTGGTTTCCCAAATATATAGGCTCTTGGTAAAGAGTTTGAAAGATAAATGTGTATTTATATGAGGACGGTGAATAAGGGGAAACTTATTTCAGGTTGGCAATGTTGAAAATTCATGTTACATTATCTTGAAAGAAGAAAATAAATTATAGAATCAAATTCTACGTCATGTTGTCCTAATGAAATAGAGAAAGCTAACCTGAGGAGAAATGTTTGTCATATAACTCTGCTAAAAATAGAGATAAACTGGATGATCACTACTTATAAAGAGGGAAATATGTTGGGAGTTTGAATCCTCCATATTTTTTGAGTGAATCAACTCATTATTAGAGAGTTGGACAGTACATCATATGTGGGGTTCAGGTTATGCAGTGGATCTCTCTAGTGAACTATAGTGTAATTAGATGTTGATACCATCTAATGGATGTATGCATAGGATATAGAACTGATATAAGGTATATGGAAGTAACTTAATAAAGTGTAACTTTATATTTTCACTGAGTCTAGAGGTTCGAGTTAGAAGGCTAATAGAGATAAGAAATCACCATTCCAAATGGAGGAACCTATATAATGATAGGAGGTTAGTGTGACTAGTTAAACTGGTTGATAGTTATATTAAAGGTAAGTAGGGACATCATTCATTGTTATCATAGATTAAAATAATTTTTAGGTCCAAATTTTGATTAGGGAGTTATAAAAGATTTTATTCCTATAAATAATTCATACTAACTAATTTTTTCAGTTAATTTATAATACTTGTAGTTTGTGATTATAATGAAAAAACAAGTAGGGTTTCCCTGAAGGATGTAGGAAACATTTTTCAAACCCAATAAATTCATAGGTCCCTTAATTTTCATTTCTCAACTTTGATGTTTGTGAGGTTTTATATTTCTTGAGTGTGTGTAAGGATCAATTTTTTGTGGTGAGTAGGTTTTGAGGCTTCCTATATTTTAGTGCACTCATATGAGGTAGTTTATCTAGATGACATGGTTTTCACTACATATTTTCTAGATATTTAATATATTTTGATAAGATGTTGTATCTGGGATTCCTAAAAATTGGTATCAATGTTTGTGGTTGGTTTATCTTTCTTAAATAACACTCATAGGAAGCTTAGTTTTTAACTCACCCTTACCTTGATGTTACTTTTTAATGGTTGTTTACTGTTCGTATAAGGATTATTATCATATGAAGGTAATATCCATATTGATAAGTTTGATGTCATAGATTTTGGATTCAGAAGAATATATATGCAATATCATCTAATTTAAAATGATGTGGATATTACCTTAACTATAATTCATTTGTTGAATATGGAGAACACAAAATGAGAACAACTACATAGAAATGTGTTGTGTCTAATGAGGATGTTGTTGGCATTGAACGTGGACTTTAATATACAAGAGGTGAATACTTCTAATGATATCATGAATTTTTTTTAAATATTCATGATGAACCTATATAACATAATAAATTGTTCACAATGAAGTGGTTATTCAACATGAGGTTATCATAAATAAGATCAGTGGTAGATTTAATGAATGATTTCAATATGATTTATGGGTATATTGAATCTATGAATATGAATTTCAAGAAAAAAGTATGGGAACTTATACTATTTCCAACACTCCTAGAGTCATGGGATGTGATGGTAATGATGATTACTAAATCCTTTGGAAAAAACTTATTTGGTGTTTGAGGGGGTTTAAAACTTGATCCCCACTGAAGAAATTCAATGGAGGGAATTCCAAGAACCATATGGTAGTGTACTAAATATAGAAAGATAAGGAAGTTCGCCCCATACAATAAATTGGAATAAATAGTCAGATAATAAGTCATCAGATATAATCTATGACATGTTAGTTGGTCCTAATCCTACATAATGGATTTGTGAGAAAAAATGTAACCTCTCGATGAATTGTAGGAATTTTAAAGAGGATTCTATAAGGGAATAAACATTAAAAAGTTCAAATTTTATATGTATAGATAAGGTGGGAAATAAATTATTTATTATCATCAATATTCTAATGGAATTATGTTTTATTTAAATAGGATCATATTTTCAGTATATGAAAAAGCAAGGTTGTATGGAAAATTATGTGTCTAGGATGTTCAACAAGTAGCATTTGGTGAATGATGAAGCTCTAAGTATTATAAGAAAATATAATGATAATTATTATATAAATAAGGGGATATTATTGTAATTAAGTGAATTTATACATATCTCATGGATACGAAATAAATAAATCTCCATAGGGAAGCTCAATGAGGTAGGCTATGGGATAATTTTTATAGATATATTTCATAATCTTGAATGAGGTTTCATGGTGGTTATAAAAGGAGTAAATCATGGGACCCTGTATCTGACCAAAAGATCAAATGGAACTTAATTTTCATTATTTCAATGTTTGAAAGTTAAAATTAAGGGAATTTTAGGCTTTGATATTTTAGTCGTAATAAAATAAAAGTTGTTATAGCTAAAGTAATATTTAATCTTGATCACACTATGTTAAGAAGTTCTGAAAGTTGTGTAATGGGAAATCAAAAAATGGTGTCCTTAAATTTGACAAGATGGATGAAAAGATATCATAAGATGGTAATTATTCACTCATTTGTTTGGGGACCTTCCCATGTCTGGTCTAAAGGTTGGTCTCCTTTCTTTGTAACCTTTATTGATGATGAAAGGAGTAAATTATAGGTATAATTCATGAAATATAAGTCTAATGTTTATTCAATGTTTATTCAGTAGAATGAAATTGGGGAGATAGAATATGTTCTAAATATAAAATAAATAAGGTTAGAAAATGGTGTATAATATAATGGGTGAATCTTCTGGAACTTGTTTAAGAATAAATGGGTCGATCTTGATAGAAATGAACCTAATATGCTATAGTATAATGGTGTGGAAAAAAGGATGAAAAATATATTGATAAAAAACTAAATGGGTATATGTGTAAACTAAGGAATATGGATTTTAGTTTAGAGGGAATTATTTAATAGGGTATTATAATTGGTTAACTGAAATCTATCCAGTCTTATGCAATAGGAAATTCTGGAATATCTATACTCTAGAAAACAATTGGGTGTTCGCCACCTCAAAATTTTCAAAATCCACACATATATTATTATGGATGTTAATGATAGAGAAAATATTGAAGAAAGGTTTAAGTAATGACTCCTTATAGTATATGTAGATGAAAAGTTTGGATTCCAGTAATGGGATGATGAAAATAAATAAATCATCGAGAACCACAATGTTCTCTATAATGAGAAGGTTCTATGGAAATACTGTAACTTGGTCAAGAAAGAAGTTTGAAGAAAGAAATAAACTTACCATTTACATGTTGATTTGAATAAAGTCACTAAATGTAGAGAAGTTATGAAATGTATGAATGTTGTCACAGAAATTCTAGAAGTGGGACTGGTATAATATTTTCTATAAATATCAACGGTTTTTTAAGATCAAGTGGGAGCACTGTAAGTTAGGTATCCAAAATTCATATAAATATAATTTATAGTACTAGAAGGAGTTAGGATGTATGTCTTGCAGAGAAACACTAGATTTATAAAATTGGTTCAGAGGTTTTTGGATGACATGAACTTTTTTTTTCTAATGGATGAAGGTGAACCAGAAATCCAAGATGAGGTGGACACTCTTGGTGAATTCGAATAGAGGGAATTAGTGATGAAGGAAACAATGTGATCATTTAAATCCAATGGAACATAGAATATTAAAGATATACCATAAGGGAAATGATTAATATAGAATAAGTTGTTATTCTAGTTGAAGGAGTAATTTGATAGATGGAGAAGGTATAAGGAACATCTGGTGGTGAAGGTATTACGACATAATAAAGGAAACAAATTCTCATTTATTTTCTCAATAGTATTTAAACAAGCTAAAATTCATAAAGTGTTTATCATATTTACATATGATAATATTTAATTAGATTAAATTTATATAAAGTTTAATTTCATTTATGGCGAGTTAGAGGAAAAAATTTAAATAAATAAGTCATCAGGTTTAATAGAATATGTGAACAAGAACTTGGTGTGAATGATGAATAAAATACAATATGGACTAAAGAATCCTCCAAGTTAGTTGAACTAAAAGTTCAATAAATTCATAGAGAGTAAATTATTAGCAAAGAGGAATTATAACCATTTTTTATACTAGAATGCATGTAATTATGGGATTTTCTTCATTCATAACCTATATGTTGATAATATATTAATAGTTGGATCAGATGATAAGAGGATTCAGAATATGTGGTGGGATTTTACTAGAAGGTTCAATATGAGATATATCAAATAGGCCAAAAATATTTTGGGAATGAATATTTAGAGAGATAAATAATCTATGAAGTTGGTGCTATTTGAATGGTATTATATTCAGAAGTTGATTGAAATATTTAGGATGAAAACATGCAATTTGATCTTGACTCTATGGGATATACACTTCAATTTTTTCATGGAGATGGTTACAAAAATATAAGATAAGGTAGTGTACATAGAGAAGGTTTTGTTTACATCAGTAGTCAGAAGACTGATGTATTCCATTATATTTTCTCAACTGTAAATTTTCTTTGATAGTGGTAGTTATTGGCTGATTCAAGTTGAAACTGTGAAGGGACATTATAGGATATAAAATAGATCATATATTACATGATGGTTTTGTAAGATACATCCTTTTTATTTGGAAAATATTATTGATTAAGTGGTTATTTTGATTCTTACTTCACTATGGATTCCAAAATTTGAAGGGAACAATAGGTTTTTTGTTTAACTATAGAGGAATGTTGAATAGTTTTATGTAGAATTTAAAATATATTATTACTTTATACCCAAAAAAAGAATAATATGGGGGTGAAATATAAGTGGGAAAGGATATATTTCTATTTAAGTGATAGCTTAAGGAACTAATAAGGACTCGTCTTAGTCTATGATAATTAAATTTTGATTCACTTGGAACAAAATCTAATGAATAATGCATAGAAGAAGCATATTGGCCAAAATACCATTTCATCTGGGACATTATAGAGGAGAAGTAGTTGTATATACATAATATTTTTCGAATTCAAAATCCATTGTATATGTTTACGATGTTATTGTTAAAAGAAATTATGAGGCAAAATTGTGCCATAGTGTGACCTAGGTTAAGTGGATATATAATAAAGAATATTTATTACTATGAAAATGGAATGATGTTTTCTTATATGGATAATTATTTAGTAGATGCTGAGTGTTCCCTTGAGAAATATTCATGTGGGATATTTTTGATAGAGTAAATACTACTTATAATCTGTGTGAATCAATTTTAAATGAGAGAGTTGAATGATATATAATATGTGAGATTAAGGTGGTTATAGAATATATATATATATATTGGATAGAATGGTGGTAAATTAATGACACCATCTGATGGATATCTTCACATGTGATGGTTCGAACAAAATGTAGATAGATGTTACCGATACAAGTGTAACTTGTGCTATTCACCAAGTCGTGAAGTTAGAGTCATAAGGTTATTGGAGATCATCGGTCACCATTCTGAATGTAGGAACCACAAAAACATATAATTTCAATGTGACTGGGATGATTGGATGATAATTTTATTAAAGGTAAGTGTATAAATCATACCCAATAATCCAATATCTGAACAGTGATTTATATAAAATTTTATTAGAGAAATATATAAGATTAAATTCTTATAATTAATTAAAAAAAATCAGTTTTTTCATTTAAAGTACAATCCTTATAGATTCTGATTATGATGGATAGAGCAATAATATTTCTTTCATGGATATAGGACACATTGTCTAGACCATATAAATTATTTTTTCCCTTATCATTTATCCTCTTGGATATTTTTGAGGTTTGAGTTTTCTTGAGTGTGTGTGAGGATTGACTTTAGGAAATAAGGTGTGAGGCTCCCTATCTTCCATTACACTAAGTTGGTGTGGCCCATCCATAAGACCTTATTTTATCTATTTATTGTCCATAGATTTTAATTCTAGTTATTTGACATCAGAATTGGGATTCCTAACATATGATTGTTAATTCTCCAATTAATAAAACTGAAATTAAAACATCTCAATCATTGGATATTATAAATTCTGATATTTTTGAGATAATATTTAAGAAATAAATAAGTGAAGATATAAATTTTATTTGATATATTGATGGATTTACTCATATTACTTGTGTTGGGTTTATAAAGAACGCATTAATGGATTTGAAAATGAAAAAAAAAAGTTTCTGAAGGAGTGATAAAAAGAAGTGGGTTTTTCTATGAAAAAGATTATAATAGACAATAGTGGAGAATATAATAATGTAATATTTGATGCTTATCTTGAGAATAATGGTATCCAACATCATATTAGTGCATCATACATACAAAAATGGTGTTTTTGAAATAAATAAAATAATTTTGGTAGAGAAGACTCATAGAATGTTGATTGAACATGATACATCATGGTATTTGTTGAGACAAGAAATGTGTTTAGTAGTTCACAATCTAAACCATTATTTTCACATACTAAATTATGACATTTTACTATATGATATATATTATAATAATTTTCCCAGATTTAAATATTTATGTTTTTTTCCATCCCAAGTGTAGTCAAATAAAAAATTAAAAATCTTGGGGATATTAACATAGTGGAATTAATGTTACCTTCCTAGGTTATCCTCTAAATGTAATAGGATACCATTATTACAATTAATAGATAAGTAATATTATTGAATCTATTGATATAAAGTTATTGTAACACTAAATGAATGAAACACACATTTAAAATAATGTTCCAAAAGTGAATATGATGTTGTTTCTATTGAGATTCTATGTGAATATTATGAAATTAATTTGATTTCAGAAGAAATTAAGAATAATGATGATAATTCAACCATTTATAGTTATTAATATTAACCTATATCATCTCAACTAATGATCATAAATAATTTAATGGTATAAAATATCATTGGATAATAAGGAAAAAAAGGTCATTCTAGAATAACTTTGATGATAGTAAAACATAACATATTGTTTTTTCATGTTGAAACAAGATATGTGAATCAATAATTAGAGAATAAATATTGGTTAGATTCTATGAATAAATAATTAGATCAAATATATAAGAATGAAAAAATATATTTTGTATCCAAGCCTAAAAATATTTCATTCGAACAAAGTGTAGGTTTCAAAGCATGATGAATGGAAAATTATAGGCTATAAAAAATAGGGAAATAATTGTTTACAAAGGGTACACATAAGTTTAAGGAATTGATTTTTATTAAACCTTCACATTTATTTATAAATTATATACCACTTTAATATTTCTTATTATTGAAGAACAAAGGTAATAAAATATTTTCTAAATGAACATTAATAATTCCATCCTCAATGGATAGTTGGAAGATGAAGTGTATATTAAGAAACCAAATGCATTATTATTTGGTGAAGATGAAATTTATATTTACATATTAATAGAGGATCTATATATGGTTAAAAACTATCTAAGATAGTTTTATCCTAATTTAGATACATACGTGAAGAAGTTGAAATTAAAGAAGGAAACAATGAATATAAATATCTATATTAAATATGACAATGAGGTATCACTTATTATAATTGTTTTATGTAGATGATATAAATTTTTATGGAAATGAACAAGGTGTTTGTGAATATTTTTATTTGGATATGAAGAATTTATTATAACTTTCCTTACATGGAGAAATTAAAAATTTTATAAGCTTAAAATTTTATCAATAAAAAGATCACATGTTTTTTCTTAAGAGAAGTAGGGTAAGGAAATTATCAATAATTTTTCCTTGGATGATTCAAAACATGTTCTTAAACTTATCTCAGTGGAGACCAGATTTTCTAAAGATTAAAATGGTAAATAATTTGTAAAGCTTATTATAAGTTTACTTTATTTGATAGATTCAAGGAAATATATTATACATGTTGTTTTATTAAGTATCAGGTATAAAATTGTTCCAAGGAGTCACATTTCAATGATATAAAGAGAATTATAAGGTATATAAAAGATGAAACATACTATAGATTAAATTAGGAGAGTAGTGGAAAGATTAATTTTTTGGATATATATATATATTTGGAAAGAAATATAGATTATTGAATGTGTATATCTAGTGGATTTTTCTTTTTAGGTCAAAGGTGTGTGTTAGCACAAAAATAAACAAATTTGTTTGGCCTTGAGCACTAATAAAGCATAATACATGGTTGCAAATCAAGATATAGCCTAATTTATTTTGATGAGAAATTCATTAGATGATATATTCGTGGTAGTAAAACTATCAATACCTTTTGGTTGTGATAATTAAAGGGTTATTAATTTATCAAGATATCATGTTTATCAGTCACGATCAAAGAACAATTTTATCATATATCACTTTATCAAATATATTGTGGATAAAATGTGTTAGAGTTGGAATTTTTTCCAATAAAGGAGAAGATTGTATATGTTTTCACTAAACCATGAAAAATGGATGAATTTTGAATACTATCACATCCATAACTTATTTTAAAGGTATATTTCAATTAATTTACATTCATTCTTTGTTTCAGGGTTTTCCCATGCATTTTTTGAGGAAATTGGGGGTTTTCATGATTTGGGCCAAACCATGAGCTCATTTTCCTATTTAAAAACAAATTTTGTTTATTTTATAACTCCTTCATTTTTTAATTTTTTTTATCCATTCTAGTTCCTACATGGCCTACACTGGCCTTTTCAAACCACCATGTCTATTTGGACCCCTTAAGAACTCATTATCATTTTGGATTTGAGTTATTTAGTTAGGCATTAGGCCAACCCTTGAGCCCATTTCCTACATTAAAAAATATTATTTTTTTAATATATCAGTCATTTTTAATTTTTTTGGTGATTATACCTCCCACTCAAAGAAAAAATCCCTAGTTTCGCCTCTATGTCCTTGTCTTCCTCTTTGGATCTCATTTTCATCGCAAAATAGGGTGAAATTTCTCAGGGTTTCTCAAATATTCCATATTTTGAAGGAAATTTTTTTAATCCTTAAATCTTTCAATTTTCTCTCTTTTCCCCCCATTTCAGTCCCCACTTTCCCTCCTCAGCCTCATTTGATACTCCCTATAATTTTGGGTTGCATTGAGATTCAACCTTTCGTGTATTTGTGGTGATTTCTTCAAGATCTCTCAAGTAAGTGGGTTTCCTTTCTTCCTCCTCCCATTTGCTTAGGGTTTCTCCCATTTTATTAGGGTTTATTCCATTTTTATTGAAGTTAATAATGTAAATAAAGTATTTATTCGAACCTAAGGATTTATCTTGGGTTTCTTGGTCTAATATTGTGGTTTTTGGATGGATTTAACTTTCTTGTGGTGCGGCAGTGGTGCAGTTTCACTTTTATAAAAGGATTTGATAGTTTCGACATTTGTGGTTGGTGGTTCCATGTGTAACCACTACTAAATTAGTTATCCATACATGATTTATATTATTATCATACTCCCCCTTCATTTTTCTTACTGTGAAAATTGGATTTGGTGGCATTTGTTAAGCAATGTATTTTTAAGTGCCAATTTTGTGTGCAAATGGGTGTTTTACATATCCATTCAATGTTATACCAACTGGGGATGTTATATAACTCTTGTAATGGTTTTATTAAAAAAATTAGTGCTGAAAATTATATTTTGGGGTAATTTTGGTGTGTAATTTTTTTTAAAAGATGTATTTTAAATAGATTTCAGGTGCAATGTTTGCTGATATGCCTTAAAGTTGTTTTATGAAAACATTTCACCCTTTATTGAGTTTTGTAAATGGTGAAAATAATGTGTATCTAATATTTTTATTATGTATGACCATAAATGTGGTTTTTATTTGTAAATGTATATTCAAAATATGTGCCAATAGTTTGAGCACAAGTGGGGAAACCTAGGAATCTAAGTGGGCAGACGTGTATTAGTACACAAGTGATCTGGAGCGGTTTTATCCCTGTTTCACATAGAAAATTGGACATTGAAAACACTAATAAAACTAAATTTATGGTTATTTGGTGAAACTATGTTATGGGTATGTTCCCTACTAGTGGATCATGCATGGGAACATATATTATTATGGATACATTACACCGAGATATGAGGTACATGGGGCCCAAAACTAACTAGTGCCTAAGGGTGTTCCCAAGATTTGTACTCGTTGACTATTTTTTATTTATCATTGAAATAGGGTGTTTTTGGATGAAAAAATGAAGTATCGCACATTTTTTAATTAAATTTTTTCACTCTTTGAAAATTCCCTTTGAAAATTGTTTACCATTAGAAGTGTCATTCTTTAGAATTTATTTCTACAATTCCTTTTTTATCAAAACATGCATGATTTTCGTCTTATATTGCTTACTATATGGAATACTTTGGGTGATATCCTATTAGTATTAGTCTAACACACTACTTACACCCCTTGTGTGTAATTAGACTTGATCATGTGTGACATAGGTAAAGGCAAGGCCTTGGGTGATGGCGGTTCAGGTTGGTAGTTTCTTCCCTTGGTGTGGTGTTGTACAGAAGACTTTCAGGGAAAAACCCCTTGTTATGTGGAGTCCCTTGGGGTGTTTTTATGATACTTTTATGTATCTTTGGACCTTTTTTATGTTTAAACCTATGTTATCAGTTCTAGATTTTATTTAAGGCATTTTTGGCATAAATTTTCAGATTTGGTTGATTGATTGATTTTTATTGTTAAATGGTTCTAAACTTGGGTAAATCATTCCCAAACCATAATACATGATACTAGGGCACTTGTTCCGGCCATTAGGAATAGGGGACTCTATTTGGGCCTTACCATATTATAGGTTGAGTTCTGGTTTTAATGGTGACTAGATTCAGTTCGTGACAAAATTGTATCAAAGGATATTAATGTTTTTGGGTTATATTATTATTTTGAGATGTCGGGCTAGACAGGAGCTAGGAAAATTGGGGTTCGGCGATTTGGTTTTAAGTAGGGTGCCTGTCCCACACCTATCATTTCATACCTTGATCCACCATGGGATTTTGGAATTGTTTGTTTGTCTTTACTTCCAGGTGAGACATGTGGGATGCAGACTGCACATGGACATCGGATCGGGGTGAAATAGTTGTTTATTTTATTATTGTAATGTGTTTGTATTATTTATATTTGATGTTATTGATGGAATTTTTATTATTTTTGTACTTATTTTTTTTATAACTATTGTATTTTATAGCAACAAGCCTCCCCCGAAATCCCACATACACCCACATGAGGAAGCTAGAGAGATTTCCCCCTCACCGCTTGATCAAAGAATAGTTGAGGTTGTGGTTCAGACTGTCCAAGATCTAGGATAGGAACCAGATCCTATTCCAGCTCTGTTTTGGAAATATGATACTGGTCCTAGGAAGGAAAAATCATAGGAGTTTCTGAAAAACAATCCTCCTACTTTTCAAGGTAGCGCATAACCCCAGGAAGGGGAGCAGTGGATCGAAAAGATCGAGTTCATGTTTGAGTTCCTGGAAACACATGAGGAGGTTAGGTTAAAATGTGACTCTTTCCTATTAGAGGTTCCCAACCAAAGGTGGTGGGAATTAGTGCTTCAAGTTGGGAAGCATGATTAGATAAGCTGGAATGACTTCATGGTTATATTCAATGACCATTACTGCCCTAAAGTTTTGGAATATGCTCGATCTCAAGAGTTTCTATAGATTGTTTAGGGGTATATTTCTATGATGGAGTATGCCAAATATTTTACTGAGTTGTTCTGGTACAATCCCGAAATGGTCTCCAATTAGCAGATGAAGGCCCAGAAGTTCGGAAGGGGTCTGCGGCCAGAGATCTATTCTTAGGTCTTCCTATTCAACCTGAAAACCTATGTAGAGGTGGTTTATTGGGCTCGTATGGTGGAGATCTACTGAAAAGGGATGGGTGATTTTTATGGGATGGTATTAGGTCAGGGTAGTGGAATATCATCTGAGAACAAAAGGAAGTGGGAGGAGCAGGGAAATAAGGGGGGTGGCAGCTCAGGCCAACCTTCCAAGTAGTTTTCTTCAGTGACTTATGATGAAAGTTACGTCATGTGACACCAGTGTGGGAGGCCAGGGCACATCCAACCAGTATGCAATTTTTCCCCAAATCCTTGTTATTAGTGTGGTGGTATGGAAAACTTGCAGAACTTTTCTAGGATGGCATTCCCACTCCAAAGTGGGGCAGGATCAGTGGCTTTCGGGGGAGTGCCAGCTCAATCAGAGCTATCTAGGAAAGGGGGATCTCAGTTTGGCAGCTATGGTGGTAGGGCCATATCATCTTTTGGGTAGAGCCAATTCAGGGCACAACCATAGACTAACGATCATTCTTAGGCAGAGACTAATAAACTTCATGTGGTGGATTAGGCACGAACTGGATTAGAGGTGGGAACATTGATAGTGTGAGGTACCATTTTGATTGCATCTTCTATAACTTGTGCTCTATTTGATTATGGTTCCTTTGTTTCATTAATCTCTTCCCATTTTATGAACATACTGAATTTTCCAACCAAGCTTTTGTCTTTTGTGATAGAGATGGTGACGTAGCTAGGAAAGAAGGAGTAGGGTCTCAGGTGCTAGTTGTGTGCACTTTCCGTGTCAGGGGTTGAGATAGAGTGGGACCTCTTGGTCTTAGATATGGATTTATTTGACATGATAATTGTCATGGATTAGTTGTTACAATTTAAATCACCCATCGATTTCTATAGTCGATAGGTCTTTTTCATGAAACCAGGTGAGAGTTGTCAGGTTTTCCTTAGGGGTTGGGATCCTCAGTCAGGCTACGAAGGACCTCCGATCCAAGAGTTGGGGAATATTGTCTTACAGTTATCATCACTCGCCCTAGAGGATGATGGTCATGCACATAAAGGTGGACTACCTCATGTAGTGGATGAGTTTCCAGAGGTATTT
This sequence comes from Viscum album, assembly GCA_963277665.1. Classification (NCBI taxonomy): domain Eukaryota; kingdom Viridiplantae; phylum Streptophyta; class Magnoliopsida; order Santalales; family Viscaceae; genus Viscum; species Viscum album. Next base: position 944,758,999 of record OY728126.1, on the reverse strand, counting down.
CCATAAGATTTTTCAGGCTTACCTTTGGAGCGGGACATGGAGTTATCGATTAATTTGGTGCTGATAACACATCCAATATCTCTTACCTCGTATCATATGGTCCCCACTAAGCTAATGTAATTAATGATACATATTTATGATTTATAATACAAAGGATTCATTTTCCCTAGCATCTCTCCTTGGGATTCTCTTGTTCTGTTTGTGAAGAAGTCTAACAGATCCCTCCAGTTGTGTATTGATTACCGAAATCTGAACATGGTAACCATCAAGAACAAATATCCTTTACCCCAAATAGATAATTTTTTTGATTAGTTGAAGGGGGAAAAGTGGTTTTCTAAAATATACTTGCATTCAGGCTACCACCAACTTCGGGTGAAAGAGGTATATATCCTGAAGATAGCCTTATGAAGTAGGTATGGCCACTTGGAGTACTTATTCATGCCTTAGGATTAACCAATTCTTCAGCGGTCTTTATAAAAATCATTAATAGGGGTTTCTACCATTATATTGAATCATTTTTCACGGTATTCGTGGAAGACATCCTGGTTTACTCTAGATCCGAGGAGGAGCATGTGCACCATTTTTGGATCACATTGAGCACTTTGCGAGATCACCACCTTTATGAAAAGTTTCCTAGTGCACTTTTTGGATTAGGGAGATGAAGTTTCTACATCATGTGATCTCAGATCAGGGGTTTTCAGTTCACCCTGACAAGATCAATGCAGTTATGTAATGGTAGAAGTCAAAGAATGTGTTCAAGATCAGGAGTTTTCTTAGTCTGGATAGTTACTATATGTAGTTTTTTCAGGATTTTTCTCAGCTTTCTTCGCCCATGACTGTTCTCACCTGGAAAGGGGTGAAGATTGTATGGGTCCCGGAATGTTAGGAATCCTTATAATAGATGAAGTGGTAGATGACTACTACCCCTTTACTGATTTTTCTAGAGGATGGAAGGGGGTATGTTGTGTATTACAATGATTTTGGTATAGGTCTCAGGTTTGTGCTTATCTAGGGTGATCACATGGTGGCATGTGGTTCTTGAAAACTCAGACCGCATGAAAAGAATTATTCGACCCATGACTTAGAGTTAGTAGTTGTGATGCATGCTTTGAGGTCTTGGTGTAACTACCTCTTTCAGGAGAAGTTTATGGTCTACTTTGATCACAAAATCTTGGATTTCATCTTTTCGTAGAAGGATCTCAGTCTAATACAACATCGCTGGATCGAGTACTTGGAGGGGTTCAAATTTGACATTGTATATACCCCAATCAAGGGTAATGTAGTGGCAGATGCTTGAGTAGAAAAGTACCATTGAAGTCCTTAAATAAGTCCATTGATGAGTGGACTCTAATGAGTCTCTTTTCTAAAATTCATGTGGAGACCAAGGATCATAGTGGAGGTTTATTCTTGGAGGGCATTCAATTGACTCCTCTCTTGGATTTGATTCAGCAAGAAAATCCCAGTGATGAGATTTGTTAGTATTCAAGGTTGTTTCATAGGGTGGGGAGGTGTCTTATGATTGGTCATCATCTCCTGAGGAAATATTGTGCTTCAAGGGACATTATGTAGTGTTGTTATCTCTACAGAATATGGTGATGTAGGATAGCCACCAGTCTCAGTGGTCTACCCATCTGGGTGCCACAAATATGTATTATGATGTGCGATGATAGTTATGGTGTCCTGGTATGAGATGGGACATAGCTTACATCATGTTAAGATGCTACACATGTCAGTAGGTGAAAGAAGAGCCCCAAAGGCCCTCCGGTTTTCTCCAGCCATTACCCATTCTTACCATGAATTGGGACGAGGTCACCATGGACTCCATTTTTGGCTTACCTTGTACACCTCAGGGTAATAATTCCATTTGGGTGGTGATTGATCACCTGACCAAATCATCCCACATCATTCCGATCAAATATACTGTTAAAGAGGATGAGTTGGGCTATTTGTATCTCCAAGATGTGGTAAGGCTTCATGGTGTTCCATCAGCAGTTGTATTAGATAGAGACCCCCATTTAACTTCTCGGTTTTGGGAAGGCCTTTAGAAGGACTTGGGGTTGCATATTAAGATAAGCACGACTTACCCTCCTCAAAAGGATTACCATATAGAGTAGATGATTTAGATCCTAGAGTACATGCTTTGTACATGCGTTTTGGACTTTGGAGTTTCATGGGATAAACATTTGGGATTAGTTTAATTTTCCTATAATAATAGTTACCAATCCTTGATTTGAATGGCTCCTTTTGAGGTGCTATATGGTCATTCATGTCATGTTGGGATGAGGTAGGTTAGACATCAATGTTGGGGATGAGCCATGTGTAGGAGACATCTGAGAAGGTCAAGTTGATCGGGCAGTGATTTTTGATAGTTTAGAGTCTTCATAAATCTTATACTGACTAAAAGCATCAAGACCTAGAGTTTTCTGTGGGTGATTGGTTATTCTTGAAAGTGGCCCCTCATCTAGGGCATCGTCGATTGGGAAAGAAAGGGAAGCTAATTCCACGATATTTCAGTCCTTTTGAGATCACAGAGAATATTGGTAGGGTTGCATATAGGTTGGCCTTACCTTCTCATTTTACTTGAATTCATGACATTTTCCATTTCTCCCAGTTAAAAAAGTAAAACCTGGATCTGTCCCATGTGATGAATTGGGAAGAACTGGAGATATAACCTGATTTGTCTATTTTTGAGCTGTCGGTGTGAATAGTTGATTCCCAAGAGGAGTTATTTCAGGGAAAGTCAATTCTACTAGTCTTGATTCTTTGGCAGCATGGGAATGATACATATTAGACATGGAAGTGGAAGTTATGGGTTGAGGAAGTGTATGTGTTCCTATTTTCCAATCAAGCTTCTGGTTGACATTACAGGGTAGAAAGTATTTCATGGTGGGGTGAATTGTCATATACATGACTTATTTTAAAGGTAATTTTTATTTAATTTCCATTATATCTTTTTTTGGGGGTTTCCCATGAATTTTTGGGGGAAAATAGTGGGTTTTCAAGATTTGTTCCAAACCATTATCCCATTTCCAGATTTAAAAAAAAATTATTTCTTTTTTTACTCATTGATTTTTCAACAAAAAAACATCATTTCCACTTTCTTATTAGCCTCCACTAACCTATTAAAACCACTATGTCTATTTGGACCCATTAGGAATTCATTATCATTTTGGATTTTGGTGATTTAGTTAGGCTTTGGGCCAATCCGTGAGCCCATTTCTTGCTTTAAAAAAAATAAATTCTTTAATATTTCATTCCTTTTTTAATGTTTTTAGTGATTCCACTTCCCACTTGAATCCAACATCTCTATCACACTTCCATTTTCGTTTCTCTCTCTTTGGAGCTCATTTGCATCACAGAATATGGTGAAATTTACCAAGGTTTCTCAAATCATCCTGATTTGATAAGGTAATATTTTTCATCAATAAATCATTCGATTTTCACTATTTTCCCCCATTCAAATCCCCACTTGACCTCCTCAGTCTTATTCAAGCCTCCCTGTCAGTTTTGGTTTCTTATAGATTCAATCTTTAGTGGATTTGGGGCGATTTATTCAAGATCTCTCAAGTAAGTGGGTTTCCTTCCTTCCACCTCCCATTTACTTAGGGTTTCTCCCATTTAATTATTGTTTCATCCATTTTTATTGAATTTACTAATGTATATAATGTAGGGATTAGAACCTAGGGTTTGATCTTAGGTTTCTTGGTCTAATATTGTGGTTTTAGGTTGGATTTAACTTCCTGGTGGTGTGGTGGTGGTGCGGTTGAACTTTTGCAAAATGATTTGAGGTTTTTGAAACTTGTGGTAGGTGGTTTCATGTGTAAGAACTACTAGATGAGTTTGACTTGATTTATTTCTATTTTTATCATACTCCCCCCTTCATTTTTCCTACAATGAAAATTGTTTTTGGTGGAATTTGTTAAGAAATGGATATTTAAGTTCCAGGTTTGTGTGGAAATGGGTGTTTTACATGTCCATTCAATGTTATACCAGTTGGGGATATTTTATAACCCATGTAATGGTTTTATTAAAATGTTTCAGTGATAAAAATTCTATTTTGGGGTAATATTGGTGTGTAATTGGTTTTTAAATAGGAATTTTAAATAGATTTCATGTGCAAAGTTTGGTGGTATAACTTGAAGTTGTTTTATGAAAACAATTCATTGTTTATTGAGTTGTTTAAATGTTGAAAAGCATGTGTACCTACTATTTAGAGCGTGTATGAAAAAAACAGTGTTTTTATGTGAAAATTGATTTTGTAAACATGTGGAAATTTTTTGAGAATAAGGTGGAATCCTGAGAATCTAGGTGGGCAGGCGTGTACTTGTACGCCTGTGATTCAGAGCAGTTTTATCCAGGTTTAAATTAGAAATTTGGACATTGAAAACACTAAAAAAACTAAATTTATTATGATTAGGGACCACTATGTTATTGTTATGTTCCTTAATAGTTTCTCATTCCTGGGAATGGATATTACTATGGTTACTTTACACCGAGATACGAGGTATATGGGGCCCAAAACTAACTAGTTCCTAGGGGTATTCTTGAGATTAGTGCTTATTGGATTTTTTATTTTTTATTAATATAGTATGTGTTTTGTTGAAAAAATGGAGTAGCTTATATTTTTTAATTAATTTTTTTCACTCTTTGAAATTTCCCTTTGAATTGTTTTTACCTTTAAATGTTTCATTCTCTAGAATTAATTTCCACCATTTATTGTTTATCAAAAACTTGCATGCTTTTCATCCTATATTGGTTACTATATAGAATCCTTTGGTTGTAATCCTATTGGTATTAGAATCACACCCTAATAACACCCCTTAGGTTTAATTATACTTGATCATGTATGATGCAGGTAAAGGCAAGGCCTTGGGTGATGGCAATTCGGGTTGCTAGTTTCTTCCCTTGGTGTGGTGTTGTGAATATGGCTTGTTGGTGATAACCCCTTGTTGTGTGGAGTCCCTTCGGCTGTTTTTATGCTATTTTTATGTATATTTGGACTTATTGTGTCATTTTTAAACCTATTTATTCATTTTTTGATTTTATTTCAGTCTTGTTTGGTATAATTTTTTTGATTTGGATTGTTGATTATTTTTTGTTGTTAAATGATTATAAACTCAGATAAATCATTCCCAAACAATAATAAATGATACTCGGGCACCTGTGTCAGCCTATGGGGGTAGGGAACACTCATCAGGCCTTTCTATGGACCAGATTGGGTGATGGTTTTAATGGATAACAAATTCGGTTCGTCGCAAATACTATGGTTGATGATGGGATTCTAACATCATTTTTTACAATTCAAATAACTAGTAGAAAATATGATTATATGTTGGAACTTAAACATTAGTTTTTCTAAAACTCACATTAAAATGCATCTAAAGTGAGTTTAATCATTGTTTTTATTAAAAACGACATTAAAACTCTTCTTGATATACCTTTGAAATCGGTTTTTGTTAAAAACATATATCAATGGTTTTTTAAATTAATATTTTATATCAGTTTTTTATTAATCCTAATGTCAAAAGAATTATTTTACTTTTGTATTTTGTTTTTATTATAATCAATGTTATAAATTTTTATAAAACTTTCCATGTCATATTTTATTAAATCAAGCTTAAAAATCATTTAAAAACATATATTTATGGGTTCCCCCAATTCATTCATTGAATTTTTTCTATATACTCTAATACATGTGATGTAAAACTCTCAACCCCACTTTATATATCTCGGTATTCTTCATTTAATCAATTTTTTTTACTTTTCATTCATCATATTTCTTCTCTATTGCATCCCCCCCCACTTAAATTACTTTAATTGGTCTACCAATTTTTATTCTATTTATCCTTTTCATGTTTAACCATCATTGAATTTCATATCTATTTTGAGATGTATTATTTCATTTATTGCAATCAAAAGTTTACCATTCACCGTTTTCATCTCTTTTTATAGATATATAGCCTGAATATTGGTAATTTATAAGTATATTTTTTTTAAAAAAACCCATTTAATAAGTATTTTTTATTTATAAATTGTATTCATTGATTTATTTTTTTATATTTACATATTTTTAAATTATAAATTATTATGGGTATAAGTAGTTGTATAGTACAATTTATTTGTGATTATATATTTTATATTATTAAGATATAATTTATTTGTAATTGGAATTTTTTGTATTTATAAATTTTTTATCATTAATTTTTTTATTATCGTTATTGATACTTGGATAATGGAATATAGATATTTTAATATTATATTTGATGTTTTGATATTATATATTGGTAGATCATCCATATAGTATATATTTATATATTGATGGATATGTATTTTAATATTATATGAAATTTTTTGATATTCGAGATTGGTATATCATCTTGATAACAAATATCATTTTCTATCATTCCTTTGAATTTTAGAAACTCTTCTAAGGTAGGTGTATCTTAAAATTTTCTATTATGTATTATAATTTTTTGTTTTTATTAAATAGTTATTAATAAATGGTTAATTGATTATTTTTATTATATTTTTCTATGTATAAAATTTATCTATATATATATTTATATTTTTTAATATATTCACATTTTTTAAAAAAGAAAAAAATATATATATTCACCTTTTATATTGTGATTTTTTCTAATTAATGGATCATAAATGAATAAATTTGTGAAGATCCATGGATGAATATGAAAAACAAGTGGAATTTTCCTTGCAATTTTATAAATGAAATCTTTAAAACAAATATCTAATTTTTTTCCATGTGTGAAGAATTTCAATATAATAAAATAAAATTCTATAGAAACAGAAGGACATTTATTTTCTTAGGTTTTACTCATAATTATACGCATTTGATCTGTCATGGTGAAATAAAAAAAATCAACATCGAATATTGATGAGGATATGAAGTATGAGATAGAGGATCGTATTCAAGAATTAATTCAGGATGTAGTCATTGAAAGATTAAAAATATTGATTATTGAGTAATTATATGGATGTGATGAGAAACCAAAAGAAAAATGGCTTCCATATTCCAATTATGATGAAAAGAAAATAGTATGCCCCATGGGATTAGGGTATAAAACAATTCATGATTTCCCTTGAGGCTGTGTGTTATATAAGATGGAATATTAATGATTATCATAATTTTTTAATTGTGGTACATTATGACATAATATGGATGGAAAAAATAAGCTCCAATTCATTCTCAAGTACATGAATCAAACCTATCACTAAAGAAATTTTGTATATTCCAATAATTCCTCATTTAAAGTATCTATTTGTAAATTAAAAGGATAAAAAGTGGTTAACATAGAATAGATAAGAGAGCCCCTTAGATGGGGAACTTATGTTACCATAATGATTCAACATATTAGAATATATTTGATATAAACAAATTATTTTTAATGTAAATCTAGAAATCACATAATAAGACTCATTATAAATTAAATGAATCCATATCAAATACTTAGTATCAAATATGGTTTATGGACTATTATGTTGGTAGTTTACAACTTTTCCTCATAGATAAGTATGAAGAAACAAATATTTTATGATGAGCTTGATGATTTTTGGGCCAAAATAGAAAAAATGATAGGGATGCGTATATTTCACTATTGATTGATGATTTGAAATTTATATGGGTGATGGGTGTTAAAAACATTCATGCATACAAAAAATATTATCTTTTGTGTGTTATGATAATGTTCACTATAAATAAAATTTTCCATATATCAAAGTATCTAGATACAATGTTAGGGGAAATAAATATTGACTAATTTTTGAATAAGAGACACCATATTATCAATAGTGGAATGAAAGAAAGAAGTAATACATGGGACATCAAAGATTATTATTAATAGATCATCATAATATAATATTGAAACAATGATTTAATGGTTTAAAAGAGTATAATATCCCCCACACAACCATTGTTTAATGAATAATATTTTCACAAGGTGAAAAATATTGATTTCAAATTTAGAGAGAAAGGATGTTCTCATCATCAAAAATAACTATATGAAACAATTTATCTTATTCAAGTAACCTTATCATATTTTTCAGAGGTAAAACATGAAATTGATGTTTTACATATTGATAAAAAACTATATGATTTATTTATTTGAAATTTTTTATACCTAAAATGAAATACAGATGATGGATTTCAAATACTATTGGACTTAATATCTATAGAAATATTTTTTTAGTTAGCTCCCTCTATGAAAGAAAATTGAATTTATTTACCTCTATATTTTAAAAAATTAAGAAAGTGTGATAAGATGAATTTTTTTTTCAATGTATTCATGGTATTAAACTACCTAATGGATATTCTTCAAATGTCAAAAATTTTGTGCCATTGAAGGATTTAAAATTTATTTGTATAAAATATCATAACTATCATGTATTGATACAATAACTACTAATGTTCACACTATGTTTTATATTATTGATACTAGTAATAAATAATATTTATTTATATTACTTTTCTAAATTATTTTTCTAGTGAATTCGTGGATCTAATTTTTTTTGGGTTGGATAATAAAGATTCCCTCATGCTTTGCAAATTATAAATGTATTTACCACCAATATTTTTTGATATAATGGTTCATATAGTGATTTATTTGGTGCAAGATATAAATATATGTTTACTTGATTATTTACATTATATGTATCCTTTTGAAATATATATAAATTTTTTTTATGGATTTGTTAAAATTACTCATTGAAAGGAGGCCTATATTATTCAAAAATATATATGAAAGTAGGTGAGTGAGTTATGTACTGATTATTTTTATGAATTAAAGCACATTGGTCTCCCTATATCTCGATATTTGATAGTTGATAGTGAAGTTAAAGGTATTAATGGCTTAAAGGTAAAGATAATTCCACATGATGAAGTGATTCAAGCATATTTACACCTTTTAAAAAACACAAATGATGTTCAACTATATATATCATCACATATTTTCATACTAAAGGTACGATGTCAAAAAATAAATGAAATGTGGTTGATGATTGAGAATAAGAAGACATTTTCCCATAGTCTAAATATAAATTCAACACTAACTTATCTATATTAGAAACATTAAAATTATTAGCGGGGGAAAATCTCTTAATTTCATCACAAGGTCTGGTTTTGATATTAATGGTTACATATTTAACAAAAAAATAAGATGAGATGTGTACCATTAAAAATATTTGGGTAATGGTCATCATTAAAGAACTATATTTTTCAAGTTTAGATGATTAAAATCCAATTTCTATATTAGGGACATATTTTGGATTTTCTGAGGATATATTTGAAATTGATTATACTAAATTTTGAATAATAGTGTTTAAGTTTGACTAGGATGATAATAAATGTGGTGTGAAACATCATGATTATAGATTTTAACTCATTGATTTGAAAATATATAGTTACAAATATGAACCATTTATTATGGAGACGCATATGAAGTAGATATTTTATATTATTGTCCCATAAATTTATTAGTTGTGTTTCATTTTAAGAGGATGAAGAAATCATTTGGGTAATGAGGACGATGATGATATTATGGATTTTTGTGAGTTTTCATCATCTATCATGTAATTTATTAAATATAATAATTGATACAGTGTAGATATTTTCCATTCTATATGAAATGATTATATTAATGGTATTTGGTAAAATATTAAGTTACTCACTTAATTATTTAAGTAAATATTGATATTTTTTTGAACTATACACATGTAGAAAATATATTTTTTAATTTTTTTACATATATATTGATTTTTTTGTATTTTTTATAGGAAATTTTATATTCAACACTTTTAGTTAAATATTTATTATTAAAAAACCTGACATCATTATGTTTTGGTGAGATTTACATAGATAAAAACTCTTTTTTTAACTATGGAATTTTAATTTATAAATGTTGATCATTTATATTATTTTTAAAATAATTTTCATTTCTATTAGTTTAAGTTACATATTTTTTGGTTGTTAATCTTGAAAGCATTTTTTTTAAACTTTCACATGTAATGACCCTATTTTTTACTTGGATTTTTTACTATTCATTGCTTTTAGATATTCACATTTCTAATTCTATGTAGGTGCACTGAATATCATTACATTAATTTATTTAAATGATAGAAACATAATAAAAGGAACATTTACCTAGGTTTTTGTATGTTTTCTTCAAATTAATAAATATTCAATTATTTAATTATTTAATGAAAGTAAAAAAATTTAATTTTTCAAAATTATCTATAGGACTATTATTGAGCCTCCTATGATAGAGTATTATTCTTATTTAGAGAACATGATTCCTAGAGTTAGTATACATGGGATTATATTGGTTCCAAAACATTCACTTTCTCATAGAGAGCCTAGGATATATATTGAATTTTATGATAATAATAACCCAACTGGCACAAATGCAACATATTTTAGGAGTTATATCTTCATATAGATTCATTATAGTAATAACATTTTATATGCTGACTGGGATTCCATTGAGGAAATGATGAAAGAGTATTTTTGGTATTCCTTAAAGGTTAAATATCCCAACTAATTTATTTTCATCTCATTCTTTAAATATTATATATTTTATATGCATAAAAATTAATTTATTCAATTATAGATGACATTCGAATTTTAAGAAATAAAAATAATAATAAAAGGTGTATATCTTTAAGGGATGTTTGATAGAGAGATTTTAAAATAAAATTAGAAAAAAAAATATTTTTGGGAAGTTACATAATGAAAAATCATGCCTCAAGTATGGTATTTTAGATTCAGATACATAGAATGAAATTTTCACCAGTTGACATGATGAATAATTTATGGTACAATCATTAAAGTATATTTTAAAAAAATTATATTACCTGATTACTTATTAATTTAATTTTATATAAGAAACCTTGAAGATATCCCACCAAGAGATTTGGATATATAATTTATACCAACATACTTTATCATTAGGATCAGATCATTTACTCAAGGATAAAATAGTTTTAGAAAATTTTGATGAAATACGAGGTAAATATAGTAGCCACTCAAATTAGGTCTGGTTTGGTCCTCTAACACCCCCACTCACCATGACAAATGGAAAATGGTGATATTTAGGAAAAAGGTTTCTTATGGATCAATATGAAGAAGTAGATGATGGAATTATATAATATTAATTTTTAATTTATTGAATTTTAGTATTTTTAAAATCTATAGTACTAATATTTCATTTTAGGATGACCTTCAGAAGAAAGCAATGCATGGAGATTTTATCCCCATGGGAAGGATACACATTTTAACTAATACTTTTGGAAATAAAAAACACCCCATCAACATAATATGATATAAGGTGGGTGCCAATATTAGGAATGTTTTTGGTCATCCCAATATGAATTTCAGGAACACAAAAATAGATTTCTTAAAAGATGAGTTGAAAAAACTAATACAATTGATGGGCGATCAAATTAAATTAGTTTTGAAGGCTATGTATGAATGAATGTTAAGATATTCATATCCTAATCTCCCAACATAATCAGATCATCCACCTCCTTATTCAGACTTGACCTTTTACTATGATTTATATACTAAGGACTCTCATGTACATATTATAGGGGATTATATACATCAAAATCCTTTGTAGTTGGGTTAGGTAAGATTAACGGCGCATGATATTATTGATCCAAATGATAATGTTCAATTTCCTACAGAGGAGGTTACCAAATTTGGAGGTGTTATGGTCCTTTCTTACTCTATATAGTTATCCTTCCAAATTAAATAACATACAAGGTATATGTCGTTTTTTGAATTTTATTTACTTTTTAATAAAAATTAATAATAATATCTTCATATATTTAATTAATATAAGAGTATATAAAATCAAAATAATTAGTGAAAAATAAATAAAAGTTTTATGAACCAATACCTCCAAGTACTTCTGAGATTTCTAATGGGATAGAAAGTTTATCCCATATTTCTTCTTTATTTGATCTTTTTTATGAGTTTTTAATGAATTCTGATATATGTGGTGGATACTATACATTAAGACTATTCAAAAAAGATATCATAGGTCTTGTTATTTTTTTATCATCTCATTACACCTGGGTTTTAATTGTTTTCTATGTAAGAAAATTTTAATTTATGTTTACATTTATTTTAATAAATATGAATTTAAGTAACTTGATTTTATACTTATTTAATTAGGTATCTCAACACTATTTGTATTAAAAATTAGAGCACATATATTTATGGTTTTATGGATCCAGAAAAAATTTAAATAGTTCTTCTATATATAATTGATGATATTAGAGTTACATATATATGTGAAAGATTATAATTTATGGATATTGAATGTGGGTTTTTTCCAGTCATTGATGAGTAATAAGACTGATATAATTATAAATGAATATTCATTATACTTTCATTAATTTTTAACTTTTCATATTATAGTTCTCATTAGATACTAGTTGTATTCTACCTACATGAATACACGGTATATTTGTTTTTCTCTTTATTATGTGGAGTTTATAAAACTTTTATAAAATTATTTAAAAAGTAAGTTTTATTTTTTTATTCAATTTTTAATCTTAAATCTTTATGTTACATTTTTTAGATGATATATGAAAATATAGGTTATGGGAAAATATTAACGATGTTCACTTATCGATATATAATCCAAGTAGAATTAAATAAATAAAATAATGGTAAATAAATTTAATATTAGATGATATTTTTTCCTTATATATATATATTGTTTTTTATTTTTAAGTTAATTTTCCATAATGATAGTTTCATAATCAAAAAATAAATGTGTAATGTGGTTATTATGTTTTAAGATTAATGTTTGAGATCATCACCACATGGATGATGACTGAATTTAATAAGGTTAATTCTATAATAAAGTTTAGGTTTTATATCAAAATATTATATTTTTTAATCTTAAAAAAATAATTTTTATTGTATTTTTTAATGAGATTTCATCGTATATGGATGAATATATTCCCCACTTTTGAAATTTTTTTATAGACCACTTTTTGGGTACAGTAAATTTATATATTGATTATCATGAATGACTCTATTTTAATTAATGTTTAAATAATTTTTATTTAGAATTTTTTTATTTTTTTTTATTTTTTTGTACTTGATAGAATTTAACAGATTATTAGGGCATGTATTTTTCTATATTTTAAAATACATTATACTTTCTACATCGATTTATTCCAGAGCCAATGTCGAATGTGAAATATAATAGCATTTGACATAAGTTTTTAACCAATATGAACATTGAAAGAATATTTCCACATCATTTTTTCTAATTAATTGGCTTTGAAATATAATATATTTCTTTTAGATATTTCCATGTTAATTTGAGATAAAATAGATATAAAAAGATAAAAATGATCTTTTAAGGTTTTCCATGTTAGTTTTCCCAAAAAAAATGTGTAAAGTCCTAATTATTTTCATTTCTTTCAGTTTTGACATCGTATTTTAAAATAATAATGTTGAAATTGTAATTTTTAACATCACTTGTAAAAATTTTGGTTAAAAACTATCATTAAAAATATTTAAAAAAAATATATGATATCAAAATATTATTTTTCACAACTGGGTATAGTGATCCAGTCCCATATCTCTCTTGTTCTTTAGAGATTATTGTCAAAAGGGAATAAATACAACATATAACCCTTTATATTTAATCCTTTATGTATTTAAAATTATATTTACAGAGGGGGGTGATACTTTTTTTAGATAAAATCCTTTAATATTGAATGAATTTATTTTTTTTGTTTGGTATATGTTTTCAATAAGGATCAAAGCCATTAAGTAAAGTCACTTGATTTCAATATGACTATTAATTGCTTCTTGGATGATTTCATGGAGTTATCTACCATGTTAATGAAATGTTATAAAACCTATAAGAATATTAAAAGTTCACAATCTTGATATAGATAGTCATGGAGTTCCCCATAATGATTGTTTATGTTAAAAAGATTGGTGATGCATCTTGGAACCTAGATACAAGATACTAACACCACTGATTATGTGGTAAAGAAACAAAATTAATGTGTAATTATTTCTGAACTATTCCCTATATCAAACAAAATTTCTAGTGATGTGGAATAATTTTCCTTAATATTTGATGGATAATAAAAGGCATCAGTACTGATTAAGAAAGTTTTGCGGTTATTTTTCAAGGATATAACATCTATGTTTTGGTGACCCATAGACATGACTGTTTAATTACATTATATAAATCAAATATTTCATTATAATAAATTATAATGACCTTTTAGTTTTATCTTTTTAGCTAATTAGGATGCAATATTAACTAAAAAAACTTATGTCTTTTTTGACCAATGAATATTATTCCAACTATGTAAGAAACTACTTAATTTATAATAAGTCTTCAATATCTCCCAAAAAATTCTCCACATAAGATACACTTCTTGGACAATTGTATACATTACATCCCTTCATAACCTGGGGAAACATAAGAATAAGAAATGGGTGATCTCAAATTATTATTAAGAGGAAAAATAATATATCAACATGTAACCTAGGGTGAGATCATAAGAATATGAGAAAAAAAAAGAATGATAGAAATATCTAATTAAAATAACATGGTATAATAAAAGAAATTATATAGTATTGTAGGATAATAAGTAATCATATATAAACAATCAATAACATAGAGTAAATACTATAAAAATATGAGACATAAATCATGATCTAGGGAGGATATCATATTCAAATACCAAAGCTGTGTGGCTCCAACATAAATATAGAAACGTATTATAGCGGATCAGGAATCACCACTAATTTTCCATAGCAGATGAGGTATCATAACATGTTTCTCATAAAATATCTAACATCATAACCAATTCCCATAACAGATTAGGCATTACAACATGTTTCCCACGTGGGATAAAGGATCATTACTCATTTCACCATTATCGTATGATTTTTATATCTTTAATCAATTCATTTTAAAGTTATATAGGTCCCACTCATCACTTAACTATTATCCATACACATTTTTTTCACAAGAAAAAATATTATCCTAACATCATTAAAACCCAGGAATAATAATGGATCTCCCGTTACATTTGAAAAGGTATAAAACAAAAAACCATATAAACAAGAACAATCAATGACAAATTAAATCACCCAAAATAATTGATTAAAAAAATAATTTAGAAGTTTATTTGTAAAAAATAATATTAGGTAAACTAAATACCTAAAGAAAAATAAGAAAAATAGAATCCATCTTGTAAAAAATATTACTTTTACAAAATAAGTTAACATTTTCCTAATAAACGGAGTTATAGTCCATTTAAAATATAATTCTTTTAATGTGAATTGATGGATTTTGAATACTCTTAATTTAAAAAATATCAATAATAAATTCATAAATAAAATATAAAGGTATCCATGGAAATCCAGTGATGAAGATAAAATATTTGAAATTAAAAGGAAAATATTTTCTGATATTTTGAAATACCTTAGTCAGAAACCCACATCAAAAAAAGAATAATAAAATAAATATCTTAAAAGTAAAAAAGCAAATTGTGGAGTTTACATAAACCGATACATACATGCATTAATAAAATATGAATTTAGATCATCAGTGGTAAGTGAAAACATGTACCTGAAAGAAAGGTCCATTTAAGAGATTAGGGATTATTCATAATAACATTATAATTTTTTAATAGGGGAATTCACCCAGAATCATTGAACTAAAAATTCCATTTCCCAAATAAAATAAAAAAAAATCAATAAATTGGTAGAATTTACGAAATTTATAATAAATAATTTCAATAAATTATCATAACATAGTGAATGAAAATTCAGTAACGAAAATTCCTTAGAACTGGGGTAAACATTAAGTCAGAATTCATTTGAATAAATGTAAAATATTTGGCTCAGTTTTTAAAATGGAGAGAAACATTTATATTATAGATATACATATATTGGAATGAAATTAACCATACAAATAAAAACATTGTATTTAACATAACCAAGTCTCAAAGAATTATAATTTGAGACAAAGAACACTTATGGATCACAGAACATTTTAATAAAAAATCCCTTGAAAATTAGGGATTATAATTAGACTTAAAATGACATAATTAAATCATAATTGATGATATAATATATCAAATCGGTATTATATATAACTTAAAAACAAAATTTGGTGCATAATACAAAACATGTTTCAAATAAAGGTATTTGAGATGAAAAACCCTTACCATGGTCATGGCCTATTATTCAGTTTCACTAATTATCCTGAATAATTAAATTAAGAATATTTAATACGTACTTAATAAACTTATTCATAACTATAACCATTTATACTCCTAATTTATAATCATTCTATGAATACACACATATATATATATAGCTAGTTAGTTTTTCCTATTTTCAATATCAAGTAGTAATATTTATTGTTTCAAACTTGTTTTGTAAGAGTAGTGGCATTATCCATTTTTATTACAATTTTTAGTATTCACATATAATAAAATTTATAATAAGGGGTTAATTATAATTATGTATGAATTTTTTACATCCTTTCACGACTGTTACACACTGAGATAAAGTGGTTATGTTTTATTTGGTGGATGTAAAATCTATAGTTAAAACAAAGTGGTTTTGGTTTTATTGTTAGATTTTTTTCAATAGCCTAATAATTTTCAATTTACCAAGAGTAAATAACCACATTAATAAATTTTTACACTAATGGTATGTAAAGTAACTGTGAGAAATTTACCACAAGAATACATTTATCTATACATGTTATGTTAAGGGACCATGAGGGAGTGATTACATGAACAAATGTGGACATGAATGGTAGGTAAATGACCATTATAAAGTTACCACATGAATAAGTTTATCTAAAAATGGTGGGTCAAGTGATCATCAGTACATGATTGTATGAAGACATGCTAACACTCACGAAAGGTTAAGTGACCCATAACGTATGATTGTATGATGGAGTGCGGAAAATCATGGTTGTTCTAGTGATCATGTGAAGAAAAAGTGACCACATGTACAAAGTGAAGTTACCATGTGAAGTAGAATCTACCTCATTATTAATGTGAAGTGACTATGTGATGGATAAGTGACCACACGATTAACCTCACTGAGAAATCAACATAAAAAGAAGGTTGTTGTAAAATAAGTCAATTCAAACTGAGGCACTATTATAATTGATTAAATTTAATTATAAAAGATATAATTATTCTTGTAAAAAATAATGGAAGAATAAATATTCTTGAGTAATATGTCTCTAATTCAAGGAACCACATAGATTAATTCTATGTATGAATTTTTAGAAGAAAATATGTAATTATTTTTATTGATATATTCCTTTTCATTGAAATATCAATTTTCAATGATGTAGTTAATTGTGTTATATTGACATTTGCAATGGCATAGTTGATTGTTTCACATGAATATTTTTACAGATTTAGATGATTCAGTCACATAGTTTTATCCTTCATTTATGTAATTTCTACTAATCATGACAAATTATATAGTTGAAATTGAATATGGTTCGACTTCGAGAGGAAGAATGAAAATATTGATGCTATTATCATCATGTCTCAATATCATTCATAAATTGATGCAGACACATGTTTTTTAATATTTAGGAAATTTTAGTTTAAATAAGAATAAGAGGTCATTTCTACATTTCTTGATTTAGTTACAAATAGTTAAGGAAGTTGCTTATTTTCATGACCAAATCCAATGTTATTGGTAATTTTAAGCCAAATATATTTATATTGTATCATAGATATTTTAATTAATAGTAAAGAGAAAATATTTTCTAGCATGGATTTATAAATGGTGTTCTAAAATTTTCTAATCTATTGTTGACAAATATGATAGTGTTAAAATAGATAGAGGAGTTACTGATAAATATAGGTTGAATCCTGTGTTTTTCATGTAAATTGAATTGATTTCTTACTAGTGTAATGATACATGAGTGAAAAAAGTAATATCTCAGTATATTGTACAACTGGATTATTGTTTACAATATGTTTATGTATATATTGTATATTTAACAACTGAATTTTTTATTAGTGTGGTATGTACTTGATGTGTGAGATTCAAAAATATTCAGTAAAATTTTAAGTGAGATCTATGGATTTTCCCTACTCATCATTGTTCAAAAATATTTTATTGGATCATATGATCATATTTTTTACTGAATTATTCTAAGGACTATCTACTCACATTGAGTAGTGAACCTTGTAGATCACAAGTTCTATCTCTATGTGTATATATATTTGTCTCAACATAATAATTAACATTAACCAGTGATAAAAATTATTTTAAAAGGAGTAAACATGAAAATAATACACCAAAAATTAACCCCTATCATTGATTACTTAATCCTATGTTATCAAAAGTTGTATCAGAGGGAGGTTTCTTTTTTGATGTTTTCTATTAGTGGTCTAATAAAATTTTTGTTTCTTCTAATATCCTTAATGGATATTTTATATAAAGTAAATAGAAAGGGTATTCCCGTCTTTTAAGAGATATTTTTTATATATATAAGGGGATAATTATTCCTTATCTCATGTCTATCAGTTACGATGTTTTATAAGTTACCACTAATGGGTTTTTTCCTCATGATAAAGATGATTCCATTACTATATCAGAAAATAAGAACATGAGAAATGATAGTCATTATAAGAATTCAATTTTTTATACTCATTCAAAAGGTGAGTTTCTAAAAGTTAAGGGTCTTAAAGTAGAAAAATATATCTATGATAAATTTTAAAATATCTATGATTGAGATATCAAGGTTAAATGGGTTAAGTTTCAGTTTTAGAGACTCAAATAATAAGATATTCATATAAATTATGATGAAACTATAAAATGTTTCTTTGCATGATTCAATGAGTTTGTGAGTATTATTCGAGTCTATAGTGAGAATTTGGAAGATTATATTGTTATTATTAAAAATATTCAATGAATCATACCAGATAGATTTGATGTTATATTCTTAGGTTTGAAAAAACAATATCTTGGTGATATCTCTCTCATTGGTCTATATAGTATTCTTATCTAATATAAAATGAGGAAATATGAATCTTTTAAAAAGAATTAATGTCTAAAAAAAATTTATTTGAAATCCATAAAATTTTAAAAAATTAAAGAATAATTTTTACCAAGATGATGAATCTATATCATTAAAATTAGTCTCTGATTTAGATTTGAAATTATCTAAAATTGAATCTCTCATATTGAAAAATTTGATAAGAGGTAAGGGAATATTTGAAGGAAATATACCATTTAAATTATTTTTTTGTGTGGCTATTGGAAATTTTATAGAAAATCAACCTAAATTGGGAGAAAATGAGGCCCATATATAATAATATGAAAGTTTCAATAGATCATTTAAAATGAATCCATCCAAGTCAGAATTCTCTTCTCAAAGAAAGGAAGATAATCTCTCTACCAACAAAAGTATTTTTTTAAGTATGAGTAAATTTAATGTAGTAATGAGGATTAATATGTTGATAAAAAAGTTTATTTTAGTGAAAATATTCATATTTCTAAAGTTAATAATGAAGATTTCATTAATGATGAAGGTAGTAAATCTGAAGAATATGAAACTCAAATTATGTTCATGATTAAAAGAGAATTTATATATATTTTTTGAATATTTCAAATCATGAAAATAAAAAAAATGTTTAAGGAAATTTAATAAATCAAATTAGAATATGGGAATATTCCATGAAGAAGATAAATCTAATATGTTAAAAAAGATAAATAATCTAAATACGTCGCTTGATACTGAGAAGACATTAGGTATCATGATGAAGGATGAGATTAAAGAATCTAAAAAATAATATTATATTATTCAAATAAACATTTTCAAAGTAGATAAAGAACTAAAACATTATATAATTATATGGAATAACTCTATTAAAGTAGTTATATAATGCTCAATGAAGAATAAACTCAATGGAAATAATTTTGTAATTAAATATCTTGAGTTCCAAGAATATTGAAGTTGTGTTATTTTTAACATTGATTCAAAAACTAATAATTATTGTGAATTTAAATTTTTTTTTAAAATAATTATATTTTGAAAATAAATAATCCATGAGTTCACTAATTCCATGGTTTGCAAAAAGAAGCCAAAATTTTTTATCGAAGTAAATGATAAATTTAGAGACATTGTTCTGGATTTCATGTTATATTCCAAGGTAGATATTCCTTTTATGGGTATTATTGGTTCAGTAGAGACTTAAAGAATACATCAATGATTTTTTGGTTTAATTACCATCATCATCATCATTTTAGGGAATTTGACAGACAAAATTTCAGGGAGAGTCAGCCCACACTAAGGAGAAATATTTAGAAACAGCCTTGAAAATTTATTTTAAAGATGAAAAATATATTTAATGTTTTAGTATAATTATTTGAAATATGTGATATACCAAGATATCTTGAAAAATATTTTCTCACTATTCTTCCATCTTATCATGAAATAATACTTTAGAAAAGGTTAAATAAAATGCTCTTATTGTAAAATTTGTTCTTAAATCCTCAATATATGAATGTCTATGGATTTTATAAAGTGGGTTCTCTTCAAATGTTAAAGGAAACATAAATATTTTGAAAAAAAATAAAATGAGAATAAGCCTTGATGAACTTTTGAAATTATGAGTCTGTCAAGATTAAATGAGTTTGTTCTACTAATAATAGAAAATACAAATTTAAATCCAATAAGATTCATTATGTTGATGGGTTGAAACCCAACTCATTAAGGGTTTCATAGATTTTTTATAAAGTGAATGAGGTAATAATATTAAAATATGGACTTTATATAAAAGTGATTGAATATGGAAAGGTTTTTAAATAATGGAAATGAACAAGATAAAATTTATTTGAAACTGTTGATGCTTAGATTTCATGTTATCTAATCATGAATGATATAAATGAACTATGGAACAGAATCCATGGCCATATTGGATAAAAAATATGAGTAATATTTATGAAATAGAAAGTTTTAATGACTTCCCTATGTTGAAAAGTGATATTGGATGGATTTTATATACATGTCAAAATGGGAATATCTCTAGTTCCTTTCAAACAAAATTTAGACTCATACTTTACAACCATTGGAATTAATCCATTTAAATATTTGTGAGCTAATGAGAAATCAGTAAACACATGTAGATAATTATTTTATTTTATTTATTGATGTCTATACATACATCACATGTATTATTTTTATAAAATAGAAATTAGATTCTCTAATGATTTTTAACAGTTTTTGAAGAAGTTATTAAAAGGAGAGTGGTTAATCTCTGAAGATATTTTGAATAGATGATAAAGATGAATACACTAATAACATGTTTGAAAATTATATTAAAAAACATGGAATTCAGTTTGAACTTGGTACACTATACACACTATAATAAAATAGTGTAGATAAATGGTATAATGAAATCTTAGTAGAGATGGCTCAAAAAATGTTGATAGAAAATGATATCTCTAGTACTTTTTAGAGATAATTTGTTAGAGCATAAATACATGTTCAAAATAACTAATTTTATATACTAAATTTATATATGAATCTATATGAGATGTATTATAATAATACTCCTAGATTAAAGCATCTTATAGTGTGTGTAATCCCTTGTGTAATCAAAATTAGAGGTGATAATATAGGTTAATTTAATCTAAGAGTTGCTTCTTGAATATTTACTAGTTATCCTCTAAGAGGAAGAGGTTTTCACTACTTTAATAAGGATACTGGTAGATGTTTTGATACTTATGATGTGAATGTCCCTAAATTTTAAAATAAATAAATTTTTTATTTTGATACTGGATCTGGAAGTGATGTTGCTACTATTTATTTTTAATAGATTTTAGAAATAGTAGAAAAAAATAAAATATTGAAGATATTTAGACAGAAGGTGAAGAATCATCCATCTCAAGTGATGGGTAATGAATACATTCAACTCATAATAGGTTGAGAAAACAATTTCAAGTTCAAAACATCATTGGAAATCATGAAAAAATGGTTCAAACTAGAAGAACTCTGAAGAAATATTCTCATACTTACTTTTTATCAAGTTGAACCTAAAGATTTTATGGAATCTCTTGATAATAAAGAGTGGGTTGGTATTATCAATTAATAACTGGATCAAATTGTGACTGATGAGACCTAGGAAATTGTTCATAAACATAAAAATTAGAATTTCAGTGGAAAAAAATGGGTGTATATAAAAAAATTAATGAAAAGGGTAATGTAGTAAGAGATAAAGAAATATTGGTGTGTAAAGGCTATTCATAGATTGAAGGTTTGACTTAAATAATAAATTTTCACCACTTTCTAGGCTTTAAAGCATTCTAATGTTCATATATATTTTCGTACAAAGGCATTAAAAGATCTATCAAATGGATTTTAAGTTAGTATTCCTAAATAGGTAACTAGAGGAGGATGTCTAAATTGAACAACTATTTTGGATTTATATACAGAGAATAAGAAAAAAAATTGTAGGATGAAGTGTTATTAATATGAACTAAATAAATCCGAAATAGCTTATTATTATAAATGTGATATTTGCTTAAAGAGTCTATATTTCATAAATGGATAATTGGGAAATAATATCTACATTAAAAATGAAAAAGAGTTACATCCCTTTTTAATTTATATGTGGATTCCATCATATTTACTAGAAATGGTAAATATAATTGTGATATTTTATCTAAAAAAGTAATGATTCATTTAAAATTCTTATTCATGGAGAGAATAGGTACTTCCTTGATTTGAAAATATCTCAATAAAAAGATCAAATTTTTTCTCATGAGATTTATACAATGAAAGTACTGAAAATATTTGGAAAAAAATATTAAAAATATATTCCCATGCCAATTTCTATGGGAAAAATCTATCAATGATGAATTTGGAAAATAAGTAATTTTAATAGAGTTAGGAAAGTTTATTATCAATATGTTATAACTTATAACTTCAATACAGGATATTCTATATATTTTTAATCTTTGTTCCAGATAAAAAATCTATCCAAAATAATCCCATTTTGTTTCAGGAAAAAGGGTTCTTTGGTATATAAATGTAATAATAGATTTTTTATTGAAATGTGATCGCAAATAGAATTTGGATCTATTTTTTATGCTGATGGGGATTGGGCAGGCTGTACGGATAACAGAAAACCCACATCTGGTGTAGTATTCCTTATTATTAATAGATGTGTGTGATGGAACTCAAATAAGAAAGTTTTTGAAACTTTGAGTAAAACTGAGGCTGAATATGTTCCTGTAAATCTAACACCCCAAAAATTTATCAAAGAAAACTATATTTTATAGTGTATTCGACATGTAACATTGATCTTAAATGACCCATGATATATATAACCATTATAATCTAGCCTTTAAAATGGATGGTGTTAATATTATTAAATAATTTATGATATATATATGTTCTACTCAATATAAATTATTCATAAATTTTTAGTAAATTATCAAAACAATTATAGTAAAGTGATTTCATTCTTCAAAAATATGTTTTCTTCATAAAAGTTTCTATTTATTTTCATTAAAAAATATTATAATTAATTCCTTGAACTTTTATAAAATTTATTTGATAAAAAAACTTCATTTTTTAGGTTCACATATCAAAATTTAATTTGGTTGAAATTTTGTGATTTTTTAGAAAATATTGATTTTTTAGTGAATAATGAAAAATACTGATTTAAAAAAAATGTCATTTCTATTCAACAAATTAAGAAATTTAAAACTAACATAATATTTTGAATATTATATTATGTAATATAATTATTTTCTATTTATATTTAATACACTTAGTTTTTTAAAATAAACTTCTTATTGGATTTTTTTATACGTTTGTCTTTGGGTTTAAAAACATGATTTCTCTTAAAACTATTTTAAAATGCACTACATTTATCTATTTTAATTATTTAAGATAATAAAAAATTGGTAATTTTTAAATAAAATTTATATATTATTCATATATAAATATTAATTTAAATTCAAATAATAATAATTATTAATCATATAGTGAATATAAAATCAAAAATACACTTATTGAAACCTATATTTTTCATTGCATCTCCGGGTTTAATTTTAAATTAAATTTTTTAAATTATTGTAATTGAATTTTGTAAAATATATTACATGTTTTTAATCATAATAATTTATATTATCTCATAATATCAACTTAATAATTCACCATAATGAATGGTGGAAATAGTAAAAATAAATTATTGTGGTTAAGGGGAAAACGAGTTTATCAGGGAATAAACTAAAATGATATGGGTTATAATGACTTAAAATTTATCTAAAAACTATTTTATAAATATATTTAGACCTTATTATTTATAAGGATGTATAATAATTCATTTTATAATTTTTTTCATGTGAAAATCATTGTGACACCTTTTTTAAAAAAATTACAAGTGTTCTACTGACATAACTTACAAAAGGTCATCCCCTATTATCTATTATTCATTCCTTAAAAACCTTTTGGTTTGAAATTTTATTTAAAAATAACCTAAAAATTCCATAACATCATCCTATAAGAATTATTTTGGGCATAAATTCATTCTAGTAAAACCTTAGGTTTAATTTTAAAGATATGGTCCAAGAAGAGGTAAAATTCCTAATAATGCATTTTTGTTTTATTTGTTATTCCAACTAATTAAAATTTTATTATAATATTATCATATGATAAAATAAGTATCTAATATATAATTATATGTTATTTTATTGATTTAATAACCTAAATCCTTCTCCTATTATATAAAAAGGGATGTGAAATCATCTTTATTGTCTGCGGCGGACTACCCCCTCACGAACTGATGTCATTAATTTTCCATCATTTCCTCTCATAACATTTTTTAATGATATATTTAAAGTATATATATGTTACTTTTAGAATGTTTATACTTATTTACTTATTATATCACAATTATTTTTTGCGTTCGATTCTTTTGGGGAAATGATAGCATCACTCGTGTGTGTGACGGATTACCGCCTCGCAAAACGATGTGATTTTTTTCAGAAAATCTTTACATGTAAGGTAATAAGGATAATGTTAATGAATATATGTGAAATAAATGGAATAATAATGATATTAATGATATATTTATCAATTTTTAAATAGAATATGTCATTTTCATTCGTACACTAAAAAAGGATAACATCGATCATGTACATGTAGATTATCACCTCAATGAAGTGAAGTGATTTCTTTTTCATCACCACATAACAGGAATGATATATATAAATATATTTAAAGAAATAATATATTATTTATGATATTATGATAATTATTTAAATATAAAATAATAAATGCCTTCTTTTCATAATGATCGTTGAGAAATATAAACGTTACACATGCGTACATACGACCAACCATCTCCATGATTGTAACATAGTTCATTTTTTTATAAAAAAACACGATTGGTTTTAAAATAATAATTGATAAATAAATAAGATAATTATTTCATGATTATTATTCTATATAATTTTAAATAATTAACTATTTGACCATGATAAACACACCGAAACTGTTTGGAAACTATGAATTGAACGCCCTTAAGACACCCAACATGGACTTAATTGATAAAATATTTTAATATATAATTATAAATAAATAAAATAAATGATTTAATTATAAATTATTAAACCTGTAAAATTTTATTAATAATTCAAATAATATATTTAATATTATTATATATGAGTTAAAAGAAATAAAAGTAATGTATGTACTCAAGGTAAGGTATTTTTGTCTCACTTTTTTACTTTTATGAAACACATGCCATATTCACCAACTATTTATTCTAAGTGGTGTATATAATACCCATGAATTTATTTCATGATGATTATCCTGAAAAATATGGGGATTTAAATTTCCATTATAGGATCTCTATTTCATGATCTTTATTATTAAATATTTATAAAGCGATGAGAGATTTTTTTTACAATTTTTCTTCTTTGGGATGTATGCTTTTTTATGAACCTATGTTATTTTATGAGGTATATATACAACCCCTTTGGAATTTTATGTCATTAATATCATTATTTTCATGATATTTTAAGTTTTATTTAATTTTATTATTTAATTGGGTTTTGATTTGAATGTTTCGAATGTGGAAGGGGATTTTTTCTCAATTTTCTTTCCTAGAGACATATGTTATATGATACAACTATCTTCTTTTATGATGTATATAAATAGATACATTGAAATATAATATTATAAATTTATCTAAAATCAGGATATTTTTTATTCATTTAATTTTATTCCTTCACGGATCTTAGAATTCATAGTTACCAATGTGGTAATGGTTTTATCTTACAATTTCACCATTTATTGAGATTTTTTATGATTATGCTTAATATAATAAAATATTATGATCCATCTATCAATAAATGAATGAGTTTTCTTCTCTATTTGTTATGTCATGATAATAAATGGATTCATTTAATTTTACTCTATTTTTGTAATTAATATTTCAAAAGAATTTATTTATGGAAATAATCTTTATTTACCTCTTTAGTAGAAAACTTTTTTTATTTCAAAACTTTATTTTTTAAAAAATTATTATTTTTAATTCATAAAATGATTTTTTAAAGAAATATTGACCCGATTTTTGCATTTTAAAAAATATTTTTGGAAGGAATATTCATGTCATTTTCCAAACAATTACCATATTTATTTCACTAAAAATGTAAAACAAATATTTGTTTTAACTTGTACAAAATGAACACAATTTCCCAGCATCATGAACATTATTTTATTTCAATATTACTTTAAAACAATTTATGTTTATTTCAAAATAAAAGGATTTTAAAAGTGTTTTTTGTTTTTTAAAAAAATATTCAAAATAAAAAACAGATTTTCATAGAAATGTATTTAATGATATTTTAATGGTATTCACATTCATAAACATCAAAAACCCATGTTATTACTTATTCTCCAATGGGAATATTTTATAATAATACCATTCTAATTATTTTTCTAGATGGATTAATATTGTTTGAGAATGATTTTTGTAGAAATTGTTTCTTTTCCACAGGTTAATCATATTTTAATGATATTTTCATGAAACCCTTTTCTTTTCCATGGGTTAATAAAGTTCTAAAAATATTAGGTGTTGTTTTATGGTTTTTATGATATTATTAAAGAATTATTTACCCTATTGATATTGTTTTTCTTCGATATTATATATGATTGGTGCACCAATATAGCATCAGGTGAGCCCGATATAGCTCTTATGATGGGTGTTTCTAGATCATGATCAAATGCCTTGGGTGATGATATTGTTCTCTAGATAATTATATTGGAAGTCAGTCATATAGTTATTCCAATTGAAGGGATTCTATAAGGGTTCTATGATGATGATATTCTAAGATAAAAAAACATTTTATCTATACTTTTCATGGGTTTATAGTGTTTCCATTAATCTAGATTTAAATCACATGGATCATGATTATTGAATCTTATGAATATTTTCTTTTTATAGCCTTATACCATGTTTCATGGTTGATGATTCAAGTAATTATTAGTATGAGTTTTTTTAATATTCTATCATAAAATCTGATTACGTCGTCACACCGTTATCCACTTCTTATCCTCATTGATGATATTTAATTATTAATTATTATATTCTCCCTTAATTATCATTTGAGTTCTCCCTTCTTATGTTTCCATTTCCCCAGTTTATCAGGAATTATATTGAATGAATTATTTTTAGTATGATTTTATATGGATGATGATGATAACTTAATGTGAAATAACAAAGGTCTTGTTAAGTGGGAGAAATTCTAATTTAAATACATGGGTATAATTTATGTGAGAGTTTTTCTTAATTCTATAAAAATATGAATCTAAAATATACTTCAGAATTTATGCGATCAAATATTTCATTTTTATATTGAATGTTTTGAAGGTAAAAAATTGGTTCACTTTCATCGGTTTAAAATACAGAAATGTGATGTTTTTAATTTCAGGATTAGATCTGAGAGTGAAGGTTCGGGGATATTATAGTTGGAATAATATGAAATTTTTAGATAGCTTTATATATTATGAATATATAATTTCATTTTATCTTAATAGTTATATATAACATCATAGTTTTATAATATTAATGATGATCATAAGTTCAATGTCTTAGACACCCCATTAAGGTTTTAGTCGATGAGATCTTAAAGTGGTTAATGATATTTTAGGATATGTATTATTTGGTTGAATTATTTTTAAAGCTATAGTTTAACATTATGTATGAATTTAAATTTTGGGGAAATAATATTTATTCTATTGATAACCTGTAGGTTCTATATGATCATGTATATTGGGAACACAAGATTTATCTTATAGATAACCAAGAGATTGAAAAGTCATTGGGAATAAGTGATTAATGTTACTTCCAAATAAGATCAACATATTTTTGGGCTTAAAATATGAATGGTATGAGATAAAATTCATGGTTAAAACAACCTTTAATTATAGGGTTATTCCGGAACGATTTAGTTTTAAAATTGGGTGTTATTATTGAATTTTAGATATTGATGTATTATTTCATCATATGATGTTTTACTTCTTTTGGGAGTTACCTTACCATTTGATAAGTATTTTGGTTTTCATTAATTTATAAAGATATATGGAATCCATTTTAACCATTTTATAGTCATATGATCTATTAAAAGATTATTTTTAGTTCTTTAGGCATGAAAGTTTATCTTTAATACTTATCGTTTGGATAAAGAGATGATATTATGGTTTGAAATTGAAAAAATAATGAAATTATACTAAGAAAATAAGATTATTTCGTTATTTTATTAGTCAATATGGAAAAATAATTCCTAAAATCTAGAAAAATGATCATGAAAAAAAAATTTATCCTATTACCATTAATTTTGATGATATCAATGTCAATTTTCATGGCTCTTTGGTTTATCATTTTGTGGTTGTTAACTTTATTTTCAAAATTCACTTTCTTGCGATCAATGATCTATATCACACCATATCAATTTTTGGGTATTATGATTTTATTTCATGTCTAAATCCTCACTTTCCACCTATTTTCTCCTATTTGGAAACATAATATATTTTATTCCAGATGACCTTCATATGTCCTTTTCTCTCTTATCAAGAATTTGATTTATTAACCCTTTTTACTATGTGGGTTTCCAAAAAAGATGTTTCTTAAAATGTCCAACCTTTGTTTACTGAGATAATTTTAATATTTTTCAAAATAAATTTATTAAATTTGATAGAATGTAACACCATGACATTATAGAAAATAAAACTATGTTCGATAGTAATTCGATAAGCAACAACAAGCTTAAACGACCCATGATATATATAACTGTTACAACCTAATTGTTAAATTGAAGGCAATGAATATAATTAATTTATTAATGATATATATACATATATATATATATAGTTTAAATATGTATATATATATATATAAATTATTTATATATTTTTTTAAATACTCAATCATTTTTTAGGAAAGTAATTTAATTCTTCAAAAATATATTTTCTTCGAAAAATAATTTTTATTGATTTTAGTGAAGAAATAATATAATTAAAATTTTAAAATTTTTACAAATAAATTTTTAAAAATAAATTTAATTTTTTAAATAATCATATAAAAATTTACTTTGGGTGAAATTTTTGGAATTTTAAAAAAATTATTGATTTTTCAGTCAATAGTAAAAAACACATGTTTTTTGTAAAAAATTCATTTCTTTTCAATAAATTAATAAATTTAAAATTCATGTTATGTTATGAATATGATTTAAATTAATATAAATATTATTTATTTATATTTAACCCAATTAATTTCCTTTTAATTAACTTCATATTACATGTTAGTATAAGTTTATTTCTTCTTTTAAAAACAGAATTGTTCTGAAAACTCTTAAAATGCATAATGTTTCTAAATTTTAATTAATTAAGATAATACAAAATGAGGAATGTTTTAAAATAAATTCAAATGTTATATATAAATAAAAATTAATTTCAATTCAAAAAATTATAATTATTATAAATATAGTTAACATAAAATCATCTTTTCCTTGAAAATATACTTCTTCAAATCCCGCTTTTTTGTCACTCAACAAGTTTAATTTTAAATTAAAGATTTTCAAATATATTAATTTAATTGGGTAAAATGGATTTTATATTTTAAATAAAAATAATTCACATTATATAATAATGTCAACTTAATTTTTTACCATAATTAATAGTGAAAAGGGTAAAAATAAATTATTATGGTTAAGGTGAAAATACATTTACTGGGGGTTAAACTAAAAATATAAGGATAAAAATGACATAAAACTTATATAAAAAATATTTTTTGGAAATTTATCATCCTTAACATGTCTAAATCTCTAGAATAATCTATTTTGGATTCTTTTGGAATGCGAAAAATATTTGTACACTTTTTCTTTTCAAAAATTTCAAGTGTGCCACTCACCTCACTTATAAAAGGCCACTTCTTCTCCTTTCTTCATCACACATTAAAAACCTTTTGGTTTAAAAATTAACTAAAAAAATAATCTATATACTTCCATAAACTCATGATATAATCCTTGGTTTGGTCATAAATCCATTCTAGGAATACATTAAGTATAATCCTAAAGAAGTAGTCTACGAAATGGTAAAATTCATACTTAAGTATTTTTGTTTTATTTATTCTTAAACCTCCTTAAACTCTTTTTAAAATATGATAATATGATAAAAATTATTATTTATACTTTGTTTTTATTATATTAATGCAATAACCTAAATATATCTCCTCTTCCATTAAATGGGATAGAAAAACATCATTCGTGTGTGTGGCGAACTACCACCTCATAAACAAATGTCATTCGTTTTCCATCATCACCTATCAATTCTTGTTGTAATAATGAATTTAAAGTATATTTTTTATATTTTTAATATATTTATAATTCTTGAGTTATTATATCACATATAACTTTTTTACTTTCTATTCAGTGGCGGATATGACAATGTCCCTCGTGTGTACATCAGACTACCACCGCGTGAAGCGGTGTGATTCATTTTCCAATAATGCTTTACATGGAAAGTATTAAAGATAATTTTTATGAATATATATTATATAAAAAAGATAATATTTATATTTGTATCATATTTATCATTATTAAAATATAATATATCATTTTTTTACTTACACTAAAAATTGATAACATCGTTCGTGTACGTGTGGACTACTTCCTCCATGAAGAAATGCGATTTCTTTTTCATCGCCACATCATAAGAATAATATATATAAGTATATTTAAAAAAATAATATGGTATTTATTATATTTTTATTATTCTGGTATAATAAAATAATTCATATCTTCTTTCCATAATGATCATTGAGAAATGGAAATGTTACTCATGTGTATGTATGACAAACCATATCTATGATAGTAAAGTAGTTCATTTTTCATAAAAAATATCATGATTGGTTTTAAAAGTATAAATAATGATAAAATATGATAATAATTTAATTATTATTATTATTATGTATATTTTGGAATAATGACTTCTTTGACCACAGTCAGCACACCGAAGTCGCTTTGAAACAACGTGTTGAACATCCTCAAAACACCCGATATGGACTTAATTGATTAAATATTTAAATAAGTCATTAAAAAGTAATAAAACAAATTATGTAAGTATAATTTATTAAAACATGAATATTTTCTTAATAAATAAAATAATTGAATGAGAATATTATACATAAGTTAAAGGATATACAAGAAAAGTCTGCACTCGTGGTATGGGATTTCCGTCTCACTTTTTACTTCTATGAGACACTTGCCGTATTCAAAACATAATTATTATATGAGTTGTATATAATACCCATTAATGTATTTTATAATTATTCTATTAAAAATTATTGGGATTTAAATATCCATTTTAGGATCTCTGTTTTAATGGGTTTATGGTTCCAAAGCTACCAAAGTGGTAGGGGATTTTTATCTCAATTTGTCTTCTTTGGGACATTTGTTATGTTATGCACCTATTTTATTTTATGAGTTGAATGATCAGAAAATTTGTAATTTTATATCATGAATATCCTTATTTTCATGATATTATAAGTTTCATTTTATTTTATTCTTTCATGGGGTTTATGATTCGAACATTTCCAAAGTGGTAAGGGATTTTTTCTCAATATTTATTCCTTCAGACATATGTAATTCTATGCACCTATTTTTTTATGAGGTTTATATATAGAAAATTTTATATTTAATATCATGAATTTATTTATTATCATGTTTTTTTATTCATTTAATTTTATTTCTTCATGGGGATTACATTTCAAATTTACCAAAGTGATAAATATTCTATGTTACAACATCATTATTTATTAAGATTGTTTATTATTATATTTCTAATGAAAAAAAAATCATATAATCTATATCTCAATAAACTCATGAATTTTCTCATCCTATATAGAATAAATTTTTTCCTTTAATTTTCCTCTCTTTATGTACTGAATTGTTCAAAATATTTTTTTTATAAAAAAAATCGTCATTATTTCTCTCTTCATTCGAAAACCCTTTTCTTCCAAATCTTCATTTTCTAAAAAAATTCAAAAATACTTTAATTTTTTTAAAATGATTTATTAGATAAATTTTTACAAAAAAAATAAAATGAAATCTTCATGTCATTTTCCAAAAAAAAAATTCTTATATTTTACAGAAAATATTAATGGAATTTTATTTTAACATGTACGGCATGAATGAAGCTTACCACCATCATGGCCATTTTATGCTTTAAAACTTTTTAATTTTTCAGATTTATTTTTAATGAAAATTATTTTTTAAGTGTTTTTTATATTTTGAAATTTTTTTATCAAAACAAAAATATTATTTTCCTGACAATATATTTAATGATATTTTAAGGAAATCCCCATTAATCAATGTAAAAAACTATTATTATTAATTATGAACCAATGGGGATTTTATTTAATGATACCATACTCATTTATTCCATAGATATATTATTATTTTTTCAAATATATTATTATGGAACCCATTTCTATTTTAAGGTTTACTCATGATTAGATGTGATTTGCATCTAACCCAATTCTTTTTGACAAATTTATAAATTTATGAAAATGATTAATGTTTTTTATGTGTTTTACCATAAAAAATAAAGCTCTATGTTTTTTATTCATGCTTTGGTTATTAGAAATTATATATGATGGGTGTGCCTAGATAGCATTATGTGATCCCGATATAGCTTATATAATGGGTGCACCCAGATAGTTCTCTAATGTATGGGTAATGATTATGTTCTCGAGATAATTATATTAGAAGTTGGCCATTTGGTTTCTTCAACTATATTGTTTCTTAAGGGTTCTATAATGATGATGTTCTAAGATACCAACATCATTTATCTATTATTTCCATGGGTTTTGTAATGTTTCATTTGATCAAAATTTATATCACATGACTCATTATTATTGATTCTTATGAATATTTCCTTTCTTAAAGACTTATTTAATATTTCATGATTTATTGTTTAGGTTTTTTGGGTATGAGTTTTGTTATGATCTATTAATGCACACTATTTATGTCATCATACCATTATGCACATCTGAAGCTCATTAATGAATTTTAATTTTTAATGCTTATGTTTACCCCTATGGATCATTTGAACTCACCCTTTTTATTTTTCATTTTCATCAGGTTATCATGAATTATTTTGAATGAATTATGTTTATAAGGATTTCATATATATAATAATGTTGACTTAATGTGAAATAATAAAGGTCAAGTTAAGTATGAGAAATGCTCATTTAAAGACCTAGGTATTGTTTATGTAACATTTTTTCCTAATTCTCTAAAACTATAAAGCAAAAAGATCATTGATAATTTAATTGATCTGACATTTTGTTTTGATGTAGTATTTTTTATGGAAAAAATTGGTTGACATTCATCTACTTCAAAAAGTAAAGTATAATATTTATGATTTGATAACCAAATTTGGGAGTATGGGTTCAGAGATATTTTAAGAAATCATGCCACAACTCATTTTATGTGGATGAAAAATTATTTGGAATATCTATAGGTGGATGTGAATTTTCAAAAACTTCATGGGTATGATGATCAAAGTGATAGAAATTTGTCAAAGAATCGGGTTTACTATTTCAGTTCTTAGAATAAGGATATTAAATATCACTTAATAAATAAATTAGTGGATAATAATGAGTTAAACTTGGATTTTATTCAAACGTGAGAGAATATTGTAGACATATCAACCAATTTGTTATCTAAATATGAAATTTAGAATCTAAGGTAAAATTGTGGTGTTCAACCTCACTTTATACATGGATAAGGTATGTATATACTATCCCCAATCTCTTGTTATATTTGGATGATTTTTCCAAAAGGGAAAAATGAAAAACAATATATCCATTGATATGTGTATTAAATTTTTAAAGAGAGCGCATATTTAGGGGGGTTAGAAGGTATAATCTGTGATTTCATAATTTTTGAGATGTTTTAGTAGTTTTGTTAGTGGATACAGGAACTGTATTTATATAGGTTGAAGTGAATTTATATTGTGATAGTTTCTTTTATAAGGTGTGTTGAAGAATGGTTTTCTATTTATAAATCACATATTTATCAACATCATGGACTTTTTTTCTAATAATTATTTTTTCTTAAACTGATTATGCTTAGGTATGCTTAGAATTATTGGATGTTGATCCTTTCTTGAGTATTTAGAGCTTCATCTATTACTATTACTTGGTTGAAAACAAAATCCCAAGGGAGTTATTATTGAGACCAAGAGTCTATATTTTGTTTATTGAGGTCAAAAATATGGTAAGTAAGAAGTGGTTTTGATTTTTTTGTTGGGTTTGATTACCAATAACTTAGAAAGTGTCAAGTGAATATAAATAAGTGATGTAACGAACAATTGTGGACACACGTAGTAGGTCAAATAACAATGAGAAAGTAACTGGATGAATACATGTGACCACATATAGTAGGTTAAGTGACCACGAGAAAGAGGCCACACGAATAAATATGGATAGGCATGGTTGGTAAAGTGACCATGAGAAAGCGACCACATAAAGATATGTATCCATGAAAATTAGGTCAAATGACTATGAGGAAGTGATCACATGAAGACATGCTGACCCCCACAATGGGTTAAGTAACCATAAAAAACTGACTACATAAAGGAGTGTAGGCATGCATGGTAGGTCAAGTGACCATGTGAAAAATAAGTGAACACATGAATAAAGTGAAGTTACCATTTTAAGTGGAACCTACATCACAAAAAAGTTAATTGACTATGTGAAATGGAAACAAACACATGATAAAACTCATTGATAAATCAAAATATGAAGAAGGTTTTTTTTAAAAATTAGTCGATGTGAAGTGACAAAGTCTTTAAATTGTTTAAATATCATGATAAATTTTATCATTATTCCTATAATTTTTTTAAATGGGAGAATACATATTATTGAAGAAGTTTTTTATAAGTAAAGGAACCACATAAGAAGTTTCTAAATAATTGTTTCTATAAGAAAACTCATATACTTTTTCAACAACATAGCTATTTTAAGTTATGTATTCATTTTCAATTATGTAGCTGATTATATCACGTAGTTATTTTCAGTGACATAGTCAATTTCACTTATGTAGATAGTTTTATCATGTATCCATTGTGATCAATGTATTTTTCCCACATTTATCTCCCAATCAATCTACTTCGGTGTTCTAATAGATGTTTTGGGATGTTATGTTTGATCAATCATTGAGGTTCCAGGAGGTGCATATAAGGATGGCTTCAATCTAAGTTGTGGTGGTCCAAATTTGTTGTCTTCTATATAAGATGTTTGCATGATCTGAGTTTCTTCGGGTATGTTGGATGTTCATTATTATTTTTCATTATTTCAAGGTGTTTTCTAGGAATATGGTGTTGGATCATGATGTATATGGTGGTTCTTTGATGATGGTGAGGTTAAGGGTCTTCTTTGTTCCAACTATCAACTCTGGTGGTGATCGGGTGTCGATGATGAGGTTTTCCCATGGAATTGTAGGTTACATCAATTGACTTTTGACGATGTTAATGTAATGATGATGTTAGAGAATTGTTTATGGAAATGGCATTGTGTTATGCTACCTATGTAAGACCTTGTTGTGGGAGGTGGTTTTTGAAATCAGAGAATTTGGTTGAACCCTGTTTGAATTTTGAATTTTGAATCTTGATTCTTGATTTTTGATTTTTTATTTTTTATTTTTTATTTTTTATTTTTGATTTATGTTGGTTTATTTTATTTTTATTATGAATTTTTGGTTCCCACTAATCCTCAAAGTGAATTTTATAGAATAAAAAAATGGTTTTACTAGAGGAATAAATCCAAGATTGATTTTTGCATGATCTCATATCTTTATCATTCATAAATTGGTATATACATGTGATTTTTAATGTTGAGGAAACACAAGTTTAATGATGAATGAAGAGGTTGTTTCTACATGGCCCAATGTAGTAATGATTAGTTAAGGAATCCATTTCCTATGAAATATATTATTGTTTCTAAATCCTATGTTTTTATTAATTTGAATTCAAATATATTTACATGTTATCATAAATAATTGAATTATGAAGAACGAGAAAATCCAAACTAAAATGGATAGATAAATGGTGAGTTGAAATTCTCATATTTGGTGTTAATGAATAGATGAGCATCTAAAGAGAGAATATTTGGTAAAGAATCATGGGTTTCATGTAGTTTTGTTCATGTAAATTTATATTAATTCTTTCTTATTAAATAATATATGAGGAAGAAGAAGAATATCTTATTAAAGTAGAAATCTAGATTTTCATCTACATGACGAATACATATCTATTGTCTCTTTATCAATTTAATTTTGTACTTGTGTGGGATTCCCTTGAGGTGATGGATGAGAAAATAGTCAGGAGACTTGTAAGTGACTTATAAGGATTTTCACTATATACAGTGTTTCAAAAATAATTTAGTGGATTATATGGTCATGGGTTTTACTAGATCATTCCAAGAACTAGTTACTCATATTGAGTAGGGGACCTTGAAAATTTATTGTTCTCTATCTCTGTGGTTGTGTTTGGTTCAACACCACATTTCATTATAAATAGTGATAATGTTTGTTTTTACATAACTACAAATAAAATTAATAAATTATGGATTCATC
This sequence comes from Viscum album, assembly GCA_963277665.1. Classification (NCBI taxonomy): domain Eukaryota; kingdom Viridiplantae; phylum Streptophyta; class Magnoliopsida; order Santalales; family Viscaceae; genus Viscum; species Viscum album. Next base: position 944,721,789 of record OY728126.1, on the reverse strand, counting down.
CCCCTACACTCTCAGTGAATCCTTTATCCTTTATATTCTCAAATTTTATTCTTTATCTTTGAAGATGAAATCGACAACAAGAATATTTTTTTGATTATTATCCAATGAAAGGATTTTTATTAATTAGTGCACTAAATATTTATATAAACATTAAAACCCCCAAAATATAAATTTATTTATGTAGTTATATCATATTATACTGGTTATTTACTTCCCATATTCATTAAGAATATAAATTTATGTCATTGTTCAAAGTGGTGGTTAAACAAACCCAAACATGAGAATACCATAATTTATGGGTGATTATGAGATGTTCAAGTTAAAATTTCACTATTAAAATAAAATAATGATATTATTTGGTATTTATCAGTGTGATATATAATAATTATGAGGATATAAAACAATAATATAATTAATATCGAAGAGATGATTTTCCTCTTAATATGCCTATTTTTAATAGTTGAATTTATGATGATTGTTAAATTGTTCATATAATTAATATTATCTATAAAATTACATACCATAACCTCAATGATTTCATAAATTTAATATTTATCCTTTAAAATCATTTTTAAAACCATCCATGAGTGGTGATAATGAGAAATGAAACACACAGTTTTATGGATGTGATAATCTGCACACATGCATGGATGATGATTTCATTTTCCTTATAATAAGATATAGGAGTAATATAGTTTATCAATTAAAAATATTAAATAAATTGTAGATATCAAAATTATATATTAAATTAAATATTTAAAATATCAATGTTTTTAAGTGAAATAAAAAAACACTCATTGGTAGAGGTTGTATTCTGCACGTATGCACGACTCACTTTTTTGTTTTTGTTAATGGAAAAGGGAAAGGTGGTTAACTAATTTTACATCATTAAAATTACATAATAGTATAATAACAATACTTATGTTATCATTTTATTATGGTTTAATGTAATTTGAAGAAAAAAGTGTGCACATAAAGAAATATAATTGAGAAAGGAATGGTTAGGAATTTATACCTCACTACTTTGACTATCTCATTTGATAAGGGGATGAAACCATTGATGGATTGTCTTTTGAGAAGACTAAATATTTTTAATTTGAATAGGATTTTTTAAGATATGTGTTTTTATAGTTTAATCCAATCTTAGTGTCATGTGGTGTGAGAGGTTTTTAGGAGAGGAAATCCCATTATAGAAGTGAAAATGGATGTTTTTTTGTAAATACCCAAATATTTTCAATAATGGGAATTCACTCTAAAGTAAAGTGGCTAAAAAAATTATAAAAAATGTTAAGGATAATATATAAGGTCAAAAAACACCTAAAATACTAAATTAAAAAAATATCATTTTAGTTCTTTTACCTCTTAGGCTATACTTTTTTACCATTTTGGTTTTTATCATGGTAACTAGTTTTTAACTAAGTAATTTATCTTTTATACTCAGAAATAAAATGGTCCTTATTATATAATTTGGATCTATTAATTCCAAATTTTAAATCTATTTTATTTTATTCAATTCATTAAATTGATAAAAAATAATTTTAAAATAATAATTATATAAAGTATTAAATTTTTCTAAAAAAATATAACGTAAGTTCTAAAATGGAAGAGATAAGTTTATAAATTATAACCAATAGTTTTTAATAATATTTAAACTTACAGAAAACATTTAGTTTGGTAAAATGTTTTTAGAATTTTATAAAATATACTTATATACTAATAACACCATAGAGGCACGATATTTTTAAAATTGGTATAATACACAATTTACCTTCAAATCAATTTTTTAGAAAATACAAAAACATTATCTAAAGATAATATATTTATGATTAATTTAATAATTATTTTCATTTTATAAAATTGAAATTCTAAATTTTATAAATTTAATTTTTTTAATAAAATCATAAAAAATAATGAGAAACTGTTTTTATTGGGAAAATGACTTTTTAGAGTACTACATACAATAATTATTATTTATTATAATTTAATAATTAAATTAATATTAAGAATTTATTCATTTTATCGTCAATTTATCAAAAGTTACTTGAAATATAAATTCTTACCACTTAAAAATCCATTTTAAAAATATATATTTTAATGTATAAAATAATCTTATTAGTTGTGTTATCTATATCAATTGAATTTAATTAGGATTAAAAGTGAGATTTATATACCTAATACATATATTTCATTATAAAGTTACTCAATTTTATGCCATCTAATTCAATGGATATGTTTTAACAGTACAAACATATTGCAGTTTCATTTTAGTTTGGTGTTGTGTGAAGATAAATATAAGGAACACATTCTTTATTTAATGAAAATGTATAGTTAACCCTTGGGTAATTACATGAATATATGTCAAATTAAATTTCTATATTCTATGTAAATATCACTCTAAAAAACATGACCTATTTAAAGGTAATCTTAAATATGTACTAGCTATGAAAAGGTAAATAAACTTTTATGTAAAGTTATTCTAAGATCAACATAATAGTAACCTAAGTCTTCAAAGATATTTATAAAGGTAAGCTATGTAAGGTACATATTAAATGATATATTTTGAGAATTATAGAATTTATATTCTAAGGAAATAATTATTAAATTAGATGGTGAAAATTTTGTGTGATCAAGGTCGATGTATCATGATGCTAATTAGTCATGATCCAAAAACCATATATAGATAATGAAGATGAAAGATATACCATATAGAATGTACAAAAACCTAAGGATTGACAACTCTATAGTGGAAACATTGGCTATAATTTTAGTTGAAAAAAAGTTAGACAATAAAATACATGTCATAGTGATTATCATTTAAGTATCTACATACATGTTTTGTGATGTTTTTTTATTTATTTGGGGTGACTTTAAGTGGATAAAAATACCTCAAGTTTGGAATAATATGTTATTAAATATATTAATTAAGGTTTATAATTCCAATGATAAATTGTATAAATGTAAAGGCAATTACATATAGTTTTTACATTGGGTTCTTATGTAGAGTTCATACAACTCATGTAGAGTTCATTTGTAGCTAAAATTTAGAAATATCTATCATATGGATTTTTTATGTATAGTGTCGACTTAGAGTTTAATCTATGAAAAAAATTATAAAATCAAAAAATTCATGTACTCTATATGGTAAAAATAATGGTGATGGGACTTACAATGATTTTTTATTCAAAGTACATCTAGAAGTAGAAAATTAAAAAAATTATGAATGTAGAGTTTTTGGATATGATTTGGATTTCATATGTGAAAATATATAGTTGGTAAATTGAAAAAAAATAACTCTACATGAACTTTATAGAGTTATAACCGTGAATATGGACTTCACTATTTATTTAGAGTTTAATTATTTGACATATTTAGGGGACTGTAGAATAAAAAACGTGAGATATTTAGAAAAATATATGGTGAATGAAATGAGGAATAATTATACTTGTCTGAGTCATCTTATTTTTTTAATTTTTAAGAAGTTGAACACCATGATGTGGTTTTGATTGTTTACGGGTGAAGGCCCCCTTTGAGATAATATGAGGAGGACTATGTTTTGTTTCATCTTTTAATTTCATTTTGTGAATCCCTTAATGTTGGAAGACTTTATAAGGTCCAACGAAACGAATTCCACACTTTAGGATGCACCATGGTGGTGTGTCTTTCATACATGTGTGAATGTGATTCAAATTAATTGAAATTTTAAGATTCTACAGATAATTTAAATTAGGAATAATACTAAGATTTTAACAAATATCAGAATGAAGGAAATATAGAACTCTTTATTTGGATTTATAGGAATATTTTTAATAAAGCAAAGACCAAAGACACTATGTTTTTGATATAGTGGTTTAAACTTAAATGTTGAGGATAATAGAAATTAAAAGTTTAATATTGAAAATGTGTCAAAAATATATATTTGGTGAAAAATAAAATAAATAACATAAATTCTACTCTTTATGTGTGTACTTAAAATATTTTGCAAGTTCAAGGAAGAGAAGAGAGTATATATACCATATTTAATGAAATCACATGTGCATCAAATAAAGTGGGAGACACCCATTTCTATTCTTATGAACTGATGAATGAGAAGAAAAATAAAGTGATAGGAGTATCCATCCTTTGCTGAAATTGATTCTATTTTGGTGGATGAAAATGATAAAGATATCCAACAGCCTTCGTGTTATTTATGTTTAAGGAAAAATGAGTTTGTATATGCTTGAGAATATTATATTACAAGATTATAAGGTGAGAGATCTTTCCTATAGTTATCTATTTTATAAGTATAATGAATCCTAAGGAAACCCTATTCAATTCTAGTAGTGAGGAAAAGATCATTCATACTAGCTTAAAGGGAAACTAGAGTTTCACTATTGATTTACACCATAAGGGGTAAACTGAATCCTATACTCTATTTTACTATTATAATAGAAATATATTTATTTCATTTTACCTAGTTAATGATAAGACAAAAATGTACCAATTTATACAAATTCTTGTGATTCTTTTGATAATAATAAAGAAGCTATGTATGTGGGAAAATAATCATGATACATCAGGGGCATAGTAATCCTTATGGAGGAAAACCTCATTAAAAATTCTACGTGTTCTCTTATACTTATTTACTATTATACATCTATATTAATACGAACCAATAGATAAAGATATACACTCATTAAATAAGTGAATATGTGATAATGGGATAAAAGTAAAATTGGAATACAATTATATTAACACTTATTCACCCCCCTCCACACAATGTTGGAAACATGAATATGTGATCCTAACAATTGGTATCAATGTAGCTCAAACCTCTATTTTTATTCTCATGTTTGAAATTAAAAAATGGTTTAAGTTTCTATTTGTAAAGGATTTATGGAGTTCAATGTTGAGGAAATTAGTGAATGCCTATAAAAGAAACCCTGGAAGAAATTTCATCCAAGTCACTAAATAATGGGATGAAAAGATAAGTAAAGAAGATGATAAATTAATCATATTTCTATTGATAATATATCTCATTAAGGAACGTTTGATGAGAATCAACCACTCTTACATAAATAGGAATGAAAATCAGTTTTCCCTTGAAATAATCCTGATAAAGAGAAATCAGACTTCTAAGAAGAAGATCTAGTGGTGTAATTGAAAACCAATGAAAGGGAGAATAGGTCAGCCTCTTGTAGTTTACCATCTCTATATAAAGAGGAGGTAATAAAATCATCTTTCAAAAATAATATTATATATGGTAATATTACTTATGTTGAAGATCATATCTCTAAATAATCATGTTATGAAGCATACGATGATTCATGTTCTTAATTGATGAAGACTATATTTAATTTTCTTAGAGATTTAGTCACTTTTATTTGTTACTATATCAAAACCATACAGAAGGAAATTTCATCCAAGACACTGGAGAACAAAGAGAATATTGAGGTAAGGAAGATGAGAAAATCCTCCTCTAATAAATGAGGGAATAATTATTCTCTACCAGTTGAATGTAATCAAAAGAGTGTTCGTTATAATATTTCTATTGAAAATATATGTCATAAAAGAAATTTGGATGAGAATATACACCTCTTGAGTAAAGAGTAAGAAAAATTAGATTTCCTGTGAGAAAATATTGATAAAGAGAAATCAAGATTCAAATAAGAAGATATAATGGTGGAATTGAATACCAATGAAATGGAAAATAGGTTAGGATCACGTATTTTACCACATTTATATGAAGAGGAGGTAATAAAAGGTTTTAGACAAAATAGTCATGTAGATCACAGAAGTACTTTTGGTGAAGATCATATATGTATATAATCATGTGATAAAGTACATAGTGATTCATGTTCTTACTTGATGAAAACTTTATATAATTTTATAAGAGATTTAGTTGTTTTTTATCTATCAAAAGAATTCTAGAGGAAATCACCTACATTAAATATTATAAAAAATAGAAAAGTTCAGAAAAAAGGGTACTAATGTGTATAAATATATCTTATAAGGAAGGAGCCTCAAATATCACGAATTAGGATGTTTACAAAAAGTTCTCTAGTTTTGAAAATAAATATCTTACTATAATTCAATAATAAAATATTCTAAGATAAATCTTAAATAAAATAATGAAGGATTTGAATAAGTAACTTATATCAAGAATTCTTGGGTAAAGGTCATGTAAAAAAAGGATTAAAGATATTGACTATATATTAGAATAAAAGAGTAAAATTCCTGAAGATAAATCTAAATTGATGATAAAGGATTGCAAAGACAAAAATATTGAAAATGGATAATGATAAATTCATTTTCTGTATGGTATTCTTTCATATTGAAGTTAAATTGAAGAATTTTAAAATAACAAAAACCATCCCTTCATTATAACAACCCAATCTCTTTTAAACCAAATTTAGTTTCTACTTTATTACATTGTTATAGATACAAGTTATAACATCACCAAGGGTTGATCAGTTTAGTAGTTTTTGAGAACCAAATACATAAATTATTCCATTATTAGATTGGAAATAAAATAATAAACATACCAAAAGAAAATAATATTCATCCTTGAAACTCATTCATATATTTATTCATCATAGCCTATAGAAAGTATAAGAACAAGGGTGAGATAAAATTCTCATTAAAGTTTATGTACAATGGAATCTATCATGAGTAAATAATGAATAATAATTATTTCATGGTAAATAAATGGAAATGCATTCCATTTAATTAATAACTTGGTCACAAAATAAATCCATGGATAATATAAATGTAGTAATCTCATAGATAATAATAACTAAATTATCAATGAATAAAATGAATAGTATTATACATTATGATCTCAGATATCATGATATCTTTACTATCAATACCTTTTTCTAATTTAGATTAAAACTATGGGTAATGACCCATTTAATAGGGCCAACTGGTTTTCCTCATGTGACATGTTGATGCATTGGGAGGCTATATAATTCTAGGGCCTATCCATCACTACATGTCCAATTAAATCCTCATATAAAAACTGATCAATTTAATTCATGAAAAATATTCTTTTTCAATAAATATATGCATTGATTAAATAATACAAAATATTAATATTTCCCTTGTCTATCAAATAAATATCAAAATAGAACACTTTATGCAGAAAGGGTATTTTTTTAAATAAAAATCATATCCATGATGGGTGTCTAAGGTAAATTGAATTTTTAATTATCATAATAATGTGGATGTTTCAATATAGTTAATAACAAAAAAATTGATAATAGATATAAGATGACCTTAAATTTATCAAAAATACATGTTTTGAAATAAATTTATATATTGTAGTTGATAAAAGAAAATGGGTGACAAAAACATTTTCAAAAGATTTTTCTTTATAAAATTTTTGAAATATTATAGGGGATATAAAGAGTCTAAAACTTTTATGGTGGTAGGAAGGTCCAAAAATAATGTATAAGTTTTAAGACATTCCTTTTGATCTTTTTGTAAAGAAAGTTGAAAATGACCCCTTTTGTGAGAACATTCGAAATATTCATTTCATACCATGTAAAAAATTCAAAAATGACATAAAATATCCTTTATAAATAATTTTTATTAATAAAAAATAATTTTGTAAAATAATTTTGAAAATTATAGATATGGAATAATGATATACTTGATCAAAGAGATAAATAAGATCATTTTTTCCATTCAACATTTATCATGAAATATTAACTTTAATAGGAAAATTAATCATTATTAATAAATAGTTAGTATTGTTAAATAACTTAAAGGGGTAAGATATACTGACTAAAAATTACTTCTTTTTATTATCAAAGCACTTTTGAGGAAGAAAGTGAGAAACCACATAAATAGTCTGAACAAAGCTTAGGACAATACAGGGAAAAGAAAAACCAAGGAAAACCACCAGACCTACCCCACCCCAGTAGATAAACCTGCAGACATGCCTCCCCTATGCATGGCCCTTAAGTAATCAGTCTCGTGCAAAAGTGCACGGGCATGGTACCGATGGCAAAGCCATACCCTCTCAGCCTCCCACTCCAAATATGTCTCTGTGGAGTAGAGATTGATACAAAGTTATTTATCTCACATTTTTCTTTAGTTGAACACACTTTAACCTCACGTATAATAAATTTATATTTATTATAATTACATAAAATAACCATATACATATCTATAATATCATTCATGGTTGTCGCAATCCAGGTCAGAGTCTCATCCAAATCGACACCCGACTAGTCACGAGATAAGGCACAAAGGGTGTTCCCAAATCCCACGGGCTAAAAAATAGAGCCTGGGTATCCACAATATACTTTGGGAATGATTTCCATCATGAGTATAACCACAATCAACCCAAAATAATAAAGAACACATAATTGGATAAATATAACCAAATATGTTATATCAACTTTAAACAAAACTCAAAGGTACTACAACAAAAAGGAGACCACAAAATTTCCCAAAACCGCCATCCAACAGGAGGGGAATTACCCTCAGGCCACTACCACCAACACTTGCAACAAGTGGGAGACTAGAAAATGGATCTACCACACCATGATAGATCATTCCTTTACCTGGGTCATACATAACAAAGACTAAAAACACCCAAGGAAAACCATTTCTCAAGGAAACACTTTTATGGAAAACCATTTATCAACAGACTTTATTCAAAAATAATTATACACAATGTCCACTATATACTGACGGATGAAACCATGTCACATAACCATCATGTAATAATATAGAAACATGGGTAAATCCCTAAGGGTATATAGAACAAGTGATTCACTAAGAACCTTATACCTCGGTGATTAATATCCTCTAACTCAACTACCAATAGCTTTCCCATTCAAAATCCACTACTATTGATAATCCAATGAGCTTAGTGGTCTCCAAATAGTAGGCCTATACCAACACATTCTCATGCAAGATCCACTAGGAGGGATCATCCTGAGGGATTAGTGGTCTCTAGTCATATCGCATGTTTATTTAGTATTACAATTGTAAATCCTGCTAAGTGAATTTGGGCATTTACACTTCTGAGTCAACTAGCATCACTCCACCAAAAGAATATGAGATTTACACTTGCAAATCACTGGTATAACAGTTCTATTTTTTCCACCTAGATACATGGGAATACCAATTTCTAAAATTCCATTTCATATTCCACAAAAAAACACCACTTTCACATGAACACCAAGTATCACAATCACACAAGGAAATCACCGTTTTCAAAATTCATCACAAAAAACTACCATTTTACATAAAAACCACTTTCCATTTTACACACACCAAAAACCATTTGAAAAAAAATTATACCACACACAATTTATGAATCCCATATGGAAACATCACAAGAAGATCACACACTAAATCCAACCATTTCTATAGGGAAAGCCCCATCAAAATTCACACATAACCCAAGTTCACTTTAAACATACTTCACATCATTCACACTATTCTCAAATCACATTTTAAGGTGCACATAAAAAAAATACCAAAATAATACATTCTCCTTACAAAATACATTTTCAACACATTCGCACATAAATTTACATTGAAAAAACATTTCACACCTTTCAAATAATCACAAAAACACTTCCCAGATTTATTAAAATGAAACACATAAAAATAAATAATCACATTTTTTCGAAAATACAATTTTCATCACATATGCATGTCAAACACTTTTTCAAAAATATTTTATACCACACAAACAATTAATTGATCACATTTATAAATAAAATCAATCATATAAAAATCATCTAAAAATTTTAGAACTTGGAACCACCAACATCACACTTAGAAACTTCCAGAAATATGTGTAAAACCACAACTGGATCCCCAAAATATCCTAAAAAAATACCAACAAACAACCATCAATATCTTCCCTAACTTCACCAGATTGAACCAGATTTTTGGTCAAACATCTCCTAGAAAATAAAAACCTAAGAATGAGGAAAGAAAACCCCTATAAATATGGAAGAATCGTGAGAGAAACCACATACTTAAAGATTCATTGAATTTCCTAGACCAAAATCTCCCAAGTAATGGTGCCCAAGAGGTTAAATGAAGATTTGAGGGAGCTCCAATGGCTGAAATCGTGTATGGGGTGGAATGGGGGTGGTTTAGGGTTAAATGCTAAGAATAAAAAAAATTATTTTCTCAATTTTTACTGAAATTGATAGGTCACACAGTTTTCCAGCATTTTTTTCCAATCGTGCATCAATCATGTTCTCCTCACTATCCAAGAGTCATACACTGCACAATTATCCCAATGCTTACCAAACTGTGTGCAAACTGTTTGGTTTTTCACTATCAAAAAATGTCCCACGGCCGCACAGTTTTATAAGACAAGGCACATAGTTTGACAAACTGTGTGCCTCATGTTTTCAATCTCAAAAACATTATTTTTCACAAAAATACTCCTAGAGGAAACTAAGAAATAACCTCCGGACCAATTAAAAAAATATAATCTCCTAAATAAACACCATCACACCCATAACATGAGAGAAAAACAAAAAACCAAAAATAAACTAGAATAAAGGGTTTAATATACAAACCCAGTTTTGACAATGGTACATTTATAACATTTTATCACTTATTTGTTAATAATATTTTATTCTTATCATTATTTCATGTGTTAACTTCTCTTTTTTTCATGTATGATTTTATTTAGTAGTTCTTATCCTTTTACTTTTATTAAGGTTCCATTATCTCTATAATTTTACCCACAGTATATATATTTCATATATTCAATATTTATATATATATTAATCCAAAAAATATATACATATTTGAATTAAATATACCATTCATGGAGATGGTAGGTCGTACGTATGCATGAACGTTGTTTTCCATTTTAAACGAATGGAAAGAAAGGAAAGTGAATAATAATTAATACCTATAGAATAATTATTATATCTTATATATCATATATATTCAACAAATAAATCCTTATTACCATACAAATAAATTGAATATGAAAAATGGATCACATCGCGTCATGGAGGTAATAGTCCACATGTACGTACAAGTGACGTTATCATTTTGCAACGAATTGGAAGGTAAAAAAGGTATATATAATATTATAAATACAAAATCATATCTTTGTCATAAATATCATATATACTCATTATTTACATCTTTATAACAATCAAATTAAAGTGGTGATTAAAAATTGATTTACACCTCTATGTGAAGACAGTAAGTCGTACGTTCACACAAGTGGTTTTTTTTTCTTTTATTATGATGAAAAATATAGGGAATATGGTTGTATTGTAATAATAATAACATATCATTATATTTATTATAATTTATTTATTATTTTATTATTTTTATCAAACATTAAAATGAAGTGGAATAAGAAATAAACTTGAAAGAGTCGGTAAAGACGATAACCTATAGTTTAGTATATTTCCTTTAGATCTCTTTTTAAGGGACCCGGGGTTGGTATTTTAGAAAGGAAAGAACCTATAGAACTTTTATAAGTATTTTTAAAGGAGTAATGTGAAGGTTCTGGTTGATCTATATGGATCAAAGTGGTGTAAGGAAGAGAAATGAGAGGTGTCCTTTCAAAATTGAGTGGATGGGAATTCTTAGAATTTCTTAATGTATTAAATTAATATAAATTATTTTTCATATTAAAGTGGTTCCAAATGGACATAATTAGAATATAAGAAGTGGATAAGTATAAACCCTCTCAAAAAATATTTTTTACAAGTTTTTATTGCGTTTTTACAATTATTATTTAGTTTTAACCCCCCATTAACTATTTTGACAACCACCGTAATATTAAATTTTTCTATACTTTAATACTTAATAATTTTACTATAAAATGAAAAATAACTCATAAATATACTATGTTTTATTCTTAAAATAATTTCACATTAATTTGGTAAAATCTATGATTTTTAATAATTTTAAATCATTTAATAAAAAATTATTTATTATAAAATAATATTAATGCCATTCTTAACACTATTCATTTAATTTAAATTTAAAAAATACACAAAAATGGGGGATTAGAGTATAAAACTTCAATAAATTATTAAAATTTAATATTTATCTAAAAAAATTATGGAGCCCAATAATTATTTCAAATTATAATAATTTTAGTATTTTTAAAATCATTTATTTTATTTTTCTATTAAATAAATAATTATTGTGTTGGTTTTGTGAAATAATTTAAGGTAATTATTTCATCACTAAATATTATATAAAAAAATACCATGATAAAAACAATTCATTTATATTTCAAATTAATATTCTTAACTGAAAATAACTATTTTATGCCCTTATCTAAAAAAAATTAGATATAATAAAACAACATGAATGCAATTTTTTACTTTTCTTTAAATAAAATATTATAAAGTAAAATAGAATCCAAATGTTAAAAAAACCACATATTAGAATATTGGGTGATTATGTATGAAATAGGTTCATCCAATGAATTTAATGAATGTTTTAGGCTCATTTTCTTGTCCTTATAATATTATTTTTTACCTTAATTTCCCAATTTACACTTCCCATGGTGATAATTATTTACTATAGTTACTATTCATAATGAAAAAAAATAAAAGGTTACTATTTACCATATTTGGAAATAATTATTCCAAATATTAAATCCTTTTTTTAAAATTTAATTTTCATAATTGTCAAAAATTAATTTAATATTAAAAGGAAAAATGCAATGGAAAAACTATTTTTCATAAAAGTGCCTTTTAAGAATGAAATTTTTTATACTAAATTCAACCATAAATTTAATTCCAATGAAATTAATTATATTATTCAAAATATTAAAGAATTAATTTTATATTTACACCATTTTAAAATAAAATGGGACATTGTAAATTCTGGAAACAAAAATACAGGTTTTAATAAAAAAAATATTTTTCACTATTCAGTAAAAAATTAATCTTTTTAGAAAAATCACAAAAAATATCCCTATGATAATTTTGATATAATGATATACAATAGTAAAATCATTTTACTAAATAAATTTTCCAAAATTAGAAATATTATTATTATTATTTCCTCAAAAACTATTTTTGAAGAAAATTTATTTTTAAAGAAAAAAATGACTTTTCTAAAAAAATGAGTGTTTATTTTCTAAGAATTAATCAGTAAATTTTTCTTGAAAATATTCTTCATATATATTCCAAAATTTGGTTATTCCTATTTATATCCACCAATTCTATGGCTAGGTTATAATAGTCATATTTAAATAATAATATTTCATGATTAGTTTAAACTTGGTGTTCCTTGTTTTATACACTATCAAACATAGTGTTGTTTTAAAATCTTAGAGTGTTACTTTCAAAACCAATTTAAAATATATCTATTTCTTAAAAAACTACTAAATTAAATTCTTATTCTAAAAGAACTCCATCCACTTTAAAAAATATTTTTATGTCATCTAGTATTTATTCTAGAGTAGCCTTAGAAAAAATGGTACTATCTACGTCAAAAAACATTAATTATGCTAATTCTGATTTAACTCACAGTTTTTGATAAAATATAAAATCTATAAATATTTTTATTAGTTAAAGTTCTTATTTTCCATCATTTAAATCTAATGTGTTAGGAAGTAAGCTTATGTGAATTTATTTTCTGAGTAAATCCAAAACCATAAAGAAATATGCACAAAAACAACATGAAGATCAAAAAAGAAACCAAGGTTTTTTTATTACTAATTTTCTATAATATATAGGGGTATGGATTCAGACTATTGGTATAATATTTTATCCTATAGATGAAAAATTAGACCCTATAAAAACTTGGAGTGATCCAAAACTAAATCAACAAATGCAAGATAAAGGTAATAATATATATACACCAAATAGATTTAAAAACATTAAAAATTATTATAGTATGAGAAATAGATGTGGTCATAAGAATTATATATTCACATCAAACACAACTATTCATTTTTTAAAATAAAATGAAAATTTAATTCCATAGATTCTATGGAATAAATATGAGGCATCCTTGAGAAATATGTTAAAGAAAGAGGTAAACCAAATTATTCTCAAGAAGACTGCAGATGTGGAAGATAAAGTATCCTTGTATAGTATGAAAAAGAAAAACATTATTCAAAATAATTATAGGAATCCAAATTAGAGTGCTTCACAAAAATTGAAGAGCTATTTATTTTAAGGATTAATTGTTCATATCATGGACCCTTGTAAAAAATCAATGAGTATCATCATAATAAAAATAAATGTTTTTGTATATTTTTAAAATATGATTTAGGTTTTATGGGAAACCAAATAAAATACAAGTGATAAAAAACAAAAAAAATCATTTTCAAACCTCCAAAAATTAAAAATTTCAAACAACAAACACCACAAATTCAAAATTCTAATTTCAACCACAACTTTGAATCAGCCTCATCACCACCTAATCACATAGGGTTTCCAGATCATTGTCAGTGTGCCACCATGAATATCATATTTTGATGAAACTATTTAGAATATAATGAAATATCAACTATAAATTAAAATAAAATTACTGACTTCGTGAAAAAAATATCTTGTGAATCCATGTGGAGAAACCAAAAAGGATAAGCACATTCTTAAAAAATATTTGGACATCTGGTGACCAAAGTTTGATAAAATAAGATAAATGGAATTACAATAGAAGGAAATATTCAAATGGAAGGAAAAATTTCCACATAAAGAAATTGAATTTGATGAGAGGATCTAAAAAAGAGATAACCTGGGTGCTCACAAGAAGTTGTGTGGGAGGTACAATTAGGATAGACACAATTTTAATAATTTTCTAACAATCATACCAATCTAATAATTAGTTTTAGGGAACATAAAAATTTTAATAAGAAATGTATGGTCCTTGATTTATCATGTTAAATGAACTATACCATATAAGTAGATAAGAAAATAACTCATTATTTCTAAATAAAAAATAATAGTTGGGCAAGCATAAAGTGTTTATTCGTACTTAGATCCAAATTAAAAAGGGAAAACTTCTTGAAAAAACAATATCAATCTAGATAATCACATTTATAATTAAATAAATATCAACTTATTTCCTTTTATCTTTTAATTTATTTGAGTACTAACCATTCATGTAATTTAAAGTAAAGGTAGTTATCAAGAGGAGAGATAAATAAGATATATAGATTGTCAAAACTGGACAGAAAAATGATGTAAAAAATGTAGAAAAACTATTCTAGATCTAAAAAAGTCATTATTTTTTTATGTGATATAATTTATAAGTCTAAAAAATATATTATGATTACAACATCCATGAATAAGTAAAAATAATGTAGAGCATCTCTTGTGTGGTATTTTACCTTGAGAAGCTACCAGATTTCTAATATATCAAGAAATTATGAAATTTATAAAATGTACATGAAAAATATAAATTAAGAAGGTATGAATACATAATCTATCATCCTAGTTTATCAAGAGTTGTTTATAATATTAAGGGGTATAAGTTTCTTTTAATCCATCACAAGAAGTTTATATAACCAAAATTGATCCATGGTTGGACGTAAAATATGAAAGCAATTAAGTTCTATTCTAAATTTTTTAATTTGTGTGTTGAGATAAATGCATGTATTTTAGGTTGTAATTAACATAGAAAAATATCCATTAATTTTTTTCAATTATTTCAACATAAAAAGTTCTATTAGGTCCCTAAATAAGAGAATTGAAAAACGGTATGAGTTGGTATCATACTCTCTTTTTCAATGGATAGTTTTGATGTATAAATCAAACCCTCTTTTTTTACACTGATCATGTCTGAAGTAGGATTATAGTTTAATTATTGATGTCATATTACTTAATAATGATGTGTTTTTTTTCCAATATCATATTATTTATAATTATTTTCAATAAAGTGGAGAGAAGATAAAATGATAAATAAGAATAAAATATATCCATCCATATTGGCATTCAATTTACTAGGATATATTTAGAAAAATATATAAATGGGAAGATTAGTGAACCAGATTTGTGTTTGTGTTGTATTTTTATTCAATAAGTATCAAATTCCTTAAGTGAAGTCACTTGATGTTAATATGAATATTAAATTTTGATTTGATTAGTTCATGAAATTCCCAAGAAAATTAATGAGAAGTTAAGCATCTTGGAAGGAAGTCGGAAGCTCCCAATGTAGACAAAGAGAATCTTGGAGTTCCCAAGAAATATTTTTTATGTTGAAAAAAATGGTGACGAATCTTGGAACTTGGATATAAGCTACTACCACCACATATTATGTGGATAATAAATAAAATGAAAGTATAATTATTTTTGAATTGTTCTTCGCATCAAAGAAAGTAGTGGGTGATGTGGAATCATTGTCTATAACATTTTATGGAAGTTAGAAGGCCTCATTATTGATTAAAAAATGTTTTAGGTGATTTATGGAGGTTACAAAATCTTTTTGTACGTAAAGTTTATTATTTTATGTTATATAAAGGTCACTCTAAAAACAGGACTTAAAGAAAAGAAATATTAAAGCATCATTAATTGCATAAAATGTTACACAAATTTTATATAAAGGTGATTTAGGACATATGTAAAGTTAACCTTGGTCTATAAATAAATGTATAAAGGTAAGAAATGTAAGGTTAATCTTCAATTATATCTTGTTAAAATTCATAAATTTATACTCTAAAAAAATGGTGATTAAATTAGATGATTAGAATGTTCTGTGATTAAGCTAAAATAATAATAATTTTTATTAATTTTGATTCATTATGTGATGAGTTAGATAGTGGAGAATAAAGATGAAATATATACCATATGAAGATGGTACAATATATTAAGAAGCTTCTATAATGAAGTTTTTAATATCATGTTTTAGTGGAAACAATAGTGAATTATTTGTTTGAAAAATGTTCATATAATGAACTCTAAAACATAGGTATTAATGTTTCAAGGGTTTCAAACCATCTTTTTGATGTTTTTGAGTTTATTATTCATGATTTTAGGTGGAAAATAATGCCTCGTGTTCAATGAAAGAGGTTCTGATATGGATTGTTGGTAATTCCTATGATTAACTAAAAAAATGAAATGGAAATAACATAGACTTGTTGTGTATATTTCTTGTATATATTTCATACAGCCAATATAGAGTTTATATAGAGTTAAAATTTTTAAAATCCCCTAGAATAGATTTTCAATGTAGGCTAATGATGTAGATTTCACTCTAAAAAGTGAATAATAAAATAATAAAAGATATATACTTTACATGGTTCAAGTAAATTTGATGTGGCTGATATACAGTTTCTATATAGAGTTTCTCTAGAAGAAGAAAATTTGTAAATTCATCCATATAGATTTGTATATATATGTTGTAAAGTTCATATTCAAAAACATATAGTTAGTGAAAGAAAAAAATAAAAATGCAAGGAACTTTTTTTGGAATCTACAGTGATTCCAAAATTAAAATAGATTTCACCATCTACATAGAGTTCAACACCTCGATAAATTTTGGAAGTTTATTAGATAAAAAATTTAACATATTATGTAATATATTATAATTAAAATGAGGAGTAATGGGGCTTGTTTAAATCATAATATTTTCAAAATGTGAAGAAATTGATCACCATGTTAGGGTGGTGATTTTTTTGGAAGTTCATATTAAGTTTAATAATTTTTGAGGTAGACAACATTCTGGTTCATATTTTGGTCTCATTTTGAGAAGCCCTCAGCACTAGAAGATTGTCTAAATTCCATCATCAGGAATTCCATATGGTATAACACACTTTTGTGCTACCTATTTCATGAATACATGGATGGAATTCAAGTGAATTTAAATGTGAATATTTTTTCAAAATTGATATTAAGACCATAATATTGAAAAACATCATTAGTAATGAAAGAGTCGAGTCTTTTATTGGGTTTATAGGAAGAGTTTGAATGAAGTTAATACTAAAGATAATATGGTTTAAATGGAAATATTTCTGGAAAATTAATGTTTTGGATTGTGTAAAATCAAAGTTACATATCCCCAAGGGACTTAAAATATATATTTGGTTAAAAATAAATGGAATAATATTGATTCTTGATAGTATGTTTCTACTAAAAAAAATCAAGTCGAATGATGAGAAAAGAGTTTTGATACAATGTTCAAGAATATCACTTGTGCATTGAAGAAATTGTAAAAGAACTAGTTTTATGACTATTCAATGAATAATAAAAAGGAAAAAGTGAGAGGATTATTCATACTTGACAAACATTGAATCTTTCAGGTCGAATAAAATGGGTGTTCTAGACTACAACCTTCATGTTGTAGAAGTATAAGGAAGAGTGGGTCTATTTATGATTTATAATATTATATTATAATATAATAAGGTGTTTATCTAGCCTTTAATCACATATTATAGAATTATGAGGAATATTGAGGCATCTCTCTTGATTACTGTGAGGGAGGAAGAAGATCATATATATTTTCTAGGATAGGCAATAAAGTTTCATTGATTATCTACTTCACAAGGGGTTGACTAAGTCATGTATTCTGTTGATATGGAAGAATGGTAATCTATTGATTTCAATTTACCTAGTTAATTATAGGAAAAAAGGTTCAATTTTATACCCTTACCTAAACTTATTTTGATAATAAGAAGGAAGTGTACATGGTATAATAACCCTGATACACCAAGGATGTTTTCATCTTTATCCAGAGGAACCTCTCTATATGTATACCAACCAAGATATAGAGATATCCACTCACTTAATATATGAATAGGTGGGTAAGGGATAAAATAATGTTATAAAAGTTGATCCATACCATGCTTATTATTTAACACATCCCTATGTGATCTTAACAGATATATTTTTTACTTATTAGGGAGAGATATCTTATTTAGGGGGATTTTTTTAGATAAATTATTTAAAAAAGAAACTTTGTGAATCCATAATATAGGAATGTGATCCATTATGAGCTATACACTATTTCAAGTGTTTTGGTTAGTATATATATTGGGTAATTTAATATTTAAAGGTTCTAAGGAAAAAAATTAATTTGAATATATATGGATTTTGAAGATACCTATAGAGATTCTAAAGAATTGTTTTTTGTATATTATTTATGAGGATAAAAAAATATGTGTTTATATTATCTTAGATGTTTTGATAATATATTTGGGAATTTGATAATCTCTGAGGTGAGCTAAATTATTTTTACTTTGAAGAAGATGAGGATTCTAGAGTTTGATAGAATTTTCTAACAACTCTTTCCATGAGAGAAATTATGAATTTTCACATAGAAATACGGTAAAGGGTGGATTTTATTAAAATCACCTCATACTTAATAAGATTAGATTCAACATGGGAATAAAGAATTGTAAAAGGAATTAATAAACTATAAGAGTCATTTGGTGACTTCATAAGTATCATTTGGTGACTTTTTAAGAGTCTTTTGGTGACTTTGTAAGAGTCAAGGATAATTCTTTAAGAATAATTTCATACATTTTAAGTGTCCTTTTAATCTTTTAAAATATATATTAAGGAATAAAATGAAAAAGGTAATTTACTATAAAGGTAATCGAGGAGTCATTTTACTCTAATGAAATGGTCTATATATGGATCTTCATAAGGGTCTCTTCAATGGAGAAATTCTGTAATGTTTATAGAAATTAAAATGGGGTGATGTTGTACTTTTCTCAAACTTAAAAATCACATGTTGATGATCTTTTTATGATTTGATTTGATTATGAAGGATATTTCACTTTGATGAGAAACATCACACTACAAAGAAAAATGAGAAAGATACTATCTAAATCTGGTTTTGTAAAATTGTAATAAATTAATAGAGTATATTATTGGTCAGACATTCTACAATCATCGAAATCATATATTTTTTGTTTATTTTTTTTATTTCTATAGATGAAATGGCGAAGTATCTTGTTAATTTTTCAAAATTTTCAAATTGGTATCTATGATATTTGAATTTTTGGTCATGGGTGGAAGAACCATGTGAATAGTTAAATTAGGAAATGTGTAGAGGGTCATGTTATAAAAATATATGTAGAGAATATTCTAGAACATGACTTGAAACATAATTTTCTCTATTTATTTATTTTAGATTATTTAAAAATTCCCAATAAAGTAGGAATATATTAGTGTGAAAAAAAATTCACCAAGGCTGAGAAGAATAAAAAAACTATAAAGACTAAAGTCAGTAGTTCTAAAGAGATATGAAAACATATATATCCTAACTAATCAATGATTCATGATTGAGAATCATATCATAAACTAATTTTACATGAAGTGATAATGGTTTAATACTCTAGTTTCAACTATGATTATAGGAAGTTTAAGATATTAAATAGGTGATATTACTCTAATCAAATTATCTGAAAGGCTCAAATATGGATATCTCCTTTAGTTTCTGAAGAAAATATTATATTCTAGTGATCTTTTTTACCCTATTCTAAAACACTTTTATGTATATGTGAGGGTCTATGAATATATTGGGATACTAGGAAGCATAGTGGGGTACTGTATAGGTGTGTGATTCACTATGATATTGATATGATACCCATTATAACCTATTATGTTATATAATGGAATATTTGTCACTAGTGGTTAATAATCGATCACAATAATTAATAGGTATCCACATGGGAAACAAACATTATAAAAATGTATTATTTCGTGTTTTCTTCTTAATTCTATTTTAATCAGTTAAGACTATGGTTTTTCATTTTATTGGATTATATTATAATATATTTCATATATATATATTTTTAAAGAAGAAATTATAAAAATAAAACCCCATAGATTTAACCCTTCCTTCATAGGGGTGAAACCCATTGATGGGGAACTTCAACTAGTATAAAATCATCCAGGATCGCTCTATAAGATCTATAAATTTCTTAAAATGTATATTTTAAATTATATAAATAATATTTATGACCCCACTTTTATGGGAAAAACTATCATGGTTGGAATAATATGATATTGCCATATCTTCTATCTAATATAATATAATTTAAAGATAAAGAAATAGTGGTATTTACACCAATTGATATAAATTATCCAATTCCTTTTTTTGTTAAGAAAATTTTAAAAGTTCATAGAAATCCAAAAAATTTATTCTCATGTATCTATCAAAAATGGTTTATATAAAATTTATAGACCATCAAAATACTAACGAAATCTAGAAAAAATTAGAAATAATTATAAAGTAAATATGAAATTTAAAGAAGATAATTTGAAAATAAAGAGAAGAATATTTTAATATGTGAAAAAAACTAATCAATAAAATAATTATGAATACATAAAAAAAGTTTATTATAATTTCAGAAATATTTGATCCTATATAGAAATTATTTATGAATCCATAATTATCAAAAAGTTCATGAGAAACTTTCTAGATATATTTGATCCAAAAATAAAAAAAGTATATGATAAAGAGGATCTTTCCCTTGAGTAATTGCACATCATACACAATTATTATTAAATAATAAATATTATTATATGTAATAATATTTTTATTGAGGAATTGTATTTTGAGTCAATGTGAAAACTCAAAATAAAAGATGAAGAACATAAATATTTATATGAATCTCAAGATAAGGAATAGGGTATAGACTAAATAAGAATTATGGATCTTATTTCAAAGAAATTTTAAAAATTATAGAGAATGTGTAAAGGTAATATTTAACTAATTTTTTTAAATTTTAGTGGCATTGTGAACTTTTAAATTTAATTCCCAAAGAAAAAAACTGATGAGTATGCATCAAATAAATAAGATGAGAAACCATAGAAAAATAAGTGGTGTAAAATAATGAGTTTTATAGGGATGAAATAATAACTTGTTATAATAATAAATAGAATAATAATATAAATATTAATTAATAATCCAATAATAAGAATAATATACTAAAAATTTACAAACTTCTTGGTTCATATTGAAAAACATGAATAATCTCTAAGTATTGAAGTATAATGAGAGAGAACATATTTGGAGTGAATGTTGAAATCTATACTTGGATGTAAATATTAATAAAAACACCAAAATAAAAAAGAAAATTATTCTATTAAATAATTAAAATGATATGAAGAATGAATTAATAGAAGAGGTACTCAAAAGGGAAATTGATTACCTTAATAAAATAAAAAAACTCAAATTGAAATTTATAGAGCAAGATAAGAAGGAAAATGACCTGGATGAAAAAACTGATTCTAATTGATGTAAATATATATAATAAAAAATAAATGTGCCTTGAAGGTAATAAAGATCCAAAGAAGATTAATGAATACTTATATGGTGTTTTTGAATTCAAGTATAAATCATCTTAATCTACTGAAATTTATTTCCAAAAATAAAAGGTTAAATATGATCTGATTAAAATTAAAAAAACTATTAATTATAATAGTGGAAGATTAAATTTTAATTTTATAAATTTATGGTATAATAAGAATTATAAGAATTTATCTTCAACAATATAGTCAAATAATAATGTCTCAAAAGGATCTAATATCCCTAGAATAAAGCAATCATGGTATATGGCTGGTTTATAGAAATAGTATTCTAAATTGAATTATTATCAATATATAAGATCTCGATTTCATGGTTACTAAATATGCTATGGGATTTTTGGACACAAATCCTATTCATACAATAAATACATGTTAAAAACTTTGATGATACATAAATTAAGGGGGGGTGGCACTAAAAATAAAATAATAACTTCTAATAATGTGAACAATGGTTCGGGGAATGGGAAATCTATGAAGAAGTGGTCATCAAATATATTCACTAAAAAAATTGTTATATTATTATAGGAAATATGTGGAATATGTGAACAATAGGCTCATTTTGATATAGTGTTAATGAAAAATATTCATGGAAAGATTTTTTTTGTGAGAACGGAAAGGAATTTCATAAAATGAAACAATAATATAGGGCACTCATTAGAGAAGTTACATTGAAATATTTCAAAATAAATATGTCATGGATTCTTAATAGTGTATGTTCCTCATGTATGACTGATGAAAGAAAGAGTGAAAATATTTAACATTATGGATGAGGAGTGACTTTTGGAAATAATAGTTCTCTAAAAATTAGAAGAGTTGGCACAGCTGTGATTGGTTCCCAATGTCTGAAATCAAATGATGTTTTATTGGTTGAGGGGCTTAAGAATAATATTTTAAGTTTGATCCAACATTGTGAAGATTTAAATGAGTTTATTTTGAAAAATAAATTATGTACCATTAACATCTTTAAGTATATAAAGATCGTCACTTAAGGTAAAATAACTATTTTTAAGTTGTCTCAAATTGGTGATCCTACCAACTCCTTTTATTTAGGTATTAAAGATAAAAAAAAAGTTATGGTATAGGATAATGGTCTATATTATTCAAATAATATTGATAAAAATCTTCAAGTATTATGTGGTTATATAATTTCCTGAATTAAAAATGGATAAATATGTTGTATTTGAAACATGGAAGAGGGTAATGATTTAATGAACACAAAAAAATGGATATTCATTCTACTATACCAATTGAGTTCATACATAATTAATTATATAGAATTTTCTGAAAAAATTATTATAGAGGTAATCTGTATTTAATTACTTTCCTTTATTATTATACTGAGATGACTGATGTAATATTTACTAAGCATAGGTCATAAGCTGTTAGGATGTAAAAAATATTTAGAAGGAAAATTGAGAAATAGTTGGGAGTCTATATCTAGAAGTTGTTATCAGATAATGGAAAATAATAGACTTGTGATTCTTTTAAAAACAATCTTATAAATCAAAAAATTAAAAATCAATACATTACACTATACACTCCCGATAAAATTTATTTAGTATAAAAGAAAAACCAATAGTTTAGTTGTTATGGGGAATATATTAAAACCCATATCTTTCAAACACATTATTTTAGGATTTATTATATAAATACACACATAGTAAAATACCATAGTATTTATAGGAATAGTTTTTTTGGAGAATTATATACATTGAAAAATAACTTTTAATAGGGATAAAATTATATTATTTAAGAATTAATCAACCTTCCCTTAAAATCTATTGATTTTATAATACTTTACGGGATAACATAGAGAAGTACATAAGAAAGGTGTGAGACATAAAGCCTTGTAAGGGAATAATTAAATCATAACATGATGATAGAAATACATGTGAGTCAAGAGACTTATCAAGGTGACATAAAAGGGTTAAGAATCCTAGAAATGATCATTGAAGAATGATTTAATATGATAGTATCAAGGAAATATATGAATATGGAAATAACATAAACATAGCATAATTACCAAGAAATAATAACATAGTGTGCTTATGATAACTACATGTGAACCATATATGGTATCTTATGAGATAAAAACATTACACAATACATTGTAGGGCTATATAATTTCAGGCCCACTCATAACATTCATATCATGTACATGAATGTGTTTTCAATATAGATCATGTAACATAAGAACATATTTCATCAATTTCAATACCATTAACAAGTAGTTTATGTTACATTCATGAAATTAACAAATAAGTGAATGGTTGGAATATCTAGCTGAATACACCAGAGTTGAAATTTGGATTGGTACTCATAATGTAAAATTGGGCATGGAAAATCATAGGATAATTTAAACAGTATAATGGGTGTACATGAAGTTTCATAGAAGGATTTAATAATAGGGAAATGTATTATACCATTAAATGATAATAATAAGGGTAGTAAAGGGATTTTTAAAAACACATTACCACATGAACAATAAGAAATTAAAAAATAAGAATAAATTACTTGAATAAAAAGAGGGGGAAGAGAATCTCATACCTTGAGAGGGTTCTTCTAAAAGATTGGGAGGATATTATTAAGATATTATGAACACATTGGGAGGGATTTAGAGAGTCATAGAGAGACTAACTCTGTGATTAATGTGTTTTGAGTAATAAAGAGTGTGAGATTGGGTGGGTATTTACAAAAAAAGATACGGCAATTCTTTATAGATTTATAAACTTATGTTTTAGAAACTATATAACAAAATAATCAAAACCACAAGCCTTACCATAGTTTTTTAATATATTTTATACCAAATATGAGTGGTTCTAAATGTTTTATATGTTTTAGAACCAAACATATTAAAATAATACAATTGGTTTTGTAGAAGTGAGTCATGATTATAAAGAATTGATTTTAAAATCATGAAATATAATATGGGTTTTTAGATATTCATTAAAGGATTATAAAATTAATAAAATAACTTAATCAACACATTACATAAATGGAAAATAAATATTTATTAATTTATTCCTTTTATATAATTTATTATATTAATTTTTTGTTATTATTATGTCATAATATGGATTGTATATTTATACAATATATAATTTTTACACAAAAATTCAACTATCTAAAAAAAATTGAGAAAATAAAAATTGGATAGTTTTAAAATGATGATTTTAAAATTAATATTTATTTTACAGAAATAATTTTCTAAATATGATAATTTTAAACATTAAATAGAAAAAAAACATTTGTTGAAAAATACTATTTTTTACAACACTGACAACTTTATAACCCTTCTAAAAATTAAATTAGACTTTGTTAAATTATATTATAATTTGTATTTAAATAATTAATATTTAATACAAATATTTCATTAAAATAACATTTATTTCAAAAATTATTGAATGTATCAAAAATAGTGTCAAAATGGAAACTATATATTTCACAAAAATATATTTTTGATTTTTTTCTTCTCAAAATTTAATTTTTTTTCAAACTCATCATTTAATCATTTATAAAGGAATAATATAAAGGGTTAAATATAATCAATATATTATTTGAAAAAATAATAATACTACTAATATGGTTGAGATACATAACCCCTTAGTAAATCAGTGTACACCATAAGGGTACAGTGTGTGATGGTGGTGCTTTCTTGGGGTGGTTCTACAAACACAGATTCAGCTATGATCTCGATAATCTTGAACTTCTTCCATAAATGGTGTTCTTAAAACTTTGTTTATTGGATATTATCTTAAATTGGTAAAGGTAAATTTCAATTGATGTCATATCAATCATAAGCTTAGATAAATGGTCTTCATAGGGTACAATGCTAAAGGTTGATGCAATTACTTATTCTATCTATACCAATTAGATTTTATCATAACTCTTAATATATAATAATATTAATATTCAATGTATAAAGGTTATATTATCAATGGTTAAAATGTTTAATTGTATTTTATATCAGACATGATATTTCTTATAGTGGTCCAAAATAACCAATGTAGTTCACTTGTTTTCTAAAACTGTATTAATTAATTTATTCAATAAAAAGTGAATTTCATTTATAAAATATTGTTTTATTACATAAGAACTTTTCTGGATAAAAATATCTCAAAACTCTTCTAGAAGGAAGTTTTATGAACTATTATACATATAAAAAATAAGTGTTTTCTATAACTTAAGATACACATGAATCTATATGAAATCTGGTACAAGATAAATAAAATAATTAAATACCTTAATGTTTTTGGAAGTCATTGTTACATGAATATTAAAATGAAAATATGGTAATGTAAAAAGGGTGCAATAGATTAGGGGTCTTAATGGGATAATTATCAAATGGATGAGGCCACAAATTATATAATAATAAGTTTCCTAAAATTGTATGTTGTTTTTTTGTAAAAATTATTAAAAATCAATGGAAATTTAATTTGAAAAATGAATCCAATTTTGAAAATTTTATAGTCAACATTATGTAGATTTTAGGAAAACAGAATGAAGAAGAATATTAAAAGTGTCCAATTTTACTGATATTTATTTTAAACAAACCAATGATAAAGATGAATCTACTAAAAATGAGAAACTAAGACATTGCATATTGAAGTGTCCTACACAATCAGAAAATATAATTATCAAAAAAAATGCTCAGATGAAAAAAGAGGAAAATTAAGGATTGAAAATCAAACAACACTCATTTCAAATATTTAACAACAAACTATAGTAGAATAAGTTAACAATGATGAATGAATTATTTCATTGAATGAATAAATGGACCTTATTAATAAAAATTAAAATTTAAAATATGTATCTAGACAATAATACAAGAATGTTATAGGAACCAAGTAGTTATTTTGAAATAAATTAAATGAAAAAGGTGATATGTCAACTAATAAAGAAATACCGGTATATATAGGGTATTATTAAATTGAAGGGATATATTTTATATAAATATTTTTACTATAGGATAGATTGGAATAAATTAAAATGTTTCATGTAGTGGAGGCATATAGACACTGAAAGGTGTATCAGATGGATGTAAAGATATAATTTTTTAATGGAGACCTTGAATAATAAGTTTTCATTAATAAACCTAATGGTTTCATTTTGGGAAGAGATAGTAGAATGGTCTATAGGATGAATACGGGTGTATAAGGTTTAAAATATGATTATATACCCTATTATTATAAATTGGATATATGCTTAAAATAAATGAAATTAATTAAATGAAAGGTTGATATAAATATTTCTATAAATAAATGACCATGTGTTCTTTAATTATTATAGTTTATATGGATAAAATAATATTTATTTTTGATAAATAATTTATGTGTGAGGATTTTGAAAATAATATGAAAATTCGCATTGAGATGTCCATTATATGAGAGATGAACTATTTTCTATGATTACAGATTATACATAAATAAAACATTTTTTCTTATCCCAAGAGAAATATACTAGAAAATTATTTAATAAATTTAGTATATATGATTATAATGTAACTTCAACACATATAGAATTTGTTACTAAAATGTGAAAAGATAAAGTTGGAAACAATATAAATTATAAATATTTCATAAGAATCATTTGATGTCTACATTATATTATATCATCAAGTCTAGATATAGTTTATATAGTTACTATTTGTAAAACATATTAAATTAACCTTAAAGAGTTGCATACTATAGAAACCAAAATAATTATTAGGTGTTTCATTGAAACTCTAATACATGGTGTAATCTATAGTGATAATGTGGAATGAAATATATTGAGTTACACAGATGTAGACTAAGTTAGTGATTGCATTGGCATAAAATCCACATCAGGTGGGACCTTATTTAGTGGTGAAAGTTGTAATAGTTGACATAGAAATAATTATAGTTCACTTATTTTAATAATAGAATCGGAAAAATATATAGTAAAAATATATTCTTAAAGAGAAATTTTTTGGATTAAATTTAAAGTGGAAGATCTAAATGTAGAAGTTTAGAAGGCCCTGAGGGTTTCTTTTAAATATAAAATTACTATTTAACTTTATAAAAATATTATTAAGTACTAAATATAAAAAAAATTGATATCAAGTATCACTTTATCAAAGAAATAATAATAAATGGGTATGTAAACTAGAATACATTTCAACCAAGTATTTAATTTTATATGTCTTGAAAAAAACTTCAAGAGATATTTTTATTGAATTATGTTTGAAACTTCATCTTCATACTTCTCATATCACTTGATTATTTGTATAAGATATGTTAAATAGGGATCTTGAATGAATGGTTCTTGAATTTTTTTCTATGAAAATAAAAAAATTATATTTCAAGAGTATAATACCTAAGGTAATGATAACATTGTTTATTTAGAAAATAGAATGAGAGATGAAGGAGAAGAATAAGTGCCATAAAGAAAATACAATAGACATTTTATATGGTTGAACCCTCTCTTATTTTGTGGAAATAATTTCTATAATTTTTTATTTTTAAAAATCACTGAACACATACAAGATACTTATATGAAACATGGTTTCATGGATAAACCCTACTTAGTTATAATCCACATGATGAAACAATTGGATATTATGATCCTGGGTGAATCATTATGATAACAAAAATTATCATTCTTTTATATAGGTAAAACTTGTAATTTTTTTTCTTACTATGATTGTGCATTGGTGTGTGTAATAGTGATAAAAAATTATATCTTTAATGGGTTGTAAAGGCTGTATATATAGGAAAAATAAAAAAGAAATTTAAGTAATTGATTCACACCACCCACAACCCCCCTTAGTGACTTACCACTAATATTTAGGGTTATTTTAATATGGATCCCCAAAAAATATTGGATAATAATATGACTCCTTTAAATGTTAAAAATGTTATAGGTTTAATGGCTTGGATGAAATTAACAATTAGGAAACCAATGTGAAATCTTTTAGGTAGGTTGGATAGTGTTTTAGATTCTTATTTACATAATACGTAATGGAACATGTATTTTTTCTAGTATATAGTCTTATATCACTTTTAATAAAACACAAAAGTTTTCCCCAACCTCTTGAATATCTCTAAATCAAATTTGGTAGAAATTTGAGGTCTAGAACTTGAGTTATTTAAAAATTACCAAAGTGACCTCAAGATTTTGAACATCATAGATTATCTCTAATTATAACACATTTTGGGCGTCATAATGTATGTATATTATAACACACCATGGTTTTTTAAGAATAAAACTATGCTCATTGGCATACATTACACACAACACTGAGCTAAAATGAACCATAAAATATTAAAATATAAATATGACCGATATAAATTCAATGTTAAATTAGTGGGAATTAATATCACTATCTATTTTATTAAATATATATACAATTCTCAATTTATATAATTTTTTTTATAAATTTCTAGGAAATAAGCACTCAATTTTTAATGAATGTTTCTTTATATAAAAATGTTTTCTTCAAAAATAATTTTTATTGATTTTTGAGAAAAAAAATATTACAATGAATCTCTTGAACTTTTATAAATTTAATTTTATAAAATTAACATCATTTTTGAAATCAGCATATCAAAATTTACTTTGGGTGAAATTTTTGGTTTTCGCTAAAATGATTGATTTTTCATTGAATATTGAAAATTACTCATCTTTCAACCGTTATCATTTATTTTCATTAAATAAAGTAATTTAAAATTGTTATTATTTTTTTTGGTCTTTAATTGAAATATGAACTATTTTATTTATAATAATATATTTAATTTTTTTAATTATCATTTTTTATGATTTTAGTATAAGTTCATTTTTATGCATAAAAACGTGATTATCAAAAAAAATCTTTAATTCATAAAGTTTATCCATTTTAATGAATTAGAATAACCCCTAGAAAAAAAATATTTAAATTATATTCATATATTATATATCTATTTATATGAATTTAAATTGATATATTTATTATTTCTAGTCATATAATTATTGTATGATCATCAATTGGTTGAAAAATATATTTCCTGAAAAACCATTTTTCAACACATTTTGAAGGTTTAATATTTAATTGAATTATAAACATTCTATTATTTTAATTTGTTAAAATGGATTCCATATTTAAAATTATTATAATTAATACTATTTAATAGGATCAATAAAATTGGTCATAATTATCAGTAAAAATAGTTGAAAATCTAGTTACTATGGAGAAAAAAAATGGTAAAAGTGAGTAACCTTAGAGGTAAATGGAGTAACATGTTTAACTCATGTTTAATTTTGTATTTTGTATTTTTTGTATTGAACATATAACTCCTTGATTCCATTATTTATCAATTTTATATACACTATTCTTGAGAGTGACTTCCTATTATTTAATAGTTTTGGGTATTTACAAAAAATATCATCTGTCCCAATTATAAAATGGAACCTCATATCCTCTCCTTTGAACGCATTAAAATCTTTTTTTCCATCCAATACATACTAAAAAATATACCATAATTCACTACCCAGGTCTTATGTTCCATGTTATTTTCGTAAATCCAATCTAGAGAGGCTTTAGGAATAATCTTAAAGAGGTGGTACAAAGAAAATGTATTCTTCCTAACTGAGCATCCTTTTTTTATTTGTTCTTCCAGCTAATTAAATTATTATTAAATCATGAAGATATAATAAAATCAATATATTCCATATAATTATAGTTTATTATGTTATTATAATAACATATATCCATCTCCTCTTCCATCATATTGGAAATGAAACCATCATTCATGCGTATGGAGAAATACTGCCACATAAACTAATGTAATTAATTTTCCATCATCAATTTTCATGGATATTAATGAAAATAGATTTAATGTTTATATATGATGTTCATAAAATATTAATAATTATTGTAAATTAATATATCTGATACCTTCTTACCTTACCATCCATTGAGAAAAGATAACATCATTTGTATGTACCGCATACTACTACCTCACGAAGCGATATGATTCCTTTTTTATTACCTCAGCCCATGGATGGTATATATAACTGTATTTAAAGAAATAATATTATATTTATGATTTAATTAGTATTATATAAATATAAAATAACACTTTCCTTCTTCCATCATGATCATTGGAATAATGGAAACGTTACCCATGCATACATACAGCCTATTGTCTCCAAGATTGTGATGTGGTTCATTTTTTCATAAACATACTTCATTTTTTATTTTAAAGATATAATTGATTTATAAAAAATATTATTTTTTAATTATTATTATTATTTATATGAATAAATAATAATATATTTTACCTTAGTCATCTTTCCAAAGTGATTTTAGAAAAATGTGTCGAACATTGTCAAAAAGTCCAACTTAAACCTAAATGATTAATTAATTTAATATGACATGATAATAAAAAAAATAAAAAATTTAAAAAATTTAAAAATTTTCCCATGAAATTAAATAATTATCATAATTTTATTATTTTTTATTATAAATAACTTACATGATGAATTAGTTTTCAGGTAGTGGATCTCTCTAAACCACCCTTTTTTATTGGGTAATGATCACGCTCTCTCTAACTCAATTTCCCTCTCTTTAAAGATATAGAGTGTTTCTATATTATGTATATATTTCTATAACATATATACCTATATTTTTTCCCCATTTTATGGGGTAATACATGCCTTATGTTCATCTTAAAAATGCATTCATTATGAAATTTCTTTGTTTATGATTTGACGAAATATTAGGTAACCCATTTTCTTTATATGGGTAATTATTATGTTTATACCATATTATTGATTTTATTTTTATGGATCACGTAATAATGAACCTTTTATTATGGTTTAACCTATACATTACTCCAATTTATTGGTTAAATCTTCAGTATCATGACATGTTATGTTTGGGATTATGGAGTAAACTTAATCTATTATTGGACTTTGTCCACCATGCGATATTGTCTAAGCGGTTAGGTTGGAATCATGTTTATTTCATGTCTTATATAGCTTCTACATTTCCAAGGATAACATGATCTTATGATACCATGTTTATTATGCTATGATTTCTTGTGATTACTCATGAGAATCCTCTTTTAGGATATCATGTTGTACTTTGACTCACATGTCTTGTTTCCTTATCATGTTTATTACCTAACTAATATTTTTAGCTCACCCCTTTCGTATATGTATTCAAAAAGTTATAAAATGTAGTTTTAGGAGCTCAAATGGGTTTATGATCTCATTATTTAGAATGAAATAATGATTTCATGTTTTATGTTTCCTTTTTATGTATTAGGAACCTAGTCTTCCAAACACACTTGGCCTCACAATATTTAGGGTTGTACATATTATATATTTAGGTTTAAAAAATATGTGATAATATATTTAAAAGGATTGGGTCACTATATTAGGTACTATATAAAGGTATAGTTATTTTTGGGGATTAGTACTAGAATTATTTAGTGAGCATACTAGGGATAATTATAATGAAAATACTAAGTATAGAAAAAAAATCCTATAATTTTGGGGATGTATAGAACAAGTGGGTTCAAAGAGAATAAATATCTATCTAGATACTAAAATTGTATGTGTATATAGTAAAATTTTACCTATGGGTAATAAATTTGAAAAGGGAAATTTCAATTTGGATTAGTCATCATTTGGTTTATGATAATGTGATTTGATTCACACATGGTTTAACACTCTCAGGGAAAATGTTTTGGAAAATCACAAAACCTTTATGAAGCAGTATGAAAGACATTAATGGATAATAATCATGGATGACCTAGGTTATACAGAAAGTGTATTAGGTAGATAATTCTATGTTTTATCATATGTTTAAATTTATCAATACAAATTTTAGGTTTTATGTTATGGAATTCTAAAATGATTAATAATATTTTTGGAGACATTTATGGTAATAATTCCCTTGTGTTTAGTATGTTTTTTAGTAAAACAAAGTATTTAAGAATGAATGTATTTATATTTCATGGACATAAGTTTTATGTTATTGGTGAGCTTAAAGTTTTATCCTATTTTAATGTTGAGGTAAAAATATTCAATTAATATTATTTTATTTTGTAGAATAAATAAGTTGTATAGAAAACATTAGTGGATACAAATTGATTTGATGATTAATGTTATTTTGAGTATGTTCATCATATTTTTGAGAATGTTATAGTAATTATATTAATATTTTTTTTAAAAAGTACAACCCACATTCAAGGAGATAACTCACCCTATCTGTTAATACTATAAATCTTGAACCCATATTCGATGGGTGATAAGGGTGCATCGCCTACCACTGCCCTACATGATTTACAAGTTTATATGGAATTATTTTTACTTAAACATCTTTTTTGATAAATATTAAGTTGATTTGAGGAAAAAATTAGGATAAAATACTTTTTAGTTTTTATTACTTTGTGGAGATTAATTATATTTTTATAAAAGTTTCATTGGGTTAAGTTATATGTAACCCTTAGTCATAATATGTGATTTAATGTGAAATATTAGTAGATAATAACACAATTAATTTTTTTAATATTGAAGTTATTTAGGATGTAGGGTTATTTATTTATGTAATAATTTAAGTTAAAATTTGGATTTGGATATTATTATAAAGGTTTTGTATGTTATAGTACCTTATGAAAACCATTTTTGTTTTGTAATATATAAATATAATAGGAATGTATAATTGTCCTTTTTTAGATTATGTAATCTTTTGGAAGTTTATTTTATTTCATCAACCATAAAAAAATCATCTTGAATAATAATCATTTAGAGAAATAGAAGATATAGTGGGGAAAATGATTAAAGGATTAAATTACACTTTTCAAGTAAGTATTTAAACTTTCATTTTTAGTTTATATGATAAAAGGATCCCTCAATGTTCGGAAAAGGATCTTGAAATAAGAATATTATTTAGTTTCAATAAATCTATGGTCTCTTCTATCCTAAAAGGGTATAATGTTATATCTTAAATGTATATTATTTAAAAAATAATGTGTTAAGTTACCTATAATGTTATAATTATGTGGAAAACTAGTTTTTTATTTTATATGACCTTTCTACTTCTCATTCCCTATGTTTAAGAGTAATTTTTATTAACCCTTTTTACGATGTGGGTTTTTAACAAAATAAATAATTTTGAAAACCCTAATTAATGATAAAAGGTTCAAATTTTGAGGACTGAATTTATTAAATAGGGAATAATTTAACACCCCTAATATTTTTTTATAAGAACACCATGTTTGATAATATATACGGCACCTAAACTAAGGAAAAATGTACCATGAAATATTACTATTTAAATAGGACCAACATAAACTAACCATTAAATTTTCAGTTATAAATAGTATTAACTATATTATTTAATATATATATATATATAATTACTAAATGATATAAATTTATTGAAAAATTTCTATAAAATAATTACTCAATTTTTAATGATGACATTTTTCCAAAAAAAATATTTTCTAAAAAAAATTATTTTTCAGAGAAAATATTAAAATAAATGTCTTAAAATTCTAGATATTATATTTAATAAAATTAAAATATTTTTTATATCATCATATAAAAATTTAAATAGGGTGATATTTTGGTATTTTTTTTTGAAATGATTGATTTTTTTAGTGAATAGTGAAAATTACTGATTTTTCAACTACTATCATTTCTTTTCATTAAATAGATTAATTTAAAAGTAATATTATATTCTTAATTTTGTATTAATGTTTCATATGAACATTTTTT
Organism: Viscum album; assembly: GCA_963277665.1. Taxonomy (NCBI): domain Eukaryota; kingdom Viridiplantae; phylum Streptophyta; class Magnoliopsida; order Santalales; family Viscaceae; genus Viscum; species Viscum album. The sequence goes on along the minus strand of OY728126.1, from coordinate 944,686,849 downwards.
ATTTATAATAATCTAATTAATTTCTTTTTAATCTTTTATTTTCGTGATTTTTTTATAATGTTATGTTTATGCTTAAAATGTAGTTTTCTTCAAACTATTCTTAAGTGCATAAAGATTATCTATTTTAATTAATTAAAATAAATTATTATAATGAAATATTTAAATTAAATTAATAGATTATAAATATATCTAAATAAATTTTAATTATTTTCATTATTTTTTATAGTTATATAGTTAATGTAAGACCGTCGTTTCCTGGAAAAATGTATTTCTTGAAAACCCATTTTTTAACATGTTTTGTGGGTTTAATATTAAATTGTATTCTGCAAATTCAATTATTTTAATTTTATAAAATGTTTTTAATGTTTTTAACTAGAATAAGTAATATTATTTAATAATTTAAACTTTATTTTTTGTTATAATGAATAGTGAAAAGAGTAAAAAAAACAAGTTACTATGCTAAAAACTTAAATGGTAAAAGTGAGTAATAGTAGAGGTAAATGGAATAACATGTTTAAAAAATGTTTCATTTTAAATGTTGGAGTTTTTATCTTCTATATCACCCCTCTAGTCAATTTTTATCAATTATTTAGGGACTTATTTTATGAGATTCTTCCTATTATTGAATTATTTTGGGAATTTACAAAAATACCACTCCCTCTCACTTATAAAAGGAAACCTCCTCTCATCTCATTTACACATTTAAAAATATTTATGGTTTATCCAATACATGAAAAAATACCATTATTAATTACCTAAATATGTCCTATATTCCGTTTTTATCATAAATATAATTTAGTGATACTTTAGGTATAATCCTAAAGATGTGATCCGAAGAATAGGTTTCACTCTGAACAGAGGATCTTTATTTTATTTCATATGTTGCCTCCTTAAGAAATTACCCAATAATTATGATATAATAATTTAATTGTCTACCATATACTAAAATTTTAATATGTTAATTTAATAACCTATATCTATCTCCTCTTCCATCAAATAAGAAATGAAACCATTGTTTGTGTGTACATAGGACTAATGTCGCGTGAATTGATGTAATTTGTTTTACATCATAACCTATCATAAATATTGATGAATATGGATTTAATTTATATATATTATATTCATGAAATATTAGTAATTATATAAAAAAAATATATCATATACCTTCTTACCTTACCATCCATTTAAAAATAATAATGTTATTCATGTGTACGACGAACTACCTCCTCACGAAGCGATGTGATTCAATTTTTATTAACTCATCATATGGATGGAATGTATAAGTGTATTTAAAGAATTAATATGATATTTATGGTATAATTATTATTATATAAAGATTAAATAACACTTAAATTCTTGCATCATGATCATTGATAAAATGGAAACGTTACTCATACGCATGTATGACCTTCCATCTCTATAATTGTAACATAGTTTAATTTTTTCATAACCATCATAAATGATTGGTTATAATGGTATAATTGATGCATAAAAAATTATAGTTATGTAATTATTTTTATTCTTTATATTATTAAATAATATCTTCTTTGATCATATTGAACATTACAAAGTGATTTTGGACATATTAGTTGAACATCATCAAAACGTCCAACTTAAACCAAAACAATTAAGTAATTGAATATATAAGAATAATAAATTAAATAAAATGAATAATAAACTTGAAATTTTTGTTAATAAATTAAATATTTAATATAATTTTTTTCTTGGGAAAATAAAGAATATGTATGACAAATCAGGATTGTGGTATGAGGTCTCTCTAAACCACCCTTTTCTTTATGTTATAAACATTCTCTATATAACTCAATTTACTTATTTTTAATGTTATGTAATGATTATAAATTATTTATATATGTCTATAACATATATACCTATATTTTTATCTCTTAATTTTATTATTTAATACATTACTTATGCTTATTTTGTAAATACCTTCATTATATAATCTCTTTGAATATGATATAAGGAAAGATTATGGAACCCATTTTATTTACATGGGCAATTCTTTTATTTATTCATTATTATTTATTTAATTTTTTTAGCACCCATAAAAAATAACATTTTAAGACAGGCTTACCCAAATATCACTCGAATTCATTGGGTAAAGTTTTAGTCTCACGAGACATTATGTGTGAGATTAGTGAGAAAACGTAATCCATTATGGGAATTTGACCACCATGAGATATTTTATAGGATGTTATCCTTAACTCATGTTTATGTAATTTTTTTATATTTCTACCACAATTCGTATGTTACCATGATATTATTATATTATTTTTTTATTATTCCATGAAATTACTCTGGATCGTTCTCTCTTATAATATCATGTTGTACTTTTGACTCACATGTTTTGTTTCCTTACCATGTCTCATGAACTTAGTGTTATAAATACACTAGACCTCATGATCATTAGGTTGTACTTATTGGATATTTATGTTTAAAAGTCATGTAATAATATGTGTATAAGGCCTGGGTTACAATATATTGGGATTCTTAAAATTATTGAAAATTTTGTAACATAATTTTATGTATGAATTCACCAATTCTCAACCCAATTTAATGGGTATATTAGGTTAAACGTAGATTTTATTTCACATGTGTGTTTGGGATATTATGTAGTTTTGGCCCATTTTCCTTGAATTTCATTATGGGCTCTGTATATATCATCTACATTCCATGAAAACATCAAAACAATATAAATTTAAATTTTAATAATATTTAAAATTAATTTATTTAATCAAATTAGAATTTTAATTTATTATTATATTAGTAATTTATAATACAAAATCATTTTAAAGCATTCATATGAGGGTGAAATAATATAGTAAATCATGATTCAATCACCCACTGTAGTGACTTCTATTTTGTGGTATTATTCCTTTTAATATTTCTATGTATATATCTATATTTTTTCTTATATTTTGTGTGGTTATTGGGAATCTCAGGAAACCAGAATTAATATATATTTTAAATCACACACACATAATTTTGGGTTAAATGGTTTTCCCATTATTAGGGACCTCAGTTGGTAAATATAAGACTATATTTGATTATAGGATACTGGGTTTACCCTATGGGTAGCCTAAATATGGTTAGAACCTAACATTCAGTTGAGGCATCCATTGGAAATTATTTTATGTGAATTAATTAATTATATTAATTTATTTTTTTCAATACCACTTAACCTAACCATATCTCTATAAATACCTATTTATTAAAAATATATAGGTTTATTTATATAAACTTGGTAGGATTTGAGAAGAGAATGGGTGTTCTTTGTTGGCATTGGAAAACCCGAGGATGAAAATCGATGAACAGATTATGGTGGACCATGATACTCACTATTTTAAATCTTCCTTTACAAGTTTAGAAGGTTATTTTCATATAATTTTTTCCCACTCATATTTTGTAAATTTATAGTATTTTAATGTTATTTTCCAAGTGAAGAAGAATATTTTCCATAATAATGTTTTAATGTATTTTTTATGGTATTTTTATTCATCAATGATAACATCCTTAATTTTAACATGTGATCAATTGGGAATATATTGTAATGGTTACATCCTTATTATTTATCCCAATGATTTATGATCAATTTAACTAGGATGTACTATTTTGATACCATTGACCAAAGTACTCTAGATGGTTTATGATAATGTTTTTTGATTGGGGAAATTATTAACATTTCATATTCTATTTTTTCAATATGAATGTTTATGTTGATTAATATTATAAACTTTTATATGAGTAATGAATTGGACATAAAAAATTGATGGGTAGGGTTTTCTATAGCCCCTATATTCATCAGTAAGTCTCATGAGACCAAATTTATTGGGTTTTTTTCTGATTCCTTACCCATTTATGCAATATTTCTTGGCACGAATCCTTGAAGGTATGGTTATGATTACAAAAATTATGCATTACCTCATTATGAGATTAGTTATTGATGTCCATGTGATTATTCCATTCATTATAATATCCATGGATAAGTTTAAATCTCATGTGATTATTTATATAGAATTATTTTATAATTATTTATTTGTGTCATATTATTCTTCATGTTCATGTTATTGATTAATGGCATGTGTTTTTATTATTTACCATTCCATATTAATTATTCCTTATCTACTCATAATAGTTTCCACTATAATAATACCCTTACTAAGAATTTGAGCTCACCCCTTTCTTATGTTTACTTTACCTAGGAGTCCAGGAAGTTTCTTATAATTGATATGTAGGGATATTTAAATGGAATAATGATGTTCTCAAAGAAAATTTTATTTAGTATTTTTTGTTTTCAAATATAATGTGAAATTAAAGATTGTATATAATTTTCCAAAACTACTAAACTATTCAATCTTTTGGGATGGGATTTCTTATATTTTGAACCAATGTAATAAAGTAACCACTGACTCAGTGTTATTAAGGTTATGGTCTTTACAGTTTGTATCAAAGTATGTTTCGTAAAAACCTTGGTAAAAATATTCAATAAAACATAAATTAGGGGGAAACCCTATGAAACACTTTAAGGATAAGTTTATGTATAGGGTAACATCATAAAGTTTTGGTATAGTTGTGATTATATATATTACCTAGAAATATATGCATGTATGGATACTTTAAGTGGATGTGGTTCTAGCATAGATGTAACTAAGGGTAATAACTCCAAAAAGGGTGCATTAAGATCTAACTTGATCATCACCTCATGCATGATAGCAAGTCGTGTTACACAAAAGGTATTACGGTCATGGGGGATATGTTTGGCCTAATTCACACTTTATTTATAAATCATTATGAAATATTTTAAAATATTTTTAGGACTTAAGAATATTCCCAATGATACCAAGTTTATGATTATACAATAATCTATGACTTAATTTTTTAACTTATTTTAAGTGTGTCACTTGTTTTAAAATTATACATTATGATTCGTAATGTTATGATATAATCTATTATATGTAATTTTTTAGAAATGGATCATAGTGGAAGGAATGAAAATGGTATCGATGCATTTATTCCATTTTTGTATTTCCCTCCTGGGAAAGATAATGAAGCTAGAGTTGGAGTTACAGTTGGATCTGATCGAATTAAAACTAAATTGGGTAATAACTCCAAAAAGGGTGCATTATGATCTAACTTTATCTTCACCACATGCATGACAATACGTCTTGTTGCATACATGGTATGACACTCTCAGGGGATATATTTTGGATAATTCACACTTTCTTTATAAATAATTATAAAGGATTTCAAAAAAAATTATGACTTAAGATTATTCCCAAAGATACCTAGTTTATGATTATGCAATAATCTTTGCCTAAAATTTTCAATTTATTTTAAATGTTCCACTAGTTTTGAAATTATAAATTATGATTCATAATGTTATGATATAATCTAGTATATGTCATTGTTTAGAAATGGATCATAGTCGAAGGAATGGAAATAGTATTGATGCATGTACTCCATGTACGAATTTCCCTCCTGAAAAAGATAATGAAGAAAGAGTTGGAGTTATAGCCGGAGATGATCAAATTATAACTATATTGGGTAATAACTCCAAAAAGGGTGCATTAGGATCTAACTTGATCATCAACTCATGCACAAAAGTTATTCTTGTTTCACACTTGGTATGACACTCCTAGGAGATATGTTTGGGATAATTCACACATTCTTTATAAATAATTATAAAGGATTTCAAAATATTTTTATGACTTAAGAATATTCCAAAAGATACCCAGTTTATGATTATGAAATAATCTATGGCTAAAATTTTCAATTTATTTTATGTGTGTCACTTTTTTTGAAATTATAAATTATGATTCATAATGTTATGATATAACCTAGTATATTTCATTAATTATAAATGAATCATAGTGGATTTAATGGATACAGTGTTGATGCATGTAGTCTACGTACAGATTTCCCTCATGGGAAAGATAATGAAGCTAGAGTTGGTGTTACATCTAGATCTGATCAAATTATAAAAATATTGGGGTATCTTATTAAGGTTATGTCTAATAACCATTATAGTATAGATTAGTCTACTAATCCATAATGTGGTGTAAAAATGTTAGACCAGTTCATGCATCAGTAACCATCATAATTTAATGTGACTACGAATCTATGTGTATCTAAGAAATTCATAAGTTCCTTAGAAAATATATTTCTCTCTTTAGGGAGTAATTAAATGGAAAATATTTTCAGGGAATTTTATTGACTCTATGAGGATACAGATCAATGGTGGTCATTGATTCAAAACACTATGAATTAATAAAAAATATAAAACTTGTAGTGTAATGATTTTAAGGTACACTTTATGGAAAAATATTTTCCTCATGAGAAATGAGGGAATATGGGGAGAAAATTCATGAATATAATAGAAAAGGAAGAGTAAAATGTTTCTAAGTATGAAGCTAACATTCCAAGGTTATCAGGGAATACTATAGACTACATATGTAATTCAAAGAGCAAGATTTATTATTTTTTATGGGATTAATTCAAAAATTAAAAGTTAAATAGTATCCCATATATTCTCATAAATGATGACATATTATCATGTTCTGTCAAGGCCTAGAACTAATTCTTAGAGTCTTATGGTTTTTAAGATAAGTAACAGAAGAAGAGGGTGGAAGAGAAAATAAATGGATAAGAGGAAGAAGAGAAATAAGGATTTTTCCAAATTTTCTAATTGTGAAAGGAAATACCCTGGTACATTCTTGAAGGTAATGGGAGTTTACTTCAAGTGTGAATAAAAGGGACACCAGATTTTTTAATGTAAGGGTAAAAATAATCATTTAATGTTCAATGATTCAACTGTAGGGAGATGGGGCCCAACGCCAATGAATACCCCAAGTATCAAGGGAATATACATCTGAATACGCTAAGGGGTCAAGTTCATGATTATGGTATTAATATAGATGAAGTGGAATGATTATAGTTCTTGGGTATTTGGATTCAATAATTATATTTAAGAAGTATTTCTTCAATGGAGTTTTGGTTATAAGAATAATGAAACATCTAAGGATTGTAATATTTTTTTAAGCATGTATTTTTTCATGTAAGATTAACATAATAGTTATATATACCATTATGGTTTTATTATTATAATGTTGTTCATATGTTAAATCTAATAAACATCCATTTTTGAGGCTTTATGTTATGGCGGTTTATAAATATTAAGGATGTTTGGAGGCACATGAGCCTTAGCCCGGTTGGCAAGGTCTCCGTTAGTGCATCCAAGAGACCAGGGATCAAATCCAAGCGGAGGCAGAATTTACGGTACTGTAGTAGTACTGTAGCAGTACTGTAGTAGGTATTGTAGCAGGTAATGTAGAGGTAACTATAGCAGGCACTGTTTGGCAGTGTAGCAGCTGAGAATATGCCCCCGTTTTGGCCTTCGGGCCTCCGATTTGGTCTTCGGATCCATCATAGGCCTTCAGGCACCCAGGCCTTCGGGTCAGTTGGGTCTTCGGGCTGCCTCAAAGCCTTCAGGCCACCTTTGTGCAGATGTAAACCAGAGAAACCTACAAGGAACAAGCTCTACAAGGATGATGAGCAAGGAGATTTCACCACAATAGAAGCTAAACGGATTGCAAGAATGAGAGGGTATGGAACATTCCATCGGGACAAGCCTGTGCATGAACGAGAATGCCTAGCCGAACAGCCATGCGAAGGTGGAGAGCTGATTTCACGATGAAGATTCTATGGAGGAGCAGTTCCAAGTAGTTATTCTGAGTTGTATGTAATGTTTGTTCCAATGGGAATTGAATTCCTCTAAGGCCTACAGGCATGTAATCTCTCGCCTACGGGAATTTTAGGGTTCCACCCCATCCATTAAAAGGTGGATTATCAAAAATCAATAAAAAATAAAGGCCTTATGGCCATTGGAGGAAGGATGTTTGGAGACATTTATACAATACAACCCATAGTTTTAGTATTTGTTTTAGTGAAAACATTATTTAAGGAAGAGTGCCTTTAAATTTTTTGTTATAATAATAAAATTATTGATAACCTTTATATTTAATAGGATCATTAATGTTAAGGTAATAACATCCCATTAAGATTTTTTGATTTTGTGAAAAAAAATAAGTAGTATAAAAAACTCTTATGGTTAAAAAGTTGTTTCATGTCCAATGTTATATTTTTGGATATTCATTTTATTTTTGGGATTTTATATAAATTATATTAATATGGTTTTATATAAAGTAAAACCCTTGTGTTGGGTGATAACCTGTCGAATTCGGCATGGTCGTAGAGCTTAAACTCATAACTGATGTGTAACAACCAATTACCCATATTATGGTAATTCTCTTTTATTTACTTGTTTTTATATTTAATTGTGTATTGTGATTACTAAGGATATAGAGAACTTGTTGGGTAAAATTACCTAATTTTAATGGTGTATGTTTGTTTCAATTAATAGTGTTTGGGTATAAATGTTTAATGGCTTATCAGATTTCTCCCTGATTACAGATAACACCTGAGGTAGTTTGAGTTTTTGTGTAAGAATATGCTATTTTTTATGTCTGTTGGGTGACTACATGAAATATAACTAGTTTATATGTCAATTATTTGATCATTAGGTTCATGTTTTGAGTTGAGTATAAATCAAGATAAAGTACATTCCGTGTAAACGTCACATGTCGTGTAATGTTAAAAATCAGGTGTTAACAGTGAGGTGATGAGATTTTTCAATGCATACAAACCCCATAGATTATAGGACATCTAAAGGGATCACATACCATTTAATCATTTTGAGTTTTTGGATTTAGGTTACTGCATGTAGGATTATTAGCTATTTCAATGCAGGTAAAGGAAAGGCATCATAAATAGGTGGTGAGGTTTTATATCAGCTGGATTTGGGTTTCTAGATAGTGAGATGGTGGGGGATTTCTAACACATCACACGGATACTGTTGGATTATCTGTTTTGGTTTTGTCATCCTTTGAAGTTGGACCTATCTCTTAGAGATTTTTTTCATACCTTTTAAGTTTTATCACATAAACAATTATCTTTTTGTTATGATATATATATATATATATATATTCATGATTTCTTCTGATGTTTGTTTCTATACATGTATATGTGTCATTTTTTATACATGAGGATGGGAAAAATTGTTCCCTATATTAGTTTCATTACTCGAGTGCTAGACGCCATCCCATAGGGATTGGGAATACCCTTCGGGTAAATAGAAATTCTAGTTAGGTACCGGTTTGAGAGGGTATCCAGGTAGGGTTCATCATAGTTTGGTATTAGTGGTTTTATATCCTCAAGATTCCTTGTCTTGGGATAGTTGGTAGAAAATAGATAATATTTTTAGGACTTAATAGGTAAGCTTTAGTGAGTTTTTAGGTTGCTTTTATCATGAAGATACTCAATTTAACATGGAATGTTGGGTTTTGTGTCTCCTTTTTTGAGTTATTAGCCTTAATCTAAGTTTGCAATTTTATATTTCTAGTTTAAACTAATATTATTCTATTTTTTGGTTGTTTCTATTGTTTTAGTGTGTTTTTGTATGCATCTGAGATGTGTTTGGTGGGTTACATAGGTAGGTGAAGATGATTCTCCTCAAGTAAATCCTCATATAGATCATAATTTTAAAGAAACTATCATGCTTGAAATTCATTTTATAGATTATAATGTACATAAAGTCCAAAATGAAGTCATTTAGGTATATCCAAGAGCTTTTGGATACAATGATCAATCATAGGAATTATGTTATGAGAATCCAACATACTATAAAGGTATGAGAGGACCTCAAGAGGCATAGGATTGTCCTGATAATTTTGATCAAATCATAGACTTACTAGATATAATTGAGAGTATAAAGGTAAAGTTATTGGCATTAATACTTGAGGGTCCCAATAAGATATGTTGGGATTATAGGGTTTAGGAGGATAAGAAAATGGGCTTAGAATGAAAGGGTTTCAAGAGTATATTCTTATAAATGTTTTTTCTGTAGTCACTGATGATGGAAAAGTATCCAGAGTTACTCTCCATATAGCGATGAGAGCATTCGATGTTAGAATACATTATTCAGTTTATAGAGATGGTTCATTTTTCACTAGAGGCTATAAAGAATTAACAGATAATATAATATAAGTACCTTTAAGGTGTGTTAATGAATATAAAATCATAGGTATTCATGATAAATCTTTCAACCTATTAAAATATAGTGTAAAGGGATATGATGGTAGAGATGAATTTATCAGGAAAGGTTTTCTATTTTCTTATTCTCTTCCACTTAGTAAAAGCATCAGTGGTGCACAAAGGAAAATGATAAATTGGAAAGATCATCTGAGGAGTAGTGTATGTGGTTCTCAATAGTAGACCTCTTCAGAACCTCCAATTGAAACTATTATTGTGCCTTTAAATTTCTATCAGTGTGAAAAGATTGTGCACAACTAGAATGCTATTTATATTCCTGAAATGATGTGAAAAAATTGTTATCATTATGATCATCTAAAGTGATTCTGTCAGGCTATTTCTACTCCTCCTTATGGTTAGGAATCATTGGATCCAAAGGCTACTATAGTTTAGTCAGATGATTACAAACTATATGGATCTTGCCTCAGGCCTCAGGAATGAAGTATTTTCACATAGTAGATAAATTTCCAATGGAACTAGATGTAGTTCCAGTGATAGTGGGAGGTACCATCTTTATTTAATCCTTATTATTAATTTATTTGTTTGATACTTGTGTATCCCAATCATTTATATCTGTCTATTTTTTTGATATTATTAAACTTATAATAGATATCATGTCTTTTTTGGATTTAGTGAAACCTCTTGGGAAGAGGAAAAAGAAGGGGTTTTGGTTTCCATATTTTGCGCTATTTATAGTTGATGTAGAGTTATTTTGGGATTTCCACTTTGTCGATCGGTATTTGTTAGACATCATTATTGGGATAGATTTTTTTGTTTCCCATCATGCTGAGGTTGGATGTTATTATTTTTTGTGTCTAGTTTCTTATGGATGATGGGATCTCATGGGTGTCTCAGGGATAGTGAGATCTAAGGTCTGGTCATGGTGGACCTTCCCACTCATAGATCACGAGTTTTTTTCATATTTCTAAATTGATCTCAATGATGTTTCTTCTATTTTTTATGTTCCCATTATTGTTCATTATTTTTATAGCATTTTACCAGATGATTTCTTCAGGATTCCTCCAAAGAGGGTGGTAGAGTTTATAATTGATATGTTCACAAGTACGCAGCTTATTTTGATACCTTCCTATTGTATAGAACCAACTGATATGAAGGATATCAATATTCAATTTTATTCTATTATTCAAAAGGGTTTTTTCTACAGTGTTTCACCTTGGGAATCCCCAAAGCTCTTTTCAATGAAGGTAGATGGTTTACTCTGATTGTGTGTGAACTATTGGAAGTTGAATCATGTAATGGTTAAGAATAAGTATCATTTTTCTCATTTGGATGATTTGTTTGATATTTAAATGAGGAAATTTGTTTTTGAAGAATGATCTTCGGTTGGGTTATCATCAGCTAAGAGTTAGGGAGTTTCATATAATGAAGACAATTTTTAAGAGAAGGTATGTCCATTTTTAATATCTTGTGATATTATTTGTTCTGACTAACTCTCCTGTAGTTTTTTTTTTGCATTGATGAATTTTATATTCCATCAGTATCTCGACACTATTTTGGTATTGTTCATGGATTATATTTTGGTTTATTTTAGATCTGAGCAGGAGCATGAGCACTTTTTGGGTTTGGTTCTAGAAAACCTACGGATTCTCCATTTTTAGGGAAAGATTTTGAAATGAAAATTTTAGATCCAAGAAGTGAAGTTATTAGAGAACATGATTTCTAATCATGGAATATTATTTGATCCAATGAAGGTGAAGGTTCTTTTGTCTTGGGATGAACCACATAATGTCTTTGAAATTCATAACTTCCTTCATCTTGTTGGAGAGTATCAATGGTTCTTAAATATTTCTCAAAGTCCACATCACCTTTGACTGATCTTACTAGAAAAGGTGTAAAATTAATGTAGTATGAAAAATTGAGTCCTTTTTTGATGATTTGAAAATAATTATAACATAGACTCTTATTCTGAGCTTACTTGTGCTCTATAAAGGGTATGCAGTTTTTTGTGATACTTATAGAACTAGTTTGGGTTATGTGAACAAGAAGGATGACCATGTCATATATTATAGGTCTCATTAACTTTGACTATATGATAAGAAATACCCCACTCATTATTTTGAGCTTTCTCCTGTTATTCATGTGTGTAAATTTTGGAATCACTCTAATTTTGGGGAGTGGTTTAAAGTCTTTTCTAACGATAAGAGTTTTAGATTTATATTTTCATTGAATGAATTTAATATGAAATAGAAACGATTGGTGGAATACCTTAAAAATATTGAATTTGATATCGCCTACACCTTAGTGAAGGGGAATATCATTTCAAATACTCTTAACAGGAAAGTTCCATCACAAACTATTTAGTAATCTAAGGAAGAGTGGAACCTTATGGGTCTCTTTTATCAATTGTACATGGATGATATGGAGGATGTTTCATGTATGGTTCTGGCTAGTGTTTAGTTATTATCATATCTCCTCGATTCTATTATATAGATTCAGTAGTAAGATGATGAGTTTAGAGAAATTAGAGAAACCCTTTATGGTGGGGAGACCATTTCTGGTTGGTCTCTCTCTTCAAATGTTATTTTGAGTCCTAGTTATTGGTTCTCTAGCCCAGCATCAGTGAGAAGCGTAGTTTTTTTTATTTTCATAGTTCTCTGTGGGTCTCTCATCCAAGAACAATGAATATTTATTATGACATTATATGAAGATTCTGGTAGCCAGGTATGAAGAATGACATTGATGATTATGTGTCCCACTATTACACTTTTAAATAGATAAAGGCAGGTCATCTAAAACCATATAGTTTTCTCCAACCTCTTATTATTATAGTTTGGAAAAGGGATGAGGTATCCATGGAATTTATTTTTGGATTTCCAAGAAATCCCAAAGGGAGGAATTCTATCTTATTGGTGATTTATTGGTTCAGAAAGTCATCTCATTTCATTCCAATCAGGTGCACCACTATAGTTGATGATTTGGGTAAGTTGTATGTATAGTATATTGTAATGTAACATGGGGTTCCTTCTATCATTTTTTTAGATAGGAGTCCTAGTTTTACTTATAGGTTTTTGGAGGAGTCTCCAAGAGGTGATGGGGACTCGGGTTAGTTTGAGTATAGATTATCATCCACTTACATATGATCAAATGGAATGTGATAGTCACATTCTGGGGGTTATGGTCCATGTCTATGTCTTGGATTTTGGTGGATCCTAGTATATACATCAGGGGATGGTTTATTTTACTTATAATAATAGTTATTAGTAGTCAATTAGAATTTATTCTTTTGAGGCTCTATATGTTCACCCTTGACAGTCACCTCTTTGTTAGATAAAGGGGGTTGAAGCTTCTTTGGTGGGACTGAGTTTAGTTCAGGGGACTTTAGTTATGATTTAGGATATACGTCAGCATATTATTACAACTTATAGTCAAAAAAATAATATGCACATCAACGGAATTGTCCTTAGAAATTTCTATAGGTGACTGGGTTTTCTTTAAAGTTTATCTTTAGTTGGGTCACCATTGGCTTAGAAAATAGGGAAAGTTGGCTATAATATATGTTGGAACATTTGAGGTTACTGAGTGGATTGTGAATGTTGCTTATCAGTTGGGATTTTTGGTTCATTTGACTGGTGTTCATAGTGTTTTCCAGGTATCACAACTTCAGAAATACCATCCTGATCCTTATCACATTCTAAGATCAGAAGAGATTGAGTAAGAGATAGATGTTTCTAATGTGGAACATACTGTAGATATCGTTTACTCCCATGTAAAATTCTTTCATGAAAAGTTGACTTCATTGGTCGAAGTGTTATGGTGACATAGATAAGATTATCATAAGACTTGGAAGTGTTAATAATTGATGAGGGAGAAATGGCCTAAAAAAATTATCATAATTTATTATTCTACATAACTTCCTAGGGACAGAAAGTATTATGGTTAAGAGTTTGTAACATCCCATTACTAACTTTTAGGTAATTACCTTATCTTTAATTATTTTCTTCTTTAATTAGGTGCATCTTGGGACTCCCAAAGATGGAGATAATTTTTTTGGTAAAATTACCTTAAGTTCATGGATGTATATTTGTTTGAATTAATAGATTCTGTAGATAAATGTGCAATGTATTTATGGGGTTCTCCCTGATTTTATAGAACACCCAAGGTGGTTTGGGTTTTCATGTAAGAATATATATTTTTTGTAGTCTGTTGGGAAATTACACACCATGTAATTGGTTTACATGTTATGTATTTGATTTCTAGACACGTGTTAAGAGTTGAGTACACAATGTGAAATAGTAAATATTGTGTAATGTTAAAAATCATGTTTTTTGGTAAAAAGGAAATGGGTTTTTACTGTATATAGACCCCATAGATCACAAAATGTTTAAAATAATTACACATCATTTCATTGTTTCATGTTTTGGATTTAGTGTGTTGAACTTATAATGTTTTTTATTCTTCTACATCCCACGCCCCTCTCAACCTAGAAGAATTCTCTAGTGATTTTTGGAAACCTATGATCCCTTCATATCGATTTTTTTGGTGTTTTATCTTCAAGTTTGTGTACAGTGTATCTCTGGGTAAGAGAATCCTTATTCTTATTCCTTACCTTTGATCATTCCATCACCATTTCATAGATCTATTAGATTTGTTTATCTATGCTGGTGTTTCTCTAGATTTCTTTCTAGATCCATAATATGATCTTGTTCTTAAGGTCGATCCATTATTGGTTGTCATATGGTAGGTGTGCATTCTTGAGGTATGATTGTTTCTTCTTCTTCGCCAACCCTTTTTCTAAATAAAATCAGTTATAAGTTTTTTAGAATGATTTTAGGGCCTCCATTTCCATTATTGTGATCTTTCTTGTTGGTGGATCCCATTGCAGGAATGTGCGACCCAAGTTTTGTGGTAGCTCGTTCTATCTCTAGCCTATGTCGGTAAACTTCATTTCTCTAGTTTTTGATAAATTTTTTTATAATTAAATTAGAACAATTGAATGATTTAATTTTTGTGTGTAGAAATGGGTTTTTGTTAAAAGAAGGGTTTCCCATGGTTTTGGTGAATGAAAAATGTTTTCAATGCATTGTAATTTTTTTTTGAAATCATGGTTTAGTGTGAATGGTTTAATGAATTAGTTTGGAAGATGGATCACATAGAAATTCTTGGATACATATCTGGAAGGTTATTAATACTCATCATTCACTATTTTGGGTTCATTCATGGGGTGTTCCTTTTCTTCCTAATCATATTGTTTTTAGTACTTGTTAGACCTATTAATATGTTAAATTTTTGGTGTGTTCCTATGATCTATAAGTTCAATTCATATGTATATAGGCTTGAGGTGAGTGCAATTTTCTATGATAGTTATGAGTGTCTTAAATATCCTGACTTAATGTGATCCTTTTTGTGATTTTACCTGTGCTTTCAACATGTACTATATTGGTTTTACATTAATGAATTTGATATGATATATAATACCTACTTTGTTTTTATGTGACTACTTTATTGTATATGAAATAATTTGAAACTGATTTACCTTATTTATTTAGAAATGTTGAAAATGGTGAAATTAATTTTTTTTCCATACTTTTGAGAGAAAAACTACTAAAGTGTAAATCATTTATTAATTTCTTACAACTTTATCATGATTCTATTATTGTATAGAGACTTATCATGGAACAAATGGGTGGGACCCTATTGAGATAATTAGCTCACACCCAACACAAGAATTCAGTAGTGTGTAGACCTTGTTATGTATTTTGATATAGGGAAATACAAGGCATCGTAGTGAGGCAGTGAAGTTTTCTGTCAGCTGGGTTTGGGTGGGTAGATGGTGAGGTGATAGGGTTTTTCTCGTGTTATCACACGGAGACTATTGGAGTAGATTTGTTGGTGTTCTATTCCTTTTTAGTTTGACTTTTCTATTGAAGATTTTTTTTGTACCTTTTCATTTGTATTTCTCATTTTCTTCTATTTATTGTATGAAATGTATATATATTCATGTTTTCTTCAACTATTTATTTCTATACATGTATATATGTCATGTTTTCTAATTTAGTTCAGGAGAAATCATTCCCTCTATTTTGTATTGTTTCTAGGGTTCTAGATGTCATCTTGTGGGGATCAAGAATTCCCTTTGGGTATGTGGCAGCTTGAGTTGGGTACTAATTTGAGAGGGTGTCAGAGTCATATTTATCACAAGAAGGATGATAGGGGTCTAATGTCTACCATTGTCCTACATGATGTCCTGGTTAATATGAAAATGTTTTTACTTAAATAATTTAATGGATAAATAATAATGTAAGGACTAAGTTGAACTTTGGGTGTTACTATTGTGATTTATATATTTGTGTATTATATTGGATAGCTCGTGCTAACTGTTTTGTCTTTCATAAATATTTAGAGACATACTGAAGGACTTTTCACCCTTTCATGGATCATATTATCCATTAAAATTTAATTTTATTACTTCAAGAATAAAAAAAAGAATCTAGATATTCATTTCATATATTTATAAATAAATTATATATTTATTGAAGAGTAACCATAGGATGAAATTATAAGTATATTTTCCAATTTTATCTATCATGATAGTAAAATAATCCCTCATATCTAAGAAAAAGATATTGAAACAAAGATATTATCATATTATCATCATATCTATTGAATTAATGATCTTTTAGATCCACATAGATTAATGATTTTTAATTTTTAATTTTTTCTTGATCATTCACTTTCTTGTGATCAATTATCTCTATCACTCTCTATAATTTTTTTTGTTTTCCCCCATGTTCATATTGTGACTTCACACTAATGTGTTCCTACATAGAAAACTAGTAATGTGTTATTATTTATGACCTTCATACCTATGTTTCTCTCTCATTAAGATGATTTTTATGAACCCTTATTATGATGTGGGTTTTCAACAATGGTATATTAAAATATCAAACCCTTGATTTATGAGTGAATATTCAAATTTTGAGGATGAAATTTATTATAGGAGGGAAAAATGTAGCACCCCAAGATTTTAAAATAATAAAATTGTCTTCGATATCTTATGGGACATGAAACACTGATCTTAAAAAATCCATAAAATATATTTCTTCAAATTTAATCTCTTTGATAGCTTGTGACACATGCAACTCCGAGGCTTAATGAACTATATACCATTTTAAACAATCCATTAAATTAATGGATATGAATAGGAATAAATAAATTATGAATGTTATATGGTTTTCACATATACAGAATAAATTCAATTGTTTTCATTTTATTATAAATAAAATAAAAATCATTTTAAAGAAAAATAAATATTTTTCAAAAAAAATGGTATTTTTCTAAAAGGAAACTTTCATCTCACATTTCATAAATAATTTAAAATTAATTTTCACTAATTTTATAAAATATATTTTAAAAAATAAAATTTATTTTTTAAATAATCATGGCAAAATTATCTTATAGAAAATTTTGGATACTTTTTTAAACAGATTAATATTTCAAAGAACAATGAAAAATACTGGTTTTTTTGAAAACTGCCTTTTCATTTAACACATTTAAAAGATTAATTTTGTATTAAGGTTGTTTTTAAAGTAAAATATGGTGAATTAGATGATAAAAAATAAAAACTAGTTCATTTAAATAAAATTAATTTCTTATTTTTTATATTACAACTTTATATACTTATAAGAATGTTAACTTTGGAAAAATGATTTTTCATCAAACCTACAGGTTTAATTTTAAATTAATTTTTTCAACTTATATGAATGGAACTTATAAAAATAGATTTCATATTTGGAATCATAATTATTAATATTCTATAATAATTTCAAATTAATTTTTTTTATAATGAATAGTAGAAAAAGTAAAAATTATTTGTTGTGGTTAAGGTTAAAACAGGTTTACCTAGGGTTAAACTAAGAATATAAGGGTTAAAATTTCATAACAACATATCTAATTTATAATTTATAGTCTTATTTATATATTATATTATCCATGGTTCAATAATGATCCATTGTAGAGTCTTTTAGCATGTAAAGAATGTGGTTATCACTTTGTATTTTTAGAAATTCAAAGTGTCCCCCCCCCCCACTTATAAAAGGGTAACCCCTATCTTCTCCTCTTCACACTCAAAAAGCCTTTTTGTTTAATAATGACCAGAAAAATTTATTCCATAAAGAATTTCCAGAATCCTAGAGTCCTTTTTTTGATCATAAACTCAATCTAGGAAGGCTTTAGGTATAAACCTAAAGAGGTTGTTCAAAGAAGTTGTAAAGTTTTCAACCATGCATTTTCAGTTTACTTCTTCTAACTCTTTCAAATATTATCCAAATATGAAAAATTAATAACACCAATATATCCAATATAATTATATTTTATTATGTAAATCTAATAACTTATATTAATATTCTCTTCTATCAAATGGGAAATGAAACTGTTGATCATGTGTATGGAGGACTACCGCCTCACAAACGGATGTAATTCATTTACCATCATTGCATCTCATAGAAGGATATAATAATTAATTTAAAAAATTTATATAATATTTATAAAATTTATATACTTTTTAATTACAATATCACATATACCATCTTACCTTCCAAACTATTGAGAAACAATAATGTCGCTTGTGTATACGTGTGGACTACCGCCTCCACGTAGCGATGTGAAATTGTTTTCGTTTTATTTTTACATGGATGGTAGTAAGGATGTATTTAATGAATATAAATGAAATATTTCATATAATAATGTTTCTATAAATTTGAAATATTATTTTTCTTTCTTAAGATCCATCAGTTTTAAAAAAAGAAATAGTGTTCATGTGTATGTACAACCTATCGTCTCTCTCATCGGTGTAACTCATTTTACCATATATAGTTTCTATGGACTATTATAAATTATTATATAATTATTATATAATATATTTATATAATTTTGAAAAAAATTTAAATTAAGGAACCAAGATCAAAGAAAAATGAATAAAATTATCAAAACCAAAACCTACATGAAAAGCAAAGAAATTATCACCTAAAACAGTGATTTTAACCAAGAATTGTTAAAAAATGATCATAAAATAATATAACTAAAACATATATGGTATGAAATATATTATTATGGTTATTTAATATATGAATTATGAATACATATTTATTATACCAGAGGTACATGCATGTACAAAAGAAATCAAACATGGGGTAAGGTTTTATCATCTCACTTTTATTTCTACGAAACATATGTCATATTCACCACTTCGTTATTTTGTGTGGTGTATATAATTAATATTAAATATTTTATATCATGAATCTATTTATACTTATGGTATTTAAATTTTCATTTGAATTTCTTTCTATCATAGAGATTATAATTCAAAAGTTACCAAAGTGGTAAGGGCTTATTTCACCATCTCCTTATTATTTAGGATTGTTAATGTTTAAGTCACTATTGAGATAATTATTTTATCTATATATATTAAACCCAAAATATTTTATTATTATATTTTTTTCATGGTCCTTCTAGGTAATAATAACATTTCCACTCTTTTTGATTTAAAATTATTTAGAATTTTTTATAAGAAAAGCTGACTTTATTTCCTGGTTTGGTCAAAAATACATTTTCTTCCATATCCATTTTTTCTAAAAAAAATTTCAAAAAAGTTTTTTATAACTCTATAAATGATTTATTAAATAATTTTTTATCAAATTTTTACTTTAAAAAAAGTAATGGAATCTTATTGTTGTTTTTGAATGAGGTACTTTTTTACTTTTACCAAAAATGTGAAAGAAATATTTGTTTTAACATACTAGACATGTACTAAATTTCCATCTATCATGTACAATCATTATTTTGAAGATTAATTTAAAATTTTATAGGGTTATTTTCAAATAAAATTGTTTCCCTAATATTCTATAAATTAATAGTTTTTAGAAGTGATTTTTAAATTCAAAAGAAAATTATTCTCAAAACATTTTTAATTAAATTTTTTATAGTATTTATATCCATCAAAATATTAATAATTTTACATTATTTTACATTGGGAATATGGTTTAATGATACCATATTTATTTTTTATCTATAATTTTTATGATCAGTTTGACTATGATGTACTATTTTGATACTAATCTCCGTAGAACTCTAGATGGTTATTTATTATGTTTGTTAATTGTATAAATTATTAACATTTCTTGTTCTAGTTCTTTAATATGAATTCTTACATTGATTATGTTTATCCATTTTCATATTAGGAATGTATTGGACATAGTAAGTGATAAGTGGGCCCATTATATCCCCTCAATGCATCGGTAGGTCTCATGGGATAATCTGTCTATAGTTTTAAGCTAATGACTTGCCCATTTATGTAATATATACTAGCATGAGGCCTTGAAAGTGGGATTATTATGTATTTAATTATGAATTCCATTATTATGAGATTATTTATTTATGTCCATGTGATTATTTTATTATTTAGAATATCTATAGATAATTTTTAGTCTCATGTGATCATTTATTTGGAATTATTCGATAATAATTTATTCATTCCATATTATTATTCATGTTCAATTTATTAATTAAATGGATTATGTTTATTTATTTTCATTTCCATATTGATTATTCCTTATTTATTCATAATATCTTCCATTGTATTAATACCATTATTAAGCATTATATATCACCCCTTTCTTATGATAACATTCCACAAGATTATAAAAAGTTTATTATGATTGATATATAAGGATATATAAAGGGAATAATGGTGTTATCAAAGAAAATTCTAGGTAGTATTTTAATATATCAAATATAATGTAAAATTCAAGTATGTTCCGAGTTTTCAAACACTAGTAAACTATTTTTCCCTTTTGGATGAGATTTATTGTCTATAAAAACAATGTAAAAATGTAGTCACAAACTCTGGGATAATAGGGTTAGGGTATTTATAGGTTCATTTCTCATGTTCAGTGGTTTGACATATAGATCAAGAGACGAACTCTCTCATTTTTCCCCTTTTTCTAATTTTTTTGAGGTCGGGACTTCATTTCTGGTTGGGCGTGTCTTTTTAACCTTTACTCTTCGGTTTTATATTTGCATACTCTAATATATTCCTTTGAGGCTATTTCATGCATGGTTATACTATATATTTTTTATTCTTTTTATTTTTATACACATTTTCATGGAGATGGATGTGTACATGTATACAAGTACATTAGGCTAAGGCCTCCCATTTCAGTTCATGCCTTCTTAGTTCTTATCATTAACCCATAGCCTATTAGATGCGGTCTTATGGTGTTTCACTAATATTTTCTCCTACTAGGGGGCCCTGATGGATCAGTTCATCATAGATAGGTATCAAATGAGATCATATTTGGGTCCATGTTGGAGTGGGATCCATGGTGAGGATTTTTTGGGAACTTACTAAAATGATATCGAAGTGTCTCAAATGAATCTTTCATGCTTGGAAACCCACTATTAGTGTGGTGGTTGAAATATCTATTCACTATGACTTTGACTACCAATTTTCCTACTCATCATACAGAGACAAAAGTTGTAGGGATCTATTGGTATATCCATCATATAGGATTTAGTCCTTTGAATGTACTTCTGGACTTATATCCCCATATATACACTCTTTGACCATGGTACATCTTGATAACTTTAAATATATCTATCAAATTATAGACAACTAGTACATAGAGACTATCTCATAAATATGACTAGTTGAGTGATGAGGCCTCAATTTAGGGACCAATTCATGAGGTGTTTCCTCCAAATAAGAATTGGGAAGTTCTACCACTTATTGAGTAGTGCATAGACCCTTCCTCGATAGTCTAAGTGGATGATCATTTTCATGTTTAGTAGTTGATATCTCCAAACGGACAAGAAGATTTTGTGTAGGTTTTTCACATTGAATGAGTTCTAACAATAGGGACTGATGAGGATTCATGGTGAGATAGACCCTCGGTATTTATGGATTAGCTCTAGGAATTGGGTGGGAATTTTCATCTTGTATAGACCATGACTAACCAGATGGATTCACTTGTAACTAGTATTATTAATAGACAAACAGTTGTTTCTTATAGTTCTAGAAGAATATATACCTATGTTGGTTATGAATTAGGGTTTCTAGATATATATATATCACATAAGTTTCTTGGTAGGCTTGACCCTTTCTCAGGTGGTAGAGGACTAGAATAATCATGTGGTGAGAGTTTCATGTTTGGATATTACCCCTCTTGATGGTTGTCCTAGTAGTGATACATATTTAGGGTGACGTGAGGCATCAATATAGCCCTGTGTTGGAGATGTTTGATGTAACTTCAAGAATGTAGGGAAGATCAGAACTTCCCGAACTAAGAAATGTCCTTGGGGTGTGATTGAGTCAGTTCCACCTAAAGTGTATGGTGTTGAGGTGTGAAGGATGAGTTATTTTTAATTGTATGTATGAAGTTATACTGATGTGCTATGGTGTTATAGTGATCCCTAGTTATGGTGAAAAGGTGGGAAAGGGAAATAAAAACTTCATAAATCTTGAGCATGTAACCAGAATCATATTTTGTGGTTTGAGGTATAACATTTGTCTTCATTTATCTAGTTGTAGTTTTATCATAGATTCATGAGCCACATTTCCCTAAACACGACCCCTATTGAAAACCAAGTGATGTCTGTAGAGCCCTTTTTTATCCACCATTATGTTCTGAGGCTGTTACTGAGAGGATTAGTGATCAAACACTTCTTCTAATAGTGTGGCCTAACTTTAAGAGGAGAGAAAAACTTACATAGAATTTTTTTATAAACGATATGAGACCCTATGATGTTTTCATAGTATAAACTATTTTCCTACCATTCATTCTCATTTGGTTGTTAACAGTGAGGGTTTACTATGATTTCAAGTTGTGGGATAGAATTTTTCTTTCTTTGGTTAGAAGGATTCCCAGATGGGTTTGGATGAGATCTTCTGTAGAAGAATATAGATGATTTCCTATAAATTCTCTAATATGACCCTCTAAGAATTGGATTATATGATATTTCAGTTTTCTATAATGTTGGAGAGGTGTGAGGGTGTATTCCTTGATGATGTACTAGGTGCACCTCCATCAGAAGTTTTTCTTCTGTATAGATCATCACCAAGGGTGGACCGATATTTTCACCATCACATTGGATGACCTCATAGAGATATGAGTGCTGAATATGTAGTTAGTGAATATGAAATGGTAGGGCTTTGTAATACACAATTTGTTTTCTGAGGAATCCCTATGTTATTAACCTAGGAAATGAAAAAGTGATTGAGTTTAGGTGTGTAGTCATGTCACCTATACTATGTTGTCAAGGCATATAAATTCCATATAATTTTATTTAAATTATTTGGGATTACTACAAGTCTGAAAAATTGATGGCGCTTGATTCCAAGGCCTAGTGTGCATAGAACAAAATTCTATAATTTTTTTAACGTATGTTTAGTAAACATGTGGGAGGCAATTTCTATCATTTTAACCGGTGCTCAGAATTGAGATCTGAGGGCACCGTTGAATCCTTAATGCCAGGATTTTCTTAAGAGAGGCTTAACTTAGATCGTAGTAGGTCGGTTGAAATGATAGTTTTTTGTAATTTTTGAAAACTAATAAAATAACAAAATTATTTTATTTTATTTTTCTCCTAACTATTGAGTATTTGTGGTGGGACCACTGGGTTGTCAAGCCTTTTAATAGAGTGACTCTTCTATTGTGTAACCACACCGTTGAGAGTAAATAGTTTCATTAATTAAAACTCCTTAATGAACCTCATTAATTCATACAACACGTTAATCTCCCTACACCACTTTTCAAATAGAGCTTGGTCTTGGGGTATTGACATAGAGGAGATGAAAATCTGATGAAGTGCTACGGTGTCTTCCACTAATAAAGAGTGGAGGCTTGGACGACAACATTGGCAGAATCAATCTGGAAATGATGAACGCTGACGGCTTCATAAAACGAGGATTCTTCTTCCACAACTGCGATGTATCCTCCGAATACGAGGTACGGTTTGTTGTTACATTCAAGTAAATTCTCAATTCTTTTATTCATTCTTGAAAAGCATGATGAATGTAGATCAACCAAAACGAGTTGATCTGTGATTCGTATGAAATTTCATTTGGTTGTTGTAGGAGATTTGAACGGGGTTTAATCATTATCTATGTGATGTTTTTATTTAATAACCACTTGATATGATGTTAACACAGAGGGAATGGGCCAATTGAACAAGGTCGGGACCCTCTACCGCTTCGTTTTTTTTCACGTTCTTTGGGGGACGGACTTTCAACTCAAAAAAATCCAGAATCCAAAAGCCATATAGTAACGGTAGCAACCTGGGAGGCTCGTAGATGTGTTCCGAAGGGAAAACAGACCACTAGAGCTCACTTGGTGGCCTACGGAAGTTCCTCTGGAGTGTAACCAACGTAGCGTTGCCAGAAACTGGTGCCAGAGAGCGATGACGGTGGTCAGATCTCACCGGCCATGGATGGAGGTGGATCCCATAGGTGCGGTGGTGGTTGTCCGGGGTAGTCGGCCCTCAGTCGACCGCATTTGTGGAAGGTGGCACGCCGTCATGCATTGTGGCAGAGGGGACATGTGCCCCTTAGGTCTCGATGACAGAAAGGTAGCACCATGTGTTGCCGCTAGTTGATTAACTAGAACGGATTTGTCTTTTGGTAAAGGGGGCGGCCACCCAGCTGGCAGACCGTGACAAACACCGGGATGGGTCACCCAGCGGGCCGCACCCAGCCGAGGCGGGTCGGGCTGGTCCACGGCCCAGTGGGACAATCCCACAGCCCAGACCCCTTAGGTTGTACCATCCAATTCGGTTCGGACCAGGTCGGACTCGGGTCGGGTCAGGTCGCTCTGATCGGCTCGGACCGGACCCGGAGCCTTTTCGGCCTAGATACACTTAAAAGGCCAAGTATCACAAACCAGATATCCATTTGACGAACCGTCTATGAAACTGGAATCCTTGGAACAAGATGGTCCTTTTGAGATAATACACCTGAGTTTTGGAGAAATTTGTAGTTCGGTCGGGTTGGATCGAACCCGAATCCAATCGGGCCCTCGGTACTAAAACACTTATAACTCAAAAACTAGGAATCCGATTGATGTGTCGTCTATCGCATTGGGACCCTTTCAACATGGAATTCTGTTGAGTCACTCCTTTTTGAAACATCGTGGAAGTTGATGCATGACCATTATCTTGATGTGCAGATACTATTGAACTCAAGCACGTCGGGTGCGAGGAATAATATGGTTGGCTGTCAATTGAATAGTGACCCTATGTGAATGAGTATCATAGAGACCCTATGGGGATCAAAATCATAGTGAACCTATGTGGATCAAAAAAAAATCAACCCTATGTGAATCATCATCATAGCGACCCTGTGTGGATCAGCATCATAGCGACCCTGTGTGGATCAGTATCATAGGGACCCTGTATGGATCAGCATCATAAAGACCCTGTGTGGATTAGCATCATAGAGATCGTGTGTGGATCGGCATCATAGAGAACCTATGTAGATCAAAATCATAGAGACCCTGTGTGGATCACCATTATAGTGACCGAATGTGGATCAACATTATATTGACCCTATGTGGATCAACATTCTAGCGACCCTGTGTGGATCAGCAGTGCGCAAACCGATGAGGATCATCCCTAGAGAATCCTATCATGGATCAGCGACATACGACCCTGTGTGGATCAAAAATTTAACAAATCCTTCGTGGATCAGTTGTGAAAACTTCCTATAAGAATAAAATGATATTTCTTAAGACTAATCATCTTTATTTCTGAACTCTGAGTTGTATACCTAGTTTGAGCTGAGTCTTTTACTTTGTAATTTTTGATTGAGATGATTCTTTGTGGTTTTCCTCTGTGGAATTATGAGAGACCTTCGGGGGTCTTGGGGTCCCTACTATGTATTATTATCCTCACCCCTGCACAGGCTTCGCCTGCACCTTGTTGTGTCTTGTGCAGACGACGAGCAGCTTGGATGAGACTTTGGGGAGCCAGGACCAGGCCGTACACAGAGGTGACTGGTTGATGTGGAGAGCTATGGAGATGAGTTGTACCTACCCTTTAGGTAGGATCCATGGTGGATGATCTCAATATCTATTTTTTGTTGTAGTTGTATCCTTTCATTTGGGCTTGTATTTTTTCCCTTTTACTTTCAGTACACACTTTTACTACTCTAGTTCTACTACGTTCTTTGCATCTTGTCGTGTTCTTGGTTAGTGTTTTTACGGGTTTAAAGTATATTCCTTCCCAATTTCAGGGATATCATTTTCTAGTTCTAGTCTCCAACCCTTGGCCTCTAGAAGGCGGGCTTGGGGTAGTCACGGCACAGGCCCCAGGGGACGGGTTGTGACAAAGTGGTATCAGAGGAGTCGGTTCTACTGAAGAGCTATGACTATGATATTTCTAATGGATAAATAGTGTTAAGTGGTTTGAGTGTGGTTTTCTGTTTGGGGAGTCCAGTGTTGGTGTGGCGGCCGACATATCCATACACCAGGGCCCTGAATTCTCATTTCCAACTCAGTGCATGAAAACACTGATTACATGTGTTTTGGAAATGTTTTAGTTTTGATATATTTTGAGTCAGCTCACCAGGTATAACTTATTGAATGTGGTGCAACTATTTCCTTTTAGTATTCCACCACATAGATTGCCATCTAGGATTCTAGAGAGAGTTCATGATGACAGCCCACCGAGCGATGAGGCTTTGGTGCAGGGCCCTCTTATAGCAATAGCACCTTCGGGTGGTGCACCAGCAGCACCACCACCAGTTGGGTAGCAGTTTCCACTAGCCCCATTAGAAGACGGTGCACACAGATTGAGTGTGTTTCATGAGTTCCAGTGGTAGAGGCCTCTGAGGTTTCAATGAGAGACAGACCCCCAGGCAGCTGAGGACTGTCTAGAGGTTGTGGCTAGAGTTTTCCGCCTAGTTGGGACACCAGCAGAGCATATGGTGATCCTAGTTGCTAGTATTTTCTAGGGAATGTTAAGGAGATGGTAGAGCATGATGCTCCAGTTACATGAGGAGGAAACCCACACCTGGAAAGACTTCTAGAGCCTCTTCAGGGTAGAGTTCGTTCTAGAGACACTATGATTTTTGCGTATTTTGGAGCCCCTACACTTACAGTAGGGCAAACTGACAGTGCTGCAGTGCTAGGCAAGATTCACTAACCTCTCGTGCTACTCCACCTAAATGGTACGGGACACTTTATTTAGGACACGGACCTTTGAGAAGGTTCTCTAGTGGGAGATCATAGCATTGATGATATCACTCAATATCCCGCCGTAGGCTGGAGTACTCGAGTGAGAATTATTGGTTGGGAGCTTCTTAGCTGAGTAGGCACTGATGTTGAGAGCCACCACCGGACGAAAGGTAGCCGAGTCATCTCTAGCAAGTATTAGACAGAAGACGTAGAGGTCCAAGCAGGTCTGACCTTCTGAATGAAGACCCTAGGATGTAGGGTTGAAGGTGCAGAGCACACTAGGTAGAGCAGGACAACATATGAACAAATTGTGTTTCATGTGCGGTAGGAAAGGCTGCATGGCTCACGACTGCCTGACCCACCATACCAATGATCAGATAATGGTCGAGGGAACACCAAGGAGAAGGTATAGATTCGAGTGAGGAGGTCCATAGGGCGGCGTACAAGGCAGAGGAGCAGGTCGTGCGACAGGCAGTGGGTGGAGATTTGATGTTCTACCGCCACCACCTTTAGGTGCTCCACCCCAACCTCAGGGAGTAGGTGGATAGAGATGATCTTAGCTTTAGGTAGACGAGTCCTACGACCATGGGGTTCCATATATTATTCGAGTTATAATCTTGTCTACTCTACCCTAGCTTTAGTACTTATAGACACATGTTTCAGTCACTCTTTCATGGTCTTGGATCTCATTCAATGCTCAAAGATCCTGGTAGAGTCATTGGCTTGATCCTAGCAATTGGAGACTCCTTCAAGAGAGGATTCGATGATTACACACTGGTGTCGGCAGTGTGAGCTTACTTTGGGAGGTGAGAGCTTTGGCTAGGATCTCCAAGTATCAGCATCAAGGCCTTACGATGTCATCTTGGGTATGGATTTGTTATCTATGGTCCATGCTCAGATTGATTATTTTTTGTGCAAAGTTAGGTTTGTCCATGAGGATGGGACTAGGTTTTCCTTTTCCTGTGAGAGGGGACCCTTTACGGCTCAGGATGGACTTACTTGAAGGAGGGTGCAACCGATCACCCATTAGTTGGCAAGCCATACCCTCAGAGCAATTGATGTGAGGACTCTGAGTTATCCTGTAGTGGTGGACCAGTTTGGTGATGTCTTTTCTAATGATGTTATGGGACTGCCTCTTCATATATATTTTGAATTTTACATCGACATGTACCCTAGGAGGGTACCGATATCTATACCAGAATATCAGATGGATCCCTTAGAGCTTCTTGAGTTGTGGGTATAATTGGAGGACTTGTTGAGGAAGATTTTCATAAGTACCAGTGTTTCTCCATGGGAATCCCTAATATTGTTCACCAAGAATGAATATGGGAGTCTGATGCTTTTCTTGGACTATCATCACTTGAACCAGGTGATCGTGAAGAACAAGTATCAACTCTTAAGGATTGATGATCTCTACAACTAGCTGGAGGGAGCTCGATGGTTTTCGAAGAGAGACCTCGGATCAGGCTATCATCAGCTCAGGTTATGAGATGAGGATGTACCAAAGACAACTTGAAAATATCGTTATGGCCATCACAAGTTCTTGTTGATACCGTTCGTCATGGCCAACACTCTGGTAGTGTTCATGGGGCTCATGAACAGGATCTTCCAACCTTACCTAAATTGCTTCATGGTGGTCTTCATTGACGACATCGTGATATACTCGGCATCGGAGGAGGAGCATGCCATGCACCTACAGATAATTCTGGATACACTCGAAGACCACCAAATTTATGGAAATATCTTAAATTTCTAGTTCTTGATACCAAAAGTCCACTTCATGGGGCACATTATCTGAAAGGCTGGAGTTGTAGTGGATCCAAGGAAGATAGAGGTAGTGCTTTCCTGGGATCCACCCAGGAGTGTGACTAAGGTGTGGAGTTTCTTGGGATTTGATGGGTGCTACTGGAGATTCATACCCGACTTTTCCAAAGTTGTGTCACCCTTTTTAGTTTGACAAAGAAGGGACAACCCTTTGTGTGGATGAAGAGATGGAGTAGAGTTTGTAGGAGCTAAGGCAGAGACTGACGAGTGCCCCCATCTTGAGGCTACCAGAGGAGGTAGTTGGGTATTTAGTCTACTACGATGCACTAGGGACTAGACTAGGATGTGTCCTGATGAAGGAGCGATCATTGATCACCTAAATATCACATTAGCTAAGACAGTATGATAAAAACTACACTACCCATGACCTGGAGTTAGGAGAAGTGGTCTTTGCGCTGATGATGTGGAGGCACTATTTTATGGGTAAAATTTTTACAATATACTCTAATCACAAGAGTATTAGGTATATCTTCTCATAGAAGGACCTGAACCTAAGACAATGATGAAGGATATATTTCTTCTAGGACTATGACTTTTAGATAGTCTATACTCCTGGGAAGGGGAACGTGGTGGCAGATGCACTCAGCGGGAGGTCCAGTCTACAGTTTCTGAGTGAGGTGACAGAGCATCTAGCCGCGTTGTAGATATCCTTCATGGATAGAGATGGAGTAGCTTACCTTTAGTCTATGACAGTTACTCCACCACTCCTTTAGTGATCCAGGAAGGCACAACTTGGGAGTGTAGACTGTGAGGCCTGATGTGCTTAGATATCCTCAGGACAGGAACCTAATGGATTTTCTGAAGGTGGGGAGCACATCATCTTCTTCATAGGATACACTATGGTACCAGTGATGCTTCGGGAGGAGGTGTTGAGTGAGTTCTATACATCCCCTTTGGCGGTACATCCTGGTTTGGCGAAGATGTACCAGGACCTCCGACTTCAGTACTGGTGGTCAGGGATGAAGAAAGCAGTGGTGGAGTTTGTTTCACGATGCCTCACTTGTTAGAAAGTAAAGGTCGAGCATCCGGTACAAGTAGGCTTAGGTCATCCACTTGAGGTACCAGAGTGGAAGTGGGATGGTATCTCCATGGAATTCATGATAGGGATACCACATATGTCCCGGGGCTACGATTCTATCTAGGTGATTATTGACTGACTAACGAAGTCAGACCACTTCCTACCTATCCAAGAACAAGGATCAGTAGTGAGATTGGGATGTCTCTACGTACATGAGATTGTGTGACTTCACGGGGTGCCATCGACGATCGTCTAAGATCATGATGTTCATTTTACATCCCACTTGTATAAGGGATTACATGAGGCATTCGGCACTTAGTTATGCTTGAGAACCACCTTTCGTCCTTAAACAGATGGTCAGATGAAGAAAACTATAAAAACACTCGAGGACATGCTTCATGTTTGTGTCTTTGATTTTGGCCTCATTTTGGAGGACCACCTACCACTAGTGGAGTTCAGATACAACAACAATTATCATTACACCATTGACATGGCTCCATTTGAGGCCCTGTATGGGCAACCTTGCAGATCACCACTATGTTTGACATACCCAGGGGAGTCAGGGAATATGGGTCTAGAGTTGGTACAGACAACCACAGAGAAGGTATAGATCATCCAGGAGATGATGAAGACTGTATAGAGCTGGAATAAGTCTTATTCCGATAGGAGAAGGAGACCCTAAAAGTTTGAGGAGGGAGACCATGTCTTTCTATGTGCCTCACCTCGACGAGGTTTACGGAGGTTTGGCTAGGGTGGTAATAAATCTTCAAGGTTCGTTTGAACTTTCCGGATCCTCAGTAGAGTAGGCGAGGTGTAAAAACATTTATCTCTTCTCCCATAGATTCATTGGGCATATAATGTTTTCCATGTGTCGTAGCTAAGAAGGTACTTGTACGATACACCGCTTGTTATCGACTGGGGTGAGCTAGACATCTATGATGGGGAAACGTTTGCGGAGTTCCCAGTGAAGAGAGAGGATCAAGAGGATCAGGTCCTTCATTGGTGGTCAATTCCTCTAGTGTGATTTCATTGGTAGCATGAGAATATCTAGAAGAGCACATGGGAGTGGGAGGCTCAGATACGTGCTCAGTACCCCCATTTGTTCCCCTAGTTTTATTGTAGATTTTGGGGATGAAAATCCTTTAGGTGGGGAGAATGTAAAGACTCGGATATTCCATATAAGTTTTTTTAAATTATTTGGGATTATTACGAGTCTGTGAAAATTGAAGGCGCATGATTCTGAGGTCCAGTGTTCCTGGAATAAAATTTTGAACATTTTTTAAGTTACATTTAGTAAACATGCGGGCAATGATCTTTATATTTTGAACTGGTGCTTAGAATTGAGATCTGAGGGCACCTTTGAATCTGTTGTACCAGGAATATCTTAAGTGAAGCTTAACTTCGACCATATTAGGTCAGGTGAAAAGATAGTTTTACTGAATTTTTCAAGAATAATTAAATAACATAAATAATTTATTTTATTTTTCTACCGACTATTGAGCGGCGGTGGCGGGACTGCCAGGTTGTCAAGCCATTTAATGGTGTGACTCTTCTATTGTGTAAACACATCGTTGAGAGTTAAGATATTCATTAATTAAAAATCTTTAATGAACATAATTAATTCACACAACACGTTAATCTCCCTACCCCTCTATTTAAATGGAGCTCGGGCTTGGGGTTTTGACATGGAAGAGAGGAACCTCTGAAGAAGTTCTATAGTGTCTTCCACCAACGAAGAATGGAGGCTTGGATAAAAATGTTGGAGGAATCAATATAGAAATTACGAACACTGACATCTTCATCAAACATGGATTCTTCTCCCACAATTGTGATGTCTCCACCGAATCCGATGTATGTGTTTCTCTTAAATTAAAGTAAATTCTCGATTATTTTCCTCATTCATGAAAAAAACGACGAACGCGGATCAACCGAAATGAGTTGATCCGCGAATCGTATGAAATTACAGGTGGTAGTTTTGGGAGATTTTAATGGGGTTTAATCATTATTAATGTGATGTTTTTATTTAATAACCACTTGATATAATGAAATCACGGAGGGTGCGGGCCAATCGAACATGACCCAGACCCTCCATCACTTCTTTTTTATCGCTTTATTCAGGGGATGGATTTTCAACTCAAAGGAATCCAGAATCCGGGAGCCACACAGTGAAAGAAGAAACATGGGAGGCATGTAGGTTCATTTGGAAGGAAATAGAACCACCGAATCTCACTCGGTGGCCCGCGGAAGTTCCGTCGGTGCGGCATCGATGCAGCGGTGCTAGTGATCAGTGTCTGCGGGTGATGGTAGTGGCTAGATCTCACCAGTCGTAGATGGATGTGGTGCACGTAGGTGCCGCGGTGGTTGGAAGGGGTCGTCGGCCCTCAACCGGCTGCGTTGGCGGAAGGCGGCACACCATCACGCGTTGTGTTGAAGAGATGCGGCAGAGGGGACCTACACCTCGTTGTTCCTGTTGACAGAAGTGAATGGCCACAAGGCACCACTGGTTGATAAACTAGAATGTATTTTCTGTTCAGAAAAGGGTGCGACCACCCAGCTGGTGGACCACACCAGCCACCGGGCCAGGTCGTCCGGCAGGCCGCGCCCAGCCGAGGCGGGCCGGACTGAGCCCACGGCCCAGCCCACTCAGGCCAGCCCATCCCACTTGGGCTGGCCCAGCCTGTTCCGGCTGGACCGGGTCAGATCCAGATTGGGGCGGGTTGGGTCGCTCTGACCGAGTCGGACCAGACCCGGACGCTTTTTGACCCAAATACGCTTAAAAGGTCGTATCTCACAAAACAAACATCTGTTTGACAAACCGTCAGGGGAATTGGAATCCATGGAACGAGACGGTCCCATTGAAATACTCAACCTTAGTTTTGGAGAAAGTTGGAGTATGAACGAGTTGGATCAAACCTGAATCCAACTGGGCCCTCGGTACAAAAACGTTTATAACTCACAGGTCGGTCATCCGATTGAAATGCCATCTATCACATTGGGACCCTTTTGATGTTTCATTACTTAAAGTTACTCCTTTTTGGATCTTTTTGAAATTTGAGTCCCAACCATTATCTTGAAGACCAAATACTACGAAACTCAATCACACTGAGTGTGGGGAATCTTATGGTTGGTTGTCAACTAAATAGTGACCCTATGTGAATCAGCATCATAGAGACCCTATGGGTATTATCATACTAACGACCCTGTGTAGATCATCATCATAGAGACCCTGTGTGGATAAGAAACATAGCGACCATGTGTGGATCCGCATCATAGCAACCCTATAGGGATCAGCATCCTAGTGACCCTGTGTGAATGAGTATCATAGTGACCCTGTGTGGATCAGCATCATAGAGACCCTCTGTGGATCAGCATCATAGCGACCCTGTGTGGATCTGTATCATAGCCACCCTATGTGGATCAACATTAAAGAGACCCTATGTGGATCAAAATTATAGAGACCCTGTATGGATCAGCATTCTAGAGACCCTATGTGGATTAGCAATGTGTGACCCAATGAGGACCATCCCTAGAGCGGCCTATTGTGGATCAGTGACATATTACCTTGTGTGGATTGAAAATGGAAAAAATCCATCGTGGTTTAGTTGTGGAAACTTCCTAACAGAATAAAACGATATATCTTAAGACTAATCATCTTTATTCCAGAACTCTGCGTTGTATATCTAGTTTGAGCTAAGTCTTTTTCTTTGTGCTTTGTGATTAAGATCATGATTTTTGGTTTTTCCTTTGTGGAATTATGAGATACCTTCAAGGATATTAGGTTCCCTATTGGGTATTATTACACTCACCCATGAACGGGTTTCACCCGCACCTTGTTGTGTCTTGTGAAGATGATGAGCAACTTGGATAAGACACTAGGGAGCTAGGACATGGTGGTATAATGAGGTGATTGGTTGATGTGTAGATCTACAGAGAAAAGATATACCTACTCTTCAGGTAGGATCCATGGTGGATGATCTCAAGAGATATTTTCTGTTGTAGTTGTATCATTTTAGTTGGGATTGTATTCCAACCCATTTACATTCAGTACACACTTTTACTACTATAGTTCTACTATGAGGTTTTCATCTTTTCATGTTCTTGGTATGTGTGTTTGCAATTTTAAAGGCACTGCCTTCCCACTTTTAGAGACATACCTTTCCGGTGCTAGTCACCAACCCCTAGACTATGGAAGGAAGGCTTGGGGTATTCATGGCATGGGCCTCAGGGGATGGGTTGTGATATAGGTGAGTATCATGGAGGAGTATCTACCCCTAATAATCAATAACTTCTTCAACCAGTGGATTGGGAATAATTGGTTCTTAGAATATTGACCTCATGTTAGGTTATCATTAGCACCGAGTGTGAGAGGAGGTTATACTATTGGTGGATTTCTAATGCTGTTATAGTGTCATTGATTCCTTAGTGATGCCCTTAAATATATTTAATTCTCCATTATTGGTTGTGAGATATAAAGATCAGGTCCATCCACCCTTGTTGGATCGATTCACGCTAGTATTCTTTAGAGAAGCCCTTTTTTATTAGTTCTAGAGGTGGAGCATGTGAAAAAATTATGGATGGTTTTGTACATGATCATAGAGTACCATCCTTTTAAGAATCTCTCTAAGAATTGGATCATTATACTGATAGTCAAGTTCTCAGGATATTTCTTCTCAGGAATGAGTGTGATAGTGGACCGATTAAATGTTGGTGTAGTGGTTTCTTTTTAACCACGTGAAAGTGTGGAAATGTTGTGTAGTTTCCTCAAATGCATAGGGTGATATTGGAGGTTTTGGTTTACTCTCCCATGATATCAACCACTTCAACCACCTTGTCATAGAAAGAACAGTATTTTTATTGGCCTAAGTGATGTAAAATACTTTAAGGATTAATGGAAGATCTTGTATAGTGGTCTAATGTAGAGACTAATAAGGGTGATTTACGTGCATGATGTTTTTAGATGCCTCTGAATCTAGGCTCATATGCATGTTGACATGGTGGAAAGAAGTTTTTGTGTATAGGTTGAGGAAGTTGAGACATCATGAGAAGGTTGACATAAAATAATATGTTTTGGTAGTGGTAGTCCTCACTGTGGATATAAAGAGATGCTAACTCCAAGAAATTGTTTCATTATTTTCTCATATCACCATAGTCTCAGGTATATCATCACTCTAAAAGATCTTAACTAGAGATAAAGGTGATGTTGGAGTTCCTACAAGACTATGATTCTGAGATATTCTATACTACTAGAAAATGAAATATGGTGGCTAAGGACCTTTTCAAGAAGCCTCGTTCTCTCTTGGTATAGGAGGAATCTAATAACCTGTCTTCATTACAAATAACACTAGTGGAGGAGAGGGATGTATTTTTTCTTTAATTGGTGTTGGTGAATCCTCCATATATTCATCATGTGAGAGAGAATCAGTTAGGAGACATAAACAATGAGGTTCTATGTGACCAATTATCCTCAAGAGATGCACAAAATTTATTTTCTAAAATATGGGAGAACATAAAAAAAATTTAGATGGACGATGGTTTTATTCACATTGTTGGAGGTGGTAATAATTTATTTTCATACTTCCCCCTGGTTTTACATCCGAGTGTAAAAAATATGTACAAGGAATTTTAGTGGTAGTTATGGTGGGATATAATTAGATGGAGTGTTGTCAAGTTTATCTCTCATTGTCTCGCGTGCTAGTATGAAAAGTTCAAATATTAGGTTCTAGAAGGTTTGACTCTTCCTCTTGACATCTTGGAGGGGAAGTGGGTTGTCATATCCATAGAGTTTATGATAGGGATTTTGTGGATAGAGAGACTCCATGATGCTATCTGGGTGATTATTTATTGACTTACCAAGTAGGAACACATATTTTACATTAGGTAGAAGATCTCGGTTGATAGTTTTGGGGTAGTTATACATGTGGGATATCTTCTAGCTTTATGGGGTACCCTTAGTGATTTCATTCAAATGTGATGATTGGTTCTGGTAATAGTTGTGTAGAGTATTATAGGAGGCTTTCAAGCTCAGAAATGAGCATGGTATTCTACCTCCATATATATGGGAAAACTGAGAAAACTATCCATGTGTTGTAAAAAATGTTGAGAGCCTACATGTTATACTTCGATCAGATTTTGGGGGATCACTTTTCATTTTTATATTTTGGTTATGATAATATTTAACACTCTACTATTCGAATATATACTTTGAAGGCCCTCTAGAGGAGACACTATAGGTCACCCTTTTATGGAATGATATTGGAGAGACTTCTCTTGTTGGGACAGAGATGGTACAGATGATGATGATGAAGGTTTAGGTGATCCATGAGCACATGAGGATATCCCTGAGCAGACAAAAATATTACATAGATAAAAGCCATAGGACCTTGTAAGTCAAGTAGGGAGACCATGTTTTTCTTCAGAGTCTCCCCATGATGATTATTTAAATTATTTGGATGGGAAATAAAGTTATCCCCAAGGTTAATTTGGTTGTTCGAGATCTTATGATTCATTGGTGAGGTTTCATACCACTTAGACATTCCCCAAAAGTTGGATCGAGTGCTTGACATTTTCCATGTGTCACATTTAAGGAGATAAATGCATGTCCCTACACACGTTATTGTCTAGGGAAAGATATACATTGGGTATGGATCCACCTTCATGAAGTACCCAATGGTGATTGAGTATTTTTATGAGAGGATCATTCATGGAAGGTCTATCCCATTGATTCATGTTCTTTGGTAGAATATGGGTTTACAAGAGAGATCCTTGGAGTATGCGAGTTAGATTCACAATTATTACCCCTATATTTTTATGAAACCTAATATTTTAATAGTGAAAATAATTAAAGGATGGGGGAATGTAATTAATATTGAATTTTTTAGATTAGTACTATTAATATTTCTATTAATATATCCATATTTTCCCTCAAAGATGATGTGGTGATTTGGAATATCGGGTTTCCAAAATTAATATATATTTTAAAGAACATAAATATATAATTTTGGGTTAAATTTTTTTCCTATTTTTTAGGACCTCATATGGGTAATCTAAGACTAAGTTTGATTATGAGATGTGGTTTTTACCCTAAGGACGACCTAAAATGGGTCATCAATGGATGATTAGTTGAGGAATTCGTTGGAGGGTATGTCAACTAGATTAATTAATTGAATTAATTAATTTATATAATTACCCTAAAACTAAGCCTATCTATATATATACCCATTTATGTAAACTTTTTAGGTTTATTCATATAACCCCTGGAGGATTTGAGTGGTGAAGGATCATTATTCATTGGCATTAGAAGACTTGGGGACATGAATTGCTGAACAGATCAATGTGGACCATGATACGGATGGAAAATGAAGTTAATATTCTTCTTCAATGGTAGTGGACATGTTCTTATACAATGATTGATCCATGATTTATATATGGCTCATAATTTTTTCCCTCCCAATTTTATTTGATAAGAAAGTATTTTTTATCTGCATTATCTTGATTTGTGATTATCCATTCTTCACATGAGTATGAATGAAAGATGAATTGTTTAAACTAGATAATGTTTGTTATACCATGATATCACCCTTAATAATGATCTCTATGATCATTATAAAAGATTATATTGGTCAAAGAATATCATAACCTTTTTTCATGTTCTTTTCCCCCATTATTATTTAAATTATTTATCATTGTCCCATGTGGTGGTATTTCAAAATTAGTAGGTTGGATATGAGAATGATAAAATCCCGAAATACATTAAGGTTATGTAAATGTTGGAAGGTTTGATTATTTTTAGATGTATCATGATGGATTCATGGTTTTGGGTGATATGTTTTGTTTTTGTAACCTTGAATTATGGAGTGTTCATGACATATTCCTGTATGGTTGTTCGAACTATAATTTCTAACCATCATAGGCCAAGAATCAATGGATGGTGATGTTTCCTTCAATTTCATTAGATTCAAGTGTTAAAATAGAAATAATTGGAATAAAAAATACTGTATATGGGATATATGTGAAGAAACTAGGCTTCTATGAAAAAACCTAACTACACATTGTGTATCATGTAGAATCACATGTCATGTAGTCCCCAAACTTTGGAGGCTAGGGTTTCATGTAGAGATAAATATCACACACTATGCATGATTATATACACCTTTTATAACCCAATACTGGAATCTTGGTGTATACTCCATGAGTAAATGGTCATGAACATGGATATGAACATGGGTATGTATAGAGTTCATTGGCACAGTCGTATACTCAGACATGACCTAGGTAGATAAGAATGAAGAGTGTACACTAGCACGAGCCGGGAAGATATGGGAAAGCCTTTGGTGGTCATGACATGTCTTTTACATCCAATAAACACTTTTTAGTATCAAATGTCTTCCCAAACCATCACTAGGAAATAACATTCCCAAGTGATGAGTTGAGCCCACATGCCATGTGACCCCACATACATGTTGTGTACTTCTCCCAGGATCCCTTTCCTTGCATTTCTATTTCTTTGAAACTCAGATGTTGGTTTGTGAGTATCCTATCCTAAGTATTTTTCAACATATAATGTGATGGAAGGCCTTATAGTAGCTTCTGAGGTATAACATCAGGAATTTTGAGTGTGAAACTTCTTTAAGAGGTGTATGACTAGTAGCAGTGATCAGGTAGGATCATCATAGATATGTCAGGGTTGGAAACCCCTTGTCACACCAAGGTGTGTGTCACTAATTCTCTCCACAAAGTTTTAGTGGCACACCATATCACACTAAGTTGAGGGTTCTCTACATATCGAGTGGAACACCCCCCCCCCCCCCGTTTCACCAGACCATGGGTCCTTTATCTACCGAGTGGTACCCCCTATTGTACCATGGCCTGATTCCCCTATATACAGAGTAAACCCCCCTATCAAATCAGGGTGTTGGTCCTCTATCTTCTAAGTGGTCCTCCCCCCCCCCCACCATCAGACTAGGGAATAGGTCCTCTATTTGGTATTGTTCCCCCTTCACTATGGGGAGCATTGGCGAGGTGTGGGTCCTCCACACAGTTTCTTTTATAGACATGTGAGAAGTTGGGAATAGGAGATGGACCTTTAGAGATACAAAAATACTCGTCATTAGTGGATAGGATATAGAGATATAGATCTTATTTCTCTATTTTATGGGTTTCTATATGAGCATATATATTGGTTTTTACCCTATTTTTATGGTCTGAACTAACTTTTATTGTATCTCTCTACTGTTACCTATGTTGTTTTTAGGGTATCCTACTAGGTATATATATACTCACCCCTACAAGGTATTTTACCACGTGTTTCATTTATTATATATATGGAAGGAAGATAAATGGTAAATTTAGTGGATCATAGTGATACTTGGGTTCATCAACCATTTTCGATGGTCAAACATGGATATCAGGATCTAGTCTCTCTTTGTTTTCTCATTTTTCTAGTTGTTGTTAATTCAAGACTTCATTTCTATTTATGCAAGTATTTTATCTAATAACACTTTGATTTTATATTTTTGTTATCAGATGTATTCCTTAGAGGTTATTTCATGGATGGTTATACTCTTGATGTTTTATTCTTCTTATTATAATTCACCTTTTCATGGAAATGGATGTCTGTGTGTATCCAGGCATATTAGGATAAGGCCTCGGTTTTCATTTTATGACCTATAAACCCTTATCACAAGACCCTAGAGAATTGGAGCAAGAATAGGGTGTTGAAATCAGTTTTCCACAAGATAGGAGTGCCCCAATGTGTCGGTTCATGACACTCACCATTCAAAAAATCTCATTATTCCAATCTACCTTTATCTAATTAAAACCAATACCAATCCCCTAACCCAAACCCTATACTATCTGGATTACCCACCCATATGACAATATTGTGATAATCTAATTTTGAAGAATTCAAGCCTACATACATCAATATTGAATTGAATTTCATGATCCAATAGCAACATTATGTTTTAGATGTCCTAAAAATTCTAAAAATAGAGAGTGTTCAAATATTGAATCCTACCATAATTGCCACATTGGGGTTGGAGTAAGAAACGATGGAAGTTTTGAGTAATTTGTATATGGATAATTTTATTTTAGTGAGGGAGGATACTTATAATAATATTACATTATAATTTATTATTTCACTCAGATGTGGCCACAAAATGGTCAAGTGCCACTTGGGAGGATAAACACAGAGTGCAACCCAAGTTAAATGCGTTTTCTTTTCTATAATTTATACAAAATATTTTATTTAGTCTCCAATATAAAATAATTTGGTTTTTAATCCCTTATTCCCAATTCTCTTCTTGAAAATTTCTATGTTTCCATAGCACTCATACCAATGAAATAGTTATAACTTGAAATGAATTTCTCTATCTATCCTAAATCAAAATCATTTCAGGAATAAATGTCACATCAGTATCTAGAGTAACATGATCCCATATAATAACATAATTAAGATTCATCTAGTATATATGTAGTTGAGATATATGGAAAGCATTATGGATAACATTGAATCTTAGGGGTAAATCTAATTGATATGCAATTTCATTGATACAATATAAAATTCCAAATAGTTTCACATATCAAGGAGCTATTCTTCCTTACTTTTCCAAATGATGATGTCTTAAACATAGTGACACATTTAGAAAAACATGGCCACCTATATCAAATGAGAGTGGACAATGGTGATGATCTATATATATTTCTATTAGATCTAGGTTATAGTTATCTACTTCCGGGTCATCTAAATATTTTATATAGTCTTATAGACATGACTAGGTCTAATTAGAAAATTTAATCCCATTTCTACACAAAATAGTTGTGAGTGATAAGTTCAGCAATTAAGTTCCTCTTGAATTTCCATATATATCATGGTTTGAAAATTATTATTATAACAGAACTATAAAAATTCCATATAATCATCCCATGAGCTACCAAATTCCATGAAAAAAGTACTGAACATATCTTCTAACATCTGAATTGTACGTTCTAACTACCCATCCATCTAAATATGATATGTTCTAATCATGGTCAACTAGGTTCTAAGATCCTATTTCAAGGAGTTCCAAAACCAAGAAGTAAAATAATGACCTAGGTCAGAGAAAATAGATATTAGTACTCCATCCAACTTAACTACTCCCTGAATATACATCTTTATAAAATTCTATACCAATTTGGACTCTTGAATTAGGATAAATTGTTCATGATTTATGATTTGACCCACAAATTCCCAAATAGTATCAGTTTTCTGAAACATACACAGTATACCTGTAACAATGTCCATATAAATCTTCTCCCATTTCTGAATAAGTATAAGTATAGATTTCAGTATATTAGTTGGATGTAGATACCCAAATTTACTTATTTACAAGTGAGACATTTTAGGGAATGATCAACAAAATTTCTTTTTATACATGATCAAAATAAATGATATTTCATTTACTTGTACAATTTCTAAGTACACAGGTGAATATGGTGGTATTCTGAAAGAATATGTTCTTGGAATACTAGGGTACCATAATAATATTCTAAAAACATGATTTTGATTTTCATCCATTGTTAAACCATCCATGGTCTCCCTATAATTTAGGTTTTCCCTAATAGTGACATAGTCAATATCTATTTTTTGATCCTATTTAGATAAATCAATAAAATCGTGAATAAGAGTGACTAGAATGAATACTATATTTTAATTATATCCAACACAGTATCTATGCATGTCAATAATAACACTTATCAACTTCTATTGTTCATGAGATTCTCTATCCATTTAATTATAAGACTTTTGAATCAAGACATCATCCATTTAATTCCCTCTCCCTTATGTATACACCAATTTAAAGTCAAACATATTGATATAATCTATCCACCATTGTATTCTAAAGCTTAGATCTCTCTAAGAGAAGATATATTTCAATATTTTATGATTATTTATGATAGTGAACTTTTCCCAAAAAGATATAGTGGTTCTATATTTTTAAGTAATGGAACACTATAGTTAATTTTAGATCATGTGTTGGATAAATTTTTTCATGTGTTCAGAACATTCTTGATCCTTAGGTTATAATATGATAGCCTTGTATAAGAACATAACCGAGTGCCAATCCAAACAAGTCACAATATACCACATAAACCTAACCTCATTCTGGTAAGACAAGTATACGTGATAAAGTGATCTAATCCTTGAGATCCTAAAAGGATTTCTGATAATCATTATTCCAATAGAATCATATGCCTTTTCTCATTAATATATTCATGGGAGAAGAAATCATAGATACATCTCGAATGAATTGATGATAACATCCAACTAATCCAAGAAAATTATGTATCTCAAACACATTATTATCTGTATTCAAAGAAATTATTTCCTTGGTCTTTTAAGGGTCGAATGATATGAATTTTTTAGAAATAGAATTCCCATGAAAATTAACTTCTTACATCTAGAATATTCGCTTTGAAAATTTTTCATAGATCCAATAACCACACAATGTTCTCAATACAATCTCAAGGTGTTCCTCATGGAAATTAATTCTTTTAGAGTAAAACAAAATATCATCAACAAATACCATGATAAAGGAAACAATGTAGCTTTAGAAGATATAGTCCATCAAGGCCATGAAAACCTAAGGTGAATTAATTAGACTAAAGGGGTTGAAAATATATTTGTAATGGCCATATTAACTTCAAAATGATATCTTTAGAATATCCTCATTCCTAACTCAAAGTTCATGATATCTCTATCACAAATAAATCTTATAGAGCTACATAGATCCCTTTAATTGATCAAAAATACCATTGATTCATGGAAGAGGACACTGATTCTCGATCATTTTCTAATTTAGTATATGATAGTCAACACACAATATAATTTCACCACCTACTAATTTTTTTAAAAAAATAGAGTAGCCTAAGTTGATGTACTTGGTCTAATAAATCCTTTAATCTCTAATTATTGTAGTTCAACCTTTAATTCATTTAACTTTATTAAATTTGTTATATATGTTGGAAGTTAAATAGTGCTCATTCCTAGAATTAAATCAATGAAAAATTTGATTTCTCATTCAGGCGGTATCCTAGAGAATTTATTCAGAAATACATCTATATATTGGTATACCATTACAGGAAGAGTCATATCTCTAGTTTCATCTGTATCTATTTTCTACCAGAGGACTATAAATGGTTAAAAATACTACTA
This sequence comes from Viscum album, assembly GCA_963277665.1. NCBI lineage: Eukaryota > Viridiplantae > Streptophyta > Magnoliopsida > Santalales > Viscaceae > Viscum > Viscum album. Next base: position 944,643,465 of record OY728126.1, on the reverse strand, counting down.
CTAAAGGACCTTCCCTGCTAGCATTTAATCCCAATACCCTTTGAATTAATAAACAACTCCATCCAGGGATATGAAAGTTACTTTTTGGGCATAATTATCAATAAGGTCTTCGAATCCCACTGACTAATACATTATAAATATTAAATTTAAAATATATATACTTAAGATAGTAAACATCAAAATGAACTTTAATTCATTAATGGTAATGGTAAAAAATAGTCACTTCAATCCTTTAAATTCCTACTAAATGAGAGGTATCTTGATGATCATGAAATTAGGCATCATCTCCAGGTACAAGTCCAATTTTTTAACCACATAAGAAGTAAGAAAATAATGTGATTCTCCAATATCAAACTAAACATTTATAAGGGTCAAATTAAGATGAATGGTACCTCACACCATCGAGGGTCCTAGTTTCTTAGTTGAAATAGCTCTCTCATATCAATATAACTTTCGATCAACTCCCATAGAATATTCCTTTCTTCCTCATTGTTGTTTCATTCAGACAATCAAGGTGTTCCTGGATTCATTGGGGTTCACCCAATTCTAAGGGAGAGAACTATTCTAAATTGATCATTCTGATTGATCATGGGATATAATAGAATGGTTCAATGCATATCCTCATTTTGACTTCTAAGTACTATGGCAATATTTCTTAAAATTTACTCTTTTTCCACATTTGTGAAAATCTCGTCGTGTTGTAGTATAGTCTTTTTTCTTGTGTTTAAGAGATCCACATTGAAATAAACTCAATATATTTTTGTGACATTTTGTATTAAAGGCTAATCCTATAGACTAATTCTCTAGTTCTATAATACCTTGGGAATAGCTTTCCCTTTTTCAATGATTCACTCCACTGAAGTTTTTTCATGAACTTGGATAGATGAAGGTGTCCCCTCAAATAATATTCCTTGTAAGATATATATCTCCCACCAATTCCTTATTCACCATATTTTTTTAATATATAATATAGAACATGACTAAATTAGACAAAATATTAGGTCATAGACCTACCTTGAAAACTCACACCTACATTTTTTCACTAGCATCTATCTATGATTTGAAACATACCATGTGCAAGAACCAATTAGCATATTATATCATAGAAATACTTAAATTGTTTCAAAAAGAAGATGTTAACCATATTCACTAGATATAAGGTGGGTAGAAAAAAATTATTAAACAACACCTTGATTCCATCCCAAGAAATCCCTTAGTCCATCTTCCCTTGAAATGTTAATTCCCGCCATTATAGTGAAAATTCTTTAAGCATGTACGACACTACCTTAACCTTCATCTCAACTAGATTTCCAAGGAAGTTGAATATCTTTTTCATACTAACCATTAATTATTCTACATTCATAGGTCCCAACTAACCCTAAAATATTTATTGATTATATTTGTGGAATTCTGATAAGTGGTTCACATGGTCAGGTTCTTTATCCCAAGGCCCCTTGTCGAAGGCCTAGAGTACTTGCACAATACTATAGACTAACATTTGGATCAATTATAGTTTGGGTGGAAGAACATTATATTATACACCCTCATGTTAGTATTTTATTATATTTATAGGTGGAATATCCATTATATAACCATAAAAATAATTACCATCTAGTTATTTTACTATGTTATCATTCAAGGTTATATCATATATCATATAAAATCGACCCAAAATAATAATATCATATAAAAAATTAAATAATCATGTGATAATGTAGTCCTAGGGAAAAGTATCTTTTGATAATTCATGATACTCAACTCTCATCAGATAAACCCACAATAATGAGGTGACAACACAGCTAGAAGTTTTTCAGAACACCTTTGTACCCAAACCACCTTGGAAACATGAAGTTTAAAATAAAGAGGTTATATGAATCCTTTTAGGATATAAATTTCAATTCCTGATGCATCTTATCTCCTTACTACCGTACTAACTAATAGAACTACCAAACAGATACCATTTGTAACAACTCATCCCCAAACTTTGGTGTCTAGGGAATGTCACATAAGTTCATTGGCACCTCATCTCTTTCAAAGCCAATGGTTGGGGCTACGTTTTTATATAGAGTGTTTAGTATAGAACAATGAATTTATCTAATGTTTGTGACTTAACTTAATTTATGACTTAGCTAAATTTATGAATAATGAATGAATCTATAATTGAGAAACTACTATGTAATTAGTGGAAATTTTGATTCAGTATTTCATGGATAGGTATAATTTTCTGTATTGATGTTGGTTTGGGTACTATATTGGCACAACCATAACCAGTGAGAAATATGAGATTTGAGTCAAGCATCAAGTCTTCATGACCTATATGGTTTATTAATGATCCAAAATGATACTTATTGAGGATGATAATGTTTATGGTGGGGAGGATAAAATAACCCACATCGTTACAGGTTAGTAAAATTAGGGGAAATTTGAATTTTTTGAATTTTTAGTCCCTAAGAGGGGTATGTTTTGAGAATTTTGAATTTGATCCAAATTCTGGAATTTAGAATACCATTGGGTAATTTTTTTGAATATGGTCATGCTCTTGTAGAATTCCTTTGGTTCTCAAGTGAATGTTCGAGAAGGTTTTGTATAATGGTATGAGTATGTGAAAATGGAAGTTAGGACCTAATTGAGGTCTTTGGAGTGTTGGAATCAGTCATGAATTAAACTCTATTAATTTTCTAGATTTGAAAGGTTTTTTGATATTATTATTTAGAAACTAGGGTGTTAGAGAAACCTTGGGGTGTTTTAACCACTTTAAAAATGTTTGGAATGAATTTGGGTGTTTTTTATTTTTAGATTATTTTTTAATTTTTCTCTAAGTATAGAATCTTATTTATCATAGGGAGGATGAAAAATTAACTTACTTATTGAAAATTATCTTACACATAGAGTAAAATATCTTACATATTAAATTTTTCCTAATTCATTAATGTTATGTATAGAAATTATATATTACATAATGTTTTCCATAAAAGGAAAAATGTTATGTGTGAATAAATATTTAACATATGGCTTTTCCACTAAGGAAAAAACCTCATTGTTGAAGAAATCATACGTGTGAATATTTTTCTTAATAAGGTTTCATACATATAAAAATATGTTACCTATAAATTTTTTTCTAATAGAAATATTTTTTTTAATGACTAATTATATTACGCATAGAATAAAAAAAATTTAAATATTGAAATAACCATATAAAATATCATTTGTATTGAAAATATATTATGTATTAAATTTTTTATAAGTTAAATATATTATTTATGAGTAATATATTACACATGGGATAAAATTTTAACTTATATAAATTTTCATAAGTAAAATATATTGTGTGTAGAGTAATATAAGTCGCATGAAGCAGAATATGTTATGTGTGGATTTTTCCTTAAGGAAAGACCATACATATTCAAAATATATTATGAAATGATGAAATATATTATTAATGAGTTAAAAATGTTATGTATTTATTTTTCCATAATAAGAAAATCTATACATATTGAAAAATAAATTGGGCATTAGTTTTTTGTCAAGATAAAAACCTTATGCATGGGGAGAAATATATTATGCATGATATAAAATGTTAAGTATTGGTTTTTTGGAAAAGTTAAAAAACTCACAAATTAAAATATGTTACACATGGTTATTTATATTACATATATAGTTTTTTCAAGGGAAAACATTAAATATCAGAATAAAATGTTACATTTTATTTTTTTAAAGAAATATCTTACTCATTAAAGAAAACATCACATATCGGAATTTGGATATAGAAAAATCCTTAAGCATAAAAAATATTTTACATATAGGGGAAAAATTATGTATAAAGTTTTTTTAAAGGAATAACATATTTTTTAAATTAAAAACCCACATCTATATGGATAAAACATTACACATTGTAATATTATTACATATAGATTTTATGAAAAGTAAAAAACCATTATTTTCGGTTTTAAAAACCTTCCATATAGGGGTTTCTTTTTGAAAAAAATATTTTAACTTAATAATAATGAATTTTAAGTGATATCATATCATGAGGGAGGGATTACCTCTCCTATACAAAATTAGTTCTTCCCCTATTGTTCCCCTAATGATCTACTCTCTTCCAAGATGGTTTCTCCCTACTTTCTCAATGGACTCAAGTGTTGTTTGATTAGGAAGATTTCTTGAGATAAATCTAACATTAAAAATTGATTCTTTCTTAGTTTATTCCATTGTTTATCACTAAAAAAATTATTTTACCTAGATTAGGTATTGATTGAAAATTCCACTATGTTATGGTGGAATCATCTTGATATCAAAAGAATTTTACTTGTCTTAGAAAAACGATCTCCCAGATGGATGATCTCGCTATATTTTATATAAATTCAAAGAGGTATATTGATTTATTTAATTATTTGGGGTTCTCTAATATTTTTTTTTTGAAATTGATATATTTATTGAACTGATAAATTGGTCCTTTTCTATGATAAAGGTATAAATGGATACCAAGAGTGTCTTTCACCCCTTTGATTATAGATTTAAAGAATGATAGATTTATGGTGAGTAATTTTTTAATTATGTACAAAATAATAAAATGGAATTAATATAGAAATGATTTGTGAATTTTATGATAATCACTTTATAATTCATATGGATTATGGATTTATGGATTCATGGATTCATCTTGATGAGTGATGGTTTAATGGTCTTGGATGAGATTAAGTGAGGGCGTCCAAGCTTACATTAAATGGAATAACTCTATGAATGAGGTAGGCAGTCCCTTGAATATATCCCCATGTATATGTTATTTATTTATGTATCATGTGATATATTATATCCCAAATTATATTTTATTGACCATAAATTTAAAAATAAATTATTCTTGTTAAATTCATATAAAATGAACAAAGTGTCAAAGGCCATGATAGATCCTTGTACACTAGTTAGTGTCTCAGCTACCAATGGATGAGGGGTCAACCATAAATGTTGAATATGAGTTATAAATACCCTAGTGTGGTATAAATGTAATATTAAAACATAGTTTCTATGGTATGGGTTCTCCTAGACCCCTCCTTGTAGAGGATTGTATTGGACTAGGAGTGATTGTCCTATGTAAGCCCTGGTAAAACCATGAGATTCCTTATATCCTTTAGACTAGTTGAATAGAGAGTGGGGTGATAGTTCATACCCAACTAGTATGTGAGAACCTAGGTGGTCATACCCTAAGTATGATTATGTATAGGTTGGGCATGATAGGACTGACATATGGCTTAGGAAGAAATATGGTAATTATGTCATCCCTTTAGAGTGATGCTAGCATTGAATTTACTCCGAGGCCGGTGAGGCTGTAATACAATTATGGTAATGATGAGGAATTACATTCCCTATAGTTGATGGGCTAGTACCTAGAGTTGGGAATGAGATGGATATTCCCATTGAGGGTTTATAGATTGTGATGTGGCCTAGGGGACCTCGGTGAGTGCCCCAACCTTATAAAAACCCCATGGAGGGTTCACATAGAGATACCAGCATGGTGATAGATCTTTATATATGTGGTGATGAATAGGGTTTGTGCACTTAATAGGAAAACCTAGGAGAGGTGTAATGGGTTTACACATATGGTCAACCCCTTTTAGGATTATTTCAGGTTCTATTAAGGTTGTGGATTGATTAACTCTAATATGATACATGATATATTACGATTAGGGTTGCATTACCCTATATATTATATATGAGGTATCATAGTTGGAGTGTTATTCCCCTTGATATGATATATGAGATATTATGAGCTGGGAATTATTCCGCCCTCTCATCCCCCCTCAATATGATATATGAGATATTATGGGTAGGGTTTCATTCCTCCTGATTTGATATATAAGATATTATGGGTGGGTTTCATCCCCCCACCCAATATATTATATTTGATATTAAAGGTGGGGCATCATTCACCCATGATATAAAATTATGATAAATTATGAGGTGGTATCCATCCTCCTTGATGATATGTGTGGGTGGGGTTCCATTTCCCTATGATATATAATATGAGATTTTATAAGTGGGACATTATTCCCCCTGATATGTATTATTATTATAATGTGGGGTACCTCCCCCCCCCCCATGTGATATGAGATACATGAGGTGGGTACCACTTTACCTTGAGTGTTTTATATATTATATGATATAAGTAGAGATAATTTCCCAATAACTAAACATATATACTTATATATATGTCCATGAGATTTTGGGGAAGGTAATTTATCCCCTTGATGATTATATAGTGTTCTTAGAGATATCTGGAACTGGTATAAGCAAATATAGTTAATCTCGGGTGGAACCTTATAACTCACAGATTAAAGCTATTTATTTTATTATATTTTCAGTTGTTTATTTATTATAATGATAATTTCACTTTTAGATACACTATAATTACTAGTTATATTAGGGACACAAATAGAGATGGTCTACCATGTTTTAATCACACCCTTCTCGGGTATCCCTATCACTTTTATACTCAATAATACCTCATTTATTATAGGTTTAGGTAGGGTAGAGGCCCATTGTTTCATGATTGGGCTAAATAAACTTGAAATGGAATTAGACATTTGGATAAGGTGAGGCTTGGAGATGGAAGTATAACCTCCTATAATTTATTTCATATTTATTTTTATATGTGATTGGCCAATTGGGCGATCCATTGGGACATGTGTTTGTATGCTTCCACATACATTTCATATAGCATGGTTATGCTTATTTGTTATGTGTACTCTGATTATTATTTAAGATGGATTATTTTTTTTATTTTATCTATTTTATACTTTGATATGAGGATATAATCTCCCCAAAGTATCAACTTATACCCATGCATTTATTCGGTAGACTCTATCATACAAGGAGATGCACTTGAGGCTATATAACACCTATAGTCCATACACTGGTGAGTGGTCCATGGTGGGGGAATTATAAATATAACTTATGATGTATTTTTTTGAGTGTGGTATAAGGGTATTATTATAAATTGTGCCTACTTATATTTAAATAATATTAAAATTAAATTTTATTTTGAAAATATATTTTGATTCCTGGTTTTGTTATTTCAAAAATACACCACTATGGTAGTGTCTAGTAGAGTTCCAAGATTGAGGAGTCAAGCATACTCCTTTTCTGGTATATCAGGGTCCTTTGAATAATGATAATCTCATGGAATGACTGATGAGGGTGATCTACTCTATGGTGTAAGGAATCACCGTGGTGAGACCAGTATAATTAATCTTTCCAAGTAGTTTCAAATGTAGTATCTGTCACTCTTCTGGGTTAATAGTGGACTGAAAATAATAGAGGGTTTGTTCAATATAGTCCATTAAATATTTAACTATATTATAACCCCAAATGAGAGGAAGGATAATTAGGATACCTTTATGTTACAAGGTTTTGATAGGTGTTAGTGGAATGGTTGGTTCATGTCAAGGGGTGTGAGGGGTTTCTAGGAGAATTTTTGGACCCTATTCTTTGAATAATTCTCTCTATAGATAGTGAAGATAAATCGAGCTCAAAATTTTATATAGTTTTATTTGGGAGATATTTTCATGATAGATCATGCTTCTCACATCACATGTTTGCTTAATTTTTCATATATGTTGGTATATAAGAATATTAAGGCCTAAAATTTTGATATTAGATTAACGACTCTAATTTAATATTGGGATATATTTTTTATCTTGATGTATATTTTAGATGTAGTGAATATGAATCTTATTACTAAAATGTTCCTTATTGATTGTGAAGGAGAAAGATATTTAACTCTATCTCTAGGTTTTGGGAGTGGATACTTGGGTAGTAGGAATAAGAAATTCAATGGTGTAAACTAGGGAAGTAAGAGATAGGGTATCCAAACTATAGATTTTTCTATTCCTCCATGATGGATATCCCCATTAAATTTCTTCTAGTGTGGGTGTTTAATTCATATTTAATCAATATGCCCTAAAGCACTAAAGTAGGGTTTATCTTATAAAGATATAGGTAAACTATGAGGATTATATAGGAGGATATATTAGCTAAGTATTAGGAAAGGATCAGAAAAGTCATGAGATTATAGGTCCTGGTAAAAGGGATCACCTTAGTGTGATATTTGGGTATCTTATAGATTATCGAGATGTGATAAAGAACAAGGTTTAAATGGTTCACCATAATAACATAGGATGGATCAGTAGGGTTATCAAGCCTCTAGATGATATATTGATGTAAACATTCAAGAATCTTATTTTAGATTTGATCAGACACGATCTGGTGAAGGTGAGGGACCATATACAATACAAGTAATTATATTAGTGACATTTATAGAGCCTAGTGCATCATGCAGGGACAATGAGAGGGGATGTGAATCATTGTACCCAAATTTTACTGAGATTCACTTTATTTATTTTATTATCCCCTCTTGTAACTCAAACCATTATACCAATTAAGAGTGATGGATCTAAATATTCATAATAAACCCTCACCTTGGTATCTAAAATATAATAAATAGTAATAAAAACACATAATCTTTTACAAGGTCTATCCATGATGTGAAAGATTACTCCTTGTTATGTTCAAGCTTTGGTTGAGACATGTTTTTGGTCCTAATATGAGTAAGTTTAATGGTCAAAATATGGTGAATTGACTAATTTATGAAATTTTAAAATTATATCAAAGTTAATATAATTAAATAGTGAAAAATAAAAAAGATGTTGATTGTTTTTATATTATTTCAAATTAAACTGATCTTATGTCTACTATTCAGAATCTTAGCATCAGAGTATGTCGCCCACTATAAATTGACCTAACTTTTGATAGGAAGTCACAACCCTTTACAACTTTATTTCTCACACTTATATTCATAGCCCAGTTTACCCTACCTTTTACACACTTATATTCATAGACCATATCTTTAATTTTTTTCTACTGGAGGAACAACCCCTATCCTTCCCTTTTCACACCTAGAGGCATAACCCAGAACCTTTATTTTCAAGTGGAGGAAGAAAAAACCTTACATTTATTCATACCAAAGCACAATAGAAAACCCCTTACAATTATTAGACCAAGGAAAACCCAATTATACCCACTTTTTATCAAGAATCTTAACTATAAATACATTTTGTATGGGTAATATAACCCAGTGCAATTCGTTCAAAAAATAAAATGTTACAGTGAAGATAGTTCATTGCTATGAAAGAAATAATTGAATAAAGAGAGTGAATGATTTTATAAGTAGGTACTACAATTTGGATCAATTAGTGTTTTGCACCTTCATGATATGGCCAATGAAACTCTGGAAAAACCAGCAAGATCATAATAAGGCAGTGTAAACAATAAAGCCCTAAATTGTAGAATGATGAATTCTAGCTCATAACCTATACAATGCATGCTCTAAAATTTAAATTAGAAATATTGAAATGACTATATTCTTCTTTAATTACAAATCTATAATAAATATCTATCCGTGAAAAACACAATAATCTATATCATAAATACTTTATGTGGATGCAATCATTATTACCATAATAATCTATAAAATAGAAACCATGTTGTATAGAAAAACTTGTTAGAATTAATGACTAAAACTTTAATATATTAGTAAATACTCCCATTATAATTTATATTAACTTATTTGGAATACTCCCTATAAACAGGTAAGATAAACTCTTCATATTACAAAAAATTCTAATTTGAATCCTATAATATCAAAGAATAAAACATAAATATTTATACACACTTGTTAATTTTTTATATTAATTTAATTATACACAAAACACTACCAATTTAGTTTTCATAAGATAAAAGTAATTAATATTTAATTGTGGAACAATTAAAACAAATAAAAAAAGTAAAAAAAATACAATGAATCAAAATACATAAAGATAAGAAAAACATATAATATTTTGAGTTTTCAAAAAAAATATGTTGAGTAACATAAGGTTAATGATTTTGTTAGGGTTCATTAACTTCCTAGGGTTCCCCATAGAGTTTATCTAGTTTGTAAGATTCATCCTCGTAGTGCGTATTTTTTTGTAAATTTCATTTCACCATAAGTTTTAACCATCATAAAATACATTATCTCCATAGAGTATAGGTTCTTTATAGGGTTTATTATCATCATAGAGTACATTCTCGTCTTAAGTTACATTATAATATGTTAAATACTTTATAAGGTTCCTTATTATTTATAGGATTCAAATTTCTTAGGGTGAAAGTTATTTATAAGGTTCATTTTTATAGGATGCATATTTCTTTATTGGGTTCATTATTCTTTGTAGGGTTTATTCTAAGAAACATAAGGTTAATTTCAAAAAAATCATAATATTCATTATTATTTTTATTTTTCAACTTCATAGGGTTCATTATTCTTCATAAGGTAATCCTTGTAATTTGTAAGTTAAAATACTTTACAAAAAATCACCTTTATAAGTTACATAGCCAAACATCACAAGGTATATAAATTATAAAATTTTCCTAAAAAATTAATAGAAAAAATGCATATTTAATATAATAGAATAAAAATAAGTATAATAGTGGATAAATAAATATTAATCAATATTATTTTCTTATATAAGTAGTGAAATATTTACAAATAATGTAATACGGAATAAATAAAAAAGATAAAAGTGAGGATTTTCAATTATAATAACATAAATAAATGAAGTGGCAGGGACCCACTCAAAAAAATCATACATTTTTATAATTAAAAAATAAATCATAATAATAAAATTCACCCCAATTTTCTAATTGATGAAAAAATTAAACAATTATAAATTAAAATAACCAATATATGTCTCTACCTTTAAAAATTAATAAGATTCCAACCTTTGAAGGGTGTTTAGAAAGTGAACAATATTTCCCTCTTTTAAAAGAAATATGGTTCTTAATAAATACTCCTATTTATGAAAAATTCTCCCCCAAAACATGATTTAAACAAAATTAACATTACTATTTAAAACCTAATAAGAAAGATAAAATAAATATTTAATATATCACTCCCCTTAAAATAAATTAAAACAATCTGAGTGTAAAAATTTAACATTCTCAAAAAAAATCTAAAATTTTAAAAAATACTAAATCAGAATAAATAAGTCTTACTCAGGTTGTATAAAAAAACTACATAATAAAATATTTACTATAAAAAGAATATTTTAGTATGCTTATAGTATATTTTATCCCCCTAAATTCATGCATTCTGAAGATAAATATCATCTCAAATAAATTTAAATAAAATTTGTAAATATCACCCCCCTAATTTTATCTTTTCTTACTTATTTATAAGAGTGAATATTTAAAGCATTGTGTACATAATTTTAAATAGATACATGTATATTTTGAAACTATTTATATGAAGTAGTGAAAATCCTCCTAAAAAATAATTTAAAATCCATAATGATCCATAAAAAATTCTTAGATATTAAATAAGTTATAAAATGTTTTTAAATGAATTTAATAGTATCTATTATAGATAATACATTCTAGTAAACTAGAAAAATAGATTATATTCTCACTACACATATTTAAAATAAAACATATTAATCTCACACTGACATACACAATGATAAAAATAATAATAGAACACTAATTATGTCCAAAAAATTGATAAATTTTATCACTTAGGCATCTAAAGAAGCATTATTACAATCATATTTATATATAATCCATGAGGAATTGAATATTTTGAAGGTTTATATAGTTTAAAATTGAAGGTTGTTTTAGAAAAAAAGTCTTTTTTATGTATATTAGATTGAACTAGATTTAAGGGATAATCAGAAGCATAAATACTAAAACCACCACATTTAAAGTCATTAACATATGAAATACTTATAGATTTACCATTCATAATTTTTTTCTAGATCATCTAAGGTAAAAATAAATCATAACCAAGTATATCTTCATTTTCTTCATTTTATTATAATATATAATTTTTTCATACATTTATTTTCCTTGAGAAAAATTAGAAAAAGATTTTTTGAAGATTTCAATCTCATCTTAAAACTTACCATTTTTATTTTGAACACCCTTCAAATAATAAATAATTTTTACATTTGAAATAGATATACTATTCATTAATTTTTCATTTTTATCATCATGTTTTAATATTTCAGAATCATTGTTACTTAAATTATAAATCTCAAGAGAGAGATTCTTTTTTCTCTTTACTGACTATCTTTTATTTAGTTGAACATATATTCAAGTCAACTCTTCTATTGATTCTTCAAATGAATTTCACATATCATTTTATTTTTTAAGGCTATAATTTTTATTTTGAGAATGAATAGATAAATCATAATTTGAATTTGAATTTGAATTCTCATCCATGTTTCCCATTGAAAATATATTTCTAGCTTTCCTAGAATATTCTCCCAAATCACTTTAAAGATAAATGTGAGAAGTTAAAAGGGAAATATTACCATATTTTTCAATAAAAAAAATACCAATAGTTTTCTTTACACCTTCAGATTTAGTATGTGTGTCTGATCATTCATAATCAATCTAAGTATCCAAATCCTTATTTTCTTTCTTCATAAAATTACATTGATTTTTTAGCATCTTATATTTATATTTAGTGTGTTGTTTCTTCTTTAACTCAAAAAAATTAAGAATATAATTATTTAAATTCAAAAAAAATACATTTCTTAAAATTTTGTATTCCTATTATTAATATATTTTTCTTAATTTTCATTTAAAATATTTTAATAATTTTGTTAATCATATTATTTCCATCATTTAATGAACTTGAATCATCATATGATCTAGATAAGGCATTAATAGTTTTAAATTAAATTCCATTATTATTTTAATTAACCACATTCTCAATTATTTTTAACTCAATATTATATTGAATAAGTGAACCAATGAGCTCATTCAAGGTATAATATTTAAAGTTCTTGATTTCATTTATTATAACTTTCTTGGTGTTCAATGTTTGGGTAGTGATCTCAAAACTCTTTCAAACATTGTACTGTTTTCCCATGCTTATATAAGAGAACTCATTCCATTAATAATTATTTTGAACCTGTGAAACATTTTGTTTAAAGTTTCATGTTCCCCCATATTTAAATATAGGTATTCATCAAGAAACATTCCAATCATTGTTCTTATTAATTTTTTTATCCATAATGTGTAACTTAAAAATTTATCCAAACATCATATGCAGTTTTTCATGTAGAAACATGGATAAAAACTTTAAAATTGATATTATAATAAATAATATTTATGATCATATAGTTAATCACATATTTTATATCATTAATACTAGTAAGATAATCAAGATCAGTTTTAGGAAGTTTGTAGGGTTTTACCATTATATTACAATAATCAATACTTAGCTATTTGATATGAGAATCCATGTGTTATTTCCATTATAAATAATAATTTTCACAAAATAAACATGGTATCATGTAAATCCATCTAGCAGTTGAAATATGTCCTACCATATAAAAATAATTTTCCTTTTTCTTGTTATGGACTTGGTTAAAGGTTAACTCAAAACGAAAATAAATCAAACAAAATAAATCCTAATAAGATCCTCCTCTAATACTAATTATTTTTTCTTAGTATTAGATGGTTGAATGATCAATAGGGGAGAGATGAAAATTTTATAAAATTTTAATATTATATCTAGTTGATATAATTAAGTAGTAGAAAATAAAAATAAATACAATTATATTGTATCAAAGTGGTTCTATTTATATATTTCACACTCCGAACATGAGATTATGGAACCCACTATAAAATGTCTTAAATTTTTAATGGGATTAACCACCCTTGAAAACATACTTTTACACACTGGGGTCACAACAAAAATTTCCATCTCTTTTCACACCTTGAGGAATAACCCCAATTGTGACTTTTTCACACCATAAGGAACAACCCATAATCTTCCTTTTAAAGTGGAAAAAGAACCAACCTTTCCTTTTTTTTAGACCATGGAAATAAATAAAGCCCCTAAAATTTACCTAACCAAGAAATAACCAATGAAGCGTTTTTTTGTTAGGTAATCATAGCCAGATTTATGTTTTGGATGCGTAGTAAAACCTAATGAATCATGAACAAAAATAAAATGCTAAAGTGAATAAAATTATAGTGAAGAAAAATAAAATAATGAATAAACCTAAGGAATAATTATTGAAGTATATGTGGTAGTTTTGATCAACTAGTTTCATCCCTTCTTGATATAGATAATGAAACTTGGGAAAACACAACAATATCACAGTAACCCAGTGTAAACAATGAAGATCAAAAATTTTAAATGATGAATTCCAACATGACACTTTTACATGCAATGATATGTAATTTAAATAAATAATACAACAAATTCTATATTATAATTAGATTTCAAATTCTTTATAAATATCATACCATAATAAACATGATAATCACCATCATAAATTCATCACATGGGTGAAAATTTTATTACCTCTATAATCTATAAAATTTAAACCACACTATATAGAAAAATATTATAATGAATGAATAAGAATTTAATACATTAACAAATAATCCCATGAAAATTGATATTAAACTCCTTGGAATACTCTTTAGAGACATGAAATATAGACTCTTTATATTATAAACAATTTAAATTTGAATATCTAAATTTCAAAGAATACTGTGTGAATATTTATACACACTTGTCCCTATGTGATGTTAATTTAAATATATAAAAAACACTCCCAATTTAGTTTTTATAAAATTAGAATAATTAATATGTAATTATGGAATAATTAAACTAAAAAAAATAAAAAATATTCAGTAAATCAAAATAAAAAAATAATAAAAAAATGAATATTTTGAGTTTTCTAAAAACAAATTGTTGACTATTAAAAAGTTCATTTTTTTCATAAAGTTAATAAACTTCATTAGGTTCTATAAAGTATTAATCTAATTTGTATGGGTCAATATTATAGAGTATAGGTTCTTTATAAGATTCATTTCATCATAAGGTTTGATATTTATAAGATACATTATCATTATATATTAAATGTTCTTCCAATGATTAATTTTAATTTTGAGTACATTATCATCATAAGGTACATTATTGTAGGGTATAACCTTTATAGGGTTCATTTTTATTCATTGGGTTCAAATTTTGAATGGTACAGGTTCTTTATAAGGATCATTTTCATACAATATATTCTTCCTCAAAGGGTTTATTTTTCTTATTAGGGTTCATTCTAAGAAACATAAGGTCAATTTATAAGATTTCATAAGGATCATTATTCTTCACATTTTTTTTAAAAAACCAGAGGACTTTTATTTAAAAGGGGAGGGATTACACCAGAAGAAAGGATGGAGTTTTGTTTACATCAAGAATATAAACTGGGATCAAATCAGCATGGAGATCATCACTCCACGTAATAGCATGGGCTACACCCATGTTTTCCAGAGCATCAGAAATCCTGTTGGATTCTCTATAAGTGTGCGTTGCAATAAAGCTGATGGAGGAGAGAGAATGTAGGCAGTCAATCCAGTGGGAAGTGAGCTTCCAAGCTAGGTGAACTTTACCCTTACAAATAGATTGAACAATGGTAGATGAATCACTCTCAATCTAGATGTTGCTCCAATTACGGGCTTTAGCAAGTGAGATAGCATGGATAACACTCCACATCTCAGCTTCTAAGGAGGAGGTAGATCTACATGATCCGTAGAAGCATCCAAGGATCTGGTCCAAATGATTTCTGAAGATGCCGCTACAACCCTATGGTACCGGATTTCCTTTGGAGGCCCCGTCCACATTTATTTTTATCCACCCCGTAGGCGGAGGTTGCCAAAAAACTTCCATCGTAAATTTGGGATGAGTAAATTTCCCGTCAACTCCAATGTGCTTCAAGAACCCAAGATCTCTAACAGAGTTTGAGCAGTGATCGTTCTGAATCAAGGCCGCCTCTCGAATAGCCATGAGAATTTGCATTTTACCTACATTGAGATTAAATAAGTTTTTGCGAAATATGTAGTCATTCCTTCCATACCAGATCACATGAAGAATCTCTGCAATAGCCGCCATAAATAGATTCCTGATTTGCTTAGATTCCAAGGTTTTCATGCATCTCTGAATCTGCGAAGTTAGAGATGTACCAAACAACCATCTGTAGTCAAATATATCAAATACATGGTTCCATAGAGCAGAAGCTGTATCACAAGATAGAAAGAGATGATTGATATCCTCCCTATGCTGATTACACATACGAAATTTAGAGCAGAGGTTGACCCCGAAATCCTGTATATAGGAGTCGACGGGAATCCTACCATGTGCAATACGCCACACCAAGGTGAATGTCGAGGGTTTTATCCATGCTTTTTTAAATTTTTTGAACCAGTCAAGAAATTTTTTATCATTCTTGAAAAGGAAGTTGTAATAACTCTTAGAGTCTATAATGCCATTATGCGCAGGCTCCCATATAATAAAATCATCATTTTGGAAGAAGGAGTAGGATTTAACAATGTTCTTGATTTCATCTGGAAGAAATTCATTTTGAGAGTGCATAATGTTCTTTATGGTATCATTGATGTTCAAGGGGGAGTGACCAGGAGACAATAAAGAAATAAGGGGGGAGCCCATCCAATTGTCCAGCCAAAATTTTAAGTTAGAATCTTTATTGACCATCCATCTAGAATTAGTCATAATAACATTGAATGGACGTTTGATGGAAGGACAAATAGAAGATATGCAAAAATTAAAATTTTTGTTCCTCAATTTTTCAAGAAAGCGAGCTCTAAGAAAGTAAGTGTCAGGCGAGTTATTACAAATAAGGTTCCATGTCAGCTTGCCCTGAAGGGCATCATTAAAGAAAGTCAGATTTTTTATGCCAATTCCACCCTTATCTATGGGTTTACAATAGGTGGACCAGGGTATGGTGACCATTTTCCTTTCAAGATTACTCCATGTCCAAAAAAAGTTTTTGATGGAAATATTAATGCATTTTAAGAGACTCTCCGGCCATTTTTAAATCATCATAGAGTAGACAAGTTTAGATACAATAGTGGATTTAACCAAGAAAATTCTACCAGCCATAGAAAGATTTTTCCCTTTCCAGGAGGAAAGGTTCTGAAGAGTATGATCAATGATAGAAGATAAATAGGTAGCCTTAGGTCTGCCCCAAAAGATAGGGACACCCAGGTAAGTAAAGGGAAACGTGCCTTCCCTAATGCTAAGATCGTTTGTGATCCTGCTTTTCCTACCATAGGGGAACTCTTTTCCAAAGTAAATATAAGATTTTTTCCAATTGATATGTTGCCCAGAGACAGACTCATAGTGAGAGAGGATGACTTTTAAATTTCTTAAATTCATTTTGTCCCCTTTCAAAAAAAGGATTATTTCATCTGCATACAAGAGGTGAGAGGGGGCATTCAGGTTCCTGGAGGCAGGTATCGGATTAAGGTCACCATTTTCAACGGATTGTGAGATAAGTCTGCTTAAATAGTCTTCAGAAATGGAGAAAAGGATGGAAAAGAGAGGTTCCCCCTGTATAACCCCCTTAGAACATTTGAAGTACCCCTTTGGGGATCCATTTAAGAGGATAGAGATGTGGGCCGAATTAAACAAGGTTCTGATATTGTTTAAGAAAGTATCATTGAAGCCAAAGTTGGCTAGGATTTTAATTATAAAATTCCAATCAATAGTGTCAAAGGCTTTGGCAATATCAAGTTTTATGGAAACATTCCCTCCTCTCGTTTTCCTGTTGAGGAGATTCGTTGATTCAGAGGAAATACAAATACAATTTTGGATTGATCTGCCTGTTAGGAAACCAAATTGATTCCAGGAAAAAATTCTATTACTAATAGGATCAATTCTATTGGCAATGAGTTTGGTAATAATTTTCATGAGGGAATTTATCAAAGAGATAGGTCGGAAGCTGTGGAGATCATCATCATTTTCAGTTTTGGGAATAAGCACCAGGAATTGGGAGTTGAGACCTTGAGGGAGAATTCCACGAGAAAAAAAGGCTTTAACCATGCAACAGACATCCTCTTGTAAGACAACCCAGTGATTTTGATAAAAGCCATTGTTAAATCCATCAGGTCCAGGGGCACCATTCGAATTAAGAATAAACACATCATCTTTAATCTCTTAGTCCAAGGGAATGCTGTTAAGCATAACATTCTCTTCCTCAGTAACCAGATTGGGAATCACATCAGGGAGAAGATCAAAATCAATACCCAGGCCATTGAGGAGATTATCAAAATAGTAGACTACATGATTGGAGATGTTTTCTTCTGTGTCAAAAATTTGATTTCCTTCTCTAAGTAAGGAAAGGGGTCTACAAGCTTTTTTAACCCTATTAAGGGCGTTGTACAATTTGGTGTTTCTATCTCCATCATTTAACCATTTAGTTTTCAATTTTTTTTTGAGGTTCTCCTTGAAGTTAAAAAGTGAAATCAACCTAGTAGATATAATTAAATTGTGTTGAGAGGTGTCACTAAATTTGGAGGAGGTGTTATGATTTTGGAATTTATTAAGCTCCTTTTCGAGAAGAGCAATAGTATTATCGATATCATTATACTTGGATTTACACCAATTTTTAAGGGTTTGCTTAAGAAATTTCAGCTTTAGAGGACAAGCAAAGGGTTTGCTTAAAATTGAGGATTGGTAATTACCAAAATATAAATAAATGAATAGGAAATGTTCCACTAAATAACAAGGAATATATTATCACCTTATATTTTTAGTGATAAAAAGTGAAATTAAATTCATAGACAAATTTTTGGTATGTATCATCCATATTTCCTAGGGAAAGGTATCATCCAATTCCCTTCAAAGATGAATGAAATTGTTTATACTGGAACAACAAATTCTACCAAGACACTCTTTGAAGTCATGAAACCAATCTCCCCTTTATTCTTGGGATTTCGCTAAATTAACTAGAATGAGATATTTTTCCTCTAAAAATAGGTCTTAGACTTTATTTAATAATATAGAAAATAATACATAAAATTTAGTTATGTTGAATCACCTCAAACAAACCATGTATACTGACTATAGTGGATTTATTTTACATAAGGATATTAACATAAAGAGTACAATAATAGAAGAAGTATTAGTCCCTTATTTATATCAATATTATCTTCCATTTACTTCTTCAAATTCTGATGTAACTTATGGGTTGATTATAGGTTAAAGGATTTTATATTTTTCTTTTTTTTTCAATGTTTGTTATTTCTTCTTGTTTATTCCAAGATTTAATGGTCTTAGTATTTTTATTTTTAATTTTTTTGGTTTTATTAGTTATGAATATGTCAAATTCTCTTATAATTTTTTATTATTTTATTAATCTTATCATGCATGTATATATTCACCGAAGACCTGAATATTTTTTTCTTAATCGAATAAGGAAAAGCCACTAATTTTGGTAGTAATATTTATGTATATGTAAAACTCATTCAAAACTAAGTTAATAAATTCAAATAACTCTTCTTTAAGACTTGAGGTTTCTATATTTGTGCATTATAAAAATATCACTAACTCTTATCTATAATATTTTCTTTATCAAAAACATTTCATGTTGGAATGATATTATGATATAGAAAAAATTTATGATATAGAAAACAACTGATTTCATGGATCAAGTTAAATGATTGTTCTTTGTCTCAACATGAATCACAATCAATAATGATGATAATTAAAATAATTAAGCTCAACTCATTCATCATATTAATTATATATGGGTCATTAAAAGATTATAATATTTATGTATGGTGTTTGTTTCACATCTTATATGTCATTCCACTCATAATAGTCATGAAATAATACCAATGAACGTAGTGTGAGATAGAAAATTCATCATTAGAAAATGGGAGTGAGGAAGATAATGTTGAAGATGAAATTTTCATGGTTCAATGTGAATTACTGGATTGTAGAAAAAACTCAGAGAACACATATAAAATTTATCAAGTGATGTGGATAAGATTACATGAATTTTTTCATTTTAAAAATATGAACATAAATTTTTAAATGAGGAATAATACCACATTCATGTGTGTCATATATTATAAAATTTTCTTATATGAATAATTATTAATTAATCTAGATTCTCATCAACCCTCTTAATAACTCTTTTGAAACCATCCCATTGCATGGAAACATGTTTTTGTGCCACCCTACATGGTGGTTCTCCCTTTTGCACCACCATGTACACCTTATCCATGTGATAACCCATGATATTCCTCTATACTCCATTATTGTCACTCATAGATGGCTACAGATAATCTATCCACTTCCTCGCAGTGGTAGATCTAACTCCTCTTGTTGGCTGATGGATGGAAATTTGTGAATTGTCAAATAAAATCATATAACTTTTTAAAATTAATTATCTAGTAAAATTAATCATACACAACAAAAAAATTATTTTTTTCATCGATTATAAATGACACATACACAAATTTATATCTTTGTAAAATTATAATTAGATATCTAGTAATTTACTCATTAATAGTTTTCATATTTATTCCAAATGATATAATACTCAGTAATAAAGAGATACAACTTGTAATACCAAAATAATATTCTTTTTAATTCCCTCAAAATCACCTAATATATTATAATTCTTATGTCTGTTATAAACACAAGGATATAATCCTTTAGAGACACCTTAAACTCTTAAAACATATTTTCATTCAAGTGAATAGTTCTTTAAGAAAATCAAATCATAGAAACTTAATTATTTATTTCATTTATTTTATATATAAATAATATTGGTAGAAACTTACAAATCTCTTCACACTTTCTCAACACATATTGAAAAATACTTATCATCATGGTATAAATCCTTATTTCTAAAAAAACAACCATATACATGGATCTTTAATCTCCCACTTTATATTTTTTGTTAATACTCTCAATTAATTTTAATAAAATATGTGTAAATTATATCTATTTTAATATTCCCTTTATTTTTAATAAATTCAATGGTTTCTATCAGGGTTGAACCTCAATTTTCCTTAAATAAATTCTCATCCTACTTCTGATTTTTGTTTTATCTTGATATAATTGAGAAAAGAATAGACACCACATATTTTATGATCTATAATCCTATATTTTGTGAAATATAAGTCTATATGGGAAAACCCAAAGGAGGAAACAAGGGTAAGTAACTAAGGTATTCAATGTTGTCCATAAATTATCATACACATGATAACATTCTCTAATTTTATCACTTTAAGGACTGTATAATCGTATTTTCCAACAATTTTTAACCTTCACTAATTTTTAACAAAATAATTAGAATAGTTCAAGTCAAATACATATAAATCCCAATATCTTGCATCTTTTCCATAAACTAATATTTTTAGGCTGAAAAAATTTGTTGATACTAATTTTTATAAACAATATCATGATATTAACCAAACCCAAATTACTTCACCAACTTTTACATGCAAGTTAAAACATTAAATAAAAATTTGTAAGGATTTAAACATAGAAATCATCCATGTAATATTATCAATATTTCCTTTTTAATTTTAATTAAAAAATAAATTTCTCTAACTTAATAATAGGATTTTATTTATTCTACCAAGGATGAGAGAATATAAAACCATAACTTTTCAAATGATACCTTTAAATTATCCTTCCATAATTTATATTTTCATGAATTTAATAGATTCAAGATAATTATCATAACCTTTTTCACTTGTATCCCTCTCAAGTAAACATTAAAAAATTTCTGTTGAAAGGTTTATCTCTTAAATCTATATATTTCATGATATCTCATGTTGTGAATAATCTAGAATGGAACAAGTCAAAATTTTATAAAATATAGAATAGTTATTTCATCTTTCACTTTTTCATATTATTGTTTATTCATGATAGTTTACACATATTTTTTAGTTCTCCCCATGAGGAAAATATTCACCTTAAATTACCTTCATATAAATCACTCAAATATAAAACAAAAAATTAAGGGAACTAGGTGGAATAATTTGTTCCTTAATATGAATATAAAGGTTGTGAATTTATTCTCAATAAAGTTACGTATTTCATTCCATATTTAAGATCCTTCTTCATGCTTACACATATATTTTCCAAATATAGTTTTACTTTTTGCACTATATGTTTCTTCACTATTTTAACTTCATTGTGTAGTATTTTCCTCATTTCATAAACCATTAAGGAAAATTCGTCTATTGGTGTACTCTTCATCTTATTTAATACTTATATTATGTTTCCAAAATTGTTAAGTAATATCTAATAGTATTTCTATATATATTTCACATTCCATATGAGAATTTTGATTATGTTATCTTATTATTTGTTAAAAAACTCTCCTGAAATTCTATTTCTTTATATGTAATTACTTATTTCCATTTAGAACTTTATTTCACTTGTGCATCTTCCATCATTTTTGTTTTTTTAAATTAGTTTTCCATAATACTATACATTATTTAGAAATGTATTAAACCTTTTTAGAATTTTTACATGGATTATTATGAGTTATATTCACCAAATTATTCCATTTTTCCTTCTTAGATTGATCTTCCATTATAATTTTTCTTTCTTACATTAATTAATACACCCATGGATTATTTGCATGAATCTATAGTGTGCCCTTCTTTACCACAAAAAAAATAGATCTTACTATTTGGTGTATCTATACTCTTGGACATGTTGGTTATGTTATCCAAGTATGAATCATCAATATTATTTGAAAAATATTGGTTATTATTTTTCTAGATTAATTATCATAAGGTTTTCTCAAGGAAGACATATATTTCTTCATCAATTTTTATGTTCTTTATTCTTCATTTGATTTAACCTTTCCCCCATTGAGGTTGTATCTCATTTTTTCAGAAGTGTACGTATTATACTATAAATACATAGCTTTATTATCTAACCTTTTAAAACAACAAAAATGTTCCAAAAACCTTGATATTTGTCTTTTAATATAGATATATCTTGAAATACTTGTCTATTTTTTATGATTTTTTACTCTATAAATAGAATTATTTAGAGGAACTGATTCTTCTATACATTCATGCATTAACCATGGGTGTGGTGGTAGGTTTCTAATAAATTTTATTTATTCATGTTTGTAAAAAAAATTTGTTTTCACCTACAAAGCTTAAAAACACTAAATTAGTGTAATTGTAAGGTTTTATGATTGATGGTACCTTTACATTTAAAGATTCTTGAGATTGATTATAAGATATTATCCAGATATTTTTTCCACTATATAAAGTTCTTTCTGTACTATACACATATTTGGAATTTAGTGTGGTAGAAAAATTATTGTTATGTTATTAGGAATATATGGGTTGAAATATTTCTATATTTGGAAGTTTGATCTCAGGATAAAATAATTTCAAATTAGGGATATTTTTCTTATCCTCAACTAATTTCAATATGTATTCACATTTATCCTTCAACTTATATATTTGATTGTCATACATTTCTATTGTCTATTTTAATGATTTGTCAAGATCCCTTATCTTATTTTCTTTGACCTAAAATTTTTCATCTTTGATATTAAGAGATTCATTATGAAATTCCTTCAATGAATTAATAACTTCTTTAGAATGTTTTTTACTCACAACTTTCTTGCATTAATTTATTTGCATTTATTCTTATACTAAAGAGGTGTGTTCATTTTTAAGTCAAATATATTATTCTTTAGATTCCAAAAGTTGTTAGAGAGAAATTCACTTTCAAAACTTAAAACTTATTGTATTCTACAATTATTCAAATTATACATATATCATTAATTTTTCATCTATAAATCCTTTAATAAATTTAAGTATGTATATGATAACATTAAAAAGGAATTTATTATCATATATCTCAATTTGAGAGTAGAGGTATTCAAGTTTTTGGATAGAATTTTCCTCCTCGTACTCTATATAGTTGAAACATTTTTTTCAAAAGGATCGCTCTAAATAGATTTATAAGATCAGTACTTTGCACTTATTTTACTTCTTTTTCTTCTTTTTTTTAGAGTTTTTGATGAAACAGTAACTTGAACTTTAACATGGATTGAATATAAATAGTTATTCTGTGAAATATTGGAATTCTCTTCAAAAATAAACATTATGAAAGTGTAATAAAATAAATTGGATAACAAAGTTTATCTAATTATAGCATACCTGGTTATCTATGATACCATTTATAGAGACCATTGGATCATGTAGAGACACTAAGATGTGTTGAATAATTATACATAACTTTTACTTATTTTTACTTTATTTATTTTCCTATACCCTTTGGTAACATGAACCTTTATCCTTGTTGATATAGATAGATCTAAAGATGTTCAATAAAACCTAACCTTGGTATGTGATGAATAATAAATAAGAAAAGTAACACATAAGTTATTACAATGTTTGACCTCGATGTGAGAGCATACTCCTTCATATGATATAAATTTAGTTGAGACATATATTTTATTATCACTATAAATTTTTAATGATCACAAGTGTTGTTCAATTAATACACAAGTGTTGGTAAGGCATCATCCATATTCCATAGGGTTAGCTATAATAACCCAAAACCCACACTCCCGAATCTTATGTTAATGTCCATAACTTTATATTCCTTGATTTGATGTTGATAATTATTACCAAAATTTTTCATATAAAACTTATAACAAAAAAAGAAAAAATGCACCACTTACATTTGGTGGACCTTTTAGGTTTATAGTTTAAGAGGATTATGAAAAACTTCCACATGAATAATTAACATGACTTTAAATGATCATTTCTCCCACATAACTTAGCTTTTATTTTTCATGTTAATACATAAACATAATCCATATGAAATCATTTCTATACATAACTCATTGAACATCATTCTTTAAAATGTGGGAAAAATAAAACATATGAAGGGTGAGATAAAATGATTGGTAGGGGTAAACATAAGAATTAACAATTGAATGTAATGAATGATCATAAGAGTGCATGAGGGTATGATGAAATAATAAAATTACATAAGAGAATCATAAAAAAATCATACCCATAAATACTTGGATCATCAAATATGAAAAATGGAATAGTCAATAGTCACAAGAATAAATAATCAAGATCCATGTTATATCAGTCTCGATCACTATAAATATTACAAACCCATATCAAGCATAAAAAGACATAAATGTATCTTAGGATATGATTATACTCATCATTATTATAAATAGAATAACTATTTTGTTGGAATACATACATGTCACTCTTATAAATGGAATAATCACATGTTCACCTTCTATAACCAATGCATTGGATGGATATCATGGACCCATCGATCATTGCTTTATCATATAACCACATGTCATTGGTTTATCATAGAACCATCCATCATTGTTTTATCATGGAACCACCCATCATAGGTTTATCACATAACCATCCTTCATTTTCTAACTACAATTACAAAATAATAACACATAATATATTTAATTTCATCATAAAATCATACAAATAACCATTATACCTTTCATAACATAGTTAACCCATGGAAAAGAAATGAGTTCTATGAGAATCTCTTGGAAACATGATTAACTCATGGAAAAGAAATGGTTCCCATAACAATCCCTTTGAAACATGATTAACCTGTGGAAAAGAAATGGGTTCTATAAAAATATAATTTAATCATGATTAACCTATATAAAATAAATGGGTTCCATAATAATATCTTTTAAACATTATTAACCCATGGGATATAAATGGGTTCCATAACAATCTCTTTGAAACATGATTAACCCATGGAAAAGAAATGGGTTCCACAAAAGTATCTTTGAAACATTATTAACCCATGGAAAAGAAATAGGTTCTATAAAAATATATTTGAATCATGATCAACCAATGGAAAAAATGTGTTCCATAACTATCTATTTGAAACATTATTAACACATGTAAAATAAGTTGGTTCCATAAAAATATATTTAAAATTTAAATAACCCGTGGAAAAGAAATGGGTTCCATAAAAATATCATTGAAACATGATTAAACCATGGAAAATAAATGGGTTCCATGAAAATATCTTTGAAACATGATAAACCCATGGAAAATAATTGAGTTTCATAACAATCTATTCGAAACATGATTGATCCCTATAAAATAAGTGGGTTCTATAACAATCTCTTTGAAAAATGATTAACTCATGGAAAAGAAATGGGTTCCATAAAAATATCATTGAAATAAGATTAACCCATGAAAAAGAAATGAGTTCCATAATAGTCTCATTGAATCATGATTGACCCATGGAAATTAAATGGGTTCCATAATAATATCTTGGACACATGATTAACCCTTGGAAAAGAAATGGGTTCCATTACAATCTCTTTAAAATAAACGTAATCCATCTAGAAAAAATGAGGATGGTATAAATACAAAATATGCCCAATGTAGGAAAAGTAAGAACAAGGTCTATTAATGTTGATAAATATGAATACCATTGAAATATCATTAAAACATTCTTGAGGAAAATAATATTTAAACATCATAAAGTGTCTTATAACACATTAAAACATTTAAATCATAATCCCCATGAAGGAATAACATTAAATTAATATTTTAATATCATGAGGATAGATATATTCATGATATATCATTTAAAATGATATGTATATACACCTCATAAATTAATTTAGGTGTATAACATAATAAGTCTCTCAAAGAAGGAAAATTATGGAAAACATACATTACTGCTTTGGTAAATTTAAAACCATAAACACCATGAAATAGATATCATAAAATGGATATATAAATCCCCATAAATTAAAGTTTAATTATTATTAAATACATTCATTGATATCATATACACTATATAAAAAATAAGTGGTGAATATGGAATAAGTCTTGCCGAAATAAAAGTGACACTAGAAATCCCCTTACCTTGAGTCTGATTTATCAAGATTATTCTTTTATTTATGAATAATTAATATATGTTAATTATTTAATTTCTTCATAAAATTTTCCAAGTTTATTATTATTTTTATTTCACTTATAAACAAGTTAAATATAATTACTTAATCAATTAATTCTAAGTCAGATGTTTTGACTATATACGACTTATGTGTCAAAACTAACTTTAATAGGTTGAATAATGTTAGTGAGGCCATTAAACATATATAGGGTAATAATAATGAAAAATATATCATATTTATACAGAAATTATTCTTTTAAAACCAAACATGTAATATTTTTATGAAATATTAAACATCGTTACAATCATGAAAATGGTAGGTCGCACATACGCATGAGTGACGTTCTCATTATTTAATGATCATTATCGAAAGAAGGTAAGTAACATTTATCTTTCCATAATTATAATTATATAATTAATAACATTTTATTTAATTATAAATTCTTATATATATCATTCTTGTTATATGGTTATGAAAATAATAATCACATTGCTTTTGGTAGGCGGTTGTCCAACCGTCCACAAATGATGTTATCACTTTTTCATTATGTGAAAAGATAATAAATAAAGTGATATATTATATTTTAATATAGATAATTATTTCATTATTATCATATAGATTAAATTTATATTGCATATTTTTATTAAACACATCCTTAATACATTACATGTAAATCGTAAATTAATAACATCACTTTGAGGAGGCGGTAATACACACGTCCACAAACCATGTTATCGTATTCCCAAAAAATACATATCATGAAGGTATGTGTTATATAATAATTAAAAAAAATACATCATAAATATCATATATATATAAAAATATTATTTACATACCTTGAGAGGTGGTAATGGAAGGACGAACGATATCGGTTCATGAGGCGGAAGTCCTCCATACACTCTAATGATGATTGTGTGTCTGAATTTATGGAATTGTAACATAAAAATATAAAAATATATTTAATATACTGATTTTATTATTTAATCATGATATAAATATAATTTAAGGGGTGGATAAAAAAATAAAATAAAATTTCTCGTTGAAGAATGTTACCTCTTTTGCGGGGAACTCCTTTTGTTTTGAATTGAAGGACTTAATTGGTTTTATTTATACCCAAAGTGATTCTTCAAGGATTATATGAGGGATTTTGTTATTTTATATTTTCATGGTTTGGATTCAACAAAAATGGTGTAAGGGGTTTTGAAGATAGGGGGAGATGTGGTGGCCTTTTAAAAGTGGGGAAGAAGACGTATTTGGTATTCTTGAAAAGAATTGTGTTCTTTCCATGTTTTACCTATGTACCATGGGTAAATATTATAATATTATAGAACCTAATAGGTTTTATTGTCAAAATATGTCCATAAAATAGTTTTTAGACAAGTTTAGTTTCATTTTCACAACTTATATTCTATGTTTAAACTTTAAGTAAACCTGTTTTTACCATAATTATAGTAATTAATTTTACATCATTCACTAATATTTTTTTATAAAAAACAATTTAAACATAGTAGAAATTATAAATTATCCTAATTACAAATATAGAATCCTTTTTTCAAATTTTAATCATAGAAGTGGTAGAATGTGATTTAAAATTAATCCCATAGACATTATTGGAAAATAGGTT
This sequence comes from Viscum album, assembly GCA_963277665.1. Classification (NCBI taxonomy): domain Eukaryota; kingdom Viridiplantae; phylum Streptophyta; class Magnoliopsida; order Santalales; family Viscaceae; genus Viscum; species Viscum album. Next base: position 944,615,010 of record OY728126.1, on the reverse strand, counting down.
TTTAATGTGAAAAACTCAAAACATTTACTAAGTTTATATATATAAAATCAATATTAAAATGATTCAAATGACCTAAATTTGGTAAATTATATAAAATTTATCAAATGTAGATTTAAAAACATATTAAAATACCGTTAATTATTATAAAATATACATATGAAATTACTTTTTTCAATTAAAATTAACTATTATTCATTATTAATCAAAATATGAAACTTCTCAATAATATACTGAAAACTCACCCTAAGTTGATTTTGATATTCCACTTTAAAAAATGAAATTTATTTTTTCAAATAAAATTTATAGAAGTGTCAAATTTTAGTTTAAAAATTGGTGCGCCATTAAAATATGAAAAAATTTCCTTTTAGAAATATATAGTTTTTTCTGCTTAAAATTTGATTTTTTTTCTTATGTATGACTATAAAACATATTATATAAATTGAAATATATTTTATTGAATTTATAACTTATAAATTTCATCAATATCATTCAATAATAGTTATTTATTTAATTTATTAAGATAAAACCCCTTTATGGGCATAAAAATAGTTTTTCATAAAAACACATCATTTATAATTAATTAGTCACCAAATAATTCATTTTTATGTACATTTTTTAACCATGTTTTCATAATTAATTTAATCATATTAATTCCCTACATTACAATATATAGGTTATAACTGTCATGTTACAATAATAATATAAATAGTACATTATTGTCAGATAAGAATCGTCCTTGAGTGTAACACAAGGTATCAAAGAAAATAAATGTTATGTAAAATGAAAGATAAATTTTTAGTTGTGTATAAATTAAGATAAATTATGATTTTCATGTAATAAAAGATATCAATGAATTAAAATTAATTTGAATGAAGATATTTTTTAAAAAAAATTGATATTACATCCCACCCCCCTTAAAATGAATTTCTCCCTCAAAATACATCTTGGTTATCAAAGGATTTTTTGAATTCATTTATTGAAACCCACATAGAACAAATGAAATAAAGAAATCATTCCTTAAAAGAGAATGTGGGAAACATAATGGTCACCTGAAGTCATGCATAACTAGGCCTCCACATGGGATAACATAGGTAAGAAACTAAAGTATTAATTTATAAGGAAAACATAATTTCCATAAACTAATAGAGAGTGATATAGAACATTGTCAAGTGTAAGTCAATGAAAACAAAATAATAAACCAAATAGAATACATTACTATAAAATGGATAACAAATCTATTCAACCTCTCTTTAGATGTTAAACAAAACCAAAATTATTAGAACATGGTGAGATAATTCCCAAAATGAGTAAAACTTTATACGATATTTTAATATTCAAAAGTAATACCAAAAGTTTAAACTAAATTATTCTATAAATAATTGTCCTTAAAAGTCTTCAAAAATTTCCTCACTAAGTTGGAAACCCAAAGATCTGAAAGATTTGATCATATATTTTCCAACATAAATAAATTGTTATTCCTAAAATAAAATCCCATTTTTTTCTGAAATTAACTTAATCTTAACCTATAAAAGTTTTCATGTTAACCAGGATATCAGGTAGGCCAGTGGTAGATTTTACACCCTTATCTCCCATCGGTTGTGGGTTCAATCCCCACTACGGCCTTGCTAGATGCGACGGGTTTTCACCCTATATATGGGTTATTCTATTTTTTTTTCATTAATCCTGAATGATAAATCCTCCCTAAAAACACTTCATGTTGATCTTATGTGTTATAAATACCTTAACCCAAAAAAAATCTCCAAATAAAATGTTGATAACCTCAAAATTTTTACTACTTAAAAACCTTAAATGGGTTGTCCTAAGACATTGAAATTATGATCATCCATAAAATTATAGTCCTTTAAAGGTATCCATATAACTTAATATAAACTCATATAAAAATCTTAATCTCCAAAGTTATCTAAAATAACCTATGATACCAACTATAAGAGCCCATAATCCTTGCTTCCAAATACTATGCTGAAATCTATAACTTTATATTCCTGGCTTTTATGCCGATAATTATGACCAAAAAATTCCATCTATACATTAAAACATAAAATTTAAAACTTGTACCAATTTTATTTTGGAGGATATTTTAGGTTTATAGTTATAGATAATTATGATAAACTCCTACATAAATAATTAAGAGTAATTTAAATGATCATTTCTCTTACTTAATCTATCTTTTTGTTTCATAGTAATACATCATCATCATACATATTTAGTTATTTATACACATAACTCATTCAACATCATTCTTGAAAACATAGGGAAAAGGAAACATAATAAGGGTGAGATCAAATTCTCAATAAGGGTAAGCATAAACATCAACAACTAAATTTCATCAATAAGCATAAGATTTCTTGGGGTTATGAAGACATAATCAAAGTGTATGAGCGAATCATAAAATAACTCCTATCCATCAATACATGGTTCATAAAATATGAAAACATGGCAGAGTCAACAGTCATTAGAATCATTAATCATGAGACACGTGAAATCAATCTCAATCATTATAAATATTATAAACCCATTTAAAGCATAAAAAACACATAAAGGTGTCTTGGGACAAATTTATACTGGTCATTATTTCAAATGTAATGACCATACAGTTGACATATATACATGTGACGTTTACAAAGGTAATAACCATCCATCCAATGGCCCTAAGGCCTTCATTTTTTATTGTTTTTTGATAATCCACCTTTCAAGGGGTGAGGTGAAACCCTTATAAGGCACATAGGTGAAAGTATTACATGGCATTTAGGCCTTAGAGAAATTCATTTCCCATAGGTTTCAACCATTACATACAACCCAGACTAATTACATGGAACTTCTCCTCCCCAACATCTTCGTCATGAAATCATCTCTCCACCTTTTCATGGTTGTTCGGCTTGGATTTCCCGTGCATTAACAGGCTTGTCCCTATGGAAAGTTCCATAACCTCTCATTCTTACAATCATTTAGCTTTAATTATTGTGAAATATCCTTGCTTCTCTTCCTTCTAAAGCTTCTTCCTTATAGATTGTATGGTTTACATCTTCACTTAAGGTGGCATGAAGGCCTTGAGGTGGCCTTAAGGCCTTACTGACCCAAAGGCTTGGGTGGCGTGAAGGCCTTAAAGGACTCAGGGACCAAATTGGTGGCCTAAAGTCCCAAACAGGGGAATAATATCAGCTTCTACAGTACCAAACAGTTCCTGATATAGTTCTCGCTATAGTACTGCTACAATTATGCATAGTACCTGCTACAGTACCTTCTACAGTACCTTCTACAGTACCCATAAATTAACCTCCACCTGGATTTGATCCCAGGTCTCTTGGATGCACTAAAAGAGTCCTCATCAACTGGGCAGAGGCTCATGTGAACAAAGGTAATAACCATACAGTCGAATTTCATACCCAATGCATTGGAAGGATATGAAGTACCCACCCATCATTGGATTATCATGTAACTACCCTTTATTGACCAAGTATAATCACAAATTCATAAAAAATAAAATCTTTCATTTAATCATAAACTCATAAGAATTATCATTATCCCTTTCATAACTTTATTAACCTATAGAAAAGAAATGAGTTATATAGTAATCTCATTGAAACATGATTAACACATGGAAAATAAATAGGTTTCATAACAATTTCATTGAAACATGATTAACCCATAGAAACAAATGGGTTCCATAAAAACTCTTTAAAACATGATTAACCTATGGAAAAGAAACTAATTCCATAATAATCTCTTTAAAACATGCTTAACCCATAAAAAATGGGTTCTATAAAAATATATTTGAAGCATGATTAATCCATTTAAAATAAATGGGTTCTATAAAAATCTATTTAAATAATGATTAACCAATGTAAAATAAATTGGTTCTATAATAATCACTTTTAAACATAATTAACTCATGGAAAATAAATGGTTTACATAAAATCCCTCTAAAACATGATTAAACAATATTAATTAATTGGGTTTTGAGAAAATATATTTGAAATGTGAATAACCCATAGAAAAAAATGGGTTCCAAAACAATCTCTTTTAAACATGATCAACCCTTCTAAAGGAAATGGGTTTCATAACAATCTCTTTGAAACATGATTAACCCATGGAAAAAAATGGGTTCTATAAAAATATCTTTGAAGAATAATTAACCCATGGAAAAGAAATGGGTTCCATAAAAATATATATGAAACATGATTAAACCATGGAATATAAATGGGTTGCATAGTAATATCATGGAAACATGACTAACCTATGTAAATGAAATAGGTTCCATAACAATATCTTTGACACTTATTAACCCATATAAAAGAAAAGGGTTCCATAACAATCTCTTTAAAACAATATTAATCCATAAAGAAAAGAATGAGGATGGTATAAATAAAAAATATCCCATGTGTAGGATAAGTAACAATAATATTTTTTATTTTTTATGAATATAAATACCATTAAAATAACATTAAATACATTCTTGAAGAAAATAGTCTTTAAACATTCCAAAGTGTCCCATACCACTTTGAAATATTGGAATCATAATCCCCATGAAGGAATAAAATTAAATTAAACTTTTAATATCATTAGAATAGTAAGATACATGTTATATCATGTCAAATTTGAAGTATATACACCTCATAAAATAAGTTGGGTGTATAACATTACAAATGTTTCAAAGGAGGAAAATTGTAACAAAAATCCATTACCTCTTTAGTAGCATTGAAACCGTAAAACCCATGAAAGAGTTATCATAAAATGAATATGTAAATTCACATAAATTAAATTATAATAATAATTTAATACATTCATGGGAATTATATACACCACACGACAAAAATAAGTGGTAAATATGGCATAATTCTCACATAAATAAAAGTGAGACTAGAAATCCCCTTACCTTTAGTCTGATTCATCCAGCTTGTTATTCATATTCCTAGATAATAAAATTATTTTAATTATTTACTTTCATTATAATATTTTACATGTTTATTATTGCTTTTATTTCACTTATAAACATTTTATATATAATTACTTAATCAATTAAGTTTAATTTGGATGTTTTCACCATATTCGGCTTATGTGTCAAGACTAACTTTGGTTTGCTGACTAAGGCCAATGAGGTCATTAAACATCTCCATAATAATAATAATGAAATAATTATCATATTTATAAATAAATTATTCATTTAAAATCTATCATTTAGTATGGTTATTAAAAACAAGACAACTTTACAATCATGGAGATGGTTGGCCATACATATGCATGAGTAAAGTTCGCATTTTTTCAATGATCATTATGGAAATATGTATGTAAAAAAATCTAGAATGAACATTATATCATAAATAAAATTTAATTTAATTATAAATACTTATATATATCATTATAGTGATGCTCTTATGAAAAATAATAATAATCACATCGCTTTGAGGGGAGGTAGTCCACACGTCCTCAAACGACATTATCACTTTTTCAGTTTGTGAAAAGAAAAGAAAGAAAGTGATAAATTATATTTTAAGAATTCTATTTATTTTAGGAATATATTATATATTTCGTGTATTTAATATATTTTTATTGAAACGATCCTTAATAAATTTCATGTAAATCATGAACGAATCACATCGCTTTGAGGAGGCGATAGTCTACACGTCCCCAAATGATGTTATCATATTCACACAAAATGGAATGCATGATGGTATATGTTATATAAAAATTAAATAAGCATAAATAAATCATTTATATCATTTATATCATATAAAAACATTATTTTCATCATTATTCCCAACCTAGATAGGTGGTAACGGAAGAAAAAATGACATCGGTTTGTGTGGCAGTAGTTTGTTGTACACATGAACAATTATTGTGTATCTAATTTTATGGAAGTTTGTGTGGTTATAGGTAATATTAATAATATAAAATAATATCAATTTATTTAGGATAATAATTTTATTATATAGGAATGATATAAAAAAAATTAAATGGGTGGATATAGAAATAAAAAAAATTCTCGTTGAAGAATGTTACCTCTTCTTTGGGTAACTTCTTTTGGTTTGCACCAAAGGACTTATTTGGTTTTCTTTATACCCAAATTTATGATTCTAGGATTATATGAGGATTATTGGGAGTTTATTTTTCCTGGTTTTTGATGAGAAAAAATGATCTTGATGGGTGTGAAGAGAGGGGGAGATGTGGTGGCCTTTTATAAGTGGGGAAGAGGAAACATTTGGTATTCTTGAAAACAATTGTGTGGTCCCCATGTTTTACTTGTTTTACAAGAATAATAATTGGACTATCATATAACCTTACATGTTTAATAGTCTAAATATGTCCATAAAATAATTTTTATACATGGTTGGGGTCATTTTTAAAAAATATATTCTATGTTTAAACACTATGTAAGCTCGTTTTTACATTAATTATAGTAATTAATTTTGACTACATTCACTAATATATTTTGTCAAAAACTAAGTTGAACTTAATATAAATTATATATTATTATAATTAAAATTATGGAATCCATATTTCAAAATTATAATCATAGAATTGTAAGAATTTTATTTAAAATTAATCCCAAAAATATGATGAGAAATATGGTTTTTAAAGTGAAAGCATCCAAAAGATTACTAAGTTTATATATCTAAAATATATATGAAAATAATTCAAATGAAATAAATTAGATTAAATTATATAAAATTTATCTAAATAAACTTTAAAATTAATTTAAAATATCATTTCACATTATAAATTATTTAGATTAAAGTTGGTTTTAAATTAAAATTCAGTGTTATTCATTATTCATCAAAATATGAAACTTAACAAAAAAATACCAGAAACTCACCAAAAGTATATTTTGATATGAATATTTTATAAATGAGTTTTATTTTGTTAAAATAAGGTTTTAAAAGTATCAAAATTTAGTTTTAAAATAGGTGCGCCATTAAAAGGCACCAAAATTCCCTTCTAGAATAATATAGATTTTTCTTTATAAAATTGGATTTGTTCTTATTTTATTCCTATAAAACATGTTGGATAAATTGAAAAAAAAATATTGAAAAAATAACATATAAATTTAATTAATAGCATTCACTAATAGTGATTAATTTATTTTTTTTAATAAATTTTTTTTGTGTCCATAATAATAGTTTTCCATAAAAACATGTACTTTATATTCAATTGGTTTTTCACTTTATTTATAATTAATTGGTCATAAAAGACTTAATTATATATAAAGTTTTAAACAATATTTTCATAATTAATTTAATCATATTTATTCCCTCCATTCTAATGGATATGTGATAACTATCATGGTAAAATAATATTATTATTATATTATTATTATCTAGTAAGACTTGGTCTTACATGTAACATAAGTTATCAAATAAACACAATATTACTTGAAATTCAAGATAAAATTGGTTTTTTGTATAATGAAAGATAAATTTTGAATTGTGTGTGATACAAGCTATTAAAGAATTTAAATTAATTTTAAATAGGATATTTTTTGAAATTTTGGGATGTTACGTCACATATCATAAACATCCCTTAAATGATGAATGGAATTGTTTATACTATAACCACCAGTTATTCTAAGGTCCACCTTGATCTCTTGAAAAATATATCTCCTTTATGCTTAGAATGTCACTACATTAACTAGAATTATATCTTCTCCCTCAATAAATAGATCTTGTACTTGCTGAAATAATATATATAAGAATTCATGTATGCTGATTCTATTGAATAACTTCAAACACGCTATATATATTATTCAAAATGGGTTCTTTTTCTAAAAGGGTTTTTAAATAAGTAATTAAATAATTGTAGTATAATTTTTCTCTTCTTCTTATTATTAATATTCTTTTTCTTTTCCTTCCTCAACTGTTCTTTTATCTTCGGCTTTGAGAACTTGTTGAAGAATTTACTATTTTACTTATTTTTCTTGGATAATTTTTGTTTCTTCTTGATTTTTCCAATGTTTAATGGTTTGGTAACTTCTTATTCAACTTCTTTTTTTCTTATTTCTTTGTATTTTTTAAGCACTCTTTGTTTTTCAATATTTTACACATATTCTCCTGTATGTATATATTTACTAAAGATGTGAATATTATTTCCTTATTTGAATAAGGAAACTCTACTAATAAGGGTAGTGAGATTTTATAATGTTTAAAACTCATTCAAAACTGAGTTAGTAAATTCATCTAATCCTTTTAAAAGACTTGAGGTTTCAATCTTTGTGTTATATAAAAATATAGAAAAATCTTCTCCCTAATATCTATTACTTAAAAAATATTCCATGACCACATGATATTATGAAAAATTAAAGTTTTTATAGCATGGATAGCAACATATTTCATGGATTATGATGAAATGTTATTCTTTATCTTAGCACGAATCATAACCAATGACTATGATAATTAAAACAATGATGGTCAGGTCATGTATTGTTTGAATTCTATCTGGATTATCCTCTTTATTCATGGTGTTATTCATGAATCTTCAATGGAATTATGCTCAAATTATACATGAATAAGTACTAATGAACAATAAGAAACCCAAAATTTCTATCCCTGGCTGATGTGAGTGATAAAGACAACATTGATAATAGTTTTCTCATGGCATGATGTGAATTATAGTACCATCTCACACACTCAATGAATGCTTGAAAACCTTAGAAAGTGATGTGGAGAAGATGAACATAATGTTTTTTTAATATTCAAACCCATGTTTTTAAATGAGGAATATTATCTTATCCACATGATTCCCACATCAAAAATTTCCTTGGACATGTCCTTCTCACATAAAATCATATTCCTTTTTCAAATTAAATTTCTTGGAAAATGTCGTATACACATCCATAAAATGATATTTACATAGATGATAAATGAAACATATGAACATTTATTCCTTTGAGAAATTACAAGAAGTTAGCCAAAAATTTAATTATACACTATTTTAATCATTGTTTTGAATAAAAAACACATCACTAACAAATATCCACATCTTCTAGTATCAAAGACTTCTTATTTCAAATTCCCTCATCTTTATCCAATATTAAATACTTCTTAAGATAGTAAGAAAATAAAGGATGTAATACTTCCTAAACACCTCAACCACTTTAAATATATTTTTCCTTCAAGTGAATGTATCATTAATAAACAATAATGGATAAAACTATTTTTCATTCCATTTCTTTACCACATAAATGATGGTGGAAAAAACATACATATCTATATAAACTTGTTTATATTTTCCCTTTTAGTAACTAATTTGGGTTTGATTTTGGAGTTCTCAAAAATTATACTGATTTTAGACACCCCCTTTTGAAATATATTTTTCCATGTTAAGAAGTTATTGGTGTGTGTAGTGGTAGTGAGTATCTATTGGTACTTATGGAACTTATTTGTGCTATAAATTTCTAACTTTGAGGTGGTCAATTGAATATATTGGTTAATTTATTTTAGGATTTCATAAATTTATACTCTATTTTGGTAACAATATATTATCTTATTGGTAATAGTTATTAATTTATCTAGGAATGATATTTATGGGTTGTCATGCAAGATATGACTTTTTATAGTTGGTTGGATTATAGATCAGAGGGTTTTAATGATTATTGGGGTAGACAAGGGGATGGTGTGGAATATCTTTCCTCAATTATTGTATCACTATTAGGATGTATTCATAATGGAATTATCATTATTTACACTTATTTTATAGACAATTGAACCATTGATCTTGTATTGACTGCATAAAAATCATGGATTTCCCCTGGTGGGAATCCAACTGAACTGACAATGAGTTTGAATATAGCCTCTAAATTCATAATTTAGTAGGCCACAGGTAAATTAAAATCATCAAGGGTATAACTACACAAATATCTAGAATTAATTGTCTTTTATAAATAAAATCTCTACAATACAATGAATAATATAACTGTATTTCCCCCCCAAAAATACTTGATTAATGTATATCAGTGTATGTCATGCCATAAAAAAACTAATCCATAAATGGAAATAAAATCCTAATTCTATCATCTATTATATACCTCATGAAATTTATAATTTAACCTCTATCTCTAAAAAGTATCCCATGTCCAAAATTATGGCCACCTAGCACCACTACTAAATTTATCTAAATAATTTGAAAGATTTTATATAAAGAAAGGGTAACCATAAAAATATACATAGAATATTCCTCCCTATAACCCTCATGTGTCTATGTGAATAAATTATTCTAATAATTGCATGTATCAATAAATCAAACAAAATAATTAATCAAACATCCATCTATATGGTCATCAATTAATTCTCATCCACATCATGCCTCATAGCCATCTTACTTTTTATTCCATGAAATTATTCTCATCATACAAACCTGCATACCCATAATTGTTATAATAACTGGTATCAATTTAACATCCATATAATAATCAATTATACTCCCATAGATACCTCACAATAAACTCACCACTACCAATAATTTATTCACTCATAAGAAACTTTCTATAATATTCATATGTTATTTTCAACCTGTAAGACCTCTTTAAATATCCTTATATAGTTTCCCACTCATAGGGGTCTCATTAAATATATTAATTTATTTTTTTCACTCACAAGAACTTTATTGAATATTCAAATCTATGGGTTTAGTTTTTTTCACCTATATGTACTCTCATTGGTTTCTTAAGTTCACGCCCTTAAAGACTCTCCACATCAAAACCTGCATTAGTTCTAAAGTTTTCCACCCCTGGGGATTGTCACTATATTATTGGGTGTCTACCCTTAGGGACTCTCCCCTACTCAAACTAAATTATTATCACTAAACATCATATATCCAACATGATTATCCATATAATCTACACCATCATGACCATCATCCTCATTATAACCATCATTATCATCATTATATATGTATCAAAAATATATGCCACGTAACTAGTTACTTTCACATCACTAAAAAAATATTAAAAATGGATTCAAACACCCGCCATCTATTTATTCTCCCATCAAGACCACTACACATAAAATGGTCTTAGAGAATATAAAAACACCATATATATATATATATTTCTCTAGAATTTTTCCACCACTACTAGATCATATAAAGTAATTCACCACATCACTAACATTCCTTATATCCTGCGTGCACAAAAGTTACATAACCTCATCACTAGTCAATACATAATAAAAATACCTAAAACTAAACCACATAATACACCACAAATTTCCTTATTCATACCTCCATATATATATAATATAGATTTTTATATAGGGATTTATATGAGATTAGAGTTCAGCCACCACTATCAACTCACCCCACAAGATCTATTAGAAACTATAAGAAAACTAGAATAAAAAATAAAGTTTCACAACCCATTCCATATCTAGAATGTCCATTATTTCACGGTGTAAAACCCTTATATATTCACACCACTCTTATATAAATCCCATAAAAATCCCCTCTTATCTAAAATGTGGCATGATTTTATGCTTAAGTGGAACAACCCCGATGTAACTCATTACCACTTTTCCCAGCAACATCACTATCACTTCAATAAATTTCTCTAGATGGTGTTAAGGACCTCATACTAAATTAGCACATCCCATGCCAAAATTCATAAATCTACCAATCCCTCCACTTAATGTATTTCCCACATAATTTCATCATTTAGGGATAAAAATAAATATAGGAACCTATAAAATATTTTATAATTATTCGAAAAGAATAATCAACAACCATTTACACCACAAAAAATATTAAAGAATAAAAAATTAATCATCGGTAAAAATTAAACACTAACTACATCAAACTCATAAATCATGCTATTTTCTCCTTCTTCAATTTTTTTCATAAATATCTATCATCATATTATTATATTTTTAATATACTATAGTTCACAATAATTCAAGTTCTATCATCACAAAATTGTATATCCCAGCCATCTTTATAGTTCAATTTTTTCATTTATCAATTTTAATAATAACATAAAATTTCATAATTCATCTCAATTTAATTATTCATCAATAATAATTATTCTATCTATATCATATTCTCATTTACCATTTATCAATTTTCATTATTAATACCTTTATTCTTGTTTCATCCTTTCTAGTTCCAATTCACCAATATATTCTTCATATCTAAATATAAAATATAATTTAAACAATATAAAAAAATAAAAAAAATTTAGATTCACAAGAATTATAAAAAGAGACATTAATATAGAGTCACCAATCTCGATTCCGTAATCAATGCAAGTATTCATTCCTCTGATTATCACCATCGATCAATCACCTAATATCATTCTTCATTCATCTATATCTATGATCTAACATGATGGATTGTTACCAAGGGCCCCTATCTTGAAATGATAGAGAGGATAACAAAAATACGGGGAAATTTTACTTTTTGGTGAAAATAATTCAAAATAGAAGTCAGTTACTCTAATTCTCTCATCAATTACATTTCAAAAACACTATGGAATTTCCCATTGTTTTCCTAATGAATCCCATAATTCAAAAATACCATTAACAACACCGCTTGTACATTACATAACTTAATTAAATATCTATTCTTAAATTAATTTAACATTCCATGTCATTTACACTATAAAATACCTCACAATATTCATATTATTTATTTTATAAAATTAATCCATTAAATTGAATTCCTTAAATAATTAATCAATTAATTAATTTCTACCATAAACAAAAATTTATTATAAATTATAACCCCATTATTAAATTTATAAAATACCACTCAAGGGTAAATATCACATATCATATCCAGTAACAAGCTTGAAATTTCATTTTGGGACTAAAAAAAATTAATATTTTACCCTTGATGGATAAAAATTTTCAAAGTTTCAGTAACTTAGAGATTGAAATTTTCATGTCCCTATTTTAAAAACCCATTTTAAAACTTTTCATCCTTAAAAAGAATAAAACATAATAATAAAATAGAAAAAAAAATCATAAGCTTTTTCATTCAAGATTCATCATTAAAATAAAATCGTATAGAAATATAAAATAATAATGATTCAAAATAATTTATGATATTGAACATGAATTTATGATTTCCTATTATTAGTGTTTTCCTATATTCCATCATGCTCAAAAATTACTTGAACCCAGGGAATAACTTATTCTCATAATACTTTCCCTCTATGGTATTGAATTTTCACTCAATATTCAATGAAACTCATATCCTCCTTGGTAGTCACATTACTCAAATAAATTACATGGAAAGGATCATGATAATAATTATAAAGCTAAGACACTTTGAAAAAATCATAAATCCATTCAAATAATGAAGATAGTTCAAATTTATTATATACCTATCTAACTCAACCTCTCAAAATGGATTATAAATTTAGATAAAAATTTATTTCCCCAACCAAATATTTGTTGACAACACTAGGGAGAAACTCATAAGAATACATGATATTCAAGTGAAAAATAAAACAATCTCCTCCTCCAATATATATAGGGTTTTATTCTACTTTATATAGTTTTCATGTGACCCAAATAACCTACACATGATATGTCATAACAAGTACAATCTATATCCTAACCATAGTGGCCTCACCAACCTCATCCCAACATAGTGGCAAATGATAGGGTCACATATACAAAGACTCATAAGGTGTCATTAAAATTGAGGAATGATAATAATTATTATGAGTAAATCCCACCAATGGTAAATTATCCACCCATGATCCTCTAAAATCTAGGATTTAAACCCTCAAAATTCCTTCCAACACCAAAATCATCATCTCAATTTGACTAGAAATATGTGGGTGTAATGTGGTGATAATGTATATCTAGGTACAAAAATAATATTGTAATACCTTCTATAACCATAATGTAAACTGAGAATCATTATTATATATTATCATCCTTATAAATATATTAATATTACTCAAATCCATTATATAAATCACCACCAAACTATCCACTAATCTCAATTCCTTAACGGATAAGAAATGAGATGACATTATCAATCGATCCATGATTAATCTAATAAAGTCAAAACCATGTAAGGAATGAGGAACCCCATAATTAAATACAAAAAAAATTATTCTCACTCATATTGGTAAATCTCATGGGGATAAAAAAACCCCCAAAATATGATGGTTGGTTTTCATCCAATGGAACACAATAAATAGAAAAATAAACTCAACCACTATTTTCTTCATTATAATCCATCAAAAATGAATCTTAAATGCATAATAAAATATTTAAACACTTTAATGTGCTACAAATTATGAATTATATAACTCATGAAAAACCAATTTCTGTATACTCTAAGGGAAAAATAAATCTACACAAAATAACAGCCCATATTCCTCATCCTTAACCCAACTTCCAATGGATAGTCATTCACAATCTAGTCTCTCCACACCTCCACCTATTCATCTCTCAGTTAATAATTATATACCTACTACACTAATGAATATTCCACTACCATCAAATAAATACCTTCCCTATCATTAATCTATTCATATCTAATATTAGGAGAGAATGAAAAATATATCTCTTTCCAATACTTTATTTCCCACTAGGCATCCTCATTATAAGAATTTTGACTTAAAGCTAAGCCACCACATTACCTAAGGCACACCAAACCTGTACTACCAGATCTAGTGATAAAAAACATTTTAAATTTTTTAATCAACATTGTGTGAGATGACCCAAGATATACTTTAATATATTTCACATTAATATTTTATCTCATAATAATCTCACACAATCCTGAGAATATTTAGGTCTAGTGTCTTTAGAGATGAGCCACATAAACAACCTATTTTACAAAACTTGTGAAAATTTCTCCATCATTACAATATACTATATCACTTTCTAGATATATCATAGGTTATACTCAGCTTCATAACCTAGGGAATGAAAAACATAAGAAAGGGGTGAGCTCAAATGCTCAGTATGGGGAAAAATTATCAATGATTCATCAAAAGGATAAAGTCATAATTATATGATAAACATGATCATAGAGGAAATATATTATTAAAAAAACATGAACCAAGAATATTTTTCCATATAATTAAGGAAATATAATCTAAAATTATCAAACACATACCATAGCATATGTAAGAACCCGGTTCTTCCTTGAGGTATAGATATTTTACCTTCCATCAATTCTTAGTTTAAATGTTTAATTATAGCCTATTTTGAATTCCCTTAGAGTTATTAAAGGTAATAGGGTGTATGGGTCACATTTGAATCCCATAACATGAATTTTGGGAAGAAAAGACCCAATCCATGGTTAGTACAAAAATGGGGTTCACATATGTGCATCCATGTCTACAATTTTGACAGTGAGGTTTTTCATGGTTTGAACATGGTTAGCGAAATCATGTGAACCAGTTGTGTAGGGTGCCCCTCACTATAGCTAAGTGTGCATGGTTGGAACATGGTTTGTCCAACTGTGTGGCCAAACCATACGACCCTGTTTTTTTTTTGTGAAATTTTGATTTTTACCTTATTAAATATATTAGAACTAAACCACTTTTCCTATTTCTCCATTAGATGGAACCTTGAGCTTTAAGAGCTTGTTTGAATATCCCAACTAGGATTTGTCACCGACTCTCCATCTGAGCTTGAATTCAATCATTTCTCATCTCATTGGATCTGCATCGGTGAGTTCTTAATTTCTTTTGTGTATTTCCTTGTTTTTTTTTGTATCAACTTCACTATGTATGTGAAATCTAATTTTTACTTTTCTCAGGTTCATCTTATATTATTTGATTTTATCCTAATATATATCAAATCAAGATCTAATACTGGATGATCTATCCACTAAGGACCTTTGGTAGGTGGTCTTGTTCCTTTCATTAAAAGTCAAAGTGTTTATATATGTGTCATTATGGTGTGTACCCAATTCTCAGAGCGACTCCTTGAAATGAATTTAGGTCCTTAAATTAAATTTATAGGAATTGTATATTCAATTAAAGTGGCCTATCAATGGAGGATTATAGGTTGAATACATTGAAATTGATACCACCCCTTTGGGTTTGTTTTTGATTAAATAGACCATTTGATGGAATATGAGTTGATACCTTTGAGGTGTTCCATTTTTCCCTTGTTAAGGGGTGTTTAATAATTTTTCAATTTTAATTGAAATGGGTTATAATTCAAGTTATTGATATGAATTGTGAATTTAATTGGTTAATGGAAAGGTATGGATAACCATTCCCTTAGACTAGGTTGTGTAATAGATTTTTGAATATTGTGTTTCCCTTTTAATGAAATTACCATGTGAATAATTAGGAGGAAAGAATTCTAAAATTATCCCATGAATTGACTCACCTTATAAGGTGATATTTAAATAAAATGTTCTTGTTATTTACCTTAACAAGGATTAAATGGAATTTTATAAATTGTATTTAATTGGTTAAATGTTTATATGCCTTGGGTGACACATGCGTTCATATGAGAATTACATGGATGAAATCAATTGTCTTATACATTTCTTATTCCCGAGTGATACTTGGACTCCCTAGCAGACTACCAAGGATAGACTCAGAGGCTTGACTATTATATATCGAGTGATACTTGTAATTCCTTATGGATTTCCCAAAATATACTCAAAGTTAATTGATCATTAATCCATGGGTGATACTTGGGCTCCCTTAGTAGACTACCAAAGACGGAATCAAATGGCAGGGATGTTATACCACACCTAGAGTGATACATGGGTTATTGTGAGGATCACTATGGATGGGTATATAGGGTTTTGGATTATATTTTACCTAGAGAAATACCTAGATTCCAAATTAATAATTCCATTGATGGGATCACATTCTTAATTGAATAATGAATGAAGTGAGTTATGTGATGCATTTTTCAAACCAAAGCACAAGCCTGGATTCATTCATTTTTTACACTTTATGGAGGGGATACTTAGGCATTTGTTGATCATGTAATCATAGGGGATGTTGGGAATTATTCCAAGTCTTGAGACTTACTTAAATGAGTTTTAATTATTAAATGAACTGATTTATAAATGATAACATATACTTTATTGGATGTTTACTTTAAGTAATTCCTTGGTTATTACATTACTACCTGCACATTTTTATTATATATATATATATATATATATATATTCACTTACTGGATGGCACTGGAACCTGGGTGGTTTCTTACTAGGATAATGTCACAAACCCTATTCGGGCCTCTTTGGATACTAGAACTGATTATATTATTGTAGGTATGGATAAGGGAAAGCACCCTAATGTAGATTCTTAATTGCTTCTTAGGATTAGGGGAGCATGGGATCGAGTTGAATCTCATGATGCTAGTTGGAATAATTTTTAACATTTTTTTTACTTTTGTTCCATGTATTGTAAACCTACCACATATACCTGTTTTGGCTATTTTGTAGAGACTTATGACAAGTATCATCATCATCATTGTATATGAGCATACATTTGATATATTTTTCTATTCTTGGTAGTTATCTATTGTCTAATTATTATTATTTCTTCCTCCATTTTATGTAATTATATTTCTACTCTATTACCCTCTACTAATGAGGGAATAGTCTCACCAAGCACACACTTATGCCCTCACTTATAGTCAGTAGCCTCTGGCATTTGGGGAGATGCGCTTGAGGCCATGTGTCCAACCGAGGTCAGGGAACTGTTGAGTGGCATCCAGGTCCAGGACATTACAAAGTGGAATCAGATAATTTTTTCTAGTTTGATTTACTATTTGGAAAAATAGAAAGGGATAATATGGAATGGGATTTTGGTAATTATTTATTCCAAGGAGTAGCTACCCCACATATAAAAAAATCCAAATTTACTCAAATAAAATTTTTATTTTCTGGATTTTTACTATTATAGTTGATTTGATTCCACCGTTGGTTAATTTACTAGAATTATGATGTTGTTATTGATATTATTATAGTTTATTTTGTGATTTAATCTTATGAGATGAGGTTATTCCATACCATTCATCTTGTTAGAAACTTTACAGGAATCACATTTCATGCATTACGCCATTCCATTTTGGATGAATTAGTTATTGCATGCTCTTTTGATAAATTTCATGATAGTTACACCTTATATTATGAGAGGTATTTTAGAGAATGTTATAGTGTAGATTAGGTGTATGCCATGTTTTTATTCATGGTGTGTATGGTCTCTTATGTATTGTAATTTTTTAAACCATTAGTTAAAACTTCAAAATTGAATTATGATATAATGTAAATTCAAATGAAATGGGAAATGAATCTAAAACTAAAATGAAAACTAAAATTGTTTATAGAAAAGAACTTAACCTAGAACCAAACTTAGTAGGGGGTTTTAGGCAGTATCTCTAGCTTATTATGATTTGTATGACACTCAGACCTAACTCTAGGAGTAAGAAAAGGGGTGTTTTTATTTAGGAAGGCTTATACCTATCTTGTTTCATTTTTTTCACTTTTGAGATATGAGCTTTGATAATAATCTTGATTTGAGGAATTATCTTAGAATTTTTATAAGTATTCCACCATGAAATCCTCCATTCATATTCCAAGAGGATAGTGATGAGCACGCTCTAGATGTGGTGAGACATGGCCTACTAGTAAATCTTATTATAGTGTCATCCTCAGCACCAATAGTTTTACTGGACACAGGTGTTGAGGCGTAGTTCTGTGAGGGTTTCTTTCGATTCATGACGACCATTCACGGAGTGCTACAACTAACCCTGACTATCTCAGATTTGATGCATGAGTTTTTGTAGCAACATTCACCCACATTTTCAGAGTATGTAGGACCACAGGATGTAGATTCATTTCTATAATCCATGCTATCTATATTTGAGAATCTCAAGACGCCTCCGGAGAGGAGGGTAAATATCACTACTTATATGATTTGTGATTCCTTAAAGAGATGGTGAGATGTTATTACTCCATAATATTATTATTAGGAAATGTATTTAAATTATTTTCATACAGCCTTATATGACTACTTCTATCCCAAGATGTTGAGTCCCAATATATCCTGAGAGTTCATGCACCTAGAGTAGGGCATGTTATCATTTATAGAATATTCAGGTTGTTTTACTTAGATCCAGTGATTCAAACCTATTCTGATTGATGGTGATTTATTTAAGGTTAGGATATTTTAGCTTCATATCAGGTATAACATCTTATCACAGGTGAATGTTTTTCATATAAATATTTTTTATGAAATATTGAATCAGGTGCTTATCACAGAGCCTAACCAAAGAGAGGCTGGGGGTGTGATCCAAGGCAGTTTTGCACCGATATCTGGTGATACTTCGACTGATAGTAGGTAGAATTATTTGGATCTTCCACATGGTGATATTAGTAGATAGAGAACTTAATTTAGGCATCCATGTGAGGTAATACAAGTGTGGTTGGTCCGGAAATACAAGGACATAGTGTATGAGAGAACCTAGTCAAAGTGTCGATCTTGTGGCAAGATGGACCATCTATAGAACTTCTACTGAACCTTTCCTCTTATAGACAATGAGAGAGGTTCTACACTAACTCCATGTTCAAAAGTGGGGTCAAAAGCTTCTCATCAGGAAGGGAGATAGAGTATAGTCATTTGGTCAATTTTAGGTAGTGTTCATGGTCGTGGTAGTCAGGCCCCAATTTTATAGCGATAGTATAGTGGATCTTCTCAAGGTAGACAAGCAGTGTCATAGGGCCTTAGTTCAAGAAAAATATACATAATGCAACAGACCATTAAAGAGTATGATCTTGGACCTTATACCATCTTATGTTCTATTTTAGTAGCATCTACTTTATATTCTACACTTTTTGATATAAGGGATTCTCATATATTTATATTTGTGCCTATTTTGGAGATAATTAGTCTTAGTGTTCAAAATTCTAATGGATTCATGACGCTTGAAACTTTTTTGGGGATTAGAATAGAGGATGTTTGTGAGTGCAGGTTTTCCCCCTTTATATTGGTGGGTGTCACTTTGTATGGGACCTATTTTTCCTTGACAAGAAAAGTTTTGAAATCATTCTTGGGATAGACTGGTTAGTCTCATTTCATGATTTTTTTTTATTTCTATCACTATAGGGTAACCTTAACATCACTAGAGGGTGGAGAGTTTATTCAAAATTGTGAATGGAATTTCCAAAAAAATCAAGTTGAACCCGAGAATCGTGGGATTGTGAGTTTATATCTAGTGGTTCATTTAACTGTTCATAAGACGGAAAGATTCTGCCAACTTACTTTTTGTACCTGCCGACACGAGTACACGGCGTGTACCTAGGGGTACACGGCATGTACCGGGTTCCTCTTCTCTTCCTCTCCGACATACTCGCACGCCATGTATATCCCTCATACATGGCTAGACTACACGGCATGTCCCTGGTTCTTACCCGGCCAATGGCCTACACGCCATGTATGGCCTCACACGGTCGGGGGTCTACATGGCATGTTCAAAACTACACGTCGTGTAGTAAGAAACTACTACACGGTCATCACACGGAATGTACTCAGTGAGAACACGGCCGGTCACTCGCCTACACATACACGGCGTGCACTTAAAGTACACGGCATGTGGTCTAGAAATTTCCAAAAACTTCCCATTAAATCCAGTTTCCTCAGAAACCTGTCAAAAATTTAAACAGGGTCGGGATTTTGACCCGTTACAAAAACTTGGGTTCTTACATGTTTATTATTTATTCTTCTGCTATTTTATGTCATTGTATTTCTATTGTGCTACTCTCTGGTGATGAGGGAATAGTCTCCTCACGAACACACATAGACCCTCACTTCTAGTTGGTGGCCTCTAGAGTTTGGGGAGATATGATTGAGTCCATGTATCCAATTTGGATCAGGTCACTATTGAGTGACATCCAGGTCTGAGATGTTACATCATAAGAGTGTGGAAGCAAGAGGTAATAGCCACATGCCATGGAGCATAAGATCGGTATATAGCATAAAAATGTGTCATAAGCATAATAATATGTAATCATAACATTATTAATGTGTTAAAATGTAAAATTATCTTTGTATAACATTAGAAGGATGAGGCTAACCACTCATTTACCTTATTGGGATTTTTATTACCCCTCATATACCATTGGGATTAGGCTTACCACTCATGCCCCTGTGGGATTGGTATAACCTCTCATGTGCCCATTTGTGATCATGATATATAATCTTTAATAATAAATTAGAGGGATATATAGGAAACCACTCATCTCATAATGATAAATCATATGCATGTGTTCCACAAAAAAATAAATCATATACAATATCCTAAATAAACCATTGGAATTAAATGGGTTTTGTAACATTTTTAAATGATACTAAATGAAATGACCTCAAGAGTTAGATTAGTTGATACCCAAAATTAAATCACACAAAAAGATTATTTCAAAATGGAATTTATTGGGTGATTCATGAAAAATAACTCCTAAAGAGATATGTATTTTGGTGATAAATAGTAAAGTTGAAGAGAAATAATTAAAAGGATATTTTATAAAACATTTCTTCATAATTTCATAAAGAGGCAAAGTTACGAGACAATTTCAAAAATAATTTCAAACAAAGTAACATGAAAACCTTTTTAAAAACTAATTTTAAAAATAAATATAAAAAATGAATCCTTAAAAATAATTAAATTTTATCCAGAGAAAATTTCAAGTGGAGGATAAAAATAAAAATGTGAAATGGAAATCATTTTTAATATTTTTAAAATATCATTATTGAAACCCACATCGTAAAAAGGTTAATAAAACTACATTTTGAAAATACTTGGTGATAAATAAGAAGATAATGAGATATAATAAATATTTGGGTTTCAAAATAACGAATGAAAATATTTTTAGAAATAAATAATGTTTAAATGTAGTAGAAACAACCATCAAAGAGGATGAATATTATTCTTAACAATGTTGTATTCTTATGAAGAAAGAAGTTCATCAGAATAAAGGTAACAACCCTTTGAAAAAGATTTCATGATGAAGAAGTGTATATCAATAAAAATTTATATTAAGTTAAATAAAATTCAATAATATTGTATATTGTACCAAACTTATAAAAATATAGTTCAAAAATAATGATAATAACTCCATGAATAGAAATTGAATTAGAAAAAACCCTTATGTATTTGATGAATTTTGAATAAAAATACTTTGAATGATAAAAAAATAGATATATATAAAAATTACATTAATTTAATTATATTTATAATATAAATAAATACATGGTAAGTATATATATCACACAAATTAAAATACATGGTGAATATGGAATATGTCTCAAAGAATGAAAATTGAGATGAGAAAAACCCTAACAAATTTGGTAATTTTTTAAAATGATTTTGAAAGAGTTAAATTGATATATAACCTTAAATACCATGAATATAAAGATAATAATTATATAATATGTCAAATAAGTTGTATATACACCATATAAAAGAAATAGAATCATAATACGAAAGATGTCTCAAAGAAGGAAATTCTGAGACGAGAAACCCTTACCTTAACTCTCTGCTTCCACGAAAGTGATTTAACCTTCTATGTAATAAATATAAAAAAACTTCATAAACCATTTAAAAAAATTATTAATTTATATTACCATTTTAATTGATTAATTATAATCATTTATTATAAATTTATTAGTTATTTGATGATTATTTTCATCAATGGATGTTAGTAATTTTTATTGGTTCATGCATGTTTTGTAATGGTGATATAGAACCATGTTCTTTGAATAATGTTCATAATTATAAGATTATTTAAGTTATTTTAATATAATTTACCTTACTATTTTTAAATTTCCATTATCATTCCATGACTATTTTAGTTATGGTTCGTGAATATGAAATCGATGATAATCTTGTTTTGGGTAATTTACTGATATCAACTGATTACATTATAATGATTGTTAATTTTTATGTCATACTTTCACAAAAAATATTCATAAAAAATAATGATCATTAATATAAAAAAATATCAAATATGTTTTAATAATCAACTATTTAAGGTAATGATAAAAATAAAACATGTTGTCCATGGAGGCGGTAGTCTACAAATACTTAGGGGTGATGTTTTAATTTTTAAACAAATGGAATTAAAGGAAGGTAGATAATTATTTATCTTTAAATAATTATTATTATGTTATATATATTATATTTATTTACTAAATACATAATTAGAATAGACAATTTATGTCAGTGATGAAAAATGAAATATGTCATTCATGGATGTGATAGTCTACATGTATTCCCAAGTGATGTTTTTATTTTTTGAATGATTGAAAGGAAGGTAGAAAATGATTATTCAATTAACATAATAAAATTTAAATATAATCACGACACTAATTTAATTATTTTACCATGTATATAAAATAGTTTGATTAATTATAATAAGAAAGATAGAAATATAACTGAAAAATGAGTGATTAGGATTTTTTACCTTAATCATCAAGATAAATCCTTAAGCCTTCTTGGAAAGGTCTTTTGGAGAAACCAAAATCACTGGAACTTCATAAAGAGAATTGGGAAAGGTTTTTAGAATAATATGGTTGATATAAAGGGATTTTTGTGTGTGGAATATTGGGGTAGTGAAGGGATCCTTTTATACAGGATAGGGGTGGCATATTTATAAATACCCATAACTTTAAATTAATTTCATATCACTTTATAATGAAAGTGGCTCCAAAAGTGAAAAATAATGGATATTTTAAGATTATTTGTAGATATAACTATCATTGACACACACAAAAAGATATGGTTTGAGATATTTTATGTTTTTTCCATTAATTTATCTTTTTGACGCAATTTACTTTAACCACAGTAACTCTTTTTTAAAACTTGATAACTTATAATAATGATGAAAAATAAAATTACCCTTATTGTATAATTTATAAATTCTAATTAAAAAAAATAAAATGATATCCTAATATTAAATTTAAAAAATTGAAAAAAAATAATTTTAAAATAATAAATTTATAACACATAAAAACAATTTTAGAAAAATAAAATTAAATTTAGGTTTTAAAATGTCAACCATAAGTTTATAATTTAAACATAATATTTTTAAATGTATAATTTTATTTATTAAATTCATGTTTTTCATGAAAACTATTTCATAAATTTTTACGTTATTCTTATACCTTAATGATGGCATAAATGTCATAATATTTCTAAAAATTGTATTTTTCACTATTCACAAAAAATAAATCGTTTTAGAAAATTTTAGAAAATTAATCCCAACATAATATGGTTATATTGAATAAAAAAATCAAGTTAATTTTCTAAAATTAAAATTCTAAAATTTATTAATTTAACTTTTACATAGAAATATAAAATTTAATGAAAAATTATTTTTATACAAAAATGACTTTTTAAATATTAATTGTTCTTATTCTTATTTACTATAAATTACTAATTAAAATTTTGTTAATATATTATGCATATAAAAAATTTATTTTATCATTATTTCACCATAATATATTTATTTTATTAAACTAAAAATTCATAGCGCATAAAATGACAAGTTTTATAAAAAATACATTTTTAATAATAAAATGATCTTATTATTTATTTAGCTACGCTCATGAAATTTTATAAAATAATTAGTGTTAAAAAATAACTTTTATTATATATATATATTTCATAATTATGTTACATATATTTATACCCTCAAGTTCAATGGCTAAATCAAAAATATACATATTTAATGATTAAAATTTTATCTTCATGAAATGTATTATAGTTCATTTAGTTTTGGTGTTACATGTGAAGGAAGATATTAAAAATTTTATTTAATTAAATTAAAATATATACTAAAATATCAAGTCATTACATTCTACCCCCTTAAATAAATTTTATCCTTGCAATTTTAATTATCATTCACTAATGAAATAACCTAACGGATCCATAAGAAACTAAAGATATATTTTCAACTGAGATATCAAACTCACAATATTAAATAATAGGATAGTCATTATTTCCTACATAATAGGTATGTATTGATATTTTAATTTATCTCAAAAAAATTTACCAAAAATTCCACTTTGGTTGGTTATAGGAGTTTCTAGGGTCATACATTTCACAACTTCAATTGCATTATCTAATTTATAACCAAATACCAAAACCAAAATGTTTATGATCACTAGCTCACAATTCACTTTTTATTACAAAAGACTTTAAAACCTCATGGGGGTCTATATTAGTGGAGGCCTAATACATCACCATTAACAAAAAGGTTAAAAAAATTTAGTAGAGTACTAATACAATTATAAAGAATATAACTTTCATTAGTGTTCCCTTTACTAGTTAGGGTGTCGGTCACCATGTTTCCCTCTCTCTAAGTGTGAATACCCTCCATGTCATGGATAATGAGTAACCTGCACTTCCGAATGAGATAGAAAATATACCATTACTATTTGGCATTATCTCAAAGGAAGGCAATGGGATTCTTGGAATCTAATTCCACTACACCAATACTGATATCGAAGAGCCCACACATAGAGAGACTACTATACAAAGATCTTGTCCCCACCCCAATGTAATTTCACTCCCCATAAAAGGTTGTGAAACCATGGATCCTTAATCCCATGATAACACATACCAGAACACCCCTTCTCATAACCCCCTGTATGTAGGACCCAACCACACTAATCTTTAGACCAGTACTAGGAGGATTACACTTAACCCACCTCCCTTAAAGATCCATTCTATTACCCTCTATGTTAACTGAGCCTCAAGTACATAACCCCCTACTAGTGAAGGTGGAACCACCACTTAAAAAATAAAATCTATCTCCATCACAAAATAAAACACTCGAACCTATATATAATTAATAGATCTATAAATTTCTTCATAACCTTTATTCCTTTCCTCTCAAATCATCTAGAACACCATAGAAAACATCATGCCATAATAGTTGACTTCATTTCCATGTTGCTTAACCCCCATCAACCAAGATGATGTGAATTCAAATATAGAACCTCCATGTATAGTAATGACTAGTCGCTTCTAATGAGAACCCAAATGAAGCATTCCCCGGTGACTTTAAAGAATAACTTTTAGGTTGACTCTGTTGTAGGAACTTTTCAACACAAGTAACATAGAGTTAAGTGGATACCCTTCTTAAAAATATTATCGTCAGTCAGAATAATTGTGTTTTTCAATCTCCAGAAAATGAATTTTGTCTTTTTTTGTATTTAATTACCCATATGCTACTCACCCACTCATTAGTCTCCTACACTAAATGCATTAAATAGAGAAATTTCATCACACTGAAAGTCCCCAAGGTCAATTATGAGAAATCACACCAATTGGGTTCCTTAACTAGGTAGATACTACCATGAAAGGTATTTTATTCCTCAATTAGGGTAGTACTAATTATCCCTTAGTGCATGATCACCTTATTGAAGGAAATATCTAATATTGGGAATCTTGGGATGTAGAGTGTACATCCAGCCCAGTTATCCATCCAAAACCAGATATCTTCTCACCCTACAACCCATCACACCTTTTCTTTCAGCATCTCAAATCATCCTATCATATATAATTCCATGATAGAATACCTTCCAATGCTCTCCTACCAACATCCTAAATTCTCCTTGTATATGCATTTCATGAACCTTGCCTATAGGGACTTCCCTTAAATGATGTCCCATGTAAGGTTATCTTTAATTACTTTCAAGGTATATGTCATGCTTCTAAAATTAACACCTCCCTCTTTAATCGGATTTACCATCTTTTCTAAGAAGCTTAACGACACTCCCCCTTATATCTATTATCTTAGATAAAGGCATTCAAAATTTTCTTAATCTCAAAATTTTTAACTTTGGGTGCCTTGATGACTGAAAATGCATGAAAAGTCATAGATATTATAACATTGTTAACTAGAATAATTCTTCCCCAAAATAGATAATATGGTACTTAGAGTTTCAAAAAAAATGTTTTTATCCTATTTAAGATGCTATAATAATGCACATTTGTTATCCTCCCATCAGATATCAGAACTCATAAATACTCTATTGGAATGTGTATTCTTTACATTCCCTACCAATCCTATATATATTTACTTCTACAAGTCATGTATTATTTTGGGATGTAAACACTTCTCTTCATATGATCGACTAGTTTCTCACTCCATTTTTCATAGTTTGTCATTTTTTTTGTCACATTGGGTGCCCTAGACCAAAATTTATTAGTAACTATTATTACCATACCATGTGTATAGTGAGTTATTCATGATGTACACTTACCATTATGGAGTATGCATTTTAATGTCAACTATTTAAATGGAAATTTCCAAAGATTATTTGTCATATCAGAAGTTTATAGGAATTCCCATGATATAATGAGAACCTATAGATACTATGAAATTTATCTCACCCAAATGTCATATGGTCTAGATACATCATACTGACTAGACAAAGTTGATGTATGACTATCAGTTGTTTGGGGACCATAATCATTGAGACTTATTCTCATGAATTTCACACTTGGTGATCTCTGGTAGGTGAGATCATGAGGAAATATGCACCAATAGGAACACAACATGTTTCAGGTTTCATTGGTTGTTCTTATGTCTAGATATGTGTATTGGTCACCTAAATTGAAATGATTATCAATGTATTCCATTTGATTTTGTGCTTTTATGTAAGGACAAAACCATGAAATTTAATTTGTGATGAGGTAGCTTGTGTTGGGTGTATTATTGGTTTTATTACATTGGATAAATGGTAAAGATGTAATTTTTTCTTTCAATTCGAAGAAATAATATCTCGGGCCTAGTTGATCAATTTTTTAATACCTTCATGAATTCTATGACAAGGTAATCATAGGTAATTCCATCTATTTAGAACAAAAAATAATAAATCAATAAAGGAAAATGATACAAGTGTTCATCCTTCTTTATGAGATATCTAAATACTAAGAGATTATATTACACAGTGCATGTTTTTAGGAAAGGTTGTTGTTTCTATGACTCTTCCTTATCTATTTATGGGACTTGATGGGTTGTTAAATTCCACTCTTAGTCTATGAATGGTTTTCACTACTATCAAGATAACATCTTAGAGGGTCACACACAATAGTTTATTTAATAATCTACCATATTCTGTTGAATAAGATTGTTGGACATGGTGGTCCCCACCACGAGGTCTCATAGTTTTCTAATTAATCGATCACCTATGAATGAATAAATTCATTATTATTAGAGAATATAATAATTAGGTTTAATTTCTTTATTAAGAGTATTCACAAGGTATTAAGTGAATGCATAGAAAAATATTATATAACTAAATATTATTTGAATATCAAATATTTTTTTAATATTTATTAAGAATTACGGTTTGAGTTAATTAATAGATTTTTTCATGTAAAATATATTTAATATATATTACATGTATGTGTAAAAATATAAATAATATTTATGATGTAGTTAGTTCGTCATAAATATTTATTTATTTATTAATTAGTTGGCATTTTATTTCCTAGGGTTGGGGAAACCTTTCTGAATATCTGAGCTCCCCATTATATAATTAGGAGAGATATATTCACTTAGTGACTATTAATTTCAATGGAATTAGATCCCCTATATCCTCCCACTTCCTTGAGAGAGAACATTGATGTTCAAGCATTTGACCCAAGAACATCTTTGACGGATTGAAGAGGTAGGATCGATTTGATCATCACAACACTGAGGGATTTATCATAGCTCCATTATAGCACTCAGAATTTGACTAATGGGGATCACATATATTCTTAGAGGATTTTTGGATGATTTTGAGGGGTTCTACTTCAAATCCTTCAAGAAAAAAAAATTTGGTGACTAGGTGCATTTGAATTCTCTACTTAATTTAATTAAGTACTCGTTTATTTGTTTTTATGCTTTCAAATATTCATGAAATATACTCAGACCTCTATCGGGGTTCGTATCATAGGAGATTAAAAGTTTTTCACTTTAGTGATGAAAATTGTTAAATTCTCATCCCACTAACTTTTGCTGCATGTGCCAATACCAGCAATTGGTATCAGAGTGATCATGAAAATTTTCTGAGCCAAGAAAAAATATTTTTCATTAAATTAAGTAGAGGAATTCAATTTGGTCCTAATATAATATATCATGCATCAATATGATTTTATATGGCAAAGTTATGGTCATTCAAAAAATTTATAAAGATCATTTATGGTGTTTTAGGTATTAAAATTTAAAGAACATAATATATATATATGTGTGTGTGTGTGTGTGTTTGATCATGCTCTTAATTTATCTATTTAATTTTAGTTTTTCTGACCAAATACAGTGTGGTCGGAATAGTTCCTTCCAACTAGAATAATTATATATACTGGTTATCTGAAAAATAATCAAATCCTAATGATAATAAAATTTTAAAACAAATAATCTTAGAATTATTGACATGGGAAGCATGAATTCTTAAATAAAAACAAATTTAGGGTGGGATTATTTCATAACTAATAAAACCATGGATTAAATAAAAATGTCTATCAACAATAGACATTTGATAAATTCTTTCTCCATGGAAAAAGTTCCACATTCAAAATGGGGGAATCAGGACATTTTTTCAACAAAAGAAAAAACAAAAAAACAAAAAGGGGATGCCACCCCAGGAAGCCGCCAATTCTCCTCCCTGGCCGACCGTGTTCATTTCCCACCTGACCTCCCAGTCACAACACATCCCCTCATGAATTAGGCCACTTTTACCGTGTGAATTTGCATCAGGAATCCTATACTAGTATCATATCCACCTGCTAACTCTATCATGTCTGTCACTGACCTAAGCCATACCGCCAACGACACCGCCTCCGGGACAACCACATAAGACACCACCCCTACCATGACGTGTCATGTATCTAGTCATCATTTACATGTACAAAACACCATACCATAATTCATCTTCAATTATGGTTGATGCCTCCATCTCTACTCTCCATTCACCTGATCCAAGTGTCATCAAATACTCCTACTACCTTGGAAAAATCATGGACCCGCCTCAGTTTGTGCATCCTAGAGGTCTCATGCCACCATGCCTCAAACCCTAATCCATTCTCTCCCCATGCACTGATATCCCTATAGTAACCATGTGTGAACCCATTTTGAGGTACTCCTATCTATTAGGATAACCCATAATCTTTCCACGGGTATTATCTGACCTAATCCATCATGTAACGGGCTTAGTTGGATCATCCCAACTCGGAATGGGTCAAGGCGGATCTTTCTGGTCTAGAACACCCTCACACGGGGTCTACTCTGCCTGAAATGGGCCTACACTAGGTTATCCCAACCCACATTGGCACTTCCTGGGGGTTATGATGACCAAAAATTTATTTTAAATATAATAAAATTAAATTTATTAATTTGGGATAATAATAATAATTTTAATATTTCTTGTAATTAATTTATTTTTGGGTCTAAAATTTAATAATTTAATCAATTTAATTATTTAATAAAAAATAAATTAATAATTTGACTTAATTAAATTAAATTATTTGAATTTAAATAATTCATTTAATTTATTTAAATTCCCTCATACTTAAATTTATTTCATTTGATTTTTTATCACACTTTAATTTTACCCTCTAATTGGTTTTGAGTAGTGATCAACCATGTGTATGTCTAGTTAATTTAATTTAATTATTTACTATAACTTTATGTGTTATTTGTAATAAGTAGTTGATTTTATAACGGTCTAAAAATCGTCTTATTTTCATTTAATATATATAAGTTCATGCGCATCCAATTTACCTAAATGTATTTTGTGCTTCCTTATACCACCTCACATGCTTGTGAATATTTTTTTACTATTGATGGTAATGCAGTAAGTTGTGGACTTCGTCAAGTTGATGTGAAATCCAAATGAGGAGTGAACACACTAGATCAGGGGAGAGCTGCATCATAAGTCAAGACCTAACTCATGTATGATTATCCTAGGTTGTGGTTGATCCATTATGTTTAAATGGAACAACTGATATTATATTCTCAATACCATTCAGATAATTTTTTTTCTTTTACGCGTTGTTTATTATTTTATGCATCTACTTAACAATGTGAAAAACATAAAATAATAAACAAAAAATACATAAAGAAGTGATAAATTTGTTCTATTAATGTTCATTAGTGAGAGTGACGACATAGTATGAACATAATTAATAGAAAATGATTACATTAATCAAGAAATAATAAAACTAAAATAAATATTAGGTCAATAACACCTTCCATCATTAAAATTTAAATAATGTCAAGTGTACAGGGTAATTTTCATCCAAAGTTAAGGGTGCCTCCTACTATTAAGGATTTCTTATGAGAGAAACGAGTTGACATAACTAAAGTTGGGAAAAAATAACTATCGAATGATATCTGTATTTAATTTTAGAGGATAGCATTTATTATATCATGTTTATGAATTTCGAATATGGGACTTTACTCATAAAATCAAGGGGTTTTGAGTGAAAACAGTTTTCCAGTCAAAACCCTACTATGAAACTCTTTATGTAGTGGTATAGCGATAGCTTGTAGACTATGATGAGAGGTTTTGAGGATCCTTGAAATTAGAATACTTAAGAAATAGAGTATTATGATTCTAATATATAGGGTTGTTGGAGTTTAATAAAATAGTGTGAGACATTTCAAGATTAAATTAATCGATGATTCTAATAGAAAATTGGGATAAATGTACTAATATGGTAGATTTTTTTGTTGAAAATGGCATGTAATACAACAAGTGCATTATGATAACTATTGAAAAAAATAAAATTTTCAAACTAGCATGAGTTTCTAAAGAGTAATACAGAAGCTTGTGCAAAGTATTATGACATCATAAATTCAAGGTGTTGGTGTCCCCAATACCTGTTAATACATCTCAGAAAGCAAGGTTTCTAAAATCTTATAGGAGACTCATGTATGATGAATATGATGGTTATGTCATAATATTATCATCAATATCCAACATGAGTTATGGATACAACATAAATACATGGATTATTTCACATGCCATCTCATATTTGATAATCTTTCTAGGAGAATGTAGAGCGAGATATTAAAGGGTGATAATTACAATGGTTATGTGTAAATATGAAAGGCAGGTCGTGATCTTTTAATAAATCTAATTCTTACATATATTTCAGCTATTTAAATTATTTTCCTTTAAGATTAAAAAATTAATATTATGGATAAAAATGATTCATTTTATATTGGGTAAGGTTATTCAATAAATAATAACATTAAATAAATATTAATCTTTAGTTATTATAGTGAACAAGTTGAAAGGAAAGGTGAAAAATCCAATGGGATGAGTGACACCAAAGGCACCTTTACAATTTCCTTCAATGAAAATAGTTATTAAGCAAGATTTTATTCTCTTTCCATGTCATGAAATAAAATATATGGAATTTTAAATGTAATTAACTGAATTAAAGGAGAAAGTAGTCACTTTTTCTCTAGGTATATTATTCAATTTTCATTAATGTTTCTTTTATCATTTTTGGGAATTAAATACAATATACCTATTACATATGTATATTTAAATATAGTAACCAATTAAGAAAAGAAACAATAAAATAAGTAAGGTGTGTTCTTTAAGCGGCTGAGAAAGGGTGGTTCCTAAGTTGGTGATGAGAATCAAACAACCTCTAATTTCTAAGTAAATGATTCTAGTTAAATATTTGTTAATTATTACCAAACAAATTATCTCATGTGTCCATTGGAAACAAGGATACATTGTTCCAGTTTAGGAATGAATGTTTTTTGTGGTGTTTGATATGCAACCAATAGTTCAATGATATATGAATCATTATAAATACATGATGAATATAAAATGTAATACTTATATACTCAGTTGTAGAAAGATAATACTTTTTTGATCAAAACTAAATAGTTGTTAAGGATATTCCCAGTATCATTTTAGAATATTTGGAGTTAAATAACTTAGGTATTATCGAAAAACTTGTGTACTTAGTATTGGATAAAGAAGCCTTTATAAATGAAGGTAATCCACAAATCTTTCAAAACTAGTTTAGATAGTGAGTATGAACTATTCCAAGGGTAAGATAGTGGTAAATATACTTCAATAGATTCTTTTATGTGTTTATTAAGGAGTGTGAAAGTGAATTATGGTATATTCATGGTTAGAAGATATGATTTTCTTTGGTCATGTGTATCAAAGAGTATCTTGACCAATAATTCATTGATCATCATAATGTAGTGTCAAGTAATTATTAAACATGCATTACCTTATCCAAATCAAAATTATGATGCTAATAAGAAGTATAGATGATGATTATTACATGTTCACATTGATCAAAAAAATGTATCTTGAAGTAATTATTAAATGAACATTTTCGTATACACATCATATTCATGATGTAATTAAAATGAGAATCAATATTGAGACATATATGCATTGCATCGACTTCCATTATTGTCGAGACATGCTATGAAAATAGAGGTATTATCCCATAACCATGTGTCAACTATAATGAAAAATGGATATAATATGAGTTTCAGTATGATATAAATCCATATTATTATAAGAACATATGTTTTAAATCAAATAATTTGTTACAAAATAAATAAACTTGCATTAAGAGAAACACAATGTGAATCTAAAGTAGTTATCCTAAAGTTTTATAAGAAAATTAAATAAATCCCTAAGATAGAAAAATGATATTCAAGTTATGGACTATATTTCTATATAAAGGTGTACATCTATACTTGAGAGAGTGAGAGAAATATTGAATTGGTTTTAGTCAATGATAAAGATTCACAAATAGTTGTAATAGGAACAAGTTCCACATGAACATGTGGGAAGAGAATGTTCCAAGGACACATACTATGTAGGAAATATAAAAAAATGGTGATGGTTTTATATTCATCATGTTTGGTGATATTTTATTCACTGTGAATAAAAATTCATATAATTAAGAAATTTATGGAAATTTTCTAAGATTGAAAAGATCAATTAAAATTTAATAATGGATTCCATGTATCAAATTAAAGGGGGATTATTATTTTGAATATTTTGGTGGGTATTCAAGTAAAACTATACGTGTATGGTTCAAGCATGGAACCAATAAGTCTTGATTGATCACACCATGTCGCCATGCCTAAGTAAATTAGAATTTTACTTATCGTAGCTAATTTCTATAATTATTTTATTGATTATTGGATGTCAAGGCCACCAATCATGGAAGGTTTCTATATGATGCAACTATAAATAGATGGTGACACCATAGAATGCTAATAAAAAGTATAAGTTACTAAAATATAGTTTAGTATTGAAGTAATAAATAGGATCATAGAATATTCATTTGGAATGAATCTTTTCCATATGTTTACAAGACGTTAATGGAAGGAATATGGTTTTATAAGTGAAATATGTTTGGTAGAAAAATCTCCATAGATTCAATTAAAGTAGTAACCTATGTTCTATGTAATGAGATCTACTGAGTAATATCTAAATCTTTCTTATACAAAGACAATAATATATATAATGAAAATGTATTGGAAATAAAATTTTGAATAATTTGAGAGAGGATTGTTTTTAGTGTCCCAAGGAATAAATCTATCCCAAAATACATGCATGGGAATATTAGGAGATTAACGAGATTATTTTAATTCCATATAATTATAAAATTAATAAATTAATTAGTCCATGATATGTACATGAAATGATATTTCTATCATAAACTTTACAATTGTAAAATGTTAATTATATCCAAGAGAACTGCAAGGAAAGAATCCAAAACTATCCAATTATACTTGAGTAAGTCTAGAAGGTGTATCTATTATATGGAGAGTAATGGATACTAATTACATGGGGACACTAACTAGTCTTCTATTAGATAAATATGATCCTATATCATAGTTACGCTAAGGTAATGAGTGAGAAAAGATCATACAAGCCAGTGGTATCCATATCTATAAATACCGATTTCATTTTAGCATCTAAGGTATCTAAATAAGTAGTTTAAAATATGTATTTATTTTTTCTAGTTATTTGAATCATAACTAGTATATAAATTTTAATCATTATGATAATTTTGTTAATAGTACTATCCATGATTTCAAGTTATTATAATAGGAAAAGGGGAATACACTCATGCATTACATCTCTTGAGAAGTCTTGCTCAAGGAGATGAGGTCATGGATAGTAGAATAGCCATGCAGGGGAAATGTGGTGGGACTAGAAACTAAATCCATAACTCAGTAAAAAAATTATCTTATCATGTGACATATAACAACGATGGTAAACAAGTTGGCTCTAGTGAATGTGTGAGTGTTGTAAAAGTGGGTTCCATGGACCTAAATTTATCATTAATTTATACTATCAAGTCATGTTTATAGTGAGTTATAGATGATGTACACTTAACATTATAGTGTAGATATTTCTGCATCCACTATTTAAATGGTAATTTCCATATATTATTTATCATATCAAAATGTAATAACAGTTCCTAGTATATGATGAGAACCTTGGAATACTATGACATTAATCTTAAATAAATGTCCTATACATCATACTTATTGGACATAGTTGATGTATAACTATTATTTTTTGGTGGGTCATAATAATTAATACTTCTTCTCATAGATATTTAACTATGTGATCTCTAGCAGGTGATATCATGAAAAAACTAACCAATAAGAACACCAAAAAATTTTAGGTATCATTGATTGTTCCTATCTGTGGACATGTGTATTTTCTCCTAACTTGAGATCAATATCAATGTGTTCCATTTGATCATATACTTTAATTCAAGGTAAATACCATGATAGTTAATTCTTGGTGAGGTTTCTTTTGTTAGGTGCATCATTGGTGGTATGACATTAGTTAAATGGCCAACATAGAATTTTTCACTTTCAAGTTTAGGAAGTAATATATCAGGCCTAGTTGATTGGGATGGTAATACCTTTTTAAATCCTTGCCTAAGGTATTCGAAGGTAAGTCTATCTAGTTAGATAAAAAAATAAAGCAATAAAGGATGATGACACAAGTTTATGTCCTACTTTATGAGACATCTAAATATAAATAGATTATATTACACAGCATGTGTTTGTCGGAAAGGTTGTCATTGCTATGAATTTTCTTTATGTCTTTATGGGACTTTATGGGTTTCTAGAATCCAATATTGCTATGTGAATAGTATTCACTACTATCGATATAATGTCCTACAGGGTCACACATAATATCATATTCAAGAATCTTCCCTATTTCATTGAATATGAATATTGGACATGGTGGGACCCACCACGAGTTATGACTTTTTCCCCAATAATCAATCACATATGAATAAATTAATTAATTATTATTTTATTATAGGATAATTGGGTTTAATTTATTTTTTAATAGTATTCACAATGTATTAAGTGAATACACAAAAAAATATTATATGAACGAATATTATTTTATTATTTAAGGTTCATTTAATATTAGTACGAATTATGAGTTAAGTTAATGACTCCAGTTTATCATGTAATATATATTTTATATATATTAAAAGTACATGATAAAATATAAATAATATTTATGATGCAATTAGTTCATCATAACTATTTATTTATTTCTTATTTAGTGGGTGTTTTATTTATAAGGGTTGAGGAACCCTTTCTAGGTATTTAAGCCTCCCACTATGTAAGAAAGAATGATACATTCATTCAATAAATATTCATTCCAATGGAATAATATACTCTCTATCATATCACTTCCTAGAGAGATAAAATTGATGTCCAAGCATTTGATCCAAGAATTAATATATATTTTATATATATTAAAAGTACATGATAAAATATAAATAATATTTATGATGCAATTAGTTCATCATAACTATTTATTTATTTCTTATTTAGTGGGTGTTTTATTTATAAGGGTTGAGGAACCCTTTCTAGGTATTTAAGCCTCCCACTATGTAAGAAAGAATGATACATTCATTCAATAAATATTCATTCCAATGGAATAATATACTCTCTATCATATCACTTCCTAGAGAGATAAAATTGATGTCCAAGCATTTGATCCAAGAATTCCTTTGACGGATCGAAGGTACAGGGTCGAGGTGATATTCACGATGAAAAATGATTCTTCAGAGCTCCGTGTTGTTCCCCAAAATTAAAAAAAATAGAAATCATGTGGATTCTTGGAGAATGTGTAGATTATCTATAGGGGTTTATCTTTAGATCCTTTAAGCAACTATCATCAGTGAATATCAACAGTCAAACACAATACTGAATCAAATAAGGTACTCGTTTATTTTTACTTTTTTTGAATATTCATGTGAGATCTTAGAACCTCTATTAGGGATTACATCACCGAATATGACAAGTTTTGATTCTTTTGTGAAGAAAAATTTTAAATTCATGGCACATCATCTTCCTCTATGTATCCCAGTACCCACAATTGTAACTTTGAGGTTGTCAATAGATCTTTCCCTACCATTTATGAAGAAACAATATGGTCATCAATCATGAGGTGTGAAAAGATTCTATTTTGGGACCTATTTCTAAATGGAAGTATCTTCTTCCTATCAATTTGACATTTGGTATTCTTATTGAGGTCCTCTTGAGCCATTATAAATAGGCTGGGTGATAACAGATCACCTAGTCTCAAGCCACAAACCAATTTGAAGAAACTAAAACATCTCTCCATAAGAAAAAATGATATCCACATAGACACATGGTACCAAAAATCATGATTTTAGACCACTCTATGATGTATAATTTCATCACTATCTTCATAATGTAACCCCAACCCCATATGATCATATGCCTTATCCATATCTGTCTTTATCATGATTTTAGAGCTAAGTGACTTCTTGTTGATATCATCCACCATCTCAATTTCAATGATAATTTCACCTTGAATGTTGAGGGCCCATATCAAGCCATGTTGTTCATATAAAATGATATTTGGAAGCACTCTTCCCATATATCTTTTAATGATACTGGTGAGGATTTTATTTGAAAAGTTACAGAGGCATATCATCCTATAACAGTTAATTGTGATCATGTCCTTGAATTTTAGTATCAAGATGAGATTGGAAGCATATACTACCCCTATGATTTCACCCACTCAGAATAAATCTGATGCCTCCTTGATCACATAAGGCTTAATAATTTCCGATGTGGAAACATAAAATGAACATAGAAATCCATATGACCCCAATGTACTTTCATAGTTCAAGGAGAACACAATGTCTTTAATATCTCTTTCTCCTAGAATGACCCCCATATATTCATTGTCCCTATCATCCACTAACTTTGGGGAATTCCATAATAAATATTCCTCTATACACCCCCTTGAATTCCTAGTATCTTCTAAATTGTAGGTTCCCACAAGGATATCTTCAAAGTTTTTTTCTGCTATCTTATCATCCATCTTCACATCCCCCATGTATGTTCTATCTCCCAACAAGATGTTTATTCTTCTCAAAACCTTCATTTACCTAATACATTCATGAAAAAAATCAGTGTTTCTATCCCCATACCTAATCCAAAACACCCTCAACTTATCCCAAAATATCCATTCAATATTAATCAATTTCTTTGACTGTAGACTTTGTTTTCTAACCATCGTGGAAAATATACCATCATTTCATATCTCCAAAATCATTCCCTAAATACTTTCTATATCCAATTTTAAATCATCTAAATAGAATTAACTATTTATATGATTGTATTTTCACACTTAGAATAAATGAAGGATAAGTGGAATAAAATCCCCTTAAAAACTTTTTTCATAATATATTGAAGAGTGATCTCTAACCTTTATATAGTAATATAGGTTTTCCAAAAAAATCAGATATTATTGTTTCATGGGGTTCCATGTATGTTTTGCATAATGCCAATCCTATCAGCAAAGGATGAAATAATATTCTTGTTTTTTTGGGTTCTAAGATTACCATAATTTAGTATTAGTGATTTATATCCTAAGACATTATGAAGATTCACTTTTCCTGCACCACCAGACCTCTTACATTCCATATAATGGTGGAATTAATTTGGATGGTGAGATAGTGACCTTGCAGTTGTGTGACTTTTGGGGTAGTAAAGCTAAGAATAAAAAGATAGGATCCACTCTGGACTTATAAAGGGTGATCAATCCTCCATTTAATATAGATTCCATTTCTTTAGGATGATTTCTATTCCTAAACACTAAAGAAACCAATGCTTTTATTTTAACATTTAAATCAATAATACACAAAAAATGATTGGGCGTGCAAAGAACCTGGGTCAGACAAGTTGGATTGCTCCACTCTGGAAGGTCTCCCATGCTAGTAGTAGTGACCATAGGAACCACATCTATTTGTTATGGGGACAACTATAAGTAATAATAATAAAAAATATGCATAGGATATCTAATTTTTTAAAAACTGAAGAAGTATGAGGATTAATATTCTCAACATCCATGATAGTCTTCACTTCCTTAATGGAAACAATACCCTCCCATCCCCTGGAAATAACTTGATCTGGTCTAGGGGGAACCACTACAGGAAACTGAAGAGCCTCAGATGATGTCGGGAAAGCCTTGGGAGAAGGATAGAAGATAGTGTTTGGTAATGATAAACAATACCCATCCATCGACACACTACAAATCCCTAGTATAAAAATAGTACTCAATGGGGATATTACCATATCTTCACTAGCATTAATGGGGGCCTCCCCTATCAGATCGACAGCCACCTATAACTTCCCTTTTTCAGCATATTATTCCTTCACATAGCAATCAAATGACCTTAGAGATGACATACCTCATAGAACCTAGGTGGATCCAGGAAGAAGACTCATTTCCACCATGGATAGACTTCTCCAACCCTGATGATAACTCAATAAAATAATGATACTGAAAGATACACCTATGCATAGATAAGATTCATTGATGAGGACTGAAAACTTAGGGTCTCCTCATCAACACATAAAAAACCACCTAGTATATAACCCATACTTTAGAGGATGGTCAGATTGTGTATAAAAAGTTGAAGATTGTGTAACTTCACCCACATGGTCATCGTGATCGAATCCTTCCCAACATGTGCATCCCAAGACCACTGGAAAATTAATAATCTCTAAGCACTACATGCCCAAGCCTCTCAATACCATTCCTTCACAAGATATTCCATTGATAATAAATGGATACAAAACAAGATACTCAAGATCAATGAAACTACCATCAAATATTTGAGACCCCAATAACCATAAAAGTCTTAGAAGAATGGGAGTGATATATTATCATGACTTAACTTTTCCACCAAGGACTAGTGGTGGTAAACTGTTGCTTCAGTGAGCTCCTCTAGTGATAGATCTATGGTAGGGAAACCCTCCACCTAATCTAATCATCTAGGAATAATCTATATGCATGGAATATATGGGAGGTGAGGTGAAAGCATCGACCTTAGTAGGCCAGAGAGAACATATTTAGAGGAACTCTCTCTTAGAGAAATAACCACTCTGGTAGGAGGAAACAAGCTAGATGACATTTCCATCTTAGACCCCCTATATGGATCTGGTAGCACAATAGTGAGAGGTAGTGAAACTTCCTAGGGCACTGTAAGGGGATTTTCAATAATTTTTGAAAATTTAAAAAAAAAATGGGGTGTGTGGGGCATGTTATCTCAATAGACAATGGATATCATTTAAACCTATGATGCTTTCAGTTCAACTATGATATATTTGGATCAACCTATAACATATTCATTTTAACCTTGGTATTCTATAGTCATATTCCTATTAATTTCTATAACACCCGAGATTTTTATGAGAAATATTTGGTTTTTATGTTATATACGTCATCAAAGTAATCTTTCACTACACACAACACTATCTTGGCTTGCTTTACACGCAATCGCGGCTTTCCTCAATAGCTTGCATTGTACGCAATACCGAGTTTCACTAAATAATGACATGCTATTAAAATATTATTAAAACTAGCCGTTATGAATAGTAATACCCACTTTTTTAAATTTTATAAATTTTATCTTTCAAAATGGGCATCATTTTTGGATTCGGAATATCGAAATTAGCCTAGGGTGAATTTTTGGTATTTTTCTGAAAACTTTCAATTTTTGATGAATAGTGAAAACACTGGGTTACTATTTAAAAACCAAATTTTTATTTAAATAATTATTTATTTTAGGTCAAAATTGATACATAATACCTATATAAGTTCAATTTAATTCATTGGAGTCACTTTATAATAATTTTAGATATATAAAAATTTTATTGAACTTTTCACCGTCTTTTACCCACCTCCTAGGAGAATTTGCAAATTGACATAAAACTTAATTTTACCACTTTTGTGAATGGAATTTCAAAAATCCATGAGACATGGTTGATGTCAGTATGTAAAATTTCTTTCAATGAGATTAAAATAATTTTTGGTGAATAGTAACTTTTTACTTTTATTTACCACGGTTAAAAGTAAATAGGGTAATTAAAGGTAAAAATGATATTATTATTACACTAACACATGTCCTAATTCTATTGGATAAGTTTAATTAGACCAAAAAACAACCTTAGGAATAAAATATTACCATATAGGTCCACTTGGATTAGATTAGGACATTTAATATTATTTTATTTAAAGAAGAGTTAAAATAGTTAAAACTAAAGTTTAATAACTAAAACATTTTTAATATAGGGTTACAAATAAGATAAATTCAACTATAAATATTCATTAGAAAGATAAAAATATTTCCTAAATAATGGTATTTTATTTATAATTTTTAAACTTTAAATAATTTAATTTATTTATGACACAATGATGATGCAGTAATTACCTTATTAAGGAAATATTAACATAATTGATATTATAAATACACAAATAAATGTAATTTGAGACTTTTTAAGAATTAAACTAATTTTATAGGTTAAAATGACATATTAGTATTCATTTAATTAACTTTTTTAGAACTAATAATGCTTTTATGAATTTCACAAAAATCAATTACCAAATTGTGTCAAAATTGACATAAAATAGTTTTTAAAACAAATATTATATAATTAACTGTTATTTTATTCTTAAAAATCTAAGGTTCGGCAAAATGACTTAGATAAGGTTATATATATTAATAATTAACCACTTGGGGTTCTTTTGGCTTGTTATAGTAAGTTTATTAACCATATAGTGTAAGAAAACAAGAAGACATGGTAAAAGTTAAATTATTTAACTTAGAGTTAAATCTAAATGATAAGGTTAAAATAGTAACCTAAACTTGTCTAAAATCTATTTCTTGAGATTATTTCGACCCATATACACCTTATCTTAGAAATAAATCAATTTTGAGCTATTAAAACCGAATATGACTTTATAATAAAATAATATTTTATGCTTTTCCTAAGGTTCCCCTCTCCTCCCTTATAAAAGGGCACCTCCTCCCTCTCCTCCTCACACCACTTTGAGCCTTCAAGATCGGCCAACCCCTAACAATGTCTCTTCTAAAATTTCCTAGAAACATCCTATAGGTCCTGGTCTTCTTCAGAGACCATCTTTAGTGCCCTAAGAGGAGGTTAAGAAGAGGCGCTTCAAAGAAGAGGTAATGTCTGTTACCGATTGTTTCAAATTTATTTCTTCTTCTACTTCCTCTTCTTTAGTTGTTTCATTATGAAGTAAAAATATCAGTATCACTAATATAATGATATGTTATTATAAATATTAACCAACCCTATTTCACCTTCTATCCATCCTAT
This sequence comes from Viscum album, assembly GCA_963277665.1. NCBI lineage: Eukaryota > Viridiplantae > Streptophyta > Magnoliopsida > Santalales > Viscaceae > Viscum > Viscum album. The sequence goes on along the minus strand of OY728126.1, from coordinate 944,572,356 downwards.
GGAAAACGAAATCACCGCGTGTGCGTACGTACGAAATACCATCTTCACTCCGTGGTGTAATCTGTTTTCCACCATCACCTTACTTGGATGGGTATAATGGTGTAAAGAATAAATATATATGATTATTATAAATTTATATTTATTCTGAAATAGTATACATAAACTTCAATACAACTCCACGATCATGGGAATGATATCATCGCTCGTGCATACGTACGGCCTACAGTCTCCACAATGTGATGGGACTCGTTCTACATGATCTTGATTGCATGATGATTACATAAATGAATTGAATGAATAAATATAAAATATATTACACTAATACCATTCTGTAAATGAGGTATCTATAACCTAAAGAGATGAATAAGAATTTATTCAACAAAACACGCATAAGAACAAAAAGCAATAAACACTCAAATAACAAGTAACAATGAAATATTACTAATAAGAAACTAAGAATATGACCATATATGATATCATAAAAATGAGTACGATTCTGGAATAAGTCAATAACATTATTTAAATCATTATACAAGAGGTTCTGACACGTACGAAGAAAATCGGACCTAAGGTAAGGGAAAATCTCACAATCTCATTTTTTGCTGAGATTGTTTATACTTTGGTATTTACTGGGGTGTATTTATCATCAACATCCATGTTTCCTCAATATGTAATATTATTTATATCCTCCTAAAATTGTCTAAATCCAATATTACTCATTGGTGAGTTTTTAGTAAAATATATGAAAGGAATCTTTTTTCATTTTTAGTAAGAGGTACTTTTTGACTTTTCCGGCCAAAGTACGAGAATAATGTTTTTTAACTTATACGGCATGACTATATTTTATGATTTCATAATACATTATTTCCATGAAGCTTCATTTATAATTTTTCAAGTTTATTTTTAATCAAATTCTTTTAGTTTAAAATTTTATGACATGTTAATAAAGGAAAATTGTTATTGAAGTAGAAAGGATATTTTCCTCAAGAATGGAGTTCAAGCATTTTATCAAAATTATTTTCCATATAAGATAATATAGGGTTCTGTTTCTATCCTTATTTTTAAATTGATTGGATTATGTTATGATGGAATTATTTTTATTATGTCCTTTTATCTTATATGGATTATGTTATGATGGCATGATGTTTAAGAATCCCATTTTTATTACATGGGTTATGCTATGATGTATGATTTATGATCTTGTGGAACACATAAGAATGGTATCATTATGATATGGGTGGGACCTATATCTCTTTCCAATGCATTGGGTAAAGATTTATATATCATGAGATAGACATGGTTGGAACGACAAGTTAAACTGGTTCAGTGATACAGGACTGAAACGAGGAGTGAACTCGGTTTAGAAATGGAATTTGTCTGCTAAGATAGTCTTGGTAATGACTCTTTACTACTAAGAAATGATTATCTATGATTATGTGTGTATGCCACAAATTTTCATGTTATGATTACACTTCACTACTATTATTTATCCCATGTTATTAAATTATGATCTCTTTTGTAGGTTAAGATTTCAAAAATGTTATGTTCTTATGAATATGATGTGATTGATATTTCTTTTGTTTACCCTTACTGATCATTTGAGCTCACCCTTTTGTATGTTTTCTTTTCCCCAGGTCAGGAAGAAGGGTATTAAGTAGGATATGCTAAAAAGGGATTCTAGATATGATAAAATAAATGGGAGACAATGTAGATGATTTATTAACCGGTTGTTTAAGTTTCCCAGTTTCTAAAGACAATTTACCTATACGGTCCTACTGTGGTTTTGTTATATGTTGTAATAAGTGTGCTTCAATTTTGAAGTAATAACAATGTATGTAAAGTATGGGTCGTTATACTTGGTATCATAGGAAAGGTATAGAAACCTTTGGAAACTAGGATGTGAAAGCCTTAGTAAGAACCCTAAGGATATATCTAAGCATAGAACACAATCTTAGTGTTTTAGAAATGGCCATGAACAACCTATGATAAGACCTTAAGTGTGCAATTTTATTCTTGATTATGTGGTTTTCCAATTATAATTAGTGTTGATCACACTATTCTTCTTGGTTTTAGTCAATGGTTGGAACCCAAAGGAACCGTGTTAATACGGAATGCGACAGGCAATGCAATGATTGTCCCCCTGAGCAACCAAATGTTATGGGATATGGAATGAAAAATCTTGTAGCCATGATCACACAACTTTCTCAAGCTATGAATCATGTAGGACTTCAAAATTAGAAAAGGAAGTAGCAAAATTCTGTTGAATCCTTCATGAGGTAACTTCCACCCTCATTCAGTGGGTCTACTAATCCATTAGTGGATGAACAATGGATCAGTACCACTGAAAAGATATTTTCAGTTTTTCAATGTTCTGAAAATGATAAAGTCATCTTAGCAGTATATCGTTTGGAAGGTGAAGCTGGTCAATGGGGAATCTTATCAAGAATATGAGTCCCAGATATGAAATTGAGTCCATGGAATGGGATGAGTTCAAGAACTTATTTTTCAATAAGTACTTCCCTTGTATTCTTCGAACAAAGATGGAGAAGGAGTTTCTTGAACTGAAGAAAAAGGATGATGAATCTGTTGGTACCTATAAAGTAAATTTTACAAGACTTGCAAGGTACGCTTCTGGGATTATTATCCAACCTAAGATTAAGATCGATCGATTCTTTAGTAGCTTAAAACCAAGTCTTAGAAGGGTGTTATCCATAAGGGATTTCAATAGCTACAAGGAAATTGTTCGATGTGCTCTCAAGGTTGAGATGGAGATTGGAGTAACCCATCAGTCATATGTGTTTGATAAGAAGAGGAAAATGGAATTCAAAGGGAAATCTAAAGACCACACTGAAAACAAGATGAGTTTTCCCTTATGCTCAAATTGTAGAAAGAAACATGGAGGGAGTTGTCTTAAAGGGACAAGTAAATGTTTCAAATGTGGAAAAGAAGATCATTGGGCATTTGAATGCCGCAATGATGGGAAGAAGATGTCTAGTGATGCGAACAAAGAAAAGGCTACACAAAGTTCACCTCCTACACTTCAATGTTACAAGTGCAAGGAAATGGGTCATTATGCTAATCAATTCCCTAATCCAAGGGTTGTTGATGATGATCGACGTCAACAAACTCTTAAGGATAAAGACAAAGGAAAGTCACATGAAATTTCTATCAACGATGTGGAGTACGATAACGAAGTGGTGAAAGGTACACTTACCATACACTCTAAAGTAACAAATGTTTTATTTGATTCTGGATCCACACACTCTTTTATTTCTGAATAATTTTCTAATGGTATCACCATATTACCTCAACAATTAGATGTTGAGTTAGCTGTGACAACCCCTAATGGCACAACAGCCACATCAAAAGTTTATAATTCTTCTCTGATTGATGTTTTTGGGAAAGTGATTCCTACAAATCTTGTGATCCTTACTATAGTGGAATTTGATGTGATTCTTAGCATGGATTTGATTTCTATATATGGAGCTCATATCAATTTCCAAATAAGGGAAGTCACATTTCATATTCCAGATCAATATATGATCATCTATCGATGCAAGGATAAACATAACCTTCCGGTGGAAATTTCTTCCATCTTATGGGTCTTGATTCCACTAAATGATGGTTATTTATATCAAATGGTTGGATAAAAACTCACGATTAAGAATATTCCCATTGTACGGGATTTTGATGATGTCTTTCGGGAGGAATTTCCAGGTCTTCCACCAAATCGTGAAGTTGAGTTTTCAATAGAACTCATACAGGGTGCTATGCCTATTTCAAAGACACGTTATAGAATGGACCCAATTGAGTTGCAAGAATTGAAGAAGAAACTCCAAGATAATCTTGATAAGGGATTCATATGCCCTAGTGCATCACCTTGGGGAGTACCTGTTCTATTTGTTAAGAAGAAAGATGGATCAATGAGACTCTTCATTAATTATCAAGAACTTAACAAGATCACTATCAAGAAAAAATATCCTCTCCCATGCATTGATGACTTATCTGACCAACTACGTGGAGCTCAATACTTTTTCAAGATTGATCTTCCTTCAGGGTATCATCAATTAAGGTTCAAAAGGGAGGATATACCAAAGATGGCTTTCTGTACAAGGTATGGACACTATGAATTTATAGCGATGCCATTTGGTCTTACTAATGCATCTGCTATCTTCACGGATCTAATGAATAGAGTCTTTAGAGATTATCTTGATCGGTTTGTGGTAGTCTTTATAGACGATATTCTTGTCTATTAAAAGAGAAAGGAAGAACATAAAGATCACTTGAGAATTGTATTAAAGACCCTAATAAAGGATAAGCTTTATGCCAAATTTACCAAGTGTGAATTTTGGCTTCAAAAAGTTTCATTTTTGGGTCACATAATCTCAAAAGAGGGGATATCTGTGGATCTAGCAAAAACAGAGGTTATTGAAAGATGGTAGAGACCAACAACATTAACTGATATCCGTAGTTTTCTTGGTTTGGCTGGATATTATCAACGATTTGTGAAATATTTTTCATGATTATCTAATCCACTCATCAGTTTGACTCGAAAAGGAGTTAAGTTGGTTTGGACGGAGAAATGTGAAGAGAATTTCAAGGAGTCAAAAAGAAGGTTATCCAATGAACCTGTGCTCACACTGCCTTGTATTGGAGAAAGGTTTGTGATCTATAGTGATGCATCCAAGAAGGGATTGGGGTGTGTTCTCATGAAAAACTATATGGTGATAGATTATGCCTCACGACAGTTGAAAATCCATGAGTAAAATTACCCAACTCATGATATGGAGTTAACTTCGTTAATCTTTGCATTAAAAATATGGAGGAATTATCTTTATGGTGAAAGGTGTGATATTTATACTGATCATAAAATTTTAAAGTATATTTTCACACAAAAGGAGATGAATATGCGCCAAATAAGATGGTTGGAGATGATTAAGGATTACAACTGCTCAATTCATTATCACCCTGGGAAAGCAAACAAGGTGGAAGATGCATTAAGTCGAAGAGACCATGCTATCTTATCTATGATGAGGATCACAAAAGATCCAATATTTATGGATTTATAAAGGATGGATCATGGAATTATAATGGAAGGGGAAAATCTTATCTTTCTCAAATGAATGTTCAACCATCTATACATGTGAATATTAAAGAGGCATAGAAAAAAGATGTAGAGTAACAAAAGAAGGTGAGAAATGTTTCTGAATTCAACCTTGATTGTGATGGGATAATAAGGTTCAGGAATCGGGTTTGTGTTCCTCCCATCCTAGAATTAAAGAAGGAGCTGCTGGATGAGGCTCATAGTTCTTCATTCTCTATTCATCCTGGAAGCACGAAGATGTATAGAGACCTGAAAGAGTACTTCTGGTGGGATGGCATGAAAAGAGATGTTGCTGAATATGTCTCTCGATGCTTGGTTTGTCATCAAGTTAAAGCTGAGAGATAGAAGTCTAAGGGGATGTTACAACCATTGCCCATACCCGAATAGAAATGGGAAAACATCACTATGGAATTTGTCACCGGACTTCCTAAAACATCCAAAGGCAATAATTCTATCTGGGTCATAGTTGATCATCTTACAAATTCGGCACATTTCATTGCTATTAGAGAGGATTTCTCTCTTGATCAGCTTGCCATGATATATGTAAAGTAAGTGGTAAGATTGAATGGAGTAACACTTTCCATTATATCTGATTGGGATCTAAGGTTTACCTCAAATTTTTGGCGAAGTCTTCAGCATACTCTGGATACAGAGTTTAGTTTCAGCACTTCTTATCATCCTCAGACAGAAGGTCAGTCTGAGAGAACAATTCAAACTCCAGAAGATATGTTAAGAGCTTTCTCTATGGATTTCAAAGGTGGTTGAGATCAAAACCTACCTTTGGTGGAATTTTCTTATAATAATAGCTTTCACTCCAGTATTCAGATGGCTCCTTATGAAGCTCTCTATGGAAAGAAATGTAGGACTCCAACTTGCTGGGATGAAGTTGGGGAAAGAAAGCTATTAGGACCTGATATTGTTGATGAGATGGCAGAAAAGGTTAGATCTATTCAACAACACATAAGAGCAGCTCAAAGTCGACAAAACATTTATGCCGATAACTGAATAAAAGACCTAGAGTTTGAAGTGGGTGATAAAGTGTTCTTACAAATATCTCCTTGGAAGAGAGTAATGATATTTGGAAAGAAGGGAAAGATGAGCCCTATGTATATTGGTCCTTTCGAAATACTGGATCATGTTGGGAAGGAAGCTTACTGATTGGCGCTTCCACCGAATCTCTCTCAAGTTCATGATTTTTTCCATGTATCTCTCCTAAGAAAGTACATACCTGATCCTTCACATGTACTCAGCTCAGAAGTTGTACCGCTAGAGCAAGATCTTTCTTATGAAGACCAGTTGATAGAGATTCTGGATCGTAGTGAAAAAGTCCTATGGAACAAGACCACTCGCTTGGTGAAACTTTTATAGAGGAACCACCAATTATAATAAGCTACATGGGAGCTTTAGTATATGGTGAGGGAGAGGTATCCTCATCTGTTTGTTACAAAGTGATGAATTTTGAGGGCGAAATTCATTTTAAGGGGGGTAGAATGTAACACCCGAGATTTTTATGAGAAATATTTTGTTTTTATGTTATATACATCATAAAAGGAATCTTTCACTACACACAAAACTATCTTGGCATGCTTTACACACAATCGCGGCCTTCCTCGATAGCTTGCGTTGTACGCAATACCGAGTTTCACTAAACAATGATATGCTATTAAAATATTATTAAAACTAGCCGTTATGAATTGTAATACCCACTTTTTGAAATTTTATAAATTTTATCTTTCAAAATGGACTTCATTTTTGGATTCGGAATATCGAAATTAGCCTAGGGTGAATTTTTGGTATTTTTCTGAAAACATTCAATTTTTGATGAATAGTGAAAACAGTGGGTTACTATTTCAAAACTGACTTTTTATTTAAATAATTATTTATTTTATTTAAATTTATTTTAGGTCAAAATTGATACATAATACCTATATAAGTTCAATGTAATTCATTGGAGTTATTTTATAATAATTTTAGATATATAAAAATTTTATTGAACTTTTCACCGTCTTTTACCCACCTCCTAAGAGAATTTGCAAATTTACATAAAACATAATTTTACCGCTTCTGTGAATGGAATTTCAAAAATCCAAGAGACATGGTTGATGTCAATAAGTAAAATGTGGTTCAATGAGATGAAATTAATTTTTGGTGAATAGTAATTTTTTACTTTTATTTACCACAGTTAAAAGTAAATAGGGTAATTAAGGGTAAAAATGATATTATTATTACCCTAAAACATGTCCTAATTCTATTGGATAAGTTTAATTCGACCATAAACAACCTTAGGAATAAAATATGACCATTTAGGTCCACTTGTATTAGATTAGGACATTTAATATTATTTTATTTAAAGAAGAGTTAAAATATTTAAAATCAAAGTTTAATAACTAATGCATTTTTTATATAGGGTTATAAATAAGAAAAAATAGACTATAAATATTCCTTAGAAAGATAAAAATATTTCCTACATAATGGTATTTTATTTATAATTTTTAGACTATAAATAATTTAATTTATTTATGACACAATGATGATGCAGTAATTACCTTATTAAGGAAATATTAACTTAATTGATATTATAAATACCCAAATAAATGTAATTTGATACTTTTTAAGAATTACACTAATTTTATAGGTTAATATGACATATTATTATTTATTTAATTAACTTTTTCTAAATAATAATTCTTATATGATTTTCACAAAAATCAATTGCCAAATTGTGTCAAAATTGACATAAAATAGTTTTTAAAACAAATATTATATTATTAATTGTTATTTTATTCCTAAAAATCAAAGGTTAGGACAAATGAATTAGATAAGGTTATATATATTAATAATGAACCACTTGGGTTCATTTGGATTGTTATAGTAAGTTTATTAACCATATAGTGTAAGAAAACAAGAAGACACGGTTAAAGTTAAATTATTTAACTTAGAGTTAAATCTAAATGATAAGGTTAAATAGTAACCTAAACTTGTCTAAAATCTATTGGTTGAGATTATTTAGACCCATACCCACCTTAGCTTCTAAATAAATCAATTTGGAGCTATTAAAAACCGAATATGACTTTATAATAAAATAATATTTTAGGCTTTTCCTAAGGTGCCCCTATCCTCCCTTATAAAAGGGAACCTCCTCCCTCTCCTCCTCACACCACTTTGAGCCTTCAATCTCATCCAAACCATGACAATTTCTCTTCTCCACTTACCTAGAAACATCATAGTGGTCCTGGTCTTCTTCAAAGACCGTATTTAGTTCCCTAAGAGGAGGTTAAGAAGAGGTGCTTCAAAGAAGAGGTAATGTCTGTTATCGATTGTTTCAAATTTATTTCTTCTTATACTTCCTCTTCTTTAGTTTTGTCATTATGAAGTAATAACATCATTATCACTCTTATACTGATATGTTATTATAAATATGATCCAAACCTATTTCACCTTCTATCCATCCTATGGAAAAGGAAATCACCGCGCGTGCGTACGTATGGAATACCGTCTCCACGTCATGGTGTAATCTGTTTTCCACCACCACCTTACATGGATGGGTATAATGGTGTAAATAATAACTATATATGATTATTTTAAAGTGATATTTATTCTGAAATAGTATACATATAGTTCAATACAAATCCACGATCAGGGGAATGATATCATCGCTTGTGCGTACGTACGGCCTACCGCCTCCACGATGTGATGCGACTCCTTCTACATGATCTTCATTGCATAACGATTATATAAATGAATTGAATGAATAAATATGATATATATTACACTAATAACATTCTGGAAATGATGTATCTATAACTTAAAGATAATAATAAGAATTTATTCAACAAAATATGCATAAGAACAAAAAGCGATAAACACCCAAATAACAAGTAACAATGAAATATTACTAATAAGAAGCTAAGAATATGACCATATATGATATCATAACAATGAGTATGATTCTTGAATAATTCAATAACATTATTTAAATAATTATACAGTAGGTTTGGACGCGTACGAAGCAAATCAGACCTAAGGTAAGGGAAAATATCACAATCTCATTTTTAGCCGATATTGTTTATACTTTGGTATTTACTGGGGTGTATTTATCATCCACATCCATATTTCCTCAATATGTAATATTATTTATATCCTCATAAAATTGTTTAAATCCAATATTACACATTTTTGAGTTTTTAGTAATATATATGAATGGAATCTTTTCTCATTTTTAGTACGAGGTACTTTTTGACTTTTCCATCCAAAGTACGAGAAGAATGTTTTTTTTAACTTATACGGAATGAGTAAATTTTATGATTTCATAAAAAAATATTTCCATGAAGATTTCTTTACAATTTTTCAAGTTTATTTTTAATCAAATTCTTTTAGTTTAAAATGTTATGACATGTTAAGACAGGAAAAATGTTTTTGAAGTGGAAAGGATATTTTCCCCAAGAATGGAGTTCAAGCATTATATCAAAATTATTTTCCATCTAAGATAATATAGGGTTCTGTTTCTATCCCTATTTTTACATTTATTTTATTATGTTATGATGGAATTATTTTTATGATGTCCTTTTATCTTATATGGATTATGTTATGATGGCATGATGTTAAAGAATCCCATTTTTATTATATGGGTTATGCTATGATGTATGATTTATGATCTTGTGGAACACATAATAATGGTATCATTATGAGATGGGTGGGACCTATATCTCCCTCCAATGCATTGGGTAAAGATTTATATCTCATGAGATAGACATGGATGGAACGGCAAGTTAAACCGGTTCAGTGATACAGGACTGAATCGAGGAGTGAACTCGGTTCAGGAATGGACTTTGTCCGCTAAGATAGTCTTGGCAATGAGTCTTGACTACTAAGAAATGATTCTCTATGATTATGTGTATATTCCAAAAAGTTTCATGTTATGATTACACTTCACTACTATGATTTATCCCATGTTATGAAATTATGATCTCTTTTGTAGGTTAGGATTTCCAGAATATTATGTTCTTATGAATATGATGTGATTGATATTTCTTTTGTTTACCCTTACTGAGCATTTGAGCTCACCCTTTAGTATGTTTTCTTTTCCCCATGTTAGGAAGAACGGTATTAAGTAGGATATTCCAAAAAGGGATTCTAGATATAATGAAATAAATGAGAGACAATATAGATTCTTTATGAACCAGTTGTTTATGTTTCCCATTTTTTAAAGATACTATACCTATACGGTCCTACTGTGGTTTTGTTATATGTTGTAATAAGTGTGCTTAAATTTTTAAGTAATAACAATGTATGTAAAGTATGGGTCGTTATAAGTTCTCTAACCTGACTAGTTATATATTAAATCCTTAAATTACATTTAAATAAATTTTAATGGTTTGTAAATATCATGATAATTAACGAAATCATATCCCCCAGGAGTGTCAAACTAGGTGTGTGGTTAGACCCACTTTTCATAAACTAAGAGAAGATTGAGTTAATATTTAACCAATCTTTTTTAGGTTTATTACTCTAAGGTGAATTTGTTTCATATCTTATATCCACTTTTTCATATATAAATAGGGAATTTATTACAAAGAATCCACACAGTCTATACTTTACTAAAATTTTATGATTTTTTCCCATATTTAGGATTATTCATGGGTTGTTAATTAATTTTCACTAGTCATAATCCCCAAAAATAACTAAACTAATCCTAAAAAAATAACTGAATACTTCTTTGATACCAACTGAGACACCCTAAACCTACACTCTTAGATCTAATTCTAAAAAATAATTTAATTTCTCAATTGTATACCGAGTGAGATCACCCAAGATAAACTTGAATATATTTCACATTAACATTACATATCACAATAATCTAAAAAAATTCCAAGAACCTTTCATTTTAGTTAAATAAGGATTAGATATATAAACAACTCATATTACAACACTTGTGAACATTTATCCATAATCATTCCATGTTATACCCTTTATATATATCACCTAGGTTATACTCATCTTTATAACCTAGGGAAAAGAAAACATAATAAAGGTGTGACATCAAATACTCAATAAAAGAAAAATTATCAACTATTCATAAAAAGTGTTATGTTATAATAATATAAGAAACATGATCATGGGAGAAATATATTATTAAAAAAATGGAATAATAAGAGTTTTACATATAATATAAGGACATATAATCTCAAATGATCAAACATAAACCATGGAACAAGAGTGCAGAAACATGAGGTAATAATCACATTTCATGGAACATAAAAAATGAATATAGCATAGAAATCTGGAATAAGTATAAGAATAGGTAATCATAAAAATATGGACATGTTAAAATGTGAAATGATCCATGTATAGCATCAGTAGGCTTGGTCTAACAACCTGTGTACCTTCTTGGACTTGGGATTACCACTTGTTCACCTTTAGTCATGGGATTACCACCTTTGTGCCCATGATATTTTTATTACAACCTGCTTTTATTTTGTCTTGGGTTTTCAAACCACATACCCTTGGGATTTTGTTTACCACTTGTTCACCAGTGGCCTTGGGATAACCTCCCATGTTCCCTTTTGAACTCATAAGATATAAACATTACTAATTCATTAGACGATGATATAGGACCCCACCCATCACACAATGATAATCCATAATCATGTGTCCCATTTAAAATAAATAATATACCATATCATAAGGAAATCATTGAAATAAAATGGTCTTCATAACATTTTTAAATGGCATCACATGAAATGGCCTCAAGAGTTAGATCGGTTGAGGTCCAAAATTCAATCACCCAAAAGAAGTATTTCAAAAATGAATTTAAGCGGTGATTCATAAAACATCACTCTAAAAGAGATAACTATTTTTTATATAATGATGAAAATTGAAGAAAATTGACAAAAAAATATATTTTAGAAAATATTTTGTAATATTTTCATAAAGAGGTGAAGTTATGAGAAATATTCCAAAATCATTTCTAAGAAAGTAACATGAATTGTTTTTAAAAAATTACTTAAAATAATCCCAAAAAATGGATCTTAAAAAAATAAATTTTATCCATATGTGATTTCAATTTGAATATAAAAATATGAAAATAATGGATAAATAATTTTTAATATTTTCAAAAAATCATTATTGAAACATGAAACGTAAAAAGATTAATAAAACTTCATATTGAAAACAGTTAAATAGAAATAAAAAGATCATAATATTTAATACATATTTTTGTTAAAAATAAGAAATGGAAAAATGTAAATAAATAATATGTACATGTATGGGAAACAACAATCAAATAGGATGGTGGTTATTCTTAACAACATTGCATTTTTATAAAGAAATAACTCTGTCATAACTAAGGTAATAACCATTTCAAAAACAGTTCATGAAAAAGGTGTATATAAATATAAAAATGATATTATTTTCAATATAATTGAATCATAATTTATATTGTATCTAAATTTTAATAATAGATTCCAAGAAGATGGATTATTACTCAAATAATGAAAATTGAATTAGCAAAAAACCATATGACTTTGGTAACTTTTGAGTTAAAATCCTTTAAATGAAAAACAATTTAAGGATATAAAAATCCATTTAATTTCATTATAAGTATTATATAAATACATAAATGGTAATTATATATACCACATAAAAGAAAATAAGTGGGGAATATAATATATGTCTCAAAGAAGGAAAATTGAGCTGAGAAAAACTTTTACATCTTTTGTAACTTTTTAATTGAATGCTCTTGAAAGATAGAAATTGAAATGGAAGTTTAAATAAAATTAATGTAAATAGAATCATGATATAATATTTAAATTAGGTTATGTATACACCATATTAAAATAGCTACATAATATGAAATATGTCTCAAATAAAGAAATTTTAAGATGAGAAACTCTTACCTTAACTCTCGGCATCCACAAAACCACTTTAACATTATTTGTAATAAAAATAACCATATTAATAACATATTTAAAAACCTTATTCATATATATTACCATTTTTACTATTTAATAATAATCATCCATTATACATTCATTAGCTAGTTAATTTTTATTTTCATCATCAGATGCTTGTAATTTTGATTGTTTCACACATGTTTTCTAATGGTGATACCAAAACATGTTCTTTAAATAAAATTTATTATTAAAAATATTATTTAATTTAATATAATATAATTTAAATTATTATTTTCCATTATCATTCCATGTGTTTTTTAGCTATTATTCATAGATATTAAATCAAAGACGGGCTTATTTTGGGTAATGTACTTATATCAATGAATTAATTTATAATGATAATTAATTTTTTTGTTATCCTTTGATAAACATAATCATAAAATATATTAATCATAAATATAATATAAATTTATAAAATATATTTTTATAATCATTCATTTGAGGATATTATGAATAATGAAACATGTCATCCTTGGAGATGGTAGTCCCCGCATACACATGAGCAACATTTTCATTTTTTCAATGAATGGAAAGAAAGGAATATAGATAATTATTTATATTTAAATAATCATAATTATAAAATATATATAATATTAATTTATAAAATAAATTTTTATAACCATCCATTTAATTTGGTGGTGAAAAATAAAACATGTCATCCATGGAGGTGGTAGTCAGCATGTACACACGAGCGACGTTTTCTTTTCTTTTTTGATTGATTGTGAGAAAGGTACAAAATGATTATTATATTAACATAATAACATTTCAGTATAATTTTTCTATTTATATAATTGTTTTATAATATATATAATATTTTTTTATTAATTATAAGAAGAAATATAGAAATATAAATAAAAAAGGAGTGATTGGGAGTTTTCACTTTACATCTCAAGATAAATCCTTGGGCATTATTATAATGGTATTTTGGTGAGAACAGAACCAATAGAAATTTAGAAAAATATTATTAAATGGTTTTTAGAATTATTTTTTCAAGATAAAATTCTTGTGGTGTGTAGAGAAGTGGGGTGATGGAGGGATCCATTTATATGTGAGATAGGTGTAACTTTTTTAAATACCAGTAACTTTATTTTAATGTCATGTCGCTTTCAAAGTAAATTAGATCCAAAAGTGAACAATTATGTATAGGGGAGGATTATTAGTCAATAAAAATATCATAATAAAACTAAAATATATATTTTTTGAGATATTTTAGGATTTTCCCTTAATTTAACTTTTTTCTACAATTTACTTTTACAATAGTAAATATATGAGATTGATTCTTCATAGTAACTTAGTTCAACCAATAGTGATCTATATACAATTTCAATATCCCATATGCCTTATTTGAAAACAACACCAAAGTGGCCCATTAAAAAATAATATGTTTAATAACTCCTAATTGTAATAATGCATCTATATAAATCATCAAATCTTAAATCTCTACTATTATCATATGATAAACTTTCATAACAATAGAAGAAACACTTTAATATAGATCAATTCCAAACTTAATATCACATCTCAAAGGTATACTTATAAATTATTATGGTAACACATAAGAATAATCCCTCATAACTCTAGGGAACTTTTTCATCTCTATTTCATATATAAAAGTCATCAATCTTTTCAATTGATATGTAATACAATGCATCTCAATCTATCTCCTCTCTAAAATAAAATATCATTCTCTAAAAAACATGTGAACTCTATCCAAATAAATAAAATAACTCACCCACAATAAAAATAAACACAATCATATAAAAATTAAGACTAATCCATTCTAATTATAACATAATATGATCTTATCCATAAAATTAAAAGGATCCAAGATAATCGATCTGACCTCACAACCATCACATAATTACACACCTCATCCAACCTCATTTGAACTCATACTTGAGAAATAAACTCCAATGGCCTCTAGATATTCTCCTCCAGAAGTTCTAAACCCTAAACTAGGGAAGGGGTGATAAAAGAATGTGAGGCACTAGTATCTATCAAAATATAAAAAATATTAGATTAAATGAAAATCATAACTCAAACCACATTTTTTTCCTCCACTTCATAAAATTTTATATACTATATTTTCTAACAAGAAAATCTTTCTCCCAATCATCCCACTATCTACCTCTACCTTCTTTATCATCATATCTATATCTAGATCTTACATGGTTTACTCTTCTATTACTACCCAATATGTATAGTCTCAATGGTAATTAATCGTGATACGGCTTCAAAAAATGCCTCATATGGGGGTTAATGAAACTAATAGAGTGGTCTATTAATATTCATGCTCTGATCACTCCTCCTTCAACTACCTTAAAAAAGTGGACATACATATAAACCATGCCCTATACCACCACAACAGAAAAATATAAATCCTTAGATTCCACCAGATGGTTAGCAATACCCATACTAGAGAAATAATATCGCACTATCATCTAATTATTATAGACATTCCTAGACCTCAATTTATTTAAAAATAAAGAAGTTATATCTCTAGTTCCACTCTAAGAAATACCCTCTTAAGAATACCCTTGGAAAGGTCATGGACTTGTTAAAAATTATACACCATATTATCCTTGTCCAACATATTAAAAAAAATAGATTAGAGAAAGTATCACCAACTACATATGGATCTCAAGCCTCAAATACTTATAAGAATGATGATCTATCTACTTCTCATAAGTTATAAAATTAGGATAATAACATATCATCTCCAAAAAAACACACCTAACTCCAAGACATAATAACTTCTATGTTGTATCACGATTAATTATTTATTACTCTCAAGAAAATGAGTTTTCAATAATTACTCTTTCTTGAACAGTCCCCATAAATAATTCCATCCAATTATAGACACATCATGATCTCCCAAATATAGTATCTATCACTGACTTTCAAAACCTAACAAAAAACACTGTTAAAGGAACATGGTTCTCATCTATCATTTTGGATTAGTTGAAAATCTATCTCAATATATTATAACCAATTCCAAGTATCATGACTATTTATAAACCCATCATAATTTATTAACATCTACTTCTAGAACACACTCAAGGTTTACTTATAAGCCTATCTAGCCTCTAGGCTTACCCTCTTATGCAGAGCCCGGGGTACTTGTTATACCTCCTCTTGTTAAACTTCATGATGGAATTGTACAAATGGAATAACTATAAACAGATAAACAAACCTCATTCCAAGGATATTTGTTTGAGGAATGTCTCATCATTCTACCACAATATTTACCCCCACCTGGACTATCACCCCAGTATAGAACACAAAATCATTATGACCAAAAAATACAATATTCATGAATCTATTTTTATCAAGATGCCCTACGGTCATCATATTATTCCCAAAGTGTTGATTTTTGGGTAAGAAAGTCCTTAGATAGGTCATAGGGGACCTTTTATATCTATCTGGTTTCTCTGGTATACTTTACATACCAGGTTAAAGTAATACTATTTCATTCAACCCATGTAATTCTCACCAATTCTTACTCTCAACTACATCCTAAAAACACTCTCTCTCATATTATTATATCATGACCTTTTCCCATTAGTAATCCACTTGAGTTAGTAACAATTTTGAGTATATCCCTTGAATCATGTCGTCAATAGGACATGGGTTGGTGACTAGACAGAAGGGTATAACAACACACATATATGGAAGGTATTGTCCTCTATAAATAAAAACTCTAAAATAACATAATTAATATGAATTCTGTTCTTAACCATAATAAATTAATAATTTATGTCAATAAATATTATATTATATAAAAAAATAGATATTTTTAAATAAAACTAAATGTATATCAACTCCTCTATACATCAATAATGCTATAATTAAATTTTTACCTCTTGCAAGTCTCTCATGTCTAAAGCTAAGGTTTCCTGAAATCACCACCAATTATATTTAGATAATCTAAAAAATAGTATATATAATGCACAGGTGATTATATAAATATAATTTTTAGTTTCTTTCCCAGAGATCACATGTGTCTATGTGAATGAATCATACTAATTCATCTATGTATGAATTAAAAAAACAAAATAATCGATAAAGAATCCATCCTTATGGCCATCAGAAAATCCTAATAAACATTATACCTCATAGTAATCTCACTTTTCATGCCATGAAACTTTTAACATCACACAAACCAATATAACCATCACTATAATAATAACCACGATAAACTAGATATCGGATAACCAATAAATTGTCCATTTGTAGGGACCTCACTGTAAAATCTACACTACCAAGTAGTTATCCAAAAATGGGGAACCCACTATAATATTGTCATATATTTGTACATTTGTACACTTATAGTTACCTTTATAAATATATATACCTTATTCAAGCTCAAATTTACCCAAGAGAAGAAGGTAGAACGGTCCTTGTAGTCTAGCTTGGGTTGTCGAATCCTTAGAGACCTAAGAAGTAACCTACAGACACGTACATTATATGGATTTTTTTGTCTCTGAAGTGTCCAAATTTTGTTGATTTAAGATGGTTTTAAATTAACTCTAAGATACTTAAGTTAATTCAATTTAAAAGAATTAGTTGATCCTAGGTTATCACTTGGGGTGGATTAGACGTATTCCCTTTTCAGTTATTTAAATTTCTTATATTTGAGATGATTTCATTTAAGGAGATCAAACAAAATCATCACTTACTGATTTTATACCAACACACCATAATACTAATCACCTATACACTTGGAGGATATAATTTATGAGCACTCCAAGGTAAAGTTTTGTATTAGCACTTGAAGCATGTGGCCTTAAAATTCAACAAGGAAGAAGAAGTTTTAAAATCATCAAATAAAAATCTCAATTAAAAGAAGTGATTATACATTAATGGGTTGATAAATAACATCCAATATAGACCCTTTATACTCCCTTGGATCAACCCATAAGTGGGTTATACCTCCCTTGATTCTATGGTTTCAATGTAAGCGAGAAGTAGACAGATTAGGAAGGAAATAGAGAAGTAAAAAACAATGAAATAACGATCACTCCACCATTGTGTGATAATTTCACAAGGTTTGGTGTCAATAAATTCACACCTTGAACCAACGGTATCAAATTTATATTAATAAAAACATAAACAGATGATAAGAAGAACTTTTATTAAGAAACTAAAGTGAATTGAACAACTTACATGTGAAATACAAACTTGAGACAATAAAAGCGCAGTATAACATTACAATGAAAGGAAGCTCAAAAGATGATAAAATCCTCCACCACAACTTCCTTAAATAGTCATTTAAAGAGTATTGGGTCGAGATCCCAACATTAAAAAGGATCCCACTTGATTATGGTAGGCCTAGGGTGGTGGAAAGTAAGGGAGAGGAGACTTTTCTACCCTTGACCCGAAGTTGTAGCAAGCTTTCTTCTACCGAACAGTGGCACCTGGAATACCTTCTAGATGGCTGAATTGGATTGGTAAATACAAGAAAAAAATGAAGCTCCATATTTCCCCTAGATCTATGTAAAATATCATCCCAACTGAATATTTGGTTTTCGATATTTGATTAAATTGGTTGGCTGATTTTATTGGCCTCAGAATCTAGCCCAGAATTTTATCTCCAAATTGGGATGCCTTAATAACCACAATGGAGGCTGAATTATCACTATATCATGAAGAATGATTTTTCCTTTATATTTATTCTATCATCCCATGAAATTTGGGTTTAATTGGGCCTATATGTTGGGTCCCACATTCCCATCAGTGGGCTGGTGTCCAATCATCCTTCTCCAAAATCGTTTACATGAAACCCCATTTTGCTGGTCTTACAATGTGAATCATCCAACACTCCACATGTATGAATTGTTCCAAATATAATTAAAAACCAGAAAATTAAATATGAAAATAAAAACAAGATCATTTGGTAATTTAAATGATGTTCAAAAAATGTACCACATAATAGTGCATTTTAAGAAGGAATTACAATCATAATATGAAATGATATTCAAAGTGTAAAATGCACTAAAATGGTGTTTATGAATAACAAAGCACATGAATATTATATATATTAACAACGAATATTATCCTCATTTAGTGGCTAATCACACCCCCCAACTTGAGTTTTTCTAGTCCCTGGAAAAATATATCTCAACAATATGAAATTCAAATTCCCTTTTCCAAAAACATTTTAATACACAATGATCACCAAAAACCCTTATACCAAACAATCATGAAACTCATCAAAATATTTTAATACATGATAGTTTCATAAGAATATCCCAATCCCAAGCTCATTACTTTGTTCAAATTCATCGCCATATTTCATCCAATATCAATTAAGAGTGATGATGTGTTGTGCATTACATTAGACATGGGGGTTCATCTTTATTCAAGAGGGAAATAATGGAAGTGCTAGGTGGAATCACATTTCAATATTAAGATGATTATTCAAATTTTTTTATTGAATTTTTTTTTGGTGCAATTTTTCCATGGTAATTGAAATTTCACTCAAAATAGTCAACCCCTGTGGTGAGACTTGGCCGATGACTCCCAGGCTCAAAGACCTTAAGGCACTAAGTGAAGCCCACATACTCGGGCATCATATCGAGTTAACTCAGTCAAAAACAAATTCAAATTACCAAAAATATAGATAAAATTACTAACTCTAGGCAATACAACTGTGGATTCACGATCCCCAAGTGCTGAAAGCCACACATTAGGTCATTTCATTTCTCTACACGCAAATTTATTGTTTTTTTAAATTTTGTAATTTTTTTTATTTAATACTCATATTAAAACTAAAATAATCACCAAACCTATTATATTTATTTGGGGTACCCCATGAACTCAAACTAATACCCCACTATCCAAAGGACGTGGGTTGTGATTATTTTTTTATTTGGATGAAAATATAAATAATGAAATATCACATTTGGAAGCCACACTTTCAAAAATATATGCTCATGAAATATATATGGATTAAAATCAAAATAAGGGAATGCTAAATTATTTTATATTCAGTTTCAAAGTGCACATTGTCTATTATCATGTTCAAGGTTAAATAAATTTTTCCTTCCATTAAGGCACACTTTTTTTCAAATCATTCATTTTTTTACACAAAATCATTTTTTTATTTTATCTCCCCCCAACTTAAAATAACATTGTTCCCAGTGTTTAAAGAAATAAAAAATTAGAATGGGGTAGAGGTAGATAATGAGATTTCAAAAAGGAAATTGAAAATGAGGATTATGGAATGAAGTCACCTGGTAGTTGAAGTTGAAATTCTTGGTGATCCCTTTTAATCCCTTGATATCGATGTCACTCTGAGAATTCCCTGGTGTAGAAAAATAAAAAAAACTCTATATATATATATAATAAAGAAAGTAAAATATAAGTATATATTTATATAAATTATAGAATAAGGAAGCACAATAAGTCATAGGTTAGTGGTAAATGCGGGTCCCTGTCTCCCTTCGGTCCTGGGTTTGAGTCCATGCGGCTTCACCGGTTGTAATGGGGTTTTCCCCATGACATACGATATGGCCTTTTACTTTTATTATTATTATTATTTTTTTTTGTTTTAACCAACAAACACATAAAAATAAATGAACTGATGATACATTGTCTTCTTTTTAAATCTCTAGATAAGGTATTACTCAAGGATCACACCACGTGACACAGACGAATATGGCACTCCTCTTTCATACACATCCATACTCATAATAGAAGAACAAGTCAATAGTATATTTTTTTTTATTTTTAAATATAAAAATTATTCATTAATATTATTTAAAATATGAAGTTGATTAAAACAACAAAATGATTGGAAACTTGAAAACCATGGGTTGCCTCCCATGAAGTGCTTTGTTTAATGTTGTTAGCCCGACATGGATCCAAAATCTATCAATTTTTTCCTGGTTCATAGGTTGGCTCAGTTAACTCAACCTTTATTTCTTGTTTATTGAATGATTCAATGAATGGTTTTAACCTTTGACCACTAACATTGAAAATGTATCCACTTATGGGATCTTTGTCACGACCCGTCCCTCGGGGCCTGTGTCGTAACTACCTCAAGCCCGCCTTCCATATGCCAGGGGCTGGCGACTAGCACCAAAGGCGTAAATCCCAATAACTGGGAAGGCATTGCCTTTATAAAATTAAACAAACACCACAGAGTACAAGTGGAAGTAATATACTATGTACAAAGAAAGTGCTGAAAAGTAAATGGGCCAGTATAAAAACCCAACTGAAAAGTACAGCTACAACTGAATGGAAGTACAACAAAAAATACAAGCAGCTGGAAGAAAAAAAAGCAGCACCTGGGTCGTCCACCTCGGATCCTACTTGAAGGATAGGTACAGATAGCGCAGCTCCTCGATCTTCCACCACGGATCCTACCTGAAGGGTAAGTACAGATAGCCTCCACAACGCTCTCGCCCATAAACCTCCTCCGAGTATCGTCTCGTCGTGAAGTCCACCTCCGGATACTGACTCGTCATGAGGTCCACCTCCGTGTACCGTCAAGTCCTCGAACACTCGGCCTCTATCAGCGCTGCCCATCGTCTCCAACCAACACAACGAGGTGCGGGCATAGCCCGTGCAGGGGTGAGTATACGATACTCAGTAGGGACCCCGAGACCCTCAATATCTCACTAAATACAACAAGGATAACCACAAAGAAAGATCTCAACAGATAACCTCTACTTAGGTATATTCCCATACATATACCTACGTTATCAAGTAACCCATCTCAATCATGAGGAAAAAACAATGGTTATTGACTCAGCTCTAACCAGAATTTTATTCATGATGTCGAAACAATGGCCGCTGAAGAACTCCTCCTCTGTCGAGTACAGTGGGCCTGCCGCTACAACCAAGTGTGCCCCACTAACCTTGGACGGCTGAAGTACTCCACCTGTCGAGTACTGTGGGTCTGCCGCTGCAACCAAGCGCATCCCACCAGGGGTATGCCGCTACAACCAAGCGCACCCCCTCATAGCCTACAGAGGTACTCCTTCTGTCAAGTACCGCGGGTCTACCGCTACAACCAAGCGCACCTCCGCCGTGGGTCTACTGCTATAACCAAGCACACCCTACTGGGCTATCCCAATCACTCTAAGACGATCGATCAGCAGTCGTCAAGTCTCAGCCAGCTACTAGGTCTCTGCACTCTGCTAGCTCGTCACCGGGAGGGTCCGCTCCACGAGCTACTGGTCGATACTCCAAGTATCACAAAGTTCTACGAAAAAGTATCCCAAGGGTCAGCCACATCATAGGAAACTCAACACAACAGATGGTGCGTCAATCGGACGCCTGGTCTGTGTGTTATCAGCCTTTTCGTCTCGGGGGCCCAGTTGGTGTCGTGTACAAACCAACCCGACCGTATCTCAACTGTACCCCGAACTCTCAAAGGGTATACTCATAGAGACTGTTTCTCGACGTGATAACCAACGCCACTGATGGTTCGTCAAACGAACGTCCGGTCGGAAAGTTATCAGCTTTTCCGTTCCAGGGGCCCGGTTGGATTTCGGGTTCAATCCGACCCGACCACTATCCAACTGCGTTCAAACCTCAGGCAAAGTATGCCAAAAGTTCCGTCTCATCAAGAGGAATCCAACAAGGTTGACGGCACGTCTATCGGACGTCCGGAGCTCAAGTTATAAGCGTTTCCGCTCCGAGGGCCCGGTTGATTTCGTGCTCGAACCAACCCGACAGTACACAAATATCTCCAAAACCTTGAGTGTAATACACCCAAACGACCGTCTAGATCCAAGGATCACATCGCAACTGACGGCGTGTAGATCAGAGGTACGTAGCCCAAGTTATGGGCTTTTAAGTGAACTTGTCTGGTTTTGGGGGGTTTTGGGCCCGGACCGACCCGACCCGAGACCCCCTGGGTCGGCCCGAACCGGTCGACCTAATACAGGTCCGGGTCCGGCCTATTAGGGTGTTACCCGTCCCGGCCGGCGCGGCCCGGCCTGGGCGGCCGGTTGTCCTGGCGCTGGCGCGGCGCCCGCGCGGCCAGCGAAGTGCGCGGGGGGGGGGGGGGTGTTGTCCCCCCGGTTGACCGAAACGACGTGGAAAATAAGATGCGCCTCCCCCTAAACTCGGAACGGCTTAGCCGTTCCGATCCACCGCGGCGGTCTCCTCCGGTGGCGCGCTCCCTTCGCTTTCCGCGGACCACCAGACGTGCTCTGGTGGTATGTTTCACTCGCTGTCTTCGCCAATGGTCATCTCGGGTCCCGTACTTCACTGCGGAATCATCAAATCACCTCTGTGGCCCGTTATGTCATTGCCCATCGATCCGCACGTCAAAAAACAATCTTCGGAGTCTTCGAATCGCCTCTGAGGACCCGACTCCGACCGCGGTTTCATTCGGCCTCAATGGCGCAACGCGACGGTGCCGCGCTTTCTCGCTGTGTTTATCCTTGTTTCCGCGTGGTTCCATTCCACCACACCGACTTCGTTCGAGCCGCAATGAAATCAACAACAAAAAGGGGGAGGAGGGTCAGCCGTGTTCATGTGGTCCGACCTCCTCCCGTTATAACGGTAACAGGCGGCCCAAAATTTTAACGTTGGACGGCAAAAGAATAAACATGAACACAAATCCAAACCCCTACATGGATATTTGACGTCGCACATTGGGCGTCGTAGAGAACGGTGTCACGGGGGGTCAGACTTAGATTCTGTGGACGTCGGGGTGCATCCGAGGATGAAACGATGTCTCCTCTCTTGTTGCGGAGATGAAGAAGGAAGGTACGTTGTCATTGGCAATGATCACCGCAGTCGGTGACATCTCCCTTGTCATGGAGGAAGAAGAGGATGAAGAACTGTGATTTCCGAGTCAGTGTTCTTCGTCAGAGCCTTGGTGTTCTTCACGAAGAAGATGAAGTTCTTCAAATGTGAAGAATGCTCCCTCTCTCAACACAACGAAGAAACCAAAATAAAATAAGGCCTTTGCCTTATTTTATTACTTTTGTATACATTTTTAAAATTCAAAAACCTTAAATCACTTAATTAATTAGTCTTAAATTGACAAAATTAATAGTGAGATAGGTTGGCATGCATTTCGGAGGAAGAGAGGTAGCCAGAACATTTATTACATGGGAGGTTTAGAGGGTTTAGAGAATTTGAATAGGTGGGGACTCGTGTAGGCCCCACCTCACTAATATCCTATCAATAGGAGTTTAGGATCAAGTGGGTCCCACCCCAACTCCCACACATGGGATTAAAACACTTATAAGTGAAATAAAATTATAACACAATTATATTTCACTTTACACTTAATCCTCAAAAAATTATCTTCCCCTCTCATGAAAACGTGATCACGGTAAAGGTCCCCCTAAGCAATTACTGGCCCTGCGATTTCATCGGTACCCTCAGATTTTGATTCCGAGCACCAGATTAAAAGTTATAAAAACCCATTCGTTCATTCACTGAACGTACCCAAGCCAAACTTCGAAAATTGATTCTGGGCACACCGGGCCTCAGAATCAGGCACCGTCAGAAACTGCGTACTCATAAAATTCCAAATAAATTAAGAAAAAAATTTACTTGAAATTTTCGGGTCTTTACATTACTCCCACCTCAGGGCTTTATGTCCCCGTAAATCTTTAACACAAACTAGGGATACAAAAGTGGTACTGAGCACGCATCGAGCCTTCCGCTCCCATGTGCTCTCCGGGAGGTTCCTGTGCTACCAACGAAAGCGCACAAGAGGAATCAACCGTCCTCGTAGGATCCGCTCCTATCGATCCTCACACTCTACTGGAACCCCACAAAAGTCACCCAATCGTCAAATTTTAGCTCCCCATAGTCGATGATATGCGTCAGGTCAAGCACGTATCTCCTCGGTTGAGATACGTGGAAGTCGTCATGCACCTGGTGCAACTAAGGTGGATGGTTCAAGTGGTAACCCAACTCACCTACCCTATTGAGGACTTAGAAGGGTCCGATGAAGCGCATAGATAACTTGCCGCCTTGGCCAAATCTCCGTAATTCCACGTCAAGGAGAGACCCATAAGAAAACGTGGTCGCCATCCTCGAACTCTTGTGGTCTTTGCCTCCTGTCAGCTTAAGACTTCTGTCGGCTCAGAGCTATCCTCATCCGCTCCTGGATGACCTGGACCTTCTCTATCATGGCCTGGACCATCTCTGGTCCCACAAGAGATGCTATTATTTCTTCTTTTACGATAAGATAAATCTGGTCTCATCCCCTGGATGAACCACGTTCTTTGCCTAATACAGTCAATCCGGACATGAATGATGCATTCATTCCATGGATGACATCGTAAGGCCTCGACGTTACTACAAAGAGATCTAACTGTCACTCTCGCCTCTAAGGGTCGAGTCACACTGTCGGCATCAGTGTGAGGCAACTGGGTCTCCTCCAGTAGGAATCTCAAAAGTGAGGGTCAAGTCAACAGTTTTAACTAGGACCTCTCAGTACGCAAAAATGAAGGAAGCAAATGTCACAAGGACAAGTGTCTTTTATTACTATAGCTAGAAGTACAAAGACACACAAAAATGACAACAAGGAAACTAGAAGAACCAAGATCAATGGTCCCATGCCTGGAACTAGTCCCGCTCTTGTCCGCCAGCTTCCGGAGCTCTGTAGTCATATGCTTCTGCTGCCTGAAGCTGAGCTCTCCCATGTCCACCTGTTCCCTATGGTCGGGGTGGACCTCTTGGTGGTGCTGGTGGTGGAAAAACTTTGAAGCGTACTCCACCTCCAGCTGTATGGCCAGCTCCCCTATATCGGTCTCTTGTTCCTTCCGGTCTACCTCGATCAAACCTCTGCCTCTTCCTGGGAGGTTCTTCATTTATATGCTGGTCATCTGTATGGTGGGTTAGTCAGTCACGTGCCATGTGACCAATCTTGCCGTAGGAGTAACACTGTCCACTCCTGGTAAGTCGCTCTCCACCCCGGGTGCCTCGCACACATTATTCTGTGTCATGCAGTCGACCACCTGTAGGTCTGGTCCTCTTGGACCTCTGCGTCATCTGTCTACTTCCCGCTGCAGAAGCCTCTGTCGCATGTCGGCTAGTGGTGGGTCCTGCTGCTGGAGACTGCTCAGCAAGGAAACTCTCCACTAAGAGGGCTCGCTCCAACACCCCTGTCTGCGTCGGGATGCTGTGAGAAACAACAGAATCTCTAATCTCTCTTATGATCCCCTGCTCGAAGGTTCGGGCCCTGAAGAACGGGTCTCGTACCATATCTGTGGAGTAGCGCGAGAGGTCTGTGAACCTCACTGAGTATTGCACCACCGTCATGCTACCCTGTTTTAGATACAGTAGCTCTTGTATATGCACCGCTCGAAGGGTGGCTGATACAAACTCTGCCCGGAACAGGCTCTGGAAGTCTGCCCACAGAAGTGTCGCCTCGCCATGCATCTGGAGAATCAGGCTCCACCATCTGCCTGCTGCTTCCTGAAGGAGGCTAGCAGCAAGGATCACCATGAAGTCTACTGGTGTCCCTACTAGCCTGAAGACTCTCACCACACCCTCCAGCCAATCCTCAGCCGCCTGCGGGTCTGTCTCTCCATTGAACCTGGGTGGCCTCTGGCGCTGGAACTCGTGCAGTGCGCTCAAGAGATGTGCACTCTCTACTGCTGGGGCTGGTGGCATCGGTGGCCCAATGGGTGGTAGTACCGCTGGTGCCTCCATTGGTGCATCAATTGGAAGAGGGCCCTGTACTGAGGCCTCGTCGCTCGACAGGCTATCAGTACGTACAAATCTCGGGGCTCTAGCCAGTCGTCTGCGGGGAGGCATCCTGAAAGAAACAAATGTGAAACGGTCAAACAATTAATACTTGGTGAGCTGACCTGGTTTGAGATGACTTTTAAAAACTTTTGGAAACACACATGTAATCAATGTTTTCGTGCACAAAGTTGGAAATCCGTTTTCAGGGTCCTGGTGTATGGATACGTCGGCTGCCCGCACCAACCCTGGACTCCCTGAACTGAAAACCACACTCAGTGCCCTTAACACTATTTCTTCATAGAAAGAAAATATAAGATTTATAAGTTCTGTGGTAGAACTGACTCTTCTGATACAAATTTGTCACGACCCGTCCCCTGGGGACTGTGTTGTAACTACCCCAAGCCCGCCTTCCATAGGCCAGGGGCTGGCGACTAGAACCAAAGGCGTAAATCCCAATAACTGGGAAGGAATTGCCTTTATAAAAGTAAACAAACACCACAGAGTACAAGCGGAAGTAATATACTAAGTACAAATAAAGTGCTAAAAAGTAAATGGGCCAGTATACAAACCCAACTGAAAAGTACAGCTACAATTGAATGGAAGTACAACAGAAAAGACAAGCAGCTGGAAGAAAAGAAGCAGCTCCTGGGTCATCCACCTCGGATCCTACCTTAAGGGTAGGTACAGATAGCGCATCTCCTGGATCGTCCACCATGGATCCTACCTGAAGGGTATGTACAGATAGCCTCCACAATGCTCTTGCCCATCAACCTCCTCCGAGTATCGTCTCATCGTGAAGTCCACCTCCGGATACTGACTCGTCGTGAGGTCCACCTCCGGGTACTGTCCAGTCCTCGAACACTCGGCCTCTGTCAGCGTTGCCCGTCGTCTGCAACCAACACAACGAGGTGCGGGCATAGCCCGTGCAGGGGTGAGTATACGATACTCAGTAGGGACCCCAAGACCCTCAAGGTCTCACTAAATCCAACAAGGATAACCACAAAGAAAGATCTCAACAGATAACCTCTACTTAGGTATATTCTCATACATATACCTAAGTTATCAAGTAACACATCTCAATCATGAGGAAAACACAATGGTTATTGAATCAACTCAAACCAGGATTTTATTCATGATGTAGAAACCACGGCTTCTGGATAACTCCTCCTCTGTCGAGTACAGTGGGTCTGCCGCTACAACCAAGTGCACCCCCACTAACCTTGGACTGCTGAAGTACTCCACCTGTCGAGCACTGTGGGCCTGCCGCTGCAACCAAGTGCATCCCACCATGGGTCTGCCGCTACAACCAAGCACACCCACTCATAGCCTACAGAGGTACTCCTTCTGTCGAGTACCGCGGGTCTGCCGCTACAACCAAGCGCACCTCCGTCGTGGGTCTGCTTCTACAACCAAGCTCACCCCACTGGGCTATCTGAATCACTTCGAGACGATCGATCAGCATTCGTCAAGTATCAGCCAGCTACTAGGTCTCTGCACTCTGCTAGCTCATCACCGGGAGGGTCCGCTCCACGAGCTATTGGTTGATACTCCAAGTATCACAAAGTTCTATGATAAGTATCCCAAGGGTCAGCCACATCCTAGGAAACTCAACACAACAGACGGCACATCAATCGGACGCCCGGTCTGTGTGTTATCAGCCTTTTCGTCTCGGGGGCCCGGTTGGTTTCGTGTACGAACCAACCCAACCGTATCTCAACTATACCCCGAACTCTCATACGGTATACTCATAGGGACCTTTTTTCGACGTGATCACCAACGCCGCTGACGATTTGTCAAACGGACGTCCGGTATGAAAGTTATCAGCTTTTTCTGTTCCAGGGGCCCGGTTGGATTTTGGGTTCAATCCGACCCAGCCACTATCCAACTGCGTCCAAACATCAGGCAAAGTATTCCAAAAGTTCCGTCTCATCAAGAGGAATCCAACAAGGTCGATGGCACGTCTATCGGACGTCTGGAACTCATGTTATAAGCATTTCTGCTCTGAGGGCCCGGTTGGTTTCGTGCTCGAACCAACCCGACCGTACCCAAATTTCTCCGAAACCTTGTGTGTAATATACCAAAACGCCCTACTCGATCGAAGGATCTCATCTCAATTGATGGTGCATTGATCGGAGGTCCGTAGCCCAAGTTATGGGCTTTTAGGCGAACATGTCTGGTTTTAGGGGGTTTTGGGCTCGGACCGACCCGACCTGAGACCCCCTGGTTCAGCCCGAACCGAGTCAACCCAAACTAGGTCTGTTTACGGCCCATTAGAGCATGGCCCGGCCCGGTGGGCGTGGCCCGGCCTAGCCGGTGTGGCCCGGCCCGGCCGGGGCGGCCGGTTGGCCTGGCGCTGGCGCGGCGCCCGCACGGCCAGCGAAGAGCGGAGGGGGGGGGGGGTGTTGTCCCCCCCGGTTAACCGAAACGGCACGGAAAATAAGCTGCGCCTCCCCCTAAACCCAGAACGGCTTAGCCGTTCCGGTCTGCCGCGGCTCATCCACGGCGGTCTCCTCCGACGGCGCACCGCCGCCGCTTTCCGCAGACCACCGGACGCGCTTCCATGGTCTGTTTCACCCGCCGTCTTCGCCAGTAGTCATCTCGGGTCCCGTACATCACTGCGGAATCATCAAATCGCCTTTGCGGCCCGTTCTGTCATCACCCGTCGATCCGCACATCAAAAAAACAATCTACGGAGTCTTCGAATTGCCTCTGCGGCCCCGACTCCGGCCGCGGTTTCATTCGGCCTCAACGGCACGACAGGACGGCACCGTGCTTTCTCACCGTGTTCCTCCTTGTTTCTGCACGGTTCCGTTGCACCGTGCCACCTTCGTTCGAGCCATAATGAAATCAACAACAAAAAGGGGGAGGAGGGTCAGCCGTGTTCGTGCGGTCCGACATCCTCCCGTTATAACGATAACAGGGGGCCCAAAATTTTAACGTTGGATGGAAAAAGAATAAACACGAACACAAATCCAAACCCCTACTTGGATATTTGACGTCGCACGTCGGGCGTCGCAGAGAACGACGTTGCGGGGGTAGGATGTAGATTCTGTGGATGTCGGGTTGTGTCTGAGGAGGAAACGATGTCTTGTCTCTTATTGCGGAGATGAAGAAGGAAGGTACATTTTCATTGGCGATGATCACCGCAATTGGCGACTTCTCCCTTGTCGTGGAGGAAGAAGAGGATGAAGAACCGTGATTACCGAGTCAGTGTTCTTCGTCGAAGCCTTGGCGTTCTTCGCGAAGAAGATGAAGTTCTTTAAATGTGAAGAATGCTCCCTCTCTCAACACAATGAAGCAACCAAAATAAAATAAGGCCTTTGCCTTATTTTATTACTTTTTCATACATTTTTAAAATTCAAAAACATTAAATCACTTAATTAATTAGTCTTAAATTGACAAAATTAATGGTGAGATAGGTTGGCATGCATTTATGTGGAAGAGAGGTAGCCACAACATTTATTACATGGGAGGTTTAGAGGGTTTAGAGAATTTGAATAGGTGGGGACATGTGTGGGCCCCACCTCACTAATATCCTATCAATAGGAGTTTAAGATCAAGTGGGTCCCACCCCAACTCCCACACATGGGATTAAAACACTTAGAAGTGAAATAAAATTGTAACACAGTTATATTTCACTTTACACTTAATCCTCAAAAAATTATCTTCCCCTCTCGTGTAAACACGATCACGGTAAAGGTCCCCCTAAGCAATTACCGGCCCTGCGATTTCATCGGTACCCTCGGATTTCGATTTCGAGCACCAGATTAAATGTTAGAAAACCCCACTCGTTCGTTCACTGAACGTACCTGAGCCAAACTTCGAAAATTGATTCTGGGCACACCGGGCCTCGAAATCAGGCGCCGTCAGAAACTGCGTACTCATAAAATTCCAAAGAAATTAAGAAAAAAATTTCTTTGAAATTTCCGGGTCTTTATAATCTTGAACCTCTACTTCCCCATGGGGGTACACATGATGCACTATGAAAGGACCTAACCATCTAGACCTTAACATTCCCGGGTGTAAATGAAGTTTTGAACTATACAAGAGCATGAATTTTCTCAGTTCAAAATGGTTGACTTTGATATTCCTAGATTGGTAGGCTTGAACTCTTGATTTATTGATCCTTGAATTTTTATAAGCCTCCATCCTTAGTTCCTCAATTTCATTGAGATCTAATTTCTATTTTGTTTAGACCAGTGAGAGGTCATAATTTAATTTCTTAATTGCCCAAAAAGCCTTATTCTCAATTTCAACAGGTAAATGGCATTCTTTTCCATAAACCAACCTATATGGTGAAATTCCTAGGATGGTTTTGTATACTGTAAGATATTCCCAGATACATCCATGTAAATACTCAGAAATCCTGTAGAAATTTTTTTCTTAAATACATGGGAATTTTACGAGTCTACAGTTTCTGACGGTGCTTGATTCCGAGGGCCGGTGTGCCTGGAATCAATTTCTGAAGTTTTTTTCGGGTGCGTTCTGTAAACGTACATGTGGGATTTTATATCTTTTGAATCGATTCTCAGAATTGAAATCCGAGGATACCGATGAACTCGCAGTGCCAGTATTCACTTAAGGAGACCTTCATCACAGTTGTGTTTTATCGAGGATGGAAGTTAATTTTTGGGGATTCTTAATAGATTAAATAAAAATTATGTGTGACATAATTTTTATTTTGGTGGTGGTTAATTTTTCCAAAGGGAAGTTGGAGGTGGGGCTCACCCCCACATAACCTCCCATGGGAGGATATTATGTGTTGGGGACCACACGAGCATCAAACTTCTCAACTCCCCTTGAACCCCCATGTAACTCACATTTAATTTGGAGAGTCTCTTAAACTTATAACTTCCCCAATTTAATGTTGAAACTTTCTACCTCCCTTGTTTGAATTTTGAATCCATTCCTCCGCAATTAATCTAATGTGTTGTCACAATTAATGGAAGACAACCCTTTAGTTGTTTTGCCATAAAAATAATAGAGAAATATCTCTATTATTTTGGCTTAACTTTCGTTGGAGAACTCTTGGAAAGAACACCATCCTCTCGACGAAGAACGCTTCACGTTACCGAAAAAAGTGAAGTGACATCTTCTATCTTCTTCAACCGGAGCAAGGAAGGGAAGCACTGCTGCCATGAAGTAAACTGAGGGCGTCGTCTCGATTCGACTTCTCCAAGATTTACTCCATCTAACGTTGACTGAACGATGTCAGCTTTTTGTGATGCCCATCTTCCGTGACTTTGACAATGTACTTTGAATCGAGGTAGGGTGTTTTGTTTATTTTTAAATGAATAAAATTATACCCTCGTTCTTCGATGAATGCTTTGGTTCTTCGTTGGCCAATTGATATCACCTAATGCGGAGGGTGCGGGCCGAACAAACATGGCCCGACGCCCCTCCGTTGGTTCTTATTGTTTGACATCGGAGGCGGAGCCGAAAGGGCGTGGTGTTGTCGCACCGTGCCAGAGAAGAACCGTGACGATGAAAGAGGAACTGCAACGACAAAAGAGGAACTGCGGTGAAAAAATAGGAACCGCAGCAATGAAAGAGGAACCACGGCCAAAAGGGATGCGGCAGATGTAACGCCCCGACCCCAGTTACCTAGAGTCGGTGCATTATTACATAACATTGGCATGATCACAAGAAAGATCAAATCTCGAAAGACCGGTTGGTTTAGTAGCCTTGGAAACACTAGATATATTCATAAGTTTTACATTACATCATAAAATGAAAAACTACTACAACAACATAATGTCTCCACAGTCCACACTATTATCCCCTCATAATATCCCTGCAGGTCATTCATAACTTACTTCTTCACATCCTGGGAAAAATAAAACATAGAAAAGGGGTGAGCTCAAATGCCCAGTAAGGATAACAATATAGCGGAACATTCAAAAATAAGCATAAACATTTAAGTCAATGAATTACTAAAACAAAAGACTTTTAAACTTGGACTTCAGCATAGTATGGAAAAAGTAAAATGAAATAATGCCATTTACTTGTTCACATGGATATTCTACTAATCGAATAATCACATGCAATATCAATAACCACTTTCATAATGTTGGAATGCATAATGCCAGACTATCATAACCACATAGCCAAGGCCTCGTGCCAAGACTACAAATAAGATTTTTCCAAGGCCTTGTGCCAAGACACTAGTTTGTCTCATGAGACCTACCGATGCATCGAGGAGCTATAGCGGGCTCCACCCGTCACATATTAAGTCCAATGCATTCCCATATGAAAAGGTTTAAACATAACATAAACATTCGTATTAAAACTAGCATACAAATTGTCAATACTTTCACCATAAACCATGAATGGTATAAAAATTGAACATCCACAGTCAAACAAATCACAAAACCTTCAATATAATATATAAGTTTTTTATCATAACAAATCAACTTTAAATAAGCGTAAAATCCATCAAAGGATGTTGACATAGATGAAATCAAAATTCTTTTTAAAGAAATATCTCTTTTTATTTTGAAATCATTTAAGATCCATATAAAATAAAACATTTTCTTTGAAAATATTCTTATAAGCTTGTAAGGGAAGCTTCTATGATTTTATAATGGCGGAAAATAGCCGCACCCACCGTATAAGTTAAAAAAAACATTCTTACCTTAATTTTGTCGAAAAGGTTAAAAAGCACCTTGTTTGGAAAACGACGGAAAGATTCCTTTATAAACCTCTTATAAAAAGTCAAAAAAGGGTATAAATTACTTTAACCCATATTCTTGTAAATAGTCAAAAAAAATTGAAATACATTTTTAAGAAACATGGATGTGGAAGATAAAGAGATCCCAGTAGATTATTACGTATAAACAGCCTCGGATAATGAAGAGATTGTGAAATAACCCTTACCAATTTGGTAACTTATGAAACATACAACCCATGAAAGAGGTATCATACAATGAATATGTAAATACACATAAATTAGAGTGTATTTCACAAAGAATATAATTATGGGCAGTACATACACCACACAAAAGGTAATGGTGGCAATATGGCATGAATCTCACGGGAATAAGGAGTGAGATGAAAACCCCTTACCACGTTAATCAACTGAGTCGTATGGCCAAAAGTTAATAACCACCAAATTATTTATAGAATAACATGAATATAAATAGAATAATTATAATATATATCAAATGGAAGTACACAATACACTACTTTCAATAATTTAGTGGCAAATAATGGAAATCTCACGGAATTTAAAGTGAGATAAGAAAATCCCTTACCTTGCACTTTTCCTTGGTTGGGGTAGGTTAACCTCCTGTATAATGGTGAAATAATTGTTATTAAATTATACAAGAATCATATATATATTAATAGGATATCATATATGATCTTTTAATATTGATTTGATAATAATATCTTAGTATTATCGTTGTTTCGGGTGTTAACTTACTTGTTATCTTTTATATGTTTTGTTACGTAAGCCATGTTTGTAATGGATAGGTTGTATATTATTCATATCCAGAATGATATCAAGTCCTTAAACATCATTTTTAAATCATCAAATGATAATTATACTTGAATGGATACGATGGAGAATGAATCTTATCGCGTTCGTGGAGACGGTAGTCCATACGTACGCGCGAGCGACAATATCATTCTTTTGATATAAAAATAATATATAAATGGATTGTATATCATATATACATAATCATTAACATGTTATATTTATTATTTACATGAGTTACACATCATTATTATACCCATCCAAATAATAATATACTGAATAACAATTACACCACGACGTGGAGACGATAAACCGTACGTACGCACGTATGGTGACATGTTATTCAAAGGGTGGATAGAATACTGAATATGGTTGTACCATATTTATAATAACATAACAGTATATTTGAGATACTGGAGTTATTATTTTAGAATGGTAAGAACAAAGAAAGAAGAAGTGGAAGAAGAAAGGAACTTGAAAAGGGGTGGTGAAAACATTACCTCTTCTTCGGGTTCTTCCTTTTGATTTGATCAAAAGGGATCCTTAGGTTGGATTTCTGATCAAACTAAGGCCTCTAGGTTGTATTTAGGGATGTTGGGAGAGTATTTGGGTAGAGTTTGGCCGAACCAAAAGGATTTGAAGGTGTGAAGAAATGAGAAGGAGGAGTGCCCTTTTATAAGAGGGGTGAGGGGCACCTTTGGAAAAGCTAGAAATATTAATTTATAATAAATTCATATTCGGTTTCTAATGGCTCAAAAGTTGATTATTTAAATATTAAGGTGGGGATAGGTTTAAAAAAACTCAACCAATATAATTTAGACAGGTTTGGGTACTTATATTAACCTTATCTTTAAGTATTAACTCTAAATTAATTAGTTTCACTTTTACAATGTCCCTTTGTATTTTTATATAATATGGTTAATAAACTTACTATATACATCCAAGAGACCCCCAAGTGGTCCATTAATGATGAACCTATCATGATATAAGTCTCTTGGCCGAACCTTAGATTTTTAGGAATTTAATATCAATTAATAATATAATATTTTTTTTAAGAACTCTTTTATGTCAATTTTGACACTATTCAATAGTTGATTTTTGTGAAACTCATAACAGATTGATTACTTCGAAAAATGTCAATTAAATCAATCCTAATATATAATATTATCCTATAAAATTAGTTTAATTCATTAAAAGTTTCATATTATATTTATTTTGGTATTTATAATATCAATTATTTTAATTTTTCACTATTATGATAATTACTGCATCATCATTGTGTCATAAATAAATTAAATTATGTAATGTCTAAAAATTGTAAATAAAATATCATTATGTAGTAAATCTTTTTATCTTTCTAATTAATATTTATAATCTAAAATCAAACATATATAACCCTATGTAAAAATTGTTTTTCTAAAAGATACATGCTTGTGTCATTTTTGTATTCATTTTAACTTAATTAAAATAAAGTGTCCCTATCACCTACAAGTGGCACAATGGGGTCCCAAAATCAACCCAAAGATGCCTATGGTCGAACATGTATCAACCAATAAGGCTAGGACACGTTTTAGGGTAATTTAGTATTATTATAATATTAATTTTTAACCCTTATTTACCGGATTTACCCTTAACCATGGTAAATAAAATATTTACCGCAGTAATTATTCAAAATGTCTAAAAATAAAAGTTACCTATTTACACAATTTAAAAATCATGATTCCAAATATGGAATCCATTTTTCTAAATTCAAAACACAGAAGTGGCAGAAATTAATTTAAAATTAATTCCCGCTGTCAAAACAAAAAGCGTGTTTTTTAAGAGATAATAACTATCAAAAGATTGACACTTGTTTATGGTCGGTTTAATTGTAAAATTATGTCCAATGACCAAAATTATATTAAATAGTAAAAATATATTCTAAATATACTTTAAAACCACTCAAATTCATAATTTATCACTATTAATTATTTTGATTAAAAAAGTTGTTTTTAATTAAAATTTAGTAATTTTCACTATTCATCAAAATATGAATGTTATCCAAAAAGTACCAAAATTTCACCTTAGGCTAATTTCGATATTCCGAATCCAAAAATAAAGTCCATTTTTAAATATAAAATATATATAATTTCAAAAAGTAGGTATTACTAATCATAATGGCTAGTTTGATTGGTTGTGGTGTGTGTTAGAACTCAAAGTTGCGTACAACACATACTACTGTATTATTCAAAGGAAAGCGTACCGTGGAAGCTTGGGATGTTTCATTTTAAATTTTTTTGATGTCTCCCATTTAGTCAAAAAGTTTAAAATATTGTATTTAAAAAGGTTTCACTATTGAAAGTTTATAAAAGTGCAATACTGAAAATGAATCTGTTCTTGCATTATGTCTAAGAAACTCATAATATGGATTCTAAAATTATAAGGATTATATAAAGTTTAAAATTTAGTTAATACTATTCATAACCACTTTTGAATGGCTTTTTTTTCATAAGTCATGGTGTGATTGAACTCGGTGTTGCGTGTAGTGCAAGTTATTGAATTATTTTGAAGAAATAACACACTATGAAATCTTGGGGTGTTACATTCTCCCCGACTTCAATAAATTGCGTCCTCGCAATTTGAAATTGTTCTTCAAAAATAAAAGGTTGAAAATAGAAAATATATTTGTGGGAAAACCCACATTGGAAATTGGGTTACTAAAATTTAGTCTTAATATGAGGAAAAGAGAAATGAAAGGGTCACCACCAAATTATGATCTCGATTAGGAGAACATTGGTGGCAATTAGAGACATATAATTGGAGGAAAAACGTAAATATTTATAGGTAGTGATTGAGGTCATCAATCACAAACAAGTATAAAATTAAGGTCCTTAAACTCATCAATCTATGATGATTTGAAATACCATCGGTTCAACAAAACATAGGGTATTAGGATAACACATTTTTGACGTTTCAAAATATCTTAATTGAAATCCCACATCGAAAAATGAATTAATGAGGCCTCTATTTAAAACAAAGAGTGGAAAGTATGAAGATTACTGAAAATAACACATACTAGGGTTCCATGTAGGAAAATATGGATATGGAAGAGAAATCTAACCATCAATTATCTGATAGAGAGTGGTAGAGAACATGGCTATGAAAAGGCCAACAATCCCAAAGCCATAAATTAGTGATGATTTAAGGTACCATCTAGGAAAACATTTTTGTTCTAAGTTCCTTTTCTTAATGTTGAGGAATTTATTTATAAGATTGGATAAGATCATAAAGAGATATACTTACTTTATAATTAGAGTTTTGTCCATTAATAAATTTCTACCACAAACTCATCTTTCACTCGTAAAAAAAATTCTATTTATACTATTCGTACAGGGTTCCAAAATAAACGAATTTATAATTCATCTACCAGATCTTTTAAAAAAACTACATTATTTAATCCAGGACATCTCTTGGGCCAGTGGTAGGTGATACACCCTTGTCGCCCTTCGGTTGCGGGTTCAAGTCTCGCGGCCTTTCCGAATGCGACGGGTTGCCGCCCGACCTCTGGGTTGTCCTTTTATGGCAATCCAAAATTAATCTCAAACTAGAATTTATCCAAAATACTTATGACCAAACTCACAGTCCAACATTTATAAGGAAGTTAAACATAATGTAGATCCTTTTTACCACGTAATAGCATATGAATACCTTCATCATGTATTCTTTTAAAACACTGAAACATCCTGAATTACCATAATCCATATTGATTACATTCATGCTCCCTTATTCCATATAGAATGCTGGATATACTTCATCAATCCAAAAATGTTATAAACCCCAACAATGATGGAATATACACATAATTAATTAGTTTCAAGGTAGTCAAGAATATCCAATATAATTTATCCAAATCAATCATGTATTATTCTAAAATCACTACCTCGGTATCAGAACCATATTATGGTTTATCATTATCTCAACCATATATTTTCCAAAAATTTAACCTGCTATTGAGTCACTTTTCTTTGTTCCACACAATCTCAAGCCCTTAATGAAATAGTACTGCAGTACAATCCTTATATACTCCATAATTATTATAACAAGTACATTGTTGATACAACACTCAATTGACATAATCAACATAAGAACTCTAATCATTCCTCCTCATCTGTGGTAGTATCATAACTTGATTATTATCCAATAGCATCATTTGCGGCATAGTCTGATGACTGGGACATAGGTTCGCGTAGTGTCCAAACTCCTTGAAAATGAAGCATTGTACATTTGAAACCATTTTCTTACCCTTGCAGTCACGTACTTTGTGCCCTTTTCCTCCACACTTATAACAAACTCTCATTCCTTTCAGGCAAGTTCCAGGGTGTTTCTTTCCACAGTTATCACATATGGGAAAATTCTTCTTTTCCCTATTCCCTTTATCCATCTTTCTCTCTTCCATCCTTTTCTTCTCTTGCTTCCCTTCAAAGCCATAGGACTCAGTAAACTATTTACTTATCTTATCAACACATGATATTATTTCTTCATATGATGATAATACATGCGAAACA
The DNA here is from genome assembly GCA_963277665.1 of Viscum album. Taxonomy (NCBI): domain Eukaryota; kingdom Viridiplantae; phylum Streptophyta; class Magnoliopsida; order Santalales; family Viscaceae; genus Viscum; species Viscum album. The sequence continues at coordinate 944,533,605 of OY728126.1, read as the reverse complement.
ATTTCTCTTATAAATTCTGGCTTAAGACCATGAAAGATATGATCCTTCCTTATCTTTGGATCATGTGCATTGCTAGAGTTCTCATTCCTTCTACTGGGTGCCATTTCTAAACAATGGCATACACTAGATTAGTTTATGAATAAAAATACCTAATCCCAAACTTGTAAAACACATAACATATATTAAATAGTTTATGGATATAATCCATAATCATAAAAATGTCTCCTTTGAGGAAGTATATACTCATAAACCCTTCATAATGATTTGTAAATAAAATGATAGTTATCCTAAGCATATCCCCCAAGAGTGTCGTAACCAAGAGTGCAGCAAGTCCCGTTGTCGTGCACCAGTTCCCGTTCGAGTCTAGCTCAAAGTGGTGTTTTCGGGTTTTACCCCTAGGTACATCTGTTCCAGAGCCGCCTCTACCTACTCGTATCCAGACAGGGATGTATTGCTCAGAAAACTCACAAAATCTCTACAATACCAAAATTCTAGGAATTTCTTCTATACTAATCCTCAAAGTCCATCTTAAATCTATGTGCTCTAATCAGAGTTTATCTAAATCTAGCTTCCAAGGTTTGTACTAAACTTCCTCTGATACCAACTGTAACGCCCCGACCCCAGTTACCTAGAGTCGGCGCATTATTACATAACATTGGCATGATCACAAGAAAGATCAAATCTCGAAAGACCGATCGGTTTAGTAGCCTTGGAAACACTAGATATATTCATAAGTTTTACATTACATCATAAAATGAAAAACTACTACAACAATATAATGTCTCCATAGTCCACACTATTATCCCCTCATAATATCCCTGCAGGTCATTCATAACTTACTTCTTCACATCCTGGGAAAAATAAAACATAGAAAAGGGGTGAGCTCAAATGCCCAGTAAGGATAACAATATAGCAGAACATTCAAAATAAGCATAAACATTTAAGGCAATGCATTACTAAAACAAAAGCCTTTTAAACTTGGACTTCAGCATAGTATGGAAAAAGTAAAATGAAATAATTCCATTTACTTGTTCACATGGATATTCTACTAATCAAATAATCACATGCAATATCAATAACCACTTTCATAATGTTGGAATGCATAATGCCAGACTATCATAACCACATAGCCAAGGCCTCGTGCCAAGACTACAAATAAGATTTTTCCAAGGCCTTGTGCCAAGACACTAGTTTGTCTCATGAGACCTACCGATGCATCGAGGATCTATAGCGGGCTCCACCCGTCACATATTAAGTCCAATGCATTCCCATATGAAAATGTTTAAACATAACATAAACATTCGTATTAAAACTAGCATACGAATTGTCAATACTTTCACCATAAACCATGAATGGTATAAAAATTGAACATCCACATTCAAACAAATCACAAAACCTTCAATATAATATAGAAGTTTTGTATCATAACAAATCAACTTTAAATAAGTGTAAAATCCATCAAAGGATGTTGACATAGATGAAATCAAAATTCTTTTTAAAGAAATATCTATTTTTATTTTGAAATCATTTAAGATCCATATAAAATAAAACATTTTCTTTGAAAATATTCTTATAAGCTTTTAAGGGAAGCTTCGACGATTTTATAACGGTGGAAAATAGCCGCACCCACCGTATAAGTTTAAAAAAAACATTCTTACCTTAATTTTGTCGAAAAGGTTAAAAAGCACCTTGTTTGGAAAACGATGGAAAGATTCCTTTATAAACATCTTATAAAAAGTCAAACAAGGGTATAAATGACTTTAACCCATATTCTTGTAAATATTCAAAAATGTTTTGAAATACATTTCTAAGAAACATGGATATGGAAGATAAAGAGATCCCAGTAGATTATTACGTATAAACAGCCTCAGATAATGAAGAGATTGTGAAATAACCCTTACCAATTTGGTAACTTATAAAACATACAACCCATGAAAGAGGTATCATACAATGAATATGTAAATACACATAAATTAGAGTGTATTACACAAAGAATATAATTATGGGAAGTACATACACCACACAAAAGGTAATGGTGGAAATATGGCATGAATCTCACGGGAATAAGGGGTGAGACGAAAACCCCTTACCACGTTAATCAACTGAGTCGTATGGACAAAAGTTAATAACCACAAAATGATTTACAGAATAACATGAATATAAATAGAATCATTATCATATATATCAAATGGCAGTACACAATACACCACTTTCAATAATTTAGTGGCAAACAATGGAAATCTCACGGAATTGAAAGTGAGATAAGAAAATCCCTTACCTTGCACTTTTCCTTGGTTGGGGTAGGTTAACCTCCTGTATAATGGTGAAATAATTGTTATTAAATTATACAAGAATCATATATATATTAATATGATATCATATATGATCTTTTAATATTGATTTGATAATAATATCTTAGTATTATCGTTGTTTCGGGTGTTAACTTACTTGTTTTATTTTATATGTTTTGTTACGTAAGACATGTTTGTAATGGATAGGTTGTATATTATTCATATCCAGAATGATATAAAGTCCTTAAACATCATTTTTAAATCATCAAATGATAATTATACTTGAATGGATATGATGGAGAATGAATCTTATCGCGTTCGTGGAGACGGTAGTCCGTACGTACGCGCGAGCGACAGTATCATTATTTTGATATAAAAATAATATATAAATGGATGGTATATCATATATACAGAATCATTAACATGTTATATTTATTATTTACATGAGTTACACATCATTATTATACCCATCCAAATAATAATATATTGAATAACAATTACACCACGACGTGGAGACGGTAAACCGTACGTACGCACGTATGGTGACATGTTATTCAAAGGGTGGATAGAATACTGAATATGGTTGTACCATATTTATAATAACATCACAGTATATGTGAGATACTGGAGTTATTATTTTAGAATGGTAAGAACAAAGAAAGAAGAAGTGGAAGAAGAAAGGAACTTGAAAAGGGGTGGTGAAAACATTACCTCTTCTTCGGGTTCTTCCTTTTGATTTGATCAAAAGGGCTCCTTAGGTTGGATTTCTGATCAAACTAAGGCCTCTAGGTTGTATTGAGGGATGTTGGGAGAGTATTTGGGCAGATTTTGGCTGAACCAAAAGGCTTTGAAGGTGTGAAGAAATGAGAAGGAGGAGTGCCCTTTTATAAGAGGGGTGAGGGGCACCTTTGGAAAAGCTAGAAATATTAATTTATAATAAATTAATATTCGGTTTCTAATGGCTCAAAAGTTGATTATTTAAATGTTAAGGTGGTTATAGGTCTAAAACAACTCAACAAATATAATTTAGACAGGTTTGGGTACTTATATTAACCTTATCTTTAAGTATTAACTCTAAATTAATTAGTTTCACTTTTACAATGTCTCTTTGTATTTTTATATAATATGGTTAATAAACTTACTATATACATCCACGCGACCTCCAAGTGGTTCATTAATGATTAACCTATCATGATATAAGTCTCTTGTCCGAACCTTAGATTTTTAGGAATTTAATATCAATTAATAATATAATATTTTTTTTAAGAACTCTTTTATGTCAATTTTGACACTATTCAATAGTTGATTTTTGTGAAACTCATAACAGATTGATTACTTCGAAAAAGTCCATTAAATAAATCCTAATATATCATATTATCCTAGAAAATTAGTTTAATTCATTAAAAGTTTCATATTATATTTATTTTGGTATTTATAATATCAATTATTTTAATTTTTCACTATTATGATAATTACAGCATCATCATTGCGTCATAAGTAAATTAAATTATGTAATGTCTAGAAATTATAAATAAAATAACATTATGTAGGAAATATTTTTATCTTTCTAATGAATATTTATAATCTAAAATCCAACATATATAACCCTATGTAAAAATTGGTTTGCTAAAAGATATATGCTTGTGTCATTTTTGTATTCATTTTAACTTAATTAAAATAAAGTGTCCCTATCACCTACAAGTGGCATCATGGGGTCCCACAATCGACCCAAAGATGCCTATGGACGAACATGTATCAACCAATAAGTCTAGGACACGTTTCAGGGTAATTTAGTATTATTATAATATTAATTTTTAACCCTTATTTACCGGATTTACCCTTAACCATGGTAAATAAAATATTTACCGCAGTAATTATTCAAAATGTCTAAAAATAAAATTTACCTATTTACATAATTTTAAAATCCTGATTCCAAATATGGAATCCATTTTTATAAATTCAAAACACAGAAGTGGCAGAAATTAATTTAAAATTAATTCCCGCTGTCAAAACAAAAAGCGTGTTTTTTAAGAGATAATAACTATCAAAAGATTGACACTTGTTTATGTTCGGTTTAATTGTAAAATTATGTCCAATGACCAAAATTATATTAAATGGTAAAAATATTTTCTAAATATACTTTAAAACCACTCAAATTCATAATTTATCACTATTAATTATTTGGATTAAAAAAGTTGTTTTTAATTAAAATTTAGTAATTTTCACTATTCATCAAAATATGAATGTTATCCGAAAAGTACCAAAATTTCACCTTAGGCTAATTTCGATATTCCGAATCCAAAAATGACGTCCATTTTGAAATATAAAATATATATAATTTCAAAAAGTAGGTATTACTATTCATAACGGCTAGTTTGATTGGTTGTGGTGTGTGTTAGAACTCGAAGTTGCGTACAACACACACTACTGTATTATTCAAAGGAAAGCATACCGTGGAAGCTTGGGATGTTTCATTTTAAATTTTTTTGATGTCCCACATTTAGTCAAAAAGTTTAAAATATTGTATTTAAAAAGGTTTCACTATTGAAAGTTTATAAAAGTGCAATACTGAAAATGAATATGTTCTTGCATTATGTCTAAGAAACTCATAATATGGATTCTAAAATTATAAGGATTATATAAAGTTTAAAATTTAGTTAATACTATTCATAACCACTTTTGAATGGCTTTTTTTTGGTAAGTCATGGTGTGATTGAACTCGGTGTTGCGTGTAGTGCAAGTTATTGAATTATTTTGAAGAAATAACACACTATGAAATCTTCGGGTGTTACAGCGGATGAAGAAACACAGCATCGTCACGCCGTGCGGTGGAGCCAAAGGCTGCGGCCACGTCGGGCCGCGACAGAGGTGGCGCGGCGCCATCGCGCCGCGCGGAGGGCAGCCGGTTCGCGGCGCCATCGCGCCGCGGTGGAGGTGCAGAGGCGGCCGACAGCACCGTCCGCGTGTGCCAGGTGAACCAGACCGGTCCACAGCGTGGTCCGGGTCCACATGTGGGTTGCACCCCACCGAGCTGGGCCGACCCCCCAGCTGGGTCGAACCCGCCGAGCCGGGTCGGGCCTGTCTTCGCTTAAATGCGAATAACTCCTAGACCGCACGTCTGATCAACGCACCGTCTACGGCACTGGGACCCTCATGATGAGGCGGTCCTTTTGAGATAATCTTAGTGATCTTTGGTCAAATTTGGAAAACAGATGGGTTTGGATCGATCGTAAATCCAAACGGGCCCCTGGAACAGAAATGCCAATAACTCTCATACCGGGCGTCCGATTGACGCACCGTCTGTCGTGTTGGGTTCCTTATGATGAGACGAAACTACAAGATACATAAAATCAGTAATTATTTATAGTTGATGTATCGATACTTGACTCGATGATAAGAACCTCCTGAAATCGAGCGTGCTGTGTGCGGGAACCCTAGAGCTGGCTGCGATGACTACTGTACTGGAATCCTATGTGGGTTCGACAGCAATGACTATTGTATCGGAATCCTACGTGGGTTTGACAGTAATGACTACTGTACCAAGATCCTCTGTGGGTTTGATAGTTCTGACTACTGTTCCTGTATCCTGTGTGGGTCCAACAGAATAGCTGGCCCTATATCCTGTGTGGGTCCGACAGCATAGCTGGTCCTGTATCCTGTGTGGGTCCGACAACTTAGATGAATCAGTGACTACATCTGATAATCTCTATCACTCTATGAAAGATGTATACCTGTGTGAGCTGAGTCATGTCTTTCAACCATTATCATCATGGTTATTGATTGTACTTCCTTTGTGGACTGGGTTGTGTTTGGGCTCGAGAGTTGGAGTCGGACTGTGACTAGTAACTTAGGTATATATATGGTCATATACCTAAGTAGGGTTGGTTGATACTTTTTGATTGTATCTTTCTACTGTGGTTTATCCTTTGTGGATTCTGGGAGACCTTCAGGGGTCTTGAGGTCCCCTACTAAGTATTTTTATACTCACCCCTGCACGGGCTTCGCCTGCACCTTGTTATGTTTTGTGCAGATGATGAACAGGAGTGATCGAGGCTAAGGGTGATGGACGGAGGCTGCTCAGAGCTGGACTAGATGGGGCATACCGTAGGGACAAGTTGTTTGAGTTCTGTACCTACCCTTCAGGTAGGATTCCCCAGTGGATGATCTAGGAGCTTCCCTTTACTTTCAACTGTTTGTCCCTTTTTCAGTTGTACTTTACTGTTGGGCTTGTATTTTCGGCCCCTTTTACATTCATCACTTCTCCTGTATACAGTTTCTATATATTGTTTTACTTCTAGTTACATACTATGTTGTGTTTTTTTCCTCCATAAAGGCATTTTCTTCCCAGCTTTGGTATTTTCGTCTTTGGTGCTAGTCTCCAGCCCTTGGCCTATGGAAGGCGGGCTTGGGGTAGTCACGGCATGGGCCCCGAGGATGGGCCACGAAAAATTGGTATCAAACAGAGGTTCTACCGTAGAACTTGGATTCTGATTCTTTTAATGGAAATAGTTTTAATTGTTTTGGGTGTGGTTATCAGTTTAGGGAAACTGGTGTTGGTGCGGCGGCCGACGTATCGATACACTAGGACTCTGACTTCTGATCTCCGACTCAGTGCACAAGAACACTGATTACATGTGTGTTTCCTTGAAAAAGTATTCTTCGTGATTAGTTTGTGTCATCTCACCAGGTATACTCTTTTAACCATGGCACATATGTTTCTTTTTAGGATGGCCCCACGAAGGTATCCAGCTAGGGTTCTGAGTTTCGTACGAGATGGTAGCCCACTGATCGACGCGGCCTCGGTGCAGGGACCCATCATAGCAAAGGTACCAGTGGTACCACTACCCACTGGGCCACTGATACCACTAGATCCAGCAGTAGAGAGTGCACGCCGCTTGAGTGTGTTGCATGAGTTTCAGCGCTAGATTCCACCCAGGTTCCAGGGAGAGATGGACGCACAGGCAGCTGAGTATTGGCTAGAGGCTATCGTGAGAGTTTTTAGATTGGTAGGGACACCATCCGACCTCATGGTGATCCTTGGTGCAAGTCTTCTTCATGAAGAAGCAGGAAGATGGTGGATCCTGATGCTCCAGGTACATGACGAGGCATCATTACTCTGGACAGATTTCGAGAGTCCCTTTCGCTCATAGTTTGTTCCAGTCACCCTTCATGCGGTGCGAATTTAGGTGTTACTTCATCTGCAGCAGGGCAGCATGACAGTAGCTCAGTACTCAGTGAGGTTCATCGGCCTCTCACGCTACTCCATTGATATGGTACGAGACCCATTCTTCAGGACCCAGACCTTCGAGCAGGGACTCAGTCATGATATCAGGGCTTCGATGATTCCCCCAGCATTCCGATGTAGGCAGGGGTGCTGGAGAGATCCCTTCTAGTGGAGAGTTTTCTTGCTGAGCAGTCACCTGTGGTGAGACCCACCACAGGGCGACACGTAGCGGAGTCTTCTGCCGCCGGCAGTAGATAGATGATGCAAAGATCTAAGAAGACCATGCCATCAGGTGGGCTACCCCATGATACAGGTTCGGTTGTGTGGGGAACACGAGACAGAGCCATATATACGAGGAGCAGGCAGTGCTATGCATGCGGCCGGTAGGGCCACATGGCTCGAGATTTCCTGACCCACCATGCAGATGAGCAGCAGATAATAGAGGGACTTCCCAGGTAGAGGAAGAGGTTCGACCGTGGTGGTCTGCGTGGAGCAGGCGGACATGGCAGAGGAGTTGGTCGAGCAGCGGGTGGTGAACAACGTTTCAAGGCTCTACCACCACCACCACCAGGAGGTCCACCCCGGCCATAGGAAGCTGGCGAACATAGGTGGGCTCATCTCCAGGAAGTCGAGGCCTATGACCACGGTGCACCTGAGATGATTCTAGGTACTATTGGTGTCTACTCCACCCTTTCTTCAGTACTTATAGACACAGTTTTTAGTCATTATTTTATTGCCTCAACCCTCGTTCGGAGCTTGGAGATTCTGACGGGGCTTTTGGCTCGATCCTTATGGCTAGAGACTCATATAAGATCATACTCGATGATTACACACTAGTGTCGGCAGTGTGAGCTTACTCTAGGAGGCGAGAGCTTCGGCTGGGATCTTCTGGTAGCGGCGTCAAGGCCTTACGATGTCATCTTGGGGATTGACTAGTTATCCACAGTTCATGCCCAGATAGACTGTATTAGGCACAAATTGTAGTGTATCCACATGTATGGGACTAGGTTCACCTTCACTGGTGAGAAGGGAGCCTTTACAGCGCAGGATGGACTTATGCAGAGTACGGGCAGCTGATCACACATCAGTTGACTAGTCTCATCCTCAGAGCGGTTAATGTGCGGAGTTCGAGTTTTCCTGTTGTGGTGGATCACTACGCGGATGTTTTTTCTGACGAAATTCCATGACTACCTCCTCACAGATAGGTAGACTTCTACATTGACCTGTACCCCAGGACAGCACTGATATCTACTCCAGCATGTCTGATGTCTCCTGCTGAGCTTCGTGAGCTGCGAGTACAGCTGTAGGACTTGCAGGGGAGGGAATTTATCTGACCTAGTGTTTCACCCTGGGCATCTCCAATTTTGTTTTCCAAGAAGTCGGATGGGAGCTTGCGGCTGTGTGTCAACTACCATCGCCCGAATCAGGTGACCGTGAAGAACAAGTACTCACTCCCGAGGATTTACGGCCTCTTTGATAAGCTTAAGGGAGCATGATGGTTCTTCAAGATATACCTTAGGTCAGGCTGTCACCAGCTCAGATTTCAAGATGAGGATGTGCAGAAGACAACCTTCAGGTGTCGGTATGGCCACTATGAGTTCTCAGTTATGCCCTTTGGTGTAAACAATACTCCAGCAGTGTTCATTATTCTCATGAACATGATCTTCCAGCCTTACCTCGATCTCTTTATCATATTATTCATCAATGACATACTGATTTACTCAATTACTGAGGAGGAGCACGCCTACCAATTAGCGGGTAGTACTGGATACACTCCGAGAGCACTAGCTATATGGTAAGCTCTCGAAGTTCCAGTTCTATATTTGAGATGTTCACTTTCTAGGACACGTCATCTCGGAGACTGGAGTTGCAATGGATCCAGTGAAGATCGAGGTAGTACTTTCTTGGGAGCCACCCAGGAGTTTGATGGAGGTGCGAAGTTTCCTGGGACTGGCTGGGTAATATCGGAGATTTGTTCCAGAATTCTTTATAGTTGCAGCACCGCTTTCAGCATTGACGAAGATGGGGAAACCCTTTATGTGGTTAGATAGATTCTAGCAGAGCTTTCAGGAGCTAAGGCGTAGATTGAACGGTGTGCCCATCTTGAGGATACTGGAGGAGGGCGTAGGGTACATAGTTTACTGCGAAGCATTAGGGACCAGACTCGGGTGTGTCATGATGCAGGAGTGAGTAGTGATCTTGTATGGTTCACGACAGTTGAGATAGCATGAGAAAAACTGCACTAACCATGACCTAGAGTTATCAGCAGTGGTCTTCGCCTGGAAGATGTGGAGGAACTATCTGATGGGCGAGCATTTTACAGTCTACTCTAACCACCAAAGTCTCAGGTACATCTTCTCACAGAAGGACCTGAACCTGAGACAACGACGATGGCTCGATTTCCTCTAGAACTATGACATCGAGATAGTCTATACTCCTGGGAAGGGGAACATTGTAGTATATGCTCTTAGCAGGAGATCAGGCATTCAGCTGCTAGGAGAGGCGACATAGTAGCTGGCTGCGTTGCAGATATCCTTTGTGGATAGAGATGGAGCATTCTTTCTACAGTCACTCACAGTCACTCCTCCACTACTACAGCAATTCAGAGAGGCACAACATGGGTACATTGACTGTGAGATGTGACGTACTCAGATATCATCAGGGCATACACCTGATGGGTTTTCTGAAGGTGAGGAGCATGTCATCCTCTTTAGAGGACATACCATGGTACCAGTTGCACTACAGGAGGATGTGTTGAGGGAGTTCCACACTTCCCCTCTAGATGTACATCTTGGAGTGGTGAAGATGTATCAGGACCTCAGATGATGGCACTGGTGGCCAGGTATGAAGAAGGTAGTTGCAGAGTTTGTCTCTCGATGCCTCAATTTTCAGCAAGTGAAGGCAGAGCATCGGGTTCCAGTAGACTTAGTTCAGCCCTTAGAGGTCCCATAGTGGAAGTGGGATGGTATATCCATGGATTTATTGATGGTTCTTCCATGTACATCCAGGGGACACGACTCTATCTGGGTAATCGTAGACCGACTCATCAAGTCAGCCCACTTCCTACTGATTAGAGAGTAGGGATCAGTAGAGAGCATGGGACACCTCTACGTACAGGATATCATATGGATTTATGGTGTTCCATCGACGATCGTATCTGATCGAGATGCCTGTTTTACTTCCCGGCTATGGAAGGGGTTGTAGGAGGCTTTTGGGATGCAGCTTCGCTTGAGCACTGCCTTCTATCCTCAGACGGATGGCCAAAATGAGAGGACCATTCAGACTCTCAAGGACATGCTCTGTGCATGCGTCCTCGACTTTGGTCATAGCTGGGAGGATCACTTTCCCTTGGTAGAGTTTTTATATAACAACATCTACCGCTCTACCATCGGGATGGCACCTTACGAGGAACTATACAGCTGACCTTGCAGATCGCCTCTGTGCTGGACTGACCGAGGGGAGTCATCACTTGTAGGACTAGAGATGGTGCAAGCTATGATAGAGAAGGTACAGATCATCCAGGAGCAGATGAAGACTACACAGAGCAGATAGAAGTCCTATGCTGATAAGAGACGGAGACCACTGGAGTTCGAGGATGGCGACCATATCTTCCTACGGGTCTCACCTCGATGAGGTCTACGGAGATTTGGACAAGGTGGAAAGTTATCTCTGTGATTCATCAGACCTTTTCTGGTCCTCAGCAGGGTAGGCGAGGTGGCTTACCACTTGGCTCTCCCACCTCAGTTGCACCGAGTGCACGACGTCTTCCGCGTATCTCAGCTGAGGAGATACGTGCACGACCCATCCCACATCATCGACCATGGGGAGTTGGACATCGATGAAGGGGAAACATTCATGGAGGTTCTAGTAGAGATTGAGGATCGACAGGAGTGGGTCCTGCGTGGATGGTCGATTCCTCTGGTGTACGTTCACTGGCAGCACGGGAACCTCCAGGAGAGCACATGGGAGCGGGTGGCTCAAATGCATACTCAGTACCCCTATTTGTTTCCCTAGTGTGTATTGTAGCTTATGGGGATGTAAATCCCTAAGGTGGGGATAATTTAAAGACCCAAAAATCCTATGGAATGTTTTTTCTTAAATACATGGGAATTTTACGAGTCCGTAGTTTTTGACGGTGCTAGATTCCGAGGCCCAGTGTTCCCAGAAGCAATTTCTGAAGTTTTGTTCGGGTACATTCAATAAACGTACGTGCGGGATTTTATATCTTTTGAACCGATGCTCGGAATTGAAATTCGAGGACATCGATGAACTCGCTGCACCGGTATTCCCTTAAGGATACCTTCACTGCATGTGCGTTTTATCGAGGATGGAAGTTAATTTTTGGGGATTCTTAATAAATTAAATAAAAAACATGTGTGACATAATTTTTATTTTGGTGGTGGTTAATTTCCCCAAAGGAAAGTTGGAGGTGGGTCCCACCCCTACATAACCTCCCATGGGAGGATATTATGTGGTGGGGACCACACGAGCATCAAACTCCTTAACTCCCCTTGAACCCCCATGGAACCCGCATTTAATTTAGAGAGTTTCTTAAACTTCTAACTTCCCCAATTTAATGTTGAAACTTTCCACCTCCCTTGTTTGAATTTTGAATCCATCCCTCCACATTTAATCTAATGTGTTGTCACAATTAATGGAAGACAAATCTTGTGTTGTTGTGCCATAAAAATAGTAGAGAACTATCTCTATTATTTTGGATTAACTTTCGTTGGAGAACTCTTGGAAAGAACACCATCCTATCGATGAAGACCGCTTCACGTTACTGAAGAACGTGAAGCAAAATATTCTATCTTCTTCAAGAAGAGCAAGGAAAGGAAGAACCTCCACCACGAATTACACCAAGGGTGTCATCTCGATTCGACTTCGCCAAGCTTTACTCCCTCCGATGTTGACAGAACGACGTCTGTTTTCCGCGACGCCCATCTTCCGCAACTTCAACAACGTACTTTGAATCAAGGTAGAGGGTTTTGTTTATTTTTAAATGAATAAAATTATACCCTCGTTCTTCGATGAATGATTTGGTTCATCGTTGGCCAATTGATATCACCTAATGCAGAGGGCGCAGGATGAACAAACACAGCCTGACACCCCTCCATTGGTTCTTGTTGTTTGACATCAGAGGCGGAGTCGAAAGGGCGTGGTGCCATCGCACAGCGCCGGAGAAGAACCATGGTGATGAAAGAGGATCTGCGGCCAGGAGGACCACGGTGGATGAAGAACTTCGGTGTCGTCGGACCATGCACTGGAGACAAAGGTCGCAGTCACATTAGGCCACGGTGGAGGTGGCGCGGCGTCGTCGCGCCATGCGAAGGGTAGCAGGTCTGCGGTGTCGTTGCTCCACGGTGGAGGTGCGGAGGTGGTCGGCCAAGCCAGCCGCCATGGATCCAGACCGCGGGACAACTGGTTAGCTGACCGGCCGGCCCACTGGAAGACCTCAGCGCCCATAGGCGTCGCGTGGAGGGAGAATATGGGCCACAACTGTGGGCCGCTTGGCTGGGCGAACCAGCCGGCTACAGCCAGTAGGGCAGGGGAGGAGGGGGCGCTGCTTGGCGCCGCCGGGCGAACCGGACCAGCCCATAGCACGGTCCGTGTCCGCAGGTGGGCCACGCCCTACCAGGCCGGTCCGAGCCCCCAACCAGGTCGGACCCGCCGAGCCGGTTCGGGCCGACCCGCCAGCTCACTGGACTTGACAGGTCAGGCCCGTCTTCGCTTAAATGCGAATAACTCCTAGACCGCGTGTCCGATCAACGCGTCGTCTAGGGCACTGGGACTCTCACGATGAGTCAGTCCTTTTGCGATACTCTATGTGAGTTTTGGTCAAATTTGGAAAACGGATGGGTTTGGATCAAGCATAAATCCAATCGGACCCCTCGAACGGAAATGCCAATAACTCTCAGACCAGGCGTTTGATTGACGCGGCGTCTACCGCGTTGGGTTCCTTATAATGATACATAACTATAGAGTACATCAAATCAATACATCATGATAGTTTATGTATCAACACTTGACTCGAGGAGCGGACCTTCTCGGAATCGAGCGTGCTGTGTGTGGGAACCCTAGAGCTGTCTGCGACGACTACTATACCAGAATCCAATGTGGGTTTGACAGTGCTTACTATTGTACCAGAATCCTAAGTGGGTTCGACAAAAATGACTACTATACTGGGATCCTATGTGGGTCCAACAGTTCTGACTTATTTTCCTGTATCCTGTGTTGGTCTGACAAAATAGTTGGTCCTGTATCTTGTGTGGGTCCGACAGCTTAGCTGGTCCTATATCCTGTGTGGGTCCGACAACTTAGATGAATTAGTGAATACATCTAATCATCTCTATCACTCTATGAAAGATGTATACCTGTGTGAGCTGAGTCATGCCTTTCAACCATTATCATCATGGTTATTGATTGTACTTCTTTTGTGGACTGGGTTGTGTTTGGGCTCAAGAGTTGGAGCTGGACTATGACTGGTAACATTGGTATATGTATGGTCATATACCTAAGTAGGGTTGGTTAATACATTTTGATTGTAATTTTCTACTGTGGTTTATCCTTTTTGGATTCTGGGAGACCTTCGGGGGTCTCAGGGTCCCCTACTAAGTATTTTTATACTCACCCCTATACGGGCTTCACCCGCACCTTGTTGTGTTCTGTGCAGACAACGGATAGCGGTGATCGAGGATGAGGGTGATGAATGGAGGCTGATCGGAGCTGGACTAGACGGGACGTACCGTAGGGACGAGTTGTTCGAGTTCTGTACCTACCATTCAGGTAGGATTCTCCGGCGGATGATCCAGGAGCTTCCCTTTACTTTCAGCTATTTGTCCCTTTGTCAGTTGTACTTTACAGTTGGGCTTGTATTTCCAGTCCCTTTTACTTTCAGCACTTCTCCGGTATACAGTTTCTATATAGTTTTTTTCTTCCAGTTGCGTACTCTATTGTGTTTTTTTTCTCTCCATAAAGGCAATGTCTTCCCAGCTTTGGGATTTTCTCCTTTGGTACTAGTCGCTATCCCCTGGCTTATGGAAGGAAGGCTTAGGGTAGTCACAACATGGTCCCTGAGGACCGGTCATGATAATCCAAGAGTTTCTCGGACCAATCTTTCCTAGAAGGATTGACAGTTTTTTCATGTATATTCTTATTCTCCCTATTTGATAACTCATCTTGATCATTGGTTTGTGGATGGTATGCAGTGGAAACTTTATGAGAAATCCCATACTTATACATGAGTGGAGATAATGGACGGTTGCATAAATGGGTTCCTTGATCACTGATTATAGCCCTAGGAATTCTAAATCGAGAAAATATGTGCTCTTTCAGAAATCGGATCACAACATGATGGTCATTAGACTTGGTGGGAATGGATTCAACCCATTTTGAGATATAATCAACTAATAATAAAATGTAGAGGTATCCCCTAGAGTTTTGGAAGGAACCCATGAAATCGATTCCCCAACAGTCAAAGATTTCAATCACTAAGATGGGAGTGAGTGGCATTTGATTCCTTTTTGTGATTGACCCTACTTGTTGACACTTAAGAAAAATTTGAAAAAATTTGTAGGAGTCCCTTGAGAGGGTGGGCCAGAAGAGACCACACTGAAGAACCTTAGTAGAAGTTTTCTTATAGGAAAAGTGACCTCCACATGCCACACTATGACAAAATTTAAGGATGGACTCTTGTTCAGATTCTGGGACACACCTCTTAATGACTTGGTCAGGGAAGAACTTATAGAGGTATGGATCATCAAACACATAGTGTCTAATATTAGAAAGGAATTTCCTTTGAGTTTGAGTCCCTATGAATTTTGGAATTACTCTCGTAACTAAGAATTTGGTTATATCAGCATACCAAGGGTAGTCACTCATAGAGTATAAGTGTTCATCAGAAAATGAATCAGACGTAGAAAGGTTATTTGAGTTGTCTTAGTATTCCATTATATAGAGGTGATCAGCTAAAACATTTTCAAAACCCTTTTTTCCTTGATTGTGAGGTCAAATTCTTGTAAGAGAAGGACCAACCTAATTAGTCTAGCTTTGGCATCCTGTTTTTGGAAAACGTATTTTATGTCTGAATAGCCAGTGAAGACAATGATGGGTGATCCTAAGAGATAGGACCTTAATTTCTCTAACACAAAGACAACAGCAAGAAACTCTTTTTTAGTGGTGGTGTAGTTTATTTGGGCATCATTTAAGGATTTTATTGCACAAGCAATGACATAATGATCTTTATTGCAACATTTTCCTAACACTGCTCCTACAAAAAAGTCACTGGCATCACACATAAGTTCGAAAGGGGGGTTTCAATTTGGAGATTTCATAATATGAGGAGAGGTGACAGAATATTTGAGGGTTGAGAATGAACCCTCACAGCTTTATGTCCAAACAAATAGAGCATCCTTTACTAGGAGAGCACAAAGGTGACGGGATATTGAACTAAATTCCTTGATGAATCTTCTATAGAAACCAGCATGTCCTAATAAATACCTCACTTCCTTAATAGTTATGGGTGATGGAAGGTGACGAATGATGTCAACCTTTGCTTTATCAACTTTAATCCCCCTACCCGATACTATATGGCCAAGGACTAATCCCTGTTTAACCATGAAATGGCATTTTTTCCTGTTTAGGACCAGATTTGTTTCTTCACATCTGGACAAAACTCTCTCCAAATTCCTAATAAATCCCTCAAATGTATCCCCAAATATAGAGAAGTCATCCATGAAGACCTCAAGAAAATCCCTTACCATGTCTGAGAATATTCCCACCATGAACCGCTGGAAGGTTCCAGGGGCATTACATAACCCGAAGGGCGTGCATTTGAAATCAAATGTGCCGAATGGACATGTGAAATTATTCTTCCCTTAATCCTCTAGGGAGACCTCAATTTGATTATACCCCAAGTACCTATCTAAAAAATAGTAGAAGGAATGACCTTCCACTCTCTTAAGGACTTGATCAATGAATGGTAAGGGGAAATGGTCCCTCTTGGTGAATGAGTTTAGCTTCCTATAGTCAATGAAGACCCTCCATCCACTACTTATCCTAGTTGGAAGAATCTCTCCATCCTTATTGGTTATCACTGTGATTCTGACCTTCTTGGGAACCACTTGGATTGGGCTGAACCACTCACTCTCAGCTATGGGATATATGATACCATATTTTAACAATTTCATAAGTTCTTCTCTCACTACTTCCATGAGATTAGGATTGAGTCACCATTGAGGTTAACAACATGTCTTTGAATCAGATTCCAGAACAATCCTATCAGTCCCAATAAGTGGGCTAATCCCAAGAAAATCAGACAGGGTCCAACCAATGGATTTCTTATGTTTCCTAAGGACATCTAAATGCATCCTCTCATGATTTTCTTCAAGAGAAAAAGAAATGACAATAGGATGTGTTTTATTTTCCCCTAGGAAGGCATACTTGAGTGCATCAGGGAAGTTCCTTTAATTCAAGATCAGATTGGTTCATAATTTCAGTAGAATATTGGGACATTAGATCAAGATAAATTTTGTTTCCAAGAGTTTTAGATAGTATTGATTCCCCACATGTAGAAGTTTCAGCTACTATATTGTATTGATCAGATTTAGGGAAGGAATTTTGAGTGGTTTCCATGAAAGTGGT
Source organism: Viscum album (assembly GCA_963277665.1). Classification (NCBI taxonomy): domain Eukaryota; kingdom Viridiplantae; phylum Streptophyta; class Magnoliopsida; order Santalales; family Viscaceae; genus Viscum; species Viscum album. Next base: position 944,516,448 of record OY728126.1, on the reverse strand, counting down.
TTCCTGAAAGGTTTCAATGATTTTTGGACCTATGAATTCATCATAAGAGAAATTTGAAAATGATTCAAGCCAAGGAGATAAACTTCCTTCATGTGAACAAAGTAAATCAATCTCATCCTAACTTAAACATCCATCAAATATTCCTTGATGTTCTATGGATTCATTATCAATGTTGCATATCATGTTTACTTCATGAATGCCCTCTTAATCCCCTATTTGTGAGCTTGAATTATAGATGTTCAAGTCTAGACTCATGTTTCCAAAGGTGATTGTCATGTTCTCATTTCGAACTCAGATAACAGAGTTTATTGTTTAAAGGAAAGGGAAACCGAGGATTATTGGGGTTTGTTCCTTATTTTCTAAGTTTGGATGGTTGTCAAGGACAATGAAGTTAGTAGGGTAGATGAAGTTTTAAACCGTTACCAAAACTTCCTTTAAAATCCCCTTTGGAACCCTAATGCAACGATCAACAAGTTGAAGTGCGACAGATGTGGGTTGGAGTTCTTCTAGGCCTAACTGGCAGTACATAGCATAAGGGAAAAGATTGACATGAGCACCTAGGTCAAACAAGGACTTGAAAACTTTTCTCTCTCCTAGTTCAACATTGATGTAAGGGAAACCCGGGTCTTTCAACTTAGGAGTAATGGTCCCTTGAATGGTGTTACTCACATTAGCATCCAAAAGGACTTGGTTTTTATTTGAAATTTTTCTTCTAAATGTGCAGAGGCCCTTAAGGTATTTTGAGTTTGCAGGAATTGTTTTAAAGGAATCGAGAAGTGAAATGTTCAACTTGACCTGTGATAATATTTCCCTCAATGTTTCATTTAATTCAGGCTTGGTTTTCCCCTTCATGCATTGAGAAAATGGTGCAGTTTGTGGGGTTGTTTGTTGAAGAGATGCTTCTTTGATAATGTTATCATGTTTTTCAGTTTGATCATTTGGCTCATTTGAATTTTAATCCAGGTTTGAATCTTCTGATGGGTTTTGAATTAGTTGTTTATGTTTCCCAATTGATTTTACACTTCTTAAAATAGTCATAACCTTTAGTTATTTATGAGTTGTTTGAGTTCAACTTGACTCTCCCCTTACTGTTTGTTGTGGAATGGCTTTTGTTGGCATGGGTGATTTTCTAGTTTTGATGTTTTTAAGTTCTTGTTTTCGGGAAGAGACTTCTGAGTTCATCCTTTACATTTTTTTGCACATTTTTTCTAATAGGATTTGTGGAAAAGTTTGGGTTAGTGCTTGAGAAGATTGTTTTATCCCAGGGGGATATTTTGGAGGTGGGATGGTTTGTTGAAAATGGACCGGTGGCTATTGGTATTAGATAGGTTGGGTTTTGTAACCCTCTATCCCTACCTCATTGTCTTTAGGAGGCAGTGAGGGCTACTTGGCCTTAAGAGACATTCCCAAGGTGCCATAGGCTGGCAATAAATGTTGAGGGCTTCTAGAACAAATTGGGGAACAATTTTCCCTTAATACACAACCCACGAAAAATACTATAACAACCAATATATGATACATATCAATTAAATTACCCAACCAAGCATTTCCAAAAGACATCCAAGTTGTTCCAAAACACAACTCAAAACCAATACAACCAGACATGTCCACACAACATCAGAGTACACTACAGAAACTAAACAACCAAACACCACAATCCATGACACCACCACAACTCCACACCAAGCTCCAAGCTCCAAGATCCACCAAGGTATCACAATGATCCACTAAAGGAGGGAGATGCCTTACCTTTTACCATGTCACTATATACAACATCTGCAAAGACACCAATGTTCCAAAGTAGGGGGTGAGTACTAACACTCCGTAGGATTTCCCCAAATGACTTCCCTACACACTCCACTAGGATAAAACCGTTAGCACATTTATATAAAATTATTTATATAAAATAAATCACAAGTGCAACCATTTTCATATTCCAAACATGCATTACCAATCCATCACACCCAAACCACGCAACCAAGAGAAAATCCAATCAAACATGCCACAAGCATTTCATAATTTATACAACAATTTCCAATTTGAAAAGAAATGCACAACAAACAACCAAAACGGTGGGACTTCTTCCCAATCCATTCACCCATTCACACCAAAACAGTGGGTCTTCCGCCCAACCCGTTCACCCATTCACAACTAGCGGTACTTTCCGACCACTACCCATATGGTGGTTCTTCCGACCACTATCCAACCCCTTTTTATAGTGAGACTTCCCACCCACTTCCATACAATATTTCAATCAATCCAAACCAAGCATATAATCCACCAAGGTCACAACATCCTACAATCTACAAATTCCATTACATATCAATCCACTTAAATAAATCACCCATTTATTGAAAACCATTTTCCATGCCAAACCACATTTCAATAAAACAACCTCTTTATTGAAAACCATTTCCATCAATCATAGCATTCCATTTTAAAATCCCCATTTTAAAATCCACAACATTAGCATTTCACCATAAAACCCCCCTTTTCCCCCCAAAAATCCCAAAAATGGATTTGCAACCAATTTCACATAACAAATCACAATTAATTTTCATCACAGCAATTAATTGTAACAAAGAACCACTAGTTCTAACCAAGTGGAGTCGAGATAGAAGCCACCTACCTTTAGGGTTCCCGAGAAATCGACCCACGAGCAATCGCACCTCCAATCCGGCGATCGCACCACCGAAACCTCTCTAGATCCCCTTCCCTAACCATCAAAAGCCTTAAAATCATCATCTAAGGTGACCAAAACCCTAGATCAACACACAACAAGTGTAGATCTAGAAAATCGAGAAGGAGGGAAGAGAAAATCTAGAGGAAAACACAAATAAACTGTGAGAGAAGACTTACCCGGGAGCCAACACATTCAAAACACCAAGAAACCACTTCAAGAAGCTTCCAAATTGAGTGGGAAAGCTCCTCCACCCCCAGAGAACCGAAGAAACCGCGTGAGGCTCGAGTGGGAGGAAGATAGAAGTGAAATAGGTTAAGCCTGAGGGAGTTTGGAACTTATAACTCTATTTTAAGTGGCCGCACGGTTAGCCCGCACGGTTTGGAAAACCGTGCGCTAACCGTGTGCACGCTACTACCTCGAGAGCTAGGGTCTGCATGTTTTCCTCACATAATTTGGAAAACCGTGCGTAGGCCATGTGAATCCTACTATCTCCCTTGCACGGTTTCTTGGAGAACCTGCACGGTTTCCACTAACTGTGCTCAAACCGTGCACCCCTTTAAAATCCTCCAAAATCATCCAAAACCATTCCAAACTCTCCCAACCACTTCCCAGCTCATCTCATACACTTTAAACACATAAAAAATGAATAAAAAAAGGCTACATACCTCAAACCGGGGGTACTACATTTTCCCCACCATTGGACTTTTTGTCCTCAGAAAGTAGTGATCCTGCCCTTTGCTGAAAGAGCTCGGGCCACTGCTCGATAATCTCTTTCTCCTGCTCCCAAGTCTCCTCTTGAATCTGACCATGCTGCCACAAAGCATGAACTAAACTTATGATTTTACCATGCAAGACTTTCTCTTGCCTATCCAAAACCTACACTGGAATGTGCAACAACGAAGCATCCAATTCTAGCTCAACATGATCCCATCGAATCAAATAGTCACGATCCGGCTGATACTTTTTCAACTGCAACACATGAAACACATTGTGCACCACACTGAACCTAGGTGGAAAATCCAAATGATAAGCCACCTTAAAAACCCTCTCAAGAATCTCAAAAGGCCCAATATACCTCGGAGATAACTTTCCCTGCTTCCCAAACCGATGATTTCCCAACCTAGGAGAGATCCTCAAGAAAACATGATCACCCACCTCAAATGACAATGGCCATCGATGATGATCCGCATACGATTTTTGATGACTCTGAGCCAAATCCATTCTCTTTCTGATCAATTTGATCTTCTCCGTAGTCTCCTGGACAAGGCTCGGTCCAACCATCGACGACTCACCCATTTCCACCCAACATAGTGGAGAACGACATGGCTGCCCATACAACGCTTCAAATGGAACCATCTGTATGGATGTACGATAACTATTATTGTACGAAAACTCAACCAATGATAAGTTCTTCTCCCACAAGACACAAAAATCTATAACACAAGCTCGCAACATATCCTCCAGAGTTTGTATCATCCTCTCGGATTGACCATCCGTCTGAGGGTGATATGTCGTGCTCAAAGTCAACTACGTCCCAAGGGCTTGCTATAAGTATTTACAGAAACAAGATGTAAACCTTGGATATCTATCTGATATGATCGAAAATGGAACAACATGCCTCTTTAACACCTCTCGGATATAAATTTTGGATAGATCCTCCACCGTATGAGATTCACGAATCGGGATGAAATAGACCGACTTCGTTAGCTGATCCACTATCACCGAAATGGCATCGTGGTTTCTAACCGTTCTTGGGAGACCTGTGACAAAATCCATTGCTATATGCTCCCACTTTCAAATAGGGATTGGTAAAGACTGCAACATTCCTATTGTCCTCTGATGTTCTTCCTTGACCTACTGACAAGCCAAGCATCTCAAAACAAACTCATCCACTCTTCTTTTCATACCAGCCCACCAGAACTGTGCCTTTAGCGCTTTATACATTTTCTGAATTCCAGGATGAACAAACCACCTGGAATGATGATACGCCCTAAGAAGATCCTCCTGAAAAGCAACTGGTACAACCATCTGATTCCGAAAACACAAAACTGAATCTCCATTCAGTTGCCAACCCTCAATGTTCTCCCCACCATTGAGCCTCGACACCATGGTCACACACTCAGAATCAGATACTTGTGCCTCTCTAACCAGGAAAACCAAGTTAGGAATCAACAAAACTAGAAAGAAGACTGCTCTATCACCCTAGTCCTCACATTCCAACCACATATCAGCTATAACTGACATCAACTGCCGCTGGTCCAATGCTTGTTTCACCATCTGAGCATATGATTTTATGATTAATGCATCTGCCACCAAATTTCCCTTACCTGGTGTGTACATTAAGTCAAAATCAAACATTTGGAGGTATTCCATCCATCTTCTTTGCCTCAAGTTCAAGCTCTTTAGCTCTTCAAAACACTGTTGACACTGTTCATTCCACTGGAATGGAACATTTTTTCTTGTCAAAGCTGTCATTGGAAAAGCCAAATGTGAAAAATCATGAAAAAAACGCCTATAATACCCAGATAGACCAAGAAAACTCTGTATCTCAAACACATTATTTGGTGTTTGACACGAGATAACAGCCTCTATCTTTTACGGATCCACCGAAACACCTCTTTCAGAAATCACATGTCCAAGAAAACAAACTTCCTATATCTAAAAGTCACACTTTGACAATTTGGCATACAACTGATGATCCCTCAATATCCCTAGAACTATCTCCAAGTGCTGCTCATGCTCCAACCTTGTCTTTGAATACACCAGAATATCATCTACAAACACCACCACAAATGAATCCAAATATCTCTAAAATACCTGATTCATCAATTCCATGAACACTGCTAGTGCATTTGTTAGACCAAAGGGCATAACCACATATTCATAATGGTCATATCTACTTCTGAAAGTTTTTTTAGGAATATTTCCCTTCCTCACCCACAATTGATGATATCCCGACCTCAGTTCAATCTTGGAGAACCACTGGCATCCCCACAACTAGTCAAAAAAATCATCAATTCGTGGGAGTGGATATCTATTCTTTATCGTAACTTGGTTAAGTCTACGATAATCAACACATAGCCTCAAAGTTACATCCGCCTTTTTCACAAACAACACCGGTGCTACCCACAGAGACGTACTAGGCCAGATAAACCCTTTGTTTTCTAACTCTTCCAACTAGACTTTCAATTCCCTAAATTCATCTGGTTCCATCCAATAAGACGGAAGTGAGATAGGACTGTTCCTTAGAAGGAGATCAATCGTAAACTCCACTTCTCTTATAGGAGGTAACCCAGAGAATTATTCAGGAAAAACATCCACAAACTGATCTACCACTACTGGAAGAACACTCTGCTCAACACCCATTATCGATTCTAATGACAACACCGCCGACTGATATGATAACATTCCCACTGCTAGTGCCAACAAACCCGTTGCACCCTTCCTTTCATGCCTCTCCCATTGAAAGAGATCTCTAACACCATAATGTGTTGTAAAAACCGTTGTCCATGCATCGTAGTCGATGTGGGCCTTAAAAGAAACCAGCCAATCCATTCCCAGGATTATGTCATACCCATCCATCTCAAGCATTGAGAAATTCCACATTAGCTCCACCTTTCCCATAATGATACAACATTCTCTACACAAGAAGGCTCAACACTCTCTTTGACCCAGAGGAGTTTGAAGTTTCAAAACCGAGGGCATCATTTCTACCCTTAAACCCAAAAAATCAACCTCACGTGCAGCAATAAAAGAGTGTGAAGCGCCCGTATCAAACAACACTCTCATCAAGGTAGAATTTAAAAGAATAGTACCTTGTACCGTGGATGGTCTCGAATGATCATCCACCACAACATGCTCAGCTCCAAACACATGTTTTCTTGCCACAATCTTCTCTTTATTGCCCTGATGAGGCGTCGTGGTTTTTTGAGAATCCCCATGACCCACTTTACCCTGCTCCTGAGGGGTATGCTACTGCCCTTGTCCCGTCGAAGCATACGACGTCTGCGATCCCTGAGAAGTATCATGCACACCCGACCTCAGAGCATGCTGACAATAACTTTTTAGATTCCTCATCTTCTTACAATTATGACATGCTTGAGATTGTGTCGTACAATATCGCTTGATGTGGCTCGTCGAACCACACTAAAAACATCCCAGCTTTCTCTGGGGTTTCAGAGGAATATTCACCGATCCTGCTGTGGGATTATATTCCATATTCCCACTCTGGGAATAAGTGTCTCTCCTCCTCTTGAACCCAGCGTTAGAGTTCCCACTATTCCCCATGGGTACCACCATGCTTCCTCCACCCGGAGTGCCCAAAAGATCCTGCTCAGCCATTGAGGCTCTATTCACCATCTCTATGTAATCATCTATACATAGCACCGCTATCTTTGAATGGATTTCTTTACTTAACCCCAATTCAAAGATCCTTGCCTTCAAAGACGTGCTACCCACCACCTCGGGTGCAAACCTCACTAAGTTCATAAACGTAGCTGAAAACTCTATCACAAACATAAAATCTTGCTTTAAACTGAAGAAATCAGTTGTACGCTGAATTATGAATGTATGTGGGTAGAATTGTTTATTAAACAATTCTTCAAAGCCTTCCCACATCTCACCCTGGTCCGTACCCACTTGGATTACCAACTCCCATCACTGAAGGGAAAGTTCTTCTAACATATGCATGGCCAACTTCACTTTTAACTCTACCGGTGTTCCCAAGAACTTGAAGATGTTGTTCATTCTATTCAACCATGCTTCTGGCCTCTCCGGCTCTGAATCACCCTTGAATATGGGTGGATTCTACTTTTGAAACTGAACCACATGATCCACATGCCTTGATTCATCCATTTTATTTCCACTTTCCACAGCTTGGAAAAGATTTCACTATGCTTTACACTAACTACTGGTTCACCTGAGGCTCAGGTGCTACCACATTCTCAGCATCCTCCTCCGGTTGGTCTCTACGACGCCTACTCGGTGCCATTTCTATCAATAGAAAACAAACAACCATGAGTCTCACTTTCGTAGACATCAAGAATTCCCATTTCAAATCACATTACACAACACTATTGCACAAGGCTATCCAGCAGTTCACACATTCCATGTTTCACCATTTTGAAAACCAAACCATTTTCAAAATACCAATTTATTCACATTACAATTTCACACATTTGCAAAACCATTTCTAAATTCATCCCATAAATCATTATACCCCAATGAAATATGCATCCTAGAGGCAAGTCATTTCTACCATATATTTCATGCACATCTCATTGGCTACACCCACAACAATGAGATTTCCAATGCCTATAAGTGTCTCCAAAACACTAATGTACCCAACTCACTAGTAACTTGAATTTCATCATAAAAGGGTTAGCTACATCCTTTTATGATATACATTCCAAGTTCCGACATTCCTACGCCTTTCTACCATCCCAAATCAAGGAATATACCACAACAAATGTCAAAACCAAATCCAAGAATCAACTCCAAAGGACAGAAAAAACTGATACCACTTGTAACACCCCACCCCTACCCCATTGGCTTGAGAAGGCAGTGAGGGATACTTGGCCTTAAGAGACGTTAATAAGGTGCCAAAGGCTGGCAATAAATGTCGAGGGCTTCTAGAACAAATTGGGGAAAGATTTCCCCTTAAGACACAACCCACCAAAAATCCAATAACCACCACTATATGATGAATGTCCATTAAATTACCCAACCAAGAATTTCCAAAATACAACCAAGTTGTTCCACAACACAACTCAAAACCAATACAATCATACATGTCCACACAAAATCAAAGTACACTATAAAAACTAAACAACCAAAAACCACAATCCATGACACCACCACAACTCCACACCAAGCTCCAATCTCTAAGCTCCACCAAGGAATCACAATAATCCACTAAAGGAGGGAGATGCCTTACCTTTTCCCACGTCACCAAACAAAACATCTGTAAAGACACAAACATGCCAAAGCAGGGGGTGAGTACTAAAACTCAGTAGGATTTCCCCAAATGACTTCCCTACACACACCACTAGACTAAAACCATTAGTACAATTATATAAAATCGTTTATATAAAATAAATCACAAGTGAAACCATTTTCATAAGCCAAACATTCCTTACCAAGCCATCACACCCAAACCATGCAACCAAGGGAAAATCCAATCAAACATGCCTCAATCCATTTCATCATTTACACAAAAATTTCCAATTTACAAAGAAATGCACAAAAAACAACCAAAACGGTGGGACTTCCTCCCAACCCGTTCACCCATTCACACCAAAACAACCAAAAAGGTGGGACTTATGCCCAACCCATTCACCCATTCACAACTAGTGGTACTTCCCGACCACTACCCATATGGTGGTTATTCCGACCATTATCCATATCCTTTTATAGTGAGTCTTCCCACCTGCTTCCATACAACATTTCAATCAAGCCAAACCAATCATATAATCCACCAAAGTCACAACATCATGCAATCTAACAATTCCATTGCATATCAATCCACTTCAATAAATCACTCATTTATTGAAAACCATTTTCCATGACAAACCACATTTCAATAAAACAACAACTTTATTAAAAACCATTTCCATTGATCATTTCACAAATCAATCATAGCATTACATTTTAAAATCCCCATTTTAAAATCCACAACATTAGCATTTCACCATAAAACCCCCTTTTTCCCTAAAAATCCCAAAAATGGATTTTTAACCAATTTCACAGAACAAATCACAATTAATTTTCAGAACAACAATTAATTTTAAAAAATAACCCTAGTTTTAACCAAGTGGAGTTGAGAGAGAAGCTACCTACCTTTAGGGTTCTGGAGAAATCGACCCACGAGCAATCACACCTCCAATCTGCAGAGCACACCACTGAAACCTCTCTAGATCCCCTTCCCTAACCATAACAAGCCTTAAAATCATCATCCAAGGAGACAACAACCCTAGATCTGTACACAAAAAGTGTATATCTAGAAAACCAAGAAGGAAGGAAGAGAAGATCTAGCGGAAAACAAAAATAAACCATGAGAGATGACTTACTCGGGAGCCAACAACTTCAAAACACCAAGAAACATCTTCAAGAAGCTTCCAAATCAAGTGGGAAATCTCCTCCACCCCTTGAGAACCAAATAACCCATGTGAGGATTGAGTGAGAGGAAGAGAGGATTGAAATACTTTAAGCCCGAGGGATCCTGGAACTTATAACCCTATTTTTAAGTGGTCACACGATTAGCCCGCACGGTTTGGAAAACCATGCGCTAACTATGTGCACGCTACTGCCTCGAGATCTAGGGTCCGCATGGATTCATCACACGGTTTGGAAAACCGTGAACAGTCCGTACAAAGCCTACTGTCTCCCTTGCACGATTTCTTGGAGAACCCGCACGGTTTCCACTAATCGCTCTCAAACCATTCACCCCTTTAAAAGCCTCCAAACTCATCCAAAACCATTCAAAACTCTCCCAACCTCTTCTCAACTCATCTCATGCACTTTAAATAGAAAAAAATGCATAAAAAAATTCTACATACTTCAAACTGGGGGTACTACAGGTTTGGAACTAGTTATGGGTTTGGTAGTTCAGATGGGGGTAAGGGTTTTTTCCATGTGGTTGGCTAGGTTGTTGATTATCTTTACAGTATAATCTTGGGTGTTCATTATACCTTGGGTTGAAGGTGTTTCGGTATTGAGTATTTTGAAAGTTCAAAGCATTTACTTCTGTTGGGGGTCCTCATAAAAGAACATCCTTTATGGATGGAATGGTTGGGAATTTGTCTGTCTTATGGTCATGTTTGTCACAAATTGTGCAAATAGGGTCTACATTTTGGATTTCATGGACTTTCCTAAGGTCTATCACTTCAACATTCCTATATAGTGCTGCGATTTTTTCCCTAAGGATTTCCTCTTCTCTAAGTGTATGAATTTCAGTAGTTCATTGTGGATTTTCACAATAATGTGAAGTTCCCCATGTTTGGTTTTGTTCAGTAAGGATTTCCAGATACTTGTAAGCATCATTTGGGGCTTTGTTTTTAAAGGTTCTATTACACATCATGTCAATGAATTGTTTTTTCCATGGACTCAACCCTTCATAAAAAATTCTAACTTATTCGGGTATAGAAAAACCATGATGTAAAACCATGTTTAGAGTTTCTTTGAACCTCTCCCATGTTTCGTAGAATGAATCTCCCTCTTTTTAAAAAAAGTTTTGGATGCTCTTTTTAAGTGAATTTTTTTTGCGGTGGGGAAATTATTTTTTATATAATTCTCTTTTTAATTGGTCCCAAGAGTTTATGGATGATGGTCTCAAATTGTTTATCCAATTTTTAGCTTGATCCTTTAAGGAAAAAGAAAATATCCTCAACTTATCTAATTCTACTTAATGTGGGAGACACATGGTTTCTATAATGTCATTGAACTCCTTAACGTGAAGGTAGGGCATCTTGGATTCCATTCCATGAAATATGGGAAGATGGTTTAGGAAAAAGGGTTTAAAGATGTAGTTGGAATCTCCTAGTGAGTTTTGTATAATGCATGAGGGGTAATTGGTCCAAGTAGGTGTGAGGTAGTCATTCATGGTTTGATCAACTACATTCCCCAAGTTTGGGGCTGCCTCATTTGGGTTTCCATTTTGGTTCCCACCTGAGTTTATGAGTTGGTTTCTTTGAAAACCATCCATTGAAATAGACTCAATTTTTGACTTTGAAGTATTAGGAAGATTAGGATCTAGTGAAAAGAGTTCCCTTGGTGTAAATTACTCCCCAACCCCAGGACTTTCCACCCTAACTAGCCTATTTAAATTATCGCTGGTGTAAGCGGACATGCGCTAATAGGAAAAAATGAGAAAGGGACAAGATAATAGATCTTGGGTGAGAATAGAATAATTGGGGTGAGTAAAGAAGGTTATGGTCTAAGGTACTTACTTTTTCCTCGGAAATGGAACCGAAATTTGATTCACGCTCAAATTTACCCAAGAGAAGAAGGTAGAACGGTCCTTGTAGTCTATCTTGGGTTGTCGAATCCTCAGAGACCTAAGAAGTAACCTACAGACACATACATTCTATGAATTGTTTTTGGATATGAAGTGTCCAACTTGGGTTGATTTAATATGGTTTTAAATTAACTCTAAAATACTTAATTGAATTCAATTTAAAAGATTGAGTTGATCCTAGGTTATCACTTGGGGTGGATTAGACGTATTCCCTTTTCAATTATTTCAATTTGTTATATTTGAGATGAGTTCATTTAATAAGATCAAACAATTTAATCACTTATTGATTTTATACCAACACACCATGATAATAATCACCTATACACATTTATTATCAAATTTATGAGCACTCCAAGGTAAAGGTTTGTATTATCACTTAAAGTATGTGGCCTTAAAATGAAAAAGTACAAAGAAGTATTAAAATCATCAAATAAAAATCTCAATTAAAAGAAGTGATTATACATTAATGGGTTGATAAATAACATCCAATAAAAACCCTTGATACTCTCTTAGATCAAACCATAAGTTTTTTAGTCCTCCCTTGATTCTATGGTTTCAGTGGAAGCGAGAATTAGACTCATTAGGGAGGAAATGGAGAAGTAAAAAAAATAACGAAATAACGATCACTCCACCGTTGTGTGATAATTTCACAAGGTATGGTGTGAGTAAATTCACACCTTGAACCAAAGGTATCAAAGTGATATTAATAAAAATATAATAAGATGATAAGAATAACTTTTATTAATAATCTAAAGTGAATTTACAACTTACATGTGAAATAAAAACATGATACAACAAAATCGCAGCAAAACATTACAATGAAAGGAAGCTCAAAATATGATAATCTCCTCCACCACCACTGCCATAAATAGGAATTTAAAGAGGCTTGGGTATGTCTACCAATAGTAAAAAGGATCACACTTGAGTATGGTAGGCCAAGGGTGGTGGAAATTAATGGAGAGGAGACTTTTCCACCATTGACCCAAAGTTGCAGCCAGCTTGCTTCCACCTAATAAATTCTCCTGGAATACCTTCTAGATGTCCGAATTGGAGTGGGCCATAGAAGAAAAAAAAAATTAATCTCCATAAGTCCCCTAGATATTTGTAAAATACCAGCCCAAATTAATATTTTTTTTCTAGAAATGATTAAATTGGTTGGCTGATTTTATGGGCCTCAGAATCTGGCCCATAATTTTATCTTTAAATTGGGCAACCTTAATAACCACCATGGAGGCCTAATTAGCACTGTATCTTGAATAATCATTTGTTAATATATATGTATTCTAGAATCCCATGAAATTTGGGCTTCATTGGGCCTATATTTTGGGTCCCACATTCTCATTAGTGAGGTGGTTTCCAATCTGCCTTCTCCAGAATTGTTTGCATGAAATCCCATTTTGGTGGTCTTCCAATGTGAATCTTCCAACACTCCCCAAGTATGAATTTTTTAAAATATAATTAGAAACCTGAAAATTAAATATTAAAATAAAATCAAGATTATTGGGTACTTTAAATGATGTTAAAAAATGTACCACATAATAGTTCATTTTAAGAAGGAATTACAATCATAATGTGAAATGATGTTCAAAGTGTAAAATGCACTAAAATGGTGTTTATGAATAATAAAGAACATTAATATTATATATATTAACAATTAATATAAGCCTCATTTAGTGGATAATCAATACCCATTTATTGTTTTATTTCCCACTCACCGAAAAACTCATTAGTTTTCCAGGTGTCCACTCTAAGGGACTCTTACTGTAATAACATTTATCGATTATGTAGTTATACACCCCCATGGTCTCTCATTTTATTACTGGGTTTCCACCCTATGACCATCTACCCTCCTAAACCTACATTTCCATCACCACACACAACATATCTATCATAGATAACTATATCATCCACATTATAATATTTATTATCATTATCATCATCATCATAATCATGAATCTCAAATATCTATCACATAACTAGTCACTTACATATCACACAAAAATATCATAAAAGGATTCAAACCCCTATTATCCATTTATTCTATCACCTAGGACACCACCTAGATAAAGATCATAGGTAATATAATCACATAACACACACACACAAATATATATATATATATATATATATTCCACCTACCTAGGTCCTCCACCACTAGATCATAGGGATTAATTCATCACATCACTAAAAATAATAATATCCTAGGTGTACATATGTTACACAACCTCATCACTAGTTAACACATAAAAAATACCCCTTTAATACACATAATCTTCCACACCTTTCCACATTCACGCCTCCATCCATTCACAAAAGAGAGGTTTAACTGTGTTTTATACAAGATTAATGCGTAATTACCACTATCAACTCATCCCAAAAACCCCATTAGTGATCGTAAGAAAAATGATAGAAATAATGAAACAACACGACATGTTCCATATCTAGCATGGACTCTATACTAAGGTGTTTTGATCTATTTATAATTCATACCAACCCCACGTAACTTACTAACAAAAGTTACTTAACTTCATAATGTGGAATGGCCCCATTACTAGGTGTCTCAACTCCAGTGTAACTCACTACCACATTACTCTATGATATTTATAATATTTTGGTAAATTTAGTTAGATATTGGAATTCCACCTACATGATAAGTTGGTAAGACCCTAAAAGGATTTATAAATCTTCCACTCCCACCACTTGAGGTATTTTACATATATCTTCATCATTATGAGTTAAAAAATAGATATGGGACTTGAAAAATATCTCATAATTATTGATAAACAATAATAAAAACCCATTTTTACCACAAAAACTTATTATATAATCCACACATTAATCATAGGAGAAAAATGAACACCAACTTTATCAAAATCAAAAGTCATAATACTTTCCCCTTATTAAATTATTTTTCTAACATCAATTATGATGAAATTACACTATTAGTCTACCATAATTCATAATTATTCAAATTTTATCATTATATAAATATATTTTCCACCCATCTTCATAGTTGGATTCAACCATTTACTTATTTCTATAATAATACAACATTTAATAATTCCACTAATTTCGATTATTCATCAATAATGATTATTCCATCGATCTCATATCAACATCTACTATTCATAAATTTCCACAATTTATCCCTCAATTAATATTTCATAAATATTCATTTCAATTTCACCACCACATTCTTCATCATGGATTATAAAAAACTAGTTACCAAGCATTAAAAATCAAAATCATGCTACTTTTATAAGGATTATTAAAATACATGATAGTTTAGAGTCACCAACCTCTATTCTATAATATATTCAAGTCTTTATTCCTCTCATGATCACCATTAATCATTTTTATATTACCATCCTTTGTTTATATTTATTTCTAATCCACTATGGGACACTAGTACCAAGGGTTACTCTATTACACCCTGAGATATTAAAAGAGGAACATCATGTAGGATTTCATGTATGATATGCAACATCAATATTTGAAAATAATATAACACCCTTGTAATTTAGGATATATTATTTTTAAATAAATTTAATCTATTAAATATTTTTTGAGGCATGAAACATCCAGTTTAAAGGAAATGTGATACTCTATTAAAATATTATTATTTAAACATGACCATTATAACCAAGACGTTATGTTTGTGAGTATGAATAATAATAACTTAATTATAAAATTTATATGTTTTAAATATGTATAAAATAAATTCAGTGGTTATAAATTCATTAGAAATAAAATAAGAACCATTTTAAAGATAAATAAATGTTTTTTAAAAAACTATATGTTCTGAAAGGTGGTTTATTCGCACTTTGCGCACATATTTTAAAATTTATTTTTCACCCTTTTATAAAATTTATTTGAAAAAATAAACTTTATTTTTTAAATCTACATGTAAAAATTATCTTTGGGTGAATTGTTGGTATTTTTTTAAAAACAATTTGATGAATAGTGAAAATACATATTTTTATTGAAAATTGCATTTTCATTTAATTTTTTTGAAAAGATAAATTATATTTTAATTTTTTTTAAAGTAATATTATTTAAATTATATTAAAATTTAAATAATTCTGTTCATTTGAATCAATTTCATATTGAATTTTGATATTAAAACATTCTATACTTATGAGAATTTTCTCTTTGGAAAACCGCTCTTTTGTCATGTCTGTGATTTAATTTTAAGTTGAATTCGAACACTTTGGTGGATTTAATTTAGAAAAATGGATTAAATATTTGGAATAAAAATAATTCATATTATATAATAAGTTCAACTTTATTTTTTACCACAATGAATAGTGAAAATAGTAAAAAAAATCCACAATTGTGGTAAAAATAGGTTTATCGACGGTTAAACAAAACATATTAGGGTTAAAATGACCTGAAACATGTCCAATGAAAATCTAATAGACATATTTTTATTTTATTATCTCTATGTTTTTATAATGATCCATTTTTTAGGCTTATTTCATGATAAAAATGTGGTCATCACTTTATCTTTTTAGTAATTCCACGTGTGTCCTCTCCCCCACTTATAAAAGGCCACCCCCTCTCCTCCCCTCTTCACACTACCAAGACACTTTGTTTCAGCCAATAAATAACCAAATAACTATCTAATTTACATACCCACATGCTTTAGGCCTTATTTTTATTAGTAATTCATACTAATAAAGCTTTAGGTATAAACCTACAGAGGCTCTTCGAAGAAGAGGTAAAATTATTAAACATGAATATTTCTTTTATTTATTCTTACACATCCTTGAAACATTATCCAACTATAATAATATAATAAAAATATTATCTAATATATATTTATATGTTATTATATTAATTTAATAACCCAAATCCACCTCCACTTCCATCAAATGGGAAACAAAATTGTCGATCGTGTGTACGAAAGTCTACCGCCTCATGAACCAATATAATTTTTTTCCATCATCACCTTTTAAGTATGAATATAATAATGGATTTAACATATTTATATTTATATTTATGAAATTATTACACTTATATAATTATTATATAACATATACCTTCTTACATTTCATTCCATGGGTGATACGATAACGTCGCTCATGTGTACGGTGGACTACCGCCTCACGAAGCAATGTGATTCGTTTTTCATTTATGATTTTCATGAAAGATATTAATGTTAAATATAATTAATATATTTAATATTTATGATCTAAACATAACTAAATAAATTTAATTTCTCATATAACTTCTTACCTTATAATCCATTTAAAAACAATAATGTCGCTCATGCATACGTTTGGACTACCGCCTCTATGTAGCTATGTGAAATGTTTTTTATTTCATTTTTGAATTTATAAAAATAAGGATTTACTTGATTAATATAAATTATATATATTAAATAATAATGATTTTTTAAATATGTATTAATATTTATTTTCCTTTTGTTTTATCCATTGAGAAAAATAGATTCGACATTCATGCGTACATACGGCCTATCGTCTCCATGAATGTTGTAATCCATTTCCTATCTATAAATTTTATATATTACTCTAAATAAATATATAATGAATATGTAATTTATATCATGTTTTAAAATATGTATAAAATTTAACCATGATCAAATTAAAAGGAACAAAATTAGTCAACTAAAACATACATGAAAAATAAAGCAATTATCACGTGAAATAGTGATTTTAACAAAGATCCGTAAATCTTTGTCTCTTTATTTTCCATAAAACCACTTTTTTGTTGAGTGGTAACCTTATTAATTCTAAATACCAATGTCAAGAACCATAAACCATCTTCAAAAAATTCATCAAGTCACATTTCAATTATTGGTAATCACCAAATTCAAAATTCAAATAAAAGATGCAACGACATTGTCTCTATCTCCTAACCAACTTCAAAAAAACAGGAAAAATTCTCTTTCTAGTTGTTAGGTACTCACCATATTAAAATTTCAAATGAAAATGTCACACCAATACCTTATTCTACCAACCATGAAATAATATACCTCAATCCATGAACCTTAATGCACCTGTCTCCCATCATTATCCACATCACCATTGAGATCCACCCCCGGAGACCTAACCCTCCATGGCATTAGAAACACTGCATTTGTTCCCAAAAAAACATCACTAGAGAACCAAATGAACTAAAAACTTCTAGAATCCATCAATGAAATTTATTAGAACCACCTAATCAAATAAAAAGGTAAAAGAACAAGGAAAACCAAAACCATAAAAACCAAAACAACATCGCAGTCAAACAAAAAAACCTTCACCAAACACTGTTAATGTTTTGAGGATTAAAACCAAACCAAAAAATCACAAAAATCTGATGAAAAGAGAAAAACATTGGAGGATACATCATAATCCAATATAAAACATCATCATTCCAAACATTCGATCCCAAACTTCACCACCATGATCGAAGGACCACCAAAAATCCTAGAAGAATGAATGGATTTGAACTCCAAAAATGGAAGAGAACCAACACGAGATACACCTGACAAGACCAATCACCGGAGCCACATCACCAAGATGTGCCCTTTAATGTGTAGAAAATGAATGAAATTATCCCACCATAATGACCACTCAATGTTTTAAAACCTATTTAATAAGTTTCAATGTTTATTTTCAAATGAAATTATATTCAAAATATTTTTTGAACTTTTAGTTTTAAAAATATTTTCAAAGTAAAAGGTTAATTTTATAAAAAATGTTTTTAATAAAAAAATTATTGTATTTATATTCATTAATTACATCATATAATTATTGTACTCATGATACACTAGGGATATTTTGTATTTATATCATTCCTATTTTTTCTTTGTATGGTTTATAATCAATTTTATTGAGGATGTAAAATTTTATTAACATTCATCATATTATTCTAGATAGTTTAGGATTATATTTATTTGATTGGGGTAAGTATTAACATTTTGTATGTTACATTTTCAATACTAATGTTTGATTTTATTATGTTTCACCCCTTTAATATGTGGAATTCACTAGACATAGTAAGTGGTGGGTGGTTCTTGGTTATAGATAGCCCCTCATTGTATCAAAAAATCTACTGAGACAAATTAGTTGGCCAAAATAGACGAGTTTCTACCCATAGACTTAAACTTTCTTGTGAAAGGTCTTGAAAAATTTAGATTTTTTATATTATTTATTCCCTTATTATGAGATCATTTATTTACATGTGATTATTCGATTAGTTAAAATATACAAGGATAAGTTTCAACCTTTTGTGATTATTTATATGGATTTATTTGATCATCATTTATTTCTACCACATTATACTGATTTTATTGATTGAATTCCATTTGATTCAGTTATTTACCTTTACATATTGATTATTATTATTTATTCATGATAGAATTTTCTATATGCATACACAAACTGAGTATTTGAGCTCACCCCATTCTAAAGTTTTATTTTCCCCAGGATATCAGAAAGTGTTTTTAGATTGATATGCAGGGATGTTCTAAGGGGAATAATGGTGTTCATAAAGAAAAAGGTTTGTGTATTTTATTTTTAAAATGTAATATGAATTTAAAGTATGTATAAAGTTTACTATAACTACTAAACTATTTGGTTCTTCATGATGTGATACCTTGTATCTAGTGCCAATTTAATAAAGTAGACATTGGATCCAGGTTACTAGAGTCGAGGTCATTACATAAACTATCAAAATAATACAATTAATAAAGAGAATATCTAAAATAAGTTCCTTAGTGGATAAAATAAAACAAAATGGAAGTGAATTCCTCTAATTCTCCCATAAATTCCAAGTTATAAAGTATTTTGACTTTCCGTATCACCTCCACATCAATCCCCCCTTTCAAACTAACCATCAACAACATTGACTCAATATGTCATAAATTAATCAAATTTTTATGAAACAATTTATTTAATATTCCATTTCATTACCACCATAAAATAACTCGCAATATTTACATAATTTATTTTATAAAAACAATCCATTAAAATTAATTACTTAAATAATTAATTAATTTATACCATCAAAAAACATTTATGATAAATCAAAATCACCTAAAAAATTTATAGAATACCATAAAAGGGTAAAAACAAAATATATAATCCAATAGCATGCTCAAAATTACATTTTGAGACTAGTAAAATTATAATTTTACCATTCATATAATAAATTTTAAAAAAAACAATCTCTTATACATGAAATTTTCAAGTCTCAATAATAACCCATATCAATATCATATATGGAACTAGTCAAGATGAGAAAGTTGAAGGTATGTTTTAATGACCTTTGGGTGAATGGGTTTTCACGACCCAACCCATACTAGGGCTCGAGCCACAACAACCCCAAGCCCACCTCCATAGGCCAGGGGCTAGTGACCAGCGCCGAAGGCATAAAAAATTTGGGGAGGCCTTTGACTAAGTACATATACACACAAACTCTACCAACTCAATGAAAAAGTGAACAGGGAAAAGAAAAACAACATACAGCATTGATATATATATATCACAAATATGCATCAACCACTGAATAGTACAAATACAGTGAAGTAAACTGAATGGGAAAGGGGAAAAAATACACGCCCAACTAAAAAAGTGTCATAACCTGGCAACAGGTTGAAAAGTAAAATAGCTAAGAGAGATCTTCTCCTGAATCCTAAGCTTCGACCACCCCATGTGGTCCAAGAACCCCATATCCCTATAGTCCTCTGAAGTCACGATCAACCTATCCATTGTCTGCAAGATCACACCAAGTGCGGTAAAATCCCTAGTAGGGGTGAGTAGTAAAATACTCAATAGTATGCTCTAAAGTCTCAAGGGAGCAGCAAAAGATGCAATGAAGAGTGGAGAAGTAGATAAAATAAGGTACAGTAAAAGAGTACAACTCAACCTAACTAGAGTGTGAAGTAAGATCATCCAAACACAAGGAGCTAGAAATGGTGAGAAGATTAAATTCTCATAGAGTGTTCACTACCTAAATTAGGAGAGTAGACTTGTCTAACCATAAGAAGCTAGACCCAGAAATCATGTTTCATACCCCGCACATCTTCACCTCTCCTGGAAGGAGTGTAACCAAATCCCAAAGAGTGGTACTGCAATATGATATATATATATATATATGCTCAACCAAAGAACCCCAAACGAGAGAGTAAGGGGATCTCTATATCATAGCTCAGGCCAAGAAAAGATTTTCCAATAGTTCCAGAAGTAACCACCATCGATGCCAAGCAACCCACATGTTTTCCCTGAACTTCAAGTCAAAGGGGCTCAATCACCGCACCATGATATTATCCTCTTTAGGCGGGTCTGTCTCACCTAAATAGTTTTAGGTTGCATCATAAGGAATTGTATCAGTGGGTAAAGCGCCCCTCTTACCCATGAGTCAAAAGGTATGCCAAAACTTGTTTCATCACTAATCCTCATAGTCTAGATATCATGTCACAAAGTTGAGAACCCGCAGCCCAGCCCCATTGGAGGGTATGCTCAGAAGAGTCATTAGTAAAACCACTACCTAGCCCAGCTAGAGGGTAAGCTCGAATGAGTAAATGAAAAACCTCACTGCCCAACCTTGCTAGAGGGTAAGTCTTGAAAGAGTAACCAGCAAACCTCACAGCCTAGCAGGACTGGAGGGTAATCTCTAAAGAGAGAACGACAAACCTCTCTGCCCAGCCACGCTGGAGGGTAATCCTAGAAGTGTAAATGATGAACCTCACTACCCTGTACCACTAGAGGGTAAGTCCTAAAGAGAGAATAGTTAAACTCACTACCCATCTGTGCTAGAGGGTAATCTAGTATTTCTCTGGTGATTCTAAAAACATCATTGTCGTCACTATCAACATCGAGCATCTCCTCAGATAGGCTTCATGCCCAGAACATTGAGCATCACCTCAGATAGGCATCACACTCAGAATATCTCACATTTTACCTTGAAATCCACTATGGAGGTCACTGTCACGTTCTACATGGAAAAAACTCAATATAGGGTACTCACAGGATAAAATTTGAGTTCAGAAGAAAGTGATATGAGAGGAAGAAGATTTGTAAAGAGGTATACATCATGTATGGTCCCCATACGATGTGTGACCCTGCCACATCGTATGGTCATGTACCTGGCTATACTCGAGTACTAAACTATGAACTAGTACCCACAAGGCGTGCTAGTGTACTCCCAGAGTACACTTCACCTGTATTTGAAAGGTTGAAGAGTGCATGTTTCTCATTACTAATCTGAAGGGAGAAAACATAATTCTACCAACATGGCTCTTACAAAAGACCCTCAATAACCAAAATAGATCACACCATTGCGGTACTTACAGAAAAAATGCATAGGATTGACTACTCATTCACCCGAAACAGACTCTCGATGAAGAAACTACATTCCAACATGTTGTGCGCTAATAGTTCCCCATGGAGCCCATGCCTCGATCCCAAAACACATCAAATGGATCATACCATTGAGATCCCTTTGGAAAAGCACACTAGATTGGCTATTCATTTTTCCTAAATGGATACTTGTGAAAAGGTGACATTTCACCAAAAACGTACAAAATGAGTCTCATGGGGCCCGCACCACTATTTTGGTTTAAGCACCAAAAATTACTCTTTAAATTTTTTCCTCAACTCCAGGGTTACAATGCCTCTGACAGCGTGGAAATTGGACATTGTATGAAGATGTACAGTATGAAAAAAGTTTCTCGAATAATAATAATTATATTATTATTAAAAACATACGCTTCATATAACCTAACATCAAGCACAATACAAAAAAGTTTCTAAACATTTCTTAAAAGGTTTGTCTCGTTGAGAAGAACATGTAGCCATAGACGACATGCAAAACGGACTCTCTGTTTAGGAGATATGATTGTTTGAACCTCAGCCTAAAGGCTCGTCCGGGTAGGACCGGCCTGGTTCAGCTGGCCCGACTGGACTGGCTACTAGCCCCAACCTTCGGCGTGTCCCGCGTGCACTGACACCAAACCGCTGTGGCCCTCTGGTCATGGCTTCTTCCATGTAGTGTTGATGGTGTTGTCGTCACCGCCGTTGAGCTGGTGGTTCTTCTACGAACCATTGGGAACACCCCAGTGGTATGAAAAACTATTTGGGACCATATCTAAACTCTCAGGGATGATACCTTCACAGATCTAGCCTCTACTCGATGATCTGTCACTATTTCAACGTGGAGAAAAGTACCTTCCACTTCTACTCACTGTCGCGCCTCCTCTGGCACCCGAAACGTAAAATCTTCCTAGATCTGGAATCCTTGTATAACGACCTTCCTAGATCTATGCTCTGCTCGATATTTGGATGTTTATTCAGTGTGTAAAAAATTTGGCTGATAAATAATGTGAAGAACAACAAAGAATGGATGATCCATAAATTAAATGGTCGATGGTCGTTAGTTTGGCCATCGATGAAGGTTTTCAAAGTAACGAAGTCAAACAGAAGTTATTTATGACAACAGAATTTAAAATGGTGAGCTGTAGAATGCAAACTAGAAATCATACCTCAAATATGGATATGTCATTGTGTTCTCTATGCTCTGATATACCAGCACCTGAAGTTTCATCACGATCTAATGAAGTTTGGATGTCGAATCTCCATCTTCCAGAGTTCTCCATCTGAGAGAGAAAAGAGATAACTCTGGTTCATTTATTTAATCTTTTATTTATAGGAAACTGTCAATGGTCACTAAATCTAAACATCCCATGCCCTATCAAATAAGGCCACCTCTAGGAAAAACATCACGCTACAAACTCAATAGCGATATCAGATTTCTAATCTGAATCCACGTTAAGAAGTTATTCTAAGTAGCATTTCAAATAAAAAAAATTATTTTATTATTTTATTTATGGTTTTTCCCTCTGGGGATTTTTCCACAAAAGTCTTCCACTAACAAAATTTATACCCCACCTTGGGTAAAAGACACTATCCAGACTCAACCGTGGCCTCATATTTCCAATATGAGTTACTGTTTGATACTTATTTGGGTTTGAAATATTAAATGAATTAATAAATTAATTCATCCATTTAATGTACCACTAACTAGTGAGGGGTCCGAATGACCCTTGTCGATATATTTTATAACATTCCTAGGTTAAACACTACGTTTAGAACTCAATGGTGCTCTCAGATTTCTGATCGGATCAACTGTTTAAGATATATCCTATTTCCATTACATAAATAGTACAAAAAACTTAATATTTTTGTATAATTTAGTTCAGGAACACTGGGTCTTATAATTTCACACCGTTTTAGTTCCTAACTTTAGAAATATATTTAGAAATATTCCAAAATCTTAAAAGGAAAAAAATAGGGTCTCTTCACAGGTTTATTCATCAAATCATCTATTCATGGGGTTCTCTAGTGTTATTCACTAAGAAAGAAGAGGATGTCTTAAGATTGTGTATGGATTACTAAAATTTTAATCAGATGATATAATGAAAAGGTTTACACATACATAAATTGATTATCCATTTTAATATTTAAGAGGGAATTTCTTATTCTCTAATATTAATTTCTTATAAATATATCATAATCTTAGGGAAAGAGCTGAGAATGTTTTAAAAAATATGTTCAGGATATGGCATTTGATATATGATTTTTTTGTGGTTCCATTCAGTATAATGAATGTATCAAAATATTTCATATCTCTCATGAATAAAATCCATCAACTATACCTGAACTTTTTATGGAGGTTTTCAAGGATGATATTTTAGTACATTCTCAGGATCAATAGGATCATGGTAGGAATTTGGATATAGTTTTGGGTACACTATGAGATCATCGGATTTATGATGATATCTCAAAGTTATTTTTCTAGATTTTTGGGGTAGAATTCATAATGCATGTTATATCTATGTATGGAGTTATCTTATGATCTAATAAGGTTGATGTGGTAATCTATTAATAGATAAATAAGATCTAGTTTAAGATTATAAGAATTATTAGACTTGCAGGATACTATCATCGGTTCATTTAAGATTTTTCTTGATTAAAAACACCAATGATGGTCTTGAATAATATGTATTTGAAATTTGAGTGAGATAATTATTTTATGATCCTATTTTAGGTTCTAATGGAATACTAACTTCTATAATAATCTTGATCTTACCTAATCTAGGTAAAATTTCCATAATATATTTGGATGTATCAAAGGTTATTTTGGGGATAATTTTGATACTAGATTATTGGGTTGTAAAATATGATTCTTAATAGTTTAAATAATGTAATAGGAACTACCTGACCCATGATTTTGATTTTGTTATTGTGAATATGCTAAAGTGTTAGAAGCATTATCCCTTTAGTGATATTTTTGGTATACACAGACTATAAGAACCTTAAAAACATATTTTCCCAGTGATACCTAAATATCAGGTAGAAGTGATGGTTTAATACCTATAATAATTCAACATCATGATGGTGTATACCCCTATGAAGGAAAATTTCATGGTTGATGAGCTCAATATGGAGATATTGGTGCAATTAGATTGTGATTCAAAGGAGGAGTGGTAGCTAATGATCCTTTTCTTGGAGTTTCATTTTTATATGATAGTAGACCATGGGATGGTTTTATTTGATTCTTTTAACATTGAATCCTTATTAATAAACAAGGTAAAGGATAGTGAGAATTTATGCTCTAGTATCTATGTTATGTAATAGAGATTATATAGTGGGGAGAATTCTATAGGATAGAATCATGATGGAAACTAATCCATGTACATTCACTAAAGGGTTTTAATATCAATGATCATGATAGAAGAATTAGTGTGGGAGTTTTATGTCTCATGGTGGGTTGTTCACATTGGGTTGAATAAGATGTATCATTACATAAAGTTATGTATTTGGTGATCAAGGATAAAGAATGGTGTATTAAGATATGTTTCATGGTGCCTCACGTGTTAGTAGGTGAATATTGAGGTAAAGAGACCCACTATATTGCTACAGACACTTCCCATTCCTATATGGAAATAGGATAAGTATGAGATCCAGGATTTTTTATGAGGTATATATTCTTTAAATTCTGGATTAAACATTTATTTTTATCTATATAGAAGTGACTATGGTTTTTAGAAAGGTTTTAGGATCACATGGTGCTTGTTTGGGTCGTAAAGATTTATTTTTTGGAGGGAAAAAAATACGAGGTACATGGTTGGAGAACAGTTTATATTAATAGTGTAGATCAATCGTGCATCCCCAAGGAGGTGGTGTACGGTTTGAAAAACCATGTGAGTAAGGTCACACAAGCATACAAGAAGATAAAGAAAAGTTTCATAGGGGATCTTCATGATGTGAACACATTTTGGAAAACCATGTGAAAACTATGAAAGCTTGTATGACTCATGGAAAGAAACCATGTGTGGTTGGTGCATGGTTTTACCATGTATGTAGTCAAACCATGCAGCCTTTTAAAATAGGGTAAATAAATTTTTTACCTTACCTTATTTATTACTTGTCCCATTAATTTTCCTCTCCATTCACTGAAGCTTCCAACATATAATGCTTTTTCCTCCCTCATTCCTAGTCTTTGAGCCTACTCCATCATACAATGTTGGAACCGATAGACACTTGTTGCATTGAATTTCCATCGGTATGTTATTAATTCCTCTTATTTATTTTGTTTGTTTTCCTATCAGTATCAAATTCTATTTTCATGTGATATAATATTCATTACTTTCAAGGTATTCATTTATTCTTCATATTTATTCCGTTCTATCCTAGATTAGAGGCTAACACCAGATGAGGATTCATCTACTGACATACGGTATGTGGTTTAGTACTTTTTCCTAAAATTATAGTTTATTTATATCATGCATCATGATGCAGCATGCTAGACCTTCCATGAATTTCCTTGAAAATATGAATTATCATTAATTAATTTTTTTTGTTAGAAATTCTTATGTACACCCATTTCATTATTAGAGGTCGTATCCTTCAACTAGTACCACCTCTTGAGGTGAGTTTATGAAATTCACCTTGAATTTATATTTTTTTGTGTGACCAAACCACCCTCTAAGTGGTTTTTTCTTGACTCCTAAATGAAATGAATAAATTTAATTAAATGGGAGTGAATGGAATGACCATGTCATGTGACCTTTATATAGAATTTGGATTATGGATTTGGATAATGAAATGTAAAATGGAGGGAGATCACCTCTTAGATCATGTTAAATCATGACAGATATCTCATTATTATACATGATCCTTAGGAATGGAATCCATTCATTATATATGATCCTTGGGTGTGGCATCCATTTATTATACATGATCCTCGGGCATGGAATCCCTTTATTATACATGATCTTTAGGCATGGTGTCCCTTTATTATACATGTTCCTTGGGCATGGATTCCCTTTATTATACATGGTCATCGTGCATGGAATCCATTAATATTATATGATTCATATGGCCATAGTGACCCTTATTTAAAATTTGAGATTCATATGTTTATGCATGGAAACTTGAGTTACACCTTAGGTCCTAGTTAGTACTATGTATCTATACATATGTCTATATATGTTATCAAATATATAGTACATATAAATACCTATATATATATATATACCTATATACATAGCAACACATACTCTGATATATCCCGACTTAGGCTAAAGTAGGTAGAGTCAGTTGGGTGTCCTTTATAAACTTGAGCTGACTTTGTTTAAATTTTCATTTATACTTTATATTGTTATGAATGCACAATAATCATTTTATATTCACTAGTTGGTCCATACTAGATGTCATTAGTGGTGTCCTATTGAGTATATATCAAACCCTTTTCGGGATGCTGGTTGGAACCCAAAACGATCCCATGGATACAAATAGGGATAAAGGTAAAAGTCCATCTATGGATGTCTGATTTTCTTGTAATGAGGGATCATGGGAGTAAATGAATGATCATATGCTTATGAAGCTAGTGGATATAGATTTTGTAATTTTATTATTTTTTATACCATGTTGTATGTTCTTAATGCTTTGTATCCCTTGTATTCTTTTTTTGTATAGAATCATGAAATGACATATTTTTTTACATGTTACTAGTTCTAGATCAGTTTACTATTGATGATATTGTCCTATTCATTATTATTATATATAAATGATTCACATTTCATTGTTCCTTACATTAATTTTGATTCTACTGTTGATCTATTTACATTATATTGCTTCTTCTTGTTTATATGTTATTTACTATTGTGATCCACTCTAATCATGAGGGTATGGTCTCCCCACCATAGCATCTTAGACCCTCGTTGCTAGTCTGTGACATCTGGAATATGGAGAGGCATGCTTGTGGTCATACATCAAAATGGACTAGTCACTTGTCTATGAACTAGGCCAGGGATTCTATAATGTTTTATGAAAACATTTATTTTCCTTTTGTCTTACTGATTGGGTTAGTAGGCAGGATACTAGGAATGTGCAGAATTTCGTAATGATCCTATGCTTAGGAGAAGTTAACCCACATACAGGTAAAAGCCAAAATAATTAGGATGGGGATTACTATTCAAGGTTATTCTTATTAAGGTTAAAATAACTTCACTATTGGGTGAAGCACATGATTTGTGCGATTCGTTATTATTATGATTATTATTATGGTTTCCCTAGTACCCTTTGCCCAGTATGGAAAGGTGGTATTATCTCATGAATCATTATAGGAACCTCAAGAATCACATTTCATGCATATGACATGCTATATCTATTTTAAAGAGTGAATTGATGGTAGAATTTTGTATTTCATTAGTTGATATATCTATTATTGGACTAACATTTTTATAGGGTAAATGACATAAATAATTGGTTAATTAAAGTTTCTGTAGAACCCTGAATGGAATTTTCACATATAACTTGACGATGAAACCTTAACTAACCAATTATCATGATTTTGAGCCATGAACCATTGGTTTCATGGTGTGAAACATTATTTTGTGGTGATTACATGGAAGTCAATTGAAATTTAAAGAGTGTGTGTGTGCCTCTATAAATTGAGAATGGTGATCCGTCTAATTGAACCATCGTAAGGAACTATTTGTAGTTATATGTTACACCAATTTCAATTTGTAAAGAATAGGACTTCATAGCTTGGTAATTATAGAAGTACTAAATGGACCAGAATAACAATTTATAAACTATTAAATTATAATTATTAAATAAATGGTTATCGTTAAATGGGGATTTCAATTGAAATGTAAAGGGTGTTTTCCTCTATAACGTACAATTAAAACCCCATATATTGAGACATTTGTGATGGGATATGAGACATTAACCCTAATCCAAACTTAGTGGTGGGTAGTAGGTAGTGACTCTTGTGACTCTTATGATGTTTGTTATCACCTAGACCTAGCTTTAGGAGCATAAATAGGGGTATGACTCTTGCATAAGAAGTCTCGTACATATCCTATTCATTTATTTGTAATTTTTATACTATCAAAAAATCGTTCTGAGATGTGTGTTTAGAAATTGTAGAAATATTCCACCATGACAGCCTTGGTTCGAACACCAGAAATTTGGTGATGGCCCCACTCCGGAAGTAGTGGGACCTTACCTGCCAGTATTTCCACCTATGTCACCTCTTGTTATACCTTCATTTATACCTGGGTTGGGCACTGATGCTCAATTATGAGAGACAATCCTATGATTCATACAATCCAGGTAGGTATCTCCAAAGATAGACTATACTATAGAAGAGTTAACATGAGAATTATATCAATAGTGTTGACCTATATTCTCAGGGGAATTGGGCCCTTAGGCTACTGATTCATGACTAAAGTCTATGTTTTTATATTTGAACACCTAGAGACACCTCCAAAGAGTAGGGTCAATCTCACAACCTATATTATTTTAGATTATTCCAAGATTTTGTGGGATGTTTTTAATCGGGTGGATTGTCATCGGGATATGGTCTCAAGGGACTTCCAGATATCCTTCTATGATTACTTCTTTCTGAAGACACTACTACAAAATAGAATTTTAATAGTGATAAAAATCACAATTGATTTAATCATTGTTAAAATAGGACCAATTTTTTAGCACTAGAAAATCACTCATAAAGGTCATATTGCTGTAGTCTACTATTTAAATTATAGCGCACTAAAGAAATAAATAATGGAAAATGCATAATATAGAAAATTTAAAAATTAATTGAAATAAAATTTACATCACCAATATAAGAAAAATGACACAATTATATAAAGTTTTAAAAAAATTGTACAATTACATTAGCAATTATAATTTATCACAATTATTCAAAAAATAATTGGTTTCGTTGAATTTGGCACCTGACCCCCTCTGCAAAAAACCTGATCATGGTATTAGTTTCCAAACAAATCACCCTAACTCGTGCAAAATAATCCACCTATATAAGTAAAAAATTATTTTGTTAGTAATAATATAAAGTAATAAATTAAACATAAATATGAAATAATACATTAATAAAATGGTATTTTTAAACTAAAACCACACAATTTGAGTAATACAAGTCACACCATGCATCATATTATGGTGAAACTAATTCCTACACTTCACAAATGACTTATATAACATTGTCCTAAAATATAAAAAACAATATGTATGTGTTTACTCAATTTTGAGTATGTCACTTGTTCGTTATTAAAATGTAATTTTAAACTAAAAACAAGAATGTTGATTCATAAAAGTCACATCGTGTGTTGGTATGACATGAGGATAATTAATACACATCAAAAAAGGAATATGAATCATTTTCATAAATTATTAAGACAATATGAGTGTGTTTTCACAATTTTCAGTGAGAGACACATGTTTTTAACTAAAATGTCAACTTTAAATAGATAATGTATACTTTGAGTCATATCAGGGACACCATGAATTATATTGAGGTGTGTCTGATTCATGCACATCAAAAATGGATTATGGATCATTTTCTTAAAGTATCAAAACAATCCTAATACATTTGCTTGGTTTTGAGTATGTCACTTATGGTTTTTACTAAAATATCATTTTGATCTAAAAACATGAACTTGAGTAATATTGGTCACACCATGTGTCATATTGATGTGTAGATCTTTCATACACATCAGAAGTGACTTATAAATCATTTTCCTAAAGTATCAAAAAAATATGAATGTGTTTTCCTAGTTTTGATTATGTCACCTTTTCTTTTACTAGAATGTCATTTTAAACTGAAAACACATAGTTTGAGTCATACCTATCACATCATGTGTCAGTTTGATGTGATGCTATTCTAACACATAAAAAATTACTTATGAGTTATTTTCTAAAATTATCAAGATAGTCTGAGAAAATTTTCTTGGTTTTCAATGAGGGACACATGTTTTGAACTAAAATTTCAATTTTAAATTGAAAACGAACACTATGAGTCATAACAGGAACATTGTGTATAGAATTAAGGTGATTATAATTCCAACATGTCAAAAATGACTTATGGATCATTTTCATAAAGTATCAAAACAATATAAATGGATTTCATCAATTTTGAGTGTGTTGATTTTCTATTTTAATAAACTATAAATTTTAAATAAAAAGACACACTTGGAGCCATTCCAGTCACATCATGCATCAGATTGAATTGAGGATAATTTCTACACATAAAAAATGACCTATGAATAATTTTACTAAATTATAAAAAAAAATGCGTATGTGTTTTATCAGCTTTGAGTATATTACTGGTGGTTTTTACTAAAATGACATTTTCAACTAAAAAACATGACTTTGAGTCATATCGGTCACATCATGTGTCAGTTTTATGTGAGACTAATTTTTATACATCAAAAATGATGTATGAATTGTTGTCTTAAATTACCAAGACAATATGAACATGTTTTCTAGTTTTTTATTGAGTAACACTTGTTTTGAACTAAATGTCAATTTTAAGTTAATAACACACTTTGAGTCATACTGGGCACACCATGTATAATATTGATGTGAGGCTTATTCCTACACATCAAGAATGTCATATAGATTATTTTCCAAAAGTATCGAAATAATTAGAATTTTTTTTCTTAGTTTTGAGTATCTCACGTGTCTTTTTTACTAAAATGTTAGTTTTAACTAAAAAGACACACTTGTAGTCATACTGGTTATATTGTACGTCAAATTGAGGTGAAGATTATTCCTATATATCACTAATCACTTATAGATAATTTTCTTAAATTATCAAAACAATCAATATATGTTTTATCATTTTTGATTATGTCACTTATTTTTTACTGAAATGTAATTTTAAACTAAAAACATACACTTTGAGTCATACAGGTCATATCATGTGTCAGTTTAATGTGATATTAATTATTATATATTACAAGTTACTTATAAATCGTTTTAATAAATTATCAAGAAAATAAAATCATTTTTTCTATGTTTTCAGTGAGTGACACACGTTTTGAACTAAAATGTCAATTTTAAAATGATAACAGATACCTTAAGTCATATCAGGAACACCATGTATCAGATTGAGGTGTGGATGATTCCTAAACATCAAAAATTACTCATGCGTCATTTTTATAGAGTATAGAAATAATCTAAATGTTTTTCTTGGTTTTGAGTTTGTTACTTTTAGTTTTTACTGAAATGTCATTCTAAACTGAAAACACATACTTTGAGTCATATCAGTCATATTGTGAATCAGATTGAGTTGTGTCTAATTACAATGCATCACAAATGGATTATGGATCATTTTTCTAATGTATCAACATAATCCAAATGTATTTTATTTTTTTTGAGTAAATTATTTGTTTTTTTAATAAATGTCAATTTTAAACTCAAAACACACACTTTGAGTCATACCAGTCACATCATGTTTTGGTTTGATGTGAGACTTATTCTTATACATCCAAAATGAATTATTAATCATTGTACTAAATTATCAAGACAATACAAGTGAGTTTTCATGGTCTTTAGTGAGTGACACTTGTTTTGAACTAAAATGTCAATTTTAAATTAATAACAGACACTTTGAGTCATATTGGGCACACCGTGTATCGAATTAAGGTGAAGATGATTCCTACACTTAAAAAATGACTCGTGGATCATTTTAAAAGTATTGAAATAATCTTAATTTTTTTCTTATATTTGACTATGTTACTTGTCTTCTTTACTAAAATTTAAATTTTAAATAAAAAGACACACTTGAAGTCATACCAGTCACACCATGCATCATATTGAGGTAAGAATGATTCATAAACATCAAAAATGACTTATGGATAATTTTAATAAAGTATAAAAATAACCTGAATTATTTTTCTCAGTTTTGAGTAAGTCACTTGTGGTTTTTACAAAAAATTTATTTTAAACTAAAAACACACAATTTGAGTCATATCGGTCATTCCATACATCTAATTACTATGTGATTGATTCCTATAAATAAAAAATGACTTATGGATCATTTACTAAGGTACCAAGGAAATATGAATGTTTGTTCTTAGTTTTGAGTATGTCATGTGTTTTTTTACTAAATGTCAATTTAAACTAAAAACACACACTTTGAGCCATATCGGTGGCATCGTGTTTCAGTTTGACATGAGATCGATTCTTACACATAAAAATGACTTGTTAATTGTTTTCCTAAATTATCAAGACAATATGAGCATGTTTACATAGTTTTCAGTGATTGACATGCATTTTTAACTAACTTTTCAATTTTAAACTGATAATGAACACTTTGAGTCATACGAGGAACTTCGTGTATTGAATTGAGGTAAAAATTATTTATACATGTCAAAAATTAATTATGGACTATTTTCCTAAAGTATCAAAACACTTGGAATTCATTTTTTTAGTTTTGAGTTTGTGACATGTGTTCTCAACTAAAATTTCAATTTTAAACTAAAAACACACACTTTGAGTCATATTGGACGCACCGTGTATCATATTGAGGTGTGGTTGATTCCTACATGTCACAAATGACTTATAGATCATTTTATTTAAGTATTAGATAAAAATGATAAGGAAATTAACTAAAAAAGTGGATAAATTGATGATAAAATCAACAAAATAAGTAGTAGGAACTTACCTCTTCATGATGTATGTATACATTCTAACACTAAGAATGTTGACCATTAATTTTTAAACAAATATATTTCCTCTTGGGAATATGAGGACTATTGAAATTATTGGTAGAATTATAAAAATATAAATAAACAAAGGACTAAAAAATATTTTAAATGAAACTATAATTATCTTCAAAAATACCTCTTTTGGGATGCTAGTTTGTTGATGGTATATGATATCTTTCATAAATTTTCAAACATAATAACCAAATATTTTCCATTGGTTTGTTTCAAACACTGCAAAAATATTGAGAAAAATGAGTAATTTTTTTATATATGTTTTTATATTTGAATCTTATTATATATACCCTAATACTTTTCCACATGTAGAAGTTAATAAGCACCTTGTATTTATAGACTATCCTCATACCATGATTTTGATGATATTTAAAAATCTCCCTGTCACAATGGAATTTTCATTAAAAATAATATAATATATATATATTTTATTTTATTTGTAAAACATTTCATGTAGTGTATGACAAATTGATAAATACCATCACTTGTGGTCGGTTTTTTGATTATTCATGCATTAAATCTAGAAATTAAATCTTTAAAGCATCCAAATTGACTGAAATGAGTAAACCATGATGCCATAAAAACAAAAAGGAATTAGTAATGAAATTAAAGAAAATATATTTTATATGATTATATTTTAGATTTTTACCCCTTCATCATGGTAATGAAGAAGTTTTTGTCATCTATGAGTTTGATTTCAATTATAATCTCTCGTTTTTCCACTATTCCTTCATATTCGATATGATATTTGAAAACTTGATGAACTCTTTCACCCCATCCTCATACTATTTTGTCAAATTACTAGAATCCATCGATTTTATATTCATATCTGTCCTATATGATTTTTTAATATTAATATTTAACAATATAAGTAAATCAGAAAAACCATTTCATAGAAAAATTTCATCTTATGATTAAACTATTAGTGTAAGGGAAGATTATTAATGGTTATGATTTTAAAGTCATGAATTAGTTTAATAATGGTTATTATTTTACTAGCATGGGTTATCATTAATCTTTTATGTATTATATGAACCTAATATACTATCTCTTGCACTAATTTGGGTCCTAAGATAGACACATCCTCTATTAGAACCCAACATAGAGGTGATCAACATATTGAATGTTGTACAAATCTTCAAAACTAGTTATCTATATCAATGCTTCATAACTATTTTTATAAAAAAATTAAAATTGGTAAAATTTAAAATTTTCTCTATAAATGTTTGGAACAATATACTTTCCATATTTTTGTTTCCTAGAAAGAAAACAATATTGAAAGATGAAACTCTAATGGTCACTAAAAATAAAATACACAAGGTATTGACATGTTTTAAAAAGACATTGTGGTATTAATTCATGGGAGTTTGAGGGATACTTGGAACTTAGAGCTGATTACCAGCTTTGCAGAGCAAAAACACTACCTACTTATCATTTGTAGTCACCACCTTATATGATAAATGGGAAGTGTTTTAGGCGATGCATAACTAGGAGCTTAATGCAATATGAGTGGTCAATAATTATAAATGAGAGAAAATTAATGTGAATGAGAGGTAGAGGGTGAACCAATAATGGGTTTAGGTAAAATATATTGGGTGTAGAATTAGTGAGGTTGATTGAGGAAAAATAAGATCACTTGCACACATGTTGTTCAAACCATTTGGGAAAATTAAAATAAAATGAGTTTTTAGGGGGACAAATGTATCACAACTAATCACGTACCTTAATTTTAATATATCATTATAATTTCAAGACAAAAAAATTAAATAGACATTAAACTAAGAAAAATATATTAATAAAAAATTTAAAAATTCTAAAAAAAATTAAACAAAGAAATTATTATAATTTTAATTTCTATTCATTTTGTTTCTATGTGAAATTTAGTAAAAGAAATGAAATTATTATGAACACATGGTAACATAACCACATGGAAATAAAAATTCATATAACAAAGGAAGTTTTAGAATTGATAAGAGGGTGGGAGAACCCTTAGCTTGAGGGTTTTTTCTTAATGTAAGGTAGGATCACAATAGTACCTTCTAAACCCCTCAATAGGGATCTATGGAGGGAAATTGAGTGTAATTTAATGTTTTAGGTATTTTTAGTGAATACTAAGACAAAATGGGAGGTCATTGATATCCAAATAGAGGGGATTTTTTATTAATTTTTAAACATAGGCCTTTTAAACCATGTTAATAAAAAAATACAAAACCATTAGTCTTCCCATATTTTTTCCCATGGTATTTTCAAAGGAGGAGTGGTTTTTAAAATTTTATTACTTTAACTACTGAACTCCTTAAAATAAAACCATTAATGATGTAGAAGTGATCCATTTTCATATCAATGTTATGATTTCAAAAATTACATCAATTTAATAGAGAAAATTTAAAAAACTTGTGATATTTAATTTTTTAAATAAAATTTTTATTTATTGAAAATATAATTTAAAATTATACGGTCAAATTTATAATTCTTAGAAGAACTACATATTATTTCATAAAATAGTTTTACTATTTATGTGTGAATAATAATTATTGTTAGTTACTTTTTTATGAAAATACACATTACTATTTTATATAAGATATATTTTATTAATTACTATATATATATATATATCGAAAATAATTTTGGGTTATAATAATGGAGAACTAGTGAATTTTTGGAGGGAGATATTCTTTTCCTGAATGTTTCTTCCAGATATGGGATATGTATTTTTGGTAAGGGATGCAAGCTATCACGACAATTTATCTCTCCAATCCATATGATGTTCTGGGAAGGTAAGGATAGTTACCACCTAACAATACCCCCATACTTTGAAATGGTTAACAACATCCTCAATGTATCATAGCTGAGGCGGTATGTTTTGGACCCATCACATATCATCAACTTGTTATATCTATACTACAAAGATGATTTTTCCTTCTCATGGTATTGGGTTCCTATTTAGGAGTAATGTGAGAGAACCATATAGGTTCATTAATGTTATAATTATATGTATACTCACTACCCACACCTATTTTAGAATGATATAATTTTTAGGTTGAAAATATATATTGGCGAGGAGTATTCAGACACCCAAATATAATTTTTTAACCATTATAATTTTTTCAATTATATTTTAATAGGTCTCACTAAGTGTTTTTAATATAAATTTCATAATGAATGTCCAAATATATTATTTTAATATTTATATATTAATTTGAGACAATATAAATGTAATCCTAAAAAGTAATGTTTATCTCTTAAATGGACACCCTGGTTTTTTCTAATTATAAGTATTTTAACCTAGGGGTGAAATAATTTTTTTCGAGGTTTCACGCCCTGGCTCGAGCCAATTTTAGGTGTTTAATTTGAAAACCAAAAAATCCAAAAATTCTATATTTATACTTTCATATCCTTTAAAATAATCATTAGAATTCATGAACTCTTATTAGAGTGGTGATCCTTTTTTATTGGATAGATATGTACATTCTTCAATGGAAATTGCCAATGGTGTCTGGTGTAATTGAATTCTTCATTAAATATTGATCCAAAAAAATGTAGGGATCATTATTCTTGTTCTTACTCAATTCTTATTAGTTTTTATGTGAAAATTATATTACAAAATTTCAAGATTCAAAATCAATCCCCATTTTATAGAATTTCTAGAAAAATATTATCCTTGTATCATTATTCTTAATGTGTGTGACTATTGTGGGAAAGGTAGAAGAATAATTATCATAACTAGAAAAATAGCTTATAAAAATGGTTTGGAACCATTGTTATAGGTCCTCAAACCATTGGTAAATCCTATACTAACTGTTTGGAGGGCTGTTGGTTTATTTTATGTTGGGATAGGTAATGTAAACTAAAATATTGAGTCGAGGATCGAACCCATGACCTCCACCTTATATATCAAATACCTAACCACTATTCTATGATTGTGTTTGTTAATGTATTTGGATATATATATATATTCATAAATAATTTATATATGTATTTATTTGATAATATTTGACAAATAATATATAAAAAATAAGGGTACTTACCCCAATGGTTCTGAAAAATATCGGGATAAGTACCTGATTTTTTTAATCTATCCCAATGATTTTCCATAACCGTTGGGATACCCTTAGATTTATACCAATAGTTTTACAAAACCATTGGGATATACTTACATTACATGTCTTATCCCAATGGTTATGCAAAACTATTGGGATAAGACCCCCTATCCTAACGGTTTTCCATACTGTTGGGATACCCTAGGATCTATCCAAATAGTTTTACAAAACCATTGTGATAACCTTATATTACATGTCTTATCTTAATGGTTATGAAGAAAATTGAGATAGGGGCGTTGTTATAGGTAGTATTTCTAGTAGTGGATGGTTGGTGGTGTACTAAAGTCTTTAATGTGGACCCCTCCCTATTTTCCTCGTGTTGGACACCCTCCCCTTTCATGGTATGTGTCGCCTGCCATGGGTGGTGTTACTGCTGAAAAAATATATATACTCTTTCTCCCTTTTACACTCTCATGCATATAGGAAGAAGGGACGGAAGATGATCAATTTCAAAGGGTTCATCCAGTGGAAGTTCGATCAGTTATTTTTTGTGTGATGAGATGCAGTGGGATAGGAATAAGATGAGATGCGTAGTTTGGATCACAATTAAAGTGGAGTAGAAATAATCACATAACTTAACTTTTAAGAGGTTCAATTATTTGAAAGATCAATGAAGGGCAGTGGAAACAATTCAGTTCTGCAAAATCATGAACGACGTGATCGAGGACTCTATTAGAGTTCTATTCAAATATCGGGTAAGGCTTTTACCAAGCCTTTCAAAAAACCACTGATAAAAAGTGGTTTTATTCGCGCTAAAAAATTAAGTGTTGATAAAAGGTATCTTTATGAGTGTTAAAATTCTAGCACTGATAAAGATATGTTTTATCAGAACATTTTTAACACTAATAAAGACCTATTTTTAATAAATAATAAATATAATTAAAAAATCTAAATGTATATAATTATAAATAAATACTTAAATAATTAAAAATATGTATTTATAAATATAATTATAAATAAATATATTTATTTTTTAAATATATTTATTATAATTTTATAATTATTTAAATATATATTTATTTATTTTTAACTATAAATATAAATAAATATATCTAAAAATATTTTCTATATAATTATAAATATATTTATATAAATATATTTTTTTATTAATATAAAAATTTATATAATTATATATTTAATAAATTTAATTATTATAGTTTTATAATTATTTAAAAATATATTTATTTATTTATATGTGTAATTATAAATAAATAAATTTCAAAATATTTGTATATAATTATAAATATATTTATATATTTATATAAATGTATATATATATATATATAATTATATATATGTATAATTATATGCAAATATTTTTAAATATATTTATTTATAATGACAGTTATAAATAAATAATTATATTTCAAAAATAATTATAAAATTATAATAAATAAATTTATTAATATATAAATATATATAATTACTCTTGGACCCTCTACCCCGTTGGAAACTGGCCTAAGCCCATGGTTGGCCCCCATGGGCCTCACTTGGGACGTGCGGCACGCAGGTGGTGAGACCGCACATATACCTCATTACCCAACCAACACGTTTTTAGCCTGTTGGGTCATGGTGGAGTGGTTAGGGCTATGGTGTCCTAACCTTGAGGATCCAGGTTTGAGTCCTCATAAGGAAACACCTAAGATGCCTTTAATAATTATTCTTGGACCCTCTACCCCATTGGTAACTGGCCTAAGTCCATGGTTTCCCACCATGGGCCTCGCTGGGGATGTGTGGAACACATGTGGTGGGGCCGCACCTATACCTCATTACCCAACCAACACCTTTTACCCATAGGGGCATGGTGGAGTGGTTATAGTTGTACTGTCGTGACCCTGAGATTCCAGGTTCGAGTCGTTTCAAGGCAACACCTAAGAAGCCTTTAATAATTACTCATGGACCCTCTACCCTATTAGGAACTAACCTAAACCCATGGTTGGTCTCCATGGGCCTCACTGGGGATGTGTGGCACGCAGGTGGTGAGGCTGCACCTATATCTCATTACCCAATCAATGTGTTTTTGGTTCGAGTCCTCGCAAGGCAATGCCTGAGATGCCTTTAATAATTACTCATAGACCCTCTACCCAATTGGGAACTGGCCTAAGCTCATGGTTGGCCCCCATGGGCCTCGCTTGGTATGTGTGGCACTTAGGTGGTGTGACCGCACCTATACCTCATTACCCAACCAACATGTTTCAATAATGTAGCTAGGGTCTTACTTGAGTGGTAAAGGCTCCCCATAATCTTGCATCAGACCTGGGTTCAAATCCAGGTGGGAGAGAATTTCTATAGGCAGGCGGTGACGTAGGCATGATGCATGACGTAGGCAGGCGGTGACGCAGGCTTGGTGATGCATGCAGTATGATGCAGGCATGACGCTGCACTGGGCCTTCTAGCTAGGTTGTGGGCCTTTGGGCTATGTTATGGGATTCATGACCACTGGGCTTTCAGACCATGTAATGAATAAATAAAGATTGGTGGGTGGGTTATCCTTTAGGGGTCTATAAACTGCCTTTCTGGCTTGTGTGTGTGGTGTGTGTGTGTCTTTAATCTAATTGTACCCCTAAGAACCTAATATATATATATATATTAATTTATTTATATTTACATAAATATATATATTTATTTATATATTTATATGTAAATATATATAGCTATAAATATAATATATATATATATATATATTATTTAAATATATTTATTATAAATTTTAATTATTTAAATATATAAGTGTGTGTGTGTGTATTTATCTATAATTATAATTATAAAAAAAATAAAAAAAATGTATATAGTTATATATATTTATATAATTATATATATACTAATATATACTAATATATAAATATATTCAATTATAAATATAATAAATATATTTATTATTTGAATATATTTATTATAATTTTATAATTATTCAAATATATATATATTTACATTTATAATTATAAATAAATATATTTTTATATATTTTCATGTAATTATAAATATATTTATAAAATTATATATTAGGTAGGTATTTGGGGGATATAATTACATCAAACATACACACACATCCACGCGTCAAGATCAAACCGAGTCCGTAGCCCCCCCCCCCCCCCATAATGATAGATCAACTTATTTATACATATTATATATGTATATATAATGGGGCACATGTATGCATGAACATCCAAAAACTTATATATTTTTATTAATTTTTGATAATCCCTTTTTAGAGGTTGAGAGGTAACCTATACATAGTCTGTAGACCCTGATCCACTAATCCTTAATAGATGGACATTATAGGCTTAATGACCAAACACTCAACAAAAATCCATAATTAGGTGGGGCATCACTTCACGTCGCACGCCCATTGATGTTTTACGACTCCACCTGCTGAACGTTGGCCCTCAAAGGGCCCGCCTATCGCCCCCGCCATCAAGAGAGGCTTCCTTAGCACGTCGGTCAATCCAGTGCTACCACCCGCCATGAGGGCACCCTCTGTCAGTTGAACAACACCATCCCCCATCATCAGATGCGGGAACCACCTGTCAGACGACACCATCTGGCCCACCCGCAATGTTAACCCTGCTATTTTCGGGACTTGCATCAGCACCACAAGTCATCACAATCTAAAGGACAGACGGTGTACCCCCCACAACAAGCCTCCAAGTGCACCTATATGCACCATTAACATCTTTCCAAGAAACAACCTTCATCTGGATGTCACAGTAGCATCCCCAGCTAGGGAGGTCGTTGGGAGAGACAAGATCCACCCCCCATCGTGGAGTGGGGGTCAGCAACGCCATGCCCGTGAACCTGCATAGGTCAACATCATGTTGGCATTGAATGACGTCAACCCTATATAATTATATACATTTATATAATTATATATATTTATATAATTATATTTATTTATTTATTTATTTATTAAATATATATAATTATAAATATAATATATATATTTTTTAATTAATTATATTTATTATAAAGACTCAGAATTTCCATTTACTTTAGTTAATTATATGGGAATTTTATGAGTCCGCAAAAATTGACGGCGCGTGATTCCGAGGCCCGGTGTGCCCAGAAAAAATTTTTGAACTTTTTTTTCCGGGTACGTTCAGTAAACGTGCGAGCGGGTTTTTGTAACTTTTGAACCGATGCTCAGAATTGAAATATGAGGACACCTTTGAACTCGCAGCACCGATATTCACTTAAGGAGACCTTTACCTTGACCGCAATAGGTTGAGGGTGAAAGTTAGTTTTTCACTTTTTCGTGAAGGAATAGAAAAATATTAATATTAACATTTTTATTTTTGAAACTTTTCTGTATGGGTTATTGAGGTGGGGACCACCTGAAATAAAACCCCCAATATGAATTCAATGGTGGGGACCACCCGACCCCCTTAAACTCCCTCTTTAATGTGGGAAAGTCTCTTTAACTTTCTCCACTTTAATTGTGTCACCTTCCATTAATTATTTAAAGCCAACTTTAATTGTTCCAACAATTTAAAATTGAAAAACATATTTTATTTGGGTTGGCTCCTCATTTTGGATTGGGAGAAATCATTGGTGAAGGGGTGTAATTGAGAGAACTTTGGAGGAACTCATCCGTCAAAGAATAACTTCTCTTCCAAAAGAATAACTCCATATCCATCGAAGAACGTTCTTCAGAATCAAGAAAGAGGGCAACACACGAGCCCGACTTCGGAAGCGTGTTGCCGAAGTGACGATCGTTGGCACCCTCTTTTCCTTCACTGATTTCATCTCATGGCACAGCAAAAAACCTTCAAGGTAGGGTTTGTTGTTGATTTATTCCCCTTACCCCGTTCTTGTCTACCCCACTTGATTCAAGAACATAATTTCTTCTTGCTACCGCACTAATGCAGAGAGTTCGGGCCAAACAAATATGGACCGACCTATCAACAATCCTTGTGATTTTTGATGTGTTCTTCGCGATGGAGGAGGACGGAGACCAGTTCTAGTGATTGGCACTAGTGGGATTTAGGAGTGGCAGTCGACACGATAGTCGGCCGCGACGATGGTGGCGGCACGACTGAGCCACTGGAGAAGGGATGGGCGGAGGCCAGCTACGTGATGGGGAGGTAGCAGCACGTGTCTGTGCCGCCCAGTGAGCAAGCGCTATGGTACGAGGTCGCGGTGGATGATGGAAGGTGGAGGGTGTTCTTCCAGCCGCGGAGGGGAGGCGCACAACGTGCCGCTAGGATGAGAAAAGGGGCTGGTCGAAATGGTCGACCGAGCTAGATCGAGCGGGACCCACGGTGGGTCCCGTGTGATGTTTGGAGACTGAAAGCCTTCGGCCGTTCAGTGATTGAGGCGGGGGGCACGCGACTCCCACCCCCCCCCCCCCCCACCCCGCATACGGCCAGGCCGGGCCAGGATGGATCCAGCGAGCTGGGTCGACCCAAACTGGGTCGGGTCAACCCAGGTCGGGTTGGGTCGGTCCAACCGGGCCGTACCGAACCCGGACCAACTTCGACCCATTTTTTCACTCTTTTGTCCATAACTTTGGCATCAGGCGTCTGTTTGATGAACCGTCTATGGTGCCTGAAAACTTGGAGTGAGATGGCCCTTTTGGTGTACCCCACTTGAGATTTGGATAAAGTTGGGGTATGGTTGGGTTGGATTGAGCACGAATATAACCGGTCCCTCAGGACTAAAAGGCTAATAACTTACTGATTGGGCGTTTGTTTGACGCACCGTCTATTGCATTAAGACTCCTATGACTTGACGGTCCTTTGGGATACTTCTTCGTGGGACTTCATGGAAGTTGGAGTATCGACCTATGGCTTGAAGAGAGGATCCTCCCGAAATCAAGCGAGCTTAGTGCGGGAACCCTATAACTGGCTGTAACATGAGAAAGGGATCCTTAGTGGGTCTGTGCTCAAGGATCCCACATGGATTCTCTCATGGAATCCATGTGGGACTACTCTAGGATCATGTGTGGGTATGTTGTACTATGATCCTGTGTGGGTCTAATGATGTACAAGTATCATGTGTGGTTCTACTATATTAGGATCATGTGTGGGTCCGATGATGTACTAGGATCCTGAATGGGTCTGGTGTACTAGGATCCTGTGTGGGTCTAATGATGTACTAGGATACTATGTGGGTTTGTTGTACTAGGATCCCGTGTGGGTCTGATGATGTACTAGGATCTTGTGTGGGTCAGCTTTACTAGGATCCTATATGGATCTGATGATGTACTAGGATCCGATGTGGGTCTGATGATTTAGGATCCTACGTGGGTCTTCCTCTTAACAGAGTAAGATGATTCAATAGTTACATCTAATCATCTCTACTAATGTACCTAAGTTATACCTGGTGTGAGCTGATTCATTACCTTTTTGGTATTCTTCTCTGTGGCGTACATGTGTGGTACTTACCTTCGTGGTGATACCTTTGTGGTATTCTTCTGTGTTTCGTACCTGTGTGGTACTTACCTTCGTGGTAATCTTTCCTTCTTGGAACAATTGTACTTTGGCTAAAGAGTTGGGGACTTGTGTTATCTCATGAATGAGATGCGTAATATTTGATAAATTAAGTATATGTATGGGAATATACCTAAGTAGGGTTATCACTGGTTTACATGCTTTGTGGTTTAATCTTTTTGGATTTTGTGAGACCTTGAGGGTCTCAAGTTCCCTATTGAGTATCGTTATTCCCACCCTTTCCCAGGCTTCACCCACACCGTGTTGTGTTTGTTGCAGAAAACGTATAGCATTGATCGAGGCTGAGGGAGTGAGGACTGGACGATGCATAGAGGT